>OX101814.2:25420854-27851663 GCA_944452925.2 Chrysolina oricalcia | reverse complement strand
GGACCAAAAAAATCAGCCCTCTATAAAATACATCAATTCCGTTGCCATTATTCACATTATTTCCAATGACATCTTGGACATTTTCTATAAATTCCATTTAAGTTCTTGTGGAATTCTCTGAACGTTTTTGATCTGATTTGAGTATTCCTCAAGGAACCATTACATAATCAGACACCAATATTTAACGTGCGGGTGGAAGGATTCATCAGATTGGTATTCAATTCAACTCAATTCAATTCAGGTGTTGTGTTTATGTTCCAATTAAGTAAGCTGGCTTGTGGGCGAGATTTCACTGACAAAAGACATCAACTTTGACACAAGATTAGGAGATTCATCAGATTGGTTTTCATCAAACGAAAGGTTCGTGCAGTTTGGTACTATAAAAGTATGTGAGAAATACATCACCAACGAAAAGAATTACTTTAAATGTTAAATATTTTCAAGTGAATCGTATGTTATTGCTTCCCAGTGGAAATGAGCCGAAAGACTTGAGGTAATATCGAGAGGAATATTTTCGACTGAACTATGTATCGATTCAGTTGTAAGTTTCACCAAAATGAAAATATATTCAGATCATTTTTGTTTGAAATTGCTTATAGCCAAAGCACCATTTACAAACTCACCAAACTCACTCAAATAAATAGTTCCAGATGATTTTTGATGACAAAATATCTTGGCTGAAAACACTACTACGCATGCCCCGGTGTGAATACATATTTTTTCCTTCGAATTGACAAAAAAATTAAACAATAGTGATCATCGAAAAGGAGTTCAGAATTGGTTTTCTCTTCAAAATTATCTATTGCCAAAAAGTCCACTGCTTGAATAGCTGAAGAGGTAATTCCTTCTATCGAAAAACGGAGTTATACAGCGAATTGGAGTTTTAATAATATTCCTCCAAAAACACTCGAAGACATAGCCTGTGCGGGTGGAAAATGGTTGTAATTATTATTATTTGCCAGGGCGCACCAAGTCGACTTATTCACTTTACAGCTGTAGGAAAACTCGGATAACTTATCCCACCACCATTACAAAAACGAACATGTGAATTACAAGAACAAAATCAAAAATATCAAAATATCAATGAGGATTTGAGAATTCAAGCTAAAAGAACCATGTAACAATTTGTTATTCAAGGATTAGCACAACGGAATATCTAAGAAAATTAGGTAGTTCAGAAGAAATATACATGAAGTTGATAGTAGAATAGTTCCAGAATCGTCAAATCAACCAATAAAAGACTTGTTATGAATATGTGCCAAACCGAAATAACTCTTTGAAGGAAATGCGTGAAGAATTATACCCCCAATGAAACGTTTTTTCATTGCCTCATTTTCCACCAAACATTTGACAAGCAGCAGCAAAAGCTGTGTTTTTTCTATGTCTCATGACATTTGACAGGCAGCCATGTTTTTTTCTCTTAAATGTTGCGTTCGTTCACCCGGTATACCGAATTTGACAGCCGCCAGGAGATTCTGTTGGTGTGCGTGCGCACCAACAGAAGCTCATTTCCGACTTTGATATGTACATTTCAACCATAACACAATGTTGAATTGAAAGCGAATTGTCTTTCCGCCCATGAAATCTACCTACGGACAAATCTTACAATTCACTTGGAAATATTTCAAGTCATCTTGATACTTATTGAAGAAGATTCTCTCGTCGGTGATATATTTCTCACAAATTTGTCTACTAACACACATCAAATTTGGTGCCTTCGTCGATGAAATCTTGCTCATGAACCAACTCACTCCACTGAAACATATACCACAATGCTTGTTGAGTTGAAACAGAATAATCTTCCCAGCCGTGAAATCTCGAGATTACTTTCAAATTTCGACACTTGAAAGAAATATTCACAATTATTCCAATATTTTTTACGTTAGTCTTCTTCACTCAAACATTCGATTTCTGTCTTTGTACGGTTGACAGACTTAAAGCCGTAACATCGGTGATAATGCAACTCTTGAATTTTGTTCCGAAGACTCATTATCGGAGTGGTGTATTTGAAAGAAAAATTTTTAGCACATTTCAACTATCCGTATTGTTTTGTCATGCATCTTTCTTCCCCCAAGGAATTTCTTGATATTGTTGTATGATGTGATCCCGCATTTCCTTCAAAGAGTTATTTCGGTTTGGCACATATTCATAACAAGTCTTTTATTGGTTGATTTGACGATTCTGGAACTATTCTACTATCAACTTCATGTATATTTCTTCTGAACTACCTAATTTTCTTAGATATTCCGTTGTGCTAATCCTTGAATAACAAATTGTTACATGGTTCTTTTAGCTTGAATTCTCAAATCCTCATTGATATTTTGATATTTTTGATTTTGTTCTTGTAATTCACATGTTCGTTTTTGTAATGGTGGTGGGATAAGTTATCCGAGTTTTCCTACAGCTGTAAAGTGAATAAGTCGACTTGGTGCGCCCTGGCAAATAATAATAATTACAACCATTTTCCACCCGCACAGGCTATGTCTTCGAGTGTTTTTGGAGGAATATTATTAAAACTCCAATTCGCTGTATAACTCCGTTTTTCGATAGAAGGAATTACCTCTTCAGCTATTCAAGCAGTGGACTTTTTGGCAATAGATAATTTTGAAGAGAAAACCAATTCTGAACTCCTTTTCGATGATCACTATTGTTTAATTTTTTTGTCAATTCGAAGGAAAATATGTATTCACACGGGGCATGCGTAGTAGTGTTTTCAGCCAAGATATTTGTCATCAAAAATCATCTGGAACTATTTATTTGAGTGAGTTTGGTGAGTTTGTAAATGGTGCTTTGGCTATAAGCAATTTCAACAAAAATGATCTGAATATATTTTTCATTTTGGTGAAACTTTACAACTGAATCGATACATAGTTCAGTCGAAAATATTCCTCTCGATATTACCTCAAGTCTTTCGGCTCATTTCCACTGGGAAGCAATAACATACGATTCACTTGAAAATATTTAACATTTAAAGTAATTCTTTTCGTTGGTGATGTATTTCTCACATACTTTTATAGTACCAAACTGCACGAACCTTTCGTTTGATGAAAACCAATCTGATGAATCTCCTAATCTTGTGTCAAAGTTGATGTCTTTGTCAGTGAAATCTCGCCCACAAGCCAGCTTACTTAATTGGAACATAACACAACACCTGAATTGAATTGAGTTGAATTGAATACCAATCTGATGAATCCTTCCACCCGCACGTTAAATTTGGTGTCTGATTATGTAATGGTTCCTTGAGGAATACTCAAATCAGATCAAAAACGTTCAGAGGAATTCCACAAGAACTTAAATGGAATTTATAGAAAAATGTCCAAGATGTCATTGGAAATAATGTGAATAAAGAATGGCAACGGAATTGATGTATTTTATAGAGGGCTGATTTTTTTGGTCCCTCTAGAGATATCATCTCATAGGCAACCAAACACCATTTTCATATAGGAACGAGGATTATATACTCTTGCAACACGTTCGAAAAAACCCCGAAGCTATCAAATTTACAAAGTGGAAAACTGGTGGATATTAAACGACTTTGATGGGTATCTTTCTAACAAACTTGCTTACTGAAATTTCTCTCCTCTATGATTCATTTCTCACAAACTCTCTTGCTAACACACTGCATGAGACTTATTTAATTGAAACCAAATCTAATGAATATCAACTTTGGTGTCTCATTTGTTTTTTATATTTTATTGTCTCTCGAGAAACACTGTGATTACGAAATGTCTATGAAACTGTTCCTTGAATGCATCTTTTCCCATCGTTCCATGACTTTTTTTTTTTCACCTCAATTTTTCATTTTGAACCTCGTTGGCATTTTATTTTTCACGTTACCTTTTCGTTTCATTGCGATTCGTTTTATTCAACACGTCAAGTCAGACACATAGGTTATTAGTTGTTGTTCTCTATATTTCGTAGTATTATTATTATTTTCACGACGCGACGTTTCATTCAATGCATTGATCTCTAAACCTGTCGAACGCGTAATTTATGCGCTTTCTCTATTTCTCATAATCACAATTATTTTAATGATTTCATTAATTCATTTTCGCTTCCTTTCATTTCATATCGTTTTGTTTCTTCCAACGCGTCAAGCTTGATACCCGTCGGACGCCTACGGTATATGACGTCGACCGCATTTTTATTATCATTGTCATTATTTTCATAACTTTTTGTGTCGTTTCGTTTCATTCAAATCATCGAATTTGATACCTTCCATTTTTATTTCAACCTCTACATTTATTACTATTATTATTATTATTTTCATAATTTCTTTGATTCATCCCGTTTCATTTCGTTACTTCTGACGCGTTGAGCTTGAAATCTGCCGCAAGCATAATTTATTAACAGCCTTCTATACTGTATAATATGATGTCTTCTACATTTTTTATTATTATCATCATTATTTTCTTGATTTTTTGTGTCGTTTCATCGTTTCATCCAAATCGTTGAATTTGATCCCTTCCATACGTATATTTCAATGCGCTGACCTTTATATTTATTACTATTTTCATAATTTCGTTGATTCATCCCGTTTCATTCCATTTCTTCTGACGCGTCAAGCTTGAAATCTGCTGCAAACATAATTTATGTACAGTCGTCCATACTTTATATGACGTCATCTAATTTCTTTTATAATTATTACCACTATTTTCATGATATTTTGTGTTCTTTTCGTTTGATCCAAATCATCGAATTTGATTTTTTTATACGAATATTGTATCATGTCCCGATAAAGGTTTATTATCTGATTTGAAAGCTGTACTTTTGAGAGTGATTCCCATTTATGAATATATGTTTATATAAAAAATTATTGTAGATAAAATAATCAATTAACCAATAATGACGTCACCATGCCTCACAGCTAAAACTTTTATGAAAATTCCACTCAATCACATTTCAGATAATTAAACACATATGGCGAAAATGTTATCTTATTTTGAAATTAGACTCTAATAATTTGTAAAAACCCCTATATTTAATAAAACTGACTATCTCAAAAAAAAATCATAATGGACTTATGTATCCAAAACGGACTTTATTCAAAATGAACATTGTGAAAATCGACAACACGAAATAAATTTTTGTAGATACTAACTGAAGTAAAATGAATAATTTCCTGGATAAATTCAAGATATGAAATATAAACGCCTATCGCGCTAAACCACACAATGGTGACAACTCCAATAATAAAACACGATATTTGCTGAAATTATGTTTTCTCGACTGAATGATCAATTATTGTCATCTTTAGACTACGTTGCTACATGATTAACTGAAACCCACTTACCTCAAAATCAACTCTACTTTCAAACATAATCCATATTATATTGAATTACAAACTACACATACTTAAAATGATGCCGGTACTGGTCACAAAATAACTATGAATAACATGTTCATTTCTGGGTTTTCGCTCACAAGAAATGCGATAATAACTCAACGGAAAGTACGTCGGTTGTAATAATCGAGTTTTGTTTTGTGCCTCTAAGATCCGTTCTGTGGCCACTATCACCATACACGAAATCACGAAAACTCATGCTTTTTTATGGATTGTTCTATAGAAATATTCGCTACCGACCGAAGCTCTTACCTTTTTTACGTCGACGACGTAAGCTCAAGTTGATACTCATTTTTGCGTGAATTGCTCTAATAAAATTCCAATTTTGAATGTAATAAACGAATATTTTGATCATATTATTTGAGTGAATTGGCGTTTATTTTATTTGTAACGTGTAATAACGTCCATTTTGAACAATTTAGAAATGTCAAATCTACATAAGAAATACATGTAAACGTGTATTTTGTATGCCTTAATTTTCGTCGTAATAATGAATGCGAAAACGGCTATTTTTGTACGTATTTTTGCGTGAATTGACGTTCGTATTTTTTATCTTTTTTGAAACGCGTAAAACGTATATTCTGTTCACATTTTTGCGAGTTCAAACGCTTTTTAAATCTACCATTTTTTTGGAGCGTTAGGAACGTCTATTTTGTTCGCATTTTTTTTTGTGTATATTGACGTTCTCATCAATTTGTATACAAAAAAACCTTGATACAAAGATCACTCAACACATCAACTATTGAAGAAAAATGGTCGACTTTTCATTGATTCTTGGAACGAAACGTTCACGGATTGCGGTATTCCTCCGGTTTTGTGGAATATCATCAATTGGATGCCATCCTCAAGAAAAATCTACATGATGTTGATGTCATTTATGTGCGAGGACTTCAAAAACGTGACTATCTTACTGCGAAATTCCAACAATTGGACCTACCTACACGTGTTGTCAACTTGGAGGATTATGATAATACGTTATGGATGGTTCCCACATTCAGCAACAATGATGGCATCTCACCTTGTATGCATACATTCGTCGCAATCGCCGCACCAACTACAATTTCAGCCTCCGAAACGTAGATATTCTTTACAAATGCCTGTCATATATTACCGAAATGAAAATGCCTAAATTTTGTATTCAAGATGTTTGAATTTTTTACCCTATCCTACAATACCAACATTTCATTATGTATACTTATAAGTTAGGTTGGCTGAGCGGTCTAAGGCGTTGTGGCGTTAAGTTGCGATTCCCGAAAGGGAGCGTGGGTTCAAATCCCACACCTAACATCCTTTTCGATTTATCTATCTAACTTCACTTTATGAAAATTTACTATACAAACTGATAACTAAATGGTAATTTTTAATATTAAATACAAAGCGCCCAGAACTGAGTGCGAGTAGTTGAAGCCTCATAACCACCAAAATACCCAAAGCTAAGTGCAATTGAGTAAAATTTACTATATAAGTGTGATAACTGGTACTTTTTGATGGGATTTTTTACTTGTTTTAACGCTTATAATTTTACTCGTTTTTTGGGACGCGAAAACGTCTATTTTCGTTGCATTTTTTACGTGTTTCAGCGTTTCAAATTTTAGCTGTTTTTTGGGACGCGAAAACGATCATTTTGTGCAATTTTGAAATGCCTATTGTCCATAAGAATTACATGTAAAAGTGTATTTTTGGCGTTCGTAATTTTAGTTGTTTTTTGGAACACGAAAACGCATGTTTTCGTTACATATTTTATGTAATTCGGCGTTCGAAATTTAATATGTTTTTTCGAACATGAAAACACATGTTTTCGTTGCATTTTTTACGTGTTTTAACGTTTCTAATTTGTTTTTTCGAACATGAAAACACATGTTTTCGTTGCATTTTTTACGTGTTTTAACGCTTCTAATTTTACTTGTTTTTTGGGACGCGAAAACATCTATTTTCGTTGTATTTTTTAAGTGTTTTAACGCTTCTAATTTTACTTGTTTTTTGGGAAGCAAAAACGATAATTTTGAACGATTCTGAAATGTCAAATCTCCATAAGAAATACATGTAAACGTAAATTTTTAACGCTTGTAATTTTATTCATTTCTTGGAACGTGAAAACCGCTGAATTCGTCAAATTTTTTACACATTTTAGCGTTTGTTATTTTAGTTGTTTTTTGGAACGAAAGAATCCTCAACCTTCTGTCTGTACTCTTCAGATACCATTCTATTGGTGATTACTTCAACTAACCAATGGGACTACTTTAATGAGCTTTGACCAATCAGACTCCGCTATGTTTTTTTTTCCCAAATGAACGGTCCAAACGTCCTCTTATTACACATTTAGATGTCGGATGTAATTCAATCTCTGCATGGGCAAGTAGTTGTTTCGAATCTCCATATGTCCATTGAAGCGTTCTTCCATCACTCATGCAGCCATGTTTTTTCTCTTAATGATTCATCATGTTTTTTCTCTCAAACGTTGTAGGACACCCTGTATATACGTTGACAACCAACCACCATTTATTTTTTCTCTTAATCGATGTATTTTGAGACATCCTGTATACCAAATTTGACAGCTGCCATGTTTTTTTCTCTGTCTCATGTCATTTGACAAACAGCCATGTTTTTTTCTCTTAAATGTTGCGTTGGTTCACCCGGTATACCAATTTTCATAGCTGCCATGTTTTTTCTCTTAAATGCCAAGTTGGTACACCCTGTATGGTAGCAGCCATGTTTTTTCTCTTAAATACTATGATGGTACACCCTGTATGGCAGCAGCCATGTATTTTTTCTCTTAATCGCTGTATTTTGAGACATCCTTTATACCAAATTTGACAGCTGCCATGTTTTTTTTTTCTCTGTCTCATGTCATTTGACAATCAGCCATGTTTTTTTCTCTTAAATGTTGCGTTGGTTCACCTGGTATACCAATTTTCATAGCTGCCATGTTTTTTTCTCTTAAATGCCAAGTTGGTACACCCTGTATGGTAGCAGCCATGTTTTTTTCTCTTAAATACTATGATGGTACCCCCTGTATGGCAGCAGCCATGTTTTTTTCTCTTAAATACTATGATGGTACACCCTGTATGGCATCAGCCATGTTTTTTTTCTCTCTTAATCGATGTATTTTGAGACACCCGGTATACCAAATTTGACAGCCGCCATGTTTTTTTCTATAATCGATGTATTTTGAGACATCCGGTATACCAAATTTGACAGCTGCCATGTTTTTTTCTCATAAATGTCGAGCTGGTACACCCATTTTACTAAACTTACGAATCAGCTTCTAAGATTTAAGCAATAAGTACATAACGCATTAATATGTGCGGTTTACGGCCCTTATGGCAGTTGACGTACGCAAATTCTATTATTTTCTTGATCTCCCATGAAAGTTGTCTTCTTAGAGTACCCGCACGTTTCTGTAACTTTACTAATAACGAAGATAGCCTCCTATGCTCTTTTGACCTCGGAAAATGCTTAAAAATGTTTCTTGACATCCAAACGAATCTATTGATGCCAAAATCATCCGAATCGGACGACCGGAAGTGCCATGTCCGGTTTGGACCGGAAGTAGCCATTTTATTGCAGATTTGGACTCTCCTCGATGTGGGTAATCCGAATTTACTATTACTTTTCTTCTATCTTAATTTTTTGAAACCGGAAGTGTTTATTTTTTGATGATACGTACAGATCCAAAATATCATTAATGTATATATTGAACGACAGATGGCTCTGATGTATTCCTTGAAAACGAATTGGTATCGCACTTTAAAAATGACGGACCCCGTCACGATGCACATTTATGAGACACCCTGTATATATTTTTTGTCTCAACTGGCACGTTGGTAGAGACATCCTGTATATATTTTTTGTCTCAACTGGCACGTTGGTACACCTGGTATATATTTTTTTCTTAAATGACAAACCCCATCACGATGCATGTTTATGAGACACCCTGTATTTATTTTTCTTAAATGATGTATTTTGACACACCCTGTATACGTAAAACGAAAACTTCTGAATCCCTGCATGCCCCAATGATGCGATGCTCCAATGATGTGATGATTCATTTTTCCGATGTATTTTGAGACATCCTGTATACCAAATTTGACAGCTGCCATGTTTTTTCCTCTGTCTCATGTTATTTGACAGGCAGCCATGTTTTTTTCTCTTAAATGTTGTGTTGGTTCACCCGGTATACCAAATTTGACAGCTGCCATGTTTTTTTCTCTTAAATGCCAAGTTGGTACACCCTGTATGGCAGCAGCCATGTTTTTTTCTCTTAAATACTATGATGGTACACCCTGTATATCTTTTTTCTTCCATAATTAAATTTAAAAACCGGCAACGTCCCACCCTCCGTAACTCTACTCCTTAATTTTGAATCCGGCAACACCCAACGTCACGCGGTGAACCCAGCGACGCTGAGAAGTCGCTACTGCGCATGCGTGTTTTAGAACACAGGTTGTATCACTACTATGTAGAGAAACGCATCCCGTCATAATCGCATTAATTCTGAACGTAAAACTCCAGAACGTACTTTTTCACAACGTACATGTTCATAACGTACTTATAGAAACGACAACCGATCATATTCGTAAGGCCTCCTAATAGCATTGTATCACAACGTCAACGTATCATATCGCTAAAGCACAGAATTCGTATTGCACAGAATACGTACTGGATCATATTCATATTGTGTAGAATACGTAATGTTTCAGAACGTATTCCATCATAATTTGAATGCGCGCGCATCAAGTCTGTCTCAACGTATTATAGTCGACGGGCCAACTTAAATATGTTCGAACCGAATTAGCTACCAGAGTAGGACATATGCACTTGGCATCCTTCTCCATTCCAAGCTTTCAAAACTACTAACGGTTTGGCTGATCAGTGAATGAAATTTTTATTAATCATATTCAACACTCCAGCATTTACTGTTGAGGAAGAAAAGCGGCTGAAGTACCTAAATAATTCGAGAAAACCACGGGGCGACATCTATTTTTCATTACTATAACCTAAACCTGGGGGAAAATAATACATTTGTCATTTACTTCAGTCACAGTTTCAGTGGTTATAAATAAACAAGTTTAGTGTTGTAACAACCCTGACAAACAACACTGTTGTTTGTCATACGAACTGAATGTTTATTCAAAGTTCAAGTAAATTGTTGACATTTTCTTTGTTATGACTAGTAAGTCGAAAAAGTTTTGTTCGGTGCCTATGTGTAGTAACTATATTTCGGAAAATGTTTCCATGCAATCATTCCCAAAAGATTTGAAATCGACGAAGGAATGGATAATAAAACTGAAAATAGGCAAACCAGTCGGTAAATACATATGTGTGTGCAGTGAACACTTCCTTCCTGAAGACTTTATATTGAGTAATATTATTTCGAAGTTCATGTCAAGAATCTAACCAATAATGTTTTCAGATACAAGAAATTGAAACGACTGAAGAAAGGGGTTATTCCATCCCAGAAGCTTCCTATGTCAAAGACAGATCGTAAGATTAATCGATCCGATAGAGCAAGGTATATAGGTACATTTACAAACAATTGAAATTCAATCAAACATTTTTCAGGTTACGAACCGAAAAAAGAGATGTCTATATTAATGTAGTTAACATAGAAACTGAACTTGTACCTGACATTTCTATGGACGTCGAAGTAGAATATGAGCTGGTACCTGCATTTTCTGTGGATGAAGTGCTTCCTGTTGCAAAATTGGGAAATCAGTATGGCACCTGCAAGATGCCAATCATAGCAGAACCATTACAATTTTTGCTGATATTTCCACATATAATCTGATTATAGTATGAGGTGTTCTACTGGTGTTGGCACAACAGTCGTAACTGCTCTTGTGGAGTGTTCCATTAATGTTCTAAATTTGAATTCACAAGACATTCCTGATAATCTTCGGATGAAGATAGTGCTCGTGCTCACTAAATTAAGGTGTAGTAATTCCCTCCGCAATTGTGTTTAATTTGCCAAGAACATGTACTACATATTTTTATTCCACTCTGGCATTGCTTGCCAAAGTGTTGCAACCCCCAGTACACTGGACCAGTAAGGAGAGCATACTTGCAAATATGCCAAAGTGTTTCGAGAAATTCAAAAACACTAGGGTGGTCTTGGATTGCACCAAAGTTCCAGTGCAAACAAGTAAATGTTTAATTACCATCAGAATAAATATATATTCACATTACAAAAGAACTCAGACTTTCAAGTCGTAAGTTTTAAGTCATGAGTAAGAATATTCGTCAGTGATTGGTTGGAATAAATGGACCAACCAATCATTGACAAAATATTCTTCCTTATGCCTTAAAATGTATGACTGTTGCATACATCCACCATAAACGTTTTCTCTTGGAAAATTCTGTTTTTGTAAATTAAGTATTTAATTGATAATTCAGTTATGTTATTTGCATAAAATGTTTATCCCATTCACCAAAACTTTAGTTTACATTTCAGAATTCGATATTCTGAGTTATGTTTGATTTAATTTGGTATTCACTGTTGTTTTCAACAATTACTTACTTCAAACAAGTTTGTTTTATACAAGATCAGAGATTGTTAAATATTCTCTGATTCTGTACACTGTAAAACAAAATAGTTTTGTAACTTTTTTTAAATATATAGGACCAGAACAACAAAAAACTGAAAGGTGGTTCAATTCAATGCCAACTAACGTATTTTGATAAAAACAAAACTCAAAATTACTTCAACATAATTATAATTCCCTATATATATATATATATATATAGTCGTTGCTGACTAGTTAGGAATGGAACTAGTAAATAGTGGGGCTTTGCAGCAAAATCAAAGAGTACTCTTTAAAGTTTGTCCAAGCTTTCGGAAATTTAATAACTTATTTCCATCATCAGGGATACTACAATTTGCATGTGTAAGTAATATAAAAAATATATATGTACGGTTAACTTACATCTTTGTTGAGATTGTTCGACGCGATGTTATTCAACCATAAGGTCAGACTTTGAGATCTCTAGGCTCCCGAATCGTTTCACATAAAAGTGACTGTAGATTACATCCAGAACGATGTGCGTTAGCTGAACATGTCAACAAGTTTGATCACCATATGAATTTTGATGCCACTAAGGTCTTAGCTAGTGAATCGCATCTTTCAAAAAGGACCTTTCTTGAAATGGCCTTTATTGCAGAAAATAGTAATTGCATAAATAAAAAAACAGATATCAATCATCTTAGTGAAATCTATTCATACCTCTTGACGTTGGATAAGAATCCACTGTCCTTCAATATTTCAAATTTATCAACAAATATTTCTTGACTTTGTTCAGATAATTTCAACATAAAACTTAACCATTTTTCTCCAGGTATAAACCTTTACCATAATTTTGCCCACAGTAGGACAAAACATTGTTATATCTACTTCAACACATCAAGATCCATAATGAAAATGTACTAAAGACATTTAGTTACATGCCAAATGTACTTAATTCAGGTTCCATCCTACCTCACTAGGTGTCGCTTTACCAATTAAAAATCGGATTTACGGACTCTAACATAAGTTGGTAACTGTAAATTGGTACCACTGACAAAGTCATATGTCATGTCAACTGTCCGTCTTCTCTTAACCAATAGCATTGATTTGGCCTGCGGGTGGCATTCCGTGTACCCTCGCTTCATAGCGTGAATAGAATTCTACAAAATTTGATAACTATCGCTTCGTTCGGTATTCCGTGTACCTTTAGAAGTCGTGCTTTCGAATCGAAAGAGATCGGGATTATTTGACATTGTTTGTGTCGTCCTGAAAACATTGAGCAGGTTTTTGGAAATTAATTTTGTTATTATCTTAGGCTGGGGCAACTGGCAAAAATTGGTTTGTTTAATTGTTTGTTGTTGTTTGTTGTTTAATTGTAAGTGTGTGATAGTCTGTGAATTAGATATTTTTATAATTGACCCTTGCCTCTGTTAGTTTGGAAGTTTTGTATAGTTACAGTGAGTGTTCATAAATGAATGTGAGTTTATTGTTGTAACCTGTAAAATTTGGAAAATCTACAGTCAAAAATATATACTTCGAGGATGGGGAAAACAAACCAAGTCAACATGTGATTTGAGTAGCAAATAATTAACATTTTCTTGGTTTTCAAAACAGCTTGCCGAAGTTTAATGTACCAAAATACTTCTCAAGATTCGAATAATGAGCAGCAAGTGCAAGAGGTATTACTGGGTCCCGCAGTTCAAACACTTATAAAGATGCAAATGTATCAATATACATCTTCCTAAAAGATTCATATCTATGTGAAACAGATTATAATGGTAATTTCAGAAGATTTTATACCATTATACTGTATCTTGGCAATTTTAGTCATTTCAAGGAAACGTCTTGGCTATAATTTTAATGCTCTTTAAATTTCAATTGACTTCATGAGGCTCCGATGTTGAAGCAGAAGTTTGTAAAACCAGCCCAAATATCTCGAATTTCTCCGCATGTTTAACTTGACACAAAATAATACGTCCGCTTTCAATGCATGTTCGCGTTTCACTATCGGCCGATTTCTATATCGCCAATATATTTGGATATGTCCTCTAAATTGATCTCTCAACAAGTAACATCCTTCAAAATTTTCCTTTATCGCTTAAAATTCAAAAAAGAAATGATGATTTATTTATTACCATTGAATTAAGATGTCTAAAAATCCTAAACATCTTACATTGAATCAAATGGGGGTTCACATTGTTTTCCCCATTCCATTGACAAGTTTGACAGCGCCAACTATCGGAAAATTTTCCCCGAATTTTCCCCGAATACTCAAGCCAATCAGAAACTTGTAGCATCAACGCGTCATAGTGACGTACTTGGGTATGAGTACAGAGTCGAACTCGAACCAAGCAACAAAACTGTCAGCAGTAACTCTCATATATAACAAGAGCTAGTCCGTCACTGTCTATAGAGACCGGCGGCCATGACACGTCTTACTACGTCACATTTCGTCACAAATATGTTCTTTCATCTCTTTCTACTAGTGTCCCCATTGTCTTATGGGAAATGGGAATCAAACACTCCTTGTTAAATTTGAGTCTCATTGCCGAATACTTGCTTACAAAAATGCTGCCTGCAAATTTACTCGGGAATGAACTTCAAAGAAGGGAGCAAATTCGAAACTAGAACATGGAAAGAAGAGTGATGAGGTTTGACAGTGATCTATTTGTCTTGAGAGACCAACAGTTTATAGATTTGTAATTCATATGTCTTTCTCTTTTAAAAAATCCAACTTAGAGCAATAAGAGTACGTCTTAGCGAACGACACTACACACTTGCATATCACATAGCATAGTACATAACAGAGTTCAGCCAATCAAAATGCCAGTAGCGTCGGATATTCGCATTTTGATTGGCTGAACTTCGATATTTCTTTATGCTATGCGCTATGCTGCCATGCAAGTGTGTATGTGATAGAGCTTTGAAGTCCGTTGCTCATGCACTAATGGTTTGCCCTCAAGTGACTTCACTTCATGGCGGTTTGATCAAATTTTTTGATGTCAACATCAAAGCCCGAGGCTCAAGCCACAGCTCAAAAAAAATCCATCAATTTCGGACGTGGTAAGGCTCGGACCCGCTCCATTTAAAAAAAAGTTGTAAAAACTCGCCAAAATATAATTGAAAATATCTGAAGATACGGAAAAACATCGAGTCGCCAAATAATTTCCGTAGCTTCACCTGTTTTTGTATTTATTTGTATCTAGTAGACTGGAATACGTTTCAAACGTCCAAAATAAAATAAATATTGGGAACCATAGACCATATATATGGGCTAGCTGTGTTGAGAGCATTAACTGGATTTATTTATGAAATACATTTTGCACCTTTCAATTACTTTTTTTTTCCTTGGTGTCTTGGCATCGACTGCTATGGTCATTAGCCACGTGTTCTGGATAGGCCTTGTTACTAACTCCATGCGCCACCTTAGGAGCAGCACTGTTAATTGGGACGCAACAGTGAATCGTGCAGGACTCACCCCAGTGCAGCCACGAGATTTTAATAATTTAATTGGTCAAATTAAATAAAAAAATCCCAGCCGCAACTGGGGCTCGAACTTCGGACCTTTCGACCTAAAGTCGGACGCTTTAACCACTGCGCCACGCCCCGACATTTTTCAATTACTTACTAGCGTTATTGTGGCGAAAGGATGAACCACTCGTATGTAAATTACGAGCAACCCCATAATTCTTCGAAAGACTTGTGCGCCCTAGGAAAGAGGATGTCCTTATTTTTTAACATGTTATTCCATACCAATAATCTCTGAATATTCAGAAATAATTATATTTATATTTGCCAAAATCACACGAATGTCACCGTTCGTGTTCTTTGGTTCTGACACAGTGTCCTGTGGACAAAATCATTCGTTCTTTTTCTAAGCGAGAACTTCCTTGTCAATGTGGAATTCTATAATTAATAACTACAGTCGCTTCATTTGGTATTCCGTGTGCGTATATGAAAGTCTCGCTTTCATATTGCTTTCCAATCGGAAGAGTTCGTAATTTCTATCTCGTTCAGGAAACATCGATAAAATTTTGGGAATTTTCATTTTATCATGTTTGCTTTATGAACTTTTGTAACCATTAATCATTCAACTATTTTATAACCATAAAAAAATAAAAAATATAATGTGGATATTTTTCCTCAAAAATTTTAGTAAAAGAATTATGAATGGAGCTATGGAGTAGTTATGGAAATCTATCTCAGGAACGGGCGAAACGGCGAACCTTTGTTACAAATATTCTGATGTTTGCCGTACATTACGTGGATTTTCCTTTTGAATCCTTTTACAAATTGATGAGAAATATTTGAGCAACCAATTGCTCAAAGAGATGAGCAGTTGTAATGGATAACATCAATGTTTATATTACCTAAAGAATAAGATTTTGAAGGAAGAATGATTCAGTATAATTATTAACAATACTCAATTTACGAAGACATCTCACACAATCTTACAAGATCCCGGACCTCTGCCCTGCCTATAATTTTTATAATTGGTCTTGCCACGGAAGAGAACAAGAAATCAATGTGGGCTTCAACTATCGTTGAGGAATGTTATTTTTGGTCCAACTACATTTACAAGGGTACCGCAGAGGATTGATTCAAAAAATCAATTTCATAGATCTAGCCAAACATCAGTTTAGATATATAAATAAATATTTTCAACCTAAGTGACAGGGAATGAGGATACTGCAAATGGAATATTGTCATTTGTGGAGAGTACAATTTGATATTTTATATTTTTATCATAATAATGTAAAAGATATGGAATATCTCCCACAAGTGAGAAAAACTAGGTGTATGAAACAAAATGACTGCATAAATTCCATTAGCAGTAATCTAGTTTTCAGCTCTTTTCTGGATATTTTCATAATGAAATAGAGCCATTGTGGTCGTGATGGTAGAGTGTTTGCTTTTCAACCATAAGGCCATGGACTCAAATTCTAGCATGGTCCCGTACATGGCATCACATGTTGAAAGATTAGGGCCTTGTCTTCCCTAGCTCGAAGACTTCTGAGGGTTGCTTGTAAGGGTGCATGTAGGAGGTTGAAGGAAAGAACAAATTTTGAACAAATGCATAACATGAATCAATGAAAAACAAATAGATATGTCTACTATTGAAATAAGAAACCAAAATAACAAATTCCATTTGTAATCCCTACTCATATTTTCACTTCAGGAAAATATTCAGAGGAAAAGTTGAGATTGCCAAAATAGGTGCGTTCGATTCTATATATTTATTGTTTTTCGCAACTTCCAATAAACTGTGAGAAAGGTTTGGCAACCATTCAAATCTCCATTATTTCAACCCCTATAATGATCCCTAGTTGGTATTCATAAAGTTCCCTCTACCAATTACTCTCACATACCATTCCTACACATCTAGAATCTAGAAGTATGAGACTGGTAACAGTTATTAGGAAGTAGGAAATTTACTGAAACATTCCTTGTAATATTAAATGAATAAACTGCACTTAGGTATTATTCATTTTAATATTGATTGGATTCATGTGATAAGTCATGCATTGAATTATTGATTATTTGCTACTGTAATAATTGTTTATTTCCAAGTTATCTTTTTCGCTTATTCATTTTTTTATATTCCCATTGTATACCATAGAAATATATTATATACTTTAATATATATTTCTATGTTGTATACCTATTGTTTGGGTAATTGTTATTTAGAAGTTTGAATTATTTAAAAGGCGTGCACCCGTTTACTAAATTAAACAAAAATACAGAAATGGAACAATTTATCGAGTTACTTCAAGAACCCAAAAATTTGGTTCAATGATTTTTTTTAAAATAGTGACGTCAGTAGACACAATCAAAGTCGGTTGTTTGAAATTCGAAATTTCCGGCATTAACCTCTTAAAATAACACTCTATCCCTTTCTAAACGAGAAATTCCTTGTCTTCTCGACACATTCTAGGCTATCGCTTCAAATAACGACAATCGTCCGAAGCGAGTGTAGCTAAAGTGCACACGGAATACCACTTTCTTCAACTGTAGGTATTAAATGTAGAATTCTATTGTAAAAGGGCCAAGATGGCGCTTCAAATGCTGTCAAATATCTATTTGTCGCCTGGAAACTGTCGCTAACTGTACACACGGAATACCTTTTACGTCAAAACGTAGCGATATGTAGAATTCTATGGCTCACGTAATCCCACCGCTGACGTGGTCAAAATATAAAGTAATTTTAACATTTTAAATGTAACGTATTTTTATCTAAATATTTTATGACATCTTTACAATTTCACTTGTTTTATATCAATTTTCATCGTGCACAATGTGCCACTTATGGTTGAATAACATCGCGTCGAACAATATCAACAAAGATGTAAGTTAACCGTACATATATATTTTTTATATTACTTACACATGCAAATTGTAGTATCCCTGATGATGGAAATAAGTTATTAAATTTCCGAAAGCTTGGATAAACTTTAAAGAGTACTCTTTGATTTTGCTGCAAAGCCCCACTATTTACTAGTTCCATTCCTAACTAGTCAGCAACGACTATATATATATATATATATAGAAGATGTGTGGTTGGCTTCCTGTTGTTGACTTTCTTTGTTTCTATTTTTACATCCAAGTGTTGTACATCTTCGCACTTGATTTTACCGTACTGATGAGAGCTTAAGCTCGAAACACGTGTCTACGGTTGCAGAACATTTTGAGGGTTATACCCAATAACTTTTCTACTTATATTTTTATATATTGCCCCTCGCTAAATCCATCCTTATTTATATATATATATATATATATATATATATATAATCATGTCATAATAATATCATATAATATAATAATATCAAATTTTAAGTGAATACATTCTAGAATTCCACTACGATTTCTATAAAATTATCAGAAAAAGACGAATAAATTAGGAAGTATGTGCATTTTAGTCCTAAAAGGACCATTCCCAGTTGTATCTGTCCAAACTCTTTCCATTCTTCCGAGCTCTGTTTATATTTCAAAGCTTTATTCACATCATCGTGGCTTAGCTTTGATAACACATTTGTACAATTGTTTTGTGGGAACCACTCTTCCTTTATTTTCAGCTTTGTCATAAATTCTGAGTTCCTTCAACATTTTTGAAATCTTTGATTCATCTGTCGAGTCTTCCATTGCAGTGTTTTCAACACCTTTCATATTCATACCACTTTCTGTTGCCGGAACAGTAAAAGAAACAAAAGAAAATAACCAAAGTTAAGGAGGTGAAGCTTTTTTCCTTTCCCCACACTTGTTTGATAACTGTACAACTCATTGGATCCAGTTCTTCAATACTGAAAATGAAAGGCGTTATTTTGAGAAAAACAAATTCTGTACCAACTCACTGATTCACATGTAATAAAACAGCAACCACATGTTTACAATATCCGGATGGCCCAGCTTTACAACTACAAATACAAATCCATTGGTCTGTACATGTTCCTTGTGACCCTAATGTGAGTTTCACTTCATGAGGAGAATCTTTCAAATTCGAACTTTGCAGGTAAGATGTCTAAGTCTAAAAACCATGGTGTGTCGACTCATTGCTGCAAAACTGTGGGATAAAACGGGAGACAATTCGCCAACTTGATTAAGTGAAAATAAATGAAATCGTGACCTGTTTCCCAAATATTCCGCATTTACGTGTACCGCCACGGTCGGTTTTCCTGTTAGGGTAAATTTACAAGCACAGAAGTTTTCAAGTATTGTCGACGGATGAACTGAATAAAGAAGCCCTAATGTCCCTAATTATTGAAATTTACTTAATCACTATCACCAATCAGTTTTATTTGTTACATTTTCGACTTATTGTTATAATTTTTTACTGAAATGCAATTAACTACAATGATAACCACGCATTTCATTTGGAAGTATCGAAATTAAGCTTCATGAAAATTCACCATTAGAACCTGTCAATCTTGTGCTAATAAAATCAGGAATGGCGGAATTCCGTGAGATAGATATATTCGTGCCATTATTTTCATTAAATATAATAATAAATGATAATCTTCATAATATGGTGGTACTCACTTTCGGTACTGGATATAGATGAGTTATTTTGTTCGTCTCTCTGGATTGCCCACAAATGATACAAAAACGGAAAATGATCAAATTATTGTACAGACTACACAGAAAACGATTAGATATTCACAAATTTTATTCAATGTTTTGCCAACACAGCAGCTTCTTCACTGTCTGATTGAATAAAGTTTGTGGAGATCAAATCGTTTTCTGTGTATTTTATACAATTACTATGGATCTTCATCAAGTAACGGACGAGTCAATCAGACAAATTGAATTATCATTGAATGAATGATGAATTTCTAAGAAAATATACAGCAAAATGGACAAACACATTAATAATAGTCATCAATACAGGGAAATTGCACTATGAAATTTAGATTCCGTCACAACTATTCATTTTTGAACACTATTTGAAGTTTGTTGAAATTCCATAAAATTGACAACAGTCGTCAATCACCATATCCCTGGAATATTGACATGACTAAAATTCTATAAAAGCGCGCCATCTCTGGGACCGACTGAAGAAGCAGACCACTATTTCATTCGTTTATTTGTCTTCTGAAAAATCAAAACAAAATCGAATCATTCGACACACCAGGGTTTTTATACATCTTATTTGCAGGCATAGGGCAAATATCTTTCTGGCAGTGTTCTCAATCTCCGAGAAATATCCCGAATTTCGGGAATCGTTGAGGGAATTTTGCCTGGAAATTAAATATTTCTGAAAATATCCGGGAAATTAGTGGTGTTCAAGAATGTTTTGAATAAATTCTGGGCTACAATACAACTGTTAAGAGGAATGATCAAGAGATCAAGGACACTGAATTTCAACTCTGTCTCTCTCTCTCTCTCTGTATTTCTTGGACCTTGCTTCCTAATGGTGCACTTGTCCAGCTCTCCCCCTTTGGTACACGAGAATCCGTCTCGTCCCTACCAGGAGCTTCGTCGGATGGGTGGAGAGAGTCTTGCTCCACCCAATTTTTTTATATGGACTGCACGTGCAACCACGATGTCGATACCATGGCATGACGGCGGACTTCACAAACACTTATAAATGCTTTATTGCACGCACTATCGACGGCGAACATCATAACATATAACACATAACTTTAAATTTGTTCATTGCACGTTTTAATTACGGCAGACATTCACACATAACCTCTTGACTTCCAACCTACACGATGGCCGGAAGTCGAATTGTTTTCAACTTCAACAAAATTTCAACGATGAACATCTCATCTGTCAAAAAATGTCTTATTCGACCGAATTTCCATCGTTGCCAATTCTAAAAACTGTTTCAATAATAAGTTTTTCAACATTAAAAAATTTGACTTTCAAGAGTGAGACGTGGATACAAAAACTTGCCGATGTTGAAAAGCTACAATATTCAATATTGAAAAATATAAAATATCCAATAGTCATGTAGATACCTGAATGAAGGTTTGTTCATATCCTTGCATTCACATGTTTATGATGAATCATGATTCATATCATGTGATTTTTCAGTATTTGGGGTTAGATATTACTACATTACCAAAAAATGACATGATTCGCTATCGACTCGCATAAAAATTGCAAATATTCGCAAGGGTATGAATGAGCCTTAAAGGTTTGTTCATACCCTCGCGAATTTCGCAATTTTTCTGCGAATAAAATAGCTGCGAGTCATGCCAGACCAATCGTTGATGCAGAACCATGTCGGCAGCCATATCATTCGAAGAAATATTGCCAAATTCGCGACGGTATGAACGAGACTTAGGCCTGATTTTTTATTTCAATTTTTCAATATTTAGGTGGTGAAAGATTGTCTTAGAAAACTTTGTACCAACATAATGTGAGAACAGAATATTCATTATTTTGACCAAATATATGGTGCATATTGTGTTCTCATATTGGCACAATGTACGCGAAAGTAGTTCGACATTTCGCCACATCAGCACGACATCTAATGTTGAATTCTCAATGGGACAGGTTCGTTCAAGTTATCAAACTAGTTTCTTCACGAAAAACCACTGCCTCTTTCCTCAATGGGAGAGTTTCGTCCAAGTAAGCAACTTAAATTTTCCACGAAAAACCACTTTCTCTTTAATAGCAGAAATTCCTGTGGTATCATGTAAAAAATTAAAAATTACATCAGTTTCATGTCTTAGTTTTGAGCATGAGGTGCTCCAAATTCATATTTTATGGAAAAAAACAGTTTTCTAGGAAATTTCGTGAGTCATTTTTTGACAGTTGATAACTAGTCTATCTAGAACTAACTTGTTTTTTGTTGTATTTCATAACAACACAATACGAATATATGATCATTGACGAATTGAACATCAACATAATAAGTAACTATAATCCAGTAATTTCTTGAGATATAACTAACAAGAAATTACTGGATTTTCTCTGAAATCGTTTAAAATGCTAAACACTCCAATGTAAAATAACCGGAAAAATGAGCTTCTTCCTATTTATAAGGTAAATGGGAAATTGAGAAATGAGATATAGATTTTCACCCATTCTCAAATGTCTACTACCCTACGTCGCATGCGACTGAATGTATCCATCTCTTTTCAATGCATTTTCAAGAAAGGCGATAGATATATTTCGTCGCATGCGACAGGGTTCTTCAAGAGACACTGATCACCACTATACTGGTTCGTGCCAATTTTCTGATCTACCTCCATCCAGCAGTAACGCATTTCTCGAATATTTGCCTAAAACTGTCAATATTCCGGAATCAATCACAAGGAGTGTTTGGAGGAAGTTATTAGACGTTAAAGTCACATAGTGTTCGAATAGCAATTTTAAACCTTGATATTTCTGAAGAAATTAGATGCAAAGATTTATTTTCAATAAATCTTTATGCGATCGAAAGTGATGTCATTTGAAATATTCATGCTGTTCGAAACGAATGAAGAAATATTCAACAAGAATGTATATTATACTGCATTTTGTCACTATTTGTTTCAGGCTGTGACCTGGTACACGTGGACAAGTGTATGACGTCACTTATATTAGGTGCCACTAAACTCAATCATTATATTAATTCATTCATCGGTTGCCGAAGTTACTCCGTTTGGAGTAGATCTATTCCGCTTGAATATTTTCCACTCCATTACTCCAATAGAAAAATTTCTACTCCAGTCGAATGGATAGAAGCGTATATAGTTCGAAAGGGACAATCGCTTCGCTATTGGCTGAATACGCTCGAGAAGGGACAGACAACGAAACCCTCTAGATAGATGTTTTCTTCTACCAAGAAGACTAACATTATTTAAGAGGAGAGTCTAATCCCCATAAGACAATGGGACACTAATAGAAAGAGATGAAAGAACATTTGTGAAGGAATGTGACGTAGTTGGACATGTCATAGCCGCCGTTCTCTATAGACAGTGACGGACTAGCTCTTGGTTTATGAAAGTTACATGTGATAGTTTTGTTTCTTGGTTCGAGTTCGACTCTGTTCTCATGTCCAAGTACGTCACTATGACGCGTCGATGCTACAAGATTCTGATTGGCTGGAGCTTATTAAACCCTCCTGTTAGTTTAGTCTCTTTGTTCTTCTACTTTTTTTGGCATAGGTGAGACAGTAACAGGTAACAGAAATTTTGTGATTTGTATTTTGTTTCGTCTTTGCTATGTGATACAGTTAACTAAATTTAAAACTTAAAAGTGGTATTTTCTTTACGTCACACAATAACTAGGACCAGTGAGTTTCTTGCAATTTTGTTTGAGTATTTATTAATTTGAAGGTGCATCACTATATCAAAGCCTAAAGCTAAAATTAAAGAATATAGGCCCTCTCACCTCGTCATCTGTGAGTCCGTCACGGAAGTCAAATTTGCTGGAAACACATTTCCGAGCAATAAAAGATATAGATATGCCTTTTCTGTCCATTTCTTGGATCCTACAAATCTGGCTTTATCTATTTACATCATACCCTGGATCATGCTAAGAGGAGACATTGTCGAGTATTTCCGGTGTCACTCGTGATAACTCTATATAGCATTGATAATTTTCTTCAAAATTTCTTTTACGTAGTGCTACTCCAAACTACGAAGGCTATGGAGGGCCAGTGCGAAACGATTTAAGTCGAAATTTCAACTTACTAACTTGAAATTTCGACTTGTTTTCGCGAAATTTCGACTTAACCAACTCGAAAATTCGACTTTCTTAGTCGAAAGTACTAAGTCGAAATTTCGGGTAAGTAATTCCAAATTCCGACTTAGTTTTTTGAGTTGATGAAGTCGAAATTTCGCGTTAGTCAAGTCGAAATTTCAGTAAGTTGAAATTTCGAGTTACCTAGTCAAAATTTCGGGTTAGTGAAACAAAATTTCGAGTTAGAAGTCGAAATTTCGACTTATTTTTTTTTTCGCACTTGCCCTCTAGAGCCATATCGTACCAAAGAGACAAAACGTTATAGGTATTTTTATTTTGATGAAGGGTTTTAGCCATTGAAGAAAAACTGTGAAAAACTGTGAAAGTATACATAAGAGTTAAAAAGTTATTCAATAAATAAATGTATCAAAGGGCAAGCTGAGTCTGCACTACAGTACTGAAATTGCATTTTGAGTTGAATATTTGATACTTGCTAAATTCTATTTTGATTTAAAATTTGCAGTAAGTGGTCAAATTTTTCTCAAATTTAAAAGAATAAAAGAGCCCCTTCATTAAACATGTATTATTTCACTTGAACTTGTCGAAAAACGTAAACCTGTATAAATATCATATATGATTCCTCGTAAAAATAATGAAATGTCAAAAAACTATGACACTTGATATCGTATAAAAGATAAAAAACAGTTTCATATTTTGTTACAGAAATATCAGGTAGAAGCAATATTCTGCATTTTCAGCAAAAGTAGTTTTTTCTGGTTAATCACTCACAGAACAAAAATATTAAAATACAACAAAAATGTATTTTTTAAATTAAAAATTCATTACTTTAAATTACTTTCAATTGGTTTTGTGGTGTGAACTGGACCTCAAAGAAGCCATCTTTCTTGAAATATCAGTTATTTTTATAATGTAAAATTATAGAAAATTAAGAACAATTGAGGTTTTTTCCCACACGCATTGTAACAAGACACCTTCATTCTAAACATGCTACATTCGAGCATTTTGTAATTATGTTCAGTAAAGTACTTTTATTATTATTATTATCATTATTAAGAACAATTGATGAATAAATCTAATCATTCAATGATAATTCAAGCCTCCTCAATTTCTTAGGTCTTCAATTAGAATGAAACTTTCACCACAAAGTGTAAGCAAGCGCATGGACTATAGGATTATGAAAGAGTACGTTCAGAAACATTACGTTGGGAAGTAATCACAGAACTCGAAATTATATCTTATGACTAGAACGCGTTTCAAATATGGCGGATGAACAAATCATGCAAAACCTGCAACACTGTAAATGTCCTCTTCACAGTAGCGGCGCATAAAACAATGTGCGTATCTTAGGGATGGGAACTGGGTTATGGCTTTCTTGAAACTATATTTCCTCAAATGGAACATCCGAACAAAAAGTAATGATTTCTTATTTCTGCCGAACAGTTCCCCTATCCTACTACTCATTTTAAAAATGACATCGGAAATATGTTGTTTTTTTATATTGAAGGAACGTACACATTCTGGAATTTTTTTTTTGTTTTTTAAGTTCCTTATCATATCAAAATTAGCTTATTTTATTTATAGAAATAATTAATCTAGGTTAACATTAGTCACTGGGAACTATTTTGACGAAACGATGTTTACTTTTTTTAATTAATTGATTAATGATAGGTATATCATTGTTACCTCAAGCCAAATATTATATTAATATATTTTGTATTTACTTTAGTTATAAGCTTTGTCAATGAGATTTGTATTCTTTGTACAATAAAGCACAGTCAATCAATCAATCTAATGAAAGTCTGTACCAACTGAACCTGTCATCTTTTCAGCTATGAAAAAATAATAGCCATTCAGGAAACCATGATGACTATAAAATTTGTTTTAATGATTTTCTACTTTGTATGATATCTAAAAAAACATTTTTTGATAACCATATGAAAATAAGGCTACTTTATCGTATTGTGACTTATTTCCATTTCTTTTGTAATTGAAACTGAAAGTAATTAATTGTTTCACATATTATAAAAACTGTGGTTGATTGAATCTCTAATTCATTTATTTCAAATTGTACAAACCTTTTTTTGTTGCAATATTTCAATATCAATTAGCACTTGCTGGGAAATGGGAATGGGAAATAATAACAACTCTGAGTTTATTTTATTGATTATTGAATAATATTAGTTTATTAAACGTTTGTCTTATTTTGCTACCTACTACAACTTCTGTCTGATTTTTGCTCAAATTATAAAATCTTATTCTCAAGTAACATAAACAAATGGTTCGTATTAATAAATAAACATGATTGTTGTTGAATTCATATTCAAAAAAATGATTTTCCAAGGTGGGAAATACATTTTTATTATAATAAATCTGACTTATAGAATTTGCGAGAGTATTTACGTAGCCAGTTTCTCTCGGCACTTTATTTTCGGTAACAGAAAGTAATCTGCGGATGTAGACCTCACATTTCATGCATATAACAATCAACCCTTCCGAGGGCCACAGAAGACCGCTTGATTCTGATCCCCTATCTTTTCTCATAATCAAGCTAAGTTTGGTTGATTCAGAGCACTTGGTGGAATCATGAATGGCTATCAAACATTCAGGACATTTCACCCTTTTCCTCACCATTCGAATGACGTAGCCAAAAATATATGTCACCACATTTTCACTATACTCTGTTAAAGATGGAGAATATTTCAAATTATAATCATGGTCTTCACAGGCCCTGGGGGGTATGATATCAATATCATATTTCCTTGCAATGGAGACATCAATGCAGAAATTATCCGTGTCACATTTTTTGGATCGATTACTGGGCAATGAAAGAATGGTTGTTGAATCAATGGCTTCGCAATTGCCACCAACTCCTTTCACCTGTGCATGGAATAGTAGACGCCTATATGTATGCTGCATCTGGAGAGCATTTGGATTGTTATTCCAACCGTTGTGACTCCTGGAAAAAATACAGACTATTGAAATGTCTCTTATAGTTATCCAGATATAAACAACAGAATTTTTGTTATATAAATCACCATTCAGGCACTATTATTTCTATACAATACATTTCATAACATAACGTAATTCAGTTATTTAATATCATTACTTATACCTGTAACAAAGTTTCAAAATATAGAGTTAATTTCAAATCTCACCTCACACTACAATAAAACATCTCAAGATGATCTTGACTATATTTATATGTAAGCAGGTATTTTAGTCTATTGCTTTCAACATATTCATCAAAAATTCCCATTGTAGAAGATATCGTTATTATGAAGCCAACAAAAGGAGTTTTTCTTGGTACTGAAGTCATTAATGTTCGTCCATCTAATGTACACTTCCTCAGATATTCTACAGTTTTCTTTAAAAAAGATTCCCAAAAATGCTGATTGGCTTTCCTCAAGGGTGCTTTGTAACCTCTTCCAACAGGAGATCTTGAATTCAGAATGTCAAATAATCTGTCTATTATTCTGATGAAACGAATTGTTGCACGTGCCTCTTGAAACTGTGGAATTTTCAGATCTTTCATCAAAAATTCTAGTGCATCGGCCACACTACTACTTAATGTTTGTGCAGCTAGTCTCACCTGAAACTCACATATTCTATTAATATACTTAGAACTATATAGAGAATAAAAAAAATAGATGGTGTAATGGGTAACTATAAACTTACTTTCATTTTTTGTTTTCTCCACTCCATATGACTTTTTCGGATTTTTGTTGCTGCAGATAAGTTTTCATTTTTCTCCATTTCGTACAACATCTCAACATATCTCCATTCAACAAGATTATTTTCATCGTCATAAAAATGTCCAAGCTCTGACAATGCATTTCTCATGAGTTTGAGCATATGGCATGGATCTAATATCGCAAATACCCTCTCACCATCATTATTCTGATGAGAAAAATATGTTATGTCATTTTCATTATTTTTTATTCTACATCCTAAAACCTTCAACATTTTAAAATTCACAGATGGTCCATCACATGTTACAGATGTTATTTTTACATTATTGTTATCAAGCCTTATGAGAGCTTCATTAACTAAATTTGCTTTTTCAGAGCCATCTAGAGAATTTATTAAAAAATACGCAATTGGCAGTTTCCAATGTTCGGTATGACAAACAACTAAGAAAACTAAAGCTTCTGTTGCTGGTAACATTTGCTGATCAACCTGTTCACTTCCAATGTTTATATAACCATATGATGTTTGACCATCTGATATTATCTGCTTTTTTATTGCCATTTCATCAATTATAAGTGAGCAAATAAGTTCTTTTTCCAAAACACGGTACTGCTCTGCTTTCAATTTCAAAACTGATGATGATTGGCTAGTACTGAAAAAGTGATAATAATTTTTACTATTTAATTAATTGAACAATCAGGATTGAAAATTGTTGTTTTTGGCTGTAAATGTGAATTATACGAATAATCCAGTTTGATCGGATATTTGCTACAAACCAAATCAGGTGAAGTTATGAATGAACAATTACCTCAAATCTAAGAATCTTTTTCGAAGGCTCTTACGTATGCCCAAAGTATCACTTTCTGATTCAGACATATACTTTTCCTCTGGCGCTGATAATGTCACTGTGGAATCAGTTATTGCTGACTGGTCTGGATTGAAGATATCACCATCACTAACTGTTAGATCTGGTAATCCAAGTGTAGGAAGTGCATTTGGCTTCAGTCTAGTCCGAAATTCTGTCCGTACAAAGCAATCATTTGTAAAATGATCCGAACAAATTTTATATAGCTGTGGTTGAGGCCATTCCAAATGTAGATCACTTCCTATTCTACGGAACCATTCCCTGAAATTAGCTTTCGGAAATCTGAAAAGGTTTTTCTTTATTGTAGGGACGCTTTCGAAATATTTTCTAAGTGGCTACTTACTTATGAAAAGAAATGTTTTCTTTTTTCTTTCCTTTCCTCCAGGAATTATTACAAAACTTAACGGAACACTTCATCGTATATAATGGCAAATATAACACAATATAATCAATAAATAAATGTTTACTTTATCTCCAAAATCCAAGTATTAAAGAAATCACAAGTGACAACGCCGCTCTGTTTACTAACAAACTGATGAACTTGACAGACAAACGTTCTAGATGCTTCTCATTTCCTCTTGGAACTACAAGGAATGACGTATGTATTTACTAGTATAAATTGTCCCCTTTGCGGAAGCCCACGATTTGTTCAAGATTAGAGTAGTCGACGATACATGAAGCGCGTTCTAGTCATAAGATATAATTTCGAGTTCTGTGGAAGTAATACGTTGTGATGGAATACGTTATGATGCGTTACGAATTCTACCGAAAACGATTATGATCGTTTGATGTTATGATGCATTGCTATTGTGATAGTTTGATATTATGATGCTTTGTGTTTCTGATACAATGATTTTATGAAATTTAATGGTTATGATGGAGTACGTTATGAAAAAGTACGTTATGAAGGTGTAAATTGTGATCGATTACGTTCTGAAACTTTACAATATGACGCTGAACATTTCTATCTTGTACTATATGGTCTGTTGCGATTTCTATCCTATGACGATATGATGGAGTATTTTTTCTGTGTATTACGATTTCTGTACTGTACATTATGATGCATTGGGTGTTCCCTTCAGAATACGTGTACTCACATGGAGATTCTCGGTAATATGTAATGCAATATCAAGAGTATTTTCATCATTCGTTACAGGACGGGCACGTTCAAACCTTTTGTGAAATACTGTTCCAGTTTCCCCAAATCTTGTTGTGAGGGCTTGAAATGCTCGCATGTCTGGATGTCTTTTCTCAGGAAACGTTTGTTGGTATAATCTAGATGGCAGTAAGCAGTTACCGTCACATTTCCCCAAAGCATAAACCATTTGAATCATATCCTCTAACAGTAATTCATAATGCCACATTTGTCAACACATCTGGATTGTAGTTTGACAGTTATCTCTATTTACAATAAATGCCGATAGTTTTTTTTTTTCAGCGGTAGTCATGGATAACTAAACTAGAAAAAATTGTTATTTTTCAAAATTTCTTTTGCTATGCTAGTTATCCATAATTTTTCAAGAATGCTCTTGAAGAAGGATAAAATAATTAAAACGGCATTCAGTGTCAGTATTTTCTGTAAAGAAACGTGTAGGTGAAAAATATGCAGGATTGTTGATTTGCCATTGAACAATTCCTTTAAAAACCACAATATCTCAGAAACGGGTTGTTTTAGGCACATGACATCAAGACTAACAATTGAAGGTCATCAAAGAGGAGTTGATTTGAATGATAATATACAAGGTGTTCCATCTGAAAAAATCAAAATATTGATGTTTGAAAATGGTCAAGTTTGTATTGTTGTACCGAACATCCTGTATAATTTATACAATATGCACCATATTCACAATTAACTTCACCATTTCTACTATCGATTCCCGAATTATCTCTATCAAATATTTCGAAACGTGAGGAGATTTTTCAAAAAGAAGTCAGCAAAATAGATATTTTTCAGATAACTCGGCAACGCCGCAACGGAATCCAAAATTGAAAAAATCGTTGAGCAGCCAATGAAACATCGGATCGGAATATATGAAAATATACTGGGTGTTTCATTTGAAAAAGACCAACTTTGGTCAGCCACGCTTCAATGATGCACCCTGTATAAATAAGAATAATTTTGGAAGATAGTCTTGAATGATCCGTTTGGTAAAAAAAATATAAGAAATCGAAAAAGTGATTCACTACGGAGCAATCGACCACGGGAATCTTGCTGACTCACCCTGAATGTGGTTTGTAGACAATTTTTGTGCTCCCATATTATCATTATATATACATACAGAATTGTTAATACCTGTCAAATCAAATAACACATTTTTTAAATGAAGGGCCTCTTTGGCAGCTTCAGAAATTGCCATATATTTGGCCTCTGTACTAGATAGATCCACAGTTTTCTGTTTTCGACTCTCCCAAGAGACAGGGCCATTTGATAGTCGGAAGCAAAAACCTGTGTAAGATTTTCGGTCTACATTATCAGATCCCCAATCGGAATCAACAAACCCTTTTAGATCACAATCATTGTCGGAAAATCTTATGGAATAACCAGCAGTAAGTACCTTTCAGGAATATTAGAATACGCTTAGCACAGTTCCAATGTTTTTCATTATAGTTATTATTAAATTGACTCGGATAACTTAAACTATAACTAATATCAGGCCTTGTCAGAACCGATAGGTACATAAGACTGCCAATCAGATTTTGATAGGGATATTTTAACTTATTTTCATTCGTCAAATCTACTTTTTCTATATTAATTTCCATAGGATTATGAACAGGTTTAGCATCTTGCATATTAAATTAATTTTTGCGCCGACCTCGTATTAACTTGTCTGTTTAATATGCTTCAATGCAAACGAAATCGACCATTAATGACCCCTATTAATGCTCAATTTGTCATTAATGATCGATTTCTCTGTAATTGCATGATTTTGCGCGTTGCATGGCAACTAGACATCAACGGATTCAGATTTTATGTGCGCTGTGAAATTTTGACACATAATTTTTCAATCTAAATAAATGTTGAAGATAATTTCACGTTGACACCGCCAGATGTTGCGGAAACCGCTAAAGTGACAGCTTTAACTTTATTGCCTGATAAAAGCAGAAAAATCTATGAAAAATTAAATTATTTTCATTATTATGTACAGCAAGTAATTTTGGAAAATGTAGCAAATACTCAACTCATCAAAACGCGACATTTTATACATGGGCTCTGTAGCGCAGAGGTGAAATGCTAGTGAACGAAGACAATCCGGATGTATAGATCCTGAACCACGAAAATTTCTCAACTTTTTTTTTATTTTCTTTCATTAGGTCGACTGAAAAGTATTGTTATAAACTCCTATATTAAAATGCGATTAATGATCTCGAACATTAACGCGCTCGCTTTGCTCACGCGTTAAAATATCTCGATCTTTAATCGCCTTCATTAATACCCTAATAGTTGATTAAATACCTATAATAATTTGAAGATATATTCATTTTGACTCAGAGCAATAATGTTATTATGTTTATCAAAATTGACAGTCATGCCTAAACACTCTTATTTAATCCTGCCCATATTGCATTACTGCCCATAATTTTAAACCTAGATTTCAATTCTCCCTTCAGGAAATCATTTTCATCCATATCATTTGAAGTTTTAAAGCTTAAGAAGGCCATTTATGGAGCGAAACAGTCCTCACGAGCTTGGAATGAAAAAGTTCATAATGTTTTATGTAAATTAGGTTATTACGAAGCTCTGGAAGGGACACCTTCAAGTTAAATCTCGAAATTTTGAAGAAAAATTTCGAGTTGTATCTAGAAATTTTAAATTTCCGAGTTATAACTCGAAATTTTACGTCAAAATTCCGAGTTATAACTCGGAAATTTAAAATTTCGAGTTAAAACTCGAAATTTTGAAGTAAAATTTCGAGTTGTATCTCGAAATTTTAAACTTACGAGTTATAACTCGAAATTTTGAGGCAACAATTCGTGTTATAACTTGAAATTTTGAAATTCCGAGTTATAACTCGAAATATTACTTCAAAATTTCGAGTTATAACTCGGAATTTTAAAATTTCGGGTAATAAGTCGAATATTTGCTTCAGCATTCGGAAATTTCAAAGACGCCTTCTTATTGCCACTTGATCTGCCAAGTTGAACGTGCCTCGTAGATGTGAATGCATTATTCAGCGCGCATCGTGGTGAAATATAAGTGTACATGTGCAAGGTGATTTTGAAGGGGTGAGTAAATAAGTAATTATGTTTTCTTTAATCAATCTTTTATGCCATTATTAATATCGGTTTTCGATTTAACGGTTACAGAGGAGTTAGAAAAGGTAAATTCCCATGAAGAAAGAACTTTGTTTTAAGCGCAACCAGAGTTAGTGAATTATTTTCTAATATTTCTAGTATCTTTGAGATTTCATGAGTAGAATATGTTGTAGAAATGTGTTCAATCAATTCGAGAACGCATCGAATGTATGTAGGTACATAGACTGTTGGTAATCTTTCATTGTTGAAATTTTGTCTTAATTTTTTGAAATGGTCTTCGATATCTCATGGGGAATTCTAAATTGTTTTGCAACATTTTTGTCCGCTGTTTTCTAGCAAATGATTTCTATATTTCCTTGAGCGTTGAACATTGTTAATATCGTTTTAAAAATTTATTATTAGAACATATTATTGAAAAATCTCTGTTGAATTCCACCACCTTCAAACTCAAACATGCCAAGAACAAGAAATCAACACAAACACATATCTCTCCTGTCATCATTCGTTATCGTAAATCGGTAAAATATCGGAATACAAGGTATCTATATCCAAAGTCAGTTGAATAGTTATGTTTAGTTTCGACCCAATGTTTCGATCAAATAGGCACATGAGATTGTGTGAATAATGAAGGAAAACAAAATAATGCTTGTTCCCGAGATGTAGAGTATTGTAGAACAAATTCAGCGTGATTCTAATTCGAAAAGTATCAGTATCTAACTTAACTGACCGATTGTTGCATAAATTATTTTCATTGCTGTTGGCAGGTGTCCCTTTAAAGCCTGGAGCAGAACAGTGCCGTGTGCCATGGTTTAGTTGTATTCATTTATAACATCAAGATTATAAAAAAATAGTGCTTGATTCGTTATTTCTCTTCAAGGATGACGTATCTATTGAATAACATATTTTCATTCTGTTGATAGAATGTCCTTTCATTTCAAAAGAAACAAAAATAACAGTTATGAAATTTTAAGTACCTAGATAAATAAAATAATCTCCACCTATGGGCGGTGTATGAGGACAAAGTGGCAAATTCGGTTTTTATTTCGTTCAACTGACTTTGAAAAGCCTGTACTTCCCCGAATTATTCAAGTCGGAATAAATTATTCCATTTAGAGTAAATTTCGAGTTCAACTGTATTTTCCGAATTATCTGCAAAAGTAGGAATCCTTGTGCTGGAATCAATTTTATAATTAATAAATGTTTACATTGTTTTACAGGAAACTGAGAAATGGAAGTTGAATTAGAGCTGTTTCTGTTAGACAGAGGAGCAGTGACTCCGGAGGAAATGAAGTCGGAGAAGGTAGGTAGGTTATGAGAGGTTTACTTATGCAGTTTCACTCTTACATCGTTAAACATTGTCTGAACATGTCTTCCACGCATTGTTATATGATAACGTAAGTGTGACCACTTAATTAGGTTCGCAGCATATGGAAAACTTTTTTTTTATCCATTTTACGAAAAACGTTACTGTTTATAAAAAGTTCTGCATGGTCTAAATCTTGATACACAATCATCAGATACCAAATTTTTTCAGTCGTATACAAAGTTTCTTAAAAATCTTAAATTCCATGCAAGAGTAAAATATCTTTAGATATTTTTGACAAAATCAAAAAGTGTTACAAAAAAATGTTATTCAGAATTATTGAAAACTAAGTTCAGATATAATTGAAATTTTGTTAGTTTTTTACAGTTTTTTATTATTTTGTTATAGGAAAAAACTCATCGTTCATAAAAATTTCTCAAGTATTTTCCTGAAACTAACACAGGAATATGAGAAAAATTAAAAAAACATTAGAGGTGATTGAATATTTATTTTGAGCGTAGTTTTTAATTCTAAAAAATCTTTTTCCATAACAATTTTCCATATTATCAAAAATAAAGATGGCAGCGCCAAGATAAGTTATGAGATTATGTTCAGATTCTGTTCGATGGGCAACGGAAGATTGCGCGCAGCGGTCAGAAAATTTGTCAGGTAGTAGTGAATGAATAGGAAAATTATGGGTCAATAGCGCGCTGATTAAACTATTCGTTACGTTGAATGCGTGGAAATTAGACCCTTACGTAATTTTTCAGTTGTAACCAGAACGAAGTAACCTTACGTAGACATTTGAGTGTGTGGAAATTAGACCCTTACGTAGGTTTTTAGTGTGTTCTAACCAGAACGAACTAACCAGCTATTAGGGGTAGGTACTTAACATCTTGTCTGCGCGCAATCGACCCATCCTTTTTGGGTTCATTTTCTAACCGGTTAAATTGACCGCGGCGCGCTATTGACCTTTACCCTGTTCGATAATGCTATGTGGGGTTTTTGGGGGTCAGATATTATTATTATTCGTCAATATTCCTAACATCAAGATGGCCGACGAGTTGTGGATTATGATCCCTGTTTATTGAATATTGATATGTGAGAGTTCTTGAGGTCGGATATTGTGAATACATTGTCAACATTAAAAAATCCAAAGGATTCTATTCATTTTGCTCAAGAACTAAAGAAATTAAAATAAAATTAGGTAAACAAATATGTTAAAGACAATATGAATAAATAAAAAAGGCAATAAAAGTGGTGTTGCACTGGTTTCGCAAAGAAAACAATAAAATCAACTATGAAAATATCAATAAAAAATGTTATTGATAAAAACTGTATTAAAACTTTTTGATAAAAAAATGTATAAAAATGTCGAATAATTTTTTTAAATTTAAATAAAAACGTATATAAATGTATCAGGGCTCCCAACAACAGAAGAAGGGGAAAAGGGACTCATTAGTCAAAGAAAAAGGGACCAAATAAAAATATAAAACCAATCTCTAAAATGGTCGTGTATTCTCAGGGTTTATGCAGTAAATTTGACAAGAAAGTGTTCCGACTTTTATGCTATTCATCAGAGTTATAACCTGACGTTTCTTCCATCATTGTTTCGAATTTTATTTCATTATATGATGAAATATATTTTGTTTCGACCCATTTTTGTACATCATCAGTACTGTATTTCAACTTTATAGTATTCATCAGAGATATCCCAACTTTTCTTCCATCATTTGTACACTGTTTCGGATTTCATTTCAGTTCTTCTTCTTTCAGTTGTTCTTGTTTCGACCTAGTTTTGACCATCATCAGTACATTGTTTCGACTTTTATAGTATTCACTAGAGTTATAAACCAACGTTTCTTCCATCATCAGTACACTGCTTCGAATTTTATTTCAATATATGGTGAAACATATTTTGTTTCGAAATATTTTTGTCCATCATCAATACTTTGTGTCGACCTCAATGGAAACTGAACAATTAAAATTCAATTATCTGAATGAAAATGCAATTTTCACTTACGGATTTTTTCTTTCGAATTAGGGTCCTTTCACAATATCCAAGGATTGTTTTCTGTTAGATATTACAAAAATAATTTAATTTTTATCGTAGGATTGTTTCCATTTCCAGGTGAATCATGTTTTTCAATTTCAATTGAGAATGTTTCTCTTTTCAACATGAATACCTTCAAAGAGGTTGTTTCCAACGATGGCCAACAGCTACCTACTGCAGTTTTTTGTTTCATCCGCAGATGATTCCACAACTGATTTTATGAACATTATGTTCATATTTTCAAATAAAAATCTAAATACTATTTCTTACTTATAAAAATAAATCCTACTTTACGAACTTGTATTATAAATAACAATTTTTTTAATAAAATGAGCGGTTGCTACTATCTCAACGGCACGGCAGGCAGAACCCACATAAATTTCGTAACTTTACGAAAAAGAATTTGTGATGCACAGGCAAATACGTACAAGAGTGATAATTCTAATTAAACACATTTGGTTTTCAGATTGATATGGCAGCTGTAGTTGACATGGACGATAATTTTCTGAAAATATATATCCCGAAGATCGGAGACCGATTGGCAGTAGTAAGATTTTGTAAAAGCAATCGGTCTACTAAGATGTCAGAACGTTCAAGTTTAGTGGAACGAATTAGGAAAAGTCAATTTGGTGAAGAGTATACCGGTGGCAGAAAGAATGTTAATATGGAAGTACAAACTCAGGCAAAAAAGAAGGCACCAAATGAAAAATCGTCGAGAATGATAAGTATAGGCTGGATAATGAATGGAATTTCAATTAGAGAGAGAAATGGAGGCGGAACGAGAAGTATTTCTATAGAAAAAAATGCTAAGAAAGAGGACATACTGGAAAAAGCATTGGAGTTGTTCTTCCCAAATGGAGTCTCTGCAAAAAAGTATGGTCCATTATCAAAATATTCATATGATCTTCTGGATTACAAACAGCTTGGGTTTGTCAATTACTTTACTGTTGGAGACCTGTACAAAATGACAGGACTCAACACATTAAGGTTTTACCTATCAACTAATAAAATAAGTGGAGATGATTCTTCATCTGATACGGAAAACCGTGAAAATGTAGAAAGTTCACTAAAAAAACGAATCTCAAAAAAAATAAGAAACCTAATGAAGAAGATACGACAACACACGTAAACGCAAATGCAGAAGAAAAGAATGAGAATATTGAAATGTCGTTTACAGTAGGTTCTTTGGATGAATGTTGCACTGCTAACCCAATTGATTCTGGAAATTTAGACACATTTCTTATTCTCAATGAATTAAATTTCACGCCAAATAGTACAGCTTACGAAGCACCTTATTCTGAAAGTTTCTCGTCGTCGAAGACCTTAATACTCCACAGGGGCCAAGTATTTGTAGAGATGACTGAAGAATTTCTAACAATTGAAAGTATGAACACTTTCATCGAAATTAAAATGATAGGCACGAATGGGGTGCAAGAAAATGCATTTGACGGCGGTGGCGTATTTAGAGACGCTCTAACAGAATACTGGAATGAATTTTATGATCGACTCTGTTTGGGTAGCACCACAAAAATTCCAGAAGTGAATTATTTGATGGATGACAGTAAGTGGAAGTCTATAGCTAAGATTCTTCTTATTGGATATAGACAAGCAAATTATTTTCCTATAAAATTATCAAAGCCGTTCATAGAATTCGCAATTTTTGGAAAAACAACTGCAGACCTCACAGAAGCCTATATGAAATATATTTCACCTATCGACGCTGATGTTATTAAGAAGGCAATTATAAACTACGACAGTGTCGGTTCTTCCGAAATGCTTGATGCCTTGACAAATATACAATGTAAGCAGATTGTTAATAGAGAGAACATAACAAATGTCATTCAACAATTGGCGCACACTGAAATTATACAGAAATCACTGTATATATTGCAGACTTGGGGTTCTGTTTTGAAGAATGTATTTTCAATAGATACTTTGAATAGAATTTATGATAGAAGTGAAGTGACGAATAAAGCTGTTCTGCAGTTGATAGAAAATTTTGTCTCTGAGGACATAGATGCAAGAAGCGAAAGAGTGCTGAGTTTTTTAAAAAAGTTCATTCGGGAAGCTGACATCGACATACTGTCGCGTTTATTGAGATTTTGTACCGGTGCAGACATTGTAACTTGCGATTCAATAACTATCGAGTATACCAATCAGACACTTCCATCATCACATACATGTAACAATATTTTGGTACTACCGATAAACTACGATTCATATAGAATTTTTGAGTCAGAATTCACAAATATTTTGAAATCGAATATGTGGTGTATGGATATAGTTTGATAGTTTTTGCTCGGTAGAAATAGAATGCCGCAGGGACCTGAAAATTGGAGACTAAATTACAATTTGTCGCGTATTTCTTTACTACTTTTGATATTTTTTATTTCTAGCTAACTATATACCGTAATATTGGCATGTTAGTATTATAGTTATTGTCTCTAGAGTTTTCTGATTATTTTCAATGTTTGTAATAAAATATTATTACAGAAATGTCGATTTTCATTTCAAAATTGTTTTCACAGGAGGTTCGATTGAAATTCTGCTTTTTAGATGAACACGGGATGGGAGTGTAATTGTAATCAGAGTGGGCGATCTTCGAGCAAAAAGAAAACTGCAACAGTTTCTACCACTAGAATAAGTTAGAATAATGAAGCAAATTCTGTAGGTAACAAACAAAAAAAATATAATAATAAAATGTGAAATTCAAAAAGAAAAATTGAGAAGGCGAATAAGAAATCTGGTATGATTGAAAAGCCAATGAACATATTTTACGATACTCAAATGGAACAATTCATGAATGAATATTTCATGTTCAACACAAGTACCTATCTAAGATTTCTGTTAGCCGATAGGAATGCGCAGTTGCTATTCGAGGGAGGCCAGCAATCTAGTTGTAGCAAAAAAAGCTGTAATGTTAAACTAGTTTATGATAACCTAAAGGCTGTAGATTCTTTCGAAAGCATATTTCGGGACATATACAGGTATATTAAGTTTTTGTTTATTTTTTTTTGAGCTCCAAATAGTGGTTGGGAAAATTACTTAATTAAATAAATGAAACTAATTTATAAAAGTATTGTCATTTATAGGTATTTCATTTATAACATTATATCATTCTACCTAAGTTTCAAGAAATAATTTCATATACTTTTTCCCTAAGATTTAGATATAACTGAACTGCATCGTAGGGATCTTCACATTTAAAATTGATATCATTCTCAGATATCACTTCTTTACATAAAATGGCCACATCTTCATTGCAAGGGATGTTATAAAATGTACATTCTTCTTCCAAACAGGATATGACATTTTGTGGAATTGCAATCAGACGATTTTCGGCACCATATATATTGGGAACTTGATACATCATAATGGGTCTTCCTGTAGGTGCCCTGCTATTTTTACTTCTTATTTTATGACAGTTCCACTCTAGAACCAGTTGATCCAGTTCATCCTGGAAAAAATATGAAATACACTTTTTCAATATGAACATTTGAGTGGTTGATAAATGCAATTCAACAACTACTTGGGGAAGAGATAAGGTGATCCCTAATCAACACTAGGTGCGACTAAACGCCACTTGGGTGTTAGGGTAGTGCTAAAACAGTACGCACGTTCAAAAAACCGTTTTCTACGGTATTACCGGTCAAAACAGTATCTATCTGATTTGACAAACCTTCGTTCATAACTTCGACAAAAATAAAAAATTCAGCTTTCAAGGAATCAGATTACTTTTTCAACAATGCCCTACACTAGAATCCTTAGGCGATTTTAAATGTTCAAGTTGATGTGCCCCTCAGTGACATCCATCCACTAAAACGCAATGTAAAACTTAGCTGATGAAGCGACTATAAACGTTAGCACTGAATGTGATTTTGAAGAGACTACCTTGTGAACATTTCAATTTGCCCAAACTTAATAATTCTTTGGCCGCCATTTTGACCCATTTGTAAAGTTAAGGCAGTATTATCTCGGAATCAATTTTTGCAAGTTGAAAAATCAATATCGGTAAGTTTATTCACGATATACAATTTTAGCTATAGGTATAATTGATAATTGTAGACTGTATTTACTTATCTGTCGAAAAGGGTAGAAGTTTGATCTTTCACTGCTTATACAATCGACTTGAAATTAGGCAGGTGCTCAACATTGCAATCCAATGCATTATGCCATTTTCGTAAAAAAAAGATGACAAAAGAGATTTGTAATCATGGATCGATTGAATTAAAAATAGGTATATGAGGTCTGAGAACATTATTTTTTGTTAAAATTCAACATGTTGTTTCAAAAATGTCTAACAAATGTTTAGATATTTAGTTCGATTCAATTGAAAATTTGATAAGATACCATGATGTCAAACTTTACAAAACCCATAAATATCAATTTTTATGAAATCAGTCGATGAAAACAAAATTTGCCGTCATCTTGAAGTGTATCTTAGACTTACTATACCACTGTATTTATGAGTCCTTGACCTTTTCTTCGCCTCTTAGACTTGGGTGATATATATGACTAATTTTGTTATACTTCAAATGCATATAATATTTTATCATTCCTCACCTGAATCATCCTCAAGAAACAGAATTGAATCAAAGATTTGTCCACAAATGTTCCATTGAACAGTCCTTCGTGTTTCAATATTTCAAATAAGTTCATCCAATACTGTGCATTTTGCTTCCGTAAAATAGACCACCAGGACTCGATTCTCTGGTTGGCAGTACTTCTACCATAGAGAAATGCTGGCCTTTGACTTTCATCCAACCCAAATAACTCTCTCACGGCAGTTTGCATTTTTTCAACTATTCCATTTTCTGTACCCATATCACTACGAACTGTAACAGGACAGCCACCAAAAACCTTCATAGCATTTAGATAATAACCAGCAATCACCTTTGGATCATTCGAAGTGCGTCCTGCATTCAACCATATAATATGCCTAGAAAAACCATCGATAGCTCCATTGATACAAATACCGTAATGTTTTAATTTGTCATATGAATCCATATGCCAAACACTGTTAGGACCTGCACTAACGTACTGCCTTCGGCGAAGTCTTCTTCGTTTTCTAAGATCTACTCCTCTGGGATCCAAAAGCAATAACAATTCTCGCACGCTGTCTCGTGTAACGATTAACCCATGCTGAATACATTTCAAATGCATCCATCGATATCCATGCAATTGGCCAGACTTGGTCAACTGTTCTTGAAGGAAATATGCAACTGTATTGAGACTGGAATAATTTTTACGTCTTAACAAATTGTGTTTATTCAGTAAGCGCTTCAATGTTCTAGGATGAATAATTATATTGTGGATGTTTTTTAGAAGTGTGATAATTTCCTTCTGATGTAATCCAAGGTCGAAGAATTTCTTAATGAGATGGTTTGTAGAATCCATTTTAGTAAGAGATTTGAGCTGATTGAGCTAATCCCCCCACCACTTTTACGTCATCAGTGACCTTCAGAGGTTTATCTGGTGCATAGGTGTCATTGTATGTGATGGCCTTGAGATACCAACAGAAGTACATTTATATTCATTGACCTTGATGAAGTTTGTTCGATTTGTATTCAGGGTTATTGTTTGACCTTGGGATGGCTTTGTTAAAAATTGGGAAAGTTTGCATACACGGAGATACTGGTTGCATTTTTCTCGTGGGTGAGCTACACTTGTGACCTCCATGTGTGCCCACCACTTTTGCGTCATCAGTGACCTTCATATGTTTATCTGGTGCATAGGTGTCATTGTATGGGAATGGTCTTGATATGCTCATACAGAAGTACCTCGATGAAGTTTGTTGGAAGTAATGTAGATATTGGTTGCATTTTTTTTGTTGGTGAGCTTCACCTGTGACCTTCACGTGTAATCTTGACAAACTATCAAGTGTTCTTTTGACTCATTAGTTTACTATACAATTGTTACGAAGAGGACACAGGTCTGCAAACCGTGGATAGCTACCAACGATAAACTCTTTTTATTCTATAATTTTACATCCTTCATCGTGAGTGATGGAGGGGATATCGATTGAAAATCCTGCCATTACTTTGATATCATAAATAACCTAAGATTCTTCCTAACATTAACTATCTATGAATTCAATATTTCTATCATGTACAAAATTAATTTTAAACCCTGAGAAATTGAATTACTTTCACTGTGACTAATGGGTAATGTTTGGTGACCTTGCAATCGATCGTGACATCATGTAACTTCGAAGTAATGATGGAGAATTCCTTAAACTCGTGGAATGATGACTACATTTAGATTGGTTATGTTGAATTTTTAACCTTGAGAAAATGAATTATTTTTACTATAACTAATGAGTGACCTTGCAATCGATTAGATCTGTGACATCATATTACCTAGAATTTATGATGGAGAAATCCTTATACTCATAGAATGATAACTACATTTAGATTGGTTGCATTGAATTTTCACCTTTGAGAAATTCAATTATTTTCACTGTGGCTGGTGAGTAATGGTTACCTTGAATTGACGATTGAGGAAGACCAACACTCCTTATACACATAAAATCTCGACATTTAGATTGGTTTCGTTGAGATACGGCTCGATCCATTCCTTTCAAATTTTTAATCTTGAGAAACTGAATTATGCGCACTGTGACTAATGAGTAATAGTTAGTGACCTTGCAATCGAACACATCTGTGACATGTTACCTTGAATTGATGATTGAGAAAAACCAATACTTCTTATAATCATAGAATGATGACTACATTCAGATTAGTTCCGCTAAGATACTGCTCGGTTCATTCCTTCCAAATATCAACCTTGAGTCAATGAGAAACATCATCTCCCACTTATTTGTATGTGATATAAAAGTGTTGTGTGAATATATTCTCAGTCAATTCATTCTCTGAGTTACTATTGAAAACACGTTTGAAATATGCCCGCCTGTCATTGTGGTAAAAATTTTACACGTAGTTCTAATCTACGTCGACATCAACGAGAATCCTGCCGTGGAGTCCCTCCAGCAAAACGAGTGAAACTAGACGATGCCACTCCTGTACCACTTCATACATGTGTTTGTTGTAATGTGACAATTCCTTCAACTCAAATCAAATCTCACAGTAGAACACTAGCACATAGGACGAATTCTTGCACACAGTTGGGCGATGGTGTATATATGCTTAATAGTGCATTGAAACATCGTATTGCTAGCTATAGGGTGACTAGTAAAAACGTTCATACTTCGTATACTCTCTTTTTCAATGAGATCAGACATAAAGTCATTGAATTGTTAAAAAATAATATCAAATTATACAATTCTGTGAAAGTGAACATGGAGATTTTCGGTAGTTATGTAATCCAAACCCAGGAAGTTACCGACATCAAATCATTCAACACCAAAAACCAAATTGTCGATCTTTCAAGTGATTTGAATGTATTATTGGACAACTTCCTCGACAGCATAATAGCTCAATCTACAGAATTTGAAGGGCGTGATTCAGGTAAGTGTTGTAAAAATTTTTTTAATCATGAAAATCATAAGTGTGCTGGTTTCAGGATGGAGTTGTGAGAAAATTGCATTCTTGGAGGTCAACATCAACAAATATAGTCCTTTTGGTGGTTCTTCATACATCAAATTACCAGATTACATTGGGATGAAGAAATGTATAGTCAATGTTGAGAATCAGGATCAGCACTGTTTCGCATGGGCCATAACATCAGCACTATTCCCTGCTGATAATCATGTATCGGAGATGTTATCATACCCACATTATGAATCTGTCTTGAATATAACAGGTTTGCATTTTCCAGTTAAATTACAACAGATAAGAATATTTGAGGAATTGAATGATATTTCAATAAATGTATATGGTTTAGAGTCTGAAGTAGAGGAAAATAAGATCAAATATGAGGTTGTTGGACCTTTGAGATATTCTCAGAGAAAGCTCAGGCTACATGTCAATTTACTGCTCATCACAGATGAGTCGGGAAATGGACATTACTGTTGGATAAAAAATCTATCAAGGTTGGTGTCTAGTCAACTTTCTCATCATGGACATAAAAAATACTTTTGTGATGGATGTTTATTACATTTTTCAAAAGAAGCAACATTGTTGAATCATCAAATGCATGACTGTAATCATGTGTTTACCACAGTTCCACAAACTGATTTAAAAATCAATAAACATGGAAAATTGTTAGCTGGAAATACTCTTATGTTTGAAAATTTCGAAAAACAAATGGTGGTACCTTTCGTTGTGTATGCAGATTTTGAATCTGTACTAAACCCTATTAGCACAAGTGAACCAAATCCTAAAATATCATTCACAAATAAAACTTTCAAACATGAAGCATACTCATTTGCATACTTTATTAAATGCTCCTTTGATGATAAATTATCGAAATTTGTTTCATATCGGGGTATTGATGCAGTCAAGGTATTTATAGTGAGAATTGAGAAAGATATGAGAAATATTTATGATCATCATCTAAGGTATGTCAAACCAATGAATAAACAAACTTTTGAAGAGGAACAACAATTCCACAATGCTACCTCATGTGGAATATGTGGAAAACCTTTATCTGATGGGGATGTTAAGGTTAGAGATCACTGTCATCTGACAGGCCAAAAAAGATCTCATGCTGCGCACTCTAAATGTAATTTGAATTTCAAAATTCCAAATTTCATCCCCGTTATATGCCATAATATGAGTGGTTATGACTGCCACTTATTCATAAAAGAACTATGTGTAGACAAAGCAAAGATTGATGTCATTCCTCAGACAAAGGAAAAATATATTTCATTCACGAAACATCTCCACACACATGACTACCGCAATAAAAATGGTGAAATGAAAAAACATTATTTAAAAATGAGATTCATAGACAGCTTTAAATTTATGTCGAGTTCATTGGAAAAGTTGGGAGTCAATTTGACAGATAAACAATGTGTCGAGATGTCAAAACATTTTCCCGAAGTGGAAAAATTCAATGTAATGAGACAAAAAGGTGTTTTTCCATATAGTTTCGTGGACAATATTAATAAGTTAAACCATCCTAGTCTACCAACAAAAATTCAGTTTTATGATAACTTGAATGAGGAGCATATTTCGGATGGGGATCATTTGAGAGCTAAACATGTTTGGGATTTATTCGATTGCCATTGTCTGGGAGAATATTCTGACTTATATTTGAAATCCGATGTTCTACTATTATGTGATATTTTTGAAAATTTCAGGCTGACATGTTTGAATGCATATGAACTAGATCCAGCTCAATACTATACTGCTCCCGGTTTGTCTTGGGATGCAATGTTGAAATATACAAAAGTTGAGTTGGAGCTCCTGACTGACATTAGCATGATAAATTTTTTTAAAAAAGGTATACGTGGAGGAATCAGTCAATGCAGTGAAAGGAAACATATCGCAAACAATAAGTTTCTACCTGATTTCGATCCAAATCAACCAACATCTTTCATTTCATATTTAGATGCAACAAACCTATATGGACACAGTATGTCGCAACCATTACCCACTCGAGATTTCATATGGTTAACCCCAGAAGAAATTAATGATCTAGATATAATGGCTGTGAGAGATGATGATTTATATGGGTACGTTTTTGAAGTTGATATACATTATCCCCAAGAACTGCATGATAAACATGCAGATTTACCTTTTTTGGTGGAAAGTATCATCCCCCCTTATTCAAGAACTAAAATTCCAAAATTGATACCTAATTTGAATGATAAAAAAAAGTATATTGTCCACTATAAGAATTTGAAGCAGGGTATTGATAACGGATTGCTCGTAATGCAGACTCACAGAGTACTAAGATTTGAACAGTCATGTTGGATGAAGCAATACATTGATTTGAATACGGAAATGCGAAATAGGTCCAACAATAAGTCCGACAAAGACTTCTTCAAATTGATGAATAACAGTATGTACGGTAAAACTATGGAAAATGTAGATAATAGGACTGATGTGAAGCTTGTTACACATTGGCAAAATGTTGGAAGAACTATAGGTGCCGGTGCTCTCATTGCTCGACCCAATTTCAAAAATTGTAGTATTTTCTCCGAAAATTTCATTGCAATTCAAATGGGAAAAGTGAAGGTTCACTATGATAAACCACTATATTTGGGATTCTGTATTCTAGAGTTATCCAAGACTTTAATGTATGATTTTTACTATAACTGTATAAAGGGGGAATTCGGAGATAATGCTTCTCTGTTATATACTGACACAGACTCTCTGATTTTGAAAATAAGTACAGACAATTTCTATAACTTTATGAAACAATATATATGTAAATTCGATACTTCCAATTATGATCAAAATAATAAATTTGGATTACCAGTGACACCTTCAGTCTTGGGTAATTTTAAGGATGAGTTTCCGAACGATCCAATAATTAGTTTCTATGGCACAGGCGCTAAAGCATACTACGTGCAGTCCATTGAAACTGAAGTAAAAAGGGCCAAAGGGGTTAAACGATCTGTGATAAATAATCAGTTGACTTGTGACGATTACAAAATGGTTATTGAAAGTGGAGGTAAAATATTTAGGAAGATGAATTCATTCAGAAGTATTTCACACGACATGTATACTGAAATGAAAAATAAAGTAGCACTAACATATGAAGATGAAAAAAGATTCATCATTCCAAACACAACACATACACTCCCTTGGGGTCATAAAAACATTGAGCTTTATCAGAACGATATTCATTTGAGTCATAATATGGTGCAATCACTTTCACAAGAAAATGCGGACCCTGGAAGTAGATTAGATTATTTGATTTCATTATTGGATGCAGAACTAGGTGAATGAATAGTTATTTATTATGAAAATGTTTCGAATAGCATTTTATTCATGAATATTTAAACACGAGAACGTCACTTCATGCATCCAATTTCTCTTAAGTGAATGAAATCCTTCTGAAATTCATAAACAATAGAACATTTTACTCACAGTCACCCTAATGATGGAATGGAATTATTTGAAATTTAATTGAAACTTTTTCGTATTCATTCAACGTGTCGCATGCACTTGTTGATATGATGGTTCATTGTTTACAACAAAGAAAAACAATGTAAATCGAAGTTGAGTTGTATAATAAAGTTATTTTATTCAACTAGTAGATTATAGCTCACTTTATACTCTTCATAAATGTGGATGAAGCTCTCATTATATTGTGATTTTAGATAAATATATTCTATGATACTCACAATATCACCTTCATCTATTGAAATATTGTAAAACTGGAAAATGTCTAATAATTAAATATTTTACTTGTTTTCCAAAAATTCAATAGCATCTAAGAAAAATTATATATATTTATAGAAATATTTGAAAATTAAATGAAATTTGTTCGTATTCATATAACGTGGCAGACTGTGTCACACGTACTTGTTGTTGTGATGAATTGTTCATTGTTGACAACATAGAAAAAAAATGTAAATTGAAGTTGAGTAGTGTAATTAAGTTATTTTATTCAACTAGTAGATTATAGCTCACTTTATATTCTTTTATTCAACTATTAGATTATATCTCACTTTATACTATTCATAAATTTAGATAAAGCTCTCATTATAATGTGAATATGGATAAATATTTTTTTATGATACTCAAAATATTCCTTACTTTTATCTATTCTAATTGTGTAAAACTGGAAAATGTATAATAATTTAGTGTAAATATTTTTTATGATACCCAAAATATTCCTTACTTTTATCTATTCTAATTGTGTAAAACTGGAAAATGTATAATAATTTAGTTTTTTAATCGCTTTCCAAAAGTTCGATAGAATCTAAGAGAAATGATATATATTTATATTATTTATCAAGAAAAAAAAAATGCTGTAATAAAGATATTTCAACCTTATTTTCTTTTCATTATTCGCCCAACAATGCAATCACCCATTATCCTGAAAAAAGTAATTGAAATCACGATGACAAGTTTGAAGTGGTGTCACTGATTTATCACTACACAGCATCCCTGTAGTGACACATACTTTACTGTTCGAGTAGATTAAAATAGGTCTCCATTGTCAAAATTTTCCCAAACGTAGTTATGAAGTAATTGTAGTTAATAACGGATATTGTGAATACATTGTCAACATTAAAAAATCCAAAGGATTCTATTCATTTTGCTCAAGAACTAAAGAAATTAAAATAAAATTAGGTAAACAAATATGTTAAAGACAATATGAATAAATAAAAAAGGCAATAAAAGTGGTGTTGCACTGGTTTCGCAAAGAAAACAATAAAATCAACTATGAAAATATCAATAAAAAATGTTATTGATAAAAACTGTATTAAAACTTTTTGATAAAAAAATGTATAAAAATGTCGAATAATTTTTTTAAATTTAAATAAAAACGTATATAAATGTATCAGGGCTCCCAACAACAGAAGAAGGGGAAAAGGGACTCATTAGTCAAAGAAAAAGGGACCAAATAAAAATATAAAACCAATCTCTAAAATGGTCGTGTATTCTCAGGGTTTATGCAGTAAATTTGACAAGAAAGTGTTCCGACTTTTATGCTATTCATCAGAGTTATAACCTGACGTTTCTTCCATCATTGTTTCGAATTTTATTTCATTATATGATGAAATATATTTTGTTTCGACCCATTTTTGTACATCATCAGTACTGTATTTCAACTTTATAGTATTCATCAGAGATATCCCAACTTTTCTTCCATCATTTGTACACTGTTTCGGATTTCATTTCAGTTCTTCTTCTTTCAGTTGTTCTTGTTTCGACCTAGTTTTGACCATCATCAGTACATTGTTTCGACTTTTATAGTATTCACTAGAGTTATAAACCAACGTTTCTTCCATCATCAGTACACTGCTTCGAATTTTATTTCAATATATGGTGAAACATATTTTGTTTCGAAATATTTTTGTCCATCATCAATACTTTGTGTCGACCTCAATGGAAACTGAACAATTAAAATTCAATTATCTGAATGAAAATGCAATTTTCACTTACGGATTTTTTCTTTCGAATTAGGGTCCTTTCACAATATCCAAGGATTGTTTTCTGTTAGATATTACAAAAATAATTTAATTTTTATCGTAGGATTGTTTCCATTTCCAGGTGAATCATGTTTTTCAATTTCAATTGAGAATGTTTCTCTTTTCAACATGAATACCTTCAAAGAGGTTGTTTCCAACGATGGCCAACAGCTACCTACTGCAGTTTTTTGTTTCATCCGCAGATGATTCCACAACTGATTTTATGAACATTATGTTCATATTTTCAAATAAAAATCTAAATACTATTTCTTACTTATAAAAATAAATCCTACTTTACGAACTTGTATTATAAATAACAATTTTTTTAATAAAATGAGCGGTTGCTACTATCTCAACGGCACGGCAGGCAGAACCCACATAAATTTCGTAACTTTACGAAAAAGAATTTGTGATGCACAGGCAAATACGTACAAGAGTGATAATTCTAATTAAACACATTTGGTTTTCAGATTGATATGGCAGCTGTAGTTGACATGGACGATAATTTTCTGAAAATATATATCCCGAAGATCGGAGACCGATTGGCAGTAGTAAGATTTTGTAAAAGCAATCGGTCTACTAAGATGTCAGAACGTTCAAGTTTAGTGGAACGAATTAGGAAAAGTCAATTTGGTGAAGAGTATACCGGTGGCAGAAAGAATGTTAATATGGAAGTACAAACTCAGGCAAAAAAGAAGGCACCAAATGAAAAATCGTCGAGAATGATAAGTATAGGCTGGATAATGAATGGAATTTCAATTAGAGAGAGAAATGGAGGCGGAACGAGAAGTATTTCTATAGAAAAAAATGCTAAGAAAGAGGACATACTGGAAAAAGCATTGGAGTTGTTCTTCCCAAATGGAGTCTCTGCAAAAAAGTATGGTCCATTATCAAAATATTCATATGATCTTCTGGATTACAAACAGCTTGGGTTTGTCAATTACTTTACTGTTGGAGACCTGTACAAAATGACAGGACTCAACACATTAAGGTTTTACCTATCAACTAATAAAATAAGTGGAGATGATTCTTCATCTGATACGGAAAACCGTGAAAATGTAGAAAGTTCACTAAAAAAACGAATCTCAAAAAAAATAAGAAACCTAATGAAGAAGATACGACAACACACGTAAACGCAAATGCAGAAGAAAAGAATGAGAATATTGAAATGTCGTTTACAGTAGGTTCTTTGGATGAATGTTGCACTGCTAACCCAATTGATTCTGGAAATTTAGACACATTTCTTATTCTCAATGAATTAAATTTCACGCCAAATAGTACAGCTTACGAAGCACCTTATTCTGAAAGTTTCTCGTCGTCGAAGACCTTAATACTCCACAGGGGCCAAGTATTTGTAGAGATGACTGAAGAATTTCTAACAATTGAAAGTATGAACACTTTCATCGAAATTAAAATGATAGGCACGAATGGGGTGCAAGAAAATGCATTTGACGGCGGTGGCGTATTTAGAGACGCTCTAACAGAATACTGGAATGAATTTTATGATCGACTCTGTTTGGGTAGCACCACAAAAATTCCAGAAGTGAATTATTTGATGGATGACAGTAAGTGGAAGTCTATAGCTAAGATTCTTCTTATTGGATATAGACAAGCAAATTATTTTCCTATAAAATTATCAAAGCCGTTCATAGAATTCGCAATTTTTGGAAAAACAACTGCAGACCTCACAGAAGCCTATATGAAATATATTTCACCTATCGACGCTGATGTTATTAAGAAGGCAATTATAAACTACGACAGTGTCGGTTCTTCCGAAATGCTTGATGCCTTGACAAATATACAATGTAAGCAGATTGTTAATAGAGAGAACATAACAAATGTCATTCAACAATTGGCGCACACTGAAATTATACAGAAATCACTGTATATATTGCAGACTTGGGGTTCTGTTTTGAAGAATGTATTTTCAATAGATACTTTGAATAGAATTTATGATAGAAGTGAAGTGACGAATAAAGCTGTTCTGCAGTTGATAGAAAATTTTGTCTCTGAGGACATAGATGCAAGAAGCGAAAGAGTGCTGAGTTTTTTAAAAAAGTTCATTCGGGAAGCTGACATCGACATACTGTCGCGTTTATTGAGATTTTGTACCGGTGCAGACATTGTAACTTGCGATTCAATAACTATCGAGTATACCAATCAGACACTTCCATCATCACATACATGTAACAATATTTTGGTACTACCGATAAACTACGATTCATATAGAATTTTTGAGTCAGAATTCACAAATATTTTGAAATCGAATATGTGGTGTATGGATATAGTTTGATAGTTTTTGCTCGGTAGAAATAGAATGCCGCAGGGACCTGAAAATTGGAGACTAAATTACAATTTGTCGCGTATTTCTTTACTACTTTTGATATTTTTTATTTCTAGCTAACTATATACCGTAATATTGGCATGTTAGTATTATAGTTATTGTCTCTAGAGTTTTCTGATTATTTTCAATGTTTGTAATAAAATATTATTACAGAAATGTCGATTTTCATTTCAAAATTGTTTTCACAGGAGGTTCGATTGAAATTCTGCTTTTTAGATGAACACGGGATGGGAGTGTAATTGTAATCAGAGTGGGCGATCTTCGAGCAAAAAGAAAACTGCAACAGTTTCTACCACTAGAATAAGTTAGAATAATGAAGCAAATTCTGTAGGTAACAAACAAAAAAAATATAATAATAAAATGTGAAATTCAAAAAGAAAAATTGAGAAGGCGAATAAGAAATCTGGTATGATTGAAAAGCCAATGAACATATTTTACGATACTCAAATGGAACAATTCATGAATGAATATTTCATGTTCAACACAAGTACCTATCTAAGATTTCTGTTAGCCGATAGGAATGCGCAGTTGCTATTCGAGGGAGGCCAGCAATCTAGTTGTAGCAAAAAAAGCTGTAATGTTAAACTAGTTTATGATAACCTAAAGGCTGTAGATTCTTTCGAAAGCATATTTCGGGACATATACAGGTATATTAAGTTTTTGTTTATTTTTTTTTGAGCTCCAAATAGTGGTTGGGAAAATTACTTAATTAAATAAATGAAACTAATTTATAAAAGTATTGTCATTTATAGGTATTTCATTTATAACATTATATCATTCTACCTAAGTTTCAAGAAATAATTTCATATACTTTTTCCCTAAGATTTAGATATAACTGAACTGCATCGTAGGGATCTTCACATTTAAAATTGATATCATTCTCAGATATCACTTCTTTACATAAAATGGCCACATCTTCATTGCAAGGGATGTTATAAAATGTACATTCTTCTTCCAAACAGGATATGACATTTTGTGGAATTGCAATCAGACGATTTTCGGCACCATATATATTGGGAACTTGATACATCATAATGGGTCTTCCTGTAGGTGCCCTGCTATTTTTACTTCTTATTTTATGACAGTTCCACTCTAGAACCAGTTGATCCAGTTCATCCTGGAAAAAATATGAAATACACTTTTTCAATATGAACATTTGAGTGGTTGATAAATGCAATTCAACAACTACTTGGGGAAGAGATAAGGTGATCCCTAATCAACACTAGGTGCGACTAAACGCCACTTGGGTGTTAGGGTAGTGCTAAAACAGTACGCACGTTCAAAAAACCGTTTTCTACGGTATTACCGGTCAAAACAGTATCTATCTGATTTGACAAACCTTCGTTCATAACTTCGACAAAAATAAAAAATTCAGCTTTCAAGGAATCAGATTACTTTTTCAACAATGCCCTACACTAGAATCCTTAGGCGATTTTAAATGTTCAAGTTGATGTGCCCCTCAGTGACATCCATCCACTAAAACGCAATGTAAAACTTAGCTGATGAAGCGACTATAAACGTTAGCACTGAATGTGATTTTGAAGAGACTACCTTGTGAACATTTCAATTTGCCCAAACTTAATAATTCTTTGGCCGCCATTTTGACCCATTTGTAAAGTTAAGGCAGTATTATCTCGGAATCAATTTTTGCAAGTTGAAAAATCAATATCGGTAAGTTTATTCACGATATACAATTTTAGCTATAGGTATAATTGATAATTGTAGACTGTATTTACTTATCTGTCGAAAAGGGTAGAAGTTTGATCTTTCACTGCTTATACAATCGACTTGAAATTAGGCAGGTGCTCAACATTGCAATCCAATGCATTATGCCATTTTCGTAAAAAAAAGATGACAAAAGAGATTTGTAATCATGGATCGATTGAATTAAAAATAGGTATATGAGGTCTGAGAACATTATTTTTTGTTAAAATTCAACATGTTGTTTCAAAAATGTCTAACAAATGTTTAGATATTTAGTTCGATTCAATTGAAAATTTGATAAGATACCATGATGTCAAACTTTACAAAACCCATAAATATCAATTTTTATGAAATCAGTCGATGAAAACAAAATTTGCCGTCATCTTGAAGTGTATCTTAGACTTACTATACCACTGTATTTATGAGTCCTTGACCTTTTCTTCGCCTCTTAGACTTGGGTGATATATATGACTAATTTTGTTATACTTCAAATGCATATAATATTTTATCATTCCTCACCTGAATCATCCTCAAGAAACAGAATTGAATCAAAGATTTGTCCACAAATGTTCCATTGAACAGTCCTTCGTGTTTCAATATTTCAAATAAGTTCATCCAATACTGTGCATTTTGCTTCCGTAAAATAGACCACCAGGACTCGATTCTCTGGTTGGCAGTACTTCTACCATAGAGAAATGCTGGCCTTTGACTTTCATCCAACCCAAATAACTCTCTCACGGCAGTTTGCATTTTTTCAACTATTCCATTTTCTGTACCCATATCACTACGAACTGTAACAGGACAGCCACCAAAAACCTTCATAGCATTTAGATAATAACCAGCAATCACCTTTGGATCATTCGAAGTGCGTCCTGCATTCAACCATATAATATGCCTAGAAAAACCATCGATAGCTCCATTGATACAAATACCGTAATGTTTTAATTTGTCATATGAATCCATATGCCAAACACTGTTAGGACCTGCACTAACGTACTGCCTTCGGCGAAGTCTTCTTCGTTTTCTAAGATCTACTCCTCTGGGATCCAAAAGCAATAACAATTCTCGCACGCTGTCTCGTGTAACGATTAACCCATGCTGAATACATTTCAAATGCATCCATCGATATCCATGCAATTGGCCAGACTTGGTCAACTGTTCTTGAAGGAAATATGCAACTGTATTGAGACTGGAATAATTTTTACGTCTTAACAAATTGTGTTTATTCAGTAAGCGCTTCAATGTTCTAGGATGAATAATTATATTGTGGATGTTTTTTAGAAGTGTGATAATTTCCTTCTGATGTAATCCAAGGTCGAAGAATTTCTTAATGAGATGGTTTGTAGAATCCATTTTAGTAAGAGATTTGAGCTGATTGAGCTAATCCCCCCACCACTTTTACGTCATCAGTGACCTTCAGAGGTTTATCTGGTGCATAGGTGTCATTGTATGTGATGGCCTTGAGATACCAACAGAAGTACATTTATATTCATTGACCTTGATGAAGTTTGTTCGATTTGTATTCAGGGTTATTGTTTGACCTTGGGATGGCTTTGTTAAAAATTGGGAAAGTTTGCATACACGGAGATACTGGTTGCATTTTTCTCGTGGGTGAGCTACACTTGTGACCTCCATGTGTGCCCACCACTTTTGCGTCATCAGTGACCTTCATATGTTTATCTGGTGCATAGGTGTCATTGTATGGGAATGGTCTTGATATGCTCATACAGAAGTACCTCGATGAAGTTTGTTGGAAGTAATGTAGATATTGGTTGCATTTTTTTTGTTGGTGAGCTTCACCTGTGACCTTCACGTGTAATCTTGACAAACTATCAAGTGTTCTTTTGACTCATTAGTTTACTATACAATTGTTACGAAGAGGACACAGGTCTGCAAACCGTGGATAGCTACCAACGATAAACTCTTTTTATTCTATAATTTTACATCCTTCATCGTGAGTGATGGAGGGGATATCGATTGAAAATCCTGCCATTACTTTGATATCATAAATAACCTAAGATTCTTCCTAACATTAACTATCTATGAATTCAATATTTCTATCATGTACAAAATTAATTTTAAACCCTGAGAAATTGAATTACTTTCACTGTGACTAATGGGTAATGTTTGGTGACCTTGCAATCGATCGTGACATCATGTAACTTCGAAGTAATGATGGAGAATTCCTTAAACTCGTGGAATGATGACTACATTTAGATTGGTTATGTTGAATTTTTAACCTTGAGAAAATGAATTATTTTTACTATAACTAATGAGTGACCTTGCAATCGATTAGATCTGTGACATCATATTACCTAGAATTTATGATGGAGAAATCCTTATACTCATAGAATGATAACTACATTTAGATTGGTTGCATTGAATTTTCACCTTTGAGAAATTCAATTATTTTCACTGTGGCTGGTGAGTAATGGTTACCTTGAATTGACGATTGAGGAAGACCAACACTCCTTATACACATAAAATCTCGACATTTAGATTGGTTTCGTTGAGATACGGCTCGATCCATTCCTTTCAAATTTTTAATCTTGAGAAACTGAATTATGCGCACTGTGACTAATGAGTAATAGTTAGTGACCTTGCAATCGAACACATCTGTGACATGTTACCTTGAATTGATGATTGAGAAAAACCAATACTTCTTATAATCATAGAATGATGACTACATTCAGATTAGTTCCGCTAAGATACTGCTCGGTTCATTCCTTCCAAATATCAACCTTGAGTCAATGAGAAACATCATCTCCCACTTATTTGTATGTGATATAAAAGTGTTGTGTGAATATATTCTCAGTCAATTCATTCTCTGAGTTACTATTGAAAACACGTTTGAAATATGCCCGCCTGTCATTGTGGTAAAAATTTTACACGTAGTTCTAATCTACGTCGACATCAACGAGAATCCTGCCGTGGAGTCCCTCCAGCAAAACGAGTGAAACTAGACGATGCCACTCCTGTACCACTTCATACATGTGTTTGTTGTAATGTGACAATTCCTTCAACTCAAATCAAATCTCACAGTAGAACACTAGCACATAGGACGAATTCTTGCACACAGTTGGGCGATGGTGTATATATGCTTAATAGTGCATTGAAACATCGTATTGCTAGCTATAGGGTGACTAGTAAAAACGTTCATACTTCGTATACTCTCTTTTTCAATGAGATCAGACATAAAGTCATTGAATTGTTAAAAAATAATATCAAATTATACAATTCTGTGAAAGTGAACATGGAGATTTTCGGTAGTTATGTAATCCAAACCCAGGAAGTTACCGACATCAAATCATTCAACACCAAAAACCAAATTGTCGATCTTTCAAGTGATTTGAATGTATTATTGGACAACTTCCTCGACAGCATAATAGCTCAATCTACAGAATTTGAAGGGCGTGATTCAGGTAAGTGTTGTAAAAATTTTTTTAATCATGAAAATCATAAGTGTGCTGGTTTCAGGATGGAGTTGTGAGAAAATTGCATTCTTGGAGGTCAACATCAACAAATATAGTCCTTTTGGTGGTTCTTCATACATCAAATTACCAGATTACATTGGGATGAAGAAATGTATAGTCAATGTTGAGAATCAGGATCAGCACTGTTTCGCATGGGCCATAACATCAGCACTATTCCCTGCTGATAATCATGTATCGGAGATGTTATCATACCCACATTATGAATCTGTCTTGAATATAACAGGTTTGCATTTTCCAGTTAAATTACAACAGATAAGAATATTTGAGGAATTGAATGATATTTCAATAAATGTATATGGTTTAGAGTCTGAAGTAGAGGAAAATAAGATCAAATATGAGGTTGTTGGACCTTTGAGATATTCTCAGAGAAAGCTCAGGCTACATGTCAATTTACTGCTCATCACAGATGAGTCGGGAAATGGACATTACTGTTGGATAAAAAATCTATCAAGGTTGGTGTCTAGTCAACTTTCTCATCATGGACATAAAAAATACTTTTGTGATGGATGTTTATTACATTTTTCAAAAGAAGCAACATTGTTGAATCATCAAATGCATGACTGTAATCATGTGTTTACCACAGTTCCACAAACTGATTTAAAAATCAATAAACATGGAAAATTGTTAGCTGGAAATACTCTTATGTTTGAAAATTTCGAAAAACAAATGGTGGTACCTTTCGTTGTGTATGCAGATTTTGAATCTGTACTAAACCCTATTAGCACAAGTGAACCAAATCCTAAAATATCATTCACAAATAAAACTTTCAAACATGAAGCATACTCATTTGCATACTTTATTAAATGCTCCTTTGATGATAAATTATCGAAATTTGTTTCATATCGGGGTATTGATGCAGTCAAGGTATTTATAGTGAGAATTGAGAAAGATATGAGAAATATTTATGATCATCATCTAAGGTATGTCAAACCAATGAATAAACAAACTTTTGAAGAGGAACAACAATTCCACAATGCTACCTCATGTGGAATATGTGGAAAACCTTTATCTGATGGGGATGTTAAGGTTAGAGATCACTGTCATCTGACAGGCCAAAAAAGATCTCATGCTGCGCACTCTAAATGTAATTTGAATTTCAAAATTCCAAATTTCATCCCCGTTATATGCCATAATATGAGTGGTTATGACTGCCACTTATTCATAAAAGAACTATGTGTAGACAAAGCAAAGATTGATGTCATTCCTCAGACAAAGGAAAAATATATTTCATTCACGAAACATCTCCACACACATGACTACCGCAATAAAAATGGTGAAATGAAAAAACATTATTTAAAAATGAGATTCATAGACAGCTTTAAATTTATGTCGAGTTCATTGGAAAAGTTGGGAGTCAATTTGACAGATAAACAATGTGTCGAGATGTCAAAACATTTTCCCGAAGTGGAAAAATTCAATGTAATGAGACAAAAAGGTGTTTTTCCATATAGTTTCGTGGACAATATTAATAAGTTAAACCATCCTAGTCTACCAACAAAAATTCAGTTTTATGATAACTTGAATGAGGAGCATATTTCGGATGGGGATCATTTGAGAGCTAAACATGTTTGGGATTTATTCGATTGCCATTGTCTGGGAGAATATTCTGACTTATATTTGAAATCCGATGTTCTACTATTATGTGATATTTTTGAAAATTTCAGGCTGACATGTTTGAATGCATATGAACTAGATCCAGCTCAATACTATACTGCTCCCGGTTTGTCTTGGGATGCAATGTTGAAATATACAAAAGTTGAGTTGGAGCTCCTGACTGACATTAGCATGATAAATTTTTTTAAAAAAGGTATACGTGGAGGAATCAGTCAATGCAGTGAAAGGAAACATATCGCAAACAATAAGTTTCTACCTGATTTCGATCCAAATCAACCAACATCTTTCATTTCATATTTAGATGCAACAAACCTATATGGACACAGTATGTCGCAACCATTACCCACTCGAGATTTCATATGGTTAACCCCAGAAGAAATTAATGATCTAGATATAATGGCTGTGAGAGATGATGATTTATATGGGTACGTTTTTGAAGTTGATATACATTATCCCCAAGAACTGCATGATAAACATGCAGATTTACCTTTTTTGGTGGAAAGTATCATCCCCCCTTATTCAAGAACTAAAATTCCAAAATTGATACCTAATTTGAATGATAAAAAAAAGTATATTGTCCACTATAAGAATTTGAAGCAGGGTATTGATAACGGATTGCTCGTAATGCAGACTCACAGAGTACTAAGATTTGAACAGTCATGTTGGATGAAGCAATACATTGATTTGAATACGGAAATGCGAAATAGGTCCAACAATAAGTCCGACAAAGACTTCTTCAAATTGATGAATAACAGTATGTACGGTAAAACTATGGAAAATGTAGATAATAGGACTGATGTGAAGCTTGTTACACATTGGCAAAATGTTGGAAGAACTATAGGTGCCGGTGCTCTCATTGCTCGACCCAATTTCAAAAATTGTAGTATTTTCTCCGAAAATTTCATTGCAATTCAAATGGGAAAAGTGAAGGTTCACTATGATAAACCACTATATTTGGGATTCTGTATTCTAGAGTTATCCAAGACTTTAATGTATGATTTTTACTATAACTGTATAAAGGGGGAATTCGGAGATAATGCTTCTCTGTTATATACTGACACAGACTCTCTGATTTTGAAAATAAGTACAGACAATTTCTATAACTTTATGAAACAATATATATGTAAATTCGATACTTCCAATTATGATCAAAATAATAAATTTGGATTACCAGTGACACCTTCAGTCTTGGGTAATTTTAAGGATGAGTTTCCGAACGATCCAATAATTAGTTTCTATGGCACAGGCGCTAAAGCATACTACGTGCAGTCCATTGAAACTGAAGTAAAAAGGGCCAAAGGGGTTAAACGATCTGTGATAAATAATCAGTTGACTTGTGACGATTACAAAATGGTTATTGAAAGTGGAGGTAAAATATTTAGGAAGATGAATTCATTCAGAAGTATTTCACACGACATGTATACTGAAATGAAAAATAAAGTAGCACTAACATATGAAGATGAAAAAAGATTCATCATTCCAAACACAACACATACACTCCCTTGGGGTCATAAAAACATTGAGCTTTATCAGAACGATATTCATTTGAGTCATAATATGGTGCAATCACTTTCACAAGAAAATGCGGACCCTGGAAGTAGATTAGATTATTTGATTTCATTATTGGATGCAGAACTAGGTGAATGAATAGTTATTTATTATGAAAATGTTTCGAATAGCATTTTATTCATGAATATTTAAACACGAGAACGTCACTTCATGCATCCAATTTCTCTTAAGTGAATGAAATCCTTCTGAAATTCATAAACAATAGAACATTTTACTCACAGTCACCCTAATGATGGAATGGAATTATTTGAAATTTAATTGAAACTTTTTCGTATTCATTCAACGTGTCGCATGCACTTGTTGATATGATGGTTCATTGTTTACAACAAAGAAAAACAATGTAAATCGAAGTTGAGTTGTATAATAAAGTTATTTTATTCAACTAGTAGATTATAGCTCACTTTATACTCTTCATAAATGTGGATGAAGCTCTCATTATATTGTGATTTTAGATAAATATATTCTATGATACTCACAATATCACCTTCATCTATTGAAATATTGTAAAACTGGAAAATGTCTAATAATTAAATATTTTACTTGTTTTCCAAAAATTCAATAGCATCTAAGAAAAATTATATATATTTATAGAAATATTTGAAAATTAAATGAAATTTGTTCGTATTCATATAACGTGGCAGACTGTGTCACACGTACTTGTTGTTGTGATGAATTGTTCATTGTTGACAACATAGAAAAAAAATGTAAATTGAAGTTGAGTAGTGTAATTAAGTTATTTTATTCAACTAGTAGATTATAGCTCACTTTATATTCTTTTATTCAACTATTAGATTATATCTCACTTTATACTATTCATAAATTTAGATAAAGCTCTCATTATAATGTGAATATGGATAAATATTTTTTTATGATACTCAAAATATTCCTTACTTTTATCTATTCTAATTGTGTAAAACTGGAAAATGTATAATAATTTAGTGTAAATATTTTTTATGATACCCAAAATATTCCTTACTTTTATCTATTCTAATTGTGTAAAACTGGAAAATGTATAATAATTTAGTTTTTTAATCGCTTTCCAAAAGTTCGATAGAATCTAAGAGAAATGATATATATTTATATTATTTATCAAGAAAAAAAAAATGCTGTAATAAAGATATTTCAACCTTATTTTCTTTTCATTATTCGCCCAACAATGCAATCACCCATTATCCTGAAAAAAGTAATTGAAATCACGATGACAAGTTTGAAGTGGTGTCACTGATTTATCACTACACAGCATCCCTGTAGTGACACATACTTTACTGTTCGAGTAGATTAAAATAGGTCTCCATTGTCAAAATTTTCCCAAACGTAGTTATGAAGTAATTGTAGTTAATAACGGAGTTTTGAAAGCAGAACAATGTTTTCTTGAACAAAGTTATGAAGTATCTGCAGTTGAAGATGTAGTTTTGAAAGTAGAAAAGGGAAATTTCCGAAAAAAAATAATAAATATGTCTATATTGTTTATAAATGATGCTAATAAAATAATCTTCTTTTCCATGTCCATAGTTATTGCACTCTAAGTCATAGTACCCATGACATCAAAGTATATATATATATAACAATCCTTCAAGATCAGTCATTCGGTAATTTGGTGAATTGGAGATAAGCTATTCCGATTCAGTTCTACTCAGCTGCCACAAATCAAGATTTATACAGAAACTGATTCGAAAACATCTAAGGATTTGATTTACTTCATTTCGAGTGTGTCGATGGTGCAAATTTCCGAAATACATATCAAACAACTGCATACGTTGAAAACAAATATTTCACAATGAAAAACGTCTGTATACGAGAAGAAAACAACAAAATTCATTACATGTTCGCTTGGACATTTGCTTACAAAAAATCTCGAAGTACATTTTGGGAGCACTTTGTTATTGACCAAATTCGCTTCAAAAGACGTAGCGACGAAGCTGAGAAAATGATTGCACCTATTCTAGATGAAAAGCATAGGAAAAATATATATAAATCAAGATTCAACCTTGAGCAAGGATGAGAAAGCATGAAGGTTTTGATATCAATTTTGTTATATTTGTATTGTGTGAATAAAATTATTCTATATTTGAATTATTATTTATTTTTTAATCCTATAATCCTTGATGACGCAGCGTTCAAAGGTATATCTGAATTATTTGACAAATTGAAAACAATTAATTTACTGCTAAATAATTTTTTTTCTAAATTTGTCTTACTTCTCAAGACACACCCATAACTTTCTTCATTTTTTTTTGACATAGAAGTGTGAAATTTCAAAGAATCGTGTAGTATTCACAACAATCTGAATCTGTTTGTTTTGTCCTTTTTCGTTAACTATCTTCACCTCTACAACAACCTTTAGAAGTCTTAGAGAGCCAAGCGCGAGCTAAGGAGAATGTAAATGTGATAGGTTGAAGGTGACTTATCCTTACATCAAAGTTGTTGACATTCAAGAGTATGAATATAGGCTTTGCGATATAATAATAATGATAAAAATAATAATAATAATAATATTAATAATAATAATAATATTTATTCACCAATTGAAATTTAGTACACAGTAAAAAACATGAGCGGTAAATAAATATAGTAGACCCACAGGAGGACAGGACCATACCCATCTTAAATCGAGAGACACCATTGTGCCTGGACCATTACAAAAGAATATAATCCTGCAATCAAACAAACGTGCGCTTTATTCATGGAAAACCATTCGGAAAACATAAGAGTAGATATTTAAAAGGACAATTCAATAGTGTAGAAACAAAATTGAAATTTACTAATATTACCTTGGAGACGGTGAGAGCATGGTACGATATTTTCAAGAAACCACGAAATAGTATCAATTATAAATTATTAAAAAGATAAATGTATTTTTTCCGTATAAACCCCTTCCAAGATTTAGGCAAGAATTTATTATATTTTGAGTTTTATTCGACGTCGCGACATATTGGTACACATTATATAAACTTTAACATTTGTAAAATGGTATAGGCGGATATTATATGCCGAACAACGAAATGTGATTGCATTTCCACATAGCTCTGTCTCATTGCATTGAACGTGATCATACCAATACATCAACTGCAATCCAGATATTGAATTCAATGATTAAATATAAGTTTCAGCTTCAACAATCTTTTGAACTAAATACTTTCAATCCAAAAGTTGAACACTCTCCCACTGGGCCACACCTCGACTTGTAACAATATTTCTTTCAATAATGGTGATAAAAGTGTTGCAAACCTGGTAAAATCCAATGTTGCCAAAAATAAACCTAGTCCCAACCAAATGTAACTATAATATTTGGAGATACTTGAAAATATGATATAGTAAAAGAAATATCTATTGTTTTCTGATGTTTTGACATCAACTGCTATGGTCAGGAGCCATGTGTGCTAGGTAGGCTTTGTAACTAACTCCATACGCCACCATAGGAGCAGCACTGTTAATTGAAACGCAACAATGAATCGTGCAGAACTCACCCCAGTCGAGCTACAACATTCTAATGATTTTATCGGCTAAATAAAGTTGAAAAAAAACTAGCTCCCACTGTGGCTCGAACTCCGGACATTTATCTTAGAGTCGGACTCACGATAGCTATTTTCTTCAAACTATCTTCATGTTATATATATATATATATATATATAAAATATTAGCTAAAGAGACACATATGACTAAGAGAACTTTTTTGGAAATGGCCTTCATATCTCAAGATAAAAAATGTATGAATAAAAGAATTGATATAAATCATTTGAGTGAGATTTATTCCTTCTTACTGTCGTTAGACCACACTCTCCCTATGAACAATAATATCTCCATAACTACTCAATTGGAAATGTAATTTTTTCCTAACTTATAAAACAACAGTCATATATTTCAATTTTCAACAGTTGGTACAAGATAACAGTTGGTAACATTGACTTGAAAATTACAGATTTATTTTCTATTGACAACTGATGTATATCCCTTGGATACAATCAACAAGTCTTTTGTTTTTCGACTGAAATTTTAAAATTTTCTATTTATTTATATTCGTAAAGTCTTTTTGCATAATATTTACAATTTTGAGCTGAAATGTCACTATCCAAAGAATTAACAACATGTCAACTAACCTCACTATAGTTGTAAATAAAATTTTAATAGCATCAAAACGTAAAATTGACATAATAATTCTTTGTAGTTCCCTGAAGATGTAAATAAAATTTACGAAAGCTTGGAATAATCTCTATAAAAGAGTACACTTTTGATTTTGCTGCAATCCCCCATATTAACTGGTTTTATTCTTAACTAGTCAGCAACGACTACTCTTTCTATATATATACATATATATATATATATATATATATATATATATATATATATATATATATCAAATCGTTCACAAAATAGAATAGTTTATTCATTAATCAGATATTCGGGAAAAGTATGTTTCATTACGAGTTCAGAAAATAGACTTTTTTCATGCGTGCGCGACATGTATCCGTGGGAGGCGAAACCGAACACGAGAAGTCGTGCAAACACGAAAAAAAGCATTTATGGACGAGTAATGAATGATATTTTTGATTAATCTACCTGAAAACCACAGATTGTTAAGAAACATTTATTTTTAATGATGAAGGAACAAAAACATGTATCTATTATTATTTATTGAAATATTTATGGTACAAAAATATCCAGAAATTGCCACAAAACAAGCATTATTTACCCTATTGGTAAGGAAATATTCAAACAATTTTGCATTTTCTAGAGAACTGTCAACAAAATATTATTTAATTTTGACATGTAAATAGGCAGCTATAATGACACCAGCGCACGGAATTTTTTCTTCGATATGCCAAATAAGCATGTAATATATAGGGTTTTCAGATATAGGTATGATGAACACATTTCTTCATCAATTCCAACACCTTGTTACTCAGTTGATACTCATCTCAGGGTATACCTTTATTGAAACTTTTAGCCTTGAAATTAAGTGAGGATTTCACCATCGTCCTCTTTAGTTACTAGATTCGATAAAAATGTGCAAAGTGATTTCGAAGGAATCCTTTGAATTGATATGCATTATACGTCAGCAGCAATGGAATATCTAACATTGAAAGTACTACCGTTTTGGTAGAGCCATTTGTATTTCAAAATCGGATTTGTGCCTTTGCTTGTCAGATTTTCCATTAAATCGTTCGCAAATCAATATCAAATCATAATAATACATATACAAAGACCAAAAATTATATCAATACTTATTGTCCATAAAATAATAACAGTGTAATATTACATCAAAGAATTATTATATCAATACTTATTATTAAAAAATATTAATAAAAGTGTAATATTAAATCATTTTCTCATTGGAGGATTTGAACAAAAGTCTTCTGATGAATTTCTTGAACAAAGTCTTGTGAGTCTTCATAGACTCAAAACTTTCATGGACGTTTCAAATAGATAATGTTCTGAAATAGTGTATGACAGCAAAAAAAAACTTCAATAATAAGACACCATTTCGTAGTTTGTTTACTGTGGCTAACAATCCCTTGGTTTGTATAGATGATATTATATAATCATTCACTAACTAGAATTGAATTATCAAACAATAAAAAAAAATCAAAAATGAAGTGTAAAAACTATAACTAGATTTTTTTTAAATTCGGTTCAGGAATATTTGTGTTGTAATATAGAGATACTTTTACATTTTCATACTCTGTTTCATTTACATTATAATTATATATTATATCATTTTATATTTGTGGAAATGTTGTGTTCGTTTTATAGAAATTCTGTTTGAATTTCATTAACATAATTCCTCTATCGATTGCCTCAAAACAATAAGTATAGCAACGTATTTGTTAGCATCCTAATTCGTTTTAAATATCACAAAATCCAAGTTCTAATGTCACATGAAAACCTTGTATGAGAACCAGATTGATTTTCCATCAAAATTGAATTTACAATGACGTCATGAAAAATGAATCATAATTCCCATGGTCAAGCAAAAATATTACGAAAAATAACTTAACTCACCTTTGACTAATTCGTTACATCGTAGTAGGCACTCGAACATATTATGAAGCAAGACTAGTTCTATCATACCTGGGTGTTTAGTGAAAGGTAATGAGATCATTAGCTCGAAAGCTCACTCCTCAAACATTTTGAGAATTCTAATGAAATGTTCACTTGTAATTCTTGAAAGTCGAGAGTGATTAAAATCAATATTTTTCTGAGTAGCGAAAGCTAGAAACAGCTTATCATTGATATATTTTTGAGTGAGGATAATTAAGTGACGACGCGACCTAGCGAAAGCTAGTAACAGCTTAACATTGATTTATTTTTGAACGAGTATAATTAAATGACCGACATGTCTGGAATATACATATTTTGAGAAAATAATTTTTTCAAATGTGAATTCAATAAAATTTATGCATGTCTAGAAAGGTAAACGAATCAATTTGTTTCGATGAAATACCATGTTTTCACCACTACTATCCTGAATAAAATTATAAAAAGTTTGACTGTAATATACCATACTCTGAATTTGCCTATCTTAAAATTAAAAAGTTCAAATTATTTGAAAAAAGTACAAAACGAGATTATATCTGCAAGATATTTTCTTTAACGATGTCAAACATTTCATTTTCTTACTGTGAGAGGACAGAAACAGATCGCCAACCTTTCTGCAATATTCCAGAGAAGTGAGTGAGCTTGTAAGCTTAACATCACCGGCGAAACGAATGGTTCCCTTTTTTTGTGGTTATAATCAAAAAGTTTCAACACTTGTTTAGGGATTGAACTCTATATCTGAATACAGTATTCCAGAATATGTCGGATCTATGCCTTATCCATCATAACCAGCTGATGGGAAGAGAAATAGCTTTTGGTATGCCTTATCCATCATAACCAGCTGATGGGAAGAGAAATAGCTTTTGGATTAATCTCTGATGACGGAAATCCATATTGTCAATCATCCACAATTCCTGAGTGGTCTAGATATTTCATAATCTCGATTTAGATACTTCTTTTTCACCACCATCGAAATAACAGACAGTATTGCGACAGGTTAGTAGTTGATATGTAGGTTTTGTCTTTCACACGGAATTCTCCAAAACAGTCGATGCTACTTGACCGTCTCAAGCTATAAAATATTGATTTTATATCACCTCCACTAAAAGTTTAGAAAAAAGCGAAGTAGCAAATCCACACTGTTCGATTTTTGGAATGAATAGTGTATTCAAGGAGACTATTCATACAATGTATGAATGTCAATTTTATCTAATTTTAATATATTTCTGTCTGAATTTTTATATAAGTACTATATAAAAATTCACACAAAATTGTGTCAAAATTAGATAATTGAAACATGTTTATTCTACAAATTGTATTATTCATTGTATAATTTCCCAAAATATAATTTTAATTTGGATCAATATGCAACTCGGTATGGAATGAACCCCATTATGATATCTATAGTATATATAACGATAGTGGTAATATTACATTTTCTATAACTCCCTCGTTTTCTCAAATGTGAATTCTGTCATCTCTAGAGGAATGTATGACTTTTTCCATGATAACTTCGATTATTTGATCTCTGATGATGAAGTGATAGTGATTAGTATAATATTATCATTTCTCATGAATATGTATTATGAATATATATCTATGGATTCACTATACCTACCTACATATTTTCATTTCAATAACAAATATGAGAATGTATTTTTTTTAAGAAAACAAAAACGTCCACGTCTATCAAGCATATAACTTAGAGAAATTCGAGATAAACAACAATTTTTACCAAGTTTGTTTTCAAATGAGCTATTTCCAAGAAATATAACTTCATTTCATAAATAACCTTCAATTTCATTCTTTCAAATTTATATCTGCTGACACGAGGAGATCAAAGTATTAGCAAAGAATTCAACAAAAAAAGGTACAACCCAAAAGGTTCAATCAACAGTCCCATACCATTTCAATTTCAATGAAATGATTCATCTATCGATTGTCCCAAAACTTATTTTTCAGATCTAAAGAATACCGTATTTGTTATTATCCAAATTAGTTTTAATATTACAAAATGTAAGCTCTGATCGAAAACGTTTTACAAATGCTAGACTGGTTATTCATCAAAATTGAATTTGGAGATGCAAAATAAATCAAAATTATCATGGTCAAATATAAAAATTATGTGAAGAAAATATTACATAATTCTAATGTGTACTTATCTGTATTAGTTAACATTAAGATACACGGGTGGTTAGTGAACGATAATGACGTATATAGGTAATTAGTTCGAAATCATCCTCTAAAATTGTGAACAAATTTGAAGGTGATATTCATTTCTACATTTTTTTAAATGGAAAGTGACTACTGTTATTAATTACTTGACTAAGTAGCGAAAGTTAGAAACATTTCTACTGTTGATATAATTTCGAAACAGGATAATTATGAAACGATATTTCTGGAATGCAAGGAATTTCATAATATAAAAAATGTTTTTCGTTATGAAAACTTATTATCCTATTCCCGGTAAAAAAAGGGCTAATGTTGATTGTGATTTTTTGACATATTCTTCCACAGGTTGAAAATTGAAAAAAAAATAAATTCAAGGAAATCTTAACATATGTAAACCCCGGTAAGGTAGCGTATTTACAAGAATGTCTTGAATAAAATTATAAACTATAGTTGAAAATCTGAAACTTGTTTCCGATACTAAACTTAATTTTGGATCAATATGAAGCTTAGCATTAGCATGGAATGAATTCGCCTTGTGACGTCTACGGCAAATCGAATCATAGCGGTAGCATTTCATCTTCGATGACTCCTTGTACATATTTCGATTTTATATTTTCTGGTAAATCAATGGTAGAAAAAAAAAAGGTATAAAATGACCAAAATGATCAAAAAGGTACATCCTCTTTTTCTTCAGTGGAAACTGTATTTAAAACATAAATATAACTCCCTCTCTCAAATCATATACGTCACTCGCCTATTGAATCTCAGCTATATAAATGTTGTTAGGAAATCTAATGTATTAAGTTTGTCACTACATTCAGAATGAACACAAGTGAAAATACAAATAAAAGCATTTTAGCTTCGTTATTGACCAGTAAAGTGAAAAATTTTAAAAGTGAACAGCCAAAATCATCCATGGCAGAGGAAGATTTTCCAGATGTCGACTTCAATGTCGATGAATTTTTTAAAACAATAGAGCATCCTACTAATTGTTCAGAAATAGCATCTAGCTCCCCAGATATTGTACACATTCCGGAAGTAAACATTAAACAAATATCGAAGAGAAAAATTACAAAAATTTCTCCCAAAGCACCTAAAAAGTTGATAAGTAAGAAGGTTCATTCAAAAACTAGCAGCTTCAAAACTTCAAAACCTAGGAGCAGACTGATGAAAAGTGTTGTCACGACTATGGTGGAAAATGATGTCATGGCTGGGTCGATTTCTTCTTTCAAACCACTACGGGAATATTTCGGTATGAAGAAGAGAGCCAAACATAATATTAGCAAATGTAAAACAACTTTGGCAAGTTGTGATGAAGCCGATTTAGGATTAGATCAGGATGAAACTACACTTCACAATCTGGATAGGAATTTATCACAAATGAGAATGGAAATGTCTAAAATGGAATGTCAAGCTAATGCTCTCAAAGAAAAAATTGATAAGGAACGAGTGACTAACACCAATTTGAGGAGGCAAACAGAAGTAGAACTTCAAGAATTTTCAAATATATTTAAGAAAACGTGCTCCATTCATGAAAAGTGGACCAACGAGTTGAAGGCAGCTTTCCAAAGTGATAGTGATTAGTATTACCATTGTTATATTTCTCATATACATGAAAATAAAATTTATACAAATCAGTCCAATTCACTATACATTTGTTTTCATTTCAAAAATCCAAACATATTTCCAACTGGAAGTAACTGCTGCCCTCCTACGATTGCCGAATTATATCTGTTAGATTCTTGGTAAAGTTCGTAAAGGGTAGTAGTTGTTTTCTGTTTGAAAGTCAGGAAACCTGTGATACAATCATCACGTATAATTTTTTTCCAATCGTATACAAGGTTTCTTCAAAAATAATAATTCCGTGCAAGAGCAAGCAAAGTATGTTTATTTTTTAATTTATTATGAAATGAAAGTTTTTTAATTTAAAACATTGTTTCGATATTCAATAACATATAACATGAAAAATGGAGCAACTCATGTCTCAATATTTCACAGATGAAATACTTTTTTATTATGAAAACATATTACCCTATTGAACATATCCCGTGTAAAAAAAAATTCAAATGTAATCTCGTCACATAGCTCTTTTGGATATTTCAATATAATACATTCTAAAAATTGTACTAGGTAAAATTCAACGAAATTTGCATAATTTGGATGTATGAATAATTTACCCCCCGAAGGTATTGCGTTTACAAGACAGTTTTCTTGGATAATATTATAAAAACTCCTGTTTCGAAGATTAAATCTGTCATCTATCTCATTTCTAAAAATTCGCTAAAAACTCTATTTTTATCAGATTTTTTTTTTGACAAAGTTGAGAAAATGTTATCATTTGTAGATTGTTATAGGTTGAAAATACTAGTCAAGAAGGGGTTGAGTTTATTTGAAACATATTTTTTTCTATATAAAAAAAACGACAGAAAAATTTTGAAGATTTAAAGTTCAATTTCAAATCTGGTTATACGTCACCACTCTACTACTCAGTGGATGTAATTAGGGCTTATTGGAGATAACCTTGAATTTACTATATAAACAGGACAAGACATACCAACTAAATCATTCAACTTTTGCATTCAATTTGTTTATCACTTACAATATCAATATGAATAATAATGAGTTGGTGATGTTAGCAGAGTTATCCATGTTGGATTTTAATAACGAATATTTGTGGAATGGTCCACGAGTTGCTGGCGGTGTTCGTGAAGCTGAGAATAATGTCCAGATCCAGGACGAAATAGACGATGGAATTGAAGTCAACGAGGAAGAACCCAACGAACTGGAAGGAGATTACGGGATAGTAGCAGATGCTGGAGCAGGTCATCACGATATGAGAGTCCGCCGCGAGCGTTTTAATATTTCCGAGGATGTGCATATATTTTGTTGTATATCAACATTCGTGTTCATCGAAACTGGTCGTGAGGGTGGAGATCGCATATGCCAGGCATGTTTCTCCCAATACCGAAGGATGAATGATAATGGTGGTTGGTATGATCAACTTCAATCGCATGCCACAGGACCATGTGATATCCCATTATTCCATTTCACCCCAGTTAATATATGTTTACAATGTAATAACAATTCAAGACGTTGAAGTTTCTAAACGAAATAACCCAAAATTTAATAAAGAGATTTAAAATTAGTTGTGGTTATTTCATTTAAAAAATAATATATCATTGATTGATATAAATAACATAAGTGTTCAATAATCAAACTTTGAATGATTTGAACTAGTTACAAATTTGTTGTCGCCACAAAATGGTTTGAATTGATAATTTATTAATATTTTGTTAAAAAAATTAATTGCAACGAAAATGAGACAATTTCAAGAGAGGCTCCAAAAATGCTTCAAATTCTAATAAATTGTTAACCAAAATTTTCTTTTTCAAAAATGCTTGTTGATTATTTAGTTTTTTAAATAAAAATGCGTATAGTGAATTGAACTGACTTTTTATCAATCTTTGAGAGTACTGGATTTATTTGATCTTCTTAGCAGTTCTTATCTAGACTGTGGAATGTTTCCCCGTCCTTTTTCAATCCAGATAACAGTTTTTTTACCTCAAAAAAAATAATGAGATTTATCAAATATCATAAGTATTGATTGAAAGTCTGATTTTGTGAATGATTTTGTAGAAAACTCACTTCTTGGCTAGTCTTTTAATTTTTTAATGAAAAGAAAAATATCTTGATTTGGTCAAAGATGATCTTATCTCCAAACCTTTAGGGAATAAACACTTCCCGAGGAAGTGAAATTTCTCCGAAAGAATGAGTCCTGGAAAAAATATGATTGGCTTGACTCCAAAGTGAATACAAAGGGATGTGAAGACTGAGTTCGTGGGGTCAGTCTTGATGGAAGCGCCTACGATGGAATGATTGATGATATTTCCGAAGAACATCGTCCATGAAAATATCTATCCAACAAAGATAGATTGCCAACCTTCCTGCTGTGCTCCAGAGAATTGAGCATACTTTTGAAAGAAACATCATCGACGAGACAGAATAACCCCTTTTTTTTAATAGAATCTGAAAGTATGTGTTTAGGGAATTCATTCCATTTATGCTAACAGTATTCTAGGACAGATTGGATCTGTGCCTTATACACCATAATTAGTTGACGGGGAGTGAAATAGCTCTTGACACAAAACAGAAAAGCATGGTTTTGAGAGGTATTTTCGACATTTTTTTTATAAAATCATCTAGAATTGATGCAGAGGCTTAGATATTTTTTTTTGCAAATTTCAGTTTTCTGATTAACTTGATTTCCAATGTAGACAATTTTCTAGTGTTAGTGACTATTGAGTCCGAGAATCATATGCTCTGAGCAGATCAAGTGAACCAAGGGTGATAGTCTTTTGTATTCATTTCATTGAGATTTATACCACTTTACGGTGCATTGGTATCATTTACCCAAAATGGAATTGCTAAGTAGAAATATTTGTGAAATAAACACAACATCATACAATATTTGAATGAAAAAAATGCGAAATGTATAAAAAATTATATATTTTTTTAATTTGATTCACACCTGAATGCCATAAGTAGTATAAGTATTATCATCATCAGCAGCTATTATGTATTTTTGCCTTATTGATTTCAAGAACTTGTAGAGTGATTTGCCCAATTGAGAAATGAGCGCTAAACAAACAAAAACCATAAACCCATCATAGACGTCTCTGGGACAGGATCTTGTAGATGGCTGCGTCGAAATCTGTATTCGGGGCACTGCAGGCGTCGTTTGAGAGATCACAAGTGGTGACGTATTCACTTGGGAAGCAACAGGCGTTTGAGTGGTCTCCATTTGAATCGCCGGTGATAGTTGCAGTAAAAACCAGTCAGTTTCATCATATGTATTATTGCGAAACACTTTTCTCAGTTTGTATGCAGTTGCATTCGATGGAATGTCTGCTTTCAGCACAGGTAAATATCCATCATTGGCCAGGGCTTGAGACATTTTCGTTCACTTTACGGCGTTGGAATGATTTTTTTGATTGGAAAAAGACACGAGGACTTTAACTACCTCGTAAGGTGGACTGATGTATAGCAAGTTTGAGAGTACAGCTGCCATTCCCAGCCGGTGCGGACTTTTTCATCCTCAGCTATGACTGTCTAACTGATTTTCGGCTGGGAATAATCCTCCAGGATTTATTGTTATGTTAATAATTGACAGTGCTGCTCCTAAGGTGGCGTATGGGGTTAGTAACAAGGCCTACCCAGAACAGATGGCTGATGTCTATAGCAATCGATGCCAAAATACGAAAAAATTTTAATGTACTTCAAATACCAAGTCGAAGACTTTTCGGCGGTGGTTGTAACGAGATGCTGATGCTGGTGTTCTGACCATTAAAACGTTCCAAGTTGGTGAAGATTGTAGACTATATGCCATAGCCAATATCAATCTTCTGGAAGCGTTTGAACAATTGAATTTTTGCTCTGTCATTTGACATTGTAAAATTCTCAACTTGTTCAGGGGGTGTTGTATAGGGTCTATGAGGGCACTACTTCTGGTGCTGGCAAGGTTTACCTTATCAAGTGACCAGATACCCATGACCAAAGCGCAAAGCAATGTCTGAGGGCACAATTAACCTCACTGGATTCTACAGCGGTATGACGTAGGCAAAGTGACGACTTCTTTTCGGATAATGGAGATGGGGCGCAGACGATGCTAGTGGTGGCCCCCAACATCGGCGATATGCGTTTTTTTTTGTTAAACAATGCACAAACTTCGTCAATCGATCGAATTTTTGGCGATCTCTGACATACACTAGGCCAGGTTCTGCAATGGGCTGTATCACTTCCATGATGGACTTGGCGAAATAAATGCAACCGGAAGAATACGGAAGCGGTACAAGGAGAGTCATCCAGTTTTGCTAAAGCAGTTCTCTGATAAGATTCTCGTCGCATACAAATGGGTGGGAGATGATGTTCTTCCTCGATGTCCCATCAATCACTCACGATGAAGGGCGCAAAAGTCAGAGAATAAGGAGATATTTTTCAGAGAATAAGAAGAGATTTTCCAGAGAATAAGAAGAGATTTTTCAGAGAATACAAAGAGATTTTTCAGAGAATAAAAAGAGATTTTTCAGAGAATAAGAAGAGATTTTATTCGTTGCTAGCTATCCACGGTTTGCAGACATGTGTCCTCTTCATAACAATTGTATAGTAAACTAATTAGTCAAAAGAACACTTGAAGATCACACATTCATTAGATGGATTTCGTGTATACTAAAACTTGATAGTTTGTCAAGATTACACGTGAAGGTCACAGGTGAAGCTCACCCACAAAAAAAATGCAACCAATATCTACATTACTTCCAACAAACTTCATCAAGGTCAATCAACAAAAATGTACTTCTGTATGAGCATCTCAAGACCATTCCCATACAATGACACCTATGCACCAGATAAACATATGAAGGTCACTGATGACGCAAAAGTGGTGGGCACTCATGGAGGTCACAAGTGACCCACAAAAAAAATGCAACCAATATCTCCATGTATGCAAACTTACCCAATGATTAACAAAGCCATCCCAAGGTCAAACAATAACCCTGAATACAAATCGAACAAACTTCATCAAGGTCAATGAATATAAATGTACTTCTGTTGGTATCTCAAGGCCATCACATACAATGACACCTATGCACCAGATACACCTCTGAAGGTTACTGATGACGTAAAAGTGGTGGGGGGATTAGCTCAATCAGCTCAAATCTCTTACTCATTTTCACAATGACTATGACGTGGTGATAACCGGTTACTGAAATATATGGAAAATAAAGTATGTACGAGTAGTTTAGGTACCTACATATGTGATACAAAATATGAATAAGGAGGTTGTGTGATGTTATAAGATGAATGCAACATCGAAGAATTCTAATCGATTTATGGTCTACGGCAGTGAAAAGATTCCAGCATTATTTATTGGGCTGACATTCGTGTAATACTTTTAACAATATTTCATCCATTTCTTTCAAATCCATCCATAGAGGTTTGAATGACAGTTAAAAAAAGTCTGGTAACAACGACTTTACTCAATATTCGATTTGTTATGTGGATAAAACATAACAATTTAAAATGAATTGCTGTAGCGATAGCTTGTTTATTTCATACTCTATCGTAAAACATACTTTTACATACTTGATTTCAGTCCGGTAAATATTGAGTATCGAAATGAAAAATTATACCGTACTAGTCCGGTGAATATATTTCTACAGTAGCATTTTTGAAAAATTTTACAGGACTAGTCCAGTAAAAAATGATTACCGGACTAGTCCTGTAATATAATTTCATAGAATCCGTAAGGTTTTTGCAACTTAAAGCCTTCCAAAAGACAAAATTCAGTTATAAAATAAAATGTTGTTCGTCACACGTCCAGTAAACTTTCACAGTACTCGTTTCGAAATTCCAGACTTGGCGATTAGCTGTGAACTGTGAAAGTTTACCGGACGTGTAACGTATAACATTTTATTTCATAACAAAATTTTGACTTTTTGAAGATGTTTTGTTATAAAGTCCTTTCGGATCCTTTAAAAAAAATTTACAGGACTAGTCCGGTAGAAATTTTCATTACAGTACCTACATAATACCGTAATGAGGTATTTACCGGACTGATATCAAGTATGTCAAAGTGTGTTCTTCGATAGAGTATGAAATAAAAATATTTTTTATTAGGACTAGTCCGGTAAAATTTTTCATTACGGTACTCTATACCGTAATAAGATATTTTTCGGGCTGAAATTAAATACCTAAATGTGTGTTTTTCTATGGAGTATGAAATAAAATATGTTTTGATTTTTTATTATTGTCAGTTCCTTAGTACGGTTAGGTCATTCGAATTTGAAAGTTGCCTTCAATTATCATTTATAAAAGGAATATCTATCGAGTTTTTCTGTTGAAACGAAGGAGAGAGATATTTACGAAATTCAATCTGTGGGATAATATTATTTATATGACGTGGATCCAACTACTGAAACTCATTGAATTTTTGATATAACAAGTAAATTTAAATAACTGAAATTTTTGATAATCATAATTTTTTTCAATCCATAGCGAAAATTTTATGAGCATATATGAATGACGAAACAACTAACGATGGATCCTCAATATGTGAATATTCGAGAAATTATTGGACATTAGATATTTTCACTATCAAATCGAAAATTATTCGTTCAGAAAGAGCAAATTTTCACTTACCGCTTCAAAAGGTATCTCTGCTAGCACTATTATTATCCACCACGTATGAAGCTGAGAAATGTGGGCTCACCTACACACGAGCAACACAATCTAAAACTGACAGGAATCTCTGAAATTTCGACTTATTATTCGAAATTTTAAAATTTTGAGTTGTAACTAGAAAATTTTAAGTAATATTTCGAGTTATAACTCATAAGTTTAAAATTTCGTTATACAACTCGAAATTTTACTTCAAAATTTCGAGTTTTAACTCGAAATTTTAAATTTCCGAGTTATAACTCGGAATTTTGACGTAAAATTTCGAGTTATAACTCGGAAATTTAAAATTTCGAGATACAACTCGAAATTTTACTTCAAAATTTCGAGATTTAACTTGAAATTTTAAATTTCCGAGTTATAACTCGGAATTTTGACGTAAAATTTCGAGTTGTAGCTAGGAATTTTAAAAAGAGAGAAATTTTTATTTTAGGTGTCCCTTCTATAATGTACTTGTATATTATATGAAATGAAACGAACCACGTCTGCTAGAGAACTGTCTTTATTCCTCATTTCACATCAGGTCAGCTATCTCGATCTACGACAGAACCATGGGCGGCTCGTTAATACATTATGTTAGAATTACATCCTGTATTTCATTATTAAGTGACACATGCATATATTGATTTTAGTGCAGTTCAGATTGTCAATGTGATAGACGATCAAGATCTATTTTTATATCACCTTCTTTAACCAGTTTGTACATTTAGCATTGATTAAAAGTATTCTACACAACATTAGTGTCTGTTCTGATATATCTTCCAACATATATCTAACAGGTTATGGGCCCAGGCACTGAACATAACTGATTTTGTCTGTTGGATGAAAGAGTCAAGACGAATTGCTGGAAAATGAATATTGGAAGCGTGTCAAGAATTGAAAGTCTGAACAAAGAAAATTTTGATACGTGGAAGATGCAAATGGAAGCATTACTGGTTAAGAATGATGCCTGGTGTTATGTAAATGGCGAATGTATAAAACCTAATTTGGTTGTGGGCGACGACACATCTAAAAAAGCTGTAGAATCCTGGATAAAGAATGATAGTAAGGCGAAGTCTGATATTATTCTTTCGATAAATCCGTCAGAGCTGAAGCAAGTGAAAGGATGTGTAACCTCTCGTGAAGTCTGGTTGAAATTAGAAAGTATTTACCAGTCGAAAGGGCCCGCTAGAAAAGCAACTCTTCTTAAACAACTTACCCTGCAGCGTATGGAAGAAGGCAACGATGTACGCGAGTATATTAACAAATTTTTCGATGTAGTCGATAAGTTGGCCGAAATGGAAGTGGATATCAATCCTGATCTGTTGACGATAATGCTTTTGTACAGTCTACCAACGAATTTTGAGAACTTCAGATGTGCAATAGAGTCAAGAGATGAGTTACCTTCGCCCGATGTTCTTCGAGTGAAAATAATAGAAGAAAGTGACGCACGAAAAAACGAATCAAGAAGTGATCATCAAAGTGCGATGTTCGTCAAGAAAAATCCATATCATCACCGAAAAAGTAACAAAAATGATGAAAATTGTGGATCTAATGGCGAATCCAGTTCAAAAAGTACGGAAGTCTTCAGATATCGATGCCACCGATGCAAGGAAATTGGACACAAAGGTTCCCAGTGTAAGAACAAAGGAAAAAGTAAATTCCATTCTGCAAAATGTGCTGAAGCTGAAGATCTTTGCTTGTATACCATTGATGATGCTTTTCAAGCTAGTTCATCGGACAATAAAAGGAGATGGTGTTTGGACAGTGGTGTTTCATCTCACATATGTAAAGAACTGAATGAAATTGTTACTAACACAGACAGTGAACACAGAAAATTGAACTTGGCGAACGATTCTTCAGCGGAAATAGTAGCTGAAGGAAATGTTTCATTTAGAGCCGACGTATTTGGTGAAATAAAAAACATTTCTTTAAGCCGTGTTTTGCAAGTTCCCGATTTACGAACTAATTTATTGTCGGTTGGTAAAATAACAACGAACAATTTCGAAGTTTTATTTAAAAAGAACAATGCTTTTGTTATTGGTGTCGATGGAAATATCAAACTGGTTGCCGATCGAATCGGCGATTTGTATTATGTTCGTGAAAGAAAAAGTGACGTATGTGAAACCAACTACAGTCATGCTTATGTCACGAATTGTCATTCACAGACACTAGAATTGTGGCATCGACGAATGGGACATTTGAATGTGAAAGATATGTTAGATGCTGATCGAAAAGGATATATACAGGGTCTGAATTTGGGGAATATCCATTCTGAATTGAATTGCGAAATTTGTTACCAAGGAAAAATGACCAGAACACCTTTTCCGAATAAATCAGTGAGAAAATCTGAACTTTTAGAACTCATACATTCGGATCTATGCGGACCCATGCGGGTTGAATCCAAAAGTAGAGCAAAATATTTCTTAGAATTCATAGATGATTGCTCGAAATGGTGTGAAATAAGGTTTCTTCGATCTAAGAGTGAAGTTTTCGAATCAATGAAAGACTTTATATCTCTTGTCGAAAAACAGAAAGGACTTAAAGTGAAATGTTTACAAACAGACAATGGGGGGGAGTACACTGGCAAGGAATTTGATTATTTCCTGAAAAGACAAGGTATCACGAGGAGATTAACCATTGCGCATACCCCTGAACAAAATGGTATCGCAGAAAGAAAAAATCGCACTCTTTTGGATACCGCGAGATGTCTTCTCATGCAATCAGGTCTCCCACCAACATTTTGGGCTGAAGCTGTGAATACAGCGAATTATATTCGAAATCGAAGTCCCACTAAAAGTCTCAATGGAATGACTCCTTTCGAAGCTTGGACTGGAAAGAAACCAAATGTATGCTACTTCAGAACTTTTGGGTGCAAAGTTTTCTGCTTGAATAGGAATCCTGGCCGAGGAAAACTTGATTCCAGATGCAAAGAAGGAATATTTCTTGGTTACTCAGAACAATCCAAGGGTTACAGAATATTTCTACCCAAAGAAAATAAAATAGAAATAAGTAGAGATGTCAAATTCGTTGAAGAAAAATCAAACAATGAAAACTACGTTGATTTCATTCTAGATGATATTTCTCATGAAACTGTGGCTGAACCTAATCTACTGGATATTCAACTGGAGACATACAAAGAAAATGAAAATGAGAAAGAAGAAAAAGTTGAGCCCGAAACTACTGAGTCGTGGAAGGAAGAAAATAATGGAAACTATCCTGAAATTGAGGAAATTATGGATACTTCCAAACAGGAAGAAGTACCTAGTTCTAGCCGAGGCATTACTGAGTCGTGGAAGGAAGAAAATAATGAAAACTATCCTGAAATTGAGGAAATTATGGATACTTCCAAAGAGGAAGAAGTACCTAGTTCTAGACGAGGCCGTGGCAGACCAAAATTTATCAGAACAGGTTCAAGGGGGCGACCTCGTAAAGTATACCAAAACGTTGCTGAAACGACAAATAACATTGAAGAAATGGAGAACTGTTTCCAAGAATCGGAATGTATATATTTATCAGAAATTCCCATCAAGCAAGCTATGTCCGGTTCAGACGTTGAAGAATGGTATTCTGCTATGGCATCCGAGATTAAATCCATTGTCAAGAATAACACATGGCAGTTAGTTGAACGTCCCGAGGGTAGAAAAGTCATTGGAAGCCGAATTGTTTTGAGAAATAAATACAAATCGGATGGTACACTGGAAAAACGAAAGGCGCGATTAGTGGCCCAAGGTTTCAGTCAACAACCTGGAATCCATTTCAATGAAACTTTCGCACCCGTTGCTCGCATGAGCTCCATTAGACTCCTCATGTCACTCGCTGTGCGTTATCAAATGAAAATTAACCAGTTCGATGTGACAACTGCTTACCTAAACGGTGAACTCGACGAGGAGATATTTATGGAACCTCCAAGAAACTTACGACAAATGTTAGAAAGGGTCATTCAACTAGAACAGCAAACCAGCGAAATAAGGATAAAATCAGAGAATATGCTTGAAAAATTACAAAGTGGAAATATGGTTTGTCTTTTGAAAAAATCCTTATATGGATTGAAACAAGCTGGACGAAACTGGTATCAAAAGTTGGATAAGATCTTGAAAGAATTTGGAGCGAAACCTACAACATCTGATCCATGTTTGTATTCTATTAATGGAGGGGAAGACTTGACCCTTATCGCAATTTACGTTGACGATATCTTGATTGCTTCGCGTGATCCAGGGATGGCCAAGAAATTCAAATTCAAACTTTCAAAACATTTCGAAATCAAAGATTTGGGAGAGGTTGGATATTGTTTAGGCATTGAGATCACACGACATAACAATGAAATATCCATGACACAGAAAGGATATGTCCAGGATATTTTAATGCGGTTTGGAATGTCTGATGCAAAACCTGTCAGTACACCGATGGAACCAAATGTGAAACTTAAAAGAAACCCAGAGACCAATAGTTCTGAAGGAGAAAATATTCCATATAAGGAATTGATTGGGTGTTTAACATATTTGTCTGTTACTACTAGACCTGACATTAGTTTCGCAGTGAGTTGTCTTGGCCAGTTCAATAACTCGTTCGGAAAAGAACATTGGACTGCTGCGAAGCGTGTATTGCGCTACCTTAAGGGAACAATGAATTTGGGCTTGACATTCAAACAAAATTCCAAACAAATCGAAGGTTTCGTAGATGCAGACTGGGGTAGCTGCGTTGAAGATAGGAGATCATATACTGGATACACTTTTATTCTTAGTGGAGGACCAATATCATGGGAATCCAAGAAACAGAAGACGGTCGCATTATCTTCGACAGAAGCTGAATATATGGGTATGACAGAAGCTGCAAAGGAAGCCATATATCTATGTCGATTTTTGATCGAGTTAGGCCTGGAAAATTTGGCAGATGTTATTGTTTTTAACGATAATATGTCCGCCAAGAAACTCGCCGAAAATCCAACATTTCATAATAGGAGCAAACACATAGATATACGATATCATTTCATACGAGAGGCTTTGAAAAACAATCTATTGAAAATAGAGTACCTATCTACGGAAAACATGGTGGCAGATATTCTGACTAAAGCTTTGCCCAAATCAAAACATCAGCTGTGTGTTGAAAAGTTTGGTTTTGAACATATTTCACAAGTAGAAAAATGAGCATATGTCAAGGGGAAGTGTTAGAATTACATCCTGTATTTCATTATTAAGTGACACATGCATATATTGATTTTAGTGCAGTTCAGATTGTCAATGTGATAGACGATCAAGATCTATTTTTATATCACCTTCTTTAACCAGTTTGTACATTTAGCATTGATTAAAAGTATTCTACACAACATTAGTGTCTGTTCTGATATATCTTCCAACATATATCTAACACATTATACATTATAAAATATAATGTTAATATGTCACATCTCCCTTTTTTCAAACAAAAATAAGGAAAAACTAATCTTTCGAATTTTTACAAGAAAAAACACAGAAAGATGTAAGTACCTAACAATTTAAAAATAAAAGAAACGTTCTGATTATTAAAAATTATAAATTTTATATGATTAGATTATACTCTAAAACAATTCAAGTATAACCAAATCTATCTGGTATTTTCACTGCTCTACCTGAAGATGTTGTAGCTGGCACATTATAAACCTCTGGAGGCTCAAATAAGGAACTTAAATTACAATCAATCATTTCCTCTGATTCTATTTGTGATTCCGGCAAACCTTCAATAAACCTACGATTTCTGGTTATTTGATTTCCATTTTCTTTTTCGATAATATACGAACGTTCTCGAGGTTTATCAATTATTTTACCAAACTCCCAATTAGAACCTGAATGATTTTGATATCTTACTTTATTATTTATTTTCAAAGGCTTAAAATTTTTATATGAACAATCATAATATAATTTCTGTGAATGTCGCCTTGATATTAAAGTTTTATTATAGTAATCAAAATCAACTTTTTGAGGTTTAAGTGCTTGTTCAGTAGTAGGCAATATATCTCTTAAATTTTTTGAAAACATGAGTTGAGCTGGAGAATATCCGCATTCCATTGGTGAATTTCTATACATGAGTAAAACTAATTCAATATCATTTTTCTCTTCCATAGCTTTTCTAAGTAATTTTTTAATAGTTTGTTTTGTTCTTTCTACCATCCCGTTCGACTGTGGATGGTGGGGACTAGTTACTATGTGCTTAAAATCCCACTTTTTTGAAAAATCATTAAAAAGTAAAGAAGAAAATTGAGGTCCTCCATCGGAGATTAATAATTCGGGTATACCAAATCTGCTAAACAGTCTTTTTAGAATACATATCACAGTATCGGAATGTGCATTTTCTTGTAAATTTATTAACTCAACCCATTTAGTGTAATAATCTACAACTAGCAAAAACATTTGACGACCTAAATACAATACATCCACTCCTAATTTATACCAAGGAATTTCAGGTATTTCATGTTGTTTTAATTCCTCTCTTTGGTTATTTACGTTATATTTGAGGCAAACTTTACATTTCAGTACAGTTTTTTCAATTTCAGAACTCATTCCAGGCCAGAAAAAAGATTGTTTGGCTCTATTTTTACATTTTACTATTCCAAAATGACCAAAATGTATTTTATCTACAATCTGAGACCTTAAATCTTTAGGTACAATGATTTGGTTTCCTTTAAACAAAAGACCATTGCATTCAACAATCTCATTTCTAAATCTGTAATAGTTTTTGATTAAATTTGGCACGTTTTTAATACCTTTAGTAGGCCAACCACTTTGTATAAATTTTTTCAATAATGACATTTCAGGATCTTCACTAGAAAGTTTTACCAACTCACAAAATTTTTGATCACTGAACTTATAATTATTCTCTATAACACATACTTCTAAATTATCATCTAATGATACTGAATTTTCATTATTTTTAATGTAGGCCCTAGACAAGGCATCTGACAGGAATAAATCTTTGCCTGGCTTATAAATTAATTTAAAGTCAAATTTTTGCAATTGAAGTACCATGCGCTGTAATCTCGCAGGACATTCAGATAAAGGTTTTTTAAAAACTCCTAATAAAGGTCGGTGATCAGTTTCTACTGAAAAGGTGCGCCCATATATGAATTCATAAAATTTTTGACATCCAAATAAAATAGCCGCTAATTCCTTTTCAATTTGTGCCCACCTTTTTTGGGTTTCTGTCAAAGCTTGTGAAGCATAAGCACATGGTAAACAATTTTGCAATAAACAAGCACCGAGTCCATTTTTCGAGGAATCTACAGAAATAACAACTGGTTTATTTAAATCGTAGTATTGCAAAACAGGAGCTTCTGTTAATTTTCTCTTTAAATTTTGAAAAGATTCAGTATGCTTGTCAGTCCAAATAAACATATTATTCTTTTTTATTAGTTCTCTTAGTGGTGAATTTAAATTAGATAAATTTGGTATAAATCGACCAACATAGGTAATCATACCAAGGAACCTTTGAACATCTTTTTTATTTTCTGGTATAGGCATTTTTTGTATTGCTTCTATTTTATCTAGCCCCGGATAATAACCTTCAGAAGTTATTTTGTGGCCCATAAACGATATTTCAGTCATTAGAAATTTACACTTCTTTTTATTGAAAGTTATATTATTTGATCTGGCTTTTTCAAAAACTTCTTTTAAACGTTTATTATGTTCAGCCAGTGTTTCACCCCACACAATAATATCGTCTATATACAAATCAACACCTTCTATATCAAAAATGCCCTTAAAATATTTATGAAAAACTTCAGGAGCCGATTTTATCCCAAATGGCATTCTTAAAAAACAATAGCGGCCATATGGTGTTCCAAAAGTGCATAATTTGGCACTAGAATCATCAAGTTTTATTTGCCAGAAACCGCTAGTGGCATCTAATTTACTAAAATATTTAGCACCTGTCAATTTTGATATTATTTGATCAAGAGTTGGCAACTGAAAATGTTCTCGTTTTATAGCGATATTTAAACCGCGTGGATCCAAACAAATACGGAGTGACCCATCATTTTTTCTCAAAATTACCAATGAATTGACCCAGTCTGTTGGCTCATTTACTTTTCTTATTATATTTTGTTTTTCTAGTTCATTTAAAGTCTTTTTAAATTCACCTCTTAACGGAATAGGTATTTTGCGAGTGGGATGAACTACTGGTTGAACATTTTCATTTAATTCAATTTTGTATTCTACATTTAAACATCCGATGCCTGAAAACCTGTCATGAAATTCATTTATAATAGCGTTACAGCTGTTAATAAATGGTTCTTCAATCGCATCAATTTGCTTTGCATCAAAACTTTCGATTGTATCATTACATTTTATTAGATTTAACTTTTGACAAGCCTCTAAACCAAGTATACACTCTAATTTCCAATTTACTACAAAAAATTCTAATATTGCAGTGGCATGTTTATGTTTGCATTTCAAAAAGCATTTGCCAATAACAGGAAGAACATTATTGGTATAAGACTTCAATTTTGTTTCAGTTTTGATAATTAAATTATCTGTTTCTAAATCTTCTAATTTGTCAATAGATATTATATTTGCCTGAGCCCCTGTGTCCAATTTGAAAGATACAGTTTTTTTATTATTTATCAACAAAGAAACATACCAGGAATTATTTTTAGAGATGATGTGGTCCACACTATATACATATATACAATTATCCTCAGTATCCTCTTGGTAACCTTCAATATTGACTTCATTTACTTTTCTTTTGTTGCACATTTTAGCAAAATGATTATAAAAACCACACACTTCGCACTTTTTCCGATACGCTGGGCAGCGATACTTTCCATGCTTACTTCCACCGCATCTGTAACAACAATCTTGACTTTGAATTTGTGTTCTGCGAGTTCTCCTGATGTTTGCGTTATTTGAATTTGAGCATCCTGGAACATTTCTCAGATGATTGCTTGACCACTGTTGTGACTGCGCTTGTCCCTGCTGATTTGCTATCTCTTTTTTCGGAGAATTTGGGTAAAATTTATTACCTTTTTGTGACTGTGAGCGATTTTGACCTCTATGAAGGGCATTTATTTGGACACTACCACCTGCCTTTGAAATTAAAGTTGACTGCTCTCTAGAACTTTCCACTGATAAGCACAACTGGATAGCTTCATCTAAGCTCTTATCATCATCCTGCAATAACCTTTCTCTCAGATTTTGGCTTTGCAATCCACAAGTCAGAATATCTTTTATAAGACTATTTTTCAAGTCACCAAATTCACAAGATTTTGCTTTATTTTTCAAATCGGTGGCAAATTGTTCTATGGTTTCCCCTTCTAGTTGTTTTCTGGTGAAAAATCTAAACCTTTCATATGCCAAATTCTTCTTAGGCGTGAAATGTGCCTCAAATTTTTCTATAACTTTTGGCAATTTGTTTCTCTCGTCATCTTCAAAGGTAAAAGTATTATAGATAGACATACCTTCTTCACCTATATAATGTAGTAATTGGACAATTTGAACCTTTGCTTCTTTTTTGCTGACTTCGGACGCGATGAGGTAATTTTCGAACTTCTGACGCCATAACCTCCAGTTTTCAGATACGTTGCCGGTAAAATTCATAGGAGATATACCTCTATAGTCTCCCATTATATATTTTTTCTTCTCCTTTGCGTTATATCCACAAAGCACACGTTTCAACTTTTAAAAAACTTGTACTTTTTTATCTACACTTTTTTTTCCGACTGCGCCATATAATGTTCTTGTATATTATATGAAATGAAACGAACCACGTCTGCTAGAGAACTGTCTTTATTCCTCATTTCACATCAGGTCAGCTATCTCGATCTACGACAGAACCATGGGCGGCTCGTTAATACATTATACATTATAAAATATAATGTTAATATGTCACACCTTCCAGAGCTTCGTAGGTTATGCACAGTCACCTCATGAACCATGCATTTATATAAAACTATCACAAAATGTGTATACTCTTGTAGCATTGTTTGTAGATGATTTTTTTCATATTTTCATTTCCTTTCATACCTTCGGGTACTTGCATGTATAAACTTTCTTTCAAGTCGCTATTTAGGAATGCAGTCTTCACATCTAGATGGTATATATCAAGTTTCAAGTTAACAGAGCTAATGCAAAAAGCAATCTCAAACTAGAAAACCTAATTACAGGAGCAAACGTATCATCATAATCTTACCCGGGCTGTTGAACAAACCCTTTTGCCACTAATCTTGCACGATACCGAAATTCACCTTCACAATTGACCTATTTTTTAAACACCCACTTACATGGCACTATTGTCGATGAGTTGTTTGGTAGATCTACAAGATCCCACACGCCTCATTTTGTTGAAGCTGTCCAATTCTTCATTCACTGCTTGCCTCAACATTTCAGCATCTGGCCTTGAAAAAGCTTCTTCTATTGTAGTAGGATCGTGTTCTGGTCCACAAGGAACTTTGTGAGAAGTAAGATATGTAACAAAATCATCAAAAACCTTTGGTTTTCTTCAGGCCCGGATTACCCATGAGGCCAACCTAGGCCATGGCCTAGGGCGCAGGCTAGAGAGGGCGCAGATAACGGAGAAAAATTTAATTTTTTTTTGCAGTAATTCAATGGTAAAACCGAAAACTATACGCGCTTAAGACGAGGCAATGAAACGTCCACGCCGTCCCCTCTCTTCTACCGACGTTAGTATTGTTAGTCTCAGGAGTCATTCAATAGTATATTTGTCAACAAGAGATGAAAATACTGTTTTTTTCGTAAGGTAAGAGTTTGTCTACGAGCGAAGCGGAGTGGACCGAGTGTGGCAATCTCGCACGAACGAATAAAACGTATTTCATCTCGAATAGGAAATGCAATTTTTTCTACGACAGAATGTTTATAAAATACTGGATTACAATTTTTAGGTCTTTATTTATTTATAACACAGACTTGATACTAATACTAGGTACTGATTCAAGTGCCAAGTAGTGAGATTAACTGTCATTAGTGTCAAAAATCCATCAATTTATTTTATTATATTCCCATCGGGTCACTTCATTCATTTGTTTCATTTTTCATCTCTGGAGTGAAAAACTATCACTTTCATGTAGGGTATCTGGTTGAAAAATGATTATTTTCAAATATAATTGTTTCATCAGTAAATTTTCAAGTAACAATTAACAATAGCCATCCGTCTGTCAAAAATCCATCAATTTATTTTATTATATTCCCATAGGGTCACTTGATAATATTCATTTGTTTCATTTTCATCTCTAGAGTGAAAAACTATCACTTTCATGTAGGGTATCCGGTTGAAAAATTATTATTTTCGTAAATAATTGTTTCATCAGTAAATTTTCAAGTAACAATTAACAATAGCCATACGTCTGCCAATTGAAATTTCAGTAGAATTCTATAAAGTAAATCAGAATAAGGCAGACATTCCGCACGTGTGTAAATTAGTGGCAGGCGTCCATAAACACGTGAAAATTGTGGATTGAGTTTGTACAACTGACTAACGTCTGCCATCGATATTTTAATCAAAATTGTGATAAAAATAAACAAATTCTCTACTGGCAGTCCTTTTCATAAATTATTAATAAATAAAATTGCACAAAATTTTCAAGTAACAATTAACAATAGACATGTGTCTGCCAATTGACCATATTCATTAGCTATCGGTTGCACCTTTTTGAGCGTTTTTGGGTTGGCATCAACCTGTCATTATTGTCAATCGGCATAAATGTCACTTGTCATCAATTTCAACTATTTTACATATTACTTTTATTTTTCAAATATTGAAAAGTCGGCTATTCTTGAAAGTATTTTTCAAGAATCTGTATTGATCGGATATTTCCTACAATATTTCATTAGCCAAGGTAAAGTTTAGCACAGGAAGCCTAATATGTTATACGTACGGTTCGCGTCTGACTGGCAAACAGGCTTCGGGTGCCGGAATCTACCTGGGCATCAATTCTTGACGGCAAGAGAATAGAACGTTCACCGGGGATCGTTCCTCAATTCTACTCTATTGCTGCTCCCTACAATTATAATTCTGTATTCTCGAGCATGAAGGAGGGAGCATGAAATAAGAGAGCCAGCACGCAGTATTGCCAAATTTCTTGACCAATCATAAATACGAATGTTTTGACAGACAAAGCTGTCATGTCATAATTGTCATCCTGTTTGTAGTGGTTTATTGTTAAAATGTTGTTGTTAAAATGTAATACAACGATTATAATGGAGTATGACAACAGATAAGTGAAATGTAATCCAATTACACCTAAACAAAAGGAAATTTTGGAGGAATTCATCTCAATATAATGATTAGAACCAGTGATTTCTTGATAACTTTCATATCCAAAGAAGCGTACAGCTGCTGAAACCTATTAATATTTATGCTTAAAGGGATCTATAACTAGAATTTAGTGTTAAAACTCCATCATTAAAACAAAAAAAAAATTAATTTAGTTACCTTGGTTTCGACTGTTAATGCGGATGATCTCGTGGGTTCGTGGATGTAAGCCCTGACCATATTTATAACATTCTCACATAAAGGTTTTGTGAGTCGAAATAACTTTAGAAATTTTTCATCAGACAGATCAAAAGGATCTGTCCTTGCAAGTACTTCTCGCCTTATGATATAAAATTCCTCAGCATCGTCAACATCTGCCATAATTCCTTCCCACCATAAAATTCTTTGAAGATAGTTATCCATTATTATGAAGCTTAGTCGATATACTTCAATCCGAGCTATATCGGCATGTTATACTATATACACCGGTTATTTTCTCTTCAAACAATGGTTATAGTATTATTTCAAGATAGACTGATACCTGTATATTATGATAAAAAAACACGAAAACAGAAAAGAGTAAGGATAAGGGTCCTAAAATATCACATTATTGGTCTTCCCCGGCTGATCCCCTCAAACTACCCAGTAGAAGCATCAGGGAGCTATCCTTCTCTTACTATCCGATAGCAAGAAATTCGAGAATACCACTTATCAATTGTCAGTAGAACCACGCCCCCAATCTCTCGGTTGTTCTACTCCCTAGCTTTCAAGAATATGCACCCAGTAGGGAAGAGAAGTACCTACGAGAGAGCTACGCTTTGGGCAGATATACAACAGTTTTTCAAGCTGAAGTGTTCACCATCCTATCCGTAGCTACGAGGCAAGAGATGAAAGAAGGGTCCGAACAGAGAATCTATATCTGTTCGGATAGTCAGGCAGCGCTCAGAGCCATCTGCCATCCTAAACCAAGCTCAGCGCTTGTACGAAGATGCGCCCGAGAAGCTAGCTGAAACGAAGGAAGTTCAGCTGGTATGGGTCCCTGTTCACAGAGGGGTGCGCGGAAACGAGGTGGCAGACGGACTTGCCAGATCCGGATCCGCAACGCCATTCTGTGGGCCGGAGTCTGTACAAGGCTACTAGGCATCGCAAGAAGCCAAACCTCTTCAGACCTCGACGAGTGGGCAGAAGAAGAGCTTAATAAACTTTGGAGGGATAACACCGGCTGCAGGCAGTCGAAAGACTTCGTGGCCGGCTCCAATAAGTCAAGGACGACATGGCACTTAGGCAGACACCACCAAGCACTACGCCTCCTCATAGGAATACTAACAGGACATAACAAGCTAGGCAGACACCTATCACTTATAGGTATAGAAGACAGCCCCACTTGCCGCAAATGCGAAGAAGACGAAGAACTTCATCTCACTTCCTCGGCGAGTGTGAGGCATACGGGAGGCTAAGATTTGGAACCTTCAGAGTTGAGAAACTCCAACAAGAGGAACTAATCGACTTGGAGTGGTCGGACATACTGACCTTCATTAGGAGGTCACAAAGGTTCGAAAAGGAATACTAGGAGGATGAATGTAGATAAGTGGAGAACAGGGGATGGCAAAAAGGGTTCATGAGGGCCTACTTACCTGGCCGCGGTTGCGGCCCCCCAAAAAACTAATACTACTACTAGGTTTCTTTCAAAATTTGAAATAATTCACAAAAGTTTTCTTTTAATGACACCACCAAATTACTGAAAGTCAATCTTTCTTTATCTCTTCGGACCATAATCTGCATTGATTTTGACCTCGAGTGTGTTTCTCCAATTATACAGCAACTTTTTCAGACATTCCGCAGTGTTTCAACAACATAAAGGAAAGTCATACTCTTCCACAATTCGGTGAAATTCATGTTCCCATTTCACTGGCAGTTGACAATAGAATATTGATATAGTCCTTATCATAATCCTTATATTAATTGCATTTTCATTAGGATAGAGGTAGTGGTTTGAATCCATTTACTCCTATTACCTCTTCTAGAAAACTGAAATATTTTCTTTAAAAACTTCTACATGCTCTCTGAGAACTTCTTGGGTAAGCGTTTCTGCTACATATTGTTGGTTAGACAGTCCTACGATTGTCCCAGTTTTTGTCTGTTGATTTCCTTTCTTTGCTGGATCTGGTTTGAGAAAGATCATTTGATGTAGCGGTGAATTTACTAACGTAGCTGAGCCTGTTCCCCATTTCCCTGTTTAGATGTGCAAGATATAGAAATATACTTTATTCATCTCTACAGGTCATTTTCACACGAGACATAATAAACGATAAACGAACTAACATGAGAAAGTTAATTGATAAGTACACCAGACTATGCTAAAAATAATTAGTCATAGTTTAAAAGGTCTGCGCTCATCAAGTGCGTAGAAAGTGTAGTGTAGTAGACACTTTTTTGAAGTTTTGATGTGTCTTTGTATTGCAAGATGCTCTTTTCCTTAATATTCTTGGGAAACTCCTTCCTTGACCATGCAAGGTCCCTTTGGAAGTGGAAATCTAGATCAGAATCAATGTCAGAACCAATATTGGTTGTGTATAATGTAAAATCATTACCTGTTGCTGTTTTCATCCATACCTTAATTTTACAAAGAATTATTATAGACATAAAAAAAGATAAATAATGTTATTACGAAAATGGATTGGCGGGCTTATTTTAATTCAACTGGACATCTGCCAGTGACAATTTTCAGATTACTGCCAGGAATGCCAAACCAAGAATACTCTATATAAAAGCTGCAACCGATAGCTGATTAATATGGTCAATGGACGATTCCAGTACACAGAACTCATACTTATATCTTATGACTAGAACGCGCTTTATGTATCCTCGGCTACTCTAATCTTGAACAAATCGTGGGCATCCGAAAAGGGGACAAATTTCACTAAGGAAGCACATACGTTATCTCTTGTACCTTCAAGAGCAAATGAGTAGTAAATAAGTCGTATGTCTAGTCAGTTTACCAGTTTGTTTGTAAACAGAGCAGCGTTGTCAGTTTTGATTCTTTTGGTGTTTTGGGCAATTTATTAAAAAATAAAAAAACATTTTATTGTTTATAATTTATATTGGCCATTCTATACGATGAGGTGTTTTGTTAAGGATTTTGGTAATTCTTGGAGAAGGAAAAAAATTAAAATAGTACATTCCATAAGTAAGTAAGTAATTGGAAAACATTTCAAAATTTCCCTACAATATAAAAACCTTTTCAGATTTCCGAAAGCTAATTTCAGAGAATGATTCCGTGGACCAAGAACTCAAGAAGTGATCTACATTTGGAATGGTCTCAACCACATCTATACAAAATTTGTTCGGATCATTTCACAAAATGATTGTTTTGTTCCGATAGATCCAGCCAAGACTGAAGCCAAATTCACTTCCAACACTTGATTTACCTGAACTCAGTGATTGTGATATCTTCAATCCAGACCAGTCAGGAAGAACTGATTTCACAGTTATGTTATTGTCTCTGAATTCAAAGTGTCCTGTACGAAGAAGTTACAAAGCACCCTTGAGAAAAGACAATCAACACTTTTGGAAATCATTTTCAAAGACAGCTGTTGAATATATGAGGAAGAGCACAAACATTTCTGACATCTATTCCAAGTATCTCCTTTTATTGGCTTCAAAATAACGATATCTGCAATGGCAGTTTTTGATGAAAATGTCAAAAGTAATACACTAGAATACCTGTTTACACATTCATTTTTGTACTTTGAGTGAGGTGAGATTTAAAATTGAACTCTATATAAAAGATAATGATCGTAATGTATTTTATTGAATCAAATATATATTCAGTACGAAGGCTATCGACCTATATAAGTCCTGCTTCTAGGTAAATTGAATTTACAATATTTGTGGAGATTATCATTTAGTCTCATATTATAGGTATGTAGTTAATGTATTCAACCAAACAGAGTTTGATTATGAGAAAGGACAGGGGACCAGAATCAAGCCATCTTCTGTGGCCCTTTGAAGGGTTGATTGTAATATGGTTGAAATGTGAGGTCTACATAAAAAGAAAAATGACTAATATTATTCAGTAATCAATAAAATTAATTCATAGTTATGTTATTCATTCATTCATTCCCATTTCCCAGCATGTGCTATTTGATACTCAAATATTCGAAAGTTTATTGATGACAAAAAAAATTTGTAGAATTAAAAATGATATTCAATCAACCACTTGACAAGTATTCACATCATAAAATACTGGAAGTGAGATAGGTGTGTAAAAAATTAAATACTTTCAGTTTCAAACATGAAAGAAGCGAAAAAAAGTCACGATACGATGAGTAGCCTGATTTTCAAATTGTTTTTGGGAATTTCTTCAAATGCAGAAGATCAATTAAAACATAAAAAAAAACTGAAGCCGAAAACGCATCATATAACAAAGTTGGGATTTAGTTTCAGAGGAAAATCATTTGATTTCTATTTTCATCATTGTTTCCCAAATGACTATTATTGTCCTATAACTGAAAGGTTGGCAGATTCAGTTGATACCGACTTTCGAGGTATGTGATTGAAAGCAAAAGAACGAATGGATAAGATAAAATTTTAATGAAAGAAATTCAAAATCTTCCAGAATCTGCATTGAACATGTTTCAATAAATGTTTCATTTTGTAATGATGGAAGTTATACAATTAGATCCATAGAAATCATAATATATATAGAGTAAGTATATATAATATATATCTATGATTAGATCCGAGAAAAGTTACAGATTAGTCTGAATCAAATCTACCGTCATTCATCATAAGAAAAATCAAGATGTTTCCTATGTCATCTTAAAAATGGATAGTACCTAGTTGGGTAGAATTGTTCGATGTGAATCATTAAGATCTTGCTATCTATCATTCAGTAATTTATTCTACTGGGAGAGAAACAATATTTCAAATGTTCTGATGTCCCATTTGAGAGAAAATGAAATATCCCAGTTTCAAGACAACAACCCATTTCCTATCCCTAAGATACGCATATGATTTTATGCGCCGCTACTGTGAAGAGGACAATACAGTGTTGTAGGATATGCATGATTTGTTCATCCGCCATATTTGAAACGCATTCTAGTCATAAGATACAAGTATGAGTTCTGTGTTCCAGTACCCCTGTTCAGTGTTGCCACAAATGATTTTCTGGTGGAAACCTCTGACATTTTTTAGACCTTTTCTGATATGGTTCAGGGTTGAAACGGATACAATTTTCAATTATAAAGAATCACGAGAGTTCCCGGATACATAAATGGAAGTAACATTGATGAAATAGACAAAATAAAAATATCCTAGGGAATTTTATCTGTCATACTGAAAAACGTACTAGCGTGAAATTCCCTAGAATATTTTATATTTGACAATATCATCGTTAGTACTTTGATTCGCATATCCGGGAACATCTAGGAATCCTTCTAATTAAAAATTGTATCCATTCCAACCCTGAACCATGTCAGAAAAGGCCTGGAAAATGTCAGAGGTTTCCACCAGAAAATCATTTGTGGCAACACTGAACAGGGGTACTGGAATCGTCCATTGACAATATTCCACAGGATTTTGGTGATCGTTTTTTCGCTGTTAGGTTGGTAACATATTTTGTTTTTAAATGTTGGAAACACTGATTCAAGTAAATTATAATTGTCATCTATCAACTTCAACAAATTTTTTACTATTTTGACGTCTGAAACTGAAAGTTAAAATATAATGAAAGTTTGATCGAATCAGATATCCTCGGTTTTTAGAGAAATATCGATACATTTATGCATTGCTCTGAGTTCACACATTTTTCCACTCATAGATAAATGATCTATGAAGTAGAAAAATATTGAAAACTGGAAAAAATTGTGTTCCTATTTAACTACCGGAATAAATCAGTATTTGGGACTAAAGTTTAAAAAAGAACTTTTATTAAAATATTGAATACAGCAATAACAAAGAAATAATGAATCCGGGGCTGCTTAAATTGATTCGGTGGCGCATTCGCTTTTACAATTATTATAGCTGCTTTTCAGTAAAAAGGAAGTATGATCTCTAGAGGCTCCAATATTTGATAGAAAACTTTATTTAAGCAACAGTCATCAATTTTGTACCAGTCTGTTCTGTACTTGGCCAAAGGTAGTAGTGGCAAGAATCGACTCCAAAACCACAGTGAACGCTGACTGTATAAAGCTCATGATTGGATTTTCAAAATAAAATCTTGGTAATACTGGTACAGGATCCAAAGCCCAGTCCACAACAATGTAATCCCGTCACAGCGAATTGCCCTAAAATTTGAAAATAATTTGTTTTTTAAAGCTAACACTCCCTTACTGTTGTCCAGAAATACCCCTATTCCACACATTTTTTACAGTGTTTTTATTTCAAACCTCTAGATACAAATGTTTTTATTTCCAACAAATGGTACATATTGGTACTGGTATCAAAAACAACTCTGTCAGGGGACATTGACAAAAAAGGGATTCCTGGGTTAATAACAAGTCCACATGTGAAATCTGCATTTTCTGTTTCATATTTAGCTGCAACATCATCCTCATTATCCAACCCAGCTTTCACGGCTGCTATTATTCATCATTTAGGCCTTCTGTTTGATTATGGGTACAAGTTTGGAACATGTAATCCTAGTCATTCCTTTTATTTCCAAATTTGAGAAGCACATTTGGGGATTTGTTTTATTTTCTATGTTGTGTGCTTCACTCAGCGTCAGGGATCAACTATCCAGTAACTCTGCACAATTATAACCATGTTCAGAAAGACAACAGTCAACAGTTTCATCCATGGGTTCGGTGTGATAGGTATAGTCTATCTTCCTCTACACAACCGATAGTATTACTTACTTCATCAACAGTTCCTAACAGAAAATGCCTCAAATTCAGTTAATTCACCAACATCAGAGTTACAAAAGTAAATCTTACCAACTTACAACAAACAGAATCATCAGTTATTCTTTCACTTTCTTTAGTTGAAGTATTGGGAACATTATCAAACAACGGAGTCTAGGAAGAAAAATGTTTTCTCAAATTTCGAATTTGAACATCGAGAATGGAACTAAACAACATCAGAGTTTCGACATAAACGATGTCTTCCCAATCTTTCGCTCTCCTTGAAATGATCTCCAAAATCGATGGGAAGATCCAAAGGGAACAACCATTTTCGCGCAAGTTCTTTAGTTTCCGGGAATCTGTGAAATATAATTTTTTTTTGTATATTCGTACACATTCCAACAAAATGGAACACGATATTTGCAACAAGCTAGTGATGGGTCGGTATTTCAATACCGCGATTTTGGAACGGTATTTTATTGTAACGTTGTCGCGCGCTCCACAAACATAAAGTAACCGGTTCCACAAAACCGACAGTACCGACACCGAGGACGGATTTCGGAACGAGTGGAACGTGCACGTCGCGGGTCGCGGCCGTCGCGCAGAAGGTAATTTCAGATTCGGTACTTGAACTGGGAACGAGGGAACGTGGAACGCTCCTCGGTAATAGTTGAGGCGACGCAACGTTCGCGATTCACATGTTGCATTCTCGTTTCCCTTTTTGCTAGTTATAGGTATTCTAATCAAAAGCTCGGGTCAGGGGCGGAATCAGGTGATTGGAAATAAAAAGTGCTCATTTCAAATTGTTATACATTATAATATGTATTTGAAAAAAAAAACATTATGACACAACTAAATAAAATATATATTTGAAATAAACAATATGACAAAACTAAATAAAATAAAAATAATAAAAATAATAAAAATAAATAAAAATAAAATAAACGTAATATTCACGCAGAAAACAGATATAAATGTATGGGGAAAATCACTGAGAAAGCAAGTGATTTAAAATAACTAAAATATAAATAACATTTAAATATCAAAAATCATAAGGTGACAATATCAATCCAGTTTTTGAAAAGAGCCTTTCACAAGGGACCGAAGTTGCAACAGTAACAAATTTTTCTTTTGCGATCAAGCTCAGATTTGGGAAGTTATGAGAATTTTGTTTCCACCAAATCAAAGGATCTTCTTTTCTAGCGATTGGTGGCTCTTCAAGGTAACGTTGGACCTCCACTATTCCCCTCGATTGCGCTGAACCCGTTGGCTTAAGAGAAGCCATTCTTTTTTCGTAGTTTCTCCATAAGTAATAGCCTTTTTTTTCCTCGGGTTCGCTATTTGCCGCTTTTGCTTCATTTGTGGGTTCCATAGGCTTATTTGCTCTGTTTATAGTCTCCGTTATAAGAGATATTGCAGTTTTTTTTGCTCTCTCTGCGACGTTTTCGTTTGAAAAAAAATAATTTTTAAACCTTGGGTCCAAAAATGTTGTCAAAATCAATGACATGCTACTCTCTAAATCACCCAATCTAGAAGATATTCCATCCAAAATGGAAGATATCACAGCTTTCGAAACTGTGCAATTATTTTTATTTTTGCTCATATCCCGGTAAACATCCAGCAGTCCATCTGTTATTATGATAACAGATGAACCTGTCAAGTATCTTTCTCTGCTCATTGTCCTAGTGACGTCTTCTAGAGGTCGAAGTATCTCAATGAGCTTTTTCAAAAATTGCCACTCTTCAACTGATATTATGGGCAGGTCGTGATCAATGAGAGCCATTGTTGTTCGGATAGGCTCTTCAAGATCCACAAACCTCTCAGCCATATAAAATGTTGAGTTCCATCTTGTGACGACGTCTTGAATAAGCCTCTTTGCGGGCTCAATTTTGAGAAGTTTCTGTTGTTCTAATAATGTAGCCATGGCAGATGAGCTCCTTCTGAAGAAACTAACAATCCTCTTAATTTTCTCCAAAATTCCAGCAGCATGTACCAAGGAATCACGCGCGATTAGATTTATAGTATGTGCTTAGCATCCAAAGTGTTTGAGGCGAAGTTCCTCCCTAATTGCTTTCTTTATATTGGAAGCATTATCGGAAACTACAATTAAAATTTTATCCTCCAATCCCCACTCATTAATAATTTTTTTGATAGATTTTCCCAAGTTTTCAGCTGTATGTCTATCACCAAACGAATCGCATCCTAATACCATATGCTTTATTACAAAATCATCAGTCAAAAAATGTGCAGTCACTGCCAGAATGTTTTCGGTGTTGGAAGAAGTCCAACAGTCGGTCGTTAATGTAACCGTCTTCACATTACTCATAACTGATTTAGTTTTATTGTATACCCTCTCAAATTCTGCTGGTAAGAAAGACTTTGTTAGAGTCTTTCTAGATGGCAATTGATAATTAGGATTGAGAGCTTCTACAAACTTCCTAAATCCATAATCTTCAACTAACGAGAATGGCTGAAAATCGTGGGTGAAAAGAAGCATCAGATTATCATCTATGTTTTTTCTAGCCATCACACCAATTTTCTTACGAAGAAAAGCGTTCACTGTCGTCTGGAATTTTATTGGTTCCGGTGGTTCAGATATTTTTGAGACTACATCACTACTACCACTAGTTCCTGGCTTTGGATTGTTATCCGCCATCTCAATTTCCACATCTGCACCTGCCCGCTCTGTTGCTTCAACTTTTCCACCCGTGGCACCGGTTAGTTTAAGATTAACAAGAGGATGCTTCCTTTGCATATGTTTCCTCAAATTATTTGAAGTTGATTTATAACTCAGTTCGCATTTACATATGTTGCATATCGCAGTTTTGTCTGATTTGAGTTTGTCTTCAAAAAAATTCCAAATACTGGACGACTTAATGGAATCTCTACGGGGCATTTTTGGAATAATGGATGAACCTAAAAAATAGTTTTTTTAGTTTTATTATGGTACTCCTGTGATCAAAATTCTAAATTCCATCTCTTTTATTATTTAATAATATTCATATGAAAATGTGTCCTCACCTTTGCTTTGATAAAATATTTGACTTTTTTCCTACTAAAATTTTCAGTGGGTACTAGGTACCTATCAAAATAAAATACCCAACAACAACTGTTCTATTCGGCTTCAAATAATAACTCAACACTCAACTCGGTACTATACAGATATCGGAACTGCATTGTCTGCATTCAGTGCATTCTCTCTCATTCTTACATCGTTACATCGTTACTCCGTACCGTACTCGTCGCCTTCCCGCGACCCGCGACTTCGTTCTTCGTCGGGTCAGCTTCGTTCCGGTATAATATTAAGTGACAACTATGACTCAAGCTCGGTTACCAAATCGCGGTATTTTGTCGCGGTATTTCTCTGGAGCGGTCGCGACTGTAACGCGACACGATAGGAACCGGTATTCCCATCACTACAACAAGCTCGATTTTTTTGCAAATATTTTTTTAATAAATTGAAATTTAAAAAAATTGAACTTGACAATGTTGACACATGTCAGTGTATCAATTCAGTGTTTTAAACCGTTAGAAATAAAATTCATTACCAACCTGACATCAAAAAAACGATCACCAAAATCCTGTGGAATATTGTCAATTTACATTTCAGTAGATGAATTCTGTAAAGTAATAAAAATATTCCACAGGCAGACATTTAGCAGGTGAGTAAATGAGTAGGTAAGTAAATGAGTGGCAGACGCGCATGAACACGTGAAAATTGTGGGTTAAGTTTGTACAACTAACTAACGCATGTCATCGATATTTTTATCAAAATTGTATAAAAATAAATTCTCTAATAGCAGAAGTTTTTATAAGGTATAAATTATCAATCAATCAAATTGCTGTAAATTTCCAAGTAACAAGTGAAGTATGAATTATTTTTGTTTCATTCTAATTTAAGGTAATTTTCCTGTTTGAAGAGGATCAAACAATTTAATACCATAGATCAAACATGCATCAAACGAAACTCAAACGCTCTTGCTCTTCTGAACATTGAAGGGATATGACTAGATCTTTGGACTTTGATAATACCTACGATACAGTTATTTGCTTGGTCCAAGGCCAGAAAGAAGAAGTTGAAAGTGTTTTTGTACATATTACATATTTTGATTGTAAATATTTATAAATAAATAACTAATTTTAACAAGTAGGCAGCAGGCCTTCTCAATTTATGCTCAACATCCTTTCTTTATTATCATCTATTCATCATTAAGAAAGACAGTTATTGGATCTATCAATGTTACATTACAAGTATATGATAGTTGAATGGTCCTACTTTGACAATAGTTGGGAATTACCTTCCACACTCCCCAGACCATCTTCCATAGGGCGTACTTTCGAAGTTTGACCTAGGGTGTAAAAAGGTGGTAATCCGGCCCTGGTTTTCTTTCCCTTTGAGACTGTCTTATATTTTCTGGAGGTGAAACATTTATTTCTGAAATATACTCAGGATCACTTTCCTCTTCAGAGACAAATACTTCATTTTCGTCAGATGACGAATGAAGAGATTCAGTTTCAGGCCTCACTGAATCTTGTTGTTCTAACGATTCATTTTCTATGGGTATTTCTACACTTTCTTTGGGTCCATGATTTGTGTTACTTTCTTCCATAACTATGACATCTCTACTGATCATACAATCGATAGCCTTTTGTTTGTTCATCGTATCCAACAAATATCAATTTTTCAGACTTCTTGTCCCACTTACGTTTCAAATGTTTAGGTACTTATATATACCATAGCTTGACTACCAAATATCCTCAGATGTTTCAAGTTGGGTTTACTATCATTCCATACCTCAAATGGGTTTTTTTCAATATCTGAGGCTATTGTCCTATTTCTCAGGTACATAGCGCACTGTATAGCTTCTGCCCAAAAATGAGTTTCCAGATTTACATCAATCATCATACATCTGGCTTTCTCTTCCAAGGTTCGGTTAAGCCTTTCCGCCATCTCATGCTGCTCTGGCGTATAGCTATTAGTAGTTTGATGTATAATACCATTTGCCTTCAAATAGTTTTCAAATTGTTTGGAACAGAATTCCCCCCCATTATCTGAGCGTAAGTATCTAATCGAGGTATTTTTGTGTTTTTCAACCATTGATTTAAAATTCTTAAAATAGTCAAATACCCCATGCTTGTTTTTGAGAGAGTAAACAAAACCCATTCGGCTATAATCATCTTTAAAAATCAGTAAGTACTTGGATCCTCCAAGTGATCGTGTCTGCATAGGACCACATATTATAAGTCGGTATGAATAATTTCTAATAAAGATGAAGCCCTTTTGCCAACATTTTTGAAAGGTAGTCTAGACTGTTTACCTTCGCAACATGTTAAGCAGTTTTTCCAATCAAAATATGTCTGCCCTGGTATTCCATTCCTTCTACTGCTCCATTCAACATTTTGTTCAAATATGCTGAATTTATGTGGCCCAATCTCCTATGCCATGTTTGTCCTGATGCGAAAGCCACCACAGGTGCCGCTAGTAGAGAAGTATCCTTGGGTACATTCAACTTATAGACACCATCTTGCAGATCAGCTGTTCCAATCAGTTCATGTTCTTTGTTGACAATTTTACATCTATCATTTTCAAACTTCACTAAGTTTCCATTTTCTATGATTTGACTCACAGATAATAATTTCGTTGATAGACCAGGGACACACATAACGTTTCTTACTGTGTTGTCCAGACACTCAGCATTTACAACTGTTCAGTTCCACATCACCAACAGATTTTACAGAAAACTTTTCATTGTTGGCTATCATTATGTCTGACATATTGGGATTATCTTTATTCTTCGAGTCGAGTCAAGTCTAACGAACATAACGGACTAAATATCGAGATCTTCTCTTTGAACTCCGCACGCTCTACCCAATCCATTTTGTTAAAATGGTGGTTCTGATCATAGGAGTCCTTGGTGGAATAATGGATACACTGCTCTCTAATTTGAAAATAATACCAGTTTGCGGGCGAGAATTAGCGCAGTGGTTTAGCGCCTGCCTGGTGACCGAGAGGTTCCAGGCTCGGTTCCCAGCCGGTGCGGGTTTTTTTTTTTATTTTCAGATGTGAAAGTCTGAATGATTGAGGCTCGTGTCGGTTGAGAATAATCCTCTACGATTCACTCTAGCAGTAATAATTAACAGTGCTACTCCTAAGGTGGCGTATGGAGTTAGTAACAAGGCCAATCCAGAACACGTGGCTAATAACCATAGCAGTCGATGCCAAAACACCAAAGAAAAACGTACCGGTTTGCCATAATAGGGCAGAAATCTAAGACGTACGAAGGCAGAAGGCCATCATCCTTGGTTCACTTCGTCCGCTCAGTGTACATGATTCTCCAACACAATAGTCAGTTACATACGGACTTGGGGAGTGGCTATTGGGGTAAACAACATCAGCGTGCCCTTCGGATGTGTACGGATACAGGTCCTGACGGATCCTAACGGAAAAAATAAATAATAATAAATGCTTTCGTTGAAAGGTACAGCAATGAGCATATATCCTAACAAAAGGCAGGATTCAATTCCTGCACATGATTACTCATCGAAGGGGTTGCTCAAATGTGGAATTGCATGTCTTGCAAATATTGATTTCTGCCTGTTTATGATATTATCCGAAGTCATGAAAAGGACTAATCAACTGAATATACTTTTAAATCTAAGTCAGTGAGATATTGTTCAATAAATTGACAGATGTAGCCGTATGCCGTATGGCCTATGTGGTAGGAGATAATCACGAAAAATGAGAAATAAAACTTTATCAATTTCCACTTTGTACAAAGGCCTTCTTGGTATATTGTGGGGAATCGAAGGTTCTGCATGATTTGAATTGGTATATTTTTAACACATTTCACAACTTCTCACTATCTCTTCAATTTTTTCATCAATTCTAGGCCATTAGATTGAATAATTTGCTCTTTGAATATATTTATTGATACCAGAATGTCCAACTTAAGTACAGCCCAAGATATCAATTTTAATTTTTGAAGAAATAATATCAATAACCTATTCCCTCCAGTAATTCCATTTTTATATTGTAATATTGTTTGATGACTTCTGTTATTTTTTCATGCACTTAGACCTTTCTTTGTTTGTGAATTATTTCATAAATATTCGTTTATCGTTTTGGTTCTGCCAGCTTAATGTAAAGCTAGCAGAACCTGCGATATCTTCCTCAATAGAAGAAAAAAAAATGGAATACGGTAATGAATTAGCCTGACATGGCCTAAAAAAATTAAAATTCCAAATTGATTCTGCTAGCTTCTCGGGGGGTAACACCAATATACTCCGTGTCCCGTCGGTAAATCAACAAACATCAAAGTGTGTTTTCGGTTTTTTCTCAAGCTTTGAATTTGTTGATTTTATTCGTGCGGTTTAAATCGCTCCGATTTTCCATTTTGTTCAGGCGTGTGAGGAACGTAGGTCTGGTGTTCGATACCTGCTGCACAAAGGAAGTCTTCCATTTGATTGGAACAAAATTCTCCTCCTAAACGTTTTTATCTTCAGACCAGTTTGATTTTCTCCAAACTTATTAAAAGTGACAAATGTATCAAAAACTTGGCTCTTTTTTGCCAAAAAATAACAAAACGACATGTGGCTGTAGTCATCCAAGAAAGTAATCATATACTTGGAAGCCGCTAGTGATTAATCTAGTGGTCCAACTAAATCCGAATGAATTAGCTCCAAAAGTCTGGTAGATTTAGTTTCACACTCAACGGAAATGACAAACGATGACTTTTACCGACAGCACAAGTTTCACAAATTCTTTTGGAATTTTATCAGAAAAAATAATTCCTTGAACTAATCCGTTTTTTAACTTCGTTAATGTGCATTTAGTCAACATCATTTCAAAATTGTGCTTAAATATATGTTAAAAACGAAAGTTGAATCTGTTAAATCAAATAGCACCATTTATACAACAATATTAAGTTTATGGTAAAAACATGTCACTTTGAAAATCCCAACATTATAAGAATCTTACTTTTACGATAAAAATATTGTCCATAATTCTTAAATGTATGCCTATATCTAAAACTCGTATAATATTAGGCCTCGAGCCCCAGTTGCGGCTGGGGTTTTTTAATTTTATTTGACCGATTAAATTATTCAAATCTCGTGGCTGGACTGGGGTGAGTCCTGCACGATTCACTGTTGCGTTCCAATTAACAGTGCTGCTCCTAAGGTGGCACATGGAGTTAGTAACAAGGCCTATCCAGAACACGTGGCTAATGACCATAGCAGTCGATGCCAAGACACCAAAAGAAAAAAAAATATGTATTAGGTCTCATACAAAATTATTGTCAAGGTTATGTTTATGTCAGTGCTTGTGCTAAACTTTGCGCTTTTGACTAAATGCACCTTTTTAGACTGGATAAATCAACATGCACCGTGCGCCTGTGCCACAAAAGTTCTTCTTTAGGAAAGTCTGATTGAGTCATTAAAATTGATTGGGAAGAAAGGTCGAGCCTGAACAAGTTGTTTTCTAATGTAGCGGTTGCAAGAATGCTATCATTTTCATCATACATCATACACCATCAGAATCGAAGACAACTGTATTTCCCCTCTTCACATGTTGACTGATTGAATTCACACGTAAATCAGGTACATAATACATTTCGAACAGTAATAGTAGAGTAAATATGAGAGACTCTTGGAATCAAGGTCAAAACCTATAATAATAATAATATTAATATTAATAATAATATTAATAATAATAATAATAATAATAATAATAATAATAATAATAATAATAATAATAATAATAATAATAATAATAATAATAATAATAATAATAATAATAATAATAATAATAATAATAATAATAATAATAATAATAATAATAATATAGATGCCAACACTGTAACAGAAGACTGACTGTCAAACACATACTCACACAATGCCCAGAACATCAAGTGATCAAGCAAAGAATTGGCATAACGAATACCTTACAAGGATGTCTGGAAAACAACATGAGTACTGTATCAAGAACACTTTTATTCCTCAAAGAGACTGAAATCTACAAAAAAATATAAAGAAGAATACATTTGGATAACTACAATGAGTATGATATTGAATCGAATGATGATAGATACAGATAGAATACATTAACCAAAATTTAAAAAAAAAATGCGAAAAGGCTAATGACCCAAGCAGTCGATGCCTCAAAAAAAAAAAAAAAAAAAATAATAATAATAATAATAATAATAATAATAATAATAAAAATGATAATAATAATAATAATAATAAGAGGTATTCGCAGTTAAAAACTCTCTCCGCGGCAAGTATCAGCATAAACTCCGACAGATCTGGTCATCAGAACTGTCGGGGAAGAACAAAGTTGCTACAACTAATATGCTTGCCGTTCCGATCCTTCTTTACTCTTTCGGAGTGATGAAGTGGACTCAGGAAGAGCTGCGACAACTCGACGTAAAAACTCGCAAAATGATGCATCTCAATAGGAGCTTGCATCCTAAATCGTCCGTTCCACGGTTATACTTTCCCAGACAACGGGGAGGCCGTGGACTTTTGAGTTTGGAGTGTCTGCATAACAGAATGGTTCTGGATGGGGCCTGTAAAGTCATCAGGAGTTCAGATCCCCTTCTCTGCATGGTCCGCGACCATGAGAAAGTAGGGATTGGAGCATTCCTTTTTATGGCAGCTACCCGTGCGGCCGATGAACTCGGTCTCGTTTTCGACACTGAACGGGCTAACCCAAACTCTGTCACCGAGTTGGGACCCGTTCAGCAAAAAGCTCACATAAAAGCTGCGGAGACAGAGGTCCTGCTACAGCTACATATGGATAAGCCAATGCATGGTGTCTTCTTTCACAACATCGAAGACCTTGGCTTATCCAAAAGCTTGACCTTTGCCTTCCTCAGGTCGAGTGAGCTAAAGTCGGAGACCGAGGGATTCATAATGGCCTGCCAGGATGGTGTCTTCAACACCCTGGTCTACCGTAGTCGCGTGATGGGTATAGACGTCCCTGACACCCGATGCAGGGCATGTCGTGGGGCACCTGAGACCGTAATGCATTTGCTATCAGCATGCCCATCTTATGCGGTCTCAGCCTATATCCACAGGCATAACGCGGCGCTACGAGTGTTGTACTACCACCTACGACACTCGTACGGTATAGACGAGACACCGGTGTTGCCTTATGTTCCGGGGGATATTGAGTCCGTGGTGGAGAATGAGAGATGCCGAATCTATTGGAACTACTCATTCCCCACCCTCAGGCAAATACAAGCCAATAAGCCTGATGTTGTCCTCCTCGACCACCAAAGTAGAACGATATTCGTCATGGAGTTTTCCGCTCCAGGCGAAATGAATATCGTTCGAAAAGAGGAGGAAAAACGGACTAAATATCGAGATCTTCTCTTTGAACTCCGCAGGTTATATCCGGACCATGTGGTTCTGATTATAGGAGTCCTTGGTGGAATGATGGACACACTGCTCTCTAACTTGAAGATAATACCGGCTTGCTGTAATATGGCAGAAATCTTAGCAGCAAGAATGCAGAAGGCCGTTATCCTTGGTTCGCTCCGTCTACTCAGGGCACACGATTCTCGGACCCAATAGTCACTCACCCTACGGACGTAGAGAGTGGTTATTGGGGTTAACGACACCAGCGCGCCCTCCGGATGAGTCGGAGCACCGGAGACAGGGCCTGACTGGTACAATCCTTAGGAGAAAAAATAATAATAATAATAATAATAATAATAATAATAATAATAATAATAATAATAATAATAATAATAATAATAATAATAATAATAATAATAATAATAATAATAATAATAATAATAATAATAATAATAATAATAATAATAATAATAATAATAATAATAATAATAATAATAATAATAATAATAATAATAATAATAATAATAATAATAATAATAATAATAATAATAATAATAATAATAATAATAATAATAATAATAATAATAATATGGCAGAAATCTTAGCAGCAAGAATGCAGAAGGCCGTTATACTTGGTTCGCTCCGTCTACTCAGGGCACACGATTCTCGGACCCAATAATCACCCACCCTACGGACGTAGGAAGTGGTTATTGGGGTTAACGACACCAGCGCGCCCTCCGGATGGGTCGGAGCACCGGAGACAGGACCTGACTGGTACACTCCTAAGGAGAAAAAAAAAAAAAAAAATAATAATAATAATAATAATAATAATAATAATAATAATAATAATAATAATAATAATAATAATAATAATAATAATAATAATAATAATAATAATAATAATAATACTAATAATAATAATAATAATAATAATAATAATAATTCCAAGAGCCTCCGCGTGTTGTCGATAACCCGCCGGCTGCAGATCGGGTGGAAACATTCTGGAAGAATATCTATGAGTATCCGCAACCACTCAACGTAGATACTCCAGCCCTAGCGCAGTTCGAAGCATTTTGCAGGAGGCTTCGGCAGCCTGAGCTCAATGATCTGCGCATTCCGATAACCACGGAAGAAGTACGAGGGGCCCTAAAAGGCTCTAAGAATTTCGCTGCTCCAGGCCCTGATGGGTTGAATAACTATTGGTGGAAAAAGTTTCCAACAACCCACCGCCATCTGGCCAGAGTTTTCAACTCATGGCTAGATGGGGAGCAGCAGATTCCGGAGTGGTTTGTCGAGGGGCGAACCGTGCTCATCCCCAAAAATGGAGATTTGTCTGATCCAAAGAATTACAGGCCGATAACTTGCTTGAATGCGTGTTATAAGGTGTTTACGCGCATCTTATACACGCGCATTCTCTCCGCAGTTGATCCGGTGTATGAACGGATAAATGAGCAAAGAGGGTCAAAGAAAGGGGTCGCCGGGTGCAAGGAGAACCTGCTCATCGATAGATGTATCACGCAGGACTCCGTGCAGTATAAGCGTAACCTTTCGATGGCCTGGATCGATTACCGCAAGGCATTTGATACAACATCACATGAGTTAATCATGCATTTGCTCAGATGCCTTGAGGTACCCGGTCAAATAGTGGGATGCATTGGACAACTGATGCCACTCTGGAGGACTCGTTTCACCATAAGATCTGGTAGAGACATAGTCCAAACAGAGCAGGTCATCATTAGAAGAGGCGTGTTTCAGGGAGACTCCCTTAGCCCTCTTCTCTTCTGCATCTCACTATTGCCATTGTCCGTTGCACTCAGGAATACCCGTGGGTACAACTGCGGCACCCCCAGCAACCGGAGGCATAATGTCACCCATCTATTTTACATGGATGACCTCAAATTGTATGCCTCTGGAGAAAGGGACCTACATCAGTCCCTTAGGGTGGTGGAAGAATATACGCATGCTATCGGTATGGAATTTGGGATCGACAAATGTGCCACGGTTCATCTCAAAAGAGGACGATGCGAGGAATACGGAGAGGATGTCCAGCTTGTAGACGGAAGCATCCTACATCATCTGGATGCCGGAGAGACTTATACCTACCTTGGGGTGGAACAACGCCGCTCCCAAGAGGTATTCGCAGTTAAAAACTCTCTCCGCGGCAAGTATCAGCATAAACTCCGACAGATCTGGTCATCAGAACTGTCGGGGAAGAACAAAGTTGCTGCAACTAATATGCTTGCCGTTCCGATCCTTCTTTACTCTTTCGGAGTGATGAAGTGGACTAAGGAAGAGCTGCGACAACTTGACGTTAAGACTCGCAAAATGATGCATCTCAATAGGAGCTTGCATCCTAACTCGTCCGTTCCACGGTTATACTTTCCCAGACAACGGGGAGGCCGTGGACTTTTGAGTTTGGAGTGTCTGCATAACAGAATGGTTCTGGATGGGGCCTGTAAAGTCATCAGGAGTTCAGATTCCCTTCTCTGCATGGTCCGCGACCATGAGAAAGCAGGGATTGGAGCATTCCTTTTTAAGGCAGCTACCCGTGCGGCCGATGAACTCGGTCTCGTTTTCGACACTGAACGGGCTAACCCAAACTCTGTCACCGAGTTGGGACCCGTTCAGCAAAAAGCTCACATAAAAGCTGCGGAGACAGAGGTCCTGCTACAGCTACATATGGATAAGCCAATGCATGGTGTCTTCTTTCACAACATCGAAGACCTTGGCTTATCCAAAAGCATGACCTTTGCCTTCCTCAGGTCAAGTGAGCTAAAGTCGGAGACCGAGGGATTCATAATGGCCTGCCAGGATGGTGTCTTCAACACCCTTGTCTACCGTAGTCGCGTTATGGGTATAGACGTCCCTGACACCCGATGCAGGGCATGTCGTGGGGCACCTGAGACCGTAATGCATTTGCTATCAGCATGCCCATCTTATGCGGTCTCAGCCTATATCCACAGGCATAACGCGGCGCTACGAGTGTTGTACTACCACCTACGACACTCGTACGGCATAGACGAGACACCGGTGTTGCCTTATGCTCCGGGGGATATTGAGTCCGTGGTGGAGAATGAGAGATGCCGAATCTATTGGAACTACTCATTCCCCACCCTCAGGCAAATACAAGCCAATAAGCCTGATGTTGTCCTCCTCGACCACCAAAGTAGAACGATATTCGTCATGGAGTTTTCCGCTCCAGGCGAAATGAATATCGTTCGAAAAGAGGAGGAAAAACGGACTAAATATCGAGATCTTCTCTTTGAACTCCGCAGGTTATATCCGGACCATTCTGTCAAAATGGTGGTTCTGATTATAGGAGTCCTTGGTGGAATGATGGACACACTGCTCTCTAACTTGAAGATAATACCAGCTTGCCGAAATATGGCAGAAATCTTAGCAGCAAGAATGCAGAAGGCCGTTATACTTGGTTCGCTCCGTCTACTCAGGGCACACGATTCTCGGACCCAATAATCACTCACCCTACGGACGTAGGGAGTGTTTATTGGGGTTAACGACACCAGCGCGCCCTCCGGATGGGTCGGAGCACCGGAGACAGGGCCTGACTGGTACACTCCTAGGAGAAAAAAAAATAATAATAATAATAATAATAATAATAATAATAATAATAATAATAATAATAATAATAATAATAATAATAATAATAATAATAATAATAATAATAATAATAATAATAATAATAATAATAATAATAATAATAATAATAATAATAATAATAATAATAATAATAATAATAATAATAATAATAATAATAATAATAATATGGCAGAAATCTTAGCAGCAAGAATGCAGAAGGCCGTTATACTTGGTTCGCTCCGTCTACTCAGGGCACACGATTCTCGGACCCAATAATCACCCACCCTACGGACGTAGGAAGTGGTTATTGGGGTTAACGACACCAGCGCGCCCTCCGGATGGGTCGGAGCACCGGAGACAGGACCTGACTGGTACACTCCTAAGGAGAAAAAAAAAATAATAATAATAATAATAATAATAATAATAATAATAATAATAATAATAATAATAATAATAATAATAATAATAATAATAATAATAATAATAATAATAATAAAAATAATAATAATAATAATAATAATAATAATAATAATAAGAGGTATTCGCAGTTAAAAACTCTCTCCGCGGCAAGTATCAGCATAAACTCCGACAGATCTGGTCATCAGAACAATTCAGGAAGTAAAAACCAAGGAAAACATACCGTACCAAGAAGCGAAAAAAAAAGTAGTAATACATACCCCTACTGCAGGAACTTCTTATGCCAAAGCAGTAAATAAGCCAACCTTTGATTGCAGTTCCCTTGTTAAAGAACTTACCCCAATTTTGATAAAAGCCGTAATGGATGCATTGAAACCTTACCCTTCCCCAGCCACTTCGACTTACTCTGATCCCACTTTTCGATTACCTATTCTTCCCCCTTCTCGAGGCCATACACAAGAAAACCCCAATCTGACTAAATTAGTCAGTCATAAGTCGCGTACTACAAACGAAACAAGGGCCGAGGCTGAAAAGAGAAAGAAAACGACATCTTCATCTGAGGATGAGATGTCACGATCAAACCAAGATGACTCGTCGACATCACAAGGTAAAATAACGAAAAAGAAAAAGGGATGGCCAAAAGGCAAGCCCAGAATGTGATGCTCATGTGATAACCATCTGTGATATTTTAATCATATCCAATTTTATTTAATTAAACTTATATTTTAAAACCCATAATGTGCAGTACACCTAACTTCATTCAATGGAACTGTAACGGTCTTCAATTGCACTTTTCTGAACTACAGTTGATTAAAAGCAGATGTAACCCGGATGCATTCGTTCTGCAAGAAACCCACCTAAGACCTGAACAGAACTTTACACTTCGAGGTTTCTCGTCCTTTCGCAAGGACCTGAACCCTGATGGCAGAGCTAGAGGAGGAGTGGCAATCTTCCTCAGGGATTCCATACCTGCAAAAGAAATTGAAATTAATACACGCCTACAAGCTGTTGCTATTCAAATACAATCTCCCCGAAAATTGACACTTTGTAGTATATACCTACCAGACTATCAGTGGAATTTGCAAGAGATTCAGAATATCTTACACCAATTGCCAGAACCAGTCCTTATTATGGGCGACTTTAATGCACACTCACCGGTGTGGGGCTCGGAAACAAGAGATTTCCGAGGGAGAAGAATAGAAAACCTGCTTGAGCAAGAAAACATTTGTCTTGCGAACTCCGGGGAAGCAACACATTTCAATGCACGGTCGAATTCATTCTCTGCTATAGATTTGACTCTCTGCACGCCACATATAATTCCAGCGTTAGCTTGGAAGCCCCTGGAGGACCTACATTCTAGTGACCACTTCCCAATTCAGATTAGTTTCGATGCCCCTGAACGAAGTAGGATCTCTAAAGAAAAATGGCTCATTGAAAAAGCGAATTGGGATGACTTTTCTAACTTAGTATCGTTACCAAATCCTGACTTTTCTGAAGGAATCAACGACGCAGTGGATGCCGTCACTGATGCTATCCTCTTAGCAGCACAGTCGGCAATCCCTAAATCAAGAAACAATGGGTCTTCTAAAGAAGTACCTTGGTGGAATGAAAGTATAAAACAGGCCATAACAAGTAGAAATAAAGCCCTGAGAGTTTTTCGAAGAAACCCTTCGACGGAGAACCTTGTAGAATTTAAAAAACGGAGATCACGTGCTCGCAGATTGATCAACGAAAGCCGTAAAAGGTCATGGGAAGAATACGTTTCCTCTCTGACTGCAGACACACCAGTCTCCGAAGTTTGGAAGAAGATCAAAATTATATCTAGGAAAAACTCATACAATAACCCCCAAACTCTTATAGTCAATGACAACGTCATCACTGACGATGATGGAATTTGCGAAGCATTTGCCGACCACTACGAGAACGTGAGTAGCTTCCGAAATTATGACCCAGAGTTCCAAATAACAAAAGCGAGAGAAGAAGCGAGAAAAGTGGACTTTACGACCGAGGTGGAACTAGAATACAATGCCCCATTTAAAATACATGAGCTGAAATACGCATTGAACTCTAGCAAAGACAGTGCGCCTGGGCACGATGACATAATGTATAGCATGTTACGACACCTCCCGGAAAATGACAAAGAAGAACTGTTAAAACTTTATAACAAAATGTGGGCCTCTGGCGTATATCCGGATAACTGGAAAATTGCAATTACAGTCCCTATTCCCAAATGCCATGGAGCACCTACAGACCCAAAACTTTATCGCCCCATTTCACTAACGTCATGTTTGGGAAAGATTTTTGAGAAAATGATCAACGCCAGACTTACTTGGATTTTAGAGACCCAGTCACTGCTGTCGAAACGCCAACTGGGATGTCGTCGAAATAATTCATGCATTGATGCCCTCGTTACATTGGAAACTGAAATCCGTAAGGCCTTCCTTGAGAGACACCACCTCGTAGCAGTGATGCTTGATCTACAAAAAGCATATGACATGACGTGGCGAGACGCAATCATAAAACAACTGCATGTGTGGGGTTTCCGCGGCACATTACCTCATGTTTTGGATAGTTTCCTACAGAACAGATTCTTTTCTGTAAGGGTTGGAAATCAGATATCATCTCGAAGGTCCCTGGAGAACGGCATACCACAAGGATCAACCCTCAGTGTGACGCTTTTCTCTATAGCTATCAACTGTCTTGTATGGAACTTACCTGCATCAGTAGATGCTGTTCTCTATGTAGACGACCTCACCCTGTATAGCCGAGGACCTTCGATAAATCAGTTGAACCATACACTACAAGAAGCGTTGGATATGGTGCAAAACATTGCAAGTATACATGGTTTCAAATTCTCACCAACAAAATCACATGCCGTACATTTCTGTAGATTACGGACCCCACACACAGAACCGCAACTGACCCTGCAAAATCAGCCAATCGGTATTAAGGGAGAATCGAAATTTCTGGGTATTATCTTCGATCATAAACTCACCTGGAAATCGCATATCGACCATGTGGTAACAAACTGCCACAAAGTCATAAATGTCATGAGAAGCGTAGGAAGCATGCGCTGGGGTGCCGATAGGGAAGTTTTACTCAAAATATATCAAGCGCTAATTCAGAGCCGAATTGACTATGGAAGCATTGTATATGGATCTGCGTGTGCATCCCGACTCAAACTCCTCGACAGAATTCAAAGTGCAGCTATCCGCATTGCAAGTGGTGCATTCCGAACGAGCCCGATTGAGGCCATCCAGTCGGATTCCTCGACGCTCCCTCTCAACCTCCGCAGACAAATGCAAACTCTAACTTATGGTGCGAGAATGCAATCTCTTCCTCGACACTTGAACCACAACCTTTTTTCAAAAAATATAGACATTACTCAACGGCCGCCTCGAATATCGAAACCTGCACATATCCGTTTCATTGAAATCGAAAAAGAAAACGTGATCTCTGATCTTCCAAATGTTATGACCTTGAACCAAAACGTTAACCCATGGATGAGGACACCAGTACACACAAACACCGAACTCACGGAGTGGAGGAAAGATAACACCCCTGCATCAACGTATAGAACACTATTCCTAGAGCAAATATCCCGTTACCAACATTTCCTGATTATTTACACAGACGGATCAAAAACGGACGAGGGTACAGGGGCAGCATTCGTTGTGGATGAAAATCCTTTTACGTGGACATTGAGCCAAAGTTATTCTATCTTTTCGGCAGAGATGTACGCAATCTGGCAGGCACTGTTATATTTTTCAAGAGACCGGAATGACCAATGCCTTATCTGTACTGATTCTCTGAGTGCAATCACATCGCTCCAAGACCACTTCACTAAAAATGAATGGGCATTACGCATATTGGATCTGATTACCTATCTCGAAGTACAACACAAAGAAGCCGTGATCATGTGGATCCCTGGTCACTGTAACATCGTAGGAAATGAATTGGCCGATAAAGCTGCGAAGAATGCAACGATCATGCAATACGATGAAGGAATACCAGTATCCCTAAGCGACCTGAAAGTATCCATAAAAAAGGTCTGTTACGAAAAATGGCAAACACAGTGGAATAACTGTGAGAATAACTTGAGACCGATAAAAGTTTCTGTTAAGAAATGGACGTACCCACTGGAACTCTCCAGGCGGGAACAAGTAGTTCTATGTAGAATGAGGATCGGACATACAAATATGACTCACCTATATCTCCTCAACGGCTCTAGAAGACCAAGATGTGATAACTGCTAAACCCGCCTAACAGTACAACATATCCTGACGTGCCAGAACTTTGAGTATCAGAGACAAACGCTGGGCATACTACCTGGAACAGAACTGACGTTACGAGATGACAAGGAAATGATTTTAAAACTGATAACTTACCTGAAAGATATAGGACTTTTCCATAAGATTTAAATATTACATGACCCTGTCATGGATATAGAGCGAATGACCATTGAAGTCGATGCTCTTTAAATGAAAAAAAAAAAAAAAGAAGAGGTATTCGCAGTTAAAAACTCTCTCCGCGGCAAGTATCAGCATAAACTCCGACAGATCTGGTCATCAGAACTGTCGGGGAAGAACAAAGTTACAACTAATATGCTTGCCGTTCCGATCCTTCTTTACTCTTTCGGAGTGATGAAGTGGACTCAGGAAGAGCTGCGACAACTCGACGTAAAAACTCGCAAAATGATGCATCTCAATAGGAGCTTGCATCCTAAATCGTCCGTTCCACGGTTATACTTTCCCAGACAACGGGGAGGCCGTGGACTTTTGAGTTTGGAGTGTCTGCATAACAGAATGGTTCTGGATGGGGCCTGTAAAGTCATCAGGAGTTCAGATCCCCTTCTCTGCATGGTCCGCGACCATGAGAAAGTAGGGATTGGAGCATTCCTTTTTATGGCAGCTACCCGTGCGGCCGATGAACTCGGTCTCGTTTTCGACACTGAACGGGCTAACCCAAACTCTGTCACCGAGTTGGGACCCGTTCAGCAAAAAGCTCACATAAAAGCTGCGGAGACAGAGGTCCTGCTACAGCTACATATGGATAAGCCAATGCATGGTGTCTTCTTTCACAACATCGAAGACCTTGGCTTATCCAAAAGCTTGACCTTTGCCTTCCTCAGGTCGAGTGAGCTAAAGTCGGAGACCGAGGGATTCATAATGGCCTGCCAGGATGGTGTCTTCAACACCCTGGTCTACCGTAGTCGCGTGATGGGTATAGACGTCCCTGACACCCGATGCAGGGCATGTCGTGGGGCACCTGAGACCGTAATGCATTTGCTATCAGCATGCCCATCTTATGCGGTCTCAGCCTATATCCACAGGCATAACGCGGCGCTACGAGTGTTGTACTACCACCTACGACACTCGTACGGTATAGACGAGACACCGGTGTTGCCTTATGTTCCGGGGGATATTGAGTCCGTGGTGGAGAATGAGAGATGCCGAATCTATTGGAACTACTCATTCCCCACCCTCAGGCAAATACAAGCCAATAAGCCTGATGTTGTCCTCCTCGACCACCAAAGTAGAACGATATTCGTCATGGAGTTTTCCGCTCCAGGCGAAATGAATATCGTTCGAAAAGAGGAGGAAAAACGGACTAAATATCGAGATCTTCTCTTTGAACTCCGCAGGTTATATCCGGACCATGTGGTTCTGATTATAGGAGTCCTTGGTGGAATGATGGACACACTGCTCTCTAACTTGAAGATAATACCGGCTTGCCGTAATATGGCAGAAATCTTAGCAGCAAGAATGCAGAAGGCCGTTATCCTTGGTTCGCTCCGTCTACTCAGGGCACACGATTCTCGGACCCAATAGTCACTCACCCTACGGACGTAGAGAGTGGTTATTGGGGTTAACGACACCAGCGCGCCCTCCGGATGAGTCGGAGCACCGGAGACAGGGCCTGACTGGTACAATCCTTAGGAGAAAAAAAAAAAAAATAATAATAATAATAATAATAATAATAATAATAATAATAATAATAATAATAATAATAATAATAATAATAATAATAATAATAATAATAATAATAATAATAATAATAATAATAATAATAATAATAATAATAATAATAATAATAATAATAATAATAATAATAATAATAATAATAATAATAATAATAATAATAATAATAATAATAATAATATGGCAGAAATCTTAGCAGCAAGAATGCAGAAGGCCGTTATACTTGGTTCGCTCCGTCTACTCAGGGCACACGATTCTCGGACCCAATAATCACCCACCCTACGGACGTAGGAAGTGGTTATTGGGGTTAACGACACCAGCGCGCCCTCCGGATGGGTCGGAGCACCGGAGACAGGACCTGACTGGTACACTCCTAAGGAGAAAAAAATAAAATAATAATAATAATAATAATAATAATAATAATAATAATAATAATAATAATAATAATAATAATAATAATAATAATAATAATAATAATAATAATAATAATAATAATAATATCTTTTTTCATTTTCAGATGTGAAAGTCTGAATGACTGAGGCTCGTGTCGGCTGGGAATAATCCTCCACGATTCACTGTTGCGTTAAAAATTAACAGTGCTGCTCCTAAAGTGGCGTATGGAGTTAGTAACAAGGCCTATCCAGAACACATGGCTAATGACCATAGCAGTCGATGCCAAAACACCAAGGAAAAAAAAAAAAAAATAATAATAATAATAATAATAATAATAATAATAATAATAATAATAATAATAATATGCTTGCCGTTCCGATCCTTCTCTACTCCTTCGGAGTGATGAAGTGGACTCAAGAAGAGCTGCGACAACTCGACGTAAAAACTCGCAAAATGATGCATCTCAATAGGAGCTTGCATCCTAAATCGTCCGTTTCACGGTTATACTAACCCAAACTCTGTCACCGAGTTGGGACCCGTTCAGCAAAAAGCTCACATAAAAGCTGCGGAGACAGAGGTCCTGCTACAGCTACATATGGATAAGCCAATGCATGGTGTCTTCTTCAACAACATCGAAGACCTTGGCTTATCCAAAAGCTTGACCTTTGCCTTCCTCAGTTCGAGTGAGCTAAAGTCGGAGACCGAGGGATTCATAATGGCCTGCCAGGATGGTGTCTTCAACACCCTCGTCTACCGTAGTCGCGTGATGGGTATAGACGTCCCTGACACCCGATGCAGGGCATGTCGTGGGGCACCTGAGACCGTAATGCATTTGTTATCAGCATGTCCAGCTTATGCGGTCTCAGCCTATATCCACAGGCATAACGCGGCGCTACGAGTGTTGTACTACCATCTAAGACACTCGTACGGTATAGACGAGACACCTGTGTTGCCTTATGTTCCGGGGGATATTGAGTCCGTGGTGGAGAATGAGAGGTGCCGAATCCAAGATGCATATAACTCCTGGTGCGTTTACTGATTCGCTTTTGTTTCAACTAAAGTTCTTGATCCTGTAATTGCGTCAATAGAGTTTGTTCCATTCGTCAATGGATGACGCTTAAGTCGAATATAGTGGAGTTTCCAACAATCCAAAGTGCCTACTAGATACATTTTTTGAGTTTTTGAACGTTAACATTATATTGAGGTTATATGTCAATTACATTGCATATTGGTATTTATCGTGTGATTTTTCTGTTCTTTTAATACTTTTCGCTCAGTTCGGTAGTTTTGCGACGTTTTTAGTTGTTGGGTTATTGTTATTTATTTGTTCTTGTGTTTTTCTGTCATTCGTGAAAGTTATAGGGTAGTGTATAGCATTTTTTTGTGAGTCTCGACATGTCAAGTCATCATGATCGGTAATGATTTGCCTGCCATCTATGTTAAAATTGAGTAAACTCTCTTGACGCAATAAAAATGTCATGAATCAAGCAGGCCGTACATCAACAGTTTTGGATGACAATTTCACAGCTATAAGTAATTCCACCAGGAGTTATATGCATCTTGCTTATTTTATAACCCCTTCCTATCATAAGAACCCTGGGGTGGGATTACGTGAGCCATAGAGGGTCCATACATATAAGCAGAATGTAAAATATCCGACAGGTAATTCGTCAGAATGTAAAAACTCAAATTAGTAAACAAGCAGATTCGTATTATGTAAGAACCGTACTTTGGCGACCGGACAATGAGGAATCGGAATCCAAAAAAAAAAAATCATAATTTTACAGTGGGTAGAGCTCAACGCCCTGGTTCCGAATATATATAACACTTATATATCTTTTTGAATCAGAGCCGTAAAAAAAATAAAATCTGATTTTGCGCGGGAAACACAGTTCATTCATAAAAATGGCAAAGTGAATATAGCTACGCCAACTCCAACTTTTTCAAGGTTGGCAACAAAATTCCTTGAATAATTGGATTGTTGACATGTACAGAATGTTTTTCGATTTTTGACAGTTTCAAAATGTTTGGATTATTTATTCATTGAAAATGATGTGTATTTCGTGAAATTTGACTTGAAAACCGTGTTGAACGTTCACATGAATATTGTTTCGATTATTTCGAGAGAAATCATGAAGTATTCAGAAGTTTGTGTGTGTGTAAATAATACGTGCAGGGGCATTTCAAATAAAAATTCATAATCTATATGCAGTGATCATTTCATGTATTTCAATTGAAGTAACAATATTATTTCATGTAGCTTGTTAGTCAAACGGATTATTACATTTCTTTGTCATCCCTGATTTGAATGCAGCATATAAAAAAGCAAGGTTAAACTTAACATCGATAGATCATTTTGCAAATTGATTCATAAATAAAATGCTTTTCTTTACACAATTATTAGGTAGCATGAAGATGAAACTATATTAAAGTCATTAGATTAAAATTGGAGGGAAGAAACAGTTTGAAAAACATCATTCAGAATGCTTAGAATATTTTAGCATAGTTTCTTATTAGGTACAATGGAAAATTAGGATAAAAACCAGTTAGAATAGTTTTAAGAATGTTCAAGACTATTACTGCTTTTAAGATTCAAAGAAATTATACTGGTAGTGGACATAACCTCTTGTTTTAGTTCGAAATTATACAGTTCGATACATCAATTTTGTTACCTTAAACTAGTTTCTGTAACTTTCGGCTGTTATGAGTGTTATGATAGGTAACTATAAATTCATTGTATAATTTAATACAAAACATAAATTTAGATTTTTGAGGCTATTACTTACCGATTCACAGAGGGTACATTATTATCTCACCAAGAATAATAGTCAATAATTTACACTGCGTCACATTCACATTAATGTGCATTGCAAAACTCAAGAGAACAAAATCTGGGAGATGGTGGATAGACCTTGGATGCACAAAGAACAAACAAAAAGGAAGCTTGTCATTAGTTCATGAAACCCCAGTACAATTTAAACAATATTTCAGAATGTATCATAATGTATTATGTATTTTATGAGATATTGCAAAGTTCTGGTCATTTCACATTTCATTATGTTGGTATTTATTTCTGAGAAAAACTAACACCAGTTTTGTTGGGACAATGAATTGCCATGTGTACCTAAATACAACCAATATTGGTCAATTTTATTGTTTATTTACTAATAGATTTTAATGGACCTTCTGTTTCAATAAAATGATTTTTCATTTCAGTCAAAAGATGGGTAAAATCTATGAGAAATCGAATTGATGAATATTTGTTCAGGTTCTGATCAGGATAGAAAAAAGGAAACTGGAATAGTGAGAAACTGTTGCTGATGTAAGTTGCATTCCAAATTAACACTACCTAACAAATATAGAAAAATTACTGAGAACAGGAAGGCAAGGCAAGGTTCTACCTCAAATTTGCCATTAGTTTAAATATATGATTGGGAGCTATAGTTCTCTTTTGTCGAGTTTTGAGACATTTGTGTGTTCGAATTTCTTCCTAACGTTTCATCAGTCAAATAAATAGCAATTAGTAAATGGTACCAGATTTTCTTTCAAAATGTTTGAGCAGTGATATAATTAAAATACAATCATGGAATGTTCAATTTCAAATAAATGTTTCACTCATTAAACTTGTTATATTCCTTTTAAAATATTAAATTTGACAAGAAATACTCGAGATTCTTCAAAAATTGTATCTAGCTCCCAAAGCATTTTGTATATTTTTCAATTTTTATTTCCCAAAATGAATAGATGTTCTGTTTCAGGTTGATGAGAATTTCCACGGATTGGCAAATTATTATTATATGAAAAAGTGTCACCACTTCACAAAAGGGTTTTTTTCTTCAAATCTACTGTAAGAAAGAAATCAAATATTATAGATGGGAGTAGAAAATGTATAATGACTGAAATAAAAAATATATTTCTGAGTTTGTGTACATTTTACTTATTCAAAATGCTTTCAAACATGGCTGGGAGATTTCTGAGAGGTTTGTAGTTTCAAGAGGCAGAGGTTAAGTTTTTTAGATAAATTTTAACTAAGCTCAATGTTTGGAATCACTATTTTTCATTTTACATTAGAATTGAATAGTTATTTTCTAAAAAGAATGTCAATTCTTAAGAAATGATTTAATAATCAAATCTTTTGACAAAATATCTATATTCCAATTTAAGAGGGATATTCTGATTTTGTGAGAAGCTTGAATGAACAGCAATCACATGAGAAGACATTTTCAACATCCTATTTTTAGGATCCTAAGCTTCCTGTCTTAAGATGAAAAAAAAAAGGAAATTAAAAAAACTATGATAGAATAGAAGGGCAAATGAAGAATTAGATATGCAAACTCAGAGTATGATAATTTATTGAAAAAACTAAATAATTTCTTCGAAACAAGTCCTATAAATGCTGTAACTTATCGAGATAAATTGATCTGCCTCCACTTGTATAGATTTTCTTAATCTTACATTTATTCATTTTCGAAATTTATCAAGAAAAGAATTCCTCCACAAAATAAAACTCAGTCAATAATTTTTTTTAGGTTCTACAACCCATTTTCGTGAATTGTAGGGAAAGACAATTATGAAATTGTTTAAATAAGAGACAAATTTTCAGGATTTGAATGTTTTCGAAAAATTATCAAAATGCTACTTTCACTTGAACAATAGAATAAATGGAAATTAAAATCTGACAAGAATCCTATCAAGAAATTTACCAGTATCAATACCAATCTGAGCGTTTTAAAATATTAACATTTTAGGATCAAAAGCAAATCTTGATAATACAAAAACACTTGCATTACATTTTGCAGTTTTAATCTCAACTCTGAAGTAAATATAAGTACTTATCGAGATCAATGAATACATCTATTCAATCATTCCAAATAAAAACCCCAACATGAATAAATCTGATTTATCTTGTAAAAAAATGGTTCACAAATAGAAATCATCTTACAACAATAAATTGAATATAGGCTCAACTCAAACACTAGAGTACATTTTTTATAAAGTAAGAGTCAAATGTCTAAGTGAATATTATTCAACATTTAGACATAACGTTCAAGTTCCACTACTAACCTGTTGAAAGTTTCCATGCATTTTGATTTTTTATACAATACTAGCTTTTATTTTGAGTTTGTCCAGTGTTTAACATCACAGAGATTACAAATTTATATTCTACATCACAAGGTTGCTAGACCAATGAATAATTTGTAAACAGTTCCATTAAAACCTAGTTTTCTGAATGGACAGAAAGTTGAAATAAATAAACTTTTATCGAAAGCAATACGAGCACATTTTACTCTCCATTAAAAAAAAAAGGTGTTTATGTAAAAAAAAAGATCAAGGTTTCTCTGTGTACTTTGAAATCCAGGAAACAATAATTGAAAACCAATCATCCACTTCAAAGAGCCCACCTATGTGGTCTATGTATTATGTATACCTACATATTTATTACAAAATTCTACAGAAAGGTACTAGGCCACTGACTACATTTACAGTACAAATTAAAATCAATATTTACCTAAGATCATATTTGTGGTTACAGTCTTTTATAGCAATTATAAATTGTGTGGAGATTACTCAATTCAAAATGTACTTATGGTATAAGAAAATAACTTGTTGACAAAGTATCATTTCAAGGTGCAATATCAAAATGAACGCAAATGTTGAATATATTACATACATACAAAAATCAAAACATTTCAATAATCTTAATGACTACATTTATCTCACAACTTTGGATCCGCTCAAAATGGGTTTGACTTGACTGGATCCGATACACCTAATCGATATATACAGTGTTCGGATTGGATTGAATCACTCAAGTCAATTCCATAAAATATAGGATTGTACCCAACCGATCGCCTTGAAGAGAAGTGCAATTACGAGATAAACGAGTTTGAAATTGACAAATGACAGGTAAAAGTAGCCAAATTCAGATTAGTGTATATACGACAATTGTCTCTCAAAATGGAGAGCAAAATAATAATTAAGAAAAGAAACGTATGGTCCAAAGAAGAGAGCAGTTTTTTCATTCAGCTGATTAAGGAAAAACATATTATATCGTGATTTAATTCGCAGAACACAAGAAATTGAAGGTTACGAAATTCGACATTTTGCTGTGAAGTTAGCTTTTTTCAATCGGATTGAAGAATAGGATTCTTCGATCCACTTAAATATTGCGATATAACCTGAAGGCCACTGAAGGGTGGTTTCACTCCACTCAATGCTATTGAATTTGAAGCGAATAGAGATCGTCCAGATAAACGTAGTCAATGTAAAATACATACAATATACACAATATTCAATAAAAAAAATCAGAAAATTATACTACAATGGAAAACAAAACTTTTACTTCTTCGAGAGAATTATATTAGATAGACTTCGGAAGAACTCCAAGAAAACATCTAGAATCTCTCAAATTGTCTTAGTTGTAGTAGGGCTATATTTTCCTGATATATCGCAATTCAAATATGAGATTTGACAGTAGTTGATTAATAAAAGTATTGAGATATTTGAAGTGTCAGTGTCAAATGGATTTGAGCTAATAAAAACAGTACAATAGCATATTTCTTATTTAGAACTCAAAATTTTACAGCTAGATCCAAAAAAAAACAGAATTACTTTTTCAATTATGCAAACTCTTTTTTATGACAAACAAATGTTGCCGAACTGGTCTAGATTAAGTCAAAATTTACAAAAATCAGCAACTTTTCTGCTGCAAATTAAATTTTTCCATAATTTATTAAATAAAGACCCAAGAGGACCTGTTTTTTTTCTGCAGCGTGATGGATTAGTAATCATTTGCAATGTTTTCTTGACGACTTTGGATTGCCACTTTTTATTTGTCTAAAAAATCTCAAATCTTTTTATTTATTTTAAATTATGTTCTGATTGTGAAAACCTTTTTGAAATGTTTTTTTTCCTAATGAAAACTAATGCTCCTACTTTACTCTTGGTGCACTTATTCATCTCCCTCATATGCCAAATAATAATGAGATTTCTTTCTGACAAAATTGAAAACTTTCTTTTGACTCCTTTACTATCCAACAATTGTCTTTGCTTTATTGAGCAGAGAAGTTTGAAATTGTTTCAAAGAAAAGTATTAAATCTGCTTAGACTGAACTTCTTATATGATTAGCCTGAAGAAATTCCAAGAATGAACCTGGTGCAAGATAGTCCTTCCAGTGTGTCTTCTTGAAGTTAACAGAAGATCATCTCTGCAGCAAAAAATCCAAGCCTCTTATCATTGAAAGTTTGCACCCCCCTCTGTAATTAAAAATCATAAATCAGCTACATTAAAATATAAATAGTGAAATAAATATAAATGAAGGGGTAATAAATATTTTATAAAACCTGGAAATTATATTTTCTTATACTCAAATGAGAAATATGGATTCTTATTGTGCTTGGATTAATTAGAATATTAATATTGTTTTGACTAACTGAACTGATAGGGTACGCTCTGCAATCAATTTTATATATCTGTATACTCCTCATAAGTGAATAAAGTGCTATTCTATTCTTGATAAAAGTAGCTAGATGACTGTGAAGCCACCTGAAGAGTTATATTGAAAATTGTTTAAAATTGTTTTTTTCCGTTAACCATATGTTAAATGTTGAGCAAAGCTGACTCTCTTAGATGGGAGACTAATGTACATCTACAAAAAATCAATTGGTTCTCAACTTTGTCTGGGATCACAAGTTGAAAAACAGGTCCCCGTCTTTCCTAGGTCTTGTCTTTCCAAGATACTATAAGCTAAGTGGCCATCGCGCTACAGTGATGCCCTTTCACCTAGACGACCTAGGATCAAAACAGCATCTGCCACCAAGCTAAGAGTGGTTCGGAATCTACTCTCACAAAAGCAGTAGGTTCAGAATGTTCCCTGTTTACAAGATCTCATATGAGTTTCCAATGAAGATACATTAAATGAGTTTATTTTTTTTTAGTTGCTTGTAAGGGCTCAGATAGTTAACAAAAAAGGTCAAATTAAGAGCAACATTGCATTTTTTTGTATCACTTCATTTCATAAATAAGCACACTATTAGTTTCATATGTGAATTATGTTAATATCCCCCTTGAAACTAAGATAGGTCAGGGAACAGTGCTTGGTCCACTTCTTTTCATCACTTACATCAACTCACTGCTAAACCTAAACATAAATGGCATCTCTATCTCTTATACAGATGACACAGTCCTACTTTTTATATAAGAAACCTGAGAAAATGTTAAAAATAAGGTGTGTCATGGATTAGATTTGGTAATAAAATGTTGGCTCGACAAAAATAAACTAACTTTAAATTCTGATAAAACATTTTATATTGCCTTTTCAATGAAAGATTCAAAGAGACCACAAGTTAATTCTATCACAATGAATGATCTCATAATAAAAGAAACTAATTCCATAAAATATCTAGGTATCACTCTAGAATGGACAACTCATATTAAAGACTTAACTGACAAAATTAGAATATTGATTCATAAATTTTTTATAATATGCAAAATTTTAACAAAAAAAACTTCTTTTGCAAATCTACAAGTTCCTAGTCGAATCACTCCTAAATTATGGAATCATAGTATGGGGGGCTCTATGACGATGCAGTAACTCAACTAAATGTAGTACAAAACTACATAGTAAGAATAATATTGTTCAAAAATAGACTATATTCTACAAGTAGTTTCTATAATGAATCGATTCTGAATGTTCGATGTCTATACTATCTTAGTAACTGCATCTTCTGTTTTAAATCTACAAATAAACATTTTGTGAACCATTGCTACCAAACTAGACAGTACACAAACAAACGAATCGTAATACCATTTAGAAAATATGATGGAAACCAAAAGTTTGTATGAACTGTTGCACCAAAAATTTATAACATCTTACCAAATGAAATTGAAGTAATAACTAAATACAAACACTTACTACTACAAGATTATTTTGTATTATTGCACACACAGGTGTTAATTCACATAGGTGCATAACTGTAAAAATGTACTGGCGAACTTGTTGTCAACACATATGAATGTATCACATTTGTTATTTTTGAATAGAGAATTGAAAGAATTGAATTGAATCTTGTGAACCTCAGAACAGAACAATCATTTGAAAACTCGTAGGTAATTCAAATATGAAAGTGTGAAAAAATTTTTCATGAATTCAATAAAACACATGATAATAGTTACAAATCACTAAAAGTTTTAACTCAAAGAGAGAAAGGCGTGTCTCTGAAACAAATTGAAAATATATCTGAATTAAAAATGTTTTGCCCTACTGACTAAGTTTTCTACAAAATCTTTCAGCGTATTATACTGGAATTAAAAATAAATAATTAAAATATTGAACTAAATCAAAAATAATAATGTAGATACTGTAAGGTGAATTGATTGAAAAGTTCAAATTGTGATTTTCACGAAACTTATCTGGAAGTATTTTGAAAAAGAATTCACCTGAAAAACACTGTCAATTGGAGATTATGAAATAAGCCATAATCAGTTTGAAGAGATGTTATTGTTATTTCCGTTAACCTGTTGCATCCCTACATGCAACCCTTATCCATGCACAAGACCGGTGACCATGGGATTCGAACCCACGATCCTACGCTGGAGAGGCAAACGGCTCTACCAGCTGACCACCACGGTCCATAACAGAAAAATCTTTGTGGCTTACAAGTCGAAATTAAAATAATATTCAGTTCATTTTTGCAATAAGTTATTTGAGTTGTAATGTAATGAGATTGATTACCCTCTATTAACCATTATAGGAAATAGGAACTAAACAAATAATTTTCCACCAAAAAGGTGAAAAAACCAGAATTTTATACTTACGTAATATTTCTCTGTTCTGGATGAATATTTTATATGTGGCTGGACCAACAACCCCCATCACGTTTCTTTGATATCCCATAGCATATACGTCTTCATAAGTTTTCTGCCTTGAGCTGGAAAATAAATTAAATGATGTTTGAATCAAGAGATGAAAGGAAATTTGTAGCACACTCGCCCACATATATCATTTGAACTGATAGAAAGATAAAGACATTTGAATTAATTTGGTAAAATTGGTTTGTGTGATATTTCTGAGTGAATCTGTTTGTGTTTGATGGTACAGAATTTTATGGGAATTTCATATGTTTTTTATTTAGGGTATTCAATAGAAACAAACGATTTTCCTACAAAATAAATTGAAAGCAATTGATAGTCTCCATTATTGTTCCTACCAGTTACCACCAAGAATATTCCATCTTATCTGCACAAAAAAATATATTTTTTTCACATAATTAGGAGCGTAATTTGATTATTAAGAATGAGGGATTGTAATGCACAAAAGATCAAAGTTTGGAATTAACTTTTCTAAAAATTCATCTAGAGAAGCTAAATTTAAAAAAAAGCTGATTTGAGAGTACCCAGTTATGTCTGTCCCAGTAACATTAAAGTCATCCATTTTGATGCTCAATATTACTGTCAACAATACTCTAAAAACTAACCACCAAGAGTCCATTGTCAAAAGAGCCACTTAGAAACTGTTTTCTGTTTTGTGCCAAGAGATATAGATTTATAATCTATATTCTACAGATCCGACTTGTTATAGGTAGGTATTCACATATTTAGAGTTCAGCTCCTGTGCTAGATTAAATGTCATTGAGAAAATAGCAAAGCATCTCATCGGTAATACCTCACTCACAATCACGCTTACTTGCCTGGAACCCTGCAGACAAGTTGAGACTCTTTAATTTTTTTTATGGCCTGGAGACTTGTTAAACATTTCTTTTCTATGACTATAGTTATTTCGAGAAGGACAAAGCTTAGGAACTTATATTATCTTGGCATGTAATCCACAAAGCTTACAATTCAAAACATATAAATTAGTCCAATCCTTTCCAACAATTCTTGGTTCACACAATACCTATTTCTGAATTTTAATTGAATTTTTTAGTGAGAAAAATGGTAGGAAACTCAAATATTTTGAAATGCTAGGACGTTTATAGCGCATTTCTGATTTGCCTTTTGTGTTAACTAATTTCAAAATTTCTCAGAGAACAACAAATTTGAGAAAGTTTAAATATTGACAAACGTGTTTTAGGTTATGGATTATTGAAATTGAGTTATTCAATAGGTCTCTAACTTTTAGGAATGGGAATAATATTTGTTATTGCTCGCTTATATTGGAAACTGGTGAAATACGCCTTTTGATTCTACTTACATGGTTTGATATCTTGAACAAGGCGAACACGAATTTAATCACATTCGGCGCTCTGCTCTAGAAACGTCCACTCACAAAAATAGGTATCTGGTGATTGACCTTCACAATCTGCATATCCTCAACCACTTGTATTGTACTTTCACAACATCAAAAATGTCTTTTCGAAAACAAGGACTTTGAATAAAACCGTTGTGGTTGATCACAGCCTCAATCATAACAATCTTCTTCTTCTTCGTTTGTTTTATTGGTTTCTGACTCCTCGTGAAGTCAATTTCACCAGATCAGGTGTATACGAGCTTTGATGTAAGGATTGAATATGAGGGAGGTTTGTTAATTTTGTTAAAAGGATGAAGTAAAAACAATAACAATAATTTTGTCATTTCTAGTGCAGAGTGCAGCTGCACCTAGAGCAACGACTGTAATGCGCAACTCATGTCGGAAGTCGGAAGACGTATTTTAATTTCAAATTTGAAGCGGGCAATTCTTCATGCAAAAAAATTATTTTAGATACTGGATGTTGTATATTATTGTTTGATACGAGGGATTGGGGGTATGCATTAAGTTTTGATTAAGGAAGAGAAATCCTAACTTGTTTTAGTAGTTAAAAAAGTTATTCAAATATCATTCTCTATCATTTTTATTTGCAAAGTCTGAACTCTACGTATTCGTACCTATTTAGGACGTACGTAAAACAATGTCATTGAAGGAAAATATTTTCCTTTTAATAAACAGCTAGATATTTCTCTATCAATAAGTTGAAATCATCTTTCTGTCATACCTACCTCGGTAAAGGTAAAGTTATCGGGCTCATTCTCCAAAAAAAAAGGGAAAAAGTGAAACTTACGTAGTTTTGTCTCCTGAACACGAATCTGAAAGAATTTTGTGGGGGTCTCAATTACTTTAGGAGTTATAGCCATTTTAAAGTCGAAAATTGTAGATTTTCAGACACGAATTTTGCAGTCAAAATTTGCACAAAATGCCTCCTTCTTTTTGTTGACACTGTCATTAAACACTAATCTATTCATATTTCACAAATACAAACACCAAAAATTAAAATTATACTCAAAAACTTGACCTTCTTTTACTAGCGATTCTAACCCAACTTTTGTTTGGTTTTTAGTAATTTTCATGATTGCAGTAGGTTGGTTACCTGAGATTTGCGCCGCCAACTATTCAAAACATAAGAATGAAGGGGAAGTTATTGCTCATATTTGAATTCAAATAGTTGACGGCGCAGATTCAGTGATACCAACTTCTTATGAGCATGTAAATAACTAACAAATAGGTTAGAATCACTAGTAAAAGAAGTTCAATTTTTTGTGTGGAAAAATTAGTTTTTGTGTTTAAAACTCCTAAAGTAATTGAGACCCCCACAAAATTCTTTCAGATTCGTGTTCAGGAGACAAAACTACGTAAGTTTCACTTTGTCTTTTTTTTTTGGAGAATTAGCCCGATAACTTTACCTTTACCGAGGTAGGTATGACAGAAAGATGATTTCAACTTATTGATAGAGAAATATCTAGCTGTTTATTAAAAGGAAAATATTTTCCTTCAATGACATTGTTTTACGTACGGGTAAGGTAAAGTTATCGGGCTCGTTCTCCAAAAAAAAAAAGAAAAAGTGAAACTTACGTAGTTTTGTCTCCTGAACACTAATCTGAAAGAATTTTGTGAGGGTCTCAATTACTTTAGGAGTTATAGCCATTTTAAAGTCGAAAATTGTAGATTTTCAGACACGAATTTTGCAGTCAAAATTTGCACAAAATGCCTCCTTCTTTTTGTTGACACTGTCATTAAACACTAATCTATCCATATTTCACGTTTTTAAACACAAAAACTAATTTTTCCACACAAAAAATTGAACTTCTTTTACTAGTGATTCTAACTAACTAACAAATAGTAGTTATTTACATGCTCATAAGAAGTTGGTATCACTGAATCTGCGCCGTCAACTATTTGAATTCAAATATGAGCAATAACTTCCCCTTCATTCTTATGTTTTGAATAGTTGGCGGCGCAAATCTCAGAGGTGCGTTTCAATTTAACGTATGTCGTCCGGTAACGGACGATGTATGACGTCATAGTTGTTTCGTCGGGCGATATCTGTCAGATTGAATTTTGAAACGCTCTCCTAAATCGTGGGGTAAATAGTTGACGGTCGGACGTTCCACTCAAGAATTTTGAAACGATAGAATGAAGTTTTCGGACATGACGTTCTAATATCGAAACGCTTCATAAGAAAAGTTAAACGTCGGACGCACGTCGGACGTAATATTGAAACGCACCTCTGTAACCAACCTACTGCAATCATGAAAATTACTAAAAACCAAACAAAAGTTGGGTTAGAATCGCTAGTAAAAGAAGGTCAAGTTTTTGAGTATAATTTTAATTTTTGGTGTTTGTATTTGTGAAATATGGATAAATTAGTGTTTAATGACAGTGTCAACAAAAAGAAAGAGGCATTTTGTGCAAATTTTGACTGCAAAATTCGTGTCTGAAAATCTACAATTTTCGACTTCAAAATGGCTATAACTCCTAAAGTAATTGAGACCCCCACAAAATTCTTTCAGATTCGTGTTCAGGAGACAAAACTACGTAAGTTTCACTTTTTCTTTTTTTTTGAGAATGAGCCCGATAACTTTACCTTTACCGAATTTGAAATTAAACAACAGATATATAGAGAAACTCACCTGATGAGTATTTTTTTGTGTCCTTAATAATAGTCCAGAGTGTCTATTATGGAAATATCCGATTGATCTTGTGCGAATTTGTCATCTATTACTTCAATCATCATATAGACACACTGAGAACTGATGAATTGATTTGTTTCACAATATTCACTATCACACACAAAAACTATTATGAAAATATGAAATAAACCAATTAATTTATTAAGTAAAATTTCCGTTAAAAAAGCATTTCCTCTTTGACACTTTTGACAGCAGACAAACTTTGCAATTGACATGAAGTTCTACACGACCAGTGCAACCAACGTGAATTTCCCGCATAAAAAAAATAGGAATTTTATGAATGGCAACTTGTGACGTCAAAAGTTGTGCGGAAACGAACTATAGTACAGCTTTTCTCCGGGAAAACGTCGTTTTTCGAAAAAACGCTTTTACAGGTCGATTCAGCGTGTTGGAAACTACAATTCAACAAATTTTGGAGAAATTTAATTTTTCATTCCGATTCCTCATTGTCAACTGTACATATTATGGCGATTGTATCCTGTCAGAAATTAAATTTCTATAATGATAAAATGGAGACTGCATTCTGTAAGAATGACAAAAATGTAAACCAGTAAAAATCTAAACTAGTACTGCAAAGAAATGGGAAATTATCAGAAAATGATTCCATCGAAACAGTATTACGACAGAAAATGAATACAGCAGAAGTGCATTTGAACAGATTCGAATTTTATCAAATTCGTACTTTGTCAGACCGGATTGTGTAGACCGTGAATCCGTCAGATTGCGCGATCCAAAACCATGCGCCATCAGACAGAATAGCAAGCAACACATAATACATACCCTGGGCGTAGCGGTGTTGCCAAGCTGCACAGTAATGATTCCTCGAATCAAAGGAAAATGATTTTGTAATTGTACTACGTTAACTGAGTGAATTGCAGAGTCAGTTTTTAGAAGGAGCACTGGCATAATTTGATGTACTGTTATCGAAGGGATTCAATCATGATTTGGTTAATTTTTTTGGTATGATTCGAGACTTTTGAGGGGACTGACATACAATTTGTGATTGATTGCATTGTTTTGATAATGAAGTTTTGAAATCACTTTGACCAACAGGTTCTGAGCTCAGTGGGAATTTTCAAGAAATAATCAATCCACTCGACTGCGGTTATTAAGATGATGAATAAGAATGGATTTAGCGAGGGGCAATATATGAAAATATAAGTAGAAAAGTTATTGAATTTAACCCTCAAAATGTTGTACAACCGTAGACACGTGTTTCGAGCTTAAGCTCTCATCATTACGGTAAAATCAAGTGCGAAGATGTACAACACTTGGATGTAAAAATAGAAACAAAGGAAGTCAACAACAGGAAGCCAACCACACATTTGTGGCTTCGGTCAGAAGACCTTGTGCTTACAAGGCAACAACTAACGTCGCCACGGAGGCAGCTATAGCTACCAGCGTGACAATCCTACTCAGGAAAAAACAAATGAGGATGGATTTAGCGAGGGGCAATATATGAAAATATAAGTAGAAAAGTTATTGGATATAACCCTCAAAATGTTGTGCAACCGTAGACACGTGTTTCGAGCTTAAGCTCTCATCAGTACGGTGAAATCAAGTGCGAAGATGTACAACACTTGGATGTAAAAATAGAAACAAAGGAAGTCAACAACAGGAAGCCAACCACACATTTGTGGCTTCGGTCAGAAGACCTTGTGCTTACAAGGCAACAACTAACGTCGCCATGGTTGGCTTCCTGTTGTTGACTTCCTTTGTTTCTATTTTTACATCCAAGTGTTGTACATCTTCGCACTTGATTTTACCGTACTGATGAGAGCTTAAGCTCAAAACATGTGTCCACGGTTGCACAACGTTATTAAGATGTATATATATATATATATATACAGGGCTATTCAAATTCGAGTCTATGCATGGGGATTTCGATAACGGTAAGAGATAGAGGGTTGGTTAAATGGGGGCAAAGTAGCGTATTTCAGAGATTAATTATATGGATGAAAAAAATCTTACCTAGCTTCTTCAGTTCTGGAGTTATACAGAAAAAATCGAAAATTTCGAAATTCTTCTTTTGCCTATATCTTTTTATTTTACGAAGATTTTTTTTAAATTTTGCCACTTTGCCATAGCAACTTTTTGTAGCCTTTCCAAATATCTGAATAAAAATTATATACAGGGTATCGTATAAATTGGGCCACCCTCAACTTTTAATTTTCAAATACGGACCTGTATTTTTTATTGCATTTTTTTGAATGCCAAGAGTCATGTTTCATATTGACGTAGTATTTTCATCTGAATTACAGAGTGTTTTGGAAATATTGAACTATTACCAGTAAAATTTCAAATTTTTTTTTAATTCCAGCTGTAATTAAAAAAAATATATCATAGAATAAGGTATAGAATGCATAGGATTTGGAAGAAAATCAACATTATTCGACGAAGATTGTCTTCTTCAAGAATTCATCCACATTTCAGTTCACGCAACCCATGATCAATGTGCGAAAATGTGAAAACTTATTCTTCCTAGTACGTGTATGTGCATATAATCATTGGAAAAAAATCTTCGAATGGCAATCTTCATACTTCAGACACCAATTTGGAAATATTTTATTGTTACTCACTTTTCGAACTACCTATATTTTTCAGCAAATTCATGGGCATTCTCTTGCTATATACAACAATCATGATTAAACCATTTGAGTTCTCATAGTATGCTTTGGAAAATAAATATTTAGTTCACCTCACTTGTCAATATTTTTACAGTTTCTTGGAAATTATCGTTGGTATTTGATGAAAAATCTGTTAGTACTGAAAATGGGTTTCCCCACAGAGCAGAAAAGAGATATGGTTAACGTTTTCTACAGAAATAATAGAAACATTCATCTTTCTGCTGAAAATTATTTAGATCTGTACCCTGAAAGACATCAGCCGCATCCCACATATTTCAGACTTTTGGACAGAAACCTTCGCGAATATGGATCTTTCACAAAACCAAGGAGAAAATATGGAAACAAAACTCCTATTGAGTTACAGGAAAACATACTTCAAGCGGTAAGTAGGTAATACTGAAAAAATGTTAATTAGGCTCATCTCCATATTTCAGATCAATACAAATCAATCAAAATCAACAGTACAAATTGCTGAGGAATTGAATATGTCGCAAACTGCAGTATGGCGTACTTTAAGAAAAAACAGATTCAAATGCTATAAAGTTAAAATTGTTCATAAATTGTATCCAGGAGACGCCGAAAGACGGCAAAATTTTTGTAATTGGATGTTCCAAAAATTGGGCGATGACAGAAACTTTTTGAATAGTATTATTTGGTCGGATGAAACTCGTTTCACAAATTGTGGTGTTTTCAACAGGAACAACGAGCATGTTTGGTCACAAACCAATGAACATAATTTCAGAGAAGTGAGACCTCAAGTGCGGTTTGGTCTAAATGTATGGGCTGGAATTTTGAAGGATCGAGTTCTAGGTCCGTACATCTATGCCGGGACGCTCAATGGCGAACGTTATCTAGACTTCCTCAGACAAACTTTCAGTGAATATCTCGATGATATTCCCATTGCTAATTTAAATCGGTTGTGGTTTCAACACGATGGAGCTCGTCCACACTGCACAACAGACATTAATCAATTTTTACAAGAAACATTTCAAGACAGATGGATAGCAAATAATGGGCCTACAAGATGGCCTGCAAGATCCCCTGATCTCAGTGTACTTGACTTTTTTTTATGGGGTACACTAAAAAATAGAATACATCAAAACGAAATTGAAAATATAGAAGATTTAAGAATTAAAATCATGAACGCTTTCGCATACTACGGCGAAGAGATATTTTCAGAGCAAATAATAACTTAAAAAAACGACTCCGTAAATGTCTGGAACGAGAAGGTCGTCAATTTGAACATTTATTTTGATTATGATTACTTATAATGGCTGTTATTTCAATTCTTGATAATAATTAAACAAGTTCTTGTGTGATTAGTTATAAAATATGAAAAGCTATGTATATGATCAAATACAATGTTATGTTTGTGACAGATTATGTTTGTGAGTTCTCAGCAGAAACAGTTACATACAACAGATCTTCTTCGTACCTACTGAGGTCAATCGACAAGGGGATGAATAATTATTCTACTAGTGCTACATTATGGTAAAGAAAAATGTCTCTTGGAATTGTTGATTTTATTTTATTGTTATTCCGAACAAGTAGTGAGACTAGATAATCTGAAAATTCTGAAATTGATTATTCTTAAAGAACAAATTTGTCTGACTCACCTCTCATTCTCTGATATTATTCAATAAGAGTTGTTATGGAATAAAAAAATGTTGAAATTTTACTGGTAATAGTTCAATATTCAAAACACTCTGTAATTCAGATGAAAATACTACGTCAATATGAAACATGACTCTTGGCATTCAAAAAAATGCAATAAAAAATACAGGTCCGTATTTGAAAATTAAAAGTTGAGGGTGGCCCAATTTATACGATACCCTGTATATAATTTTTATTCAGATATTTGGAAAGGCTACAAAAAGTTGCTATGGCAAAGTGGCAAAATTTAAAAAAAATCTTCGTAAAATAAAAAGATATAGGCAAAAGAAGAATTTCGAAATTTTCGATTTTTTCTGTATAACTCCAGAACTGAAGAAGCTAGGTCAGATTTTTTTCATCCATATAATTAACCTCTGAAATACGCTACTTTGCCCCCATTTAACCAACCCTCTATCTCTTACCGTTATCGAAATCCCCATGCATAGACTCGAATTTGAATAGCCCTGTATATATATATATAACTTTTGTCAGTACAACCAGTGTTCAAGAGTGAGTTATTTTAGAAGAGAAGTATCAAATTGTTTCTATGGATCTATTTGAAAGTAGAAAATTTCAACATCAATCGAAAAAAAACTCGTAGAATTTTATATGAAAATAAAATAAATTTTGATAAATTCAGTTGTTTCAGTTAAGTGTATGTTAAATTAAATATATGAATGAGCAAATAAAAAGTATTGAAAACAATCTATGTAAAACATTATATAGAAAAAAACGCGTATATATGTATATTAGAATCGAAAATTGACTGTTCAGATTATAAATTTTCTCAAAAATAATTATAATTCGGAAAAAAATTTCATTTCAGAAAATTGTTATTTAGGTGACCTAATTATCGAATAAAATTTTCCAGTCATTAATTCTGCAAAAGTATTAAAAATAAAATTATTTGGCTGAAACTATTTTTAAAATGTAGGTTAAAAAATACATGTCAAGAATCTTTAAGCATATATTCATTCAATGCGGAATTTTTTTCAATTTTAATAATTTTTTGTGTATATCAAGAAAATGGCATTTTTTTGTTCTAATTGTTATCTCTTCGTATTGTTGAAAATAAATTTCGATACTGTTATACCAAACAGATGAACACTGAACCAATAGAATGTATAGTGGACAGGTAAGAAAAAACTCAGGTAAGAAATGCAATAGAAACGGATGCAGGTATAAAATACGTTAGGCTGCCAATGTCGCAGCTGCTCCGGTTTTTGGGAGTTTCGGTGTGTGCGCGGTCGGCTGCTCAGTCGTCTGCTCTCAGCTGTGTATCATAACGTTCATAACATCATATGATGTTATATCAGAGACAAGTTCTGATGAATCTGATGCTGAAAACAATGACGATGATAACGATAATATACAAAATGTAGATGATTCCATGTAATTTTTTTTCTAATTTTAATGAAAAACAAAACAAATGAAGACTTTCTATTATTTTATACCCAGAGAAAGACAAAAAATCTAAAAAGATATTTTCATAATTTTTTTGAAAACTTTGAGAAAAATTTAAAAATTTTGAACCTTTTAGTTACGAATCCTTAGAATAAGGTCCTTTTACATGAATAATGTTATAGATATTTGAGTGGAATGTAATAATTTTGAATTTAAATCGTGAATTTTATCTCTTGTTTCTAGTACAAGATTGCTAAAGGCGTATCTAATATTTTGCGGACAAATATAACTCTGACAAAAAAGAGCAGAATTTCTTCTTGATAGAAAAATTCCCCTTCTAGATGTTTTTTTTATTTTCCATTATATTTATCCCAGCCCAAAATATTCTAGAATTTTAAAAATACAAATATTTTTTGAAATTTTTTTGAAATTGACTGACCAGTGAACTTTTTTTATATAAATCAGTATCCCTAAACTACTTATAAAAAAATACCAGCGAGAATGCTAATTACTTGTGCCCTATAACGAATTAGGATTCACCACGCACTAAACAGTCGATTCAATTTTAATTTTTCACGACAAACTAAAGATGTTTAGGCAATAAAAAAACATTGACTGGAAAGTTAAATGATTCACCAAACACAAACACTGAATAAAACGACGAAAAAATGTTACTAACTGGAAGAAAAACTGCTATCAAAAAGGATAAAAATACACGAGGTCTTATGGTAGACGAACAGTTCTGTAGGCCAAGTGACGTCAAATGACGATGATGAAATTTGACCAATGTACGGAGATAGGAATTGAGCCATCCTTTGTAGTGCATAGTCGTTGAGTCATTTTCACAGAAAATTGATTGTGGCGACACTGAATAGGAGTACCTACTGGAATCGTCCACTAACCTTATTCAACGATTATACACTACACAGAATGGCCCATTTCCTATGTCCGTTCATTGGTCAAATTTCAAAGCAGGTTTATCGTCATTTGACGTCACCTGGCCTCCAGAACTGTTCGTCTGCCATAAGAGCCCATATATTTTTATACTTTTTCACAGCGGTTTTTCTTCCTGTTAGTAAAATTTTTCCATCGTTTTCTTCAGCGTTTGTATTTGGTAAATCATTTTCTCTATCTTACTCTATCTTTAAATGGCATGAATCATGAGCGTTATTTATCCTTGGGGTTACATAATAAATGAACATGTACATTTGCGAAGTTTAGTTGCGGCTAATTTACTTCTTCAATACTATTGTATTTATTGAGAAATTATTTATCAGCTTTTATTATTGTCATCCCTCAGCATCTCTATACAGATGAGTTGATGGCGATAAACTACTTTATTGCATATACCAATAGCAGAGCAAAATAAAAATGTACATTTAGTTACGAATTTGAAAATTTTATTTTTTAGTCAGGATACTCTAAAAATTTTCATTTGGAAGGTTAATGCCTTTTTGTAAAACAAAATTTTTCTTATAAAGGAACATCGAACAAACACCACCATATTTCAAAATATTCAAGCAAATTCAAATATCCTTCAATCATGAACACTATTATCGTTGCAGATCCATTGTGTGTATGAGCGCTCAAAACAAGATGATCGTTTCAAAAAATAAAAACTTTTGATCAATTAACGCTTCAACTACTCTTGAATTAAAATAAATGAACAATTCCCCAATTAGCTTTCCATTTATAAGCACCGGCAACACTGTACGAAAAATCCGTCAGTCGCCAAATTCTCAGTCTGACAAAGTACGATTCTGCTGTTTTCACTTTCTGATAAAATACGATTCTGACCGAATTCAATCGGCTCGCTCATGTATCGGTCGGAGCCATAGAAATATATAGAATATTTATCTATGGTCGGAGCAAGTCCAGTCCGTGTTAGTACAGTATAGATAATTGTGGGTCTGCTGAGTTGCTGGTTTTGTGAAACACGAATCGGACGATGTACGAATTTGAAGATTCACTTTTCTGTTAAAATTCACTTTTATACAATAAGTTTCTGTGTAAAGCTCATTCTGATCATTTACATATTTGTCGAAATAACAATCAGGAAAGTACAGTCGATATTTTTCATTCTGCCGGCGTCCAGTCTGACGAAGTACGTTTTGATGTTGTGATATTTTACATTGTGCAGTTGGGATAAGTATGGATATGTTCATTTCATTTTCTGATCAAGTATCTATCTGACGGAGTAAAGTTTGTCAGTTTCTTTATTTGATATTGTTCGTTCTAACAATATGGGTGTCCCCAGCCATAGAATTCTATAGTCGACAGTTATGTATCTGCCTCTCCCATGAATTCAACCATTATTCAACTATAATGACACCTCACTTATTCGATGAAAAGTATAATTCTATGGCTCACGGAATCCCACCCTTGGTGAGAACACAAAACTAATGTTTTGTGTTTTGTGAATGAGAAGAAGAATTATTTATTTTTAGCTTAAAATTTGGTTAGATTTTTGAAAAATTAAAATTTGAAATATTTAGTTCTCCAAAATTTTTCGTACTTGTGTATCCTCGTGTGTATCATATGAAATGTGTGAAGAATACTTGAAGTCGTTTCACAAAACTGATATTATTGAAATTTTAAGACATGACGATGATAGTAACAAACATTTTCCTCTGAATATAGAGTGAGTTTATTATGGAAGATCATTAGAACCATTTTTAACAAAAATGTATTGTAGTTTCTTAGTCCTGTATGAACATCAACCGGACTTGGTTGTCGCCTTATTGAATAATCCAGAAAAATGTTTAGAAGACTGGGAGACTGCAACTTTGATGGCTCAGATGACTTTACTGAAGGAAACAGATCAAAAATCACAATTGAAAAAATTTGTTCACTGCCGTATTTATAACTTACCGTTCTGGCCTGCTGTAAGGCGATCTATTTTTCCAAACAATAATGATGCTGGAAAGTTTTTACAAATATCAGGTAAATTTCCAAGAAATTATTCCTCATAATAGTTATCATAATCAATCCAGTAGGAGAATATTTGGGTCACCAAACAAACGCCAAATATTTATGAAAATGTCATTCCAAATGTTTCATGTACACATTTGGAATTATAAAAGAAATGAAAATAAAAAAATTTCAATTTAAAAATGAAATTTAAACACAGATAATTGGACATATATTACCAGAATTCTTTGAATCCACTAGAATAGTTGAAGAAGAGATATTATTTGATTTGGAAGAAATATAACTTGTAGATCTCGAAAGACTTTTCTACATGCTGTTTGAGTTGCTACTTTTGCCCCAAACATTTGCTTTCACATTTCTTGATGAGTTGTGGCAATTTGAGGAATCATTGAATACCTTTGATTGATTTTCTTGCTGAGGTGCATTTCTGGAGGCATCCACTAACTTCACAACTTGATAGACTCCACATGAAATCATCCCTTCAGAATAGGGACATGAATGCTTTAAATTGAACTCCCTTTGAAAATTTAAACATAACAGTTCCCCGGAATCTGTTTGTACTAACCGAGGGGGAAACCTCTCCTTTAAATCTTGTACAACTAGAAATTTTGAGTCATTCAAGTCAATTTTCAGTCATTAAATCTACGCTTCAGTCATCAGTTTGAGTCTTTCAGTTATTGGCTTGAGTCTTTCAGTCATCGGTTTGAGTATTTCAGTCTTTTAAATATTTTAAGTCTTGTACACATTTTAGCGAGATGTTTCCCCCTCGGTACTAACTGATTCATCTCCTTGTTGATAAATATTTCCAGGCAAATATAATTTTTTAGAAATTTTCAATGATATTAACCTCTAACACCAATATTTTGAAAAATTATCAATTACCCCGTCTATTACCCATTCTGTTGATTATGATGAAATAAAAAGTAACAACCGGAATGGAATTAATTGTGCAGTCAAACGACAGGAATAACGGAACTGGTAAGGGTTTGGTATGAAACAACCGCAAGTAATATGGTGTAAGGGTTGTTACCAACACCTCAGTTTGAGGTTTAGTGAGTGACTTTAGTGAGTGACTTTGATAAAACCTGAGAGAAAACCCAAGAAATATGAAATCGTTAAAATTGGAATAGTTTTGACAATAATGGGATAAACACATTCAAATAAATAAGAATTTTTCACAAAAATTAGACATATGGTGTACTAATAAACATTCTGTTGCACAAAACATTCCTCCTGTACAAGTACCATTATTAAAGCCACTGTTAACATATGGATTAAGAATGAGTATAAAATGTTTAAATCTAGCCATAAATAACTGTATTCTGGACAGAGATAGAACATATCTTTGGAACAGTACTTAACGATTTTTTTACTACTGTTTTGATTTTATAGCCTGAAGGTATCTAAGCCATACAAATTATTTGCATCTTTTGTAGGATTTTTTTGATTCTTAAAGGCTTTGCATTGCATATAAATGTTATCCCTTGATGCATCTTCTGAACTTATCACTTGAGACAGGTATATTTCCAACAAAACTAAAATTGGCACTAGTAACACCTATTTATAAGAAGGGAGACCCTAATGTATATAGCAATTATCGTGCCATCAGTGTTCTGTCCAGTATTTCTAAAATCTATGAAATGAAAATGAAAGACCAATTAGATTCATTTTTCAATACCAATTCACTATTGTCACCTTCACAACATGGCTTCACACGTAACCGTATCACAGAAACTGCACTATATGAATTTCATAGGAAGATAGTATCAGCCCTAGATAATAGATTACATGTAATAGGTTTATTTGTTGATTTTTCTCGTGCCTTTGACTGTGTCAGTCATGAATTATTGATTTATAAATTATCTAGATATGGAATATGTGGCCCTTGCTTGGATTTGTTCAAATCTTACTTAGCGGGTAGATCTCAGCTGGTTAGACTAGGAAACCTGTTGAGTTCCAAAAAATGCATCAAAAGTGGCGTCCCACAAGGTTCGGTTTTGGGACCTTATCTGTTTGTTATTTATACCAATGATCTAATAATATCTCTTCAGAAAATTTTACCATTTTGTCAAATAGTGTGCTACGCTGATGATACGAACATTATTGTTGCTGAAAGCACTATGGAACAAGCTAGGGCATCTGTGTGTAATCTCTATCAATATATTGCGGAATGGTCAGAAAAAAATTGTCTTATTCTAAATCCAACAAAAACCCACGCCATTGGTTGAGTGGAAGAGCAATTAGCGATTTTATCGTGAAATTGAACTCTGCCATTTGAGCGGCATATTTAGTCATAGTGTAATGTTATGTACTTTTATGTCTGTTCAATAAAATCATTTATTATTATTATTATTATTATTATTATTATTATTCATTTCACAATGCAAGCATCACTACAGACTCCCGACCCTCTTCAAGCTGCAGATTGTGATATTTCATTTATCGAACATACTAAACTGCTGGGTACTGTGATAGATTCTCAGAGTCACTGGACAGAGCACATAGATGCCCTATGTAAAAAGCTTCGTGCCAGCTGTTATTCTCTTAATTTCATGGCAAAACAGTGTAGTAACCAAATACTTCTGACAATTTATTATGCTAATTTTCATTGTCACTTGAGATATGGTATACTCAACTGGGGATGTGCAACCAACATAGACAGGGTATTTCTACTACAAAAATATGCTGTTAGGATTATGACTAAGCTTGCTTATCGAGAATCATGTAGATTAGCTTTCCAAAATCTGAAAATACTCACCTTATCTGGAATATATATCTATGAAATATGTATATATGTGTACAAACATAGATCCTTGTTGTTATCAAACAAAAATGTTCATGACTATGAAACTAGATCTAAGCATTTGTTGTTACCAGATGTTCGTAGATCATCATTTTATCAGAAAAACCTGCAGTACATGGGCTGTAAAATATTCAACTCACTATCTGAAGAAATACAGACATCTCCAAATATTTTTATTTTCAAACAACGAGTGAAATCACTATTACTGTCCAGAAACTGTTACACTGCACGAATATTTTAGTTTTTCTGCAATGTAAGCAGAATATTTACCTTTGTACTATTGATTTTTTTTAATATGTAGGAATTTTTATATCTGTGTACCTTTACAATTTGTGATGTTTTTCTTATTGTACTATTGTATTATTTTTTTAATATGTACGAATTTTTATATTCGATCTTTTACACTTTGTGACGTTTTCTTTTATTATTGCACTATATATACTACACTGTAGTCACTGTACTATATATAAATAGGCTTTTGAATTGAAGAAATAAATGAATTATTATTAAATTATTATTATTATTATTATTATCGAAAAAAAGTTCGGATGAAATTTGACGGGTATTCTATTTTTCACCTTTCTATAAATTCAAATATTTTTTAGATTTGCCATTGGTGGAGAAGTGACATCATCGGCATATTTTTTCAATGGAACCTTATGTCATGTTTAGTATCGCAAGAAAGCTTGTTTTTTTTTCTCATTTCAATAGTGCTAATATAATTTTAACTCTCTCGATGGGAACAGTGTGTTTCGTATTTTTGTGTCCACGTCTGTAACTCTCTTACCTATTGCTTCATTTGTTAAAAAAAATCTCAATCGGGGAACGTAGCCTGTTGGAGATTTTAAGCGATATGGCAATTTGATTCAGACCGTGGCATACATAAGTTTTTATAAAAATATTTTTTATGTGCTACATCGACAGTTGTTTCATTAAAACATTTCTCTAACGATGTTTGGGATAATTTTAAGTATTGAAAACTGAAATTATTCCATTGATAAAATTATGATTTTTTTTAATGCAACAACTGTCAATGTATAGAACATAAAAAATATAATTTTTTAAAACTTACGTACGCCACTGTCTGAATCAAATTGCCATATCGCTTAAAATCATATATCTAAGTTAATAGATATATGCTTAAAATATCTAACTGGCTATATTCCCTGACTGAGAAAATTTTTGAACAACTTAGCAATATGTAAGTGAATTACATAGGTGGACACAAAAATACGAAACACCCTGTACCTATCGAGAGAGTTAAAATAATATTGTGGCGAAACTGTGGGCGATGCCGGGCCTGAACGCTCACGCAGGCCGCATATGACCTTCGCGGCGCTATGTACCGAGAAGAATCTGGACGATTCGAGGGCTTACGCGAAATTTCCACGAAATGATCGGTGAATATAAAAATAAGAACCTCGCAGCGGAGACAGTCAGTGAAAGAGAAAGTTGAAGATGAATAGTTCAGTGGTTGTTATATAAATTAGAGTATTGTGTTATTGAATCATTGTATTTCGTTAAATAAATTATTTTAGAGTGAATTAGAGTTTAAATATACTACAGTTGGTGACAGAAGTGCGATTTCTAAAGATAAATAGTGTTCGTGTTAGTAGACAGTGTATTTCGGACAATTGTTTTCGCGAAAAATAGGCAGTGACTGATAAACATTTTTTCGTGAAGTTGACAGTTGTGTGCATTAACCGAGTATAAACTGATACACTTCTCGCGCGTGAAATAGACAACAATAATAATAATAGACTGGTGTCCGGGAAATAGACTGCGTGAAATAGACTGTGAGACATAGACTGAGACAAAATGTGTTCGAGGAAAGTTCGCCTGGTTGAATTGAAGGTTGCTGAACTGAAGCAAGAACTGGAGGAGAGGGAACTTGACACAAGTGGTAAAAAGGCCGTGCTTCAAACAAGAGTTGCAGATGGATTAGTCCAGGAGGGCGAGGACCCAGAAACATTTTTATTCGAAGTTTCTGGATTAGATATGAGTTCCATAATAAGTAAACTCGACGGAATGGAAGACAATATGCAACAGAATTCGGTGAGTTTGAAGAAAGAACTTCAAGAGAAACTTCTATTAAATTCGAATACTATGACAGAAGAATTTCAAGGAAGTTCGAGGAATTTGGAAGAAAAACTTCAAGAAAAACTTCAAGAAAAACTTCTAGAAAATTCGAAAAATCTGGAAGAAAAGCTGCTAGAAAATTCCAATAGTCTGAAGGAAGAATTTCAAGAAAGTTCGAGGAATTTGAGCGAAGAGATTCTAGAAAATTCGAAGGGTTTGAGAGAGGAGCTACTAGAAAACTCGAAGAACATGAAAGAAGAACTTTGTGGCGTGGCGAATCGATTAGAAGAAAGAATGGGGACTGTCGAGACAGAGATGGAGAAAATCAAAGATGAAATCGAGGAAGAGATGGGAAAATTGAAGGAAACAATCAGTGATGAAATCAGAGGCGGAATCGAGGAAGAAATCAACAAATTGATGGAGAAAATCTGTAAGTTGGAAAACCAGAATGATACTACCCACACCACAGGATCTGTCAATGAAAATTCAATGCTGGAACTGAGTTTGAACTTGGATGATGTTCAAAAGGGTCTGAAAGATGTGAAAATCAGTTCGGAAACAGGAAAACTCTCTATGAAACCACCTCAGTTTGATGGAAAAACACCATGAGCAAACTACCGCCGACAATTTGAAGCTGCAGTAAAGGCGAATGGATGGAATGCAGGAGAAAGAGCTGTGGCATTAACACTGGCTTTGCGTGGAGAAGCAACGAATATTTTACAAACCCTTACGGCCCAAGAACAAGAGGACTACGATCAGCTGATTAAACATCTAGAATTACGGTATGGACAGACCCATCTAGAACATGTGTACCACTCACAGCTGAAAAACCGCTGCCAGAAATCAAGCGAATCCCTACAGGAATTTGAAGCTGACATTGAACGCTTGGTTCGCCTTGCATACCCAGCCACACTGGAAAAGGTAATGGAACGACTAGCAGTTAAGGCATTCTTAGATGGACTTCGTGACCAGAAGACCAGACAAGCATTGACACTAGCTCGTCCAACACATCTTGTGGATGCACTGGCACGCGCTTTGGAATTTGAGGCAGCGAAGCAATCCTGCAGAAGCCAAAGTAAAGTCCGAATTATTGAGGAAGACCCACAGGAGCCTGCTAACCTGAAAGCTGCCATAAGAAAGGTCTTGAAGGAAATGTTGCCTGAGAGAAGACTAATGAGATGCCGGAACTGTAGGAAACTTGGACACCTGCGTAGTCAATGTCCAACCCTCAAGAGGTCGAGACCAACGAAGGTTGATGAGAAGGGGCAATCGTCGGCCATTACTCAGAAAGCCCCGGTGAACAACGCATATGTCGCTGTCCTCCGACAGAACAAAGGAGCCTTCGTAGACGGTTTCATCAACAACAAGCCTTGCGCAATGCTGCTGGATACAGGTGCGACTAGGACAATCCTTGGGCCTGCTTTTACTAAGACATCAGACAGAATGGAACCATCATCCTGGAAGCTACGCACAGCAACAGGAGAGCCGGCCACTGTACATGGAGAGCTACCGATTGAACTCATTCTAGGCAGAAGAAAAGTGAAACATCAGGTATTAGTAGCGGACATTGAGGACGAGGCAATTATTGGAATGGACATCATGAATTCCAGAGGGTTCGAATTGAATTTCAAATATGGCGTCCTTCGTGTGAACGGAGAAGAGCTTGTGCTACATGGAAGAAGTGAAGAGATGATTCGTGTTCTGCTGGCTGAAGATGTAAGTGTACCCGAGAGGGCTGAGACCATACTGGAGACTCGCTTGGACGGAGGTGCGAGCAATGGAAGCGTGGTGATGTTCGAGCGCAAGCTTCATGATGAGAAAATTGGACGAGGGATTGCACTAGGCAAGACTTTGCTGCGTGCTGATAAAATTGTGACAGTAAGGGGAATTAATGTCAATTATTGCCCAGTGACTTTGAAGAAAGGAACTATTTTGGGGCACTGCTCGTCAATTTCCTCTGTGATCAGGAGTGTACACGGTACTGTTAGTCAAGACAACAACCTGACAGCGGAACTGGAAAAATTGGTTACCCTCTCTTCCAAGGGCATTAAACCAGCCCAACAGCCCAGATTGAGAGAATTAGTCAAGAAGTACCAAGACATCTTCGATAGGTACCGGACAAGGAAGAGGGGGCCGAACGAATGTAGTTCAGCATAAAATTGATACTGGGGATGCCCGACCGATCCGACAATCAGCTAGAAGACTTCCTCTTGCCTAGAAGGAAGAGGCTGACTAAATAGTCAGTGATATGGGGAAAGATGGAGTTATTGAACCATCCGACAGTCCATGGTCCTCTCCAGTCGTGCTGGTGAAGAAGAAAGATGGATCAACACGCTTTTGCGTAGACTATCGTCAACTGAACAACGTGACGAAGAAAGACTGTTACCCTCTTCCGAGAATAGACGACACCCTAGACACGTTGGCCGGCTCCACGATTTTCTCGACACTTGATCTGAAGAGTGGATACTGGCAGGTAGAACTGGCTCCAGAAAATAGAGAAAAGACAGCCTTTACCATCGGCTCAGGACTGTGGCATTTCACCGTTATGCCATTCGGGCTTTGTAATGCTCCAGCCACATTCGAGAGATTAATGGAGACGGTTCTGAAAGGACTTTCATGGAGGACGTGTTTGGTATATCTCGACGATAATATTGTAGTTGGCAAATCGTTCGAAGACCACGTAAAAAACCTGGAGGAGGTATTCCTGCGACTGAGAAACTCTGGATTGAAGCTGAGCCCCAAGAAATGCCACCTGTTCCAAAAAGAAGTACGTTACCTTGGTCATGTTGTCTCTGGGCACGGAGTAGCAGTGGATGACGACAAGATCAAAGCAGTGAAGTAGTGGCCTATCCCAAAAGACATACACCAACTACGTAGTTTCCTTGGTTTGTGCACATACTATCGCCGATATGTGCTGGGATTTGCCAACATCGCTAAACCACTGATCAGGCTCACGGAAGGTCAAACAGAAGACAGGAAGTACTCCGAGAGATCCATGATAGAGTTGCTGGAGGACATCTGGGTGTGACGAAGACCCTGCAGAAAGTAAGGCAACGGTTTTTCTGGGCCAATTGTCAAGTTGATGTCAATGACTGGTGCAGAAAGTGTGCTGTTTGCGCTGCCAGCAATGGACCTAGGACACGACCCAAGGCCCCAATGCGTCAGTATAACGTAGGAAGTCCATTCAAGAGAATCGCCATTGACATCGCCGGCCCGTTCCCCGTATCAGATCACGGAAATAAATACATCCTTGTGGCAATGGACTATTTCAGCAAGTGGGCCGAAGCCTATGCCCTGCCCAACCAGGAAGCCATCACCGTCGCGGATGTCTTGGTGAATGAGTGGATATGTCGATTCGGTGTCCCCTTGGAGCTGCACTCGGATCAAGGCAGAAATTTTGAATCCAACCTGCTCCAAGAAATGTGCCAAATGCTGAACATCCGAAAGACGAGAACCACAGCTCTACATCCACAGTCCGATGGAATGGTTGAGCGGATGAACAGGACTATCAATCGCAACTTGTCCAAGGTAGTCTCTGACCATCAAAGAGACTGGGACCAGTATCTCCATTTGTTCCTGATGGCCTACCGTTCCGCAGTATACGAGTCGACCGGCCAAACCCCTGCTAGTATCATAATGTGCCGAGAGCTGCGACTTCCCTGTGACCTAAAGTTTGGGATGCCACCAGGACAGGATACCGCGGGAGAGGACTACATCAGCAAACTTCGTCAGCGAATGGAAGACATCCACGAACGTGTCCGTTTGATTATCCAGAGTGCCAGCGACCGAATGAAAGCGGCTTATGACATCAATGCCGATGCTGGAGGATTTCAGGTTGGTGATCTAGTTTGGCTGTACAACCCGAAGCGTCGTCGGGGCCTGTCACCGAAACTACGGAATTCATGGGAAGGTCCGTACAAGATCGTCAAGAGGATAAACGACCTGCTTTACCGAATCCTCAAGCCACCCAGAGGTAAACCCAGGGTCGTTCATTTCAACAGGTTGGCCCCTTACGCTGGGAACCATGACCAAGTCCGCACCCTCAGACCACCAGAGGAGGCGATGACGTTCCAGAAATTCATGTCCTTATACTCAAATGGACAGAAAGTATCACACGGGGTAACTCGAGAGGAGCCACGGGACCTTTTCAAAGTGCCAGTTGATTACGCCCTAGCACACTGCGTCGCAGAAGATCTTCGAATGTCCAGGGGTATCGCTGTGGTGTTCTCCAACTCCAAACACTACGGAAACAGAATCCAGAAATTGGAGGTGTGCTACAGCTGAAGAAGGGCCAGAGGAACATCTACTACCTGGTGACCAAGAAGCATTCCCAAGATAAACCGTCCTATGAAGATGTCTGGAGGAGCCTCACCAAACTGAGATATACGATGGTGGACCAGAATCTGGTGGACTTGGCAATCCCAAAATTATCTTGTGGTATTGATGGGCTGGATTGGAGAGTTATAAGAAGTATGTTGGAGATTTTGGTTTGCTGTAATCCTATTCCACGACCCAACATGAAGACTTCACGATGCAGAAATGGGGAGTCCTGCAAATATCGACACACTCCAAGGATGACATTTCGGGACGAAATATCTCTAAGAAGGGGGCAATATGGTGAAACTGTGGGCGATGCAGGGCCTGAACGCTCACGCAGGCCGCATATGACCTTCGCGGCGCTATGCACCGAGAAGAATCTGGACGATTCGAGGGCTTACGCGAAATTTCCACGAAATGATCGGTGAATATAAAAAGAAGAACCTCGCATCGGAGACAGACAGTCAGTGAAAGAGAAAGTCGAAGATGAATAGTTCAGTGGTTGTTATATAAATTAGAGTATTGTGTTATTGAATCATTGTATTTCGTTAAATAAATTATTTTAGAGTGAATTAGAGTTTAAATATGCTACAATATTAGTACCGCTGAAATGAGAAAAAAACAAGCTTTCTTGTGATAACAAACATGAAATATGGTTCCATTTAAAAAAAAAATACCGATGACGTCACTTCTCCACCAATGGACGATTTAAAAAATATTTCAATTTATAGAAAGGTGCAGAGTAGAATACCCTTCAACTTTCATCCGAACTTTTTTTTCGATAACCCCAATATTAACTGAGAAAACTGGGCGGTTTCATACATTTGACTAACTCTGTATAATTTTCTTGGAAATAATGGTAATTACGTCCTGTTAAACCCATAGAAATATATATTATATACTTACTCTAGAATGCTAATTCCGCCAACTTTCACTGCGAAAAGCATGCCGCGTATGCGACCCGTTTACTATGTGCGCATGCGCGTTATCAGTGTAGTTTGGGTAGATCGTTGCCAAGTTTGAAAATAATTTGGTGTTCCAATCCAGAGTTTTTTGTTATGAGGCAAAACAACACATGTCATTTGAAAGAGAGAAATTTGACAGCTCATTTACGACTTTTTAAAACCGAAAAGAACCTTTTAAAGATAGATAACTCCGAATTTTAGGCACAAAAGAAATTTTTTAAAACAATAATGTACCCTATGCTCTATGCTACTGTAATTATAACGACCGTGCAACAGTGCTTTTTCATCAATAGGAAGACTTGTCACTAAGATCTGTCACTCTTGTCAGAGACAGAGACGGTTTCGTGTGGTGTTTGTTGTCGTTGGTTATTCTTTAATCTTTCGTGAATTTGCATTAATCTTGTTCCTTTAAATACAAATTTCTAATAAAGCCGTTTCTTCCTAAAAATAAATAATGAACTGTTTATTGTTGTGTAAAGGAAAAATACCTGAAATAAATCATTTTTGGTATATAATGAAATTTTTTATGTACCTATATATGCTTTGCTCCAAATAGCTTAAATATTATTTTAGGTTGACAAAAAAGGCAGGATTTTTGGTTATTGTTTTTAAGAAGAGACCCCCAGCAGAACTTTTGCGTGAGAAAATTGTAATTTGTGGCAGACATTTTCAATATGAAGATTCATGTAAAAATGAAAAAAGAATAATTTGAAACCTAGTGCAGTACCAATACTGTGTATGCGTAAGCATGCATGGCGAGTGATACAACTTTCTACCACACCGCTCATATTATGAGTTCTAGATTCCTAAAAAAAGTACTAAACACAGAATCGCCTCAGAAAATAATCAATATGGAAGTGCTTTTCTTTGATGGTAAGGAAAATGCATTGTGGAAATTGTATTAGTTTATACAACCAGAAATACTCGTAGAAATAGCATGTTAATCTCTTCAAATGATTTAAATTAAATGCAGTTGCGTATTTTGACATGAATCGTTCTAGAAAAAAAAAACCTCGAGTTTCCAAGCATCCAATTTGATAAATACAATTAGAGTTGAACATGATATTAGCTGAAATATATTTTCATAGTTTTTTGTACTTTCAATTTATTTTCCAATCCAGTGCACCGACGATTTGGGGTGGTTCAATAGGTTTTTGTTGGTTGACTATAGTTGAGAAGTGAATGTGATAACAAAAATCAGTCGCTTCAGAGCGGTAAATAATAATAATAACCGTACTCTACTTTCTGATGGCCTTTGCTGAATATTTGGGATCATAAATATGTGAAAATATGTATTCAAATCGTCTAAATACAAATAACAGGTATAAGCACAATGAGGTTTCCAACCTTATTCTCCGAGATTCAGAATTAACGTTTGTTAATCTTCACAAGTACCATAATATTTCACTAAAACCGGGCCTGTTACAAAAATCACTAATGACGGGCATGCGCATTGCGGACTATCCTGAACTTTTTACAACACTTTTGACATGGGGATTAGCATTCTAGAGTAATTATATAATATATATTTCTATGGTTAAACCTCTCACCCTTCAATATATTTCTGAGAAGGGCAAGTTCAAGTCACATTAAAAGAATTATACAGTGTGTCCCACTTTGAGCAGCCACACCCTCATATTTCGTTGAGCATGAAATAATTCGAAATTTTCTTTGACTCAAGTTGTAGTACTCGGAAATACCTACCTTTATGTTTACGTAACCTTTGTATATCCATTTTCCACGGCTAACTACGACCAAATGAAAAGTGAAAAATTGGGAAAAACATACTAGGCATTTTTTTATCGCAAAAATAACACCAGATTTTGTTCCAGAACATCTTAAAACCAAATCTCAATGGTTGAATCATTTGAATATACAGGGTATCATCTGATCACTATTCATCTGATCAGAGCTAGCCTTGGAAAAGTGATATTTGGCTATTTTTCAAAGTATTAATTAAATATTTTTGGGAATTCTGTGACAAGAGAAGACATTTTGGAAATTTTCCAAGCATTATTTATGGATTAGAGTTGATAATGCTACCAGCTGTATATTCAAATGATTCAACCATCGAGATTTGGGGGTTTTAAGGTGTTCTGAAACAGAATCTGGTGTTATTTTTGCGATAAAAAAATGCCTAGTATATTTTTCCCAATTTTTCACTTTTCATTTGGTCGTAGTTAACCGTGGAAAATGGATATACAAAGGTTCCGTAAACATAAAGGTAGGTATTTCCGAGTACTACAACTTGAGTCAAAGAAAATTTCGAATTATTTCATGCTCAACGAAATATGAGGGTGTGGCTGCTCAAAGTGGGACACACTGTATAAGGCCCAATTTTTAAATCGAGGTCAGATCACACTTCACAGAATAGCATGTAATGCACTCAATACTGTCTTTGTGGTCACCAGAGTTGATCATGGAGAGTAGAAAGATGGAAAATACTACAGCACATTCTCAGATGACTGACCTGGTCCACAGATAGGTAAAGGATCCACAGTGGAACAGGATCTGGAATATACAGTCAAAGTCCCAGAGTGAGAAATATGATATTACTATAAGCAGAAATTATATTCTGTATCTCTCAGAATCTATCAAAACTTTTGGTAATCTTACCTTTCAACTTTGTTGAACTTTTTGTAATTTTATTCTTTATGCAAATATTCGCTTGTACCATACCTACTTATACTACACTATTTCTTAGTTTATATTTTATTTTAAAATGCTGTCTATGAGGTTTTTCAATATTTGAGACAATAAAATATGATTATTTTGAATGAGCCTAAGTTATTGGACTGAACAGTATTCCAGAATGAAATTTACTCAATTCAACCATGCAACCATGCATGAGGAATTGTACCAAAAAACAAAACGGTAGTCAACACGTTCCAGAGCTGGTGTAATTAAAATTCAATTAAACTAAATCTTGATAAGACAACATATATGAACTTTAGATAAAGGAGAAATACTTCACGCATTACCATGACTGATATTGCCTATGTAACTGAAATTAAATTTCTGGGAGTTCATTTGGATGAATTTGTGAGCTGGGACAAACAAATGGAGCATATCAGTAAGAAACTTAACTCAGCATTTTATGCCATTGTGCAACTGAAGAAAACATCGAACTTGAATACACTCATTAGTGTATACTATTCTTTAGTATACCTATAGTCATCTTACACATAATGTCTGCCTATGGGGTAACGCTGTAAGCTCGGAGCAATTATTTATCAAACAGAAAAGAATAACGAGACTTATCTTTAATATTCCACATGGTAACACATGCAGACATGTCCTTAAAGAGAATTATATCTTGACCCTACCATCTATTCTAATATACAAAAATCTCCTTTATGTTGAAAACAACTCTCTTAGGTTTCTAAAACGTTCTGATTATCATACATATTTTACCTGGAACGCTCATGATTTTGATATCATTAGACACAATCTATCTCGCACTGAAAAATCCCCAGACTATTTGGGAGTCAAACTTTACAATCATCTACCTCGAGAAATTAGAGAAATGAATCTAGCCAAGTTCAAATCGTCAATAAAACGCATATTGATGCAGGGGGCTTATTATAATCCAAACGAGTACTATGAATCTAGCTTGCTATAACGGCATATTATACAGGGCAATTCAAATTCGACCCCCACCATTGGGATCTCCTAAACTACAGGAGATACGTCGAAGCTTAAATTGGGGCAAATTTGCGTATTCTGGTTTCAAAATACTGTTTTGAAACTTGCAAAATTCCGAGTATTTCCGGAAATATCGGGAAAAAACTGAAAATCGGAATTTTCGTTTTTATTTTTTTCTATCGTTATTTGACAACATAGCTCAAAACCAAAAGTACATTTTCATTGATACTTTTTTTCATGTTCATATTTACTATCCGACGTTTCGTCTTCTGGCATTCATCATCAACTGTTTTTTCTCTTATGGGCGCCATATTATTTTTTTATACAGAAAAATAGTGATTCTCATTCTGATTTCATTGATGTATAATTTGTTATGATTTGCACTTCTGAAACCACAGATATTAAAAAAAAACAACTTCATCTGAGATGGTCATGACTCCATCGAAAAATTTTGTTTAATAAACACTAGTTGTCAGAACTCATTAAACATTATAAGTTTGCAAAAATACTTCAGTCGAAATGTCCTCATTCTCAAATGAAGAGGAAGAAATATGTTAAAACTTAATTATAAATTTGATAGGAATAGTACGAAAACAACACAAATTTATTTTGAATTATATCCGGAAAGACAGCCGGATAGAACATTATTCGGAATTTTGGGCAAACACTTGGCTGAGTACGGTGCGTTTCAAAAAACAAGAATGAAATCATGAGCTTGTAAAAAATACACAAAAAGTATTACAACAAGTGTTCGAAATGATGGCATTCCTCTTGAATACATAACCGAGCTCGTCGTCTCAAATTAAGAACAGCCCTAACAATATCCCTTCTTCTGATAGTGAATTGCGTGATGATATTGTCTCTAAGTTCATCTACTGTGTCATATTCTTGCTTTCCATAGATTCTGTTCTTTAAAGTGCCCCACAAGAAAGTATCCAAAACTGTAAGGTCAGGTGACCTTGCCGGCCACCTCACTGGTCCAGAATTTCCTAACCACCTATTAGGAAATCTTTGGTGTAAATATTCGCAAACTGCTCTTATTGTGTGGAGGAGCCCCGTCACGCTGAAACCAGCAGCTGTTATAACTAACAAGAGGAAACGAATCCATATATTCTTCGAATTCGTTTCTTAAGAACCGATGATAGGTTTCCCCGTATTAGAGAAGAAATGAGGTCCAAGTATTCGGTCGTCATAAATTCCAGCCCACACATTCAAACGAAACCGAACTTGTGGTCTGACTTCTCTGAAGTGTCGTGGACAATTTTCACTCCAAATGTGCTCATTATTTCTATTAAAAACATCACAGTTCGAAAAAGTACTTTCGTCGGTCCAAATAATATTTTTCAAGAAGTTTGTAGGGTCTACCCTATTCGAGAGCCAGCTATAAAATTCCATCCTTCTCTCAGGATCACCTGGATGTAATTTTTGTGAAATATGTATCTTATAACATTTCAAACCACTTTTTTTGAATTCCCTCCAAACGCCCGTCTGTGGCACATCCATTTCTGCCAAGACTTGATGTGTTGATTTGGAAGAATCTGCATTTATCTAAAAAAGTACCAAAAATAATTATACTTCTTCGAATATGGAATGAACAATTATTTTACCTCAGCTAATAAGTTACGTCTGATATTTTGTTCCATTCTGCTTCCATATTTCACTCAGCCAAGTGTTTGTCCAAAATTCCGAATAATGTTCTATCCGGCTGTTGTCTTTCCGGATATAATTCAAAATAAATTTGTGCTGTTTTCGTAATATTCATATCAAATTTATAATAAAGTTTCAACATATCTCGTTTTTCTTCATTTGAGAATGAGGACATTTCGACTGAAGTATTTGTGCAAGATGCATATAACTCCTGGTGCGTTTACTGATTCGCTTTTGTTTCAACTAAAGTTCTTGATCCTGTAATTGCGTCAATAGAGTTTGTTCCATTCGTCAATGGATGACGCTTAAGTCGAATATAGTGGAGTTTCCAACAATCCAAAGTGCCTACTAGATAAATTTTTTGAGTTTTTGAACGTTAACATTATTTTGAGGTTATATACTTATATGTCAATTACATTGCATATTAGTAAGATGTATAACATATTAGGCTATCCAAGATGCTGTCAAACTAAAATCAAGATGGCCGCCTGAAGGCACACATTGTATTTGTTATTGTTTGAACGAGACTGATTATTGTTAATTTTCATCTATTGGAGTGAAATTTTTGTATGAAACTTTGCCGAATAAAAAACATGCCTACAAAGTGTTATGTTGTAAATTGTGGAAGCTGTGGAGATCGCGACTTAGTGAAGTTTTTAAAAATTCCTAGCTAGCTACATTTTGATAATGTGGTATATTAAATCAAAGACTAGATAGATAAATGTTTATTAAGTAGGATACCCTAATATACATAGTTCCATGTTACAAAATAACAAATTAGTAGGTAAAAATATGTAACAAGTGAAAATAAATTACTTTGCGATATCTGACACTCGGTGTGTAAAAAAACGACCAATCCAATGAAGATTTGAAAATAAAAATAGATAAATGTGTAGGCAATCATATATTACAAATAATAGTGTTGAGGAAACAGACATAACTTCATGCACTGAGAACCAATCCAGGGGTTTTTTGGTACATCGGACAGTCCTATAGGGTCCAATAGAATTTCACAGATATCATTTTCACACTGCAGCACAACTCGGCCATCCTCACCTTTTCACAAAGACACCATCTTTACTCTAAAAAATGTCTTCCTTTTATGAAACTTAGGTAGCACAACTACTTTACGAAAATTGTACGCTTTTGGGAAATCAACTATCCAGAATTATTCATCTGGGAAAATTTACTCATGAACATATATCCTTTGGGTGACCAAATCACAAAATCGCAGTATTTTCATTCAGTTAGTTTCATTTGTAAATGAGTTTGGTAATAATAAGCATGGTCACGTTTTAGGGTAATTGCAATTCCACCGCTTATTATAGTTGAGGTTTTTAAATTTGAATAATGCCCCATATCAATATTCCTTAATGAATATGGACACTTCACTTCCATAGCAGCCACAAGACATCGTCGCATCAGGAGAACCATCAATTTATTAAATAATCTATACTTTCAACAAAGGAATATCCATTCGCTGTGAATGCCTCATCTGAAAATTAATCGGAAACATTAATAAATAGTTCATAAATTACGAAAAATCAGTACCTACCTTGGCAACAACAACAGTATGTTCATCCATTTTTCTTGCTTCACAATCATGGGCAAATCCAGCTTCAAGATATTTATAGCCTGTTAAACTTTTGTAGGCCTTCATTGGCTTTCTTGTTTATGAGTCAACAGCAGATATGTAATAATGTAGAATGCCGTTACTGTTGTGAAAAGATCTAGAGATATGTCCATTTCACAAGGAGTGAAAGTAAAAGGATCCATGCACTTTATCACTCTCCTTTTGTCTCTATAGATCGATGCAGTGTCTTTGTTTACTCGTTCTAATGATAATAAATAAATCACTTTTAGTTAAAACAGCCATAATAACATTTCAAATCACAACTAACCAAAACTATTAGCAGTAGAAGCTAGTGCCAAACACAAACACCATTCATGTGTGCCTACAGCCGGCCATTTTTAAAGAGCCGTGGTCACGTGTTCTGGATAGCCTAATTGGTATTTATCGTGTGATTTTTCTGTTCTTTTAATACTTTTCGCTCAGTTCGGTAGTTTTGCGACGTTTTTAGTTGTTGGGTTATTGTTATTTATTTGTTCTTGTGTTTTTCTGTCATTCGTAAAAGTTAGGGTAGTGTATAGCATTTTTTTGTGAGTCTCGACTTCGACATGACAATCATGACATGGTTCAATTTGAGGTTATGTCGATGACGCAGCATGCGTTTGTCAAAACGACATGTCAAGTCATCATGATCGGTAATGATTTGCCTGCCATCTATGTTAAAATTGAGTAAACTCTCTTGACGCAATAAAAATGTCATGAATCAAGCAGGCCGTACATCAACAGTTTTGGATGACAATTTCACAGCTATAAGTAATTCCACCAGGAGTTATATGCATCTTGTATTTGTGCAAACTTATGATGTTTAATGAGTTCTGACAACTCGTGTTTTTTAAACAAAATTTTTCGATGGAGTCATGACCATCTCAGATGAAGTTGTTTTTTTTTTAATATCTGTGGTTTCAGAAGTGCAAATCATAACAAATTATACATCAATGAAATCAGAATGAGAATCACTATTTTTCTGTATAAAAAAATAATATGGCGCCCATAACAGAAAATAAAGTTGATGATGAATGCCAGAAGACGAAACGTCGGACAGTGAATATGAACATGAAAACGTGTAGCTGAAAAAAAGTATCAATGAAAATGTATTTTTGGTTTTGAGCTATGTTGTCAAATGACGATAGAAAAAAATAAAAACGAAAGTTCCGATTTTCAGTTTTTTTTCCCGATATTTCCGGAAATACTTGGAATTTTCCAAGTTTCAAAACAGTATTTTGTTAAGCACCAGAATACGCAACTTTGCCCCAATTTAAGCTTCGACGTATCTCCTGTAGTTTAGGAGATCCCAATGGTGGGGGTCGAATTTGAAATGCCCTGTATACACCCCAAATTGTCTATCGGTGATCATTTACTCAAATTATCAGCCCATAGTCTTTTTACTTTATGTGTAAATGTTATTCAGTTAATCTCATGTGTGAATCTTAATCTGTGAATGCAATTGTTATACTTTTTATTATCATGTATGAATCCTAATTTTAAATGTCTCAGCTTATGCTGCATATTTGAATAAATTTAAAACTGACATGTATATCCATCTATGGATGGCTGCTGTATGCTAATACAAATATTTTTTTTCTTTTTCTTTGGTATCTTGGCATCGACTGCTATGGTCATTAGCCACATGTTCTGGATAGGCCTTGTTACTAACTCCATGCGCCACCTTAGGAGTAGCACTGTTAATTGGAACGCGACAGTGAATCGTACAGGACTCACCCCAGTCCAGCCAAGAGATTTGAATAATTTAATAGGTCTAATTAAATTAAAAAATCCCAGCCGCAATTGGGGCTCGAACTCCGGACCTTTCGACCCAAAGTCAGACGCTCTAACCACTGCGCCACGCCCCGACATAATAAATATTATTATTATTATTATCATTCGTGAAATTATGAGGAGATCTAATGTAAATCTATTGATCAATCAAAATGTATTCCTTAAGAAAGTAATGTATCACAATACAGTTGACAGCTGTTGTGTTCGTGATGGTAGAGAATTAGCTTCTCAAGCATAGAGGTGTGGGTTTCATTCCCAGCATGTTCACCGGTCTCGTGCATGACATCACAGGTTAGGTCGCACAAGCCTCTCGAATACTTCTGAGGGTTTTTCTAAGGCTGCAGCTGCTTGAAGGAAAGAATAAATTTTAGAACAAATTTAGAACTTGTAACATTCTTACTCTTGTCATTTAACCTAAAAGTGCTAATTCAGGGGCCAACACTAATTTCACGATATTCATCCACTACTGTAGACTACATCTACACAAATTTCGATGAACACAAACTGATTTGTTATGTTATTCCGGCAGGTCTATTTGACCATGAAGACTTTGTCTTAAAATGTTCAGATGAATGCAACAAATCTATTAAAAAGTTCGGAAGAATATATACCAAAGACAATTTCAATGACTTAAACAAAAATGCTAAATAATTCGATGGAAAGATGTGTTGTTGTAGACCGTAAGATAGTGACAGATTTAGGTGCCCCATTTTCGCATACAAGCCTCAAATAGGGTTGAAAAGTACATCGATGTTGAGTAAAATGGAGGAAAATTTACGAGTGGCTCCTGAGGAGAACATTCGATTTTCCAGAACAGAAATAAAAGTAGTATGTTGCTCATATTTTCACGCGAGCCGTGTTCACCTAATTATTAATTATCAGAACCTTTCTTCGGAATACTAAAGGCTTGAGTGTTGCAGGTGGCTAAAGGGTTGAAATGAGGGAGTAATCTTCAAAGGAAAAATCAAGATTTTGACTGATTTTCCCACACAAGCCTATCAAAAGTATGGAAACTTGCTTCGTCATCACACCGAAAAACAAAATGGCTTGTGTAGCGCGAGTGGATAAGTAGATATTGGGGTCGTAATCTTCAACCGAAATTCTCTTCGATTTTTCAGTTATTTTCCCGTCAACGAAATTAATTCCGTTAAAAATAATGGCTTGAGTGTAAAGCGTGGCCTTCAAATTTTCAGAACATAAAAAAGTTGCAGGAAAATTGTAAGGAATTTGGCACCATTTTCTCACCCAAGCCGTTTGGCATATGCTTAGAAAAAGTGATTCTAAGACTAAATAACAAAAGGCATGAGTGTCGGACATGGTCATCATGTTAATTATACATGATTTATTTAACAAAGAGCTGACAAAAACATTCTAGAAAATTATATAATTTTCCCACACAAGACCTTTGGCTTGAGTATACCACATGGAGCATATTTTTTACCTATAAAAGAGCTGCCAAAAATTATAGTATTGTTTATTTATGCAGGGTTATTATCCGTTAAGAATGTTTCAGTCAGGCCCTGTCTCCGGAGCCCCGATAAATCCGAAGGGCGTGCTGGTGTCAATTAATCCCAATAACCACTCCCCACGTCCTTTGGGTAAGTGACTATTGGGTCCGAGAATCGTGTTCTGAGTAGATGTAGTGAACCAAGGATGACGGTCTTCTGCATTCGTCCGTATAAGATTTCTGCCATATTTCGGCAAATCGGTATGATTTTTAGGTTCGAGAGAAGTGTGTCCATCATTCTACCAATGATCAGATCCACCATTTCAACAAAATGGTTTGAATAAAGCCAGCGGAGTTCGAAGAGAAGATCTCGATATTTAGTCCACTCTTTCTCCTCTTTTCTTACAATTTTCGCTTCGCCAGGAGCCGAAAGCTCTATGGCGAAGATTGTCCTACTTTGATGGTCGATTAGGACTACATCAGGCGTATTGGCTTGTGCGGCACTTCTCATTCTCCACAACTGACTCAATATCCCCCGGAGCATAAGGCAACACCGGTGTCTCGTCTATACCATACGAGAGTCATAGGTGGTAGTACAACACTCGTGGCGCTGCGTTTTGTCTGTGGATATAGGCTGAGACCGCATAAGCTGGACAGGCTGACAGCAAATGCATTAAGATCTCAGCTGCCCCACGACACGATCAGCATCTCGTACTCTATACCTATCACGCGACTTCTATAGACTGAGGTGTTGAAGTCACCATCCTGGCAGGCCATTATGAATCCCTCGGTCTCCGACTTCAGCTCACTAGACCTGAGGAAGGCAAAGGTCAGATTTTTAGATAAGCCAGGTCTTCGATGTTCTTGATGTAGACTTCATGCATTGGCTTATCCGTATGTAGCTGCAGGAGTACCTTAGTCTCCGCAGCTTTGATGTGAGCTTTTTGCTGAACGGTTTCCAACTCGGTGACAGTGTCAGTGTCGAACACGATATCAAGTTCATCGGCTGCACGAGCGGCTGCCTTAAAAAGAAATCCTACTATCCCAGCTTTTTCATGGTCACAGACCATGCAGAGGAGGGGATCTGAACTCCTGATGACGTTACAGCACAGCAAGATCTTACCTGCGACGATTATCATTCGGCATTCAACAAAATTGGGGAATCTCTTTGCAAATTGTATGCAACGAAAGCCAATGGATTATCTTCAGTGAACGAGGCTCGACTGCATTTATTCACAAAAAATTATAGTAAAATAGATCATACGGAAGAATTAAAGAAAACACTGTTGAACTTTGACTATTGCAGGTTGCCACCTTGCAAGAGCGAATTGCATCAGCAGATATTAAGATCACCCCATATTGGCCACTTGTGGCGGAATTCCTTTGCACCCATACCGCCCACTTTAGATGCACTGAAGTATGGTTGGAAAGTGGAAAGTGGTTCGGAGGCGATGAGCTACCAGGATGTGTTGGTGACATTCTAATAGAAGCGGACCAAAATGAAGGTAAATATGTATTTTTTTATATCTGCATCAGTTATTTCATATGTTAAGAATTTTACATAATTTCAATTTTAAATTTGTAGCATCAGAGGACATTGATGATGAAAATAATGTAGATGACGCTATCGAAGACGAAAATGACAGTGATGATTGGGACGACGAAGACGATGGAAACAGCATAAACATCGACGAAGATGAAGCAGGCGGCGAGAAAGAGGAAATAAGTGAGGACGACGATGACAATGATTGATGAATTGTACATTTAGCTCATTATGGAGATATTATAAAACCACTTTGTGATATAATTCAGTTTGTAAAATGATTCATAAAGTTAGCTCATTTCATCATCAATATTTTAAAAATAAATTGCATATTTTTTATACGTCAGCCTTCTATTTTCATGATATAAAATATCAATCTTATAAAAGGGAATGTTTACTAAATCAGATGGTCAAAATAATAACTCTGCATAAACATTTTTGTCAGCTCTTTTTAAAATAACTAATATGTTACATTTCCTACACTTATACCTTTCATTACACGGTCTTAAAAACACATTTTCTAAGTATATGCCAAAGAGCTTGTGTGGGAAAATTATATAATTTTCTAGAATGTTTTTGTCAGCTCTTTGTTAAATAAATCATGTATAATTAATATGCTGACCATGTCCGACACTCAAGCCTTTTGTTATTTATTTTTAGAATCACTTTTTCTAAGCATGTGTGAAACGGCTTGCGTGAGAAAATGGTGTCAATTTCCTTACAATTTTCCTGCAACTTTTCGACGCAAGCCTTCGTTCCGGTTACATTCAAAAGTCATGCCAACACGTCAATAATATTCTATACTTTCAAAGGCTTGCATGGAAAAATAACTGAAAAACCAAAAAGAATTTCCGTTAAATTTTCCGACGACAAAATCTACGTATCCATTCCCGCCACTCAAGCCATTATGTTTTTCGGTCTAGTGACGATGTAAGTTTTCATGGTTTCATAGTTTCGATGGGAAAATCTGTCAAAATCTCGATTTTTCGTTACAAGATGATGCCCTCATTTTAACCCTTTAGCCACCTGCAACACTCAAGCCTTTGGTATTCCGAAGCCATGTTCTATTAATTAATAATAAGGTGAACACGGCTAGCGTGAAAATATGGGCAACATACTCCTTTTATTTCTGTTCTGGAAAATCGAATTTTCCATATGTTCTTCCCAGGAGCCACATGGAAAATCGAATTTTCCATATGTTCTCCCCAGGAGCCACTCGTAAATTTCCCTCCATTTTACTCAACATCGATGTACTCTTCAACCCTATTCGAGGCTTGTATGCGAAAATGGGACCCTAAATCTGTCACTATCTGACGGTCTATTAGTGAACGATACTATACGTGCATTTCAATAACTACTAGAGATTGTAAGGGGGGTTGTACAAGCCCTTCGGCCTCACAAGCACTCCTACCTATTAGATCTATCATGCATAACCCTTAATCTATTCGAAGCCCGGGATTCCGAGACTTCGTATGAAGTTTATCAGTTTCCGGGAAGCTAGTTTCCTGACATCGGAGGGCGTTAGGAAGGCCCTTTCCAGGAACTTGAGCATCTTGCAGAAAATCTCTGCATTCGCAATGCAAATGTTCTGCAATTTCAGCGAAGTAATGTAATAATAATAATACTTTATTTGCTCAAATAACATATGTTTTAGCATCGTCAGAAATGGGGATGATAAAATAGTTAATTAGAAAGACAAATACAAAAATAAATACAATTACATAAATAAATACAATAACATATATAAATACAATAAAATAATGGATTAAAATACATTGGTTCCCCCTAATATGTAAAGAGATTAAAATATCATAGCTGCATATTTTTTGAAGAGGAAACATCAGCATCAAATAATTCTTGTATGTTGTAAACATCGAGTGTAAGAAGCATTTTTTAAATTTCTATTTCGAATTTTGCTATTGAGAGTTCTTTCTCATTTGCTTGGGAAGTTTGTTGAAAAGTTTGATAGAGAGGTTGATAAAGCTTTTGTGAGTTAAGGAGAGTCGATATTGTGGTTTTATCAGATTATGGTTATACTTGCAAGTTTTTTTGTGAGAGCTTGAATATGATGATTACTTATATTTCGGACGTCCATCATCTTAATGGTTGAAAGATTTATATCTTTTTCAAATTTTTCACAACGTTTCAATTGCTTGAATCCACAATCGTCTTCTGGTGAATAATGACAAAATCAGATGCTACGCGACCTTTTATAGGTCTATAATTAAAGTGTAATTACGGTGTAATTACGCGCGGTCTTGTTGCGCGCGTGGCTTCGCGCTTTTTCTCCCTCCAAAACGGTCCATGAGCGGTTTCCATACGTTTTTAATTTCCACGCTTGGTTGACCGAAGGCACTATTGGCTTCTATATAGGTGGTTTCCATAAATTTCCGTTTGAACCAATGTTCCTCTCTATGAAGAACACTAGCTTCGTCCCAAAGAATTCGGTGGTGTTTTGTCCAGGCGTGGTCAGCAATTCCCGATTTTGATGTTTCCCCTCGTTGAGTCCACTTTTTGTATTCGGCTATTCTTACTGATAATGGCCTCTTGGTCTCTCCGATATAGGAATCTCCACATTCACATGGGACTTTGTAAATACAGTTTTTGCTGGATTCTGTTGTGTTCTCTGGTTTCGTCTTGGTGAGAAAGCTTCGTAAAGTACTGCCGGATTGAAAGCAACTCTTGATGTTGTATTTATTTCCGATCCTTCTAATCTTTTCGGAGATACCCCTGATATAGGGAAGAATGAGAACGGGGTTTTGTAGTCTTTCTTCGGTTGTCTTGGTCTTTTCGAGTTGTTTCCGAACTTCTCATATGAGTTTCTCAGTCAACCAAGCGTGGAAATTAAAAAACGTATGGAAACCGCTCATGGACCGTTTTGGAGGGAGAAAAAGCGCGAAACCACGCGCGCCACAAGACCGCGCGTAATTACACCGTAATTACACTTTAATTATAGACCTATCAAAGGTCGAATAGCATCTGATTTTGTCATTATTCACCAGAAGACGATTGCGGATTCAAGCAATTGAAACGTTGTGAAAAATTTGAAAGAGAAATCTTTCAACAATTAAGATGATGGACGTCCGAAATATAAGTAATCAAGTTACTACATCGTCTAAAACATTCAAACAAACCTTGAATATGATCTTTCCATGACAGTTTTGAGTCGAGATGAAGTCCTAAGAATTTAATGTTGTCTATTTCCCCATTAATTTATCTAAGAGTAAAATTAAGAGGAACTGTTTTGTTTAAATTAAGACTCAACTGGTTTGAAGTGAACCAAGGCTTTATCTGTTCAATTATATTTTTGTTTAGTATTTCCGTGTTTCCTGTATCACAGTGTACGTGAAATACAGTGGTGTTGTCCGCATATAAGATGGAATTTACATTATTCATGTTGTCTGGAAAGTCGCTCACACACAGGATGAACGATAGTGGTCCTATGATTGAGCCCTGGGGAACTCCTGCCAATATATTTTGTACTGAGGATTTGATATTATTAAATTCTACTAGCTGAGTTCTATTTGTTAAGTAGGACCTAGTGAAATCAAATGAGTTTCCTCTAATTCCATATAGTTCCAGTTTCCCTAGGAGGATGTTGTGACGACACAGTCAAAAGCGTTTGAGAGATTACAGAAGGTAAAAGATACTATCTCCCCTCTCTCAAAGGCCCCAACTATCGCGGTAACCAGTGCAGTAATTGCTTGTATAGTAGATGTTTTTATTCTGAATCCAAATTGCGAGGAAGAAAATAAATTATTTTTTTCCATATAAGATGAGAGTCTATTATTGAATGCTCTTTCTATTGGTTAACATAAAATGGGTACTATTGAAATTGGTCTATGATTGTGTATTTTCATCTCCTTTTTTTTAAAAATAGGTATAACCCTTTATCGTTTTAGTTTCTTCGGGAAAGCGCCAAGTTCGAAACATTTGTTTATTATGATAACAAGAGGATCTATAATGCCTTCGCCAATAGCTTTTATGAGTTTATTACTCATGCCATAAATATCTTGTGCCTTGCTATGAGATAAATTTCTGAGGATGTCTTTAACTTCTTGTGGTGTGGAGGAGGAAATAAATAGTGATTTTCTGCATCTTTTCTTCTGTGGTACTTGTTCACTGGGATTTATATTTGTTGGCGGTAATGAGTCAAGAAGGGCGGTGGAGATGTTTGAGGCTTCAACTATCTGATTGGATATAAATTTTCTTTTGTGTTCTTGTATTTTATTCCCATAGATTTTCTCGTTTTTTAAAATTCCTCCTCTATATTTGCAACGTTGCCATTTTTAGCTATATCGTTTAGAAAAGGTAGATTTTTTCTGAGCGATCTCAATTCTGCGTTAAACCATTTTTTACCAAAGTTTCTGACATGCTTTGTTTTAGTTTTATTCGGAAAACACTGATCCATAGTTTTAAGCAAAATTTCAAGGAATTTATCAAACACTTCTTCAATATCTGTTAGTGTTTCTAGAGTTATTTAAGACATAATATGCAGTTTGAGACGCATAAGATGCATTTTGAGACATTTTCATCAATGGTCTGAATTTAATGATGCTCGTTTCCTCTTTTAAGCGAGGGTCATGTTTCATTTTATATTTACTAATTATTCCCATGTGATCAGACACACTCATGTTAATTAATATAACTTCACTATCTTCCACAGCATTATTTATAAAGTTGTCAAGACAGGTTTCAGTATTTTGTGTTACTCTAGTGGGTTATTGTACCAATAATTGACATCCAAAAGAATTCAACATATCACAGAAATCATTTGTTAAATTACAATCAATTTTAATGTTCATATTGAAATCTTCATATATGAAGATGGGTTTTTTTTGTTTTAATTAGAATGTCTAATATTTGACTGAGCTTTTGAAGAAAAATACCTGTGTCTCCTGATGGTGATCTATACATGCAGAGTACTACGATGTTAATTGTTTTCACTTCAATAGCTGATATCTCACATTGTACGTCCATTGAAAGAGAGTCAATGTTCTGAAGTCTTTTTGTTTTATACTGGGATTTTACATAAATCATGACACCTCTATGGTTACTTTGTTTTCTGCGGTAAGTGCTTGCAAGAGTATAGTTTTGCTTTGAATTTGAACATTTGGATTATACGAATGTAAATTTCAGTTTTTAGTTTTTACTTTACCAAGGATCCTTTTGTATTTGTTTCTATATGATTATTTGTTTATTTTAGTATTATGTTTTCACTCATTTTGATTTTGTCATGTAATTTTTTATTTTTGTGTGAGACAATATAATTTTTGACCTGATATAAATACACATACCAGTGGCGCAGCCAGGATTTTAGATTGGGGTAGCTGAACACAAAATTTTTCAACGTTTTTTTTTTCGTCAACCAGATGTGTTATGGATAACGGTACTAATTGGGGGTGTTACAGCTTCAAAGACCCCCCTCCGCCTGTTCCCCTGACACATACCTACAAAGCCGATAAAAATATTTTGTTGTATTAACTGAGATTACTTTTTACTTCAGGTACAGTCATGCGAATCACTTCTGCCAAACTCCTTGAATACCAGCGAAGCTATGTTTGTGTCAAATGTAAAAAACCGATGATAGTGAAAGCTGAATATGATAGAAAATATATTTTGAAACAACCGAAACGCTGTGATAATCCTGAAGAATGCTCAGGTACCAATTTAGTGCATTTTGGTGAATTAGATAGCGAAAACTGTAAAGATTACCAAGAAATAAAAATACAAGAACAGGTAAAAAAATTAGGAGTTAGTTCCATGCCAAATACAATTTGGGTTACTCTTGAAGACGATTTGGTGGATATCTGCAAGCCTGGAGACAATGTCACTATTTGGTGAGAAATATCTTCATTTGCCAGATTCTTGCTAAAAAATTTACATCATGATTCATTGTCCCAGGTTTATTACAATATTAAGCTACTCTCATTCTTGGTGAACTTATCGTTGGCTCAAGGATGTTTTCCAAGTACTTTTAAAATCGCAATCATCATTCCTTTATTCAAAATAAAAAAATAAGTATCTTGCTGGCTTTACTGGCGTGCGCGGTCATGTGTACGCGGGGATTCAGAGTATTTCGAGCAGAAAATAAATCAAATTTATCCATGCATAAATTGGAAAGAAATCAAGCAGTGGCTCGCGGTATAGATGATTGCAAAGTTTTCTTGATTTCGAGCGTCGACAATGAGTGTTGGGGCCGTCACTAACATTGTTCACACCCAAACCAGACGTTCGCATTGTGGATAGGTAGAAATAGGTGTTTACAACTTGTTTCATTGATTTGTGAAGTCAAAATATAACATCAATATTGGATACGAAGGGTCTGTTACACCACCCTCTCACAGAACTGATACTTTCAGGTGGTCCTTTTCATTCAAGTTCAAGAAATATAAAAACATTAACAGTTTGTTTAAAAAGCACCTGAATAAATATCTACTTAACGAACAAATGAATATAAATTAGGATACATGTTTCAGGCTATTATATTGATGGAATTTAGTTTTTATCTTTATTTATTTGATAAATTATACTTCTAAACCAATTGTAATAGAAATAGTCGTAACGTTTTAAATTTATATGTTTTTTTACATTGTAATAACACTAATTTATATCACACAACACTAATTACCTAATTTGAAACTGTGTTCGACCGTAACTATATCTGCCCTCTTTGGTCACGGCTTTCTATTTATATCAATGTAGATTCTTTCTGGATCCTTCTAGATCTTCGATTTTGGTCTCTCCTGTTCACCGGCTCGGTTCTACATCTAGCTCGACAGACGTGAGTGGTGACATCATCGTTGTTAACGAGTAAGCGCCGGTCAGATGTACTACAGTCGACAGGTCCGGCTCTAGCTCGTGACAGTATAATGGAATGATGTACTTCTGCTAAAATATGTAAAGACTTATTTATCAAAGTCCAATAGACTCAAGATTAGGATTGAAAGGACTCAAAACCAAATCCCAATCAGCATCGTATGAGCTTCCGAGTTTGGATTAGATAAGGAAGAGTGAGAACATCTAGCTGAAGTATGTAAGACTCATATTAGGATTGAAAGGACTCAAAATCAAATTCCAATGACTCAAGCTGATGACTCAAAGACTGAAACGAAGATGAACGAAAACTATAACCATGGAGAGTGAACTGAAAATCGAACTAACCAAGGAACATTATGAAAAATTCGAACAAGTTCGAATGTTTTTCCGGAGAGTACAAACAATTGATAAGAATAAAATCGACAAAAGTCGAAGTACCCTTCTCTCCAAATATTTTCACAAAGTGGAAAATATGAGACAAAAATCTGACAGAAAACAACTACTTCCCTGGCTAATCCACGACGGATATTGAACTACAACTGACAGATATTTGTGCAACGTTCTTCCAAGAAGACTCAATTGCAAATGCTTATTGTAAACAAACAAAAGATTATCCTTAATTTGGCTGGGGATGACCACCTGCAGACATGTTGAGGTTGTTGCCTCTCATCAGTGCAAGGGGAGGTCCGACAACTTTGAGATGTCTTGTCCCTGCCAAATGAATTACAATCTATTGTTTATCTAATAATTCCCTACGGATGAATCAGCGACTTACAGTCTTACAGACTACTGTAAGTCGCTGCTTCATCCGTAGGGAATTATTGGATAAACAATAGATTGTAATTCATTTGGCAGGGAAAGACAACTCAAAGTTGTCGGACCTACCCTTGCACTGATAAGAGGCAACAACCTCGAAACATGTCTGCAGGTGGTCACCTCCAGCCAAATTAAGGATAATCTTTTGTTTGTCTACAATAAGCATTTGCAATTGAGTCTTCTTGGAAGAACGTTGCACAAGTATCTGTCAGATGTAGTTCAATATCCGTCGTGGCATTTGCCAGGGAAGTAGTTGTTTTCTGTCAGATTTTTGCCTCATACTTTCCACTTTGAGGAAATAATTGGAGAGAAGGGTACTTCGACTTTCGTCGATTTTATTCTTATCAAGGAACATTATGTTTGTCTGAGGATACAAGATCATAAACGACTGGCATCGACATCGATAAAACAAGTTGTAAACAGTTTTCGCCTATTTACATTGTGAGCCATCCATCGCCTTGTTTGAAAGTGAAAATATTTTTTTTCCTGCGGCTCTATATACGATTTTTACTTCAGAAATCAATAATAAACCTGGACAGATGATCCACTCTCTTGTTTGGTGTCGACAAATGACTAATTGTCATTGAAAATTCCCAACTTATACGGCCCTACTTACGATTTTGATTCCAGGAATCAATAAAACAAGTTGTAAATCACTTTCCACCCATCCACAATGCGAGTCATCGCCTGATCTGGGTGTGAAGCATTTTAGTGACGGCCCTCGTCACATTTTCGACGATCACTATTTCTAATGCGCGGTCTGTTGAAACTTCTGCTAGCGCTGGCCGGTTCGATTCCGGAGTGCGAGGAAAATTTTCTCAGTTCTATCGGAATCGATAGGCGACCGCATGCCTTGCTGAAAAACAAGTGTGTTGTTAGTTGCTTAGATGCCAATCCCGAAGTCTAGTGCTCTTGGAGCACGCACCAACCACCCGGGATGGTGCTGCAGGTTTTTCCGGCTTTTCCTACAGCTGAAAAGTGAACACGCCACCAAAAATCAGTAAGTCGCCCAGAACGCTCTCATGGAGGAGTATTATTATTATCTCAACCTCGAGCCACTGCCTGATTTTTTCAAGTTTTCAAGATAATCTTAATTATAAAAACTTGCTTTGTTCGAATGTCCGTCTATCTGTCAACACAATAATTTCCAAAAAAATGTATCCCGTTCTCCTCTGTAGGCTAGATAGTGAACACGTTGGAATTCTGAAAAAGGACCCCGCACACCTTATATGGGAAAATGGCTCTCCGTCAAATTTCTTGAATTTTTGATATGTTGTAGAATTGATCATTCCGATGAAATGTTTCAACGGGCGCAACACGATCCTATGACTAGTTTTCGAGATACAGGGTGTTGAATATGAGAAACATTCACTTTTCATCACTCTGTATCTCCCAAGTTATGATTTAGTTCGGATTTATCTTTTGTGGGATCATCATCGCATCCGTGTATGATGAATTCATGAGAAATTCATTCCCAAATCTTTTCGTAGTACAGGGCGATTTCACTTGAAAACAATGCTATTTTGAGACTTTCATAATTTAGTTGTTTTATAAAGAGAAAATGCGAGAAAAGGTAGAATTATCACATAATATTATAAATTCATTTCATCTAGCATCACAGTTGATACAATTCATACAAGGTGATTCACAAATATGGAAACAAAACGAATTTTGGTTTTTGGGACACCTTGTAGTAATAAACCAACCTAAAATGACAAAATTCACTTGAAGAATGTTAAATGATATGTTTCATCGTATACAGAGTCGAATGATATCAATTTAAAAAATTAGTTATACTTTAATAAATAAAAACTTGATTTTTTAAATCACCCTATATCTCATAAGGGAGTCCGAAAAGATAGCGATATTTTTTCACGGGAGAACTCGAAATACTTTCATTCATATCGTACAAAATTTTCAGCGGAATCCCATGACGGGTTTTTCATATACAAGGCGAACAATTTCTGAAAAAGTCCATATATTTCACTATTTTACGCTAATAAATGACCACTCTACCTATCCATTGAAGTCTCCTGATGTGATTGAGAAGATACTTATTTGACATTTATTCAAAACGTAAAAGTAAGGAATTCAGTGAAGTGAAATCAACATTATTTCAACTCATAACAACTTGTACGGCCTTGCCAGATGGCACACATAATATGTATCCCATGGCTATTGGGAATTCAAGATAAGGGATACTCCCTCTGGTGTCGGGTTTTGAATCTATACTTACGTGAAAATGAGGTTGAAACTATGATTTTGACATTTTGAGCATTTCTACAACAATAGCACAAAGGACAACGAGGTTATGTTCTTTCGACATAAATACGCGAAAGAGGTTCCATTTTTTGCCACTTTGGCGCTGGCATCTAATTTTGAATTCCCAATAATAAAGACAGGCATACATTATGCGATTTCCGTGCAATGCAAGTGCCATGCAAGTCCAAACTACATTAACGCGCTTGCGCGCGTGTAATTTCCATGCACGTTTTGAAAATAGCATCTGCTCTATTTTTCATGCAAGTTTTATGCAATTCTAGTAATTTTTCTAGTGGTAACAGCGTCACCAACGTGAACTTCAAAAACAGTATTATTATCTTCTAGCTATTTTCATTGTGTTGTGACTGATATGTTGAGCAGAGTGTATCTCTATTGATTACGTGTAACCAGGCATCTTAATTACGTGATTTTGGTCATCATCTGGAAAAAGGGACGAAACAAGACATGTTCATTAATTTCAGTGATGTCAAAATGTCAAAACAAATCAGAATTGCACTGAAACAACATAATGTAATGTGCGCGGCAAGAGATATGCAATAGCTATGCAAGAATTTTTTGCATAGCACCAAACTTGCATTGCATGGAAATTGCATAATGTATGCCTGTCTTAAATATGCCCGTCATGGATAATGCAGGAGGTTCAAGATGTCTGCTAAATAGTTTGAATGTAACGATATAAGAAACATTTCAAGTGGATAAATCTCAGGCACATGTCATTATGGAGGTATGTCGTAGGATACTAGTGTTATCAGTTGATACCTTAGTAATAAGTAATCTGAAACAGCTGTTTAATTTAATGAGTTCTATAAACAGTGAATATATATATATATATATATAAATATATATATATATATATATATATATATATATATATATATATATATATAACAGGAAGTTAGGTTTAGGTTTAGGTTTTGAACGTGAGTGGGCCCGTATATATATCCTGTATGTGTCTCAGAGAGTAGACGTGCTTCTGTACAGTGCGATACAATCTTCAAATATAAACGGAACTAGTGAGAGAAAGTGAGTAAAAACTATTCCTGGCCATATTACATCGTCATATATTCCAAATTAACAACGTTTGCTGATAAATTTGTAACTAGAAGAGCAGTAAGTTGATTAAATATATTTCATTATGGCTTCTCGACCAAAACGGATGGGCGAAGACGAATTGCAAGCATCAATCAAAACCATGGTAACGAAACTGTGTACATCAGAGGAATTCATCAATCAGATAACGGAAACAATTAATGAGACAATCAATGAGAAATTTCGCGAAGAAATAGATGCACTCAAAACCGAAAATAAAAATATAACAAAAAGGTTAGAAGATCAGTCAGCAGTTATAAAATCCCTTTTGGATAATCAAGAAAAATATGAAAAAATTATACGAAATAAAAATGTTCGTTTTTTTGGAGTTCCAGAACAAGATAGGGAGAATTGTCCAGATGCTATTCAGGAAATATTAAATAACAAAATGAACTTGAACGTTACGAGAAATAACATCGAATGCGCCTACAGAATAGGAAAATTAGTTCGAAACAAAACCCGGCCAATATTAGTTAAGTTCTCGAACATTATAGATAAAAATAATTGTTATAAAAACAAAAAACTCTTAAAAAACACAGGAATTGTCGTACGAGAAGACCTCACCGAAGATCAACAAAAATTATTCAAGAGTTGTATCCAAAAAGTTGGTAAGGATGGCAGAGCTTGGACCAATGCAGGGAATATTTTTATGAAATTCAATAACGAGACAACAGTTATTCATATAAAATGTATTGAAGATCTGAATGGGTTATAAACCATTTTTCCTTTAGTAAGTAGTTTATCATGTTCAGTATTGATTTTTTTATTTTTTTGTCAGTTGTTTTATGAATCTCCCACACTTTTTTCATAAATTCCGTTAATTTTTATAAATTATAAGTTTATCATTCATAAACCGCACTAGTGCAATTGAGTCCCGCCTAGTTTGTTCTTAGACTTGCGGGCTTTTTGTAGTATATCATCTATCGATAGGCATAAATAAGTGTCCCAATTAGCTGATAAGGTTTTTTTTTGTTTTTTTGTTGTTGTTTTAGGTTCTCCTATGAGTAATTTGAAAATTGAATGTTTGAATGTTAGATCGTTGTTGCCATCATTACAGGAAATAAAATTAATAATTTCTGATCACTGCCTGGATATCCTTCTGTTGTGTGAAACTTGGCTCACAAAAGATATAAATGAGGATTTTCTTCAAATTGCTGAATATCAATTTTTCAGATTAGACAGGAACTCTAGAGGAGGAGGTGTATGTATTTACGCCAAAAACACTCTCAGATGTGAAACTTTTCAACAAAATAGTATTTACTGCGAACAGTTGTGGCTCAAGATTAACTTTAGAAAAATACACTTAGCAGTTGGCGTAATATATAGACCTCCCCAACAAGATATTCCGAAATTTTTAGATGAATTTGAGGAAACTTTGAGTGTGATATTTCCGAATGTTGATGAAATCGTCTGCATGGGTGATTTCAATATCAATCTCCTTGAATTTGAAAATGTCAACGTTGATAAAATCAAGTATTTACTAGAAACTTTCGAACTGACTCAAATTGTTGACTGCCCTACAAGAATAACTAACAATTCCGCCACTCTTCTGGATTTCATTATTGCGAATGAAAATAATGTAGTAAAGATGGAAGTCATTGATAGTAATGGAATATCAGACCACCATCTTGTGTACTGTGAGTTGAAACTACAGGGCGAGCAGCATGAACCGAAAATGATATCTTACAGAAATTTTAGACACTTTAATAATGACAACTTTCAGAGGGATCTTTTCCTAACTCCTTTTTATATGATCTACGATCAGGACAGTGTTGACGAAAAAGTCGCTTTTCTTGTAAATTGTCTCATAAATCTATTCGACAGACACGCCCCATTCATCACTTCTAGGGTAACAAAACCACGAGCCCCCTGGCTAACGGGTACGATAAAAGAAATGATGACTACCAGGGACAAGGCTTTAAGGAGATATAAAAAAAGTAAATCCGATACACATTTCAGATTTTATAAGGATATGCGTAATTATGTTAACAGGGCCATTATGAATGAAAAAAAGGCGTATTTCACGCAGCAGTTCAACACTGCCAATAAAAAACAAATGTGGAGTGCACTGAAAAATTCTAAAATTATTCCTAATAAAACACGTTCGTTTCCTCCGCACTTGAAAAATCCAGATGAAATCAACGATTACCTCATAAACTCTATCCAAGTTATTGAACCATCTGAAACAGTTTCCAATTTTTATAATTCAAATTTCAAAATTGATACATCATTCAGTTTTGAAGAAGTTAACGAATTGTTCGTATACAAAGCCTTATGTGATATCAAAACAAATGCTTGCGGATGTGATGGGCTGAATATTAAGCTGATTAAACTTTGTTGTCCATATATTGTGCAATATATAACTCACATAGTCAACAAATGTTTAACCGATAATGTTTTTCCAGCTATATGGGGTAGAGCGCTGGTAAAAGTCTTACCTAAGAAGTCGTTTCCTACTGAGTTTAAGGACTTGAGAGGAATAAGCATTCTACCGACCTTGTCGAAAGTTCTGGAAAGAGCTATTGAAACACAACTTAGGGTACATTTGACAAAGTACTCATTGCTCCCTGCAGTCCAATCTGGTTTTCGTAGGGGTTATAGCTGTACCACTGCTTTACTGAATGTTGTTGATGATATTTTCAGGGCCAATGATCAAGGACGATGCACAGCATTGATTCTCCTAGATTTCAGTAGGGCATTTGATACAATTAATCATGATTTATTATTAAAAATATTGCATTACATTGGACTATCTGCATCTGCTATAACTTTAATGAAAAATTATCTGAAGAATAGAGAACAGAAAGTGAGTATTGATGAAAACAACTCTCAATTTATGAAACTCAGTTCGGGCGTTCCTCAGGGATCCATCCTTGGACCACTGCTGTTTAGTATATATACATCTGGCATCATTGAGTCCCTTGAAAACTGCTCAGTCCATCTATACGCAGATGATACACAAATTTATTATAACTTTCTTTCAGCAGAAAAGGAGATTGCACGTGCAACTATAAATGAGGATGTTAACGCCTTCGTAAAATTAGCTACTGATCATTGTCTGCAAATAAATGCCTCTAAATCGAATGTTATTCTTTTTGGCTCCAAAAAACATCGTGATTTTTGTTTGGACTTCGACGTTAAAGTGAATGACGAGTTACTTCCACTGGTCAATGAAGCAAAGAGTCTCGGTATTCTCATCGATGTAAATCTCAGATTTGAAAAACACATCAATGGACTATTGAAACGGGCTTACTCCACCCTTAAAATGGTTTACGGTAATAGGCAATATCTTACACTACCCGTAAAAAAAACTCTATGTGAAACCTTGATCTTGTCACTTTTTAACTATGGAGATGTTCTGTATGGTCCAAGTTTAACCAGTCAGTACACAAAAAAAATTCAAAATGTACAGAACTCATGTCTGAGACTCATTTATGGGATCCGAAGACATCAGAGAATTTCTTATAAACTTCATGAGGCTGGCTGGTTGAATATGGTTAATAGAAGGCATCTACATAGCGCAAATCTATTCCACAGAGTAATCCTAAGTAAAACTCCACCTTATCTACATAGAAAAATAACTTTTCGGTCTGATGTACACAATCTGAACGTGAGGTTCAAAGGTGTTTTGACACCGCCTGCCTTCAGAACTGAAACTTTCAAACGTTCTTTCTCATATCAAATTTCAAAAATCTACAACGAAATTCCCCGTACTATGAAAAATGAATCTATCTCACGTTTTAAAACACAATTCAAATCTTACCTTCTTCGAAATCTTCAGTAATACTATCAAAATTTCAATTTATTAATGTTACTAGTTCATCTGTTTTCCTTTTTGATTGACACGATCTACCATTTAATTTATTTTTTGTTTAGTCATATTTATAGAAAATTGGGCGCACTTCTTTATATGTTTTTTTTTTTTGAAACCTCTTGTTCATTTGAGTTCCTTATATCTAATCTACGACGCTACAGGACCGTTGAGGTTGAGTGGAAGAACAAGTTTTGTGGGTTTTCTATCCACAAAAATTGAACTCCGCCTTTTGTTTTCAATCGAAAATATTGTAATGCTGTATGTGATGAAAATTGTAATTAACGATTGGAAGTAATAAAGACGTTTATTATTATTATTATTATTATTATTATCAGGCCCTCCACTGCGGCCAATGGCCTATTGTAACTTGTGACATCTACAGTCACTAGTTGAAACTTAATTTGGCAGGAACCATGGAATCGAGAGCAACCATAAAGCTGTCCTGATGAGTGGGAAACCACGAAACAGCTGTCGACAGATGATGGTGGCTCTCGGAATCAAAACATAAATCACTCTATTTACTTCTATATATATATATATATATATATATATATATATATATATATATATATATATATATATATATATATATAATCTATACATAAATTGATAGAAGTTCAACGGGATGTGATATATCTTTCGGATATTGGGTTGGCACGAGCATGTGCATGACAATACAACAAGGAAAATACATGATGGATAACTGAATTTTTCCCTAATCAAAAAACATTATCAAATACGAATTAAAAGGAGATTCTTACCAATAACCAATAAAATTAAACTATTTCTGGACCGATATCCATGTCCTCTGGAAGCATTCTATTTGCAGCATCTCCTATGGAATCTAAAAGACGATTGGATGGAAAATGTATGTTTTCTTGATATCTAGCGTACCCCAAAAACCATATCACCGGACTTAGAAGTACAATAATACCCCGTAATGGGGAGAGCAGGATCTTCTAGATTTTCGTCACCTCTTTCAGTGAAAACAACCCAAAGCATGTGTTTAGCAGCATTCCTGAGCCGAGAAAATATTCTGAATCTTAGGAAATTGGGTTCCCCATGTAACTCATCGACTTCTAAAATGTTGTCTACTTCACCATCTCTACGAGTTGTATCTTGGATATATGACGCAGCCAAGTGTAAATGATATGTTCCAGTAAGTAATTTTAAATATTCAATATCAAGGCGAGGAAACGATTGTATATGATATTGATTTAAACGAATCCATCGACCATTCCTAGTTCGGAGGTTTTCAGCTTCAACTCGTGCCTGAACAATGTTGACATCATCGGAATCAACCAACATTTGTGTGGCCGTATCCAACGTTCCAGGCATATTTATCAATGGATGGAATTTATTTATAAGAGCGCCAGCAATCAGGTAATAGTCATGTAGCTTCGCAGCATGTATTGCTGTTATGGGTTGACGAAAAAATTTGAAAATTGACTTAAAATGTCCATTTCTAGCTTCAACAATCCATCTAGTAGTGGTTATTAAACGTGCCTGATTGGCTTCATTTGTCGTTAATTGCCTTTGATTCGGCGGTAGAAATGGTGGCATATAGTAATGCAAGCCAAGTTCTTGTAGACTATTGATTGAATCTCTGTAGCCTCTATCGACTATCACAATATCTCCTTCTTGAAACCATGTTTTCATTCCATTCAAATCAACTTGTAATTCGTGATTTAGAACACTTGCATCATTATTCCTAGCATCTGCGAAGTACGGCCCGTTGATTGCTAAGATATATCCATCGGGGGCAACTATGATCTCTGGTTTGACCAAGTGTTCATTCATGTGGAAACAGTATGATTGCCTCAATACCCGGAAGTTACTGCTCTTTTCTATTTTATTGTAGGTACAATCTATATAAACTATTGCTTTGGGAATATCTGGTGTGGGATTGTACAGTTGATTCGTATAAGGGGATACATGACTGTTAATATAATTTTCTCTTGTTATTGAATTAAATCCAATATTGTTCGGTACGAACCTTTGTAAAAGAGATAATCTCACATTAGAAATAATGAAGCTTGCTGTTTGTCGAGAAGGATAACTGAACAATATTTTCAAAAACTCATCTGAAACTCCATGTTTCATTTTGATCAAAAATGTCAGCAAATGTTTTCTTTCGACATTTCTTCTCTTGCCACCTTGTTCAACAATATCACAAAATTCTAGTAATTGTCGAAAATGATTTTTTGAGATTGATGTCAGATACTTGAATTCGTCTTCAGTGAAACAATTGATATCTTCCCAGTTACGGAGTGGCCTGTTTCTATTAGCAAATGTCCTCATTCTTTGAAGAAAATGTTGAAGATTGGAAATTATGTATGGTTTATTCACAAAATTCAAACCTCCATGCAAGTAATTTGGAAGGAAACCTTGATGATCAAGATGGTGACCATAGCAATAATGTCATTCATTACTGTGTTATTACAATTGAAACATATTTTTGTATCATCCTGAATATCAATAGGTGGATTTCCCGCAGTTTGTCTTCGATATGTTGCAATTTGCAAATCATCAATATTATCTCCTCTATTCAAACGCATTGAGAGTCTAGGAATAACATTTCGGTCACAAACATAACAACTCACTCTATTTGCGAAGGCCATATTGTTCAGCAAAGTTCAACAAACACTGAAAATCACATAAACTTGAACAGTAAAAAAGAAACTTCAATTAGTCCAATAACCCAAAAAGAGTTCTCGGGCTTTATGACAACAAGAAAACGACTATTGACATAAGAATTTTGTTGATTTTATCCTCTTTGAATTGTTCTCCATGCCTACTACGAAATAAGAGGAATATATTAATAAGTAGGTATTCGAAGATGATTCAGATGATGTTTCAAATACAAGAAAAAGAAAGAGAAACGTTCTCTGAAAGGGGGTATATACTATATACAAACATATATACGATTCGAAGATACAAGAACATAATTGAAACATAAAACGTTAATTTGGTGTAAAAATATGCCGAGAATTTGATTTATTATATATCTATATAAGCCGATAGAAATAATTACATACAAATTATGATTTTTTTCTGATTTATCCTATGTGGTATTTTCGTTATGTGACAAATTCATGAGATATTCATGTCCAAATCTTTTTGTAGTACAGGGCGATTTCCTTTGATAATAATGCTATTTTGAGACTTTCACTATTTTATTGTTTTATACAGTGAAAATTCGAAAAAACGAACTTCTGCGGATGTAATAAGTATAATATAACTTCTGAGAAACACTAAGCATGAAAAAATAACTTTTCCATTGAATCGCCTACTAGACGATGCTTGTGCAGATAATAATTCGAGTTATGGCTTTTTTTCGAGGGATGCGGTACGCTATTGTACGGTATAATAACTGATCACTATTTTATTGAAATATTTTTATTTCGAGTAAAAGCGGCCGGACGAGGAAGAACTACAGCAAACCCGCCGAAAACTGGACTGAAAATATAGCAATGGGAAAATGTACAGATCGTAGCTTTTTTCATAAATTTTTCGCCTTGTATATGAAAAACCCGTCATGGGATTCCGCTGAAAATTTTGTACAATATGGATGAAAGTATTTCGAGTTCTCCCATGAAAAAATATTGAATTCTTTTCGGACTCCCTTATGAGATATAGGGTGATTTAAAAAATCAAGGTTTTTATTTATTAAAGTATAACTAATTTTTCAAATTGATATCATTCGACTCTGTATACGATGGAACATATCATTTAACATTCTTCAAGTGAATTTTGTCATTTTAGGTTGGTTTATTACTACAAGGTGTCCCAAAAACCAAAATTCGTTTTGTTTCCATATTTGTGAATCACCTTGTATGAATTGTATCAACTGTGATGCTAGATGAAATGAATTTATAATATTATGTGATAATTCTACCTTTTCTCGCATTTTCTCTTTATAAAACAACTAAATTATGAAAGTCTCAAAATAGCATTGTTTTCAAGTGAAATCGCCCTGTACTACGAAAAGATTTGGAAATGAATTTCTCATGAATTCATCATACACGGATGTGATGATGATCTCACAAAAGATAAATCCGAACTAAATCGTAACTTGGCAGATACAGAGTGATGAAAAGTGAATGTTTCTCATATTCAACACCCTGTATCTCGAAAACTAGTCATAGGATCGTGTTGCGCCCGTTGAAACATTTCATCGGAATGATCAATTCTACAACATATCAAAAATTCAAGAAATTTGACGGAGAGCCATTTTCCCATATAAGGTGTGCGGGGTCCTTTCCGAGTGTTTCAGGCATCGGAAATTACGGCAAGGAAGAAAAGTAAAGGTCGAGGGGATCGGATCCTTCTCTTACGAACTTGCGGAAACTCCCGAAAATAAAATCGAAATAATACACAAAAATAGTAAAAAACATCGGACAGTCGAATAATCTAATTCTAAAAGAAAATTTACCCCCTTCCTAGATTGAGAAAACGTAGAAGTTCGGAAAACGGCGGTTTCGGACATGGAAAATTACGAGAAAAAAATTTCGGTTGAGGAGGTCCTGGGGCTCGGAGGATCTCCCATCATTCTCGAAAATAGTTGTAAAAAATGGTAAAAAACATCGGAACGTCAAATAATTTTCTTTAAAAAAAATTACCCATCTGCTACCGTGAAGGCTAGATAGCAAAAGATTTTAAAAAAATATAAAAAAAATTTATAGTATTTTGTTTTTCACGCATTGCATGTTATATTTGTCTTTTTAGTTCAATAGTTTATAAATTATAGCTTGTTTTTATAAATAGGTTTTTTATATTTATTTTATTTATTCATACCCGTGCTTGATTTACAAACTGGATATTTCCATTTCCATTTGTCTTGTTGTAATTTACTACTAGGTATAGATTACGAATAAAAGTTTGTTTTAGTGGCATAGTCAAACAAAGATGGGGTGAATTCGACAAAGGAAAAAAAATTGATATTGACTTGGTATTCAAAGCAAACCACATACAAGTAGACAACAGTAATAGTTCTATTTCAGTATCAACACCTGAAATAAAGGAAATGTTCAATTCCTTCTGGGAGAAATATTCAGATAATCCGTTGGAAGGAAGAGATATAATTTTGAAATCATTTTGTCCTCAGGTAAAGGAAAGTGAATAATTTTTTAAAGTTTCATTCAAAAATGTTTTCGTAATTACAATAGTCAATTTTTCGGACAACATTTATGGCAATGAATCATTTTATGGTTTTGTAGATTTATGGACTATATTTAGTAAAATTGGCCATAGCTGTTGTTTTGGCGGGGGGAAGTCACATGGACGATGGATCCACAGGTGTTCGAACTAGATCTGAACCCCATCTTATACTTGTTGGCGACCCTGGAACTGGAAAATCTCAATTACTAAGATTTGCTTCCAAAATAATTCCCAGATCTGTGCTCACAACTGGAGTGGGCTCCACTGCAGCTGGATTGACAGTTACAGCAACTATGGTATGACTTTAAGAGCATGAATCAATATAATTTTCAAAAGAGCTTGTGTAGGTTGTATTGTGTCGACATATATAATAATAATGATAATAATAGCGTTTATTCAAGAAAATAACATTCCAATAAGTACAATATTTTAATAACTATCTGGAATAAACGAGAAAAATCACAGAAGCTGCTCATGACAGCTTGTACGTGATTATGTGTGAATATAAATATAGCACGAAAGCACTAGGTACTACTTGTGTGCATATAATAATAAAGATATACATATATAAAATAAAAAATGTAACAGGTGAAAAAAATGTAAATAATATAAAAAAGATAAAATTTCAAAGGGGTAAATATATGTGAGAATGTTATATTAAATATAAAATCTAAATACTAATATTTCAACTATTGATATATTAACAACAGTAATAATTATATTTAATCAACAGTGTAAAAAATACTACAATATGAGTTGAGTATCTAGACTATCTTTGTTCGATTGAGTTCTACTAAATTAATAAAAAGTTTTTCAGTATAAATATTCAAATGAGACGAATTGACACTAATTGGGTACATATAACATGTACTGTTGTGATGAATAATCGCAGGGTGTACCCATAAAAGGAACCTTGTGCATGGGCAACTATGTGTGATTCAATAATATTAATGTTTGCATTTGTAAAATGAACAGCTTCAGACCAATATTAGGTTTTCAGAACGAATGTAGTACTATTAATATTGAGAAATTCATGAATATGTTCTCTTGGTAGTAATTGGATTCATTTTTAAAATTTTATTCTTGAACATACTACTAGAGTTTAATTTTTAAATCTCTTCGGGTAATTCATTATATAGTATTGGTGAACTACTAAACTAGATGTAGATGTAAGATGCATTTATAAATATTACAAAATGATAAATAAGCACATCTCATAGGATCCATTAGTCGGTTGGTTTTTCCGTCTTAGATGGAAATACAAAAATAGTAATACATATAAGACTCAGCAAATGTAGAAGAAAAGATGAAAATTGTAATATAACAAATACAGTCTGTCCTACTTGAGCATTTTGAACACCCTCGTATTTCAATGAGAATCAAATAATTTGAATTTTTCTTTCAAGTAGTAATACTTAGAAATACCTATCTTCATGTTGATAAAACATTCGAAAATCCATTTTCCACACCTAAAAAAAGTTGGAGAAATAAATTTGGGATATTTTTCATCACAAAACTAACACCAAATTCTTTTTTAGAAAACCATATGAGCTATATAATCTAAATCTCAATGCTTGAATCATTTGGATATACAGGGTGTCATCTGTAGCTGGCAACATTATTAACTTTTATGCATGCATATCACTCCCGCAAATGCACAGTCTGTTTTTCTCCATATTGTGGCAGATATCCTACAGAAAATAACTAATTCCCTGGCTAATGCCACGATGAATATTGAATCGCATCTGACAGATATCTGTGCAACATTTCCCAAAGAGATCATGAAGATGCAATTGCAAGGGCCCAGTTTTGTTCCAGAGTGCTTCTAAGGTTGTTCAGGGGGGAGGGCATGGGGGCCACTAGCTCATTGCAAAAATAACTGCTTCAACTTTAAAGAATGGTAACGAAAGCCAGATAATTGAATGACGTGGTCGGGTCGCGGATTGCTGTAAAGTGTCGAAACTATCCTACAAGTGATCGTCACGATGATCTTCCCGAAAGTTTCTATCCGATCAGCAGTCGGCGGGCTATCTAAAACATGTCGGAGGCTTTTGATTCCAAAAGCCTTCAATCGAGGTCTGTCAAGGAACTTCAGGTTTTCAGCGACGCTTCTCGCCCGACTGACTTGCAACTGCTTTGCAACCACCAGTTTTCGTATCTTATCAAAATGATGTCGTTTGGTGGCCAACAACATGTTTTGGTTCAGTGTGCGGTGAGCTTCACTTACAGCCGTATGCATAGTCAATTCCAGCGACTCGCCAGAGTTTCGCCGCTCGCTACACAAGAACTATAATGCACAGTCGAGCTCCAAAAAAGTGGTACATCGCCAGCGTTTCGCCAAAATGCGACTTATCGCCGTAGCGAACGGCGAAACTCTGGCGAGTCGCTGGCGATTGACTATGCATACGGCTGTTAGTTTTGCGGCAATTTGCCGCCCTGTTGGTGCGAAAGACGTAGGAAATTTTAGTCGGTTCTCTACCTTCTTCTTTGTGCTGTTGAATTCAACGTGTGTATTTGACCTTATGATGACATTGGTTATAGTTGGGAAAGTGTACTCTCACAATCAAGTTTGTATATAAAAAACTCTGAAGAATAACGAATGTGAGGTTCTGGGTGTCCCAAAGATAAACTTATTACGAAACAATATTTGTAGAGAGAACACACTTTTTATTTACATTTCGGAGATTCAGCTACTATAAAGCGAGCTCTCGTTCCTCTCTGGCATTGTATTTTTTTTCTGACATTTTGAGTGGTGGTAGTGGTATCTACTAGACAATATGGAACGACGTGTATGACCATTATTTGTCCTCAAACTCGAGAATTCGGAACAACATGTGTGACCTTTATTTGTCCTCAAACTCGAAGACTACTACTAATATTCATGTACATTTCATTCATTCATTCATTCATTCATGACATTTAAGTGTACTCTCGATGAACTGAAATTCAAGTTTGTACATACCACATACAAAAACCATTGAAGACGAATGAATGTGACCTTCATGTGTACTCTCACCATACAATATTTGTAGAGAGGGCACATGTCTTCCCTCCATGGATATCCTGCTTCTAATGCGAGCTCCCAATTCAGTCTGGATCTGTCTGGATCTCTACTAGAGAATAGCGAACAATGTGCGATCTTTGTATCGAGTGCACATTAGAACCAACGTTCTAAGTTATCTAATATACCGATACGGCTGGCGGAGGCTCGATCCTTCGTATGGTGGGGGTTTCTATATGTTTGGGACGCAATCTGAGTGGAATTATACATTGCGGTGTTAATTTGCTAAATATCAGCCTCTTCCGAAACAACATTAATTCGAGCCACTTGAGTTTGGTATTGCGACTTCAGGGGCTTGGTAATTTGAAACGCCTTGCAAGTTCTCTAGTAAGCCTCCAGAGGAGCTCTGAAATAGCCTCGACCCTGAATTTTTGGCGGTAAATATGGCATGCTCTGGGTGTCTTTCACACCATATACCACATAGTATTCCTGCTACGTATCCTTTTCGAGTGGGTTCACTGCTCTCGTGGCAATACAGAAGATGGTCTCTAAAGTCATTCGTCTACTCAAAGCGTTCATCGTCAGTTGGCAAATCATCGTTGGTGCTATTAACGTCTTGATTTCCGATGGAATCGCTCCCTGCCAATAAACTGTTGTTGTTATTATTATTGGTGAAAGACTGGTCCAAACTTGAAATGATGTTTATAGTTTACTAAAAAAAGAACTGTGGTATTATGAAATCAGTATAGAACGTTGTTACTATTCTATTGAAGAGTGTCTCAGTTTTACTTTTTGCGTGAAATGATACAAACCTTTGTTCGTCAATTTCCGAAAATTTCAAAAGTTGGTAGCGATTGAATTCAAACTTCATGTAATTTTTTTCAAAAAAATGTTAAAAACTGTTGAAAAAATTTTGATGTCAAGCACCATTTTGAACATGTAACTTTTTTCCAATTTTTCATTTTTTTTCAGTAATTTATTCGGTAGCATTGTTTGAATGTTATAAACCATAGAAAATAAAATAATACATATTCCACACCTATTGTTCTCAGGACGCAACGTTAGCACTATATGAATTAAAAATATGAAATGTATTGTACCCTTTCTTCTATGTGCAGGAGAATAGCGATGGTTTTGTAAACTGTAAAACAGTGAAAGATTCATAAGAAGTTTGTGTTTGCTCCTTAAGTGCAAATAGAAAACAATTGAAGAAATAATATGCTCTAGGAACATGGCGAATGGCAGTTGGAAGGTGGAGCTTTGGTGATGGCAGATGGAGGAATATGTTGCATTGATGAGTTTAATTCAATGAAAGAACATGATCGTACGTGCATACACGAAGCTATGGAACAGCAAACCATAAGTGTTGCCAAGGTAAATATTTTTGTTTACCACTATATGAATTCAAGAAATTCAAAAGTTTTTGATTAATAGTGTAAATTGATTACATGTGTTTCGAACCTCTATTATCTGAATTGTTTTGATTATATCCGTAATGTGGTAAGTAACAATTACCTGCTTTCTCATTTTGAGAAATAGTAATTGAAAATTATCAGCATAAGTTGATTTAATTTTCATACTAGAAACTGTGTGTGATATACAAGCATTAAACGAAATTCACTCTTGGTAGTCTTCTGATCATATTACAAGACAAAATAATAAATTCTTGTTGCCAATCCCTAAAAGTACTGTGATCAAAAATTAAATAATTTTTAATGGACGTAAGATGTTTAACCACCTTCCATCAAACATTAAAAGTATCAAATCACTTTTTCGGTTTAGAAAGGATGTAAAGTATTTGTTGTCCGAAAGAGTTTATTACAGTTTGCAAGAGTTCTATAACGCGGGTTCAGAAACTCATAATTCAAGCATGAATAGAGCATAGTTGAATTGAAATATATTTTATTGTTTCCATCTGAATCACTTTTTGAGCTAGATTTTTTTGAGGCTAGATTGACAAATTATGGCAGAAATGAAGGGGTCATTGATGGGATGATGAGCGTTAGTGTTTATATTTTTATTCTCGTATAGTTGCATGCGCTCATTCTCGCCTCAGTTACTCCTCTGGTTGAACTATAAGTTTTTCCTGCAGTTGAAATAGCTGCGCCACATTTTTTTGTTAAGTCGCCCGGAGCGCATATGGTGGTGGTACTCTTTCGTTTGTACTTATGCTAAGATCGGGGAGACTATCACCATTATATTCTATAATACATAACTATTTCAATTAACATTTTTATTAATAGTTGAAAAGCTTTGTTGATGAGTTGACAAACTTCTGATATTAAAGTATATTTTGACTTTGACTTTGATCAGTACTTGCTTATGTTTTCCCAGAATGGCTTTGTTTAACAGAATTGGACTGATTTATATCAAGTGATTTAAATCACGATTAAAGTCGTAATTAATATCAGGATTTAATTCAAACTCATACTAGTTTTCCTCCTTTCCTATACCCATCTTTCCTAATATCCGAGTGTACAAAGCCAAAAGTAGTGACACTGACGCCGATGAAGCAGTTGAGCACATAAACTTTTTTACTTTTGGCAGCTGTTTTGTGAATTTCGACTCGTCCTTTTCTGATAACCACCACTATGATGTGCCGTTTATGTTTTTTATTATTTCGGCCAAAAACACAATATGTTTAAATGGACTTCTGCGATATTTTCACTTTATTGTTAATAGTAACATTCCAGAGTATCTTGTAACTAATTAATTGTTTCTAAGTTCAAATTATTTTCTTGAATGTTAATTGATATTTTTTCTTTTGTTTGATAGTAGCTTTTTTTTAAAAAGAATCGACAGCAACCGAAAAACTTTAAAAATGCTTAAATATTTTAATGCCAATATTTGAAATATTTTGGGAAATGATCGCATCAATTTCCTTTTTGTTTTCCTCACAGATTTTTAATTTAATATTCCACTGAGTGACTCACATCTTTGAGTAATCAATTACTCTATTTTATCGCAGAAGCATGGAAGTACTAAACAGCTGCCTCCTATCTTATCTTATCCAAACTTTTTCTCATGCAGGCCATTTTTGCTGTGTTGTATGTCACAAAAGGTTTTACTGTGCACTGGTAATTTGACTCACGAAGAAGTTAGGTCACAAACTATTTTATTCAAAAATTCTGAAGCGAGAGGTTTTCCTGAAGTATCGATACTTTCGTAAAGAATCGCTCATCCATATTCAGTTTTGTACATATTACTGACTCGTTGTGTATGTTTGACCACCCTTGAATGGTCATATATACAATGTCCTGATAGAGAAGAACAACATTTTCCTCCTCATAAATTTCATTTAAAAGGCTGCGTACAAGCAGGTCTTAATAACTGAATAGTTTTTTTTTACTTCTGAGCTTTCGATGCATCTAATTAGTAGCAAAAATTGTATTTGCAATTTGTTTGAGAATTTTATGTTTTTGTCCGCACTACAAAACCACTCATAGATGCTGATTTGTCTCCTTTTTTGAGCCGACTCAAAAGTTGTTGGTATTGGTACTGTTAGGTCTGATCAGACTGTCATAGAATTCGAGGCAGACGATGTAGTAGAAAAACTTACAGAACTTACAAGCGACATTTGAACATCTGAAAAAAAAGGAACATAATTTATACAAAATGTTTATCTCTGTTGAAAAACCATTGACACGTCTGATTTTTATTGAATTAAATTAGCAAAATGTGTTATAATTATTATATTATTGATTGAAAGTTTGATTTCGTGGAGGAAATTCGCTACTTGACATGGTCTTTTGGGTGTGTTGAACTCTCACAGCCTGAAAATATAAAAAAAAAATGTTAATTCATGGAAATCTATACAAGAATCAATTACAAATATCAAATGAATCAATTTCCCCAATGAGTTACTGAGTTTACAAAACTGTTGTCTTGAATAAAATTATAAAATGTTGTCAGTACCGTATCGTATTCTTAATTTGCTAATCTGAAAAAAATAAGGTCAAATAAATTAACTAAAAAATACTTCTCTTTTCAAAGTTTACGTTTGCTTCTGTTATCAAACTCGCTGAAAACTCTATTTCTATCAGGATAATAACATATTTTTTGACAATGTCGTGACAAAGTCAAATGAAATCTGCCAAAAAAAATCCTTAGGGACATTTAGGGGCATTTGCTATCTTGATACATATGGTGTACTGTATCAATCAATCACCTTTTTGCTATTTCTTACTTCGTCTCATACTGTGGAATGTTAAAACAACCAAAATACCATGTTGTTATAATCGAACAATTCAGATAATGTCCGAAACACTAGTAATTAGTTCTGATTTGAATCAATTATGCTAAAAAACGTAAAAATATTATGCCTCCTCAATTTATATCAAAGTTATTATATTATCTCTGTCTTATATATGTTTCAAAATTATATTGTGAAACAACGGTAATGTCTATTTCAGGCTAGTATGGTGTGTAAACTAAACACAAGATGTTCAATATTAGCTGCTTGTAATCCAAAAGGTAATTTGGACCCTTCACAGCCTCTATGTATGAACATAGCTCTGCCGAGTCCTCTCTTGAGCCGTTTTGATCTCATTTTGCTGTTGAGAGATACTGTGGACCAGGAATGGGATGATCGTGTTACTGATTATATATTGAATGGAGGAAGTAACATCTCCAAATTAACCGATGGCGGATTGTGGTCATTAGATATTTTGCAGGTATGTCTCCTAGCAAAGTGCTTGAAGATATCTGATTTGAACTTGTTTTCAGACATATTTTGTTACTATAAAAAAAATTCAACCCAAGCTGTCCAAAGATGCTGAAGTTATATTGGGAACTTATTATCAAATGCAGCGAAAGATAGATACCAGAAATAAAGCAAGAACCACTGTGAGGCTGTTGGAGAGTTTAGTAAGGTGAATTAATTGATTACAAAGTTATTTAGTGAAACTGATGAATATAAAAATTCTTTAGGTTGTCTCAGGGACATGCCAGGCTCATGCATAACGGAAGTGTCCAAATAATGGACAGTATTTACGCAATCATTCTGGTTGATACTGCAATGGATTGGGATTCCGCAATACTAAATTTAAATGTTACTTTGAATAGCGTATTTCCAGAAAGGCCAGCCAGGGATTACCGCAAAATGTTGGAAATGGTTTTGAATAAACTGCAGCTACATGAAATCCTCGAAAAAGAAATAAATCTGTTAAATAAGACTAAGAGTAAAAATGTTCAGTCCAGATTTTTCACGCGCAAAAATACAGTTGAAGATATGGCAGAGCAGATGGATGGGGATGATCTTAATCCTAGAAAAAGTGACGAAAATATTGAAATAAGACAACCCGAGTTGAATTACGAAATTGGAAAAGAACTCCAAGAATCCAAAATTTCTAATTGCCTAAATTCTAATGTAGAAACTGCCACTGTAACTGAGAATGATGTCAGTCTGAGAGAAAATGAAAATGTTGGAAGAAGGTCCCCAGCATTTCTCCAGGATGCTGAAAGTAACATCCAAGAATCTTGTAAAAATGCTGATGATAATTTTAATAATTCTAAGAAAACAACAAATGATATCAAATCACATAAATCTGCCAGAACTGATAATTCTAGTTTGTTCAATTCAGAATTAGATGAAGGGTATGACACAGTTTCGTTCAATATATCAAATAGAAAATTATGTGGGGAAAGTAATTTCGAAAAGAAAATGAACATTCAGGGTAAAACACATTGTAAAATCACCAATCACTTTGAAGATTTCACTGGAAACGATGAATCAGATTTTCTTCATATTTTCGACTCAAGTAAACATGGACCTAGCAAAAGCAAAGAAATTGGACCACTTGATGCTGAGGTTCCAATTTCAAAAAACGGTGTTAAACCACTTATTCAAAATATAAATTCATTGGATCCTAGTAACATTGCTGGACCATCCTCAAATCATGAAGATAAGCCAAGTGTGGCGATGGTTGATAAAACACAATCATTGCAGTCTATCAGAAATAAACCAGGAAAAAGACCAGTTGAGACAGATTTACTGTCTTCATGTCTGAATAATTCAAGTGTGGAGACAAACCAAATACTCAATAAAGATAAACAAGTCAAACGAAAAAACTCTTCTGCTTCAGATTCAGATGGTAGGAACATGAAGAAGAAATCCTCAAGAAAAAAAACAGGAAACGCAGACAGTTTCGACTCTTTCAAAACTGACTTGGACATGTTGAAACATATGCCGGGAGTCAATGACAATTTCGATATTGACTTAGACTTTGACTGGGAGAATATAGGACACCGAACTCAAAGTGACATCTCGAGTAAAAGTGATAATTTCAGTAATTTATCTCAAAATTCCAAAATCAAATCCTTAGGTTTGAGGTTTTCTAGCAATTCAATAAGTTTTAATAGTAGTCTTGTAAGAACTGATAGTAACAAATCCTGTCAGTCGGTTAGATCTATATTCGAGAGCATAGAAGATAATATGGATGATATGAATTTTGATATTTGAATTGTTGAGTTAAGTATTATTTGTTGACTTTTTGTTGTTAATGTTTTACCTAGGTATGCTTTTTGAGTTTTCCTAATTGTTAAACGATTGGTTATTTCTTCTATTAAAAACATACCTATTTGAGATTTATTTCTGTACAATCAATTCTACCAGAATCTAAAGGTTTTTGAGTATTTAATTGAATACATTTATCAACCCCAATGTCACATATACAACTGACTACATACACATTGGCTGCAATGAAGATGTACCAAATCGGAATGAATCAGGTTTTAGAAAATCTGGTGTGATAATATTGATAATAATAGATAGATAGATAGAATTTATTAATCCTTTTTGCTACAGGTTATGTAGATGGGACAAGTCACAGTTCTATGTATATCGATACAGATACAGTAACAATAAAATAAATATAAGTTGTACAGGCACTTTGATATATACACACAAATCTAAAATATAGATAAAATATGATGACACAGGACATTTAAGAATAAACTAAATTATGTTGACAGGTAGTCATCATGTAGGTATGTACTCGACCTTGATGAGAATGTATGTTTGGATAAAAAATATAAAATAAAAAAATAAATACATAAATATTGTAAAGAACAGCACAGTGAGACAAGAACATTTTAAAATATATTAAAATTTTCAGAATAAATACGGACATCCATTGCCCAATTCAAGTGTAAATTCATCTACCGTATAAAAACATTTTTCTGATAGAGAACGTTTCTATTTTTTTTTTAAACTGGTTGGTGACGATTTCTTTACATCATTTGGCAATAAATTATGAAGGCGAATGGCAACAAATTTAGGAGATTTTTCATATTTTGCGTGATTATGTTTTTGTGTTGTGATCGTATTTTTATTCCTGATATTATAATTATGCAGTTCAGCTCTCATTTGTAGGAGTCCTTTATTTTCATGAATATGTGTTAGTATTTTCAAAGTGAACAAACTGGTAACAGTCAATATATTATTTTGTCGAAAAGTCTCTCTAGTTTTTTAGTCAAGATTGAAAATCATTCTCAGAAGTGCTTTATAAAAATTTTGTTTGATCCAGTATCTAGTCCTCAGACAGCAATGTCTTGGTATATAATCGAATGGAACTTAGCATAATATACCGATATTAGTGATTTTGTATCAAACTTATTTTTGAGAGATTTATCAGGTAATATGATTGATTAAATTTGTTTACATGTAAAATCTATATGTTCTTGCCATGTGAAGAGTGAGTCGATCATTGTTCCCAAGAATTATGTCGAACTGACCAATTCTAAAGGTTCATTTCGGAAACTGAGATTGAGGTAGACTTCGAGATTAATTGGCAAATTGCATGCATACTGTTTTGTTCAGGTTCACAATGAGTCTGTTCTTATCACATCATTAAATTCGATTAAAACAGTATTGACTAATTGTTTTATATCGTCAGATATTTGGCTTGATATGATGATAGACGTGTCATCTGCATAGAGATATTTTTTCCATGACTTATATTAGTGGGAAGATCATTTACACATAGTAGGAATATTAGCGGTCCAAGAACGCTACCCCGTAGTTACGAGATACGTCAGAGACGACGTTATTATGCTTCACTTGAAAACATCTATTAGTCAAAAAAGGCACAATTAACTGATTGATATTTCCACGAATTCCTATGATAAATAGTTTTTCTGCTACAAATTTGGTGTTCAAGGTGTCGAAGGCCCTGCTCAAGGCAAAGAAAATTCATACAAAAATTTTTTTTTGTCAATTAAATCGTGTATATGTTGTGTTAAATGGAGCGTTGCAGTTTCTGTCGAGTGATTTTTCCTGAACCCATGTTGGCAGTCTGTCATAAGATCGAACATTTCTAGGCAATCATTTATGCTGAGAGATATAAGTTTTTCGAATATTTTTGAGAACGCACTGATAAGCGATATTGGCCGATAATTGTCGATATTTTTACTGTCACCATTTTTCAATATTGGAACTAGAACGGCAATCTTGAGAAAATCGGAATATTCTCCACAAGAAATACATAAATTCATGATTTGCCCTATTACTTCTGATAGTATATCTACACATTCTTTGACAATTTTTGTGTAAATTTCATCATGTCCTGTGCTTTTTTTATTGGGTAGTGAGACTATCACGTTTTTTACATCGTCTGGTGTTACGGGTTTAAAGAACATAGTTTATTGACATTCGCCATCGTCGTACAGCTACCTGGATTATTTCCTGGGAAATGTGTTCTAATTTTAGGATCAATTATTGTTTCTACTTCGTCAGTGATATTTTTCTGATTGTGATTCAGGACTATACGTTTACAACCAGTTGATGTGGATGGCTGCTTGATAATATTCCAAAGAGTTTTGCTTTTGTTGCTGGAATCATTGACTTTTTTCATATACTGAATAATCTTCTCTTGTCGAATCTCATTTTCTACATTCTTCTTTGCAATCTTATATGCAGTGTTATCGTTTTCGGAGTTCTCATATTTTCTCAGATAATTCATATGCTTGAGATCATCAATTTTTTTCTTTAGTGGGGCGGAGAGGACAATTTTGTTACTATGTTTTTGAGTTTTTTTCCTCGAACATTTGGAAGGCTGCTTCGAAGCACCAATGGAAATGTTCCCAGAAAACACCGAAAGCTTCGTTTATATTGGTAAAAGTTGGTAGAGCTAAAGTTTTTCAAAAATTCCGTATCACCGGTAAGAAGTTTTTTGAATTCGGCTATGGAGAGATCTGTAATTTTTTGAATTTCATGAGTTGTATCAGTTTTTTCAGTGTCGGGGGATATATTTTTTGTTTAATTTTTCTATACTACTGTTTGTAAATGATGATCAGATAAGCCTATATCAAAATTACGAATGATTAAGCTATCTCTACTGATGTTAGTCAATACATAGTCTATACTACTTATAGTTTTCCTATTACCTAGGTGCCCAATTCTTGTTGGCTCATCGAAAAGAGATATTAGTCCATATGATTTAATTATGTCATAGAGCACTATTGTGTTAATATTTCTATTAATAATGGGTCTTTAATTTATTGGGGTGCATGATGATATCAAAGGTTTGTTTACGGGTTGTATCAGTTGATTCTCAAATTTATTTTGATACTCAGTACCCTGATATTCAGTAACTTTATTTTTGAGCCCCCTAACATTGTGAACAAAATAAACTCCTTTGTTCCTGAACATTATTTTATTACATTCAGCAGCTTCACATTCTTCTCCAAACCATGTAATAGCGAGTCAAGTTTTCTATTTTAGAAATAACACAAATCCTGTCAGAACCACTGTACATTCGGAGTTCCGTTGTGTCCTGATACCTAGAATAGTATTACTCTATTCTGTTCTGCTATTATAGGTTTCAGTTCTTCTAGGGTTTTCCACACTATAGTCTGAACGTCACTTTTGGCACAGCAAAGCATTCAGTACCATTTGACTATCAGAAACAATGTGATTCTGCCTACCCACATAAGCTGTCCTCAGATTCTTAGAGATACATGGTTGTATCGCGTGCATTCTGACCTGGAATTCTGCACTGTACATCTCGAGGATGTAGCTTCGGCTCAATCTGGGATTTTCACTGTACTTTCCGAATTCTGTTCTATTGCCAGTCCTTGACCTATCTGCAAAACAGGTCAGTTCTCTGAGAATATGTCCTGTTGTTCCGACTTTCCATTCTTCACAATCGGTTATGGTGACCGAATTCCTAAAATTCGGTTTCCTAGAATTGTTTTGATGTTCATGTGACCTGATCTAACTCTAGCTCTAACTCTGACTTTTGGTAATTATTCACTATCTATCCATGCGTGTATTTTTTTCTACTACCAATATAAGCATTAATTATTATTAAAATCCAGAGGCCGCATATGTTATTGAAAGGCGTAGGTACTACATTATTTAAAATTCAAGGCAAACACCAGAACTACATCAAAATCTCACTCGACGCTTGTTTAGCCAACTAATTTATGATTTTCTATGAACTAGAAACTACTTATTCTACGTTACTCTTATTCATACTATTCATCTCAATGCCTACATGAAATTATCTTATCTAATTGTTCACCTTAATTTTCTACTTTACCTTCTCGACTACTCATCTCAGTGGTCAAGTTAACTCATTATCAAATTAATAATAATAATATAATAATAATAATTTATTCACCAAAGGGAAATATTTAACAATAAATATACATATTGACACAACAGGGAATAAATACGGTTAACCACAAAAGGAGATCCTTGAATGTGGATTTTCCTGATATTCCTAATTAAGTTAATTAACATATTTATAAATTAAAAATATGGAATAAGAATTTCCGATAATAACATGAATATATATATAATAATATATGTACACATGATCATGCTCTGCTGCCCATACATTTTACCATTCTTAACACATATGATTAACTGCTGTCTACTTAATAATGTCTTTCCTAATTCCTGGAAAATTGTGAAGATTATTCCAGTACCAAAAAAAACCTAACATCGAAAGTCTGAATGAACTTCGACCAATTGCCATACTTACAGTGTTTTCCAAAATCTTAGAAAAAATCATGAAATTTCAACTGAACAAACATATTAACGAATATGATATATTACCTGTCAACCAATCAGGATTTAGATCAGGATACAGCTGTACAACAGCATTATTAGATGTCACAGATGATTTATTCAGAGATATAGACTCTGGCAAAACGGCTGTTGGAGTGAACGCCCTTTGTGTTGAATCCCGAGATGGTCGTCAATGACTTCGAGTTGTTGTGATATATGTTTTTTAGAAAAAGTCTGTCAATCTTTGTTATCAGAGAAAAAGTTATCTTGTTTGATATTTATATTAAAGTTCTTTGCTACTAAAGGGAGTTTTCCTCCATTCTACAATACAAGTGGTCCTTCAAGCAGTCTTACGAATCAACCTTTGGGAGAAGAGTCCAGTTCCAGCAAAAAAATGTCTACAATAAAATTGACATTTGGTAACATCCATGACATCTCCTTGAAACTCAAGAACACGGGTGACAAAAATATGATGGAAAATCTTCATTTTCTTTTGTATGGAGAACTACCCAAAGTGAAAGCAGTGAAGAGGAAAATTACTGCATTTTCCGGGTACACTTTCCAAGAAAACTCAGAAGAATTCCACGAATACCTTGCCCTAATCAGTGAATCATTGAGCATCAAGAATTTACAGAAACTTTGTGATTTCCTTTCTCAAAAGTACACTAAAACTGCTTCTGCTCATGATCTTGCTGGTATTCTGTTAAGTTATATCATGAAACTACTAGGGAAAGAAATACTTAATCCATCCAATTCAACAAAAAGTGATCGACATTCCGTGAAAAGAGAGAGTAGCAAAGGAAAATCAATAAAATCATTCAAATTTCGAGATAACAAAATGCTTCTGGATTTACAAAAGGAAATTGATGGAATTCAAGATGAATTATTCACAAACAGAGAAGAAATCATTCATTTACAATGTGAAATAGAAGATTCGAAAAACGATGAACAGACACCTGCTCAAACACTCAAAATTAAAGAGAACGAGCTAGCAAAGAAGACAAAAATTCTAGAAATCCAAGAAGATCGTCTCAAGCACAAAGGTAAATTGGATCAAATATGAGGAATTCCTAGAAATATCAAACCAGTGCGACACGACGGATATTTCATCAGAAGATGAAGATTTCGATGATATAGGTTCGACAATGCCTAGCAGGGTGCAAGAATGGGCAAACTTGGTGAACAATCAGGATGAATGTTGCAAAAGTGATACAAATATAGAGAATTTGACTCGATCTATCAATATGTTGACACGACAAACCATTGGAAATCAGCTGGCAGATTTTGATGGAACATCTTCTTTGAAGTGGCCTATATTTTATGCACAGTATAAACTTTCCGATGAGGCGTGTACATTTTCTCCAAAAGAAAACGTTTTGAGACTCAATAAAAGCCTGAAGGGGGAAGCCAGAAAGATGGTAGAAATACTACTCATCACTGCAAAAAACCCGATGGAAATTCTTGATATTCTCCAGAAGAAATATGGCCGTCCTGAACTCATTATGGAAGAACTACTTTCGAAAGCTCATGAAATCCCAGAAGTAGAAAACCTCGACTCATTTCTGAACTTCAGTAACACGATTCGAAATATTGTGGAAATCGTTCAAGGAGATATTGCCAAATTTATCGATCAGCGGTATTTATTAGCTACTTTCGTGAACAAACTTCCTCCTCATCTAATCACACAATGGGGAAGTTTCCTAATAGAGAAAAAGATCAAGGATCGTGATGAATCTTTGAAAGATTTCTCAGATTGGATTCAAAGAATTTCAGAAGCAGTTTCCCGAGTCACTTTTATATCGAAAACCTCTGGAAGTTACTCTAGCACGAGCAACGGAAGTTACCCTAGCACGAGCAACGGAAGTTATCCTAGTACGAGCAACGACTACGAAAGAAAGCATCACAACAAAAGCAACAACATAACACCAAAGCCAGCAAGCAGGATCTGCAAATTGTGCACAAAAGGTGAACATCAATTGCAAAGATGTCAACAGATCCAAAACTTGGATGTACAACAAAGATGGAAAATTGTCCAAAAAATTAATGTTTGTTACTGCTGTCTCCGTTCTCACAATGGAAAATGCAAAAAGAGAACAGCATGTGGTGTAAACAACTATGAACGTTTTCATAATAACCTTCTTCATAAAAATAAAGAGAATTTGTCGAATTCATTTCACAGAAGCTCCGAAGCTAATACTTGTGTCAATGAGGTAACCTGCAGTACTTTGCTGAAAATGCTGCCAGCCAAGATCAAAGGCCCCAACGGAATATTCAACATCACCGTATTGTTGGATGAAGGAAGTACAGCCACTTTGATCGATTCTTCAGTAGCATCAAAGCTCGGACTAACAGGACCGATTTCACCTCTTTGCTGCAAGTGGACAGGAGAAATCTATAGATACGATGAAAATTCTCGAGTAGTTGAAGCAGAAATGAATAGAATAAACAGTGATTCGTACAATTCACTGAAAAATATCCGAAATATCCAAGATCTGAAATTACCGTTCCAAAAGTACGATCTTCAGAAAATAATAAAGAAATATCCTTTCGTCAAACAATTTGCTTCTGTACTTGAAATCAAGGAAAATCCAACACTTCTCATAGGACAAAATAATGCTCATCTCATTCTCTCCAGAAACATCATACAACCCCATCCAAACGGTCCAATTCTATCTAAAACTAAAATAGGTTGGACTCTCCATGGGTCTGTAGAAAATCTTCAGGGAGATTCGAAGAATGAACTAGCAGTCGTCTGTTGCGAAGAAGCTGATGAAACTCTCCATAACTTGGTGAAAGGTTTCATGAAGATTGAAAATTTTGGAGTACGAAATAAAATTGCCATGGAAGAGCAACTCAGAAGACCTACCCGAATCCAAACAAATGGCTTTTCGAAGACTGATTTGCCTTGAAAGACGTCTCAGAAAAGAACATGGTTTGGGTGAAGCATATTCTAAGGAAATTCAAAAATTATTCGAGAAAAACTATGCAGTTCCTGTTCGAGATCATGAATTACGAGAACAACAACGCATCTGGTTCCTGCCACATTTTCCTGTTACAAATCCTAACAAACCTGGTAAAGTTCGTATCGTTTTTGATGCTGCTGCAAGAAGTAATGGTTTTTCACTGAATGATTTTTTGCTCACTGGACCAGATCTCTTAACTTCGCTCTTTGGTGTCCTGCTGAAATTTAGAATCAATAAAATTGCATTCGCCGGCGATATAAGGGAAATGTTCAACAGGGTTAGAATAGCTGAGGAAAACAGTTTTTCCCAATGTTTTCTGTGGCGAAATTTGAATTCAAATGAATCTTCAAAAATATTTCGCATGACTGCAATGCTCTTTGGAACAACCTGTTCACCGTTCCTGGCACAATTTGTTAAAAACTACAATGCTGAAAAACACAGAGCAGAAAATCCAGAAGCAGCAAATGCAATAATACGGTCCCACTATGTTGACGATTACTTGGACTCGACAGAGAGCGAAGAGGAAGCCATTCAGTTGGTGAACGACGTCATTCGGATTCATGCCAAGGGAGGGTTCGAAATTCGCAATTTTATTTCGAATTATTGAACAATATTCCGAAACAGCTCATAGCAGATGAACAATTGTGCACTGAAGTCGACGAAAACTCCAATCCAGAGAAAATTTTAGGAATGATGTGGAATTCTTATAACGACTGCTTCACATTCAATCTAAAATTCCACAAAATTCCGAAAGATATATTAGATGGTGCCAAAATTCCCACGAAAAGACAAGTCCTTAAAACAGCGATGTCGGTGTATGATCCCATAGGCATGTTGTCACCCATAATAATCAAAGTGAAAATCCTTCTACAGAAGATATGGCGTGCAGGACTGGGCTGGGACGACTGCATCACCGATAATATGTTCAGGAAATGGTTAGCTTGGTTGGAACAACTGAAAAAGGTCATGGAAATTGAGATTCCACGCTGTTATTCTTACCATCTGCGAAAAGCTGAAAGCATAGAATTGCACACATTTGCAGATGCGAGTGAAGACGCCTACGCATCAGCCATTTATCTCCATTTGAAATATGAAGACGGTGATGAAGTAGTACTCGTAACATCAAAAGCTAGAGTTTCACCTCTGAAGTCACTTTCCATTCCGAAACTTGAACTACTTGCTGCAGTGATGGGTGTGAGGTTATCCATGGAAACTACTAAGTATCTCAATTTCAACATCGAAAAGAAGTTCTATTGGACTGATTCGAGAACGGTTCTACATTGGATCAACAGCGAGAAGAAACTACAAACTTACATGTCCACTAGGGTGGGAGAAATTTTAGAATATACAGAAATTGAGCAATGGAGATGGGTTCCAACTCTAAAAAACGTTGCAGATTATGCCACGAGAGAAACCACCAAAGATGAGATTCATGCAAATCATCGATGGTTCAGAGATCCTACCTTCCTTTACGAAAATCGGGATAAATGGCCAAAAATTCCAATAAATATTGAAAAAATTGATGAACAAGAAATAACTCTGCAGAACGTCGAACTAAAGGAAATATGTATATTGGAGGCTTTACCTAATATCAAAAACCACTATACATGGATTAAACTTCTGCGAATCACAGCGAGGATCCACCAATTTATCCTTTTTCTCAGAAAAGAACGAAAATCTCTGTTTCTGGAATGTGAAGATATGGCATGGAGCGAAAAGTTATGGTGGAAAGCAGTCCAATGTACAAAATTTCCCAAGGATCTCAAAAATTTACGCGAAAGTAAATCCAATAAAGATGGTCGCCTACATCACATGTCGATTTTACTTGACAAAGATGGAATCATGAGGGTTTGCAGCAGAATTCTACGGATCAAAAACATTCCTGAAGAAATTGAAAAAGAATCTATAGTTCTTATGGCACGCCGTTTCACTTTTTATTCGACTTGACCGTAAACTCCCATTTAAATGTCACTTCATTTTTATGCGACTTGCGTTAAAATGAGCGGAATAAATATTATTATCGTTTACTGTAATTCCATTGCTAATAACAATTCAATTAAAATTTCCTATTGGAAATAGCAATACTAAGACATCCGGCCTATCAATTTGTTAGGGAATATATTTCTATACAATTATCAAAAATTCATTTTTATTATGTTAACCGGTATTTAAATTATAAATAACAATTGGAATTGATTTTGTTTGTGCAACAAAAAACTTCAGTATGTTTTCGATGGCACATGTAGTACTATGATATTTGGTACAATATTTGAAATAAATGAACAACTCTCATTCGCAGCAACTGACAGAATACATGTAACATCCTTCAATTCGAAATGGAAATAACGTTTTCATTTGAAAGTAAAAGGAAAATAAGACTCACCGAAATTATCTTATGAGCCATTATAATGGAAACAAATTGAAATGGCATTTTGATAGCTAGGTCGAATAAATGAATGAAGCGCCGGTTTTCCTCTTATTATATTACATTTTTATGCAAAGTTCAAACGTGGCACTTGAGGATATGTGGCATCAAATTATTTCATACTACGTTTCCATTTCCATTGTACATGCATTATTACGGTACCTGATTTTTGTTACATACCACCGTCAATAATCCTTAATGTGCAATAAAAATACAAGTGTCAAGAGAACTCGTGTATGGTCACATCTTCTTATATGTTATAGAAACTCAGGTGCCATTTAAATTCCACCTCATATGATTGTGAGTTTGATGTGCATGACAGCGGAGTTCCATCGATATGTGATCGACAAAAGAATGAAACAACATTTAAATTAGACTTCGATATCTGAGACATCGCGTTAATGAGTCGTGCAGAATAGAAATGGCATTCAATCAAATATTGTATATTACAGTCGCAGAACTCCAAGTGCCATTCAAATGCAACTGGCATTTTATTGTCACATTGATGTTCGCGACATAGAAGTGTAATGGAAACGTGAGTGACAAAAAAATAGAGTATCATTTAAATTCGACTTCAAAACCTACGACATCAATGTGCACGATATTTTAATGTTGAATATTAAACGTATTCAAATTTCTATTACCAATGGAAATGCAAAAGGCTACATAAGTCCAAGTCACATAAAAATGCATGTTCCATTCAAATTGGTACCCCAAAGGCGTGTTTTACATTTATTTCGGGTTCAAAAATGAAATCAAATTGCATTACCAATGAACATGAACAAGACACCTTAGTTCAAGTGACATAAAAATGCATGTCCCATTCAAATTGGTATCCCAAAGGCGTGCGTTAAAATTTTTTTTTTCGGGTTCAAAATGAAATTATAGCCAGATTATTTCATTTTGTTTATTGTTCCTTTTTCTTTTGGAGAAGGGCAATTTGAAAAGGTATATAAAAGTAAATTACTACTTTCCATCTGTAAAGTATGGAATCTATTTCAGGGTGTGAATGGTGGGAAAAAGAAAAATACTGCTGCTTCCCGAAGAAGTAATACATTACAATTGGTATCCCTTTTCAATTAGTCAGAAACTGATAGTATTCTGAATTTTCTATGAAAAATAAATATCCATCCAGTTTCGGTTAACCTTCATCTTTCCAGTAGTTGGTGTAAACTTGAGTTCTGCGGTGTAACCGACTTATGGACTTTTTCTGTTTATTCGTTAAGTCTCGTTCATACCATCGCGAATTTCGCAATTTTTCTTGGAATAAAATGGCTGTAGACATGGTTCTGCGTCAACGATTGGTCCGGCATGGGTGAGTGTATGAACAAGCCTTTATGAGAACAGATGTTTCTTTCCTAAATTTTAAGAAAAAATGGTATGAAGAACATGATAGCTGTTTTCCATTTAACGTAAAGAGCTCCTCAGAGCTACCCAGAGCGAATGACCATGCGTTCTATTTGGTGGGACTGCAAGCACCGGAGCTGCAATGATTGATTTTTCCCTTGCCCCTCGAGCACCACCCCTTTTATAGGTGAATGAAGCACAAGTAGACAAAAGTCCGCAAAAATACAGTTGTGGCGAAAACGTCAGTGATGAAGTGATTTTCGATCTTAGGCTTTAAGTCTCGTTCATACCCTCACGAACTTCGCATCAGAGAGATATTTCAGTACTAAATAACGTCAGGTAGTAATAAAGACAACGTTATTTTGACATGTACGCACGCGCACTGTGAATCTGGAATAAGGACAACTCTATTAAAATACTGCCTACCTTTATTAGTAGACGTTTAAAGGCGAAGATAAACATTCCTTTATTTCCATTTAGGGTGAGATCGTAAATTATCGTGACATGATCAGTGGATAAAACATAGCTGATTGATAAATATATTAGATTTTCAATAAGAGTCGACCTAAAAGTTCGTTAGGGCAATTCTATCATCACAATATTTCCTTCTAATTCTGAAATCAATTATGCGGAGAGAAAAATCCAAGAGAAAAAATTGATTAAGCTCAGGTTAGGTTCTGTCAATCACGAGTGAATAAGGGACGAACAGATGAAACCTGCAATATCTCTGTTTTTAATCAGACAATAGTGGCAGTCACTATATCGAAATAAAGTTGCCTCAAATACTGACTAGCGTTATTAGAATATCTCTCTAAGGGCCCGTTTTTCATGTTCGAGTAAAACTCCAGATAACTAACTAATAGTTTAGATAGTGAATGACATTCTTTAAATGTTGTTCGAAGGATCACATTCTAACTATTAGTTAATTAATCTGGAGGTTAACTAGAACTTGAAAAACTGACCCTTAAATTATATTCTAATCGAAGATGCAGCGTATGCAAACAATGATCAACACGTGATCGCTTCGTGACTTGCTGGAAACGAGCAGCCATTTTATTTGCAGAAAAATTGTGATGTTCGCGAGGGTATGAACCATGTCGGCAGTCATTTTATTCGTAGAAAATTGCAAAATTCGCGAGGATATAAACAAGGTTGAAATGGTAATTTTTGTGCTTTCGTGCCACAGAATAATGTTCACCGTTAAGTATTGATAATACTTTCGCGAATTTCGTAATTTTTCTGCGAATAATAAAATGGCTAACAGGCAAGCCGAACCAATCGTTGTTGCAGAACCATGTCGGCAGCCATTTTATCCACAGAAAAAATGTGAAATTCGTTGGGGTATGAACAAGACTTTAATCTTGACATCTGATATCAGCACTGAAATGAAATTATAATATGATGACTGGAATGCTCTTAGTTCCACTGCGCACCCGTATAAATTGATAACTATAGGAGATGAAGAAAGGAGGCACATGCAATCTAGCAGAGAAATACTTTATTGCTTACTTGTATGGGTGCGAGTGTGACTTTTATCTGCACGTACGTGTTATTAGTTTCCCAATTTATGGTTTTTGAACACGCCAGTGCAGTGCAGCGCGTCTTTGTATCAGTTTTATATGTTACAATCAACTCAATCTCGATTCCTCCGCCACTGCCAGGAACCACAAAACAAACATGGCGGCCTCCATGAGAAATCAAGTCGCGCAGCCTTACGAGCATTCCAGTCATCATATTATAATTTCATTTCAGTGGATATCAGTCATATCTGATTTGTCAAAAACAAAGGTTAACGTGGGTTAACGAATGAATCTATGCCTGTGATGGCCCCGGGAACCAAGGAGACTAAAATTTAACAAGGAGAGTTTAATCCCCATAAGACAATGAGGACACCAGTAGAAAGAGATGAAAGAACATTCGTGACGAAATGTGACGTAGCAGGACGTGTCATGGCCACCGTTCTCTATAAACAGTGACGGACTAGCCTTTGGTATATGAGAGTTACTGCTGACAGTTTTGTTGCTTGGTTCGAGTAGAAAGAGATGAAAGAACATTCGTGACGAAATGTGACGTAGCAGGACGTGTCATGGCCACCGTTCTCTATAAACAGTGACGGACTAGCCTTTGGTATATGAGAGTTACTGCTGACAGTTTTGTTGCTTGGTTCGAGTTCGACTCTGTACTTATATCCAAGTACGTCGCGTTGATGCTACAAGATTCTGATTGGCTAGAACTTATTAAATCCTCCTTGTTAGTTTAGTCTCTTTGACCGGTGACCGGTCCGACCGTCATACCTACGGAAAAATGCATTGCATAGGTAGCGAATAAAATATTAAAGGACGGTCGGACCTCGGAACGGTCACTAGTCACTTCTTTTGTATGTGATGTTTGTACTGGGTACTGTTTATGATCGCACTTCCGTATTGAGAATTGAAACGTGTGTTACAAAATTTATCTTGTATTCGCTATCACCACGAAGTGGGCGACATCTACATTTCGAAATTTGTATATAAAACTCCGGGAAAACAAACATTCTGCCATAAGATTACGTGTTAATAAATTAGTGATTATTTCTTTTTCATTCCATATTTGGTTCAATTTTTTTGATTTAAAGGAAGAAGCATGGCTTTGATGTCACAAGTAAGCCAAAAAAAATTGTCCAGTGCCATAATGCAAGAATTATTCTTTTGCAAATGTCTCAATGCACTCTTTTCCCAGAAACCAGAAATTAGCTAAAACATTGGGAATTATACTGAAAATCGAGAAAGTAATTCATTAACATACGTGTATTTGCATCCGTGAACAGTGTGAACTCTTTATTTTGAGTGTTTTCACATCTAGTGAGAGAATTTTGATTCATAACTGGTGTAAATTAATCCATTTATTTTCTAGACACAGCATTAAAATAATTGATAAAAAATGTCATTCCTTCTCAAAACATTGCAGAAACGAGTTCACTGAGGCAACGAAATAGAGGAACAAATGAAGTAATACAGGATTTTATAATTATAATTGTGTTTTTTAACTTCAAAACTTGACAAGGTCAATCATCAAGGTTAGACGCTGTTGAAGTTTCAGGATCACGGGCCATTTTTCGTTCAAACACTACTGAAAAATTGCAGCCAAATGAATTTTCACATCAGGCATTTATAAAAAAGCACTCCAAAGTTGAGGTAGAAAGTAAAACTCAATAATTAAAAATAATATCAAAAAGTCGTCAACTGTCAAGACAAGATAATTAAATGACATTTGCTTTGTTTTCCCGGTAGGGTCACTGAATCCAGAAGGTCGTGCCGTCCTTACGGGTATGGCCAATGGGCGTGGTCTAGTACTTGAAATAGATCAAGTGTTCAAATAACCCACAAAACTTGCTCTGTAATTGGTGATTTTGTGGGTTATTTGAATACTGGAACTATTTCAAGTATTGGACCACGCCCATTGGCCATACCCGTAAGGACGGCACGACCTTCAAGATTCAGTGACCCTATTTCCAGGAGTTTTGGAGCGCCACCTGGTGTCAATGGTGATCTCGAATTGGCCCACGGATATTAGAAAGATGGTCTTCTCATCCGCCATGTTTGTGACGTCAATGAAGTACAATTTTTGTAAACAGAGCGTCCTATTTCTTCTTAGGGCTAGTTCTTGGAAATTTTCTTTCAGGCACGAATATTTTAAGAAAATTATCCCTCGTCGCTTTGCGACTAGGGATGATTTTTAAAATATTCGTGCCCTCGAAAAAATTTCCGGAAATAATTTAAGCTCTTGTGATATTATAAGTGAAAATCTCCCCATGCGCAAACTATCTAGTGTAAATTTGTTCCACGAAAAAATTCAAATGTAGAAATGATACCTAATCAAACATTTAACCAACTGTTATGATTAAAATGTAAAATGTACCCACAAAACTGGTACAAAGTTCTGTGATGTAACCTCAAAGTGAATTAAAGGTAATAAGGTAATAAAAGGTTTCTTTATCCGTGAAATTTACTAATCTCAGACTATTTTCTAGATTTATCAATTATTTGGCAACCATGCTTTTTTATACCCTTTCAGATACTTATTGCAATCCTGACCCTTTCTCAAAATCAAAAAGGAACAATAAACAAATGTAATTATTTACTCCATCTTGCTCATTCTATCATTTTTGAGCCCGACGTAAAATGAAACGCACGCCTTTGAGATCCTAATTTAAATGGGGCATGCATTTTTTTGCGACTTGGACTTGTAGTTTCTTGAGCATTGGAATAGCAATTTGATTCATAGTTGAACCCGAAATAAATGTAACGCACGCCATTGGGGTGCCAATTTAAATGGAACATGCATTTTTATGGGACTTGGACTTATGGTGTCATGTACATTTTCATTGGTAATAGCAATTTGAATACATTTTCCATTCAACATCATTATATGGTCCACATTGATGTCGTAGGTATTGAAGTCGAATTTAAATGATATTCTATTTTTTTGTCACTTGCGTTTTCAGTACACTTCGATGTCGCCTTCATCCATGAGACAATAAAATGCAAGTTGCATTTGAATGGCACTTGGAGTTCTGCGGCTGTGATGAACAGTTAATGTTGACTTCTCAATAAATGAATTGAATGCCGTTTCTTTTCTGTTCGACTTTTTAACATGGTATCGAAATCTAATATAAATGTTATTTCATTCTTTTGTCGATTAATATTTATTGCACTCTACTGTCATGTACATCAAAAGTCACAATTAAATTCAAGAGGAAATTACGTGGCACTTGAATTTCCAGTTACATGAGATGTGACATTATAGGAGTTCTCTTTGTCACATGTATATTTATTGCACTTGCGATTTAATTGCGATAGTATGCAATGAAAATGAAAGTACCATGGAAATGCATGTGGAATGGAAATAGAAATAGTGTGTGCCATTGGATTTGTAGGTGAGATGTGAGTGATAAAATGTTAGATAATCAGACACAAACATCAATGTACAAAAAAACAATATCGCATACGATGAAAATGATACAATTGAAATTTAAATAAGATTGATAGACTCATGTGACATGAAAATGAGAGTTCACATTACTATTAGCAATAAAATTACAGTAAACATTTAAATGGGAGTTTACGGTCAAGTCGAATAAAAAGTGAAACGGCGTGCCATAAGTTCTAGATGGTGATCATCAGTACGTACAAAAAATGATCATGCACTTTCACGCAAAAAATGGCCATCAAGGTATAGAAACAGTTATTAATGATTTACGAAGGAAATTCTGGATACCAAAAATTCGCACTGTTGTGAAAAAGGTCTTCAAGAGCTGTCAGTATTGTAGGCGAAGAATGGCAAAAAGTTTTCAACCAATAATGGGTCAGTTACCTCAAGAAAGACTTCTAAAACAAGAAAAGCCCTTCTAGGCAACTGGGATGGATTTTTTTGGGCCATATACAGAAAAGATCGGAAGAAGACTAGAAAAACGCTATGGAGTTCTTTTTACATGCCTGACAGTAAGAGCTATCCATGTAGAAATTAGCTATAGTCTCAGCACTGACTCATTTATCATGGCCATAAGGAGGTTTTTGGCAAGAAGAGGGGCCGTAAAAGTTATTTGGACTGATAATGGATCAAATATTAGAGGAGCAAGCCGTGAACTCTTAGAAGCATTCGATGAACTGGAAATAAGCTCAGTAGTCACCGAACTAACCAACAGAGGAATATCTTTCAAAAGAATTCCCCCTCTTTCTCCCTTCATGGGGGGAAGCTGGGAAAGAATGAAAGGCTGTTTCAAGAGAGCGCTCAACGCTATACTGAGAGATAGACATCCAACGGACGAGATATTACAGACAGTGTTTTCCGAAGCCGAATACATCGTCAATAGTCGACCACTCACTCATGCATCAGATAACCCTCTAGACCCTGTTAGTATTTGTCCTAACGATATTTTATTGGGAAAATCATCTGATATAATGACACCCGGTTTGTTCACTGATCAAGACCTTGTTACCAAGAAACAGTGGCGCATATCCCAGTACATGGCTGATTTGTTTTGGCGTCGTTGGTTGAAGGAATACCCAATATCGAAATAGGTGAAATTGTGGTAATAAATGAAAACAATGTTCCAAGAGGTATGTGGCCAATGGGGGTGATAGAAAAGGTCTACAAAGGAGAAGATGGAATTGTTAGAGTAGCTGACGTCCGTACGGCACAGGGCATTTTCAAACGTCCAGCGAGAAAACTAAAACTCCATCCACTGAATATCACTGTATTGACGAAAGAAGAGTCAATACCAGGGGGGACAATGTTGGAGTGAACGCCCTGTGTGTTGAATCCCGAGATGGTCGTCAATGACTTCGAGTTGTTGTGATATATGTTTTTTAGAAAAAGTCTGTCAATCTTTGTTATCAGAGAAAAAGTTATTTTGTTTGATATTTATATATATATATATAAGTTCTTTGCTACGAAAGGGAGTTTTCCTCCATTCTACAATACAACGGCAGCTCTCGTTTTATTAGATTACTCGAAAGCTTTTGATACGATCAATCATGATATAATTTTCTCCATCCTACACTATATTGGCTGTTCTGATAATGCAGTGAATCTATTTAAAAGCTACCTCTCAAATAGGACATAATTTGTTGAAACGCATAATGGACATTCTGACATCGGGATAATATCGAAAGGGGTTCCACAAGGATCCATCTTAGGGCCCTTGCCATTTTCAATATATACATGTAACTTCATAGAAACTCTAAGGCATGGTAAAGCATATATGTATGCAGATGACACTGACATTAAATTCTCCTTCAGTCACGATGAATCACAATTAGCAAACATTCTCATCAATGAAGACCTCAACCGATTACTTGAAAAATCACATCAACTCTCTATCAATCCTCTCAAATCGACAGTGATGATTTTCGGTAAATATCGTCAACATATTGCTAATGTTATCAAGATAAAGTTAAATGGTGCTGATATAGAATGTGTCAATGTCGCAAGGAATTTGGGTTTAGAACTCGACACTGATTTGCGTTTTAATTACCACGTGAACAAATGTCTCAAGAAAGCCTACTGCAACTTGAAACTTCTATTTCCACATCGACATACTTTGCAAACGTCAACAAAAATTTCACTCACGGACATACTGGTATTGAGTCACTTTAATTACTGTGATACAGTTTATGGGCCTTGCCTTGATAATATAGACAAAAATAGAATCCAAAGAATACAACACTCATGTCTGCGTTATGTTTACGGCATCAGGAAATACGAAGCAATAACACATAAATTACTAGAAGCGAATTGGTTGGACATGAGCACAAGGCGTAAATTACATTCAGCAACCCTTTTTCATAAAATTATTTTCTACAAAACTCCACCATATCTTTTCAAAAAAAATTACATACCGCGGCGATGTTGATTCACTGAACGTTAGATTTCGTGGCCTAAATTCTCCCTCATTTCACCGTACTACCTTTTTTAAAAGGTCATTTACTTTCTGCGTATACACCCTACTCAACAGTATTTCAGAAACTCTCAAGAAGTTCAAAAAAACTTTTAAGAGCACTCTGTTAAAACAGCAACAAAAATTATAATTCATATTTATTTCCACAGCAGACAATAACATCTTCATAGTCACCAGTCACCATGTCGATATATTCAAGTAGAATGCCATTCACCTCCTATATCAAATTCAAGTATCTCCAACCAAGTAATTTCTATTATAGCATATTATATTCATTTCTTATTTTCCTTTATTAATAGATATCGATCTGTAATTTATATATTTTTATATATTGATATTTATAAAGGTAAACACAAAGGGCTGACACCTTGTATCAGTTTTAACTGTCTGTCAGCTCTTTTTCGCAGGACTCGCTGATTGAACACTATAATTTAAGATTTTTTTTTGTAACCTTATGCGAAATGCGAATTATTATTATTATTATTATTATTATTATTATTATTATTATTATTATTATTATTAATTCATAAATACATATGCTGATAGCAAATGCATTACGGTCTCAGGTGCCCCACGACATTCCCTGCATCGGGTGTCAGGGACGTCTATACCCATCACGCTACTACGGTAGACGAGGGTGTTGAAGACACCATCCTGGCAGGCCATTATGAATCCCTCGGTCTCCGACTTTAGCTCACTCGAACTGAGGAAGGCAAAGGTCAAGCTTTTGGATAAGCCAAGGTCTTCGATGTTGTTGAAGAAAACACCATGCATTGGCTTATCCATATGCAGCTGTAGGAGAACCTCTGTCTCCGCAGCTTTAATGTGAGCTTTTAGCTGAACGGGTCCCAACTCGGTGACAGAGTTTGGGTTAGCCCGTTCAGTGTCGAATACGAGACCAAGTTCATCGGCTGCACGGGTTGCTGCCTTAAAGAGAAATGCTCCAATCCCTGCTTTTTCATGGTCGCGGACCATGCAGAGAAGGGGATCTGAACTCCTGATGACTTTACAGGCTCCATCCAGAACCATTCTGTTATGCAGACACTCCAAACTCAAAAGTCCACGGCCTCCCCGTTGTCTGGGAAAGTATAACCGTGGAACAGACGATTTAGGATGCAAGCTCCTATTGAGATGCATCATTTTGCGAGTTTTTACGTCGAGTTGTCGCAGCTCTTCCTGAGACCACTTCATCACTCCGAAGGAGTAGAGAAGGATCGGAACGGCAAGCATATTAGTTGCAGCAACTTTGTTCTTCCCCGACAGTTCTGATGACCAGATCTGTCGGAGTTTATGCTGATACTTGCCGCGGAGAGAGTTCTTAACTGTGATTACCTCTTGGGAGCGGCGTTGCGCCACCCCTAGGTAAGTATAAGTCTCTCCGGCATCCAGATGATGTAGGATGCTTCCGTCTACGAGCTGGACATCCTCTCCGTATTCCTCGCATCGCCCTCTTTTGAGATGAACCGTGGCACATTTGTCGATCCCAAATTCCATTCCGATAGCATGCGTATATTCTTCCACCACCCTAAGGGACTGATGTAGGTCCCTTTCTCCAGAGGCATATAATTTTAGGTCATCCATGTAAAACAGGTGGGTGACTGTATGCCTCCGGTTGCTGGGGGTGCCGCAGCTGTACCCACGGGTATTCCTGAGTGCAACGGACAATGGCAATAGTGAGATGCAGAAGAGAAGAGGGCTGAGGGAGTCTCCCTGAAACACGCCTCTTCTAATGATGACCTGCTCTGTTTGGACTATGTCTCCACCAGATTTTATAGCGAAGCGAGTCCTCCAGAGCGGCATCAGTTGTCCAATGCATCCCACTATTTGATCGGGTACCTCAAGGCATCTGAGCAAATGCATGATTAACTCATGCGATGTTGTATCAAATGCCTTGCGGTAATCGATCCAGGCCATCGAAAGGTTACGCTTATACTGCACGGAGTCCTGCGTGATACATCTATCGATGAGCAGGTTCTCCTTGCAGCCGGCGACCCCTTTCTTTGACCCTCTTTGCTCATATATCCGTTCATACACCGGATCAACTGCGGAGAGAATGCGCGTGTATAAGATGCGCGTAAACACCTTATAACACGCATTCAAGTATGTTATCGGTCTGTAATTCTTTGGATCAGACAAATCTCCGTTTTTGGGGATGAGCACGGTTCGCCCCTCGACAAACCACTCCGGAATCTGCTGCTCCCCATCTAGCCATGAGTTGAAAACTCTAGCCAGATGGCGGTGGGTTGCTGGAAACTTTTTCCACCAATAGTTATTCAACCCATCGGGTCCTGGAGCAGCAAAGTTCTTTGAGCCTTTGAGGGCTCTTTGAACTTCTTCCGGGGTTATCGGATTGCGCAGATCATTGAGCTCAGGCTGCCGAAGCCTCCTGCAGAATGCTCTGAACTGCGCTAGGGCTGGAGTATCTACATTGATTGGTTGCGGATACTCATAGATGTTCTTCCAGAAGGTTTCCACCCGATCAACAGTCGGCGGGTTATCAACATCACGTGGAGGCTCTTGAAATAAACGAGAAGGTTTATCGCGGAACTTCAAGTTTTCCGCAACTCCTCTCGCTCGCCTCACTAATGACTTCTTTGCAGCCACTAGCATTCGTATCCTATCAAGACAGTGCTGTTTGATGGTAAACAGCACCCCTTGATTCAATGTGTGGTGAGCTCGTCTTAATTTTGCGGCAATTCGCCGCACTGCAGGTGTGAAAGGCCTATTGGCCGCCACGTAGTCCACCACACACTGGATACGAGACGCGTGTTGTCTCGCCGACTTGATCTTAGCTTCCATCTTGTGTACGCGTCGTTCATGCCTCCCAACTACAGCGTTGGTATCCCTCCTCTGCGTTTGGGTTAGAGCATGAGCGGCGTCATACACGACAGAATTGATCTGCCAGATGTCAGCCTCTTCTGGAAGAACATCGCCGATCTCCGCATCCACTCGTGCCAGTTCTTGTGGCTTCAGGGGCTTCACATGGTGAAGTGCCCTGCGAGTTCTGATGTCCTCCATCGGTGGTATGATGCGAGCATTCTCCACAGCCAGACCGACACGTGGCATAACTTGTGCCACTTCGATAACCGGCTGAGGAGGTGCTCTGACATATCCTCGTCTCCGAAGATGAGATACATAATCCCTAAGATTTTGGGCGGAAAAGGCGGCATGCTCTGGGTGTCTTTCACACCACAGAGCATGCATTCTCGCCATGTATCCTCTCCGGGCGGGCTCACTGCTCTCGTAGCAATGCATAAGACCGTCCCTTAATCCATCCGTCCACTCAAAACGTCCGTTTTCATAGCGTAAGTCGTCAGCTGGCAAATCATCGTTGTTGGCCCCACCACCTTGCCTTTGACCCCTAATCCGAGGGGGTCGGTTGTGGGGGCCTCTTCCCCGATTATTTGGAACCGAGTGTTAGGGTTTACTGGGGGGTTAACCCAGTAAACCCACGGCCGACACCAGAGGGAAAGATAATACATACCGAGACTCACACAGGCACACAAAAGAATATGTGTATTTTTTTTATTATAATTTTTTTTCTGTTTTATTTTGCTACACATAATAAATATTTTTGATATCAACATACTGACTGATCATGAAGCGAGGCATGGTAAGTATCCATTTTTTCAGTTTTTTTTTGAACATTTTCAGAGAGTTTACTTGTCTTATACAACTTAGGTCCCAAGTAGTAATAGCTCCGTTGTAAGGTATTATCTTCAGATGAAGAATTTATTCTATATCTAGTATTATATTCATGGGTGATTTGAACGAGATCTTTTTTATTGACGGCGGCTCCCCTGGCTATTATAGCATAATTCAGGTGGCTTTCCACAAGTGCATAATTTAACACCCTTAAGTGGTCCGATGTGAGGATATTGGATAAATATTTGAATCTATATAAAATAGAGCGAAGTTTTTTAATAAGGTGGTTAATATGTACATCCCACTTCAAATTGTTATCTACCTGAGCATTTAGTATTTTCTACTCGTGAGATAGAAATGTCTTGATTATTAACGTTGACTTTTAATGAGTTATAATTTGGAAAGTATTTCGTATATGATGTGAATAGGAGGAAGTGAGTATTCTCGAAATTAATTGTTAAAAGGCGGTTTCTGAACCAGTCAAATACTTCACTTAGATCACTTTCTGCCTTAGCTCTTAGTGAGTTCCAATCATCATCATTCAGGAGAATTGCAGTGTCGTCGGCAAAACTCACTACTTCACCATTTAACGGTAATTTGAATAAATCATTTATATACAGGTTGAAAAAAAGTGGCCCGAGAACTGTTCCTTGAGGAACACCACATTCCACTGTTTTTGAGTTGCTTTTGATGTCATTTATTTTAACTTGCTGGATTATTCCTTATAAGTAGTCTTGCATCAATTTGAATGCTTGTCCTCTTATTCCTATGCCGTCTAACATTTTCAGGAGATGAGTATGACTCACCGTATCGAATGCCTTTGCGAGGCCAATTAATATATATATATACATAGTGCTGGTCTTTTCTTATCAATTTATTCACTAATTTTTGATGTTAAATAATATATTGCGTCATCGGTCGACCTACTTTCTCTGAACCCAAATTGATTGTCCGCCATAATTTCATATTTATTCAGATAGTTGAGAATACGCGTTTTGATTATCATTTCAAAAAGTTTACCCAAGTTTGAGATTAATGAAATTGGCCTATAGTTCGATAAATTCAGCTTGCTTCCTTTTTTGAATACTGGTTTAACTATAGCCGATTTGAAAGCAGCTAGTTGGAAATTTACCCAGTCTGATACCCCAGTTTATAATAAATTCTAATGGTTCCACTATTTTATCAGTTAGACATTTCAGGATTTCAGCTGTTAGTTTATCGTCTCCGGGTGATTTTTTGTTTTTTAATTTCGATATACATTCTTTTATTTCGTTTTGAGAGGTTTCTAGAAAAGCAATTGAGTTTGGAATGTTGGTCTTGATAGCTGGTTTAACGTTTCCATTATCTTCAATTTTTTTGCCATATTTTTACCGATTCTCGAAAAGTAATCATTGAATGTATTTGCAATTTGTTTGGAGTTAGTAATTGTGTTTCCATTTTCAGTTTCAATTTTATTTATTTCAGATCGTCTTCCAGAATTTTTATTACCACTCATTTCATTGACTACATAGCCCAGCAGAGTTGTTGACGTTTGAAGAAATTTTATTTTGATAATACTGGGCTTTCGTATTTTTCAAAAGATTGTTAAGTTTATTTCTATATATCTTTTATATTCAATACTATTTTCATTGCTAGGATTCTTTTTCATGATACAAAATAGAGTATTTTTCTGTTTTACAGATTTGACAAGACCAGCAGTGACCCAGGGCTGTTCTTTATTGAATGCTTGAATTTGGTGGGGGTTGAGCAATACTCGATAGATTTTTGTAACTTATATTTAAACATATCAGCTGCCGAATTTATGTTCTCTGCAGTATAGATCTCTACCCAGTTTTCTTTCAAAACCTCTTTCACTAACTTCTTCATCTTCAAAAAATTTCTATACATAATATTGTCGATACCATTTTTTTGTTTTGTCAAGGTGATTTGCGAAACAAGCGAAAAATGATCAGTGATCTGTGTTTCGAGAACAACTGGAGAAATGTTGATTTTTTGTTCATCGTATTTGATAAAAATGTGATCGATGCATGATTTTGTTTCTCCCTGTATTCTTGTGAATGAATTTATGGCTGACAGAAACCCATACTCTCCCATTAAATTTAGGTAGTCTTGTGCACTCTCCTTCTCATCATTCATTATATTGATATTTACATCTCCTATCAACATTTGTGTTTTGAAATTATATCGACAGTTTTCAAGGTATGTATTAAAATCCTCAATAAAATAATCTACTGAACTGGAAGGGGGTATATATAAGGCTGTTAACAATATATTTTCAATACCATATTTAGCTTCAATTTGTATGGCTCTTATCGTCCCTATTTCAAGTATTTTACTAGTGTAACTTATTCCTTTCCTCACATATATTACAATACCATCATTTTGGTTAATATTACCATGATTATATAAAAGATCGTATCCATTTAGGTTGAAAACAGATATATCACCGATTTGCCATGTTTCGGATAATACAATAAAATCGAAATCGAACTTAATGGTACTGAGAAGAACTGTTAGTTCATCTAGATTTTGATTTAAAGACCTTATATTTGTGTGAAATATTTCAATATTTTTTAAATGTGCTGAACTATTGAGAGTTGTATTTAGGTGATCAAATGAATCCGAAAGTATGGTGGTTATTTTACGTTCCCTAAAATCTCTTATATATGAGTTCATGTTTTATTAATCAACTTAAATATACATACACAATAAAATAAATATAAAAGTGTGATAGAATAGGCACCTAAGGGTTTTTCTTTGCTCGCGTTACTCTTCTCGATCCAAGTTCAGAATTTTCTGCCGATAATTGTTTTCTTTTGTAAGATCCTCTATTTTCTGCTGCTGGTGGATAATATGGTAGATATTCAGCGTGTTCTAGTTGCTCAGCACTATACTCAACTCCCTTTACTATCAATTTATTTTTTTCGATTTTAGCTTCTATGTTATGTTGCCTGGCTGTTTTTAAATGAAAATGCAGTACTTTTCTTCGTTGGTAGTCTTCGTGGGCAGTCTTGGATATAAATATTCCGTTTCCTCTGAGGTTGGAGACTTTTTCAAATATGGCATCTATTTGATGTTGATAAATGAATTCGACTAAGATTGGTCGAGTTTTTTTCCCTTCTAGTTTTTGACCTATTCTGTAGCAAGTTCGGAGGTCGTGATATTTGCAAGACACTTCACACTTCTCGTTTATTATTTTAATAATATTTTCTAGCTAGTTTTCCTCTTCTTTAAGGCTATAAAAAATCAAATTGTATTTTTTTTGTTTCCTCTCACTTGTTAATACCCTCGCTTTGAGTTTCTCCACTTCTTTTTTCAGGTTAGTGTTTTCTTCTTTCAGCTCATCAATTTGGCTACTAAGTTCTTGTTTTATATTTCGAAGTTCCACTTTAATTTCGTCGTTTTGTTTCTTGATAGTTTGATTTGTACTTGAAACATTTTTCATCATATTAAATAGGTCCTTGTTCGTAATATTATCTCCATCAATCTCCTGTGACATTTCAGAAATGTTTAAATATTTCAATCTGCTTGTCTAGAGCAGTTTGTATGCTACTTATTTGACAAAAGTTCTACCTTCGCTTCTTTAATTCTGAGAGTGCAGAAAAAAACAAAACAATCCGAATTGTCTTTCAGAGTGCTGATAAATGTATTCGTTATCACTTACTAATTATTGTTTTTCATTTTCGTTGCCCGAATCTTGTTTGAGTTTTTTATGTGGTACACGCTATTTCATCACTTGATATTAGGAAGTTTCACAATTTTATTTCACTTATGTCTACTTTTATAGCAATTTGCACGGTTCCAAAGTTCCGTTCCCGCTCCCGCTCCCGCGTTCCCGCTCCCGCGTTCCCGCTCCCGCATTCCCGCTACCGTTGCTCCCACGTTCCCGCTCCCGCGTTCCCGTTCCCGCGTTCCCGCTCCCGCGTTCCCGCTTTGGTTTGACGGAACCTTATTAGTACACGAAAAACAAGAGAACTGAACAGTAAACACCAAATGCTGTGACAAAATCAAGTCTAAAATGCCAAAAATGAAGTTTCAAAATTAAACGTCATTTGGTCATTCTCAGGAGAATCAAGCGATCTCCCACAAAATAGTAGGAGAATCACGTTCCCCAGTTTTCACGCGAAGTGAATGAACACATGTGTTCGAGAATACGCTTTGATGAGTTTCAGGAGAACTATGCCTACTTTTCTCGGGAGAACGCTGTTCCCCAGTTTCTAGAATAGACCCCCAGCTAATTTCATGAATCCCTGAATTTTCTTTTTCTTCTGTCTTATCTTTGGGCACAGAATAAAGTAACCTTATTTAGTCTTTGCTTTGGGAGTACCCAAGATTTGTGGTGGTTTATACGAAGTTTTATATACCACCTTCATATTGAGGGTTCTGAAAATACTTTCGAAACTCCGAGTAACTCGAGGTTCGTATGGGATGATAACATATTCAGGGGGTATTCCTCTTTTTGGAAGGTCGAAGAGTTACGTACCCCTTAGACTTTTCAAAAAGAGGAAACCCCTCAATATGGAGGTGGTATATAAAACTTCGTATAAACTACAAGTCTTGTGTACTTCCTATATAAGACAAAAGAAAAAGAAAATGAAATTAAATTATCTGTAAGGACTCGAGAAGTATTTGAGTCAGACTCGAGGTTCCATGAAAGTACGGATTAATGAGCACATTGCTCATATCCGAAATTCAAGACCAGAAATATCGACTGTTTCCCAACATGCTATGGATCACGACCATCGATTTGACGACACAAGTTTAAAATTAATTTGACAGGTTCATGACCATAGACTCGATGCATTCAAGAGTCAGGAAATTGTGAAATAAAAGAATAGTATGCATGCTGATAAGGTACCGATCCCATGCAACTCATTCTTAAAATTCGTAGTCAATAGAGGTTTCTCATCTTCGCAAAAAAGTAATTAGTCATTAATTTCTGAGATAAAAAAATTTTCATCAAATCCAAAACAAGTAGGAGAAAATTAATTCAGAACAGGTAAATTCCAAAAATTAGATAGACAATAAGAGTAGGTAATTTTACAATGAACGAACTTGACCACTAAGAGTAGTAAAGCAGGTGAATTAGAAAAATTAGGTAAACAATTAGATTAGTTAATCTGATGTAGTCATTCCTATGAGTAGTATAAATAGGAGTAAAGTAGAATAAGTAGTTTAGTATAAATATTTTCAATATTTGCCCTTGCCAGGACCAAATGGTACACTACAGTTGGTCTATCTGAGCTTTCCCATCTGCGATGCAAAACGTCATCAAAAATACATAGACTACCACTGAGCCCAGTATCCTTAAGTAAGTGCACCAAACTTGGAGACTTTCTGCCTCTCAGGTCTAACTCCATTCTTCAGCAAGCTTCGGACCAAATTCAAATTCTTATCATTCTTCTGACTTTTTCTCATTTCATCTATAGTCCATAAATCAGATTCTTGGGGCCTGACTCTTACGGTAGTAGATTGCAATATTTCTTTGCAATTATCGTCGTTGTGAATGTTGAGTTCTTAGATTTCAATTCAATATGATCTCCCTTCAGTCTGGCCATATTGATGGTATCAGAGTGTTAGGAATTTGGATGTTTTCCTCTACATAGATCTCCAACGTCTGGATTTTCTCACTGTGATAAGTAGATTTCTTTTGTGCCAATTCACAAAATTTTATCTCTACCACCGAGGAAAATAATTGTGTTTTTGAAGTTTTTGCTCAGATACTTCTTGCTTCTATAATAAGAAATACTTTTACTATAAAGTCGAATAGAAGCAGCACTTTCAAACCTTACGACAGCAAAAACGCTTTTGCTTAAGGTTATTTTTCATTCACAGCGAGGTATAATGCTGTCGCTATTAGGCAGTCAGTCTGGGACAGTGAGTTTATTCATTGGAATTTCATAATGTTTTGGCTGAGTAATTACTAGTAAGTTACAAGCCCGTAGCAACAAAGTTTTTGCTTACGATAATTGGATAATCGCATAGAAGTTCACACACTTGCTGCAATACAGTTGTCAACCTGCCACTAAAATATTGTAACAAACTGGAGCCGGACCTGACCGCTTGCGAAAGATCCACCACAGAGCTATCCGTTGTGACAACATGTTAGCGAATTCTCTGATGTCATCGCTTTGGTATGCCAGTTGGCATTACTAGAACAGGCCGAACCATCTAGAACCGAGCAGCAGAGCCGGCTCTACAGGTTTGTCTGCTAGTGTGCAAATTAGGGTCACTGAATCCTAGAAGGCTTTGGCCTTCTTTCGGGTATGGCCAATGGGTGGAGTCTAATAGTTCCAATCTCTTTAAATAGTTCGAATGTTCCAAATAACCCACAAAAGTGACAATTAGGAAGCAAGGGTTATAAGAGAGAGAGAGAGAACCGATACTTTTGAAAAAAAAGTTGGGTTATGTTTCGTTTGTAAGTCAGAATGTCAAATGAGTGAATTATGGATATCATGTTTAATTTCAATGGATACATATCAATTCTATTTTTTTTTATGAATTGAAATTGTCAGGTGTACAATTGACTCGAATTTAAAAAAAGAGTCGACTTTCGGACACGGCCCCGATATTCTGTGGCCCGACCGCCAGCCATTATGGAACATGGAGATTCAGCCGTCGACCATCTCTGCTGCAGACACAAGAGTTTCTTTTAGAAGGGCAGAACCTAGTGTTCTTTTCAGAATGATGTGTAAAAGTTGCCAATGATTGATTAAATATATCCACATAGTTACAAACCCTTTATAAAAACACTGAAACCTCTTCATTAATGGGTTCATTATTCAAAATTAGAGATTACTGTTCTCCCAAATACTTCTTAGTCACAATATATACCTACCATTGTTTGATCAATACAAATTTTCAAAATTGGGAACCAATTTGAGGTACCTACTGCTAATAACTCAACAAATATCGATTATCGAATTTGAATCTTACAGAAGTGCCTAGCATTCGTGACAATAACACGTGTCAAATATAGTTGCTGAATGCCTCTCAGATGAAATCAAGCTCTAGCAAAAAACTTAATGCAAAAATAATTAATACCTATCAGACATATAGGTACTACAAAACTGCATACTGCATTTCTGACTCACCCATTTACAATCTTACATTTTTGTACATTCTCATTTGTATGATTATAAAAATTTCTTTTTATACCTAATGAATTCTTTTTTGCATCCTATCATAAATAAGAAGTTTCTTGAGATAGTGAATTATGACCTCCATATGGTATGGTTGAAACAAGAAAATGTAACCATTCACTTCAATAAAACAGCTGCTCTAAAGAGATTACCAATATACTAACATTATTATGGTCTAACCAATTTTATCAAGATAAACGTCAATATAGAATTTTTAAACTTGATCGAAAGAAAAGGTTCCAGTTTTGCAATTTACAACTTTTCCTTTCTATGTGCTTATTAGAATTGGCCACTATTTTCCATGACCATTTTTGGGTCTTTTGTTCCTAAATAAATCTGAAAATTGATAAAATGGGTTGATAATCTGAACAATTCAGAAAAAATTTGTCAGTCCTAGACTCCTAGTGAACACGAAAATTGTTACACTTACACTGCACACACTTTATTTATTGATTCCAAGAAACGTTTCTGTTTAGAAAGGTATTACATTTTTACATAAATTGTTCAACAGCAATACATATGAAATAAAAATTGATGAAGAAATCAAACAATCATTAGAAAAGGAATGATGAGAATAATTTGTGAAATGATAAATAAGTCATATCAAAGCAAAAACAGTCAAAGGTGAAACATTGTTATATTATATAGGAATTGAAATCATCTGTTAAGTATACATTTCTTAAGTTCATTTTTTAATTTAGTTGTGGTCCTGATTTCTGTCACAATTTTACACTATGTTTTTCAATATTGATACTATTGATAGCTATTTCTTTCTCAAGGTTTCCTGTTTCAATCCTGAAAAAAAGTTTGAATGAAAATATAATCTTTATTTGTCTTCAGTTAGGAAAATGGGAAACATGTATTCTTCAATCTACTAATTAACAAGTTATAAACAAAATGATCTTGAACTAACCTCTGAGAATACAATATAATTTACGACTTTTGTCGGTATTCTTGCAGGTTTTCACTGCACAATAGGTACTTCATTCAGAAGAAAGGAATATTTGTATAAGTAAAAAAAAGTAATCAACATATTCCTAAGTTAGATCAGTGACAGCAGAAGATTTTGGGACTTGTTGATATGCGACCAGCTCGGGATCAATCGGTAATTACCGTTGCACTGATCATCAACGTTTTCGCAAAACTGGCCTCATTCCAATTCCTTCATTTGAGTTAGCGGTTGTATGTGGGCGTGTTACTTCGTGTGCCGGAATTATACTATTATTTCTGTTGTGAGTTGTGTGAATAGTGTTAGTTTGATTTATGTATTTTACTTGGTATGTAGAATGTGGATTTTTACCTAACATTTCTAGAATATTGACATTTTATGTATAATAGAATCAAGATAATTTTTCCAAAAAACTGAACAACAGTTTTGTTTCAATAAAAATATTAAAAATGTACATATTTTTATTTCATTTCTTCATTAGGCATATTTTATTTCCAATTCTACATCATGTTATGCATAACTTGGGTTTGTTATGATCATAATGAGGAAAGACATTAGCATTAGCATTCATACTGATGAGTACAAACAGATTCAACAAAGTTCCGAAATTTTTAATTAGGAAACAGGCTGTACTGGGTGATCCAGTAAGGGTATGGCCAGAGGCGATGATTTGTTTAAAAGAACCGCCAAAATGTTTTATACTTCTTTCCACATGAACTTATAGTTCACGAAAAAATGTTGTCATGGAACTGCAATCTCTTTCTCCAGTTTTTCTTGAGTAGTGTATTTTGCTAGCCTGTATATGCCATGCAAGTACGTTTTTTCATAGTTTAAACTGAATCATTGCTACCTTGTTGCAACCGAACCTTTCATATCATTTCAAATTCAAGAATGAAACGAATGTGTTGAAAATAAGGCTTCATACAAAACAAATGATGCTTCTTTAAAGAACTAATAACTCTAAACTGAGGGCAGGTGGATATTTCAATTGAGTCCGTTGTATCCTGATACCAAAGATGGAATGAAAGCTAATAAAGGTAAGACAATAATAAACTACCCACAAGTGAGTCATTTGATAAGGCCAAGTAAACTAAAATTACTGTATTAATCTAAAAATGTTGCTGCAGTAGAATACTGTCTAGTAGCAACTAATATATTTTTTAGTAGATTTAAGTATATGAGTTATTTGAGAGTAAATCATTCTTCATCAATGGTAAATTTACTTGTCACTAGTAGTTATCAAACTGAGCACCTACTGCAAATAAAACGTAGATTGAGGCTTATAAAATAAAAAGTTTGCTTCTAGTAAAGAGTTTAATATCGTTAGGTTACATTGCGTTCCTGAAATTACATCAATAACAGCAAGTGATCAAATTCAGGAATCTGATTTTTCTAATGGCTGATAAAGCGTGTACTTGTCCCATATAGTATGCAAATTTTCACTTGGTGGTATGCAAATTGTACTTGCTACTATTAAATTTTTTTTTCCGTGCAGGGTTCTTCAAGAAACCCTCATTTTAATGCTGTTCACTATTGTTTCAATCAAGTTACAGCATGAGTTGGAGGCCCTATTGCTGAAGTTGCGACATGACTTGGACGCCAGATCACTGACGCCATCTACATGTCGCATCCATTTGAATCCGTTATTAATCCCATAAGGTTGGCTAACTATCTTACTTCTATTTAAACAATGCTTCTATCATTGTTTAATTAAAAGTAAGATAGTTGTTAGTCAATGCCTGTTGAAAAGGTATTGGACCCAAACGCGAGTGTCATCTAGCGTGATTAGTTACAAAAATGAACATTTGACGTCATTTTAATGCAGGTTTCTTCAAGAAACCCTCATTTTAATGCTGTACACTATTGATTCAATCAAGTTACAACATGAGTTGTAGGCCAGATTCCCAAAGTTGCGACATGGCTTGGATGCCAGATCACTGACGCCATCTACAAGTCGCCTCCATTTGAATCCATTAATAATCCCATAAGGTTGGCAATATTCATACTTCTATTTAAACAATGCTTCTATACAAACGATGGTTCGACTATTACACCAAGCAATCGAGCATAAAATGAGTGAGTTTTCACCAAGAATACTAGTAGAAAACCGACTATGCCATCACATGAAAGACGGTCCGTAGATATTTTGTGTTATGTTTTCGACTCGCAACTGTCATTTATTAATTTGTTATAAACATTTAAATAATAAAAAACGTGTTTTTAAAAATTGTTTTGCTTAAAAAATAAAAACTAGCTGCTCCAAAGAGAAGAATTGTAGATAATTGAAATACGAACAAAATGGGATGTTTTACGACTCTGTCGGATCATTAGTAACGGAGAAAAACTGGAAAAACCGGAAAATTTTACAATTTTTTGAAAAATTCATAACTCCGCCATTTTTCGACAAATAGAGTTGGCCCTTCTCAAGACACTATTGAATCATGTGTATTTTGTGTGTGCACAGTGCTGCCTACTTTCGTCCGCAGTTATTTATGGAATCTCATTGTTCGTGTTGATACTTCATGCTACAAGCTAACAGATGACGCTAAAATATCAATTTCGGAAAAAATAGAACCTCATCGTTTTTGCACTGGACCTTGCAGCTTGCCTGGATGCTCTAGTGATAGCCCAATTTCAATTTTTCAAACAGATTATGACAGTAGAAGTATAGTACTACAAAACGTTTATTCTTATTTTGCGCTACAATGGTGCGAAAAAGGTGAAAAATGCATGCAAACATGACTGAAAACGACCGAGCCCGCGTTAGCTGCCGAGTAGAAGGAGAGTCCGGGAGATGAGGGGAATTCTTCTAATGAACGGGTTACGTAATACGCTTCCTCTCATCTCATGCTCCACTCGACCGCTTTCACCAGCTCGGCCGTTTTCTGTCATGTTTGCAAGCATTTTTCATCCATTTCGCAGCATTTTAGCGCAAAATGAGAATATACGTTTTGTGGTACTGCACTTCTACTTTCAGAATCTGTTTTAGAAATTGAAATCGAACTATCACTAGAGCATCCAGGCACGCTGCAAGATAGTGCAAAAAAAAATCAAATTGTCATTGTGCTAAAACTAACGATCTGTCAGAGCCTGTATTGTGCACACACAAAGTACACATGATTCAATAGTTTCTTGGGAATTTTGTTCGTATTTCAATTACCTACAATTATTTTCATAGGAGCAACCAGATTGCTCTATAATTTTTCATTTTATGAGCAAAACAATTTAAAACGTTTTTTGTTATTTAAATATTTAAATGTTTATAACAAATTAATAAATGACAGTTGCGAGTCGGAAACATAACAGAATATAACTACGGACTGTCTTCAATGTGATGGTACAGTCGGTTTTCTACTAGTATTTTTGTTAGGAAAAAATGCTCTATTGATTGGCCTATATATTTTGGCGGGGAGCTTGCATCTACCGCTCACCTCTAGATGTAGTCACAATGGCTATTTCGTAATTATTTAACAGTTTTGAGGTGAGAATTTTCGAATATCTCGTTTCTCACACACTGTGATTATCTCTGAAAAGATAAGCAAGCCTACATTTTTTTTACGATAGATAGGCTCTGGTCCTATCTATAGCTGATATAAGGTCCCCTTTGTCTTTAACAAGTAAACTTGGTATTTTTTCCGTATTCTAAAAAAACACCATAACACATACATACAGAAATGTAAACGAAATTTAAAGAAAATTTCTGAAATATTTATGACCGAAGAAGTGAACCTCATCCATTGAGAGACATTGATATCCCAATCTCTTTGGATGAGTTCAAAATGGTTTCTTTAGAAATTTTGAGTGACATTTTTTATACAAATTAATTATCAATTTAAGAGGCCATCATGATCATATTTGGGACGTTTTTTTTGGTAAAAGAGTCGATAAGTCAAAAACGGTTTTTCGTATCGATTTCTAACAAGGACAGGCTTCTAGAGGACGTTCGATTATATGTACCTACGTCTGCGGCAGCACCTCACTATACTTTTCACGGATAATCAAGGTAGCTGCAATGGTATTTCTACCCAAAAAAAAAATAACTGCATTTCTAGGACATTTTTGATTTTTTTTAAATTTCCGTTACAGCACGTACCTAGAATCGACCGTGCTCTACAATCCTGTTCTTGTTTGAAATCGATACGACGAACTGTTTTTGAGTTATCAATTGACTCTTTTACCCTAAAAAGCGCCCCAAATATGATCGCGCTCATGGCCTCTTAATTGATTGCTCCATACTTTTGAACTAAACTGATTTCCTCATTCCAATCCACAATTGAACAGCTTTATATACAGTCAATCTGTTTCTATATAGAATGCGGCTACTAAAACTAGAATGCTGATGAAATTTATCATTTCTCGTATATTACATGTACCTACCCTGTTACAGTATATCCCATTTCTGTCATAGGTATAAATGATCACAGAGTAAGATAACAAGACATAATGAAAAAAAATTGTTTTCTCATTTGTCCATTTATTTAGTTGTGATGGTTGTACCATCTGCATTTTGAGTCATAAGAATTACTGCATTTTATATAATTTGTTAGATGTATGAATCATTTTTGAAGGCTTGATTATTATAATACCTGCCATTGAAATAAACATTTCGTTTGTATAGAATTGACTAAATTTATTGAGCAGTTTTACATAATATTTCGATTTTGATAGATGAAAATGAACCTTGCTCTTAGACGATGCGGATGTAAAAGTAAATTTCTCAGAAACAACATATAATCGTTTCAAAATGGCGATATCTAATAAAATTACATGAATAAATAACTCCAATGATAATGTTTTGATTATCATAGAAGTATTGCCATTAGACGGTAATATGTTAATTCATTTTGGCTTCATCGTATTATGAGAATTTGTTATCAGTACGAAATCGAGAGAATACTGCATGAATTTTCCTTTTAAAATAGTATGTTGAAATAATTCTGATAATGAATGGCCTCAACTCTATCGAAATTCCAGTGAACTCCGACGTGGTGCAACATGTTAACGTGGTACAACATGTTCAATTTAGAACCTGGTTCGTGGCTTATCTTTATATGATCTTTTTGATACTTTGTTTCTCACAACCGGCTGTGAAGTAGACTAGATATAACGAGGTGCAGTTGTGGTGTGAAATGTTTCATGTCTCAAAAAAACACAAGTAGAATTATTTGGTGCTGTGTTATTACTTACTGACACTAAAGACTCCACAGGTATTGTATAAGAGTTGAAATTTCTATATAATAAGCAATACCAAATTTTTAGACGAAATATAAGCTTGGTTTTTTATGAAATGAAACTATCGTGAAGAGTTCTGTCATCCGACAATGGTTAACATATAGGCCTATAGGGCCCAATACTGAAGAAAAAAATGGCAACCTAACCATTGAGACTTCGTATATCTGTTCTTCATTTCGAGTTGGACAACATGCTGTTTGCGAAAGTGCTCGGTATGCGCTTTATCTGCAAACTTTTGCAACTTTCCAAAAAAAATTTTGTCGGAATATGCTACTTACCAAAAAATTTTCCATATTTTTTAAAAGATTTTCTGAAAAGATCATCTGTGAAATCAGTTGTGACGTCATAAAATTTAGCAGTTTTCGATTTATTGAATTCTGAAAATTTTTAGTTGCTCATTTTCCCTTGAACAAATTCGTTCGTACCATTAAAATATTCGAGTTTTGATATTTAATAATATTAGAGGGGTTGATGGAAATGCTTGAAAAAATGTGTTATTGTGCATGGCATTCCATTCGAAGAAGAAGCACCAGACCCTGTACATTTGTCTTAGTTCTCCCTGTATAATCGGCAATAATTTCTGGTTATAGACTATATTGTCTAGTTCACTTTGGTTTTTGATTCATTCTTCTAGCTGTCATAGCAATCGGACTCTGGCGCAGTATTGGCCCACCCTGTATACCTGGCCAAATTAGCCAAAATAATACAAAATTGTCATACACAAAGTTACCGTCTCATGAAAATGAAATGTCGCTGTAAAATAAAATGAAATTCCAAATTTCCTTGTCCTCAAGATCTCTTTCCAACGCATATACACCCGATTCACAAATTTCATTTTTCATTAGCTACAAATTTACACGCAGATCACAAGCAGTTTGATTAAAAAAGCCCGAATTTATACCCAAATTACATTCACGTGGAAACAAACAACACGTCCCAAAGGACCACGCACACATCTTATAGAAAAATGTCTTTCGGTGAAAATTGCTGGATTTTTGATATGTTGTGGCTGGAGCCATACTGAGTAAAAGTCTCCATTGGCCCAACTCAATCGTATGACTAGATTCGGCGCTAGAGGGCGCCGAATCACGAATTTTGTAATTTTTGGAGAAATTCAGCTGATTAAAAAAATATCAATATCTGATTTATATTCAATATTGTGAGCAACTGAGCATTCCCAAAATTCACTAGAATAATTTTTCTATAATACACAATAAATAAACGCCAATGTTTTTCTACAGGGTTGTTAACAAAATACTCAATTTTTCAGTGAATGAATTCGCCTAAGAGGTTATAAGTTGGCTGAGCTTATCATTGAGGATCAATCAGAATGGTTTGTTGATCGACCAAAAGTTAATGAAGCTATGAATACTGAGTGTTTGGAATAAGGAAGGGTCCATATTATATATTCATGTAATTACTCCAAATCACGAATTTTATTATTTTTGAGTGAATTCAGATGAATGAAAAACATTTACATATTATTTGAAATCGGTAATCAACGGTTGTTCTACTGAGCGTACCTACGGTACTGACTGGTTCTTCTATAAAACAAAAAAAAGGTGTTTCAGAGGGTAGTTTCCAATATAATCAATTTTTAGGTGAAAGAATTCGCCTTCGAGACTATGAGTTGATTAAGTTAATGATTATTGATGATCGATCAGAGTGGAAGTTGGTCTCTCAAAACAAAATGGAAATGAAAATACATATTGTTTCATACAAGGAATTTTCCATTCAATTTGAATAAGTAATTACACTTTTAGAGGATTCAGTCGTGACTTCGTCCTCAACAGAGAGTTGAAGTCATTTCCTATTAATCTAACCGCGTCGTAATACCTAAGGTTGGGCGATAGAAGGCGCCAAATAATAAATTTTGTGTTTTTGTAGGATTTAGCAAACTATAAAATATGTAAATATTTTGTGAGTCACCCAAAAAAATATATCTGATGTTCTGAAGATATATATTTTAACTGAATGAATGAACTAAGTTTCCCCATCAGAATTCAAGGAGAATTCAATCATACGCACGGAGTTATTGAACTAGCCCTTGATTGAAAAACCTACATATGTTCATAATTTGTGCAGGACACATATTTTTGCTAAAATTTTATTCATAAATTATTTATTATGGTATTTGTGATGGTCTGTTTTTCCGAAGATTTTCTTTCTTTCAGCAATGATTTGACGACGCCGTAAAATTTTCGAAAAAAAGAAAGACCTCGATATGTAAAATGTTTTGCACAGTTTAATGGTGGACAAAATTTACAGAGTGGTTCCTTTCAAAAACGGATGCTTTGTGTTGCCCGTTTTAAAGAAACACTCTGTATATTTCAAAATATTTTTATAGCAAGCAACAAAGTAAACCGAATAACTTTTATCTGAAACATTTTTTCATACTCCTCATGATAGGCGGGATACTCGACTTCCTCATACTAATGGCCCACTCTGTATATAATATGGACCCTTTCTTATTTCAAACACTCTGTATTTATAGCTTCATTATATTTTGATCGATCAACAAACCATTCTGATTGATCCTCAATGATAAACTCAATCAACTATACAATACAAGACAATACAAGACAATACAATACAATACAATACAATACAATACAATACAATACAATACAATACAATACAATACAATACAATACAATACAATACAATACAATACAATACAATACAATACAATACAATACAATACAAGACACAACACAATTCGCCATTTAATAGCAACTGAACTTTCCAAAATTTTTTAAGTTTATGAAGAAATCAAATGTACAGCTACCAAAGACAGACTTCGAAGGATTGATATAATAGCCATCGACAGGAAGAAAAACGTTGCTTACATATTAGACCCAACAATAAGATTCGAATCAGATGAATCCCATCCATTTGATGTTGATTTGGAGAAAAGGCATATTTATGAATCCTTGATCCCTTTCTTCAAAGAAAAATATAAAATAGATGGTGAAATAAAAATTATCGGTTTATTCATTGGTGCTCGAGGAACCATCACTAAATTCTTTGTAGATTTTGCTAAAAAATTCAATTTACCTAAGAAAATTATTAAATTTATAGCACTTGAAGTTCTGAAATTTTCCATAAGAATAATGAGAGCACATATTTATTGTCAATGACAGAAAACATCTCTTCAAATAGTCTTAAGATATTTGGAGTTTATTATTTATTGTATTCTTATACGTTTTTATAGTATTCCTTGTTATTTATACAGACCACATATGTTGCTAGGATGTTATTATTTTTTATAATATATATATATATATATATATATATATATATATATATATATATATATATATATATATATATATATGTATATATATGAAGTTATTCATGACATCTACAGTCACTAGTTGAAACTTAATTTGACACGAACCAAGGAATCCAAAAGTAGAGGTTTGTCCACAAATTGACAGGCAGCCAACAATTCGTTGTTCTGACCAACCCAAGGTTCAATCAAGTTTCTAATACGTTATGAGGAACGCAAGCAGAATCTAAGTGAAAATAGAGTATATTTCGTTTTAATTCCGAGAGTTCTAACCTTTGACAGCTATTTCGTGCTAACGCACTCATCAGAAAGGATTTATGGAGCTCTCGAAATCAAAACGAATCCACTCAAGAATTAATACCGTGAGGCAAGACAGAATATAACAGGAAGTTATTCATGACATCTACAGTCACTAGTTGAAACTTAATTTGACACGAACCAAGGAATCCAAAAGTAGAGGTTTGTCCACAAATTGACAGGCAGCCAACAATTCGTTGTTCTGACCAACCCAAGGTTCAATCAAGTTTCTAATACGTTATGAGGAACGCAAGCAGAATCTAAGTGAAAATAGAGTATATTTCGTTTTAATTCCGAGAGTTCTAACCTTTGACAGCTATTTCGTGCTAACGCACTCATCAGAAAGGATTTATGGAGCTCTCGAAATCAAAACGAATCCACTCAAGAATTAATACCGTGAGGCAAGACAGAATATAACAGGAAGTTATTCATGACATCTACAGTCACTAGTTGAAACTTAATTTGACACGAACCAAGGAATCCAAAAGTAGAGGTTTGTCCACAAATTGACAGGCAGCCAACAATTCGTTGTTCTGACCAACCCAAGGTTCAATCAAGTTTCTAATACGTTATGAGGAACGCAAGCAGAATCTAAGTGAAAATAGAGTATATTTCGTTTTAATTCCGAGAGTTCTAACCTATTATTTTATATATATATATGGTCAGTCGCACACTATATTGAATATAAATGAGATATTGATATATTTTTATTCAGCTGAATTTCTCCAGAAATCATAAAATTCATGATTTGACGCCCTCTAGCGCCGAGTCATACGATCGAGTTGGGCCAGTGGAGACTTTTACTGAGAATGGCTCCAGTTACAGCACATCAAAAATCCAGCCATTTTCTCCGAAAGACTTTTTCCCATAAGAGGTCCTTTATATCCAAATTTTCATCATTATTTACTTATATTGAAATTAAAGTCAACCCCAAATTCTATCCTGAAAGTACACTCACGTTGGAACAAACAAAACACGCCGCAAATTTAGATCCAAGGTATGATTACTTATAGTTATTCCATTCACGGAAAGGCAAAGAATTATATAGAAACAACCCTTCGGCCCTACACAATATTATTCCAGTTTTTGTACCCCTATCAAGTACGGGCGCCCGAACCCCCCCCCCCCCTTCGGACTGACTTCGTTTTTCTTTCCCACAAGTCCAAAAAATATCGCATGAGTATTCTTTAAATAGTGGTGTATGAATTATATAATTTATCGATGCAAAGCGAGCATTATTCTTAGAACGTTGTTTAGTCTCAGCTGAATCAAATAAACAGACATAATGAGGTTCCAGTCTAGGCGAGACAGATCTGGTGATCGATATAACCTCGCCTACCAAAATCCAGTGACCCGGGAAGTGTTGATCTTGTCACAATAATTCTCCCGAAGCCGGACCTGAACGCTCATGTAAACAGCTTGTGAACGCGTCTAGAACGATCGAGAGTTTTTGGCGAAGTGAAGTGTAGATATAAAAAGCAAAGCACTAGCGGTCAGAGGTAGCGAAGCGATAGAATGACTAGTTTCAAATAAAATATTGATTTATAATTGTTATGTAAATTACTTAGTTTGTATGTGGAATAAATAAATTAAAAACAATTTAGACTTTAAATATGCTACAGTGGTGTCAGAAGTAGATTTAAAAAATAAAATACTAAGTGTACGTGTACGTAGACAGTGTATTTCGGACATACAAATTGTTTTCGCCAAAAATAGACAGTGAAGTGGACAGTTGTGTGCATTACCGGTAGAATAAACTGATACACTTCTCGCGTGTAAACATAATAATAATAAAAGATTGGTGGTCCGTAGAACCAACGTTCGCGTGGAAAATTCAACAAACTTATAATGAACAAGTGTTGCGTGCGAAAAGACTGGTAAGTGCCAGAACTATGGGAAACCTGTGTTGATACCATAGATATATATTATATATACTTACTCTAGATTGCTAATCCCGTCTACGTTTTGTCTGAAAAGTGTTATAAAAAGTCGAATGATTGCGTCAATGCGCATGCTCATAACCAGCTACAGCGATGACAAATTTCAGCAACTTTTATCTTTGTTGTTGCGATTCGGGCAAAGATGATCTAGCATTACTGCGAAAGTGCGAAGCGTGCTCAAAGTTCCGTCGAATTCTTTAGATCGTTCAACATCGTTAATAGTTTCCATTGTTCAAAGAGAAGGGATTTGAGTTTGGCAGGGACGGTTTTATTTTATTGTGGTCTTTTTAAATGTGGTTTACATATTAGTACTTTACCAGTAGTGTGTATCGTGTTATTAGTTTTCGAGTTTTTCTGTGGTAAATTACAGCTTTTAATTTTTACTATGATGACGTGCTTGGTGCTATGGATTGGAAACAAAGGAAAAATTCCTGGAATCCATTATTTTTAGTAAGTAAATGGAATATTATATCGTTGATGGAACTGAGTACCTACTAATACTTATTATTTCTTCATGCCTGACTTATGCACATTATTTCTAGTTTGACGATAGCAAAGAGCAATGCATGACATTTGGATGAGAGCATTGGGAAGAGATCCTACCGCGAAGCATCTGGGTGAAAAAAATGTCATTTGTAGCAAACATTTTTCTCCAAACGATGTATATATTCAGGGTAGTCGAATGTTGTTGAAACCAAATGCAGTTCCAAGCCTTTTTTTACGAAAACATGATGAAGTTTCCACCCAAGAAAGGTGAGTCATATACAAAATCCTAACCTAACAAGTAACAACATAGGTACTAGGTGGGAATCCTGAAACTTAAAGTCTCATTCATACCAGCGCGATTTTCGCAATTTTTCTGCGAATAAAATAGCTGCCGACATGGTTCTGCATCAACGATTGGTTCGGCATGACTGGCAGCCATTTTAATTGCAGAAAAATTGCAAATTTCGCGAGGGTATGAACAAGTCTTTAAAATTTGTGCAATTCATTCATGATGTACGATTTATAAAGGTTTGTAGTTTTTAAGGAATTCAGATAATTTATAGTGTTACTTCTGAAATTATGCAAACTATTTTACACTTTTTTCAGAACTCTTCGTGAATTCCCCAACGCATCGAAATGGATGATAACTTGGAAGTACTTTTTATTGAAAACAAGGACAATGTTCCAGGTGTTACTCTTCAAGTTTCTTGCAGTCCTACTATTGAAATTGCAGTGAGGTAAGATATTTAATTGATAATACTCATAAAGTTTACTTGTGAACATTTGGGCAAGATTGCATTTCAAAATTTAGGTATTCATGATATATATGATGTGATATAATAATAGTAATGTAATAATATTAATACTCCCTCAAAAACACTCCTATGAGTGTTATATCCAAGACACAGCCTGTGGAGGTAGAGAATAAGGGAATAGGTATTATTATTAAATAAACATATAATAAATGAACTTTATTGAACCAATTACATTGATCCAATAGGCCATTGACCTAGGTCCTTCAGCCCATTGTGACATTATTATTATTATTTGTCGAAACAAGTATGTTCTCATAATTTTTCGAAAGTCCCCTGTTATTATCAAATATTATTTTAAGATTCCAAATAAGACTTGAACTAAGATCTCTGAATTTGATACTTTACTCAATTTTTGTAACCCCAACTAACCTCCAAAGTAAATTGTTATTGACCCACCAAACTTATTACATATTTTATGTCGATATTGCGATTTTTTTTGTTTTTAACTTCTCATCGTCTGGTAGGAATTCTATTGTTTCAATGTTATCAGCAATAGTTTTTGATATAACGCACCTTATCTATGGATAATTTTAATATAAGTCAATGATAATTCTATTTCAGCTCACCTTCAAGTGCAACCACTTCATCTGTGGACTCTCCCAGAAGTTTCAAAAGGACACATGGAGAAACATCAACAGTGAAGGTAATAGGGGACAAATTAAAAGAGCAAGAAGAGATATCAACATGAGACACAATTACAGGTTAGTTGATTTCAATGCTTATTTTTATTATGTTTGTATCATATTTGTTGGATGTTGAATACACTTTCAGCCGTATGCATAGTCAATTCCAGCGACTCGCCGGAGTTTCGCCGCTCGCTCCACAAGAACTATAAACAGTCGAGCTCCAAAAAAGGCGTAGTTGTCACTTTTTTGGAGCTCGACTATGCATTATAATCCTTGTGTAGCGAACGGCGAAACTCTGGCGAGTCGCTGGCGAATGACTATGCATACAGCTGTTAGAATCCGTTTAATATCAATTGAACTCTTCCATTCTACTGAAATATTTATTTTAGGTCTGATGAAGCCAACTTTTTACAAGAAAACTATCAAATTTTAATATAAATGACATATATGCGATATTTTCTATTCTTTCCAAATTGAAATCACAGACATACTAGTAATTATTTTTCTTTGCACAATTGACTGGTGACAGTACTCACTTTGATTGAACTGAGAAGTGAAAAATAAACATCATTTGAAGTAGTTTGGAAATTGGATTTGAGTTTTGTTTAATAATTTCCATAGAAGTATTTTATTTTATGTGTTTTTATTTTTATATTTTCTCATATCATGTATTTTATATTTTCAGTGCATCTCCCTCAAAACTTCATCTTAAACTCAAACAAGCAAATAAAAAAAAAATCCATAGCCCAGAAAAAAGTAAAAGCTATGACAGTGAAAATCAATCGCCTGAAGAAAGGAGTCACAACCTTGAAGCAGATAATATCGACTTCTTGGAAAAATCCCTGACAGGTGTCCCGCTATCCTGGATGAAACGGACTATAGAAATCAAAAAAGAAAGGATTGCATGGAAAAAATTGGGAGAGAAATTCAGTGGTGACCACTGTCCGTAAACCATCTTCACAATACTTTATGGCTAGATTTTTCCCAGGGGAACCAAACTTCACAGAAATGATGTGAACCAGCGTTGCGTATATAGAAATTTCCAAATACCTGCTGGTTCTAGTAGTGAAATGTTATTCAATTTAGAAAGTGTTTCTTTTATTTATTCAATGAATATCTCGAATTGTTGCTATGTTGCTGAACTGTTTACCTATGTACATTCAGGATTGTACAATTATTTTGTTATATTCTGGAATACTACTGTACACAATATTTTAAGTAAACTATATTTGTAATAATTGATGTTTTGAATTTTGTTACTTTCTTCGGGTTTCTTTGTGAAAAATTAATTCATAAAGTTACCGGTCAACTCAATAAAATATGTATTATAAACATTTCATTCCTTCATGTAATTCAAAACTAATCAAGCAAAATTCTGAAAATATCTGAAACATTCACTTATTGATGGAATACATTGGAAATAGGAAAGCTATATGAAATATGCTCTCGACTAGTAATTACTCAAATTACTATAGATCTCACTATCATCCTCTTTCCACCTCAACGATATAGATTCAGATCAAACGATCCTTTTTTCCTATGAATGAAATTCTATGCAGTTCTATCGGCTATGTCGAATTTTTTGGCTTTTATCAGTACGGTATAACAAAGTGTGAGGATAAACAATACTTGATTGCATGCAAAAACAGCAATCAAACGGAGTCAGAACCAGAAGCTTCTGTTGAGTGCAACCAAGTATTGCTTATCCTCATACTTGGCTACGCCGTACTGATGAGAGCCAAAAAGCTCGAAACTTGTACCTACGGTCTGCTTGAAAAATAATTTATATACAGATACTTATATTCTCATAGCTTGATTAAACCTTTAGATTAAAATGTTTATGTATTCTGTATCCTGTTTTAGTCTGGATAGCATTCTGATATTGTTCTTATAGAATCGTGTAAAAAAAAAAATCATTATGGCAAATAATTCAATCTTCTGATAATAAAAGTAAAACTTCCTGGACAGTTATAAATAAAATTTAAAATAACAGTAGCACAAAAACACCCACATTAAAAATCTCTCATGAAAATAAAGTTTTCTCCTGTCCCAAGGACATTGCCAATCTCTTCAATAGTTTTTTATAGATGCTCTAAAACAAGTCATAGACGAGATCCCACAAATTGACCACAATAAGTTTGAAAATAGCCTCAACTGCATTCTTTCTTCAATGGTTATACTTCCTTTCACTGAGGAAGAAATGCTAACAATTTTCTCAAATCTCAAAAATAAACGTTCCTTTAGGCCTGATGACCTACCCAACAATAATAAAAAAGAATTCAAAAATGAGCTGTTAAAACCCAAAACTAACATAATAAATTTTCATTAGAAACAGGTACGTTCCCTGATGCTCTCAAAATGGCGAAAGTAATCCCACTTCCCAAAAAGAAGATAAAAATATTATGAATAACTACAGACCCATATCAATAACATCAGTTTTCTCCAAACTCTTTGAATACTGCATGCTTGAGAGGCTAAACTCCTTCATTGCAAGATTCAAGCTTATCCCAGTTGAACAACATGGGTTTAGGAAATCAAAATCTACACCTACAGCAACAATAGAAACCTATAATAATATTCTCAATGATTTAGATGCAAAAAAAGTCCTGCTGCATATACTGTGATTTAAGTAAAGCTTTCGATAGTGTTCCACATGATCGGCTGCTTGATAAGCTTTGGTCATATGGAATTAGAGGTCCTGTGTTAAGCTGGTTCAGGTCGTTTTTAACAAATAGAAAGCAATACGTTCAAATATCTTGCAATGAAGAAGGAGGTCAAAACATAGTATCTCGTTCTCGTCTGGTCCATGTGGAAGTTGGAGTCCCTCAGGGAAGTGTGCTTCTAAATTTATGTAGCAGATATCGTAAAATATCTTGCACCTTTCAAATTAACATTATATGCTGATGATCTCTCTATACTGGTATCAAAAGACTCACTCAATCGCCATCAACAAGCATGTAATAACCTCATGGAAAAAATTATTCTATGGTTTTCCCAATTTTTGATTTAGCACACAAAACAGAGAACAGTCGAAAACGTAGAAATACATTCAGGGGAAATAACTATAAACGACACACTTGACTGGGAACCACATATAAGCAATACAAGAAAAACTCTGAACTGTAAGCTGTATCAAATAAGATGCCTTCACAGAGTGCTCAACCTTCATGTTCTAAAAAATTTTTACTTTGCCGAAATACAGTCTTGACTATCGTATGGCATATTATTCTGGGGCATGTCTTCTTCGGTACAAAAACTATTTGTGCTCCAGAAGAAATGCTGAAGAAAAATCAAAGAGACCTCTCTTCAAAAAATTAAAAATACTTCCATTATGCTTCATATACATACTGGAAATCTCTTGCTACATACACAAAAGCAGAAATATCATTCCTTGTCATAATGACATACACAATTACCCAACAAGGTTTAGCCGTCATCTGTACGCTCCTCAAAATCACTTGAATATATGCCAGAATGGTCCCGTTTCTAATGGGATTAAGGTATACAATCACTTACTCTCTAATATCAAACAAGAAGTATCCTACTTCAAATTCCGAAAAGCATTGAAGGAATATTTATTGAACAATTTGTTTTATAAAATGGAAGAGTTCCTTTCATTATAGTGGGCTCCCTTTATTCCTCATACTCTTTTATATATATATTTGTATTATTCCACACTATTTTATCTATTTCATATATGTATATTTGTTCGTCCTAACAATGTGACTGTGAAATTTCTGACTTGTTTTATACCTTGTAGGTCTTCGAAATCAATAAAATTATTTTTATTATTATTATATATTTTGAAAAATATAACCGTTATACTTCTAGATGAATCTTTCATAAACATATTTCAGAAACTTCACCAATACAGTGACTGACTTGAGAAATAATTTTTTTTCATGTCATTCTTTTAGATGTATTTCTTGAATGTGATCAGTTTCTTAACAAAACATCTACAAAATGAATTTTTTATATTCCATACAAATTTGTAAGCCTGACACCAAAGTACTATTAAATCGATTTTACTTAATGTCACGAATCATTTAAAAATCTTACTGAAACCTACCCTGTTATGAATGAAGCTGGTTGTGATCATGCGCACTGAATCATGCCTCGAACTTTTGATAACACTTTCGTCCCATTGAATTGGCATTCTAGATATTATGATTTCTATGGTTGATACTTCTATATAAAATCGTTGGTTGATACCCACTAAAAGCCTTGATTGCCATCTAGCGGTTGTTTGACTTAAAGTCGAGTTTGTGTTTTGACTGTTCTATGCTCTCCATGGGAGATTGAAAATGAACGCCATCAAGTCACGCGATGATGTTGAGCTTAGTTACAAAAAGAAAGGAATGTTTGTTTAAGTATTTTTGAGTTGATGTAATATGAACAAATAATACAGATATATTAAAGAAAGGAGCTTCATTTTATTACTTCAATCCTGGTAAAGTTTATTCAAGAGGTGATGGGCCCAGGATGGCAGAAGAATAAAAGGAAATAAGTTGGAAACAAAAGTTCACTTTGCAGAGGAAAAGTAAGCAACGCGAAAATGGCCGCCAAGGCGCAGTACAGTATTGAAGTTCTGAATGGGACAAACTTTTACAACTGGAAGTTTAGGATGGAAGCAATATTAGAAGAAAATGGTGTGTTAGGATGTGTAACAAGCGAAAATGATGGAAGCACTTTGGACGATGCAGCAAGAGCTCAGTCAATGGAAAATGAAAGTAAAGCCAAATCATTAATAATTCAATATGTGAATGATATGCAGCTGGAATGGTTGAGAGATAAGAAAACGAGTCATAAAATGTTTGAAGCCTTGAAAGAAAAGTATGAGAAGAAAGGTATCCCCGGACAGTTCTTTAAGAAAGAAATTACTGAGCCTGAAACTGAAAGAAGGTGAATCATTGGAAAAATTTCTCATTGAATTGGAGGAGATTGTGAGGCAGTTGAAGAGTACAGGTGCAGAAGTGAAAGATGATGATCAAATATGCAGCGTGCTGATGACACTTCCGAAATCCTATGAAACAATTGTCACAGTAATTGAAAACATTTTCAAATTGACGTACAGCTCCATGAAAGCCAAATTACTCGCTGAGTATGAAAAGCGTGCAGTGTCTGGACAGGCTGGCTCAAACAGAAAATATTAAACAGGGCTGTTTCAAGTGTGGCGAGTTAAATCATTTCAAAAGAGAGAGTCCTGTATTCCAAGGCCAAACAGGGAGATTACAAAGCAGAGGACGAGGTTATAATAGAGCTCAAGGTCACAGAGGATACAGAGGTTATTTTAGAGGAACACAAAGAGGAAGATATTGGCAAGGAGGCAGCCGAGATAGAAATAATTCATTCAGAGGAAGTCATCATGTAGAAAATGTAGATATGAAAACGAAAATTCTATTTGTTTTTTTAGGTTTGAGAGATGAAATGGAAGAAAACAATAAAACTGTTATTAAATTTTTCATTGATTCTGGTTGTACCGATCACATGGTCAACAAGAAGGAATATTTTTCAAATCTGATAATGCTAAAAGAACCGGTGAAGATCGTAATTGCCAAAAATGAAAACTTCGTGTTGGCTACGGGAATTGGTAGCATAAGTACATGTAAAAAGTAAGGTAGGAGATAGGTATATGAATTGTACGATTGAGGATAAAGACCTAAGAAAAAACCTTTTATGAGTCAAGAAACTGGAAATAGCAGGTATAGCAGTTGTTTTTGAACATGGACAGGTAAAATTGAAACAGGGTTACAGTCTGCTTGGTATTGGGGAAAGAAGTAATCTCTACGAAATACAATTTATAGTTCAATCAACTTCTGAATCATTATTATCTCAAAGAGAGAATGAGTTTATACTTTGGCATAAGAGATATGGGCACATTGGATTTACTGGGTGTTCGAAAAATTAATCAAAGATGAAGTCATAGAGGATATTGATTGAAAGTATTGAAATAAAAAAGGGTTTTTTTGTGAGCCTTGTATTAGTGGGAGAATGTGTAGATTTCCTTTTGGTACCAGAATAAAAAGTCGCAGAATTATAGAAATCATACATTCAGACTTATTCGGACCAATTACTCCAGTAACTAATGAAGGATATAAATACTTTGTAACATTCACAGATGATTTTTCAAATTTTTCTTGCGTGTATCTGCTGAAAGAAAAATCTGAGGTCCTTGGTAAATTTCGTGAGTATGTGAGAATGTTTCATAGTAAATTTAATCAGAGAATTTCAAAGTTACGATGTGATAACAGGGTGAGTATAATTCTTCAAATTTCAGAGAATTTTGTAAAGATGAGGGAATAATACTAGATTCACCTCGAGCAGGATTCGAACCCACGACCTCCAGATTGCCGGTTTGGTGCTCTACCAACTGAACTACCGAGAAGACATGCGTTCCAACTGCAAATCGGGATACCGCTTTTTCCTAGAATTTTGGTGTTAGTAATGTCACCTACAAACTACGGCGTTTGTAGGTGTTGGGAAAGTTAGTTATTAGTGGGGAACTCATTCGCTTCCAATGATCATCAAGATCCTATTTACCTTTCACACATAGCATCGTCGACATATAGCGATATTCAGCAGGGATCGGGTGTGGATCTCCGACCACTGAACCAGGTTAATAGCCGAATATGAAAAATGGATGGGGAGTTTGTGTCTGTGATATAAATATAATAGAGGTTTGCGGCATTCAGACAGATTTTAAAATTCCAGAAAAAAGATTCTCCTCGAGCAGGATTCGAACCCACGACCTCCAGATTGCCGGTTTGGTGCTCTACCAACTGAGCTACCGAGAATCTTTTTTCTGGAATTTTAAAATCTGTCTGAATGCCGCAAACCTCTATTATATTTATATCACAGACACAAACTCCCCATTCATTAATAATACTAGACTTTACGGTACCTTATATCCCACAGCAGAATGGTAAGTCTGAGAGATTGAACCGAAGCTTGGTTGAAAGAGGAAGGGCAAATGTAGATGAATCAGGAGTTTCAAAATGTTTTTGGGGTGAAGCAATATTAACTATTAATTATCTTAGAAATCGAGGAATAATGACTGATTTGAATAAGGTAACACCAGCAGAGTTGTGGTATAATATAAAACCAAATGTAAAAAATTTGAAAATATTTGGGTATTTAGCTTATAGTCATATAAATAAGGGATTCAGGGACGAGTTTGATTCCAAGGTCGAGAAGTGTGTGATGATGGGTTATGCTCAAACAGGCTATAGGCTCTGGAGTATAGAAAAGGAAAGAATAATAATATCAAGGGATGTCAGGTTTAATGAAAACGAATTTTGGTTCAAAAACACAGCAAGTAAAATAGTTATAGATACATGTGAGAGTGAGAATGAATCACAGAAGGAAGAGAGAGAAGAAATGAATGAAGAGAGAAAGGAGTTTATAGAAGTTAATGCAGGAAATGTAATAGCCGACAAAGGTAATGTATTAAATAAAAGAAGCATTTGTTTACCATCTAAATACAAAGATTATGAAATGAACATGGCCTTTGATGCTGAACGCTTTGTCGAAGAGGTGCTGAATACTTTCTCAGATGTTGTTAAGAGAAAAGATAAAGATAGGTGGTTTGATGCTATGGATGAAGAATTAAACTCGATAATTGAAAATGATACATGGGAAGAAGTAGTCACACCAAAAGAAGGTACAATACTAGATACAAAATGGGTTTATACATACAAATCACTAGAAAACAGAGACAGAGACAAAGCAAGGTTAGTTGCAAGGGGTTTTAATCAAAAGAAAAATGATGATTAGGATGAAATATACTCGCCTGTGGCAAAATTGGTCACGATAAGAATTCTTCTGTGTATGGGAAATCAGTTAGGCTATGAGTTTCTACAATTGGACGTGAAAAGTGCTTTTTTAAATAGCATTTTAGAGGAAGATGTATACATTTACCTACCACAAGGTATAAAACGAAATAAAAATAATGTATTGAAATTAAAATAATCTCTATATGGACTCAAGCAGTCTTCTAAATGTTGGAACGAAACCATCGACACCTACTTACTGGAATTGAAATTTGTGATAAAGAAAATGGTATACTAAAGATAAGCCAGTCCAACTATGTAACTAATTTATTACGAAAATTTAACATGTCTGACTGTAAAACTTCAAATATACCTATACCAAAATGTTCAATAGATTTGAGTAAGAATGAGGGAAATAATCTTACGAATAGACCATTCAGAGAACTCGTAGGATGTTTAATGTATTTGATGTTAGGTTCAAGACCTGACTTATGTTTTGCTTTGAATTTCTATAGTAGATTTCAAGATAAGGCAACAGATCAAACTTAGAATTTCTTCTTCGGATTTTGAGGTACTTAAAAGGTACAACGTATTTGGTGCTTGAATTTGAAAGATATACTACTGATCCAAGTTTGATTTGTTATGTTGATGCTGACTGGGGCGGTGATATAAATGACAGGAAGTGTGTAAGTGGTTTTATGTTTAAATTTCATGAAAATGTTTTAATATGGGCTACTCGGAAACAAAATTCTGTTTCATTATCTAGTAAAGAGGCAGAATTGATTGCATTATGTACTGCAGTTTCCGAAGGATTGTGGATAAAGAAATTATTTAAAGATTTTGGTATCAACTTGAAATGCATAATGTTTTTCGAAGACGATCAAGGTTGTTTGGCAATAATCAGGAATCCTTCTAACAATAGAAGGGTGAAACACCTGGAATTAAAATATAATTTTGTTTCCGAACAGTTTAGGAAGGGTTTGATAAATATAACATACATATGCACTAACGACCAACAAGCAGACATTTTTACTAAATGTTTACCAAATCATTTATTTTATAAATTTAAAGAAAAGTTAGGTCTGAAGGCTTTCAGTGAGGGAGGGTGTTGATACCCACTAAAAGCCTTCATTGCCATCTAGCGGTTGTTTGACTTAAAGTCCAGTTAGTGTTTTGAGTGTTCTATGCTCTCCGTGGGAGATTGAAAATGAACGCGATCAAGTCACGCGATGATGTTGAGCTTAGTTACTAGGAGAAATGAATGTTTGTTTAAGTATTTTTGAGTTGATGTAATATGAACAAATAATACAGATACGTGCGTAGCCAATGTCCAACCCTCAAGTGGTCGGGACCAACGAAGGTTGTTGAGAAAGGGCGATCGTCGACCTGTATCTAGCAATCCCCGGTTAACTATGCATATATCGCTATCCTTCAACGACAAAACAAAGGAGCCTTCATAGACGGTCTCATCAATAACAAGCCTTGCTGGATACAGGTGCGACTAGGACTATTCTTGGACCTTCATTTGCAAAATTATCGGCAATAATTGAACCGTCGACTTGCAAGTTACGCATAGCAACAGTGGAACTTGCCACGGTGCATGGTGAACTACCTATTGAGCTGATTCTGGGCAGCACTTAACTGGAACATCGAGCGTTGGTAGCTGATATCGAGGACGATGCAATCATTGGAATGGACATCATGAATTCAAAAGGGTTCGAGCTAAGAGGGTTGAAACCATCCTGGAGGCTCGCATGGATGATGGAGCGAGCCGTGGGAGCGTGGTGATGTTTGAGCCCGAACTTCATGATGAAAAAATTGGACGAGGGGTCGCACTAGGAAAGACCTGCTGCGTGTTGATGAATTTATGCCAGTAAGGGTAAGGACTGTCAATTATTACCAAGTGACCTTGAAGAGGGGAACTGTTTTGGAGCACTGCTCGTATATTTCCTCTGTGGTCAGGAGTGTACGCGGTACTGTTAGCCAAGACAGCAACTTGCCAGCAGAATTGGAGAAGTTTGTCACCATCGTATCCAAGGACATCGGACCAGCTCAGCAGTCCAAATTAACGGATTTAGTCAAGGGGTATCAGAGCATCTTCCATACTGGACAAGGAAAAGGAGGTAGATCGAAGGTGGTCCAGCACAAAATTGAAACTAGGGATGCCCAACCAATCCGTCAATCAGCCAGAAGACTCCCTCTTGCCAAGAAGAAAGAGGCTGACAAAATTGTCAAAGATATGGGAGAAAAAGGAATAATTGAACCGTCCGACAGTCCCTGGTCGTCTCCAGTTGTACTGGTAAAGAAAGAAGACGAATCGAAACGCTTCTGCGTAGACTATAGTCAACTTAACAACGTGATGAAGAAGGACATCTACCCTCTCCCGAGAATAGACGATACCCTTGACACCTTAGCTGGCTAAACAGTTTTTTCGACTATACATTTAAAGAGCGGTTATTGGCAGATAAAACTGGCCCCAAAAGATGAAGGAAAAACAGCCTTTACTATTGGCTCAGGATTGTAGCAGTTCTGCCATTCGGCCTATGTAACGCTCCAGCTACCTTTGAGAGATTGATGGAAACTGTGTTGAAAGCACTCGTAGACGGCAGATCGTTCAAGAATCACGTGAGCAATTTAGAGGAGGTATTCCTGCGTCTGAGGAATTCTGTACTGAAACTGAGCCCTGAGAAATGCCATTTGATCCAGAAGGAAATCCATTACCTTGGCCACATCGTCTTTGGAGAAGCAGTACCAGTGGACGACCAGAAAATCAAAGCTGTCAGGGACTGGCCCATTCCAAAAGACATCCACCAGCGTCAAAGTTTTCTTGGCCTGTGCACCTACTACCGTCGATACGTGCTAGAGTTTGCCAATATCGTCAAACCACTAAACAGACTGACCGAACGACAGACCCAGTTCCAGTGGTTTCCGGAATGCCAAGAGTCATTCAAGAAGCTGGAAGAAACCTTGATCAACGCTCCGATCCTAAGCTACCCCTTACACAATGGAAAATTCATCTCGGACACTGACGCCAGTAACTTAGGTCTTGGAGCCTTGCTATCCCAGATCCAGGAAGGACAAGAAAAAGTCATTGGGTATTTCAGCAAAACCCTTAGCAAACCGGAGCGCAATTATTGCGTCACCAGACGGGATCTGTTGGCTGTAGTACAAAGTACAAGGGGTAAAATATTTTTACAAATACGTCTACGGAAGGAGATTCCTGGTCAGGACTGGCCATGCAGCCCTCAAATGGCTTCTACAGTTTAAGAACCCCGAAGGACAGGTAGCACGCTGGATAAGGCGACTTCAAGAATTTGATTTCGACATCAAGCAGGGAGCAGTCACAAGAACGCCGATGCACTTTCACAGATACCATGTCCAGACGACTGCTCACACTGTCGTCGAGCCGACGAGAAGGACGCAGCCGTTTGTAGGACCACGGTGGTTGTTGATGATGACTAGAAAGATGAAAAAATCCAGGAAGACCAAGAGAAAGATCCATACCTTGGTTTGGTCAACGGCTGGAAGAAGGGCAACCGAAGATCATCATGGGAAGTCGCACGCTATTCTCCAGTATTAGGCCCAATCGAAATTCCTCACATTGGAAAATGGGGTCTTGAAACAGGTGTTGGAGTCCGAGGAAGGCGGAGAGGAAAGACGCCAGACAGTGGTACCCAAGTCCAGGGGACAGGAAGTGCTCCGAGAAGTGCATGGCGGAATCACTGGAGGACATCTGGGAGTGACGAAGACTCTGCAGAATTTGAGGCAATGGTTCTATTGGGCCAATTGTCAAGCCAACGTTAAGGACTGATGCCGTATGCGCTGCCAGCAATGGGTCTCGAACTCAACTCAAGGCCCCGATGCGTCAGTATAACGTAGGCAGCCTATTTGAACGGATTGCAATAGATATCACTGGCCCGTTTCCCGAATCTGATCATGGAAACAACTACATCCAAATTGAAAGAAGCCTACGCCCTACCCAATCAGGAAGCCGTTACCGTCGCAGATGTCCTGGTTAAGGAGTGGATATGCCGATTTGGTGTCCCATTGAAGCTGCATTCGGATCAAGGCAGAAACTTCGAATGCAACTCATTCCAGGAAATGTGCAAAATATTGAATATTCGAAAAACCAGAACCACAGCTCTACACCCACAGTCCGACGGAATAGTAGAACGAATGAACAGGACAATGAACCGCCACCTGTCCAAGGTAGTCTCTGCCCATCAAAGAGACTGGGACCAGTACTTTCAATTTTTCCTGATGGCTTATCGTTCGGCAGTACACGAGTCAAACGGCCAAACCCCCGCCAGTATTATTATGGGACAAGAGCTACGACTGTCTCGTGACTTGATGTTTGGGACGCCACCAGGGCAAGACACCACGGGAGAAGAGTATGTCAGCAACCTCCGGCAAACAAAATACAGAAATTAGAGGTGTGCTACTGTTGAAGTAGGGACAGAGAAATATCTACTACCTGTTGACCAAGAAGCATTCCCAAGATAAACCGTCCTATGAAGATGTCTGGAGGAGCCTCACCCAACTGAGAGATACGATGGTGGACCAGAATCTGGTGGACTTGGTAATTCCAAAATTGTCCTTTGTTATTGATGGGCTAGATTGTAGGGTTATGAGAAGTATTTTGGAGACGATATTCAGCTCCAGCTGCGTAACCCTCTTTCACGACCGAACTGTGGAGTGTTATTTTCATCAAACTTCACGATGCAGATATGGAGAATCCTGCAAACATCGACACACCACAAGGATGACATATCGGGACGAAATATCTCTAAGAAGGGGCAATGTCACGATAATTTCCACGAAGCCGGACCTGAACGCTCATGCAAACAGCTTGTGAGCGCGTCTGACTCACCTACTCCTGGAATGTGTATCTAGGGAAATCTGCGAAATACGGCGTCGCATCTAAGAACGATCGAGAGCTTTCGGCGAAGTGAAGTGTAGAAATAAAAAGCTTCGCACCAGTGGAAGGAGTTAGTGAAGCGATAGACTGACTAGCTTCAAATAAAATATTGATTCATATTGTTATATCAATTACTTAGTTTGTATGTGAAATAAATGAATTAAAACAATTTAGACTTTAGATATACTACAATCTAAATACTACCGAACAGACCAAAAAAAGTGCGGAGGAGCACCGTCTTGTTGAAAATCAGCTGATCTTTCAGATAATTCTGGTCATTTGCACTAATGTTTGTTAACATGAGTTCAATCATGTTTTCAAGCTGTTCCAGATATATTTCCCCTGCTAGAATGCCTACTAAAAATAACGATATACGATTACCAAAAATACGTACGTACCTCATGAAATATGTGGGGATTAGAATCAGCCCAATATCGACAATTATGTCGATTAACTGTACCATTAAATAAAAACGAACATTCATCACTAAAACATATGTTGAAAAGAAACTATGGAATGACAATCGCCTGCTGACGTCCCACCTCACAGAATTGTTCTAATCGCCAATCATTCAGTTCTTGCGTTAATTTAATTTTGTAATGACGAAATTTGTGGATTTCCAAAATACACTGAATGATGGTTCGTGAGACACCGGAAACAGTTGCTACGTAGCTGTCTTGTTCTCATCATATGGTCAAGCGCAACATGGCCAAACATTGTTATTGTCTCCTTTTTTCTGACTGGCTGTTCGATATGCCATTTTTTTTCTTTATCGATTCCGTTTCTCGGAATTTTGCAACCAATTCAGACACATACTGCCGCAATACAGTCCTTCCAGGTTGTTGATTGAACCGTTCACCGTACATCCATTGTTTTCAATCAACTCAAGTCTCTCTGCAATTGTGTACACTATTGTTTCTTTCTAGTTTAGAAGTGTAATAGCACACACAAATGGAAATTACTTGTAGTAATCAACTGAGTCACAAATGTTCTATGTGTTTCTTCCATGGACCTATAAAGTATTGTAATGGACCAAGCTGTTTACATACTGGTTTGAAGTCCTGTATGGCCACAATATGTAGTCGTGATATTGAGTTGGGCGTTGTCACATCGCGTAGGTAATAAGTCTTTATCACAGACAAAATTGTGTCACTATACGTATTCCATTCGATTACAATCGAAGAATGGTGATGGTGACATTATCACGCAACTCAAACCTGTATTACTTACAAGTTTAAAAATCCAAACTATCGAAAAAAATCATTACTTGCGTCTTCAAATGGTTGTGAAGAAATTATTGTATCTGGTCGTTTGTCAACGCTGTCGAATATCAATGTTTCATGTTTTCCACAAAGTAAACTTCTGACAGTTCTGTCATGTTGTCATTGATTTTTTGTGTGATTATTGCTGAAATAGTGGTTTTTGAACTCATTCGTGATATATAGTGGCAGTACAATAGTAAGAGAATCATAATGGTGCAATCTTGTTGGGTTTGCAAACAATCCATGTGTTCGAACCCGAATATCAGATTCCATAGTACCATAGGCGTTACAGTGGGTATCAATCAGTTTTCGCCAAATAAAATGAAATTAATACGTGAATTCAAACCTTTACAGGTGGAGATGATGAAATAGATACCTCACGAAACATTTAACTTTATTAGTTTTTTTGGATGATTCATTAGAACAAAAAAGTTGCCAAAAAGTCCAAGAAATGTCTATTAAAATTTTGATTTATCTTTAGGTTTCCAGCTGATGTCACAGTAAAAGCGGCTTGGTTGAAAGAGTTGGGGTTGAAATGTTCAACTGAATGTGTTCCAAAGTCTGTTAGAATTTGTTCCATTTATTTCAAAGACGCAGCATTCGAGATTAACCCAAGTGGAAGAATATTTTTAAAGAAAAGGGTTCTTCCTTTATTATATGATGAATGGTACATCCCAAGAAATTCAGCTGCTTCAACTTCAGGGTAATTATTATCAGCCGTCAGAATTGTTATTTTCTATGAGTTATTTCAAATAATAACAGAGATTTGTATAAAAAAACAATATATTACATATTTTCAGATTGAACGATTTCAGCAAGAAAAAATCGTCAACAGCCACAGGTACAGATTCTGAAGAAATTGTTGATAACTCAAGTCCCCCACTGAAGAGGTGAAGGTGAAGGACAAATTGATAATTACGAAATTTCAATGTATTTACGACAATTTGCAAACAAAATTCACAATACAGATAATCAAACTAACATTTTTTTCTGAAAGATATCAAAAATCAAGTACGTACAGAGTTTCACAAAAACAACGATACGAACTTCAGGTTGTTTGGCTTTGAAATACTGACGATCTGACAGATAATATTATTTAGGTCAATTTCATATTTTCTCGTATGAAAAACAGGACAGAATCCCGTGATTTTTCGAAAGAAAAAGTGAGTAGTATTAGTTAGTAGCAGTATCAAATCCATCTAATCTATCTTTAAAAGCAATTTTCCTTCGCTTGTCCTCCGACATAATTACACACACTGTAGTTTCCGAATCTCACACCCAACGGTACGTTTTTATAGTAGTAGTTTTTATAGTAGACAAAAACCTCTAGATACATCGTCACTGGACACTGCTGATAAGAATGCTTTACTCCGTTTTCGTACCTAGCGGTGACAAGATTGTTATTTATACGCTAAAATGCCGAAACGCAAAATACATAAAGACAAAGGAAAGATGCGTTTCAAGAAATTGAGATAGGAATTAGACAAGCTTAGGGAAAAGATTTTAGAAGCAGAATTGTCCTCTGATAGCTCGGGTAAGTTAGACATAATGGAAAAAATTATATTTTAGCTCATCATTTGAATTCAATTCTGATGGTATCGTGCGATCACCTGAAGAGAATAACGAGATAACGAGCGTTATCACGATGAATTCAATCCGAAAACTCATTACATTACTTTACTCTGATGGTATCGAGCGATCACCAGATGAGTAGGGGTAACAGGCGTTACCATAAATTCCAAATGAACCTGACTCAATTTGAATTTCTAGATTCCTCGGGTGGTTCAGACGAGGAAGTGGAATTCATTGACTGTCAAGCCACGGAGAATGAAACCCAAATCGATCCTCTCGAAGTACAAAATACGGCTCTCGCTGAACACACTCCCCATTCCGAGGTTGGTCAAGACAATGAGGCCGAAAGTCTTAACAAGACACCACCTAACTCAGCTTTCGACGCACTAGGTGTAAAACCCCCCGCCGAAAATTCAGAGGGTGCAGAGTTACACGACGAAATAACCGTCCGATGGACAGCGTATCTCCAACAAGGTCTGCCTAAAGATACAAGGAGGGAGATCATGTCTAAGCATCCAATCCCAAAAAACTGTGAGGCTCTGAACCCTCCAGAGGTGAACGGCGAAATTAAAGCGTGCCTCCCGGACGCTGCAGTCACCCATGATCGAGTTATGACAAGCATCCAACAACAAATAGGACATGCATTATCGGCCATTGGGTCTATTATGAATCAGATGTTACCCAAGTCCCCTGATGACTCATCTGAAACATTAGCCAAGTTAGCAGATGCTTCTCAACTTCTAGCAAATGCTCATAACACCGTGTCAATGCACAGACGCTATCACATTTTGCCTTTTGTCAATTCTGAATGTAAAAAGGTTATTGAGTCCTCGATGGTCGACAACTATCTCTTTGGGAAAGATTTTAATGAATCTTTCAAGACTAAACAAGCAATGAAAAAAGCTAGTGTTGGGATTAAACGAAAAAATGCTCCCCTCTTTACTAGCTCGAAGCCAAGCACATCAACAGCGACCACAGTTACTTATCCACGAAACCAACCATCGGTTTCTTTAAACTACAAGCGCACCAATTACAAAACGAAGAAGAAGGAGAAGAGGAGGGGAAAGGTGACCCCGAAAGAAGATATCAGACGAAACCGCAATACCATTATCACAACCGCCGATAAATCAGGTAACTACACGATATGCAGGTACTCTCAATAAGTTTTATGATAATTGGTTGAAAATTACCACAGACAAGACGGTCTTGGGTTGGGTCAAGGGGGTGAAAATCCCTTTTCATACAATTCCCCCCACCCAGTGTAACGAACCTATAGTTCAAATTTCAAGGTCACAAATTGAACTATATACCACTTCAATTTCAGAACTGATTGACATGGGGGCCATCACGACATGTTCACCTGACAAAAATCAGTATTTGTCTTCATACTTTGTAACCAAAAAGCCGAATGGTAAATACAGATTCATCCTGAATCTGAGAAATTTGAATACTTTCGTAGATGCCCCACATTTCAAGATGGAATATTCCAGAACAGTTGCCAGATTATTACATGAGAACTGTTTCATTGCCAATATCGATTTGAAAGATGCATATTTTTTGTTAGGTATCTATGGCAAGCATAAACAATATCTGAGGTTCAAATTCAACAACTGTTTATATGAATTTAATTGCTTACCGTTCGGACTCAATGTAGCTCCCTACATTTTTACCAAACTTTTGAAACCAATAGTAAAGTACCTTAGAATGAAAGGGATTGTGTTAGTCGTTTATTTAGATGACATTCTCCTAATCGGCACAAACAAAATTGAATGCAAAAAATATGTTTCGTTGACAGCACAAGTGTTGGAACTCTGTGGATTTATTATCAATTCAGAAAAAAGTACCTTGGTACCTACACGAAAGCCGACATTTTTGGGGTTTTTGTATAACACGCAAAGAATGTGCATTTCATTACCGAACGAAAAAGTCCTTTCAATTAGAAAGTGCCTGAAAAAATTTATTAATAAACAAAAATGTCAAATAAGAGAATTTGCAGTGGTTATTGGCAAATTAGTTGCAGCCTGTCCAGCAATAAACTACGGTTGGTTGCATGTCAAACCACTGGAAATAGCAAAATTCGTAGCCTTAAGTGAAAATAGTCAACATTATGAGAAATGGATGGATTTGCCATCTAATCTTATTCCGGAGTTAGTTTGGTGGGACAAAAGTTTAGATACGTGTGAAGCAATAAAACTGAAAGAGTTGACATTAGAAATATATTCAGATGCTTCACCAACAGGGTGGGGTCCTTCTGCCAAGGGCAACGGAGTCATGGTTTCTGGAATCCAGATGAAAAACAAAAGCATATAAACTATCTTGAGATCAAAGCGGCCTTTTACGGTCTGAAGTCGTTTGCCAAAAATACAAGTGATACTCACATTTTGCTAAGGATTGATAATGTCACTGCTATTTCTTGTATTAATCGTTTTGGTAGCATACAATATGCAAATCTTAATGAGATTACGAGATCCTTGTGGGACTGGTGTGAATCAAAAAATAATTTGGTATATGCCTCATATATCCCTTCGACTCAGAACATAGAAGCCGATTTGGAATCAAGATCTGTATACATAGAAACCGAATATGAATTAAATCTAGCAGCCTTTGAACGTATCGTGCAGAGTTTTGGTCAACCGGAAATCGATATTTTCGCGACTAAATTGAATGCAAAAACCAATAAATACGTTTCTTGGTTTCCAGATCCAGACTCATTTTCTGTAGACGCATTCACGCTTAATTGGAGCGAATATTTCTTCTACGCCTTCCCACCCTTTTCTATTATCACCAGAGTTTTAGAAAAGATTGTTCAAGACAGGGCTTGTGGAATCATAATAGTTCCAAACTGGCTGTCACAACCGTGGTATCCCCTATTCAAAAGCCTATTGACACAAAGCCCAAGCATATTCAAACCGAACAAATATTTATTATTGTCTCCTTTCAGGGAGAGTCACCCCTTGAACAGACAAATTTCCCTGGTGGCAGGGAAGTTATCAGGATAGCTTTTGCCAATAGAAAAATTTCTCAGGCGGCAATCCTAATTATCCTGCAATCCATAACAACAAGTACCCTCACACAGTATTCAGCAACATTTAAAAAATATTGGCAATTTTGCAAGGACAATAAATTAAACCCCCTCACCTACAATTTAAATGCGTACATTGAATTCTTACTTAAGGCTACAGAGACTGGCAACTCATACTCCGTTATCAACTGCCACAGATCAGCACTAAATCTCATTTTCCATCCAAATACCGATGATGAAAAAATAATCAAAAGGTTGTTAAAAGGGGCGTATAACATCAAACCGGCAGTTCCAAAATATAAATTTACTTGGAACCCAGAACCAGTATTGCGATACCTTAGTAACCTTTACCCATTACATTTGATCAGCTTGGAAAAGCTCACTTGGAAATTGGTCACGTTAATAGCCCTTACAACGGCTCATAGGGTACAAACTATTTCAAAAATGAGATTGAGTGATATGGCTAAAACTGAAGAAAAAATCGAATTCAGAATATCCGAAAGGATTAAAACTTCGGGACCAAAAAGACCACAACCCTTATTAGTATTCCCTTACTTCAATTTGAAACCTGAGTTATGTGTTGCCACCACTATAGCTTACTATATCAATTCAACATCTGCCATTCGCAATGGTTGCGACAATTTCGTATTGACTCATAAGAAACCAATTCATCCCGCAAGCTCCCAGACGAACAGCAGGTGGATAGAGAGGGTATTGAGGGAAAGTGGAATAAATACCGAAATATTCAAGAGCCACAGTGTTCGGCACGCTGCTACGTCAGCTGCCTTCAGGACTGGGGTAAATGTTAACAGTATAAAGAATACTGCAGGATGGTCTGACTCATCAAATGTTTTTTTCGAATTTTACAATAGGCCAGTTGGAAAAGATGACGAAATTTTTGCAAATACAATATTGAATCTAAACCTGGAAAACTAATTTGAATTATTGCAAGACTTCGCCTATTGTTATATTAGATATAATTCAATTTATTAAAATTAATATACTATTTACATTTATGTATGATATTCAAAAGGTTCATACCATTTTCCAATTTGTTTATTTACTTGTTTACCTGTATTTGTAGGTAATAAATTGAGCAAAACATGCTTACGTTTTACTAATTTAAATCAAAATCACACTGCTTTAAACATCTACAGTGTGTGTAATTATGTCGGAGGACAAGCGAAGGAAAATTATAAGATTATTCGACTTACCTGAAGGAAGATTAATCCAAATTTTCCGAGCTTGTCCTCCGACATAATTACAACCCCCCCTCCCAGTCTTGCAGAACCCTTAAAAATTTTAGAAACTCAAACGGAATGAAGCATTCTTATCAGCAGTGTCCAGTGCCGATGTATCTAGAGGTTTTTGTCTACTATAAAAACTACTACTATAAAAACGTACCGTTGGGTGTGAGATTCGGAAACTACAGTGTGTGTAATTATGTCGGAGGACAAGCGAAGGAAAATTTGGATTAATCTTCCTTCAGGTAAGTCGATTAATCTTATAATTCTTGTATATTGATATATTTATTTTAGCTATCTCGGAAACAACTTTAAAGATTTGGATCAAAATTTTTATCCAGATAAGGTTTTAGTTTTTAAGTTCCTCCATACAGGCGATTTACCTGAAGAAACTCGATTCCACTAATAATAATAATAATAAGGTCGGGGCGTGGCGCAGTGGTTAGAGCATCCGACTTTGGGTCGAAAGGTCCGGAGTTCGAGCCCCAGATTATTCAAATCTCGTGGCTGAACTGGGGTGAGTCCTACACGATTCACTGTTGCGTTCCAATTAACAGTGCTGCTCCTGAGGTGGCGCATGGAGTTAGTTACAAGGCCTATCCAGAACACACGGCTAATGACCATAGCAGTTGCTGCCAAACACCAAAGAAATAAAAAATAATAATGATGTGAATTTTTCTATTTCACCCACTTACAATTATCATAATCTGAAATTTGGCCACATATCAAGGACCGACGATAATACAAGAATTTCCTACTATTACTGTAATAAAAATAATGATAATAATAATAATTGGAATTTCAAATTCAACTTTCACCGTTTATTAATCCTCCGAATTATCTAAAAATTTTCAAAAATTTCCATAACCAACGACAATACAAGAATTTTATGATAATAACGCACCTAATAATAATGATGAGAATTTTCGAATTTGATTTCAATCGTCCGTATGATCTGAAATTGGGCACACATAAACCGATTGCAATGCAAGGACTTAATTATAAAAGTTTAATGATAATAATGATAATGACGTGAATTTTTTATTCAATATCCACCCACTTCTAATCATCCGAAAATTTTGAAATTTGGCATACTCACCAAGGACCAACGATAATATAAGAATTTTATTATATTAATGTTTTATTGATAATAATAATATGAGAAATTTTAAACTCAATTTCCACCCACTTCCTCTGAATAATCTTAAATTTAGCACACATATCAAGAACTGACGACAATACAAGAATGCCATAATATCAATGTGATAATAATAATAATGATGAGAAATTTCAAATGCTGCTTTACATCAGTACACGTACTTTGTCACTGCAAGGGCTCTAAACGATTTCGAAGGGCACACACAATATGTCTGAAATGGTCACATGCTTTTAGCGCGGAAGCCAAAAATGAATCTACGCTAATTTAATCTAGTGAAGATATCTTCAAGCAAAGTTTAAGGGAACACAACTTGATGCCATGCAGGGCAGCAACAAGGCCTTCATTGACTGCAGAACATTGCAGATCACGGCTTGATTTTGCCCGCCAGTATTTCCGGGCGATCTTGCCCGCGAGAAGTCCTGATACGAACCTCATTGAATATATATATATATATATATATATATATATATATATATATATATATATATGATATTCTTGGGAGATGAATTAGAGCCCTGCAGCAGCCCAAAGTTACTTTGAATGAGCTGAGGGACAGTTTAGTGAATTTGGTAGACATAATTGAATAAGGACTCTGATATTGAGTATAACAGGCGGTTATCATTGCTCGAGGTGGGAACTCAAGAAATTAGCAAATCATTTCAGAATAGAAAACAAATTCTTCATTTTTATTTTATCGTTGTTTTTGTGAAACTCTGTACGTACTTGATTTTTGATATCTTTTAGAAAAAAATGTTAGTTTGATTATCTGTATTGTGAATTTTGTTTGCATACTGTCGTAAATACATTGAAATTTCGTATTTCTGAATTTGAATAATATGCGCTGAAAATTTCTTTGGAATATTTATTCTTCGCAATATTCATTTATTTTAATATGTATAAGAACGTGTATTTATTGAATAGATAAATTACCATTTTTTCGTAAATGTATTTTTATTCTTTTTTTTTTCAGTCGACTGTCTCCACCTTTTCATTAATTGAAAACGAAAGTCTTAAAAGTCTTTTTTTTTTTGAAAAATTTGTGAACCTAATTTTCTACTACTACTACTATCCGACTCAATGAAGTTTTTTTATGATATCAGGTATGTCAAATGAGTTTTTCTATCTCCCATCCCATCGGATGTATATTATTTCCTTGATATTTTCATAATTATTTCAAATTCAGCATTTTTTCTTGTGATTGAACCCTATTTTCAGCAAATGCGTGCGCTCCTGTCTGTTGTGGGAAGGTCACAGTCTATCGCTACTTTCTCTGTTCCCCGCAGTCCGCGCGCCTTAAAACAGAGCGACTTCAAATCACTCCGTGTCGTAGGTATGGCAATGCTGAGTCCATCTGTATTTATACGATATTATACGTCCATGGTTTCTTCTATTGCGTTAAAGTATTTTTATTGGTCAGAGAAATAACTGAGCAAAAACATTCACACTATCGTAGCAAATAAATGATAGTCTTCAGTCTACTCCACTAATTTGAAAATAAGTTAGTAAAAGCGTAATATAGGTGATTTCATTGAGAATATGAACAGGATGTTCATAAAGTCAGTTGTGGAATCATCTGCGACTGAATGTTGGAATTTAGTCGCTGTTTTCCATCGTACAAGATACCTCTCTTGGAAGGGATTCATGTTTTAAAGAGAAACATTCTCAATTGAAAATTGAATCAATACATGAATGGAAAAACCCTACGTAGGGTTTTTCCATTTCCAGAGGAGTCATGTATTGATTCAATTATCAATTGAGAATGTTTCTCTTTAAAACGTAATATAGGTGTTTTACCCAGCAAAGGGTAAACTTATTTAGTCGCTAATTCTATTGTCAAAATTATCTATTTTACGCGTATTTTTAGTTAAAGGATTAACAATTTTTGGAGCATTCTGAGATCTGGTCACCAGAGTTTGTTTACTCATAACAAGATGTATCGAAACCATGGTGTTATCACTGATTCGCTTTTGTTTCTGTAATTGCACTGATACTGTTGGCTTCATTCGTCGATGGATGGCGTATAAGTCGAAAATAGCGGAGTTTCCAACATTCCGAAGTACTGAGTCATAATTATTTGATTGAAATTTTAATATTTACAAATTATGGTTGATGAATATCACAACAAATGTTGAAAATTACATAACATGACACTGGTCCAAGCGTCATCATGAAACTGTAATTTTGCGCCATCTGTGTGCTAAGAGGTGAAACGGTATCAACGCAGTGAAAATATCACGAATCAAGTAGGCCGTACCTTAACACTTTTGTATGTCGGTTTCACAGCTATAAGAGATCACACCAGGGTTTCTATGTATCTTGACTCATAAAAACAAAGTGACAGATCGGCGTATTAAAATTTGTAATCTAATGTCAGAGTGACGTGTAGAAAACTTCTCAACTGCTAGCCGCTTGCAAATCGCAATACAGTTCACACTCGAGTTGGAAGAAGTTACCACCATATTAACTACTCTCTGGGAGGATTTGGTGATTGCTATTTCAACTGGAATCGATATTTCTTACATTCGCATAGATATTAAAAAAATGCTGAGTTGTCCAGTAAAGTACAACAATTCGTAGCTCTAAAATATCATAAAGGTTTATTATTGAAACAAAAAAATCACATATAAACAGAACATTGTTGTTCAGAGAATTGAACGAAGTTTCAAACGATGTGCGACTCGACACCTATTCCCTATTAAAATTTTAGTGATTGTTCACCCCACTGCTCGAAGGTTGAAGTGACGGTGTTGCAGGTAGGACAGCAACATGTTTCCTTCGAAAGTAAAATCGACCTGTCCGAGCGGTTTTTCACATCTACTCGTATGATATATTTACCCAAAACCCAAGTTTTCGATGGGCCACCGATGGGTATCAGGGTGACCCAGGGGTGTGTGCATGGTCCATAACTTTTTTCTATCCAAGCTATCGACCAGTTTTTTTTTCAAACGATAGGTCCAATAATGAGCACATTCTAAAAATATTTTCATCAATATAAGGAGGAGGTTTTTTAAATGGCAACCATCCGTTTTTGTTACATTTTTGGATTCGCCACTAAATTGTAGGTATAATGCACCCTAGTTTCATAGACTTATCTGCAGTAATTTTTGACTCATGCCAATTTATGAGTCAAAATGGCGTCGTGCATGAAGTCACAGAAAAATTCATAACTTTAGAACCACTCAAGATAAATCAACCTACTTTTTCCAGACGATTCCTTAAGCTTCAGCGCATTTTTTAAAATGCAGGCGAACTTGAAGTCAATGTTCCATCGCCTATACTACGGTTTTTTTCAAATGATGAATTACAAATGGCAATAACTCGAATTTTTCAAATGCAACACACTGTATTTTATTGCTTTATTGCATGGAGTTTTTGAGAGCTCTTCGTCGATATAGGGTTTGTGGGGTCTAAGTGGGGTCTATTTTGTGAAGTTTCCGAAATATGTTGAAAATAAGAAATGTTGATAGTTTTTGAGGAATCTAGTAAAATTTGATATATCCTTGTTCTGTCAATAATTGTACACGTCGAATTGTTAAAAAAGAAGTTTCACTCTCGAATAATTAGTGAATATGGTCTACTGTATTGGCGAAGCTGACAGAAATACTTTATCAGCAAGCAGAATCTATCATGAAAAATTTCCAACAGCAAGAACTCCACGAATGTCTTAATTCCAAAAGTTAAGAGATCGGTTTGAAATCACTGGTAGTGTGTCTTATATTCAAAAGGAAATTGTCGGTGGTCGAATCAATGAGGAAAATGAGTTGCAAGTTTTATTGATGCTACGGGAAAATCCTCACGCAAGCACTAGAAAAATAGGAACAGAAACGGATATTTCACAAAGTAGTGAGAACAGAATAATATTGAAAAATAAGTTCCACCCTTTTCATCTGAACCTGAATCAAGAATAGAATGATGATGATTTTGCAAAAATAGTTGTGTTTTGTATTCAAATGAATGGCATGACTGATGAGGATTATAATACTGTTTTCTGATGAAGCAACTTTCTAGAACAACGGGTCGATCAACAAACATAATATGCATTATTATACAGTAGAAAATCCTGACTGGTTGAGGACGCTTGATCACCAACAGCGATGGTCGCTGGGGAGGAGTTATTGGAAATTACATTATTGGACCCTACTTCTTCGACAATGTGCTGAAGGGTGAAAGATATTTACATTTCCTTCTGAGAAATGTTAGGAGAAGTGGATTTGAATACCCGAAAAACCATGTGGTTGCAGCACGATGGTGCGACAGTGCATAACCATAGGAAAGTTCGAGAATGTTTAGTTAGATCAATCCTATCCTAATCGTTGGATAGGCCAAGGAGGCACTATGCCTTGGCCCGCGCGATCCCCAGACCTCTAGATTTCTTTCTTTGGGGGTACGTGAAGGAAATGGTTTTCAGAGATCGTTCGACAACTGTGTTTTACTTAGTTTTCGTTCACTTTAATATCGTTCGTTTTCCGATACGTGAAATGAAAGTCGGAAGCAGATTGACAAGTGAAGTTTATTTGACAGACGTTTTCTGTCTGCCTCTCTTAGGGTACGTTTACAATTTATGAAGTGACGGCATCATGACATCTCCCTTTTTCAAAAGGTTTATAATATTCACTGAAAATTTGTTTTTTAAACATAGCACTGATTGTAATTGTCTCTACATACATAATACACATAATTGTTTGTATAATTTTATATAAGTATTTAAAATTAAAATTTCCTGGGATTACAAATAAACCTGTAAGAAAATAACTTTTGGTTTCCTTAGTTATTACCTAATAGTAGACATTTACCTATTCTAAGAAATACAACTGATACTTATTGACATGTGTAACTTAATACTTAGTTTTCCCTGAATAACAAAAGGCAAACATTTTTTCTTAAGTTTTTTTTTCTTTTTACATGAATAAAACTTACATTTAAATTTGTATTATTTTTTCTCATGGAATGTTCCCTACATTTCTCCCCTCCAAAGAGATTATATCAATTTGTTTGCCAATCTATATAAATATTTTAATTTTTTGTAAAAATAACGTTACTACACTGAAGTATAAAACGAACACATTTTATTTTGATGACAAACTGACATTTAACTAGTCCTTTTATATTGTTAAAAGTAAAATTTGCAAGAACCAATTTAATTAGAATGTTTGTAGGTAATCATCTAACGACATTGCTTTGATTTACAAAATCATTTTGAGGATTTTCAACAATTTGTATTGTTAAATGACGACTTTTCGAGTCGACTTGCTAATGTAATCAATATCTTGTAAATTAACAACATAATCAGAATATTTACAAGGTTCTTTTATGGTTCTTCCAGATCGTGAGGTTCTGGTGATAGAAGTACTGGTTGACGGTACTTCCTTGTCTGTTCTAGTAGAATATTTAATTTTTGTCAACTCTGACTTGTCCATATCGACAGTAGTCTCGTAAAAAAATTGCCGATGACAATTTTTCTCAAACTCTACTTTATCAAACTTTTGAGCTTTTTTTCTTCCTAAATTAGAATTGTCGTTATTACCATTATTGTTTGGTTCTGTGATAGTTTCAGAAACATTGTCATTTCCTTCTGGTATGTCAGGCAAGAGAAACTCCTCCTGTTGCTTATTTTCACAAACTTTTATGTATTCGTATGTTTGATACTGTTCTGGTGTTGATTTTTGCCTAAACATGGGTGGAAGTTCTCGTTTCTGCTCTAATTTCTTTTCGTTATCCAGAAAACTACAGTCTTTTATAAATTTCCTATTTCTAATAAGAACTGAACCACTATCAAGCTGGATTTTATATGCTCGAATACCGACTCTTTTCAAGACTGTAGCATCTATCCAGATGTCGCCTGGTTTAAACTGGACTTTAACACGAGTGTTCTTTTTTAAAGTTGATAGTGATTTTGTTTTTCTATCATAGGTCTGTTTCTCTCTCTGTTTAGACTGATCAATGAAATTGTTGTAAGATTTTCTATCAAAGTTATTTTTACTGAACTTTCTATAAACATTTGGTAGCAAATCCCTAAGCTGTCTGTTATATAAAATGACTGCTAGAGAGTGTTTTCCGTCAACTGGGGTATTTCTTAAGTTCAACAGAGCAAGGTGCGGGTCTCGGTTGTCGAACGTTGCTTTTTTAAGGTTTTTTTTAATTATTTGAACAAACCTTCCAACCTGTCCGTTGCTCTGTGGATAACGTGGTGAAGATACAATGTGTTGAAACTCCCACTAGCTGGAAAACTCTCTAAATTTAAGGTTTGAAAATTCTGGGCCATTACCAGTCATAACTTTTTTCGGAATTCCTTGTCTAGAAAAAACAGATTTTAAGATTTTGATCACGTTCTCAGCTGTTAAATCTCTCCCCAGATCAATGACTTCGAAAAACTTGCTGTAATAATCCAATATAAGTAGATATACTTGACCTGATAAATGATAGAGATCACAGGCAATCTTTGCCCAGGGCAATTTTTCAACTTTATGAGGTATCATGGGCTCTGGCTGTTGAGAATTTGCAAATGTTAAACAAGTGTTACAAGTCAAAATCATGTCCTGAATCTGCTTATTCATGCCTGGCTAGTAGAAGGACAAATTTGCTCTTTAAATAGTTTTTTTAATGCCCTGGTGACCGTTAAAATGCAATTTATTTAATATTTCTTTTCTCATACTGTAAGGAACAATCAATCTAGTATCCCTATATAAAATATTGTTTGCTTCTGTTATCTCGTGTTTAAATTTGTAGAAAATTTTAATGTTGTCTGGTACCTTATCGATTTTGTTAGGCTAACCTTTAATAATTTGAGTTTTTAAGTTTTGTAATATACTATCTTTCTCAGTTTTCCTGATAATTTCTTCTCTTTTTTCTTTAGTGGTATTCAGGTTCATTTCAATGAGATATACGAGTACTTGAGCTTCCATTTCAAAGTCTATATTCTCATCAAATATCATGTTCTCGTAAGCTCTGGAGAGTGCATCTGCAAGCACTAAGCTTTTCCCTGGTTTGTATACCAAGTTGAAATCACACTTGCGTAACTGCACCATTATTCTCTGGAGCCTAGGGGGGCATGAATTAATAGATTTTTTAATTATACTCAAGAGAGGTTTGTGGTCGGTTTCAACTATGAACTGTTTCGAAAAGAGTACAAACTGAGAAAAGTGAGTGACTCCGAACCAAACTGCTAGCAACTCTTTCTCAATTTGAGAATACCTCGTTTGGGTTCCGGTAAATGCCCGTGATGCGTGTGCGCATGGAAGGCTTTCCTGTAGAAGCACAGCCCCCATACCACTTTTAGAACTGTCAACAGATAGAGTTACCTGTTTATTCATATCAAAATATTTTAGGCACGGACTTTTGCTAAGAATATTTTTTAGTTCGATAAATGCTTTTTCTTGTGTCTCCATCCATTGGAAAACTCTGTTTTTTTGATCAACTCCCTCAGGGGTGCGGTCTTTTCACTTAGATTTGGGATGAAGCGGCCTAGGTACGTCAGGACAACCATGAATCTTTGTATGTCAGTTACGTCCTTTGGATGAGGCATATTTTTCAAAGCTTCCACTTTTGTCTCATCCGGTTTAAGCTCTTCTTTTGATATGATGACTCACATGTACTTAACTTCGTTTAGTCCAAACTTGCACTTATCTATATTGAATCTTAGGTTATATTTTTCTGCCCTTTTAACAACTTCGCTTAATTTATAGTCATGTTCTGTTTTATTAATAGCTCCGACTATTAAGTCATCAATAAAAACCTTTACCCCCTGTATATCGCCAAATATTTCTTGCATTCGCTCCTGGAACACTTCTGGAGCGCTACTTAACCCATATGGTAACCGTTTATAACGATATCTACCATAAATAGTTGAAAATGTACATATTTTTGAACTATCTGGGTCTAATGGTACCTGCAAGAATCCTTGGGTACAGTTTAAGGTACTAAAATATTGACAACCTACAAACTCTTCCGTTAGAGTCTCTAAGGTAGGAAGTTTCAAGTAATGCCGTTTTACATGAGCATTTAGATCCTTGGGATCTATGCACAACCTAAGTTGACCTGTCTTTTTGCGAACAATAACTAGTGGATGGATCCACTCAGCACCATGTGTTGCTTTTTCTATAATTTCATCTCGCTCTAGTTTGTCCAAAGCTTTTTTGAGGTCTACTCTAATGGCAAACGGTACTGTTCTAGTTGCATGAACAACTGGTTCTGCATTGTCTTTAAGTTTAATTTTGTATGGTCTCTTGAGACACCCTATGCCCTTAAAGAGATGCTTAAATTTATTTAAAACTGAAGAAGTACTGTCAACTGTTCCAATGCTATCAATTCTTTGTATTAAATTAAGTTGAATACAAGAGTTTAAGCCCAAAATCGGACAACTGTTTGTTTTAACAACAAAGAATAACAGATTGAAGCTTTCATTTTTGTATTTTAATTGCAGGTAACACTCACCTTGGACATTTAATTCATTATTTTGGTATATGAATTAAGTTATACCTTGGTTTTGCATATTTTCTTAAAATCAAAATTTATTCTTCTAAGAGCCTGTTCAGGCATGACATTCACCATTGCACCTGTGTCGATTTTCAAGGGTAATATAACAAGACCTTGATAAATAGTCGACTATTTTTATTGCATCTAAATTTCGACTGTATATTATAATAATTTAACGAGACATTATTTTGGCATTAATAATCTGATGAGAGCCCGAGAGCGAAGCTCGAGGGCTTTCATCTCTGATTATTAATGCCAAAATAATGTCGAGTAAAATTAATAAATACAAGAGAAATTTAGCAGCAATAAAATAGTCGACAATTAATCAAGGTCGTGTTATATTTGTGAAGATTATTTCTTGAATCTACTTCTTTATATCAGTCATATGAATGAATGAAAATTAAACAATTTGGAATAATTTATTCAAAATATCAAGAACAAAGCACAAAATCTAAACAAAAACAGCACCATCTTTATAATTTATCAATTGAAATTAAAAACACAATTATTGTATGTGACATTTCCACCATGCGTAATTTGTGACATTTGTTCAGCTTTTGAAGAACTTGCAGTATTAACCGTAGAAGGTCCACATTCATTCTCTTATACAGCTTCAACACGATTGATTTTATTTGACGTTTAATATGTATTTATTAAGATGTCTAGAAACCATGGTGTGTGCACTTATAGCTGAAAAACTGTGGGATCAAATTGAAGACACCTGCCTACTTGATTCTGCTGCATTTTTGACAATAACGTTCTAGTTCTGAATTTACTGCCAGAGGGCTGACTCCGTTATGTTTATGCACAGGGTGTTTATATTTTCGTGCCTATTTTTCATCCATGACCGGGTGGCATGACTGGCATGACCACAGACCTCGGACCTCGGCGACGACCAGTGACCGTTCGGAATGACTTCGGATTCGATGTTCCGTTGATGGAAGTGTTTGTTTTGTGACTGCTGAAGTGTTATGTTGATGAAATTTCCAAGGAAAACAGTGAAAATTTAATTATTTACGTCCTTGTGAGATGCTCATGTTGTGGAAGAGTGGAAGGATTGAAAACGAATTATACAACAGTTTTATTTTCACGTTTATGGTAAGTACCAAAAATCTCATCCTTTCTTGAATTCGATCATTCGTGCATGCTTCCATTACTTAAAATTTTTACTAAATAAAAGATCAAGTTCCAATAGATGAATAAAATTCTAAATATATCCTGGTTAATTATCACTGCTTATCAACAACATATCACGTATTAATCTTGTTGAATATGAATATGTGATCAACTTTTCCAGCTAATGTTTATACTGAGCCTGGTTTGAACATTTTGTTGATGAAAGGAATGTAAAAATATATTTTCTAACTAATCAATTGCACTATTATCTACCTATATCTATGGTTCATACATCAACATGGCACAAAATACTCTTTGTAAACTTGTTTGGTCATTGAAAGTAAAATTTGACATTTGAGATACTACTGATCTATTCTAAATTATAAGTTTTGGGATGAAGGCTTAGGTACATATGCTTTCAAGTTACTATTTTCATTACTGATATGAAAAATGAAAAAGTTTTATGAAGAAGTAACAAACCTAGCATAGACACCAATAAAAAGCTTAGTATCCAAGATTTACTGATCAGTGAAAACGAAGAAACAATGTAGGTATTTATAAAATCACCAACATGAAAACTGATTTGCTAATATAATGGCTTCTTAGAAGTAGTCATGGTGCTAGAGGGTTTGCCACTCACCCTTATCCCACCGACTGCCACTGAGCTAGAATAGCTCGGAATCCACTCTCATGTAAGCTTTAAGTGTCGGATATCCCTTGCTCACACAAGCTCATGAGCAAAAAGGTTTCTCCAGAAACCTGAGGGATCCATGAAAACAAATTTTAAAATTTTCTTTTTTTTTTGGTGAAGTAAACTTCTACTTTTTGCAGGTGTTGGCCCAATGAGAAAATTTATACGAAGATGTGTTGGAGAAAATTTTGAGCGTTGCTGTCACACTCTGGGAAAAGTGGAACAAAAAACATGAAAACAGAGGTAACTATCATTTAATTTCACAATTTGAAATGACATATACATTTTTTTAAATGGAGAAACATACATTTTTGGAAATATAAAATATTGCTGAAATGTTTTAAAAGTTTTCAAAACATTTCAAGAATATCCCACTAAGAATAAAATTTAACAGCAACATTATCGAGGAGATTTTTTGTTTTTAGGAATGTTCCAAGAACCGACTCATTTATTTATTTACGGTTTCACCATTAGAAATAATATAATCACAATTACAGAACAGTGAACTACTACTCTAAGAAGTAACATTTTTTACATAAAATTGAATTTTAAATATATTTCATAAATTCTAAAAATCAACAACTAAGTTTTTATCTTTCAGTATTAATTCAGAATACCAATGTTTAGGATAATAATGTAAGATTAAAATATGGAAAATAACAGCTTCCTTAGTGAACAATGGGACAATGTTTAGGAAGTTAGCAGAAATGAAGGGGTCATTGGTATGATGATGGGCGTCTGTTTGTCTTTCATTCTCGTACAGTTGCATGCGCTCATTCTCGCCTCAATGACTTCTCTGGTAGTACTGTAGGTTTTTCCCGAAGTTGAAATAGGAAATGCGCTACCTTTTTTGTCAAGTCGCCCTGGAGGGCAGCTGGTGGTAGTACCCCCTTTTAATCTGGACCTTAGATGGAGGAGACTATCACTATTATAGTTTAGATATATAGCTGAAATGCTTTGAAAATAAGTTGAAAAACTTCTGACAGTAAAGTATATTTTGACTTCTACTATATTTATTAGATTTTTTCAAAATTGAGAACACATGTACAATTTCAAAGAAAAAATCGATTGAAAATCTGAACTACAAAGAAAATCATATTAGTAATGTACACTTTTGAAGTAAAAGAAATATTATAACATTCTGACAATTCAAGAGATGTTGTTGACTTGCTATATAACTAAAATAATCGACATTGGTCTATTCTGTGAAGTATTCTGTAACTTCTGTCCCACTTGAAAGGCTAGCAGTGTATAGATCTTTTCTCCACATTTCGGCTTAATATGACTCTATGAGCTTGAAAGCCATCTTGAATTCATTTTTTGATTCATATTCGAAAATGTATTTGAAATGGGAAAACAAAACTAAACCTTCTGGAATCTAAAATGATAGGATTACTATGTCTGGCAAGCAAAGTGAATTTGCTGAATTCGTCTGAAATAAGGAACAAAAATGATTGTGTTACAGATAAGACATCAATTAGAATTTTCACTAACCTGCCCGATAGCGCCTTAGAATACTTTATTTGCTCAAAATAACAAAACATGTTTCAGCATGTTTTAGCACCTTAGAAAGTATTGTCACCATTATCAACACTTTGATTGGGAATGGATTGTTTTCTGATGCTTTATAAAAAGCATTTGTGATGTGAATGAACCTGAGACCAATTTCATTATTACCAGCCTTATCGAAAATAATCAAGAAACTCCTCAAAGAGAGACTGAATTCGTATATTATAAAAAACAAAATCTTGACTGCACAACAGTTTGGTTTTCAACCAACATTCTCCCTATCTCATCTATAGATTGAATCTCCAATGGAAACTGGACTGAAAATGCAAATTTTCACTTTCAGATTTTTTCTTTCAAGTTCTTTTCACAATATCTATCAGATGTAGTTCAATGTCAAGCGTGGCTTTTGCCGGGGAAGTAGTTGTTTTCTGTTAGATATTGCAAAAAATAGCTTCTTTTCTTTCAACTATCTGAACGAAAATGCAAATTTTTACTCTCAGATTTTCGTTCAAGTTATATAGGGTCTTTTCACAATATCTCTCAGATGTAGTTCAATATCCAGCGTGGCTTTAGCCGGGGAAGTAAGTAGTTGTTTTCTGTTAGATATTACAAAAAAGTAACTTCAATTTATCGTAGGTTTTTTCCATTTCCAGAGAGGTCATGTTTTGGTTTAATTTTCAATTGAGAATGTTTCCCTTTACAATATGAATCCCTTCCAAGAGAGGTTATCTTGTACGATGGAAAATAGCGACTAAATTTCGTCTTTTAGTCGCAAATGATTCCACAACTGACTTCATGAACATCCTGTTCATATTCTAAATTTTTTGGAAGTAGAAAATGTCAACTTGAATTGTGTGGAGGCGGCTGAAACAGACTTTTGTCATTTGTCAAAGGCTTTTGACTGTGTCAATCATGAAAGGCTGTTGCTAAAGCTGCACCCTTATGGCTGTAGAGGCAATGCCTATGATTGGTTCAAATCTTTCCAGAGTAATCAAAGACAATCAGTGAATGCATCCTCTGATCTCAAATTAGTGTGTTGCGGTGTGCCTCAAGGCTCAGTTCTGGGCCCCTTACTATTTTTGATATACATCAATGATATGATAAACATAGACACTGAAGGAACTTTTACACTATTTGCAGATGATGCTACTACTATCACATAACACAATAAAGATGTGCATGTTCTACACACGGTAATCGAAGCAGATCTACGAGTCATCAAAGTCAGGTGCGATATGAACTTCTTATCTATTAACTTCGATAAAATCAATATGATTTCCTTCAAAGATACCATTGGAAATATCAGTGTAGATGATTACTTAATTCATGAAATGAAAAATTTCTAGGTTTAAATGTTGTCCTCAATTTGAAATTTGACACTCACATTGTAGCACTATGAGATAAATATCATCCGGTTGTCAAGTAGATGGCAAAAACACCCTTGCAAGACCTTACTCACGAAAGGCAAGATTTTAACTTCACCAAGTCTTTATAATATATTGGAAACTGTGTGTCTTATGCATAGACATCTATTCAGACAGAAAAATCCAATCAATACAAGACTTCGTCATATTTGGTCAGAATTGGTAAAAGCTCATTCGTTTATAATGTAGGAAAAATGTTTAACCACCTGCCAAGTTCAGTGAAAAATAAAGGAGCTTATGTTTTATTCAGGAAAGCTGTTATAGAATTTTTACTTCGTAGACCTTATTATGAATTTCGCGAATTTTTTGCAGAAGGAATATGAGATGTTTTCTGATTTTATTAAATGTATATATTGTGTATTTGTATTGTTCGAGTTATATTTCAAGGTTTTAATCTGTATTACCTATTTTATATTGTTGGCCCTTTTTAATAATTGCTTTATCCACAAGATGTGTCATATTTGACAATAAATAAAGTATATTAGATTAATTGATACTCTGAATTTCTTTTTCAGCATCAAGTTATTTCTCAAGCATTTGATGAGGTGTGGAAAATCGGAACACAATCTCAAATTCCTTGAAGCATCCATAGGATGCTAACACCAAGATTACAGGCTATTCTCAACACCAAGATGTTCCCACATTGTCCAATTCCAAAGAACAACACATTCAAGAATGATTTTGGACAAAATTTCCTCAATGACATCACCTCCACTCAAAAAACATGCCAAAGCTTGGAGACCACGACCGGCAAATAGTTGAAACATTAGTTTTTGTTATTTTGCATTCATCCACCAAGAGAGATACATGTTTTTCCTATTCTACCAAATGCTTAGTTTTTTCTTTCAATAGTGAAAAAACTCTTTTCTGGATGACAAAACTGCCATCTAGGTTCCTTATATACCTTAAAAACAACGATTAGTGAATGTGGTAGTAGAATTACACCCTTATAAATTGCTTTTGCTCATACCTAATACCGATATCCACGTAATTATTTTAAATATTTTTATTGTAACTAAACAGCATTTTTTATTTCAATTAAATCAATACTACTAGAGTATAATTCTGAGTTAATTAACTCAATGTTGAGTGGAAGATTTAACTTCGTAGAATATTCAGTAATTAACTGCTAGCTTGTAGATTTTTTCCTCTATGCATGAAGTTCATCATAATCCATTATTATTATTACCATTAAATTGATGTTCAATCAGTATTTTAACAAACCTAAGCCTTTAAAACCTGAACTTTGATAATGGGATTGTTTCATATGTCAATGATACAAATTTTATCAATGAAGGATTTAAATATATCCAATACTCACCTCGACTGGGTACATGGAGATGGTGAGGTAGTATATTATTTTCACTCATATGATTATATAATTTTGGACTTTTGATTTTAACCAAATTGCAGGTATTCATCAAGTCCAAAGTATGTCTTTTACCTGTTTTCTTGCATTGACTAGCTTTAGAACATGTTTTTATCATTTCTTGTCTATTCACTTGGTGATGTCTCATGTAGTTTTCCAATTTATTGGAGTCAATAATTTTTTTTCTCATTTTAATTATTATAGATTCCAATTGCCTATTTCTTTTTCTGATACAGAACTGTTGTTTAGTTTTAGATTTTTTAAGAAATCACACATTTTTTTTCGCTCATTTTCTTTTATATTATATTTTGAACAGAATCTGCATTCATTTGCATAAGTAGAAATGAAAATTTCACAGGAAGGACTTGATTGATCCTTTGCAAATATAAATTTCATCTACCATTTTTATGTAATCTTCTAAATTCTCTATGGTAGTGACAAAGTCAATGAAATAGAGGAATTTGTTTGAAGCAACAGCACAAATTGGGTGATTCCTCAAAACCACTGTTCGCTTAAGGTAGGGCAAATCATTATTCATTGCTGTCAATTTTGAGAGTACTACATGTTCCTCTAATTTATGATAACCCCATCTATCATGGAGCTTGATGTTAATATTATCTTGTTAAATCAAAGAATATAGGTCTGTCATTATATCAAATTTTTCTATTAATGAAAATATTTGTTCTATCTCGGAAGTGTCAAGTATTTCTGTAATTGGACTTGGTAAAGGAATATCTGGTATGGTTGAGTCGGAGGCAGTGTTATCACAAGATGGACCAGGAGAGGAGTGAAATGAAAGATTGGAAGCCATACTAATATAGAAACATTGATTAGTTATATGTCTACATATTTATTTTGATACAATATAATAATAAACTTCTTTATACAGCACGTACATACAGTTAATTTACATTTTCACAGGTGAAAATATATAATACATTAACATGTATAAAATTCAATTTCATCCATCCATTGAATTAATTTAACGAAGTCGATTACCTGTTATCTAGATCAGTGATTTAATTTCGAAAGTATAGTATCAAAGAAAAAGTTCTTGAAATTGAATATCAGTTCATTAATAGACAAAAACTTCATTGCTTTCAAAAATAACTTATTTCAAGTAACATTGTTATTTCAATAAATTTTAACATTTCATGTGATTTGAGGAGTTTCTCCACTTCATTGGCCATGAGCAAACTGAAAATGTAAAACAAATAAATCAATTAACTGTAGAGGCAATGTAAAATACCAAGGCATTCATTTTGAATTGGGTGAAAGCAATAACTAGATTCAGAGTTTTTTTTCCAGTATACTGAAATCTTTGTGTAGATTGATCAGCCACTTCTACGAAAAAATGTAAACCAAAACGAAAACAGCTATAATTTGTTATGATAAGGCTGAAATACAATTGAAGTTTTGTTTTAAGCATTAAGTTTTACGATTTCAGATTTCCTTTTAACGAAACGTATTGTTATTCTGGTCACGCCACACAGTCTTGTTGGTAAAATTCAATCTTTCAATTCTTTTTGCGTCCTGTTTTATTTTTAAAATCTTCCAGCTTAATACATAAATCTTCTATTGTGTTTCAGCCTATATGTAGCTAAAATACAATATTTCATATCCTGCAATCACAAGTATTTTTTTTTTGAATAACATTCTTTACGTTGATTTCAATGAAAATATGAACAGGATGTTCATAAAGTCAGTTGTGGAATCATCTGCAACTGAAAGTTGGAATTTAGTCGCTATTTTCCATCGTACAAGATAACCTCTCTTGGAAAGGATTCATCTTTCAAAGAGAAACATTGTTTACGTATTCTAAAAAAAGATACTCTTCTCTAGATACCTTCATATTTGAAAGAAGGTATTCAAAGTTTGGATAATGCATTTTGGGTTTGAACGAGATTTTTTTTCTATTTGTATCCAAATATGTCACCGTACACAATGAATTATCACTAGGAATTGAGAAAGTAATTATCGGAGGGTTTTAAAATCAATGATACTATTCCAGTGTCTAGTTATCAGATTTGTTATTGCACGTCAATCTGGAATGTTGAAGAAAACTTCTTGTTCAATTTGTTTATTCATGAGGTTGAGCTTACAAGATTGGAGTAAAAGAAACACCATTTGATAATTCAGTGTTGCAAAGTTACTGAATAATGTTAGAAATTTGAATTTAAATAGTAATATGGACGGTACTGCACCTTTCAATAGCTTCCTTGAACCAATATATTCTCTTCGGCAGAACACATGTGTCCAGAAACTGGAAGGTGTTTTCCAATGGCATCAATCCATGTTTGGAGTCAATCATTCTGGAAATATGGAAGTCTTAGCATAATATAAGGTAATATATGTATGTATATACTACTGGCTCAAGTGCACACTAGCTACATATCTCATTGCTCTCCAAGTAAAGAAAGTTTTCTCTGTATATTTTCAGAACAATAAACTTTTTTTCCAATGAATTTTATTTCATTCGTCAAGCAGAAGTGATTCAATTAACTGTGTAACATTAGTCAAGGAAGTAGCTGTTTTCTATTGACTATTTGCCTAGTATGCTAAATAGTAGGAATAGTGGAGTGAAGAATACGTAGTTCTAATTTGTTGAAATTATTATAACCGATAGTATACAGTGCGGTCCAAAGGTATGGAATAAATTAATTTTTAGCGTTATTATGTATTTTATGAAAAAATCCTGAAACAGGTCAATTTTTATTGGCAATTTGACAATTTACAGTATGAAAATATTACCCCCTTCTTGCACCCCCTCTGAATTATGAGCACCCCCTCAAAAAATTTAAATGAGAAGGGGGGTCGTGTGGCATCTTGTTCGAAAGGGATTTTCATTATCTGTTCAGCAATACTAAGTTTTTCATATTTGGTGCAACCATAACGAAGAAAATTTTTTATTAAAATTTAAAAATATTGACACTGTAAATTATGTATCCGTTGAAACAACCTGAAACAGGTCGATTTCTATTCTCAATTTGACAATTTATAGTATGAAAATATCACCCCCTTCTTGCACCCCTTCTGAATTATGAGTACCCCCTCAAAAAATTTGAATGAGAAAGGGGGTTGTGTGGCACCTTTTTCAAAAGGGATTTTCATTCTCTGTTCAGCAATACTGAGAAAATTTATTCTGAATATGTAAAATGTTGATAGACTGAAGGAAATAATGTAACATAATGTTTAGGAAGTATATTTCAATTTGTTTTACAGTTAAATTAAATGTTCAAAATGACCACCATTCACTTCTTGACAATAAGCAAGGCGATCTTGGAATTCTCGTAGAACATTTTGTAGGACCTCAGGGGTTATGTTGTTAATTTCTTCCGATATCCTAGTTTTTAAATCTGCAATATTGTCTGGTCTATTGAAATATACTTTTGATTTTAAATAACCCCATAAAAAGTAATCGAGAGGAGTCAAATCGGGGGATCTAGGCGGCCATTCAATCGTTCCACGTCTGCCAGTCCACCTATTGGGAAAAACTTCTGTCAAATAATCTCGAACAATACGTATGTAATGCGGTGGAGCTCCGTCTTGTTGATACCAAATTGATCTATCTATTCCATTTGGATCATTAACATCGGGAAAAAGTCTTTTTAATGTAGGCACTAAAAAGTTCATCAAAAAACCTAGATAAACCTCACCATTAATTGTGCCTTCAAAAAAATAGGGGCCAATAATTTTGTTTTTAATGATACCAGCCCAAACGTTCACTTTTTTGGGATATTGTGTGTGAGCCTCACACATCCAATGAGGATTTTCTCTGCTCCAATATCTACAGTTTTGTCTATTAACCGTTCCATTTAAATAAAAAGTAGCTTCATCAGAAAACACAATTTTGTTTATGAACTGCAAATCTGCTTCGATTCTATCCATCATCAGTTCACAGAATTGTTGCCTTCTATCAGGGTCATCCTCATTTAACTCCTGAACCAACTGAACTTTATAAGGATGGTATTTTTCTTTATGTAAAGCTCTCAATATCGATGATTTATTTACATCATTGTCGGCGGCAAGTTGTCTACTTGTCATATGCGGATTTTCCTCAATCGCTAACAGTACATCTAACTTTTTCTCCTCATCCAATGCAGCATTTCGACCTGGTTTTTGACGAGTTTTTACATGTCCAGTTTCACGGTATTTTGTTTCTATTTTGCTAACTGTAGATTGTGATACGTGTTGACCAGGGTATTTATTATTGAACATTTCCCAAACTTCCGTTTGAGTTCGTGTTTTATTACCGCATCCAAGCATAATTAAAATGTCTATTCTTTGAGTTTCGGATAAATGAGCCATAGATGAATCGAATACACACAAAAATATTTTTCAATACACCGACGTCTGCCAGCAACTCACAAATATCAAAATAACAGTAGTTTACTAGATTGACATTATATTATTTATGGGTTTTGTGAATAATTTTTTGGTGTCTTCAACGACTTTTTCCTGACTTTTTTAGCAAGACAGATAAGAAAGTATAAATTGTCAAATTGAGAATAGAAATCGACCTGTTTCAGGTTGTTTCAACGGATACATAATTTACAGTGTCAATATTTTTAAATTTTAATAAAAAATTTTCTTCGTTATGGTTGCACCAAATATGAAAAACTTAGTATTGCTGAACAGATAATGAAAATCCCTTTCGAACAAGATGCCACACGACCCCCCTTCTCATTTAAAATTTTTGAGGGGGTGCTCATAATTCAGAGGGGGTGCAAGAAGGGGGTAATATTTTCATACTGTAAATTGTCAAATTGCCAATAAAAATTGACCTGTTTCAGGATTTTTTCATAAAATACATAACGCTAAAAATGAATTTATTCCATACCTTTGGACCGCACTGTATATTTGATACTAGCAGTACATGAAAGTTTTTGGATGTTTCATCAATGGGTCGTGGTGGTCGCCTGGCACAATGTTGATTCCCAGCTTGGTCACTCTCTTGCATGATATTACACGTTAAAAGGTAATTAGGGATGCGTCTTCCATAGCTAGCACAAGTATATCGAAGACTTCTGTTGCGCGTAGGGGTGCAACAGGTTGACAGTCCTATGAGGGAAGGTAATAATAGTCATCTGATCTTCCTAGTAATGTATTTTGTAATGGTGCTATAAAAACAACCTAGAATATTTCCTTGGTCTCAACAGTCTCTGCTTGATTTTTGAATGAATTTCACCTCACCATTCAACTACCAATCTGATATTCTTCAGAATGATTTATTGATAAAAAAATATTAATTTCAACTTGCCTTTGGTTTGGGATATAGGGATTCCCTTCCTTTGACTCTCCACACAAAATATACATTCGTATCATCTTCACTAGGCACTAATAATATAAAGTAAATTCTCCAAGGAAATCTCGTTAACTAAAATAACACTGCACACAAAACTAACGGAAACAATAAAAAAGAACACTGGAAAACAAATTTTAACGGAAAACAGGATAAATACGACGAACACAATACACCATAAAAAATAGGAGAAGATCAGATCAGATCAGATCAGAGAAAATCACGACCGAATCAGAAAGTCAGAATCAGACAATACATAATACCAAAATAATAAAAATAATGTCAAATGTATGACATTAACTCTTCTCGAACGGAGCCAATAGGAAAACATTATAAAAATAAAAGTCGTGAACGCAATACGCCGTTATGTGTAAGTCGCTTAACAGTTTCTGTCAGCGATCTAAGCGCTGCGCGCGGTTAATATGGAACTAACTCGTAATCCAACAGGTGGTGCCGTCCGAAAAAATCAAAACAAAATCGAATCGTTAGAATCACCAGGTTATTTAGACATCTTAGTATTTATTTAGAGAACTGTCAGATGCTCAGGCTCCTTGATATGAGTATCATGCTGAATAGTCGGTGACTATTGTGCATCATGTAAATAGTCGCTAATAGAGCGTGTTGATTGGTCCTGTCAAACAGGAAACAAACGTATGATTGTTTGATGACTGATATTTAATGGACGAAAGAAATAATCATTGAAATTGGATGACCTTCAACTGTCAGTTCCTCTGCCCATGATTTCCCACAGCTGTTGCCCCGTCCATCAACTGCATCGATCTTACCTATAAACATAAAATCCGAAGTATCATTTGAATCAACATCAGAATCATTAACTATTGCATGTATAATTCTGCTTTTAGGCATTTTATTTCTATAACAACAAGATTTGAAATGATTGGGACCCTGACATTTGTTACAATCTTTACCATAAGGTGGACATTTGCCCTTTTCATGTTTATAAGCACACTTTGTACATTGAAATTTACTATTTTTGTAATTGATATTATTACAATTGCTCTTTTTCTCCTTTTTTTTGAAATGATATTTGTTAAAATGTCCCTTTTTGACCTGATCCACCTGTTCTGAATGAATACTGCCTGATCCATTGGATATAATTTTATTCTTCTCCTTTACACTCTCGCTTGTGACACAAATTTTGATTGCGTCTTCCAGTTTCTCGCAGTCAGACTGCAACAGCTTCTCCCTTAGACGGTCTGATTTTACCCCACAGATAAGAATATCTCTGATTAGGCTCTCTCTCAAATCGTTAAACTCACATGACAGGGAAAAGTTTTTGAGCTCTGTGATGTATTGCTCGATAGTTTGTCCATCCAACTGCCTTGAGGTTAAAAACTGATGTCGTTCGTAAGTAAGGTTACGTTTAGGGTTAAAATGCTAATCAAATTTTTTAATTAAGATCATAATTTTATCTTTTTCGTCATCTAAAAGTTCAAATGTGTTGGAAATACGCATACGTTCATCACCGATCAGTGTAAGAAGCTGGGCACACTGAGTCTTCTCATCCTTCTTACATATCTCTGTTGCATTAAATATGTCTCGAACCGCTGTCGCCAAAATTTCCAATTTTTCGACATGTTGCCGGACTACCATGGGTGGGACTCCTCTAAATTCCATTACGACTTCCGGGACGCTGGAATGCGATCAATACGCTCTTGAAACTACAGCTTTGATACTTTGGTTCGGTTTGGTAACCAGAAGAACTCCGATATCAGGCGTGCTACAGGTCGAAAGTGAGGTTGGGTTATGTTCTCTACCATTTGTCGTCGGAAAAACACCAAATTTCGGCTGGACTATATGGATGATGGTCGATTCTTATTTTAGGAGCGTCCATTACTGGACTGCGCCATGTTTTGCTTGGTTTTCATTCACTTTAATATCGTTCGTTTTCCGATACGTGGAATGAAAGTCGGAAGCAGATTGACAAGTGAAGTTTATTTGACAGACGTTTTCTGTCTGCCTCTCTTAGGGTACGTTTACAGTTTATGAAGTGACGGCATCATGACAAACTGCAGATGAAAAATAGGATCACGGAAGCCTTCAGTTCAACTGATGGAGCTATGCTTGCTAGAGTTCGGGACTCATTTACAAGAAGACTAGCAGCTTGTGTGGAACATAATGGTGACCTATTTGAGCATTTATAAGTAGCATTTCCCCAAAATTTTTACATGGTTTAGTAAGTATTACCTGTTCTTATAAGTATTACTAGGATTATTTTCTTTGTGATGTACTACTGTTTTTATTACAATTTCAAAAACATATTATTTCCATAATTTTAAGGATGTGTCAAATTTCCTAAAAGCGACCTGTTAGCTTTCTCAAAACCCATCCAAATTTCTTATTTTGCAACATATTTCGCAAAATTCATAAAGTAGATCCTACAAACCCTAAATCAAAGAAAAGCTCTTAAAAAATGCTTTGCAATGGTGCAATAAAAAGGTATTGCATTTGAAATAATCGATTTGTAATTTAAAAAAAATCGTAATTGGCGATGGAACATCGATTTCGAGTTCACCTGCATTTGAAAAGATGCGCTGAAGCTCAAGGAATCGTCTAGAAAAAAATAGGTTGAGTTATCTCAAATGGTTTTGAAGTTATGGAATTTTCTGTGGGTCCATGCACGACGCTATTTTGACACATAAATTGACATAAGTCAAAAACCATTGCAGATACGTCTATGATAATTAGTCTATTGATAATTTAGTGGCGTATCCAAAAATGTAACAAAAACGGAGGGTTGCCATTAAAAAAAAAATAACTCAGTTGTGTATCTTATTTTGAAACATCCTGTATATTAATGAAAATATATTCAGAAAGTGCTCATTATTGAACCTATCATTTGAAAAGATAAATCAAGTCGATAGCTTGCATAGAAAAAAGTTATGGACCATGCACACACCCCTGGGTCACCCTGTATATAAATATTTGTAAATAACAAATAATAGGTAATCAAATACCGATTTTGGATTTGTGTACCTAAACTCTTACATTTATTTCTATTTAAAACAAGGCTATCTATTTCAAACAAATATGCCTTTTTACAAAAACACTCAGAACATACATTTCTGGATTTAACTGCTTGAATTTTCAAACAAAACCGTGTTCGTGGTTCTGTTGTATTTTGTATCACCGATTAAAATTTTATTTAAAAATCAAGCGTTATGATTGAAAATACTCATCAAATGACGTAACAATTATCGTTATTCGGATTGAATGGAATTAAAAATAATTCACTACTCTGGACTGTGTGCATTTGAACCTTGGATGTTCATTTACTGTTGAACTAGAGTTTTTCAATTCTGATATATTCACATTGAAGTGAATTTCCCAAATGGAAAACAAACAAATTCCATATTTTAGTAAACCTAATTGCAAATAAATTTTCTTGCATGTAGGAGGACGCTGTTAACTTTAACTAGACCAAATTACAGCATTTACAATGTTTAAAAATATCGTAAACAGTATACTCTCGAATAGGTATGAGGTTCATAGTCAATGGATAAGACTAAGCCATAAAATCTGATGATAAAGAATCTTTGCAAAAATTCCGATTTTGTTTACTTATAATTTAGTGTAACCGTCAGATAACCAAGTGATAAAGTTGTTCTTATATGAATTCGATTTGGGAAAACATTTTGATGCTCGTGTAATTGAACCACAGAAATGAAGATTTTAGTACCAGTAACGGGTGAGTTTTGATGTTTTCATTATTAGTATGGTTGGAAGGTATTAGTTTAATTTAGATGAAGATAATGAATGAACGTTCGATTTTTCTGATAAATTGTTAGTTAGGGAATTCAGCTTCTGGATAGATCGATTGAATCCGTGTTTTTTTTCTTATTTTATCATGTACAGGTAAATCAGGATCGCTTGGCCTCTGAGATTTGGATGCGAACTAGACCTTTTTTGTTTTCTATCCGCTGGAGAACAGTGGTCGATTTTTATGGCATAGTTACTCCCTCTGTTTATTGTTTGCACATCACAAAGACCAAGCTGTCCTAGTAGAAGTGTGCGCATCGAAAGGAAAATTCTGTTAATTTTATAGAACATTGTTAGAACAAAGGGAACTGATAATAATACTAACATACGTATGATACTTCTGAATACTTTGTACGAGTATACCCAAAGGCATAGCCTGTAGGGATAGAGAACGGAAATCATTATTATTTGCAGTTGCGCTCCGGGGTGACTTACTGATTTGTGGTAGTGTATTCACTTTTCAAGTGAAGGAAAACCCGGAAAATGAATATCACAAATCACGAATATCCCGGAAATGAGTTTGGGAAATTAGTGAGGACCACTAGTAAATTTTTCAAAGATGAACGGGATGATGCCGGTTCAAAAACATCAGAAGGTGCCCATTTCTAAGCCCTCAGCAGGAAGTTCAGTCCATTCTCAACTGAAGGCAATGACCTCGTGATCCAATTCACTGTAAAACATGAATAGAACACTGCGGAGACGGATACGTTGGTGTTTGACTGGTCCAGATATCTAAGAACCCGGTACCAAGAAAGTGCACACATTCCCAATCACAATGACAAAAACGTATTCAAACAAATATATCAGATGGTCGGTGCGCATTCCAAGCAAGCATTAGACTTCAGGATTCTAGGCGTTAATCTAGTGGTTAAATTTTTTATTGTTCACGTACATAATTCTTTCCTTCAGTATCTAATCAGATAAAATTATAAATAAAAATAAAAGTAATATTATTTCAGATATTGGTACGATGTTAGATTAGATTGGATTTAATGAAGAATTGGCTTCTCAGCTTATTCTTTCTTGGCTTTTTCAGACGGTTGGGATAGGTTAGGTTAAGTTAGGCCGCTAGGAGTATCACCATTAATGGAATCCCGCAGGACTATCTCTAGTTGGGCTACGAAATTTAACAATTCAGTCTATCAAATTAAATTGAAAATCTCCCCTCATGCTTTCGATTGCTTTATCCTGGAAGTTTCTTCAATCACTCCACTATCACCCAGAGATGGAACAACCACATTCTCTGCCACAAACAGGAACGCAAGTCTCAACTTCACCAAAACGGTCCATAATATGTTCTATGCTGGTTACGAAGTCCATTCTCGATTCAGGTTCAAAGGTGGTGGATGTCTTGATTATCCTAACTTTTCTACTATCAAGTCTTAATCAGGTGGATTGAACATTTCATTATTTGAATATCAGATTAGAATGACTTTTAATGTCCCCTCCCTTTATTTATTTATACATATAATTCAGAGCGCTGGTTGGCCGTTAGCGTATGAATTCTTTAAGCTAGTGAAATAATAAGTATTGTTCCATTCTGTCCAAAATACTCTCATTTAACAAACAACTTCACAGAATAACCCTTTTGTGGAAATTAATTCAGCTATAAAACCCTCATACGTGATCTCAATTATAACAATGATTTTAATTACCTAAAGACTTTGTCTCCTCGTCGTTTTATTGGTTGATACAGGAATTGGCGAAGGAACCCATATGTGCTGGTTCTCTAATATTCTCAATGACCATGATAATATTGGTTGCTTCTACTTATGCCAAATTGTTCTAAATTCAAAGGAAACTCGATTGGCTTTGGTTGTTTTCAAATCTATTGGCTAGGAAAAGTCATGTGTGAAAATAGAATAAAAATTATTAGACCATTAAAATATTTGAACTAAAAACTGGAATTGATACTGTAATATATTTTAAGTCCAATTCACTCTAAAATAATTTATTTAACGAAATACAATGATTCACAATACTCTAATTTACATAACAATCACTCTACTATTTATATTCGACTTTCACTTCACCGACTGCCCGTCTGTCCGCTGCGTAGTTCTTTTTATATCCGACGTTGACTTCTCTGAATGCTCTCGAATTTTCCATCGAATCGTCCAGATTCATCGAATCGTCCAGATTCTCCTCGGTGCAAGCGCAAAGACGTTCACCCACGGCCGGGCGCCGGCTACGTAAGAGTTCAGGTCCGGCATCGCCCGCAGCTTCGCCACATTGCTCCCTTCTTAGAGATATTTCGTCCCGAAATGTCTTCCTTGGAGTGTGTCGATATTTGCAGGATTCCCCATATCTGCATCGTGAAGTTCGATGGAAATAACACTCCACAGTTTTCATGTTAGGTCGTGGAATAGAATTACAGCAATCCAAAATCTGGATGCCGCTGGATGAATACTTCTTATAACTCTCCGATCCAGCCCATCAATACCACAAGATAATTTTGGGGTTGCCAAGTCCACCAGATTCTGGTCCACCATCGTATCTCTCAGTTGGGTGAGGCTCCTCCAGACATCTTCATAGAACGGTTTGTCTTGGGAATGCTTCTTGGTCACCACGTAGTAGATGTTCCTCTGGCCCTTCTTCAGCTGTAGCACACCTCTAATTTCTGGATTCTGTTTTCGTAGTGTTTGGAGTTGGCCAAATTTCTTGGAGAACACCACAGCGATGCTCCTGGACATTCGAAGATTTTCTGCGACGCAGTGTGCTAGAGCGTAATCGACTGGCACTTTGAAAAGGTCCCGTGGCTCCTCTCGAGTTACCCCGTGTGACACTTTCTGTCCATTTGAGTATAAGGACATGAATTTCTGGAACGTCATCGCATCCTCTGGTGGTCTGAGGGTGCGGACTTGGTCATGGTTCCCAGCGTAAGGGGCCAACCTGTTGAAATGAACGACCCTGTGTTTACCTCTGGGTGGCTTGTGAATTCGGTAAAGCAGGTCGTTTATCCTCTTGATGATCTTGTACGGACCTTCCCATGAATTCCGTAATTTCGGTGACAGGCCCCGGCGACACATCGGGTTGTACAGCCAAACGAGGTCACCAACCTGAAATCCTCCAGCATCGGCATTGATGTCATAAGTCGCTGTCATTCGGTCGCTGGCACTCTGGATGTTAAAACGGACTCGTTCGTGGATGTCTTCCATTCGCTGACGGAGTTTGCTGATGTAGTCCTCTCCCGCGGTATCCTGTCCTGGTGGCGTCCCAAACTTTAGGTCACAGGGAAGTCGCAGCTCTCGGCCCATTATGATACTAGCAGGGGTTTGGCCGGTCGACTCGTGTACTGCGGAACGGTAGGCAATCAGGAACAAATGAAGATACTGGTCACTGTCTCTTTGATGGTAAGAGACTACCTTGGACAAGTGGCGATTGATAGTCCTGTTCATCCGCTCAACCATTCCATCGGACTGTGGATGTAGAGCTGTGGTTCTCGTCTTGCGGATGTTCAGCAGTTGGCAGATTTCTTGGAACAGGTTGGATTCGAAATTTCTGCCTTGGTCCGAGTGCAGCTCCAAGGGGACACCGAATCGACATATCCACTCTTTCACCGAGACTTCCGCGACGGTGATGGCTTCCTGGTTGGGCAGGGCATAGGCTTCGGCCCACTTGCTGAAATAGTCCATTGCCACAAGGATGTATTTATTTCCGTGATCTGATACGGGAAACGGGCCAGCGATGTCAATGGCGATTCTCTCGAATGGACTACCTACATTATACTGGCGCATCGGGGCCTTGGGTCGTGTCCGAGGTCCATTGCTGGCAGCACAAACAGCACACTTTCTGCACCAGTCATTGACATCAACTTGACAATTGACCCAGTAGAATCATTGCCTTACTTTCTGCAGGGTCTTCGTCACACCCAGATGTCCTCCAGCAACTCCATCATGGATCTTTCGGAGTATTTCATGTCTTCTATTCTTGGAAACCACTATCTGACGTCTGTCCTCTCCACCATCTTCGGTCTCCAATACACGTTTCAGGACCCCATTCTCCAAGGTAAGGGAGTTCCATTGGGCCCAGTAGGATTTAATTGCTGAGGAATATCTTGCGATTTCCTGCCATATCGGTCTTTGATTACTCTTTTGCCAACCGATGACTAAACCAAGATCTGGATCTCTTTCTTGGTCTTTCTGGACCTCGTTGTCATTCCAGTTGTTGTCAACTGCCGTGGTTCTACAAATCGCGGCTTCCTTATCTTCTGCTCGTCGGCAGTGTGAGCAGTCGTCTGGGCATGGTCTCCTTGACAGGGCATCTGCGTTCTTGTGGCCACTTCCTGCTCGATGTTCGATCTCGAAGTCGAATTCTTGGAGTCTTTCGATCCAACGTGCTACTTGGCCCTCGGGATTTTTGAACTGTAGAAGCCATTTAAGGGCTGCGTGGTCGGTCCTTAACAGAAATCTTCTCCCGTACACGTATTTGTAAAAGTGTTCTACTCCCTTGACAACAGCCAACAGTTCTCGTCTGGTGACGCAGTAGTTACGCTTCGGCTTACTGAGAGTTTTACTAAAGTATTCGATCACCTTCTCTTGCCCATCCTGGATCTGGAACAAGACAGCTCCAAGTCCCGCGTTGCTGGCGTCCGTGTCCAAAATAAATTTTCCACTCGCAAGGGGATAACTCAGAATCGGTGCGTTGATCAATGCCCCCTACAGCTTCTTGAACGAGTCTTGGCATTCTTTGGACCACTGAAACTTTGTTTGTCCTTCCGTGAGCCTGGTCAGTGGTTTAGCGATGTTGGCGAACCCCAGCACATATCGGCGATAGTATGTGCACAAACCAAGGAAACTACGTAGTTGGTGTATGTCTCTCGGAATAGGCCACTCCTTCACTGCTCTGATCTTCTCGTCATCCATTGATACTCCGTGCCCAGAGACAACATGGCCAAGGTAATGTACTTCTTTTTGGAACAGGTGGCATGTCTTGGGGCTCAGCTTCAATCCAGAATTTCTCAGTCGCAGGAATACCTCCTCCAGGTTTCTAACGTGGTCTTCGAACGATTTGCCAACTACAATAATGTCATCGAGATATACCAGACACGTCCTCCATGAAAGAGAACCGTCTCCATTAATCTCTCGAATGTGGCTGGAGCATTACAAAGCCCGAATGGCATAACGGTGAAATGCCACAGTCCTGAGCCGATAGTGAAGGCTGTCTTTTCTCTATCTTCTGGAGCCAGTTCTACCTGCCAGTATCCACTCTTCAGATCAAGGGTCGAGAAAATCGTGGAGCCGGCCAACGTGTCTAGGGTGTCGTCTATTCTCGGAAGAGGGTAACTGTCTTTCTTCGTCACGTTGTTCAGTTGACGATAGTCTACGCAAAAGCGTGTTGATCCATCTTTCTTCTTCACCAGTACGACTGGAGAGGACCATCGACTGTCGGATGGTTTAATAACTCCATCTTTCCCCATTTCACTGACTATTTTGTCAGCCTCTTTCTTCTTGGCAAAAGGAAGTCTTCTAGCTGATTGTCGGATTGGTCGGGCATCTCCAGTATCAATTTTATGCTGAACTACATTCGTTCGGCCCCCTTTTCCTTGAACGGTATCGAAGATGTCTTGGTACTTCTTGACTAATTCTCTCAATATGGGCTGTTGGGCTGGTTTAATGCCCTTGGAAGAGAGGGTAACCAATTTTTCCAGTTCCGCTGTCAGGTTGTTGTCTTGACTAACAGTACCATGTACACTCCTGATCACAGAGGAAATTGACGAGCAGTGCCCCAAAACAGTTCCTTTCTTCAAAGTCACTGGGTAATAATTGACATGCACGCAGCAAAGTTTTGCCTAGTGCAATCCCTCGTCCAATTTTCTCATCATGAAGCATGGGCTCGAACATCACCACGCTTCCATAGCTCACACCTCTGTCCAAGCGAGCCTCAAGTATGGTCTCAGCCCTCTCGGGTACACTTACATCTTCAGCCAGCAGAACACGAACCATCTCTTCACTTCTTCCATGTAGCACCAGCTCTTCTCCGTTCACACGTAGAACGCCATCTTTGAAATTCAATTCAAACCCTCTGGAATTCATGATGTCCATTCCAATAATTGCCTCGTCCTCGATGTCCGCTACCATTGTTTATATAGAACATAGTTAGTCAACCTTATGGGATTATAATTGGATCAAAATGGATGCAACATGTAGATGGTGATAGTGAGCTCGCATCCAAGTCATGTCGTAACTTCAGTGATCTGGCCTCCAAGTCATGTCGTAACTTGATTGAAACAATGGGACAGTATTAAAATCAGGGTGTTTTGAAGGAACCTGCATTAAAATGACGTCAAATATTCATGTTGGTAACTAATCACGCTAGATGACACTCGCGTTTGCGTCCAACACCAATTACACAGGCATTGACTAACTATCTCACCTCTATATAAACAATGCCGCTACTAATGCCCGATGTTTCACTTTTGTGCTGCCTAGAATCAGTTCAATCGGTAGCTCTCCATGTACAGTGGCCGGCTCCCCTGTTGCTGTGCGTAGCTTCCAGGATGACGGTTCAATTTTCTCTGTTATTTTAGTAAAAGCAGGTCCAAGGATTGTCCTAGTCGCACCTGTATCTAGCAGCATGGTGCAAATCTCGTGGTTGATGAGACCGTCTACAAAGACTCCATTGTTTTGACGTTGAAGGACAGCGACATATGCATTATTAAGGGGGCTTTCTGGATACAGGTCGACGATTGCCCCTCCTCATCGACCTTCTTTAGTTTTCCTGCATCGGTGACGATTCTTTGAATGTTGGACATTTGCTATGCACATGCCCAATTTTTCCACAATTCCAGCATCTTATTTGTCTTCTCCCAGGCAACATTTCCTTCACCACCTTTCTTATGGCAGCTTCCAGGTTAGCAGGCTCCTGTGGGTCTTCTTCAATAACTCGGACTTTACTTTGGCTTCTGCAGGATTGCTTCCCTGCCTCAAATTCCAAAGCGCGTGCCAGTGCATCCACGAGATATGTTGGACGAGCTAGTGTTAATGCTTGTCTCGTTTCCTGGTCACGAAGTCCATCTAAGAATGCCTGAACTGCTAGTCGTTCCATTACCTTTTCTGGTGTAGCTGGGTATGCAAGGCGAACCAAGCGTGCAATGTCGGCTTCAAATTCCTGTAGGGATTCGCTTGACTTCTGGCAGCGGTTTTTGAGCTATAAGTGGTATACATGTTCTAGATGAGTCTGTCCATACCGTAATTCTAGATGTTTGATCAGCTGCTCGTAGTCCTCTTGCTCTTGTGCCGTGAGGGTTTGTAGAAAATTCGTTGTTTCTCCACGCAACGCCAGTGTTAGTGCCACAGCTCTATCTCCTGCATTCCATCCATTCGTCTTTGCTGCAGCTTCAAATTGTCGGCGGTAGTTTGCCCATGGTGTTTTTCCATCAAACTGAGGTGGTTTCATAGAGAGTTTTCCTGTTTCCGAACTGATCTTCACATCTTTCAGACCCTTTTGAACATCATCCAAGTTCAAACTCAGTTCCAGTATTGAATTTTCATTGACTGATTCTGTGGTGTGGGTAGTATCAGTCTGGTTTTCCATCTTACTGATTTTCTCCTTCAATTTGTTGATTTCTTCCTCGATTCCGCCTCTAAATTCATCGCTGATTGTTTCCTTCAATTTTCCCATCTCTTCCTCGATTTCATCTTTGATTTTCTTCATCTCTGTCTCGACAGTCCCTATTCTTTCTTCTAAACGATTAGCTACACCAGAAAGTTCTTCTTTCGTGGTATTCGAATTTTCTAGCAGCTTTTCTTCCAAATTCCTCGAGCTTTCTTGAAATTCTTCCTTCAGAGTATTCGAATTTTCTAGAAGCTTTTCTTCCAGATTTTTTTAATTTTCTAGAAGTTTCTCTTGAAGGTTTTCTTCCAAATTCCTCGAACTTCCTTGAAATTCTTCTTTCAGACTACTCGAATTTTCTAGAAGTTTTTCCTCCAGATAATTCGAATTTTCTAGCAGCTTTTCTTCCAGATTTTTCGAATTTTCTAGTAGCTTTTCTTGAATTTATTCCTTCATTCCGTCGAGTTTACTCATTATGGAACTCATATCTATTCCACAAACTTCGAATAAAAATGTTTCTGGGTCCTCACCCTCCTGGACTAATCCCTCTGCAAGTCTTGTTTGAAGCACGGCCTTTTTACCACTTGTGTCAAGTCCTCTCTCCACCAGTTCTTGCTTCAATTACGCAACCTTCTATTCAACCAGTCGAACTTTCCTCGAGCACATTTTGTCTTAGTCTATGTCTCACAGTCTATTTCACGGGTCACCAGTCTATTATTATTATTATTGTCTAATTTACACGAGAGAAGTGTATCAGTTTATATACACAACTGCCAACTTCACGAAAAATGTTTATCAGTCACTGCCTATTTTTCGCGAAAACAATTGTCCGAAATACACAAACTGTCTATTAACACGAACACTATTTATCTTTAGAAATCGCACTTCTAACACCAACTGTAATATATTTAAAGTCCAGTTCACTCTAAATAATTTATTTAACGAATTACAATGATTCACAATACTCTAATTTACATAACAATCACTCTACTATTTATATTCGACTTTCACTTCACTGACTGCCCGTCTGTCCGCTGCGTAGTTCTTTTTATATCCGACGTTGACTTCTCCGAATGCTCTCGAATTTTCCATCGAATCGTCCAGATTCATCGAATCGTCCAGATTCTTCTCGATGCAAGCGCAAAGACGTTTACCCGCGGCCGGGCGCCGGCTACGTAAGAGTTCAGGTCCGGCATCACCCGCAGCTTCGCCACAATACATTAACATTTACTATAGACTTTATGAAATACTTCTAATTACCAAAACAATGAAATTGAATATGCAAATAGGTTATTCAAAACTCGAAAATGACAAAACTAACTCTGAATGCATCCTACGTATTCATCTGTACCAAATACCTTTCCAGAACACACATGGATATCTTCTTCACGGCGGCAAACTAGTGACTTGACTTTAATGAATAATTACGAAATTGCTTGGAACGGGATCCAAGGCCCGAAAACTATATGAAAACTACAATTTACTTTAATAATAATAATAACGCAACTGACTCGAAAAATGATGGAAATTCAACTTACTGGTTCGGTAACTACATTGAAACTAACTTTTTGTGGATTCTCAAAAATAAACTAGACTTACTTTCTTCCCCTTTATGGTTACTTAGTTTTTAGCCACGCCCTTCGACATAGTCACCGTGATGGAATTTTGGTTACGTATGAATCGTTTTGTGTGACAACTCTAATAACTAGACTTTCTCAAATGATAGCTTGGGTGGACAACCTCGTACATACTCATTAACATATTATATCATTCTTGAATATTTAGCTTTGAAGAAAAATGTCCAAAAATTTTCCATATTCTTTCGAATGACTTGAATACTATCATCGCCCCTAACCCTAGTAACAAATATACATATGACATATCGATTCGATTCCGTTGTTTGATCAATTACTTACTCCCGCATTTTAAGTTCGGAGAAACTGTATCAATCTGTGCCATTTTCACTCCTTTGTTCGCAGTTTTTAAAAGGATCATAAAAAGTAGAAATCTCTCTTCAGAGAAAGAAGGAGTTTATGACGGCAAAATAACCCGAAATATGGTTTCCAACACTATTTTCTATTGTGAGGGTTTCGACTCGCAATAAACAATTCGTCACTCTTATAAACTTGAATTGTATTTTTGGGTATGCGACGAAATTATCTGAAGTTGGTTTCTTTCGTTCAAAACATGCGTTGAATAGATGGGTGAGTTTTTCAATGTGATCTTATTGAAAGACGCTCAACAGTCTCGGAGCAGACTCGAAGCAGTGGCGTACTGAAAGAGTTCAGCTGCTACATGACATTGAAAATCGAAAACGTTGAAATTATCACTTTTTTCCCTATCTACAGGCCAATTTTTCTTTCTGTGTACCTACATACACCGGGTCAACTGTGGAGAGTATGTATAAGATGCGTAATGCACATTCATGCATATAATGGATCTATAGTTCTTTGAATCAGATGAATCTCCGTTTTTGGGTATAAGCACGGTTAGATCTTTGACAAACCAATCTGGAATCTGTTGACATAAGTTGAAAACTCTTTCTAGATGGTGGTGGGTGCTTGAGTGCTAGGATAATTTCCTTCCATAGTTATTCAACCCATCAGGGACTGTAGCAGGAAAGTTATTTGTGCCTCTAAGAGCCCGTCGAACTTCTTTCTGAAGTATCACAGATCATCTGAAGGTTCTGCTTAACCAGGTTTTTCAGATGATGCTCTTCTTGGCGTGTTTGGTAAATACAGTGTGTCAGTTTCAAAACTTATCGAACAGATGCATGTTACTACTGATAATTTTGAAACTTTGCGAAGCAACGTTGTAGGACAATTAGGGTAAAGGTGGGAAATACCGGTCATGAGGGTAATAACGGCCTACAGACATTTCCTGTTGTAAAACAATATTTTATAGCAAAAACACGCTGCGCCATCTATTACAGCACGTTGGAATATGTGCTTGAAATTTTGTCAGTATATTTGATATTTGTTGATTAAGCTGTAAGACATATTTAGAGGTACGTACAGCAGTTATTTATGAATATTTTGCCAGTGCAAACGTATTCTTGTTATGTATATTTCATGTACTATTTATGAATATATTCAAATGGAATAAATTTCGTGATTTATAGCAGGTACACTAGGAAACATATAAAAGGTTATTTCAGGTAATGCCGGCCAATGCAAGAAATACCGGCCAGCAGAGAATAAAAGAAAACACCAACGCAATATAAATCAGCATTAAAAGATATTCACATCTACATCTATGAAGACAGTTTTAGTCATGAAATATCCCAAGAAACAAATTCAGCTGCAAAAGAAAAAGTTGGTAGTAGACGCAAAAAGTAGAGGAACAAAACAAAACAAAACATTTTGGAGGAAGATGATGCAACTGAACAAAACCAAATCAATGAAACTAGAGGAAGTATCGGAAGAAGCTGCAAAAAGGAAGTGTAACTGACAGAAAAGAGCAGACGATACTGGTGAACAAGAAGTAAACGGAGACATTTGAATACAAGGAGAGTAAACGTCGAACAGGAGAGTCTTATAAGCTCTTGCCAATCAGAATATTGTAGAATCAACGCGTGATTGTGACGTACTTGGACATGAGTACAGAGTCGAACTCGAAGCAAGGAAACAAACTGTCACCTGTATCTCTCAGATACCAGAGTGCGGAGTGCGCTAGTCCGTCACCGTCAAGAGAGAATTAAGGCCATGACATGACCATCTACGTCACAAATGTCATTCCATCTCTTTCTATTAGTGTCACCATTGTCTTATGGGGAATAAACTCTCCTAGTCAGATAAAGGTTAGTCTCATTGATGTGTTTCATATTTGGTGACATTGGGAAGCATAGCGAAATATGCTGCTGCAATGCTGCAAGTGTGGTCAGTGGGGCCATGAAGCGTCTACAGACACTGAACGTGAATGGTTCATGAGCGATTTCTGCCTTCACAATATAATATACAGTATGATGGCGGGTAATGGCATCCTAGGCCGCCAATACTCTTGCAAGGTAATGACGGTTACTGCAGGAATTCAATGAAAAATAATGATTCCATTATTTTAGTTTTATTTCAGTTTCTGTTTTAATATACCCGATTTTTGTCGATCCCACCTCAGAAGGTTGGCATTCCCCACCTTTACCCTAGCACCATTTGCTCTTACATTTCCATTTTATCATTTGAAACGTCGCAGCTTCTTGAAGTTTTGTAAAAAAAAAAGGTGGGGCTTTTTTGAAGAAAAGTTGATTTTTTTGTGTCTTACTAATCTCACTAATCTCTTAAGTTTTAATACGCTTTGGTAGTAGGCGTTAGTGTAAGTTGTGATATTGAACAATTCTGATCAAAGACTAACTGGTTTGTTGAAGACACTTTCCAAAAATGGTGTACACAATTGCTGAATGGGTTGAGATAATATTTCTGTTCTTTCAATACAGGGCAACTGGATAAGATTGTCAGGTTATGTACAGAATATCAAGGCAAAGCAGCCCCGAATTCTGGATGGAGGACAACAACGTCTCTGCGCACAGTTGCCACTTGCAAAATTAACAGAAGTATCACATGAATCAGTTCGGAGAAAAATGAAATCGAACAAGTTTTTTCCTTACAAAATGCATATTCTCCAAGAACTAGGTGACAATGATCCCGCGATAGACGACTCAGTTTTGTGAAACGATGATTGAAAAATCGGGACACAATCCTGATGACCCTTTGTAAAACATATATCAAAGTGATGAATGCACATTTTTTTGAAACGGGAATGTCAACAAACAAAATTGTCGTTATTGAGATAATGAAAATACGCGTATTGCACAAGCCGAATCTCCTCAAAAAATAAATCTTTGGGCTGGCATTCTTGGTGATGAAATTGTTGGGACTATGTTCATCAATCAAAACATCACAGGTGATATTTTTGTGGATTTGCTTGAGAAGATAATAGAGCTGTTGATCGTTCAAACATTGGAAGCTCAAATATATAGCGAGCCACAATTATATAGAAATCATCTTCACCTTCAAATGAATGATGATCTACCTCATTACGCCCAGCAAACCAGACAGAGACTTGATCAAAATTATCCAGAAAAATGGATTAGTCGTAGAGGAGTACTGGAGTGGCCACCGCGATCACCGGATTTAACGCAGCTGGATTTCTTTTATGTAGCCAAATCAAATCAGTCGTTTATAAGACGTAACCAACAAATCTACAAGATTTAAAGTAAAGGATTACCGACGTTTGTCATTCCATCACTAGTGAAAAATTTTAAAACAAAATTAGAAAAAATCGTGAACATTTCGAGCAGTTCATTTGAATATCGAATAGCTGAATATTTGGAATATTTGGTGTGAATACAGTTCAAGAATTAGAAACTTCCCAAACACCAAAACTACGTCAAAATCAGAATCGACTTGCTTTTCGCCAACAAAGCGTAGGGAAGAATGGGGTAATAGCGGTTACTTATAGGAAAACGTTATTAAATTCCAAATAAGAGACGAAATATGTAATAAAATCAATGTAACACAAAGTTAAACTAATAATCTACATATTCGGTAACAATTCAAAGACTTTGGTAGAATACTTAGGAAGTAAGTGCAGTTAAAAAAAGATGTTATGAACAGCATTGTCCGCATGTCCGGGTAATGGCGGTCGGCTTGCGGGCAATGGTGGTATAAGAACCCATGCTGTATGCAATCACGTCCTGCCATCTCAGAAGCAGTTATGAAATTATGAATAATATTGTACAATTCTGCAAATCGGATTTGACCAGCATTATGAGCCGTGGTGATCTGCTGGTAGCCTCTCAAGCGTAGGGTAATGAATTCGATTCCAAGTTTGCGGTCACCGGTCTCGTGCATGCCATCACACGTTAAAAGGTAAGGGTTGCGTCTTCCCTAGCTCGCATAAGTCTCACGAAGACTTCTGAGGGTTGCGCGTAGGGGTGCAACTGGTTGATGGAAATAACAATATTAACAACACCAACAATTCCAACAATAAAAAAATATTTGACATTTGTACAAAGGCTTTGAATTTGAGGTATCTCATGATAGAAGTTGCACTATAAAATGATAGTGTTAGGTGCTTCCTCCTTCATTCTGACGAAAATGTTTTTTGTTTTGTAACACAGAATTCAATCGTCAGAGTTATAGCCAATCCAAAGTGTTGACAAGAACACAATGTATGTTTGTATCCCCAGGATTATGATCTCAGATATTCTCTCATCGCATTATGTTATTTAATCAAAAGAGAAACACATTGTTTCCAATGGAAATGCTGTGAAAAACGTGCGAAGACCATCCCAATCGGCTGAATTGTAGTTCCATATGAGACGGGGGGGCATCAGAGTTGTGCTGCTTGATGGTGCCGAAAAAGATCAAAGAGTAGAACACAAACTTCAATACCGTATGGATCAGGATTGGTGTTGAGAAAAAAATCATCAGAAATGCATGTGGATAGCTCGAGGAGCTGTTTTACTCTATACGTCATAAAAATATGAGCGATAGCTTATCGGATTCAGAATGCCCACTAGAAAAATGATTTTTTCTACGACAGTGCGTAAACTAAGCTTTTACGAACTGCTGACAGTGCTCAAAGTAATATTTCTACGCACAAGTGCGTAAAAAAATCACCTATGAGTAAAATTATCAACTGTGCGTAAAGTAATTTTTTACAGACTGTTCATACATTTATGCATTTTTGAAAAATACAGTATTTTGCGTCAAATATAATTCGGAAGTCTTTATTTGATAATACGACGACAATTCATTTCATTAAACATTAAAATTAATGAAATAATTGCTACAATTTGGCAATATAATAACTGTCGAAGAAAAAACTTTGTATGAAACACTTTCGTAAAGGGCTTTTTTGTACTCAACAAACTTCACGCTCATACAAAAAGTCCTACTTTTCGAACTTGTATCATAAATAGCTATTTGAGGATTTTACCGCACGTAAAAAATTGAGATTGTTATTAACTAAATAAGATGAAAAAAAAAGTTATTTAATTTTTTGTGAATAACTCAAAAACTAATAATTTTTAAGAAATGTCGGGGCGTGGCGCAGTGGTTAGAGCGTCCGACTCTGAATCGAAACGTCCGGACTTCGAGCCCCAGTTGCGGCTGGGATTTCTTAATTTAATTTGACCTATTAAATAATTAAAATCTCGTGGCTCGACTGGGGTGAGTCCTGCACGATTCACTGTTGCGTTCCAATTAACAGTGCTGCTCCTAAGGTGGCGCATGGAGTAACAAGGCCTATCCACAACACACGGCTAATGACCATAGCAGTAAAAAAAGTTCCGTACAACTGTCAAAAGAGGGCAACCAATTTTTATAGTTTATTAGCTACTCACCTTAACCTCATCCAATTTATGGTGCAAACGATTAACAATTTAATAACACAAAAAATATCAACTATAGGAATAGATACAGATAATAACAACAATAATAATAAGTATTTAATAACCTATTTTTGACCTTCACAGGGTTTATTTTGTGAAAGTTATGTTAAAACTACAATTGACTACATTATTGGCTATGGAAATTCTTGACCTAGTATAGAGTCATCAACTGTGTTCGCTGATAATTCAGAAGTAATTACTGAAATTAATAATAATAATAAAAACAATCGCTTTTATTGATAATAAGTATATGGAAATAAATACATGGGATTTGATACATTATGACGTTACTTATTATGAAAAGGCAGAGTTAGCCTTTACTGGTGTGTGAGACGGGTAATTACTTTCTTACACTCAACCAGAGAGGTAAAAGATGACTATTCCTTTTACTTCTCAAATTTATAGTTTTTTGAGAAAATTACAAGATTAAGAAGTATATTAATATTATTGTTTCATTTACAAACGTTTTATTTACCGTAATAGTATTTAGGTTTCTATTACTTGACGATGTTGATGGATTTCCAGTCAGAATTTTTGCGGGGCTTCCAATTTTGTTTGAATGGATTCATCAACGCACTCTTCTGCAACTATATTAGATTCCATCCTCTGTATTTTTTCACTTGTAATAAATCTGCACCTGAATTTGCCAAAAGTGTCGCTGATGATCGCCGAATCGCATGTCTAGTGTAAGATTCAGGGTTGGGTAAATGCAGATATTTTGATATCAGTGATGGAATTCTTGAAGAGTTGTTTATTCCTACAACCTGGCTTATGCATTTACCGTGTCTCATTTGCAAGAAGAAATTATTGGTCAAAACATTTTTTGGTCTGTAGCTTTTATATTTTCTATAAATATCTGAAAAATTCAGATTTTTCGTGTGCGCTTCTCCGATAACCGTAAATCGACGAGTTTTTGTATCAGGAATTGTAATAATCAGAACATCTTCTGATCCTTTAATGTGCTCAATTTTCATTTTATGCAATTCTTCTCGTCGGCATGCTACTGCGATACCAAATATTAATGCAACCTAGAACAACATTTCATTAGAGAGTAAAGAACATGAGTATAATTGTAGTCAAGATTCACCTTTAGTATGAGATATATCTCATCAGAAGCTTCAAGCAAGAACTTAAAAATTTCATCTCTTGTAAAAGTAAGGAACTTGTTAGGCTTATAGTCGGCAGATTTTCTTTACAAATATGAAACAGATTTCGCATATTTGCTGATGTCAATATTATTATGCACTAACAACGTGGATTTGAGTTTCGAATAACTATACCATGGGGTGGAACTTTTCATTTTCTTTTTATCAAAATATGCAAGCAATACCCTCTCTGTAAAGCTACTCATCCCTTTTTTTTCACGCAATGCCATGAATGACGCATATTCTTTCAGATATATCTCCTTCGATTTTTCTGGTAGCAGGTTGATTATTGCTGTTTTTGCAGTATCTACGATCGCTTCTGGTGTAGTGTTTGAGTCTTCATCGCCTTCCATTTTTTAGTTTAGTTTCGCAAATCAAGATGTTGAATATTGTAGTATATTTAAAGTCTAAACGGTTTAAAATCAATTTATTTTCAAACAGAAAGTCTTACTTCAAAGGACCCCGCACTTTTGATAGGTAAAATAAAATAAAATAGGTAAAAATTTCAAAGTACTGAGTGAACGTGCAGAATCATAAAGTTTTCTGATGGATAGATTTTGAAATTCAAGGCGTTCAAGTCAAAAATCAGTAATTTTTATTTAATTATTGTCTCGGGATTTTAAAATACCAACTGCATTTTTTTCTGCTCTCATCATCAACGTTCCTTCATATTACTAAATAACATTCAGATGGTGAAGATTATATCATTATGTACATACAAAGTGAAAAATGAAAACGTTTTAGTAATGTCTGAAAATTCGATGTAATAATGAAATATATTGATAAAATTATTTTGGTATCCAATAAACTATTCTACACAATTCATACATTTCGTACAGGGTGATTTGAAAAATTGGTGAAATATATGGCCGGTTCTTTTGTACACATCCTGTATATTCAAGTGAATTATCATCCTCTAAAGATAGATGATACCGTATGAACATGATTCAGTTGGGATATATAGACTGATCATGAAAATTTTCGATAATAAAAACGACAAAATATCAATGTTTCAGAAATTCCTTTATTATTATTTAATATATTCATCATTCTCTCCCCAACACTGTCCCAAAAATTCAGTTTCCTACTATGACTAGTTTCATAGTTATTAATTGAGAAACTTCTTCCCATTTGCAAAACGGGTTGAAGGAACTTGTTCACGCATACATTCTACTAGTGGCCAATATTTTTTACAAATAGTGAAACGTGAGAATATGAAGATCAAAATAAATGTGAAAGAGGGTAAAGATTAGAGATAAAAATCAGATATATGAATTTAATAATGTAAGGTACAAATATATACTTCGTCGGAATAAAAATCGAACTATATGGGAGAGGAAAATTTGAATCTATTTGTGGAAAATCTTGGCCAATAGTAGAATGTACACGTGAACAAGTTCCTTCAACTCGTCATGGCAAATGGTAATAAGTTTCTCAATCAATAACTATAAAACTAGTCATAGTAGGAAACTGAATCATTGGAACAGTGTTGAGGAAAGAATGATAAATATAACAAATAATAATAAAGGAATTTCACCGAGTTAATCGTGAATTACAGGGTTATTTCTGAAACGTTGATATTTTGTCATTGTTATCATCGAAAATTTTCATGATCCTCCTATATATCGCAACAAAATCATGTTTATACGGTATCAGCTATCTTCGGTCGATGATAATTCACTTGAATATACAGGATGTGAACGAAAGAAACGGCCATATATTTCACCAATTTTTCAAATCACCCTGTACTACATGTATAAATTGTAAGAAATGATGAAATAAGAATAGTATAGTGGATGCCAAAATAATTTTATCAATATTTCATTAGTGCATCGAATTTTCAGACATTACTTAAATGTTTTTATTTTTCACTCTGTACCTAATGATATAATCTGCACCATCTGAATGATATTAAGTAATATGAAGGTAAGTTGATGATGAGAGCGAAAAAAATGCAGTTGGCACTTCAAATCCCGAGAAAATAATTAAATAAAAATTACTGATTGATCTATCCATCAACGAACTTTGCGATTCTGCACGTTCAGTACATCGAATACTACAATATACTAAAAATTCAGACAATTTCACCGTGAACCTGTAAAAAGTGCGGGGTCCTTTACATCTCATAAGTACACTATTTTTTTCATACGACGGCGTACTAGTGCCACGGCGAAAATTGAAAAATCTGTCAATTGACAAATTTAATCTGTCAATTGACACATTTAATCTGTCAATTGACACATTTAATCTGTCAATTGACACATTTAATCTGTCAATTAATTGACACATTTAATCTGTCAATTGACACATTTATAATCTGTCAATTGACAGATTCAATCTGTCAATTGACACATTCAATCTGTCAACATTTAATCTGTCAATTGATACATTTAATCGGTAAATTGACACATTTAATCTGTCAATTGAGACAATTATAATCTGTCTGATTCGTAAAATAACAATGAAACGATGATTCAAATTGTTAAATTTGTTCTGGTGGAGAAATTATTGAGATAGTGAAACTCTTTTAACGTTTGTGAATAATGAAACCTGTAAATCAGGACAGTTTCATAGATGCATTCAAAATGCTTGCAAGCTGGTTTAGTTGACACACAAGAAAAAGTATGTTTGGTCTTGTGCAACAACGTATGAACATGAATAGGAGATTGAAAAAATCTGTCACACGACAAAATAAATGTGTCAATTGACAGATTGAATGTGTCAATTGACAGATTATAAATGTGTCAACTGACATATTATAAATGTGTCAATTGACAGATTGAATGTGTCAATTGACAGAATATAAATGTGTCAATTGACAGATTAAATGAGTAAATTGACAGATTAAATGTGTCAATTGACAGGTTATAAATGTGTCAATTGATAGATTAAATGTGTGAATTAACAGATTAAATGTGCCAATTGACAGATCAAATGTGTCAATTTACAGATTAAATGTGTCAATTGACAGATTAAATGTGTCAAATAAAATAATGTTTATTTCTGCAGTGGCACTATACGCCGTCGTAATCAACTGCTACGCTCTGTCTCCCGCTTCGCTTACCTAAAACTGTCTATATGGTTCACTGACGGACCTACTCTCTAGTTCTGTCTCTCGCCGCGAGGCATAGAGGCATTTATACTCGCAGAGAATCTCACCAGATAGTTCTCGAGCCGCCCCATCTTTTCGCATCTAGATGTCGCACGATCGCGATGCCGGGAGTCGAAGATTCTCGAACATTCCTTCGGATATCGAGCTTGTTCATGTATAGAGGCGACAGGTCCGACCTCAGAAATATTACAATATATATGAAAAGATTACGAGAGACAACTTTTCAACTGTTAATAATTATATAAATGTCATCTAGTTTCTGTAGGCGCAACAGCCACAGCCACCTTGGGCTAATTTGAGAGAATCGGTCCAGTAATACCTTATAGTCCAAGATCCCAGGGCCGTCAGACGTTTCTTATTTTTAAAGGAACGAAATGTGTACGATTGAGTAGTGTTAGTATGTACTATGTTCGCATGCCTACCTGCTAGCTTGACCAGATGACCATTCTTCAGATATTAGGGAATCAAGGTACGTAAAAACACTACTCACTTAGTCTACTGATATTTTTCTGTAAGCCATGGTGGGTCAGAGGACAGAGTCACTAGCTACCACCCCAAAGCTCCGAGTTCAAATCTCGTCTCCAACATTTTTTTTTAAACTCAGCAGACGCATCACACTAGAGTCAGCCATCTCGGTTGGAAACGACTTCGACTCTGGGAGGATTTTTGTTCAAAAAGAAATTTAAAAGGAAACAGAATATTGGAAAATTAAAGATTTTGTTAAGATTTCCTTATAAGTAAAATTCCAGGGCTTTCAAACATAACTTATTTTTGAAAAGATGAAGACTAAGTTCTGAGTGCGGTGAATACCTGCGTGGTTGTGGAGTTCGCTCTGTGATACCTGGGCGGGTACCAGGTGAGAAAGGTAACTAAAAATAAGAGTTACTTATCTTAAATTTGTGTGGCTGATTTTTATGTATATTTTGTAATTTGTAATTTGAAATTACTTCAGAGTGATATTCTACAAAATACATATAAAAATCAGACATACAAATTAAAGTTACCTTTCTCACCTGGTACCTGCCCAGGTGTCACAGAGCGAACTCCACAACCACGAGGTAACAAAAGTACATGAAACACCACACTCAGAACCTAAGTTTTCATCTTTTCAAAAATAAGTTATGTCTGAAGGCCCTGGGAATTTACTTATAAGGAAATCTTAACAAAATCCTTTATTTACCAAAATTCTGTTCTCTGTTAAATTTCTTTTCGAACAAAAATGCTCCCAGAGTCGAAGCCATTTTCAACCGAGATGGCTCACCCAGGGGGTGATGCGTATGCTGGGTTAAAAAAAAAAAGAAATTGTTGGAGACGAGATTTGAACTCGGAGTTCCGGGATGGTAGCTTGTTATTCTGTCCACTAACCCACCATGGATTACAGAAAAATATCTGTAGACTGGCAGTTCAACTAAGTGAGTAGTGTTTTTACGTACCTTGATTCCCTAGTATCTGAAAAATGGTCATCTGGTCAACCTAGCAGGTAGGCATGCGAACATAGTTCATACTAACACTACTCAATCGTACACATTTAGTTCTTTTAAAAATAAGTAACGTCTGACGGCCCTGGGATCTTGCTCTATTAGAGGGATATATGTTATTGCCGTGAATACTGCCGACGCGAGCCGCCTTGATTTTTGTTCGCTTGTTATCTCGCTGAATTCTAGGCGCGCGAGCTGCAGCAAACGATGTCTCCTACATTGTCGCCTGGAAACAACTGTGAAAAAAGTACACTTTTTTTCAAACTTTTCCGGAAAATATTGAAACAGTATTTTGATATTCAAAAATTACATACTTCTGCATACAAAATGAACAAAAAAGTGCATTTTTTTTGACAGTTGTAAAAGAATTTTTCTATTGCATTAAATGCTAATTAGAAATGTGGACACTTGAAAGAATAAATCCCAATTGCAAAAAAAGTGTGAGTTTATTAATCAAAAAGTAATACTATATTGTTAATTAACAAATTTTCTCTGTTTTCATGAATAACGACGTGAAGTTGAAATTATTGAGCTTAAATCGTTGGCTTCCTGGAGCCCCTCTTATATACCTAGTTAACAAGATCACATGATAACTATTCATAAAAGTTTATTAATTTGTTTATTATAATTTTCTATAACTGAAGAAAAATGTTGTTAAATGATTTTATTCTGACGAATTTTTTACTAGTGCTGTTTTTACATCTAACAATGGCAGTAATTAATACTGGCTATACTTTTTTGACATCATTTGTTTATAAATTAGTTATGAAAAAATAAACAAATTTAATATTTCAGAAAAAAATTTATTATTGATGCACTGGAAGAACAATGATTTAAATTTTTTTTCTTCATAACACTTTTCGATTGTTTGTTTATAACTGTTTTTTTATATTTCGATTGTTTGAATGATTAGTTAGGAAATTATTTCTATCTTACATGGTGGTTCTTCGGCTTGTAAGGCCGACGTTTGTTTATAGAAGATCTCGACGTTTCGCCAACACGAGTGGTTAGCATTTTCAAGAGATATTTTTTTATTATTATTTCTATCTTAAAAATCATAATTTTTACTTCACAATAGGTAAACAAAAAAATATTTCTCTATAATTAATTTCATTGTTTATTAACTTTGTTAAAAACAAATTCTGATAACGATTTCATTTTTTTTCTGGTACTAAACAAAATTACAGAAACAGGCATAGAGGAAATTTTTATTGGGAATTTCCTCCTCTTTACGGAACTTTTTTCAACATTTTTTTTTGAGTAATTAACAAAAAAACTGAATACTTTTTTTTTCATCTCATCTTGATCTTAACAATCGCAATTATTGACAGAACAGAAATTCGACATATCAAATTTTTTTTCTGAAATATCTTCATATTCAGAAATAATTAATTTAATCCATACTTTCTAGATATATACTCTATAATGAATGTGAAGAATAATAATTGAGAAGAAATGGCATTGTTCCGTCAATAGTTCGATTGAGGAGTGTTTGTTTGAAATTCACTGCCTACTGGGGTATTATACAGTGCGGCTTTTTTAGTCCCCCCTCTGTTAACTTTTGAACGGTTCAACATACAAACATGAAAAAAAAACCGTTTGGAGGGTTTCACCGATACTACTTTTTGAAACAAAAAATATGGTGATTGCTATACATCAACTCAAAATTTTTAAATGGCATGGGGGTCAAGAGTCACATCGTTGAAAAGAGAATTCAATTCTCTTCACAACCATCTGAATATTTTTTAATCTTGTTGAGAAATTTTTTTCCAATTTCGATTTTTATGCCTTTCGAAATTTTCGAATTGATGTGCCCCCCAGCGCCACCTGTCGAGTAATTGCAATGTTTCTTCTTTCAGAAAGTAGTATCGGTAATACCCTTCGAAATGTTTTTGGTTTCATTGTTCTACAACAATCCGTACAAATTTATCGAGGTATGAGTTCTTTTCGGATCCACTTTTTTATTTGATATTTCGAATTTTATTTGCAAAAAACATATTAACTAATTTCAAAAAAAATTAGGTGGTTATGAAGAGAACTGAATTATCTTTTCAACGATGTGACACTTGACCCCCCATGCCATTTAAAAATTTTTAGTTGATATGCCCCTTGCGCCCCCTGTCGAGCAATCACCATATTTTTAAAATCAAAAAGTAGTATCGATACCTTCGCAATGTTTTTGGTTTCATTATTCCACAACAAACCGTTCAAATTTATCGAGGTATGAGTAGTATTCAGATCCGCTTTTATATTTGATATTTCGAATTTTAATTGCAAAACAAATATTAAAAAATTTCAAAAAAATTAGATGGCTGTGAAGAGAATTTAATTCTCTTTTCAACGATGTGACACTTGACCCCCCATGCCATTTAAAAATTTTTAGTTGATATGCCCCTTGCGCCCCCTGTCGAGCAATCACCATATTTTTTAAATCAAAAAGTAGTATCGGTGAAACCCTCCAAACGGTTTTTTTTCAAATCTGTACGTCAAACCGTTCAAAAGTTAACAGGGGGGGACTAAAAAAAGCCGCACTGTATGGTGCTGTGAGTTTCGGATTGTTCGACAGCAGCTGTCATAGCGATGATTACACCACCAAAAATCAAGACATCGGCACGGAGAACCAATGTGAGACTAGCAGCCGTATGCATAGTCAATCGCCAGTGACTCGCCAGAGTTTCGCCGTTCGCTACACAAGGATTATAATGCATAGTCGAGCTCCAAAAAAGTGACAACTACGCGAAAAGTCACATTTTGGCGAAACGCTGGCGATGTACCACTTTTTTGGAGCTTGACTGTGCATTATTATAGTTGAGTATAGTTGAGTACACCCATGTGAGTGCTCACGAGAGAGTTTATTATTTTCATTATCTCGAGAAGTAATGTGATTCGTAACAGATGTACGAAATTATTCGTCATTAGCATACAAGACATTAATTATCACTACATTGTGCTGATGAATTACAGCATCACCAAATAAAAGACAGATCCAATAACAATAGAACGTGGGCAACATATCTTTTTCCAAAGCGGAAAATGCTGGCCGTGCGTGAAAAAAAAACAGAAATCATGAAATGATGTTAGAATATTAGATATCAAGTATGGAGGACAGTGAATCAGAAAAATGAGATCATCATAGAAGTCAGCAAAAAAATAAAAAAATTTATATTCTGGTTCTCACGAAAACAAAAATTCTATAATGTTCAGAGAACATCGTGAGAGCCGAGGGAAAGTAGAAATTGTTGTTATTCTTCAATTTCTGCAGGCTAATATGCCTCAGTATGGGAACTAAAATTAATATAACAAACAATTCCGCAAAAGGAATTTTGTTTTTTTGTTTCATTGTTTGTTCATTATGTCATAAAGCTGCGCCTTCACAGAAGTCGTTGATAAACTTGTGCAGGCTACGAAAAACGAGGGCCTTCCTTTTAATGTGCGATCTGAAGAAAGGCCGATAATCAAACTATTATTTCAGTTTAAGTAGGGGAAAGTGGGGCAATATCGGACAGTCAGCAATACTGGTAATCTCTATATTTTCGTAAAAAAAAGAAAAACTGGAGTTATTCCTTTTAGCAGTGTTTGAAGGGCAGCAATCGATTAGTTCAGTCTGGACCGAGCATTCAGATGGGAAGGAGGTATGCTAGTTTTGGCAGTTTATAATTTTGTAATAATCTAAATTAAGCTATGAGTAGTGCCATTTCTTATTTATTACGTATGATTTTTTTTGTTAAAAGATAAACATTCTAATGGCGTGATGCTTCGAATATTAATAAAGAAAAGTTTTAATGATTACAATATACAGAGTGACCCAGGGGTGTGTGCATGGTCCATAACTTCCTTTCTATCCAAGCTATCGACTCAATTTTTTTTGTCAAACGATAGGTCCAACAATGAGCACATTCTAAAAATATTTTCATTGATATACAGGATGTCCCAAATTAAAATGCACAACTAAGTTCTGTTTTTCTAAACGACAACCCTCCGTTTTTGTTAAATTTTTGGATTCGCCACTAAATTATCGATATGTATAACGCACCCTGGTTTCATAGACTTATCTGAAGTAGTTTTTGACTTATGTCAATTTATGTGTCAAAATAGCGTCGTGCATGAACCATAGAAATATATATTATATACTTACTCTAGAATGCTAATCCTCATGTCAAAAGTGTTGTAAAAAGTTCCGGCTAGTCCGCAATGCGCAAGCGCGTCATTAGTGCTTTTTGTAACAGGCCCGGTTTAAGTAAACTATTATGGTACTGATGAAGATTAACAAACGTTGATTCTGAATCTCAGAGAATAAGGTTGGAAACCTCATTGTGCTTATACCTGTTTTTTGTATTTAGCAGATTTGAATGCATATTTTCACATATTTATAATCCCGAATATTCAGCAAAGGCCATCAGAAAGTAGAGTACTGTTATTATTATTATTTACCGCTCTGAAGCGACTGATTTTTGGTATCACACTCACTTTTCAGCTGTAGTTAACCAACAAAAACCTACGGAACCACCCCAAATCGTCGGTGCGAATTTCAAGGAAGCACTGGATTGGAAAATAAATTGAAAGTTAAAAAAACTATGACAATTTATTTCAGATATTAAATTGGATTTATAAAATTGGATGCTTGGAAGCTCGGGGTTTATTTTCTAGAACGATTCATGTCAAAATACGTAACTGCATTTAATTTAAATCATTTGAAGAGATTAACATGCTATTTCTACGAGTATTTCTGGTTGTATTACCTTAGTGCAATTTCCACAATGGGGGTGCATGGAAAAGTGAGGCCAGAAGCATTTTCCATCAAAGAAAAGCACTTCCATATCGACATTAATTTTCTGAGGTGATTCTGTGTGTGTTTAGTACTTTTTGTAGGAATCTAGAACTCATAATATAAGCGGTGTGGTAGAAAGTTGTATCACTCGCCATGCATGCTTACGCAGAAACAGTATTGGTACTGCACTAGGTTTCAAATTATTCTATTGTCATTTTCACATGAAACTTCATGGGGAAAATGTCTGCCACAAATTACAATTTTCTTTCTCAAATGTTCTGCTGGGGTCTCTTCTTGAAAACAATAACCAAAACTCATGCTTTTTTTGTCAAACTAAAATAATATTTAAGCTATTTTGAGCAAAGCATATAGGTACATAAAAAATTTCGTTATCTAACACAAATGATTTATTTCAGTTATTTTTCCTTTACAAAACACTAAACAGTTCATTGTTTATTTTTGGGAAGAAACAGCTTTATTAGAAATTGTCTTTAAAGGAACAAGATTAATGCAAATTCACGAAAGATGAAAGAATAACCAACGACAACAAACACCACACAAAACGACAAGAGAAAATCTGAAATTCTAAAAACCGTCTCTGTCTCTGACAAGAGTGACAGATCTCAGTGACAAGTCCTCCTGTTGATGAAAATCACTGTTGCACGGTCATTATAATTACAGTAGCATAGGGTACATTATTGTTTGAATAAATTTCCTTCGCGCCTAAATTTCGGAGTAATCTATCTCTGAAAGGTTCTTTTCGGTTTTAAAAAGTCCTAAATGCGCTGTCAAATTTCAAATGACAATGACTTGGCAACGATCTACCCAAACTACACTGATGACGCGAATGCGCATATCGTAAACGGGTCGCATACGCGGCATGCTTTTCGCCGTGAAAATTGGCGGAATTAGCATTCTAGAGTAAGTATATAATATATATTTCTATGGAATGAACCCACGGAAAAATTCATAACGTCAGAACCATTCAAGATAACTCAACCTACTTTTTATCCAGACGATTCCTTAAGCCTCAGCGCATCTTCTGAAATTCATGTGAATTTTTTTCAAATGACATTTTACAAATGACAATAATTCGATTACTTCAAATGCAACACCCTGTATTTTATTGCACTATTGCAAGGCAATTTTTAAGAGCTTTCCGTCGATATAGGGTTTGTGAGGTCTACTTTGTGAAGTTTGCGAAATATGTAGGAAATGAAAAATGTGGATGGTTTTTGGGTAATCTATAGTAGACTGCTTTCGTAAAATTTGACATATCCTTGTACTGCCAATAATTGCACACGCCGAATTGTTAAAACTGAATTCCACTCTCAAATAATTAGTGAATATGGTCTACTGCATTGCCTTCATGATCAAGCAGAATCTATCATAAAAAATCTTCTTCTTCAATCCAAAAGTTAAGAGATCTGTTTGAACTCGCTGGTAGTGCGTCTTATACTCAAAAAGAAATTGTTGGTGGTCGAATCAATGAGGAAAATGAGTTGCAAGTTTTATTGATGCTACAGAAAAATCCTCACGCAAGCACTAGGGAAATAGCAGCGGAAATGGATATTTCACAAAGTGATGTGATCAGAATAATATTGAAACATAAGTTCCACCCTTTTCATCTGAACCTACATCAAGAATTGTATGTTGATGATTTTGCATATAGAGTTGCGTTTTGTATTGGCCCGCGCGATTCCCAAAACTTACGCCTCTAGATTTCTTTCTTTGGACGTACATGAAGGAAAGGGTTTTCAGAGATCGTCCGAGAACTGCAGATGATATGGAAAATAGGATCACGGAAGCCTTCCGTTCAACTGATGGAGCAATGCTTGCTAGAGTCCGAGACTCAATTACAAGAAGACTAGCAGCTTGTGTGAAACATGATGGTGACCTATTTGAGCATTTTTAAGTAGCCTTCTCCCAAAATTTTCACATGGTTTATTGTTAATGACTCTTTTTTGTTCTTGTAAGTATTACTTGAATTATTTTCTTTGTGATGTTTGTATTCCTGTTTCTATTAAAATTTCAAAAACATTTTCCCTCCATAATTTTAAGGATGTGTCAAATTTCACGAAAGCGGCTTACTAGATTCCTCAAAACCCGTATCCCTATTTCCCATATTGCAACGTATTTCGCAGACTTCATAAAGCAGACCCCACATACCATATATCAACGAAAAGCTCTCAGAAAAGGCTTTGCAATGTGAAATGTGTTGCATTTGAAAAAGTCGATTCATTGCCATTTGTAATTTGTTATTTAAAAAAAAAATCGTAGTTGGCGATGGAACATCGATTTCGAGTTCACCTGCATTTCAAAAGATGCGCTGAAGCTCAGGAAATTATCGGGAGAAAAGTAGATTGAGATATTTCGAATGGTTGTGAAGATACGAATTCTTCTGTGGGTCCATGCACGACGGTATTTTGACACATAAATTGACATAGGTCAAAAACTATTGCAGATAGGTCTATAAAACCAGGGAGCGTTATATTGACAATTTAGTGACGACTACAAAAATGTAACAAAAACGGATGGTTGCCATTTAAAAAAATAGAACTCAGTTGTGTATTTCATTTTGAAATATCCTGTATATTGGTGAAAATATTTTCAGATCGTGCTCATTGTTACCTATCGTTTAAAGAAAAAATCAAGTTGATAGCTTGCATAGTAAAAAAGTTGTGAAACATGCACACACCCCTGGGTAACCCTGAATTTGAAAGTAAGTATTCACAGGCTGAAAATACCAGTCAACGGTATAACAGGTAGTAAAAGTTCAAAATTCTACCGAAAATTGGCGATGAAATCTAGTGACAATGAAAAAATAAATACTGATGATTTGAATTTATATAACAATTGTGATGATTACGGCGCACATAATGAATTGTGTTACGTCTACCATTTTTGGGCAATGGGCACTCTCAAAGTTATCTAGAAGAGATTCACTTAGAGCCAATATTTGTGATTATTGCCAAGAAAACCTTTCACTCGTATTATCAGTCTATATGACAGGCAATGCCCGCTGAGGTGATGGCAGTGCTAGTCAAAGTCTTTCTTTTTTCAATATCTTTAACTGACAACTGATATTGTTTTTAAATTTCTCTTTGTGGTTTATACCATAAAATGATAATTGCCTATATTTGACATTTTTCTAAATAAAATAGGTAAACATGTAGTTGATAGCTTTTTATCAGTGACTTCCCCTATTACTTCATTTTACCCTTCGACATCCACCAATTCAGGGAAGGCTGCATTCAGCGTTGATTCCCTTAAGGTTTAGACCCTCTACAGTTGACAAAGAATAACATGTAAATATAGCGCACTGCGCACTGCACTTGCATGGAACATGAGCTACCGAAAAAAAGATACCACAGTATAAAGAAACTCGTTAAAACTTATGAAACGTGGGCGATAATGGGAGAGCTAATGGGGAGCTAATGAGAGACATTTTTAGTATAACCTTATACAGGGTGACCCAGGATTTAATCCGTCAAACGTTCAGGATCGGTTTTTTAGGTAAAAAGTAAACTTTTTTCCTTTAAGAATGTGTTCTAACTTGCTTCGTTTTCGAAATATTGAGTGTTCTACGTTTTTAGAAATAATCAGTTTTTTATCAATTATTTAAAAACCTTTTTGCTGATTTTGATCATAACTGTCACGCTTATTTGCGGTAACAAGGGCCTTCTTTTAAAGTACTTATAATGGAAATTTTAATTACAGTGGCGTCTGAAAGGGTAAGATTTATTGGTATTAGGACAAACTATTGTACTCCACTGTGTTTTTGTATGTTTATTTTTTTTAGGATTCAATAATTAGAAATACAATTTTTTTTTGTGTTTAATATTTTTTCGTATCTCACTTCATTTTTGAGAAATAATTCTAAAACAGCCTAGTTACTTTAGCAATAAAGTTCAGCAATATTTGCAGAGTCACAATAAGGAAGTTGAAGAATATTGCTGGAGTGAAACTGGCCCTGGACGCCCTGAAAAATTATTTCGAACATTTATTTTTTTTACCCTATCGTGAAAACTTCCCCAGATTAGGATGATGGCAGAGTCCACAATAAGGCAGTTAAAGAACATTGATGGAGTGAAACCGGCCCTGGACACCCGGAAAAATTATTTTGAACATGTAGTTATTTTCCGCACCCTATTGTGAAAATTTTCGTTGATTATGATGATGGCAGAGTCGACAATAAGGAAGTTGAAGAACATTGATGGAGTGAAACCGGCCCTGGAAGCTCGGAAAAATTATTTTGAACATGTAGTTTTTTTCCGCATCCTATCGTGAAAACTTTCCTAGATTATGATGATGGCAGAGTCCACAATAAGGAAGTTGAAGAATATTGCTGGAGGGAAACCGGCCCTGGACGCCCGGAAAAATTATTTTGAGCATGCGTTTTTTTCCGCACCCTATCGTGAAAACTTCCCCAGATTATGATGATGGCAGAGTCCACAATAAGAAAGTTGAAGAACATTGATGGAGTAAAACCGGCCCTGGACGCCCGGAAAAATTATTTTGAAAATGTGTTTTTTCTCCGCACCCTATCGTGAAAACTTTCCTACATTATGATGATGGCAGAGTCCACAATAAGGAAGTTGAGGAATATTGCTGGAGTGAAACCGGCCCTGGACGCCCGGAAAAATTATTTTGAACATGTGGTTTTTTTCCGCACCCTATCGTGAAAACTTTCATAGATTATGATGATGGCAGAGTCCACAATAAGGAAGTTGACGAATATTGCTGGAGTGAAACCGGCCCTGGACGCCCGGAAAAATTATTTTGAACATGCGGTTTTTTCCGCACCCTATCGTGAAAACTTCCCCAGATTATGATGATGGCAGAATCCACAATAAGAAAGTTGAAGAACATTGATGGAGTAAAACCGGCCCTGGACACCCGGAAAAATTATTTTCAACATGTGTTTTTTTTCGCACCGTATCGTGAAATCTTTCCTAGATTATGATGATGGCAGAGTCCACAATAAGGAAGTTGAGGAATATTGATGGAGTGAAACCGGCCCTGTACGCCCGGAAAAATTATTTTGAATATTTGGTATTTTTCCGCACCCTATCGTGAAAACTTCCCCAGATTTTAAAGAGAAACATTCTCAATTAAAAATTGAATCAGTACATGACTCCTCTGGAAATGGAAAAACCTACGATAAAATTGAAGTTACTTTTTTGTAATATCTAACAGAAAACAACTACTTACCCGGCAAAAGCCACGCTGGACATTGAACTACATCTGATAGATATTGAGAAAGACCCTATATAACTTGAGAGAAAAAATCTGAAAATGAAAATTTGCATTTTCATTCAGTTAGTTGATTATTTATTAAATGTCCAGTTTCCATTGGAGATTCTTATCTATGAATGAGATAAGGGAGAATGTTATTCAGAAGTATCACTCACAGAAAATCGCTCATTCCATTGATGCGTGAATAATTGCATCCTTTTCGCTAGGCCTCCAATACATTTTGGTCGACAAAAATCTATTTCACTCTTCTAAGATCATCAGGGAGGTCGGAAGAATTGGAAAACATACTCTTCAGAAGCAATTTCACACTGTAATGAGGAATTGTTGGACTATTTCTTGTGGGCTGAAACTTTGAAAATATTTTTCTGACATAAAACCTGTCATGGGTATGGCATGTTGATTTCATTGAAAATATGAACAGGATGTTCATAAAGTCAGTTGTGGAATCATCTGCGACTGAAAGTTGGAATTTAGTCGCTGTTTTCCATCGTACAAGATAACCTCTCTTGGAAGGGATTCATGTTTTAAAGAGAAACATTCTCAATTGAAAATTGAATCAGTACATGACTCCTCTGGAAATGGAAAAACCTACGATAAAATTGAAGTTACTTTTTTGTAATATCTAACAGAAAACAACTACTTCCCCGGCAAAAGCCATGCTGGACATTGAACTACATTTGATAGATATTGAGAAAGACCCTATATAACTTGAGAGATAAAATCTGAAAGTGAAAATTTGCATTTTCATTCAGATAGTTGATTATTTATTAAATGTCCAGTTTCCATTGGAGATTCTTATCTATGAATGAGATAAGGGAGAATGTTATTCAGAAGTATCACTCACAGAAAATCGCTCATTCCATTGATGCGTGAATAATTGCATCTCTTTCGCTAGGCCTCCAATACATTTTGGTCGACAAAAATCTATTTCATTTTTCTAAGATCTTAGAAGAGTGAAATAGATTTTTGTGAGTGATACTTCTGAATAACATTATCCCTTATCTCATTCATAGATAAGAATCTCAAATGGAAACTGGACATTTAATAAATAATCAACTATCTGAATGAAAATGCAAATTTTCACTTTCAGATTTTTTCTCTCAAGTTATATAGGGTCTTTCTCAATATCTATCAGATGTAGTTCAATGTCCAGCGTGGCTTTTGCCGGGGAAGTAGTTGTTTTCTGTTAGATATTACAAAAAAGTAACTTCAATTTTATCCTAGGTTTTTCCATTTCCAGATGAGTCATGTACTGATTCAATTTTCAATTGAGAATGTTTCTCTTTAAAACATGAATCCCTTCCAAGAGAGGTTATCTTGTACGATGGAAAACTGCGACTTAATTCCAACTTTCAGTCGCAGATGATTCCACAACTGACTTTATGAACATCTTGTTCATATTTTCAATGAAATCAACTTCCCCAGATTATAATGACGGTAGAGTCCACAATAAAGTATTTGAAGAATATCGCTGGAGTGAAACTGGCCCTGGACGCCCGGAAAAATTATTTTGAATACGCGGTTTTATTCCGCACCCTATCCTGAAAACTTCCCCAGACTATGATGATGGCAGAGTCCACAATAAGGAAGTTGAAGAATATTGCTGGAGTGAAACCGGCCCTGGACGCCCGGAAAAATTATTTTGAACATGTGGTATTTTTCCGCACCCTATCCTGAGAACTTTCCTAGATTATGATGATGGCAGAGTCCTCAATAAGGAAGTTGAGGAATATTGCTGGAGTGAAACCCACCCTGGACTCCCGGAAAAATTATTTTGTCCATGTGGTTCCTTTCCTCAATTCATTCTGATTGACACATTCTGTTTTATACAATTCGTATGAGAAAAAAAAAGAAATGCAAATATTGCTGAACTTTATAGCTAAAATAACTAGGCTTTCAAAAACCGTTTCCTTTCATGTAACACGAAAAAAGTATCTAAGTAGATAAATGATAATAGGACAAATTTATTAATTATGATTTAAAAAAAAAACAAAATTTCTCAAAACTGCTCAAAATGACCACCATTTTTTTCAATACAAAGTCGCACCTGCGAACGACAGATTCTGCAGCTGCACGGTGTCGTTCATGGTGTAACCTCAACTTTTTGGTTTATTATTAACATTGTTTATTTGCATTTTGACAAAAAAAATTGAGTGGAACATGCAAACGGCAGCTGTTCATCGGAGAGCATTGGGGTAAGAGCATTAGTTTCATTAGGCCTTGGTAAAAAAATAAGAATAGCTGGGCGCCATGAAACTTAATTAGGTTTAAAAGAAATTAGTTTTATGTAAGTTACAAAATTCAAAAACAAGCACTTATATGTAGGTATATGTAATGAGAGAAAAAAATATGATGAACGCAAAAATATCATGATACATTTAATGAAGGACGAAAATGATGAACATTGGAAACATTGATGATATTTGACACTAAAAAAAATTATGTATGACCACAATTGCAAAAATTAAATTCATATAAATTGAATGTCGGTAATTATATTATTTTATTTGATTCATTTAAACGCATAACCACAGTATTCTATGTTTTTGCTTTACAGTGTTTTAGAAAGTCATTAGTATATTCAATTTTAGATATTTATAAGAATGGTGAGGTTAATAGTAACTACACATCTTCTGTGTTTTCTGTACACAGCTTTAACCATACGTAACTCTAGCATAGATGAACTCACGTGTGCGATAACCACAACATAGAACCCTGGAATAAATTCCAATTGAATGAAGTAATCCAAATACCCATTTAAATAAGAATTAAATTCCTTGTAAAAACATAACAAAAAACTAACTTTTTGAGTAAGGGTGGATGCCATAAAACAAATAGGAAATTGATATCGGTAAAAAACGCAGCAACGGTTAAAACGAAGAACAGTTTCAAGTCTCTTCAGAAGAAAAGCTACCTTTTCGTCGGAATTCAGAAAAGCTGGCTTACGAATTTGTGTAAGATAACCAAGAAGCTAGAAACAGACAGATATCGTAGACGGAAAATTGCTGTTTTGATTTCACCACACTTTCCTTATCACCGTTCAATCGCTTCTGCCTATCCGTTTCCTGCCGAACTCCTCGTTTCTCACAGCTCCCCACCTCTCTCAATTTTCTCGAGTATATTGGGTTGCCTGACTCGTAGGTACCTTCGCTAGGTATTTCGAATGTATGCCATACCCGATAAAATGTAGCATTTTTGAGAATGGACAATGACAATGGACTCAGTCAGCATAAACTTTGGTTTTCATTGCACCCTATACAAAAATCCATATGGGTTAAGTCAGGAGAGCTCGCAGGTCAAGGAACTTTGAAACCCTGTATCTCGAAAACGAAGCAAGTTAGGACACTCTGTATATATAGATTTAGGATATGTGCTGATAAATAGGAAGGAAATAAAAACTTCCAATTCACACAAAATAGTTATAATGACATTTGAAATTCTGTTTGGCTCATGAATTACAAGAGAGAAACGATTTCTGTCATTCTCATTTTGTATAATACCCAGCAGTCCTTGAACTTATTTTCGGCACAGATTGAGTAATCTGTGTTTTCGGTATTGGCACAGAATAGTGCTTTAAAGATTGAGCACTATTCTGTGGTATTAGTGCTCTAAGTGAATTTATCAAAATGAAGTTTTCGTCGTTGGTCGCTAGAGTTGCAAGTGTAAGAAATACGAATTAATTAGAGTAGTAGTGAAATTAGGACATCATTCGGCCTACTTGAAAACCCCACTTGTATAGATATCGCTCAAGTCTCCTTGTTAGGCTACATCAAATTGCCTGATAACCACCATGTCTGCCAGAAAAACAAGATTTTATAGTGAATTTACTCATTTCGTATGAATAATCTGGTGAAAAATCCAATTTTCACTTTCAATTAATGACATTTTATAAATTAAATGTTCATATATTGGTATTATGTCACAAGACCTATAGAAATAATCGTTTAAAGTATCTATAAATGTAATCTGAGCATGATTATGCACGGAAAATAGTTGAATGTACAACAAGTTGATAAAAATAAAAAATTATTGCTCATGAACCTATTCGACAAAAAATCACAGTCAGCTAGATTATTTCTTGAATAACTGATTCGCAATAGCCAGGATCTAAGTACCTCAGAAACGTACCTAATAGCAGTTTCTGTTATCGCAATGGAATGCAATCCAATTATGTTCTATCGTCATAATTAGTTTGTTAAACAAAAGGTGGAACAGAAAAAATAGATGATGAAATATTTATTCGGTCGGTTCAATGCGTTGGTCCTAATTACAAATATGTGAAGATGATAGACTCGACGCAGGTGCAGGTATTTCCTTCTGGTATTTGGAAAACAATAGGAAATAAAAGAGAATTTTTCTCAGATGCATTTTCTACAACAGGTTCCATTTGTTCGCTCACTAGGGTGAAGGTGATGAATACCGGCCATGAAGGTAATTGGTAATAACGACATACAGAAATTTCCCATTGCAAACTAATATTTTACGGCAAAAACACGCTGCGCCATCTGTTACAGGGTTCAAATCCCCGCATGGTCTCGTGCACTAAGTTGACGGAAATAACAATTTAAAAAAAACACAATTTCAACAATTCACAACGTTTGAATGTACGAAATTTTGACAGGATGGGCAACTCAAAAAGGTTTGTTACATTGCTAAACACTATTTGACACCGTTTCAATGGGAAATTGGCTTTCTGTAAATTTGCTCCAATTTTTTGTAAATTGTAGAACTCGTGATGCTGATGAAATGTCTTCATTGCGCCAAAGCTCTAAATTCAATGGTTTAAATTATACAGGGTGCTGAAGTTGATTTTTCTAAAATTTTAAATGGCCATTGTGAAGACATTTTTTCGAATTCATAAACCAAATCAACTATGCATCGATTATTTATATGGCCGATACAGACACAAAATCAAAGTCAAAGTCAAAAATAGCTTTATTGTTTAAAAATATAAATTTTTGTAACAAAGCATGTCAATATAATATAAATAAAAACATAATTAAAGCATAGAACATATAAATAAAAACCTAATTAAGACACAATACCATTTCGTATTCACTTAAACACATATATATGTATATTATATAAATCTATATTTTATAAAAAAAAAACAAACAACAGAAATAAATTTCAGAGAAAAGAAGATAAAAACTCTTCGACAGAATAAAATGGCCGTTCAACAAGTATTTTTTTTGTTGCCCTCCTGAACCTACCATAGGCTTCAGTACTTTTTATTGATTCTGGCAAGTGGTTTTAAACATTTTAAAACCATTATAAATAAAAGAATTCTTAACAAGAGTTGATGTTGGAATTGGCAGTCTTATGTTGTTATTCTCTCGTGTGTTATAAACATGAACTCTAGAAGGGAATGAACTTTTATATTTATGAATGACGCCAGACTGTTTCAAAAATAAAATGAGCTGGAAGGGTCAATATTTTATTTTTAACAAAAAGGGGTTTACATGATTGTCTGTAGTTTTGTAGTTTGCTCTGCAGAGATATCTGAGAGCTCTCTTCTGCAGAACAAATATCATGTTGAAATGATATCGACTACATGCTCCCCAAAAAGGTATACCATATACAAGGTGAGATTCTAGTAGTGAAAAATACACGGGTCTAGCTGCTACTGTACCTAGCGCACTCACAATAACTCTTACAGCATAGGCACCCTTCGAAATTCTTTTTTCAAGGGCCACAACGTGATCTTCCCAATTTAGTCTACCGTCAATTTGTATTCCCAAGAATTTGTTGCATTTCTTGGATTCAATGGTATGATCATTTACAATAATGTCCCGTTGGCCACCTTTGAAGGTCAAAGTGTGTGTTTTATTAAAATTGAATGTGGCTTTATTAGCTGCACAACATTCTGTAACCACTGCGAGGTCTTTAGACATGCTTTGGTGGTTATCACGGTGTCTGTCCGACCAGTTTATTGTTGCGTCATCAGCGAATAGTGTAAATAAACCAGTGATCGGTAGGAGGGTAATGTCATTTATAAATAAAAGGAATATTATTGGTCCTAGAACCGAACCTTGAGGTACACCCATTTTAATGACTCCACATCCTAAATACTGGTTACCTTGCTTCACAATTTGATGCCTGTCTGCTAGGTACGTAGAAAACCACTTCTGAGTAACACCTCTAATCCCATAACAATGAAGCTTTCTCAACAATATGTCATGAATCACGCAATACACTATAAAGTATAATGATTCCTGCACACACCTACGATATACAGGGTGAGTCCAAAGCTAGCAAGTTTTTTTAGAGATTTCTAAAAAATTGAGCGGTGGAATTTCATTCATTTTCAGATATTTTGAAGGATACAGATATTTAACCCAATTGATGATGTTAGCATCTCCTGAATCAGACTAACATATTATATACAAGACGTTCTATTGCTCATGAAGCTGAATCCGCCTTGCTTGTTGATATATCCAAATAGATGGAATTCCAGAAAACTCGGTAATAAACAGGATCGTTTATGATGAAAGTGTACTCTGCAGTTATACAAAATATACAGGGTATATCAAAATAGTGGCCTTTGCTGATGATTTATTTATTGTAGTTAGGCTTGAGATTCATTTTATTGGTTCATTTCCATAAAAAAACATATTTCGTTGAAACAAATCTTCTAAAATGTTTTGAACAATTTATTGTGGAATATTTCAAAAATGTATGAATCTATATTTACTACAAGTAATTGAATAACTTGAGTGATAAAGGTGGAAAATTGAATCAAAACATTGAATTGCAATATATAATAGGTAACGAAATATACTCCAACAAGACGTTCTATTTCTTATGAAGCCGCATCCGTCTTGCTTGTTGATATATCCAAACACATGGAATTACGTATAACTCGGTGATGAACTCGATCGTTCACGATGAAAGTTCTGCAGATACCTATATAAAATATAGAGAGTGTATCAAAAATAGTGGCCTTTGATGATGATTTCTTTGAAGTAGTTGGGCTTGAAATTCATTTTATTGGTGAATTTCTATTAACACATTCATTGATACACATCTTTTGAAATATTTTGAACAATTATCTTTAGAATATTTCAAATAATATGTATAAATCTATATTTACTACAAGTAATAGAATAATTTGAGTGATAGAGGTGGAATTCTGCAAAAAATTAAATAAAAACATTGAATTACAATGAATAATAGGTAACAAAACCGACGTTTCGCACCTATACAGAGTGTATCAGATAAAAAAAAGTTCAGAACTTACGATATTGATCAAACTACTGCACATTGCTCATACGCTCTAATTTCAACAGTTCAATCTAATCTCCCTGTATATGGAAAAGAACATATGGTCCATAGCCGATTTTAAACCACATGAGTCTCATATACAGGGTGTTTCTGTTTCATAACCTATCCGAAATTGTTTAACCACATATGCACTGCCAAATAATAAGTCGATTGATGTAAAAAGTTAAAGTAGTGTCCAATAAAAAACAAGAAAACAACTGTTTGGGTTCCAATAATTGAAAATAATAAGAGGTAAACACTGCATGAAAAATCCTAGAGGATGCTGCACCTAGAGAGGCAAAAGTTGATCAGATGCACTGATTCTATCATTTTCAGTATGTTGATAATATCATCATTCGTTTCAGTTTTTTGCATCAAAAAATTTTTTCATTACAAAAAGAACCTATTTTATATGATGTCAGTCTGATTCAGGAGATGCCAACATCATCAATTGGATTTGATATTTGTATCCTTCGAAATAACTGGAAATGAATGAAATTCCACCTCTCAATTTTTTAGAAATCACTGAAAAACTTACTATAGCATTGGACTCATCCTGTATATCGTGGGTATGTAAAGAAATTATTATACTCTATAGTGGATTTGTATCGGCCATATGAATGATCAAAACTTAGTTGATTTGATTTATATATTCTAAAAAATATTTTCACAATGGCCATTTGAAATTTTGGAAAAGTCCACTTCAGCACACTACATAACCCGAACCGTCGAATTAAGAGCTTTGGCGCAATGAAGACATTTGATCAGCATTACGAGTTCTATAATATACAGTGAGCACGTAAAGGTTGGAACAAATTCGTTAAAAGCTCGATACGGCCATTGGGGAAGAAAAGTTCAGACACGTCGATTTTCTTTTTCAGCTGCTCATTTTTTAGTATACTCAAATTTTTTATGACATCATCATTGTTCGTGTTATGACGTTATTATAATTTTTTTTGAATGGCATCACCCTATTTTGATAATACCTTCAAAAAGAACGCATTTTTCAGTGTATGGATGTCATATTTTTCTTATGTTACATAACCGTATTATCGAGAAATTAGAGGATATTTCATTCATAATTAGGTCTATTAAAGTAAACTTTCGACTTGAGGTATCCCCACAAAAAAATCCATTGGGATTAGATCAGGAGATCTAGCTGACCACTCTGAAAATCCTCGTCTGTGATCGAAATCTGGAGTATGAGAGAATTTTTCTCAAGTATCGATAGGCTACTTCATACTCCGTTGTGGAGCAAGTGTGATGTGAGCTGCCTAGATGCCAATCCCGTCGTCTGGTGTTTGCTCGAAGTGTGCAACCAACCTACCGGGGTGGGGCTGTAGGTTTTTTCGGGTTTTTCTGCAGCTTAAAAGTGGATACGCCACCAAAAATCAGAAAGTCCTCCCGAAGCGCCACGGCAAATGATAATAATAGCCGTCCTCTACCCGCAGACGAGGATTTTTAGAGTGGCCAACTAGATCTCCTGATCTAACCCCACTATATTTTATTTACTTCAAGTCAAAAGTTCACGTTAACAGACTGAATATTACATTATTATGAATGAAATATATTTTATTTCTCCAACATACGGTTATCTAACAAAAAATATGACATTCATACACACAAAAAATGCGTTCTTTTTAATGCCATTTAAAAAAAATTAAAATGACGTCATAACTCGAACAGCGATGATGTTATCAAAAATCCGAGTAGTCCAAAAAATGCGCAACTGAAAAATAAAATCGACGTGTCTCAGCTTATTTTCCCTAATGGCCATATCAAGCGTTTTACGAAATTGTTCCAACCTTTACGTGCTCACTGTATAAAAAATTCGAGCAAATTTATCGAAAGCCAAATTCCCATTGAAACGGTGCGAGGTCCTTTAGAGGTACGTACTACAGCTTTTTTAAATATTTTGTCACCGTAAATGTATTCATGTTATGTACGTTTCATGCACTATTCATTGATATACTTAACTGGGGATTTTTATTGTTATTTACAGGAAATACACTAGGAAACATATGATAGGTTATTTCAGGTAATGCCGGGCCAGTGCAAGGCAGGATATACTGGCCGGTCGTCATTACCCACCCGCATTCAACCAATTTTATTTATTGCATATTTTTGTTCTTGAATCGCTCAGAATTACCTAGATATATTTGAATTACACATGCCAAGTAAAAATATTAGGGCAACAGTGAAAGCCGCGTGGTCTTCTGAACAAATGCAAGCGGCATTACAGAACATCCTCAATGGGAATATAGTTTCAACATTGTCAATGTTAGACAATGGTATTAGGGAGATTTCGAGAAAATTTGGTTTTGCTAGTAGCACTCTGCAAGGCCATAACACATCGGGGCAGGCAGTGGGACGTCATCCAGTATTTACCAAAGAGGATGAAAAACTTCTCGCAAATCAAATTATCAGTTTTCAGGAACCAGTCGGAGTTTCGTTTTCTGATCTCATACCATAACCTGGGTCATCAGAAATGAAGACAGCACAGAATAAAAGAAAACAGCATTAAAAGATATCCTCACATATAAAAAGAGTTTTGGGCAGAAATGTATCAAAAACAATTTCAGCTACAAAAGAAAAAGTTCATAGTAGACGAAAACAGTGCAAAAACAAAACGCAGAGGAAGATTTTGCAGCTGAACAAAATCAAATCACTGAAACTAGAGGAAGTATCGGAAGAAACTACATAAAGGCAGTGTCACTGACACTCGCTACGGTGGCAGGAAATTACGGCCACTGAAAGACTTTAAAGAAAAAAAAGTTTTTTTTCATTTCTGTTATATTATGTAGGTAGCACTCTTTAATATACCCGAGTTTCATCGAACCCATTTGATCAATTAAGATATTATTGAAGACATAGCTTAGAGGGTCAGCATTTCCCACCATTACCATCAGAATTTAAGCATTTGTCTATCCTTTTCTTCAGAAAAGGTGTGTGAAGTTTGTAAAAAGTGGCATAGTACCCATAATATGCACATACCAAAACCGAAAACCGAAAAATTTTCATATTATTATTGATCGGTCCGACGTTGCTTCCAAATGTACTCTTACATTGGACGTACGATATGTACCTACAGGGTGCATCATGACGAGCTGAATATGAAAAACTACTGAAACCAGATTTCTGAAAGTTTTTAAAGGAGAGTTTTTCGACGACCTGGTTTCAGTTAATGTATTTTCAATTTGCTGACAACTTCCAATAATAATGGAAATGGATTCCAACTTCATTGTATGGAATGTCCTTATTTTTAATAAAAATTTGGAATCAACGCTGAATTTCAGTCCAACTTCATATGTCCAGAAAGCATATTTCTGTTTGAGTTGAATTTGTTTCGAAATTTCTAGGTTGTTTTTCACGGGGATATCTCAAACGGTAATAGATACAGTTTTGGTTAAATGGGAAAAAATATGCTTAACAGAAGGAACATTTATATTGAAGTATGAAACGTGGTGTTTCTTCAGAGCTGGAACTAGATAAAAAACACTTATTTACAGAAACTATTCACAAGCTTTCTAGTGATAATCAGCCCTATGCTGCATCACTTCCAATGTTTAGCGGTCAGACGTCAGACCGCTAAACATAACGGAAGTGATACAGCATAGGGCTGATTATCAGTTTTACTGTCCGACATTTCTTTCTCCAACAATCACCATAAACTTAATTTTTTAATGATCATAATCAATGTTTATGATGATCAAGGACTTCTGATTGAATTACATACACAAACATTACTGTATAGAACACCTACCCGGTACTTTATACGTTCATAGAATGAAGAACAAATCCTGCTTTCAGTACGTTTCGCTTGAATTCTTTATTTATTTTTTTTATCAAAAATACAATGACATACAATTCATCAAAAAATATTGACAACTCCGTCAACAACCAATATTTCAATACCGAGTGATAAATGAATCCTCATTAACGTTAAATTATATAAATCACACAATCCTGCACATTCTCCCACCTTGAGAAGAAACAATTTCAATTCTTCTCGAAATTATATCTTGCGGGACACTTGACTACTCTACCGCTCCTTGTTGTTTTGTTTGATTTCTCTGGAACAAATTCTTCACTACGTTTCTTTGACAATTCTGTCAGTGTGTTACTATCTTCATCATCAACTTCCAGAGGGTAAATTTTTTGAATTGTCCTCATTAAAAAACCTGACTCAGTTTTTAGACGTACCAGACGTACCTCATTGTCCTTTCCCGGAAACAACTCAACAATTCGTGCCATAGGCCAACCAATTCGGTTAGTTTTGTCATTTTCTATCAGGACTACGTCTCCTACTTTCGCCTTCTTCGAGCGCAGTTTATTCCCTTTCAACGACAACTGGGATAAATATTCGATGCGAAACCTTTTCCTGAGATCTTCTTTCAGTTTCTGTCGATAACGAAACCTTCTCCTGAAGTAGTTCGCTTCAATTTTATCTAATTCCGGAACTCCGATCTCCTTCATGTCCATTATAAACATTGCTGGTGTTAATGCTACCAACTCATTGTCATTATCGGGTAAATACGTGAGTGGCCTCGAATTAACAACTGCTCTTCCAAGAACTTTGCGAAGTAGCTGTTTCACCAATCGAATCAACCTCTCCCACCATCCTCCCCACCAAGGAGACTGAGGAGGATTGAATTTCCATCTGATTTTTTCGACAGAACTAAATTCGTCGATTTTCTCCCAATCTAGTGTTGCTAAAGCATTTTGTAATCCAACGAAATTTGTACCGTTATCACTGTACACGACCATTGGCCTTCCACGCCTTGCTATGAATTTTCGAAAAGCTTGGATGAAGGATTCTGCAGATAATGATGTCACAACTTCTAAGTGTATAGCTCTATACATAGCGCAAGTGAAAATGCTTACCCAAACTTTTTCTCGAGTTCTCAGATATAACGGCCCGAATAAATCAACTCCGCAGATTTCAAATACAGCAGCATCCTTCACTCTATCTTTCGGAAGTGGTACTGGAGGCCTCTTCAAATTTTTTGCAATACTCTTTTGACAAGTGATGCATTTAGAAATCACTTTTCTTATAGTTTTCCGACCTCCTAGAATCCAGAAGTTTTCACGTAATATATTTAATAAACCCTGAGTTCCAACATGACAGTTTCTAATGTGCTGATCATGAATCATTCTGAAAACCACAGGATGAACGGATGGAAGTAGTACTGGAAATCGAAAATTCTCCGCATCATCCCTTTCCGATACCTTCGTCTTCATTCTCAATAATCCCGATTCATCTTTGAACGGATACAGACACGAAAATCTCTCATCCTTTATGCCTTTGAAACATTCTTCCTGAATCAACCATAAAACTTTTTGTTCTGCTTCTTCTATTTCCTCCGTACACAAATTTCCACTTCTTCTGTTGTCTTTGTGCCTTGTATTGAAACAAAACCGTTTTATCCATGCCATGAGTCTCAAAATCTTTTGAAATTTTGAAAAATACTTATAGTACCAGGAAAAGTCTATTTTGGCAGATAACAAGCTCACAGACATTATTTTCTCTTTCAAGACAGTTTCTTTATCCACTATATAATCTTGATTAGGCCAATCTCTACTATATAACCAAGTCGGACCCTCCCACCATCTTGAAGTGATCAGATGAGCAATAGAGCAACCTCTCGATGGCAAATCAGCTGGGTTTACTGGGCCTGGTACATGGTTCCAAGAATCGACACTAGTAAACCTTCTTATTTCCTGTATACGATTCCATACGAATGGCTTCCATACTTCTGTTTGTTTGATCCATGCCAACACTGTAGTAGAATCGGTCCAACAGAATATCGATAGATTTGGATATTGAAAATTCTTCAAAACGGACATTAAAAGTCTAACACCAATCGTAACAGCAAGTAGTTCAAGTCGGGGAATGGTAATTTTTCTCAAAGGTGATATTCTACTTTTGGCTTGTATAAGTTGAACAGAAACTCCATGACTATATTCAGCACGCAGAAATATCACGCAAGCATATGAATTTTGACTTGCGTCACAGAACAAGTGTAAGCTCCAATTACTAATATCGTTTTCTGAAACTTTTAATAACCATCTAGGTATTTTCAAATTTGTCAACTGGTTCACTGTTCTTAACCAATTCAAAAAACTTTCTTAGATATCCGTAGGTACTTTCGAATCCCATCCAATTTTTGATTGCCATGTTTTCTGAAGGAGCAACTTTGGAACAAGAAGTACTGGTGATGCAACTCCAATAGGATCAAAAATGCGATTAGATACAGATAGAATTGTTCTCCTTGATATATTCTCTGTGAAAATATTCTGCAGTCCCTCTAAATTCAATTCAATTGTATCTGCCGTACGATTCCAATTCATTCCCAAAACATGAGTCATACATATTTCATCTCCCTTCAGTAACATTGTGTGTTCCCATCCTCTTAGTTGGAATTTGGCTTCTGCCAGTGCATGTGTCGATTGTTCCATAAATTCTTGTAGTTCCGTTGCATTGTCCACGCTTGCAACACAATTGTCCACATAGAAACTTCGTAGTAATTTGTCTATGTAGTGAAGTGAATAACCCAGTCAAAATGTTCTCTCTGACAGACTTCAAGTGATATTCAAGAACAGCGCCCAATAAAAATGGACTACATGACACACCAAATACAACTCTTGCATGACGAAATATCTTCAAACGCTCATTCCTATCATACCATAAAAATCGAAGATAATTCCTATCATTTTCTTTCAAACCAATCTGCAAAAATGCTCTTCGAATGTCTGAAACTACACCTATTCTCGACATTCTGAACCGATTCAAAATAGAAGGAATGAGTTCTATTAAATTCAAGCCTTTTTCGAGACATTGGTTCAAAGAAGGTTGTTGTTTGTTGATTTTGGCCGAGGCATCAAAAACTGGCCTCAGTTTCGTCGTTAAACTATTCAATTTAATTACATGATGATGCGGTAGATAATGGACTCCAAATTCAATTTCTTTTTGCGACGCTTCTTCAATAATCCCTTCTTTCAACCATTCTTCTAAAACTTGGTCGTATTCTTCTCGATATCCATCATTTTGTAATTTCTTCATTAAATTTTCCAATCGAGACTTTGCCAAGTGGTACTTATTTGGTAAAGGTGGATGTCCTTCAACCCAGGGTAAACTCACTTGATATCTTCCTTCTTTGTCCTTTTCCAAAGTTTCCAGAAAATAATTCATGATCGCTTCCGCATTTTCTTTTTCATTTTTCTCCACAACCGGATCAATGATTCCCAAGATTTCCATATCCCACAGATTAGTTAGGAGAATGTTATTCGAAAAGAGGGAAGTGACAATCATGGTAGCTGATTTGGAAATGTATCGAGAAGAAAGTGAAACTTTTCCCATCACAGTCCAACCAAGTAAAGTTTCGACGGCTACTAAACCACACTGAAGTTCTCGTTTTCGTCCAGTTAGGAGCTTTCCAGCGATATCAGCCCCTATCAATACTTCGATTGGACCATCTTGCCTGTCATTTATCGTTACTCCAAGATTTTTCAATTCAGATATCCAAGGACCTTCCTTGATTGAAATTACATTATTGCAAATGACAGGTTGATCGAGAGCTTCAAACTGACATGAATAGTTTCTCTCTGGATTACTCAGTCTAATTTTATAACAATTATGAGTGGTATTTTCAGTTTGAGATCCACTAAATAGGGAGTGTATCATTGTTTCTTGTTTTATGGATTCATAGCCCATTTCGCCTGCAGAAAATCGATTGATATATGATCTCTGCGAACCTGAGTCAATTAAAACTCTAACATTTCGAGATTTTCCTATCCCATCTAACTGAACAACCAAAGTTTGTAAAAATACGTCCTGATAAGTATTATTCGATAGGTTTTCTACTGTAACTGATTCCCTAGACATCGGCTGTGGCTGTTTATTTTCATTGAAAGATTCGTTTTTCCAACACATCAAAGTAGCGTGACGTCCCTTACATTCATTGCATTCCACCTTCACTCCACATCGTCGCGATATATGCCCAAATTTCAGGCATCGATGACAGGATCCTTTCGAAGACAACATTGATTTCTTATCGGACAGACTCATCGTTTTTGCTTTTTCACAATTTTCATTCTTGTGCTCTCCTTTGCAAAAAACACATTTAAATACTCGTTCGTGATTAACCAAGCCCGTTGCTGTTGGTATTCTCTCTTCTTTATGGATATCTCTCCTTTTATTGTTCGAATAATCGAAACCATACACAGCTAGGCTAATTCTCTCTTCGTTTTCGACTTCTTTCCTAAGAAATTCCATCAAATTTTCTAAACGGCATTTTGAGTCGAAATCAGAGGAGTAAGATGGATTTCTCTGCCAAGTACGAAGAATCTCTTCTGGTAAGCATGATTCTACGAGGGGGAATAACATAGCAGCACATTTTTCTTTGGTAATTCCCAAAGTTTCCAAAGCTCGCAATTGTGCTTCGAGTTTATCAAAGAGGAAACTCAACTTGCTTCTATTATTCATGTTATTCAACACCAGTTTTAAAAGTTCACGAATATAGTACTCAATCAGCATATCATCGCGTCCAAATCTGGATTTAAGGCTCTCAATTACTTTCGAATAGTTTTCAGCAATTAGTGGGTAGCTTTCGAGAAGTTGTCGAGCTCGGGATCGCGGCAAAGTGGCTTGGAACAGATATTGAAACTTATCTTCGTTTCTGATTGATTCATCCTCATGTATTCTCTTGAACTGTGACCAAAATGGTAGCCAGTCCTTAATTTCTCCTCCAAATTTTTGGAACTCAATTCTGGGCAGTTTTATTTTACTTTGAGAATTACAAGAATGGATAGATCCTGCTTCACAAGAATTAGAACTAGTAGATCGGTTTTTATCTAACAACTGTTCTATACTGAATTTTAACTTATTAAATTTGGCCATAATTTGGTCTGATATTTCAACTTGTGCGTCAATTTCTTCTTCGGTACAATCTGATTCTAACAGAAGATGCAACATTTGTTTGTCAATTTCAGCAATGCTGTCTTTTTTCTGTTCGAGGAGAACCAAATTACCCCGTACTTCATTGATTTCAGGTTCCGCAAATTGCATTGCCTTCGAAATAACTTCGTAAATACGATTGAAAGACATTCTATTGATTTCCAATAGTCTTCTACAGTTCTCCATTTTGGAAGGGGTCCTGTCACGGTCGCCAATGCTTTACGTATAGAACACCTACCCGGTACTTTATACGTTCATAGAATGAAGAACAAATCCTGCTTTCAGTACGTTTCGCTTGAATTCTTTATTTCTTTTTTTTATCAAAAATACAATTACATACAATTCATCAAAAAATATTGACAACTCCGTCAACAACCAATATTTCAATACCGAGTGATAAATGAATCCTCATTAACGTTAAATTATATAAATCACACAATCCTGCACAACAGGTTTATTTGGGCCACTATGTAAAACTGTGCAGTATTTGATACATCAACGGCGAAATTCGGTACTGCCATCTGAGAAATAATGTCCAAACTGAAGTTGGTCAGATTCTCGCTACCAAAAAGACAGCCTCAAGTGAAGAATCACCTACACAAATTACTTTTTCGATTTTAGTTTTCCAAACGACTGATATTTAGGACCTGATACTATCCACAACTCTCACAATATATTCGACGCATGAGTTGGTAACAGTTCATTAAAATCTGAGGTGGGGATCACTCGATACCTCAGCTGTCACGATCCGTAGGCTAGAACGATGGATGTTCTCGATTCGAAACGAAATCGAAATTATGAATAGAGTTAGAATGGAATTATATCTATCATATTGATATCGACTCAAGTTGCAATATATTTTGAATTGTATCGGTTTTCATAATTGCTCAAATCTAATATATGTCAAACTCACGACGGATCGAGTGTTCGTAATTACACCCCTGATACGAATAGTTTTCAATGTTGTCATTAGAAAACTATAAGCAGCTTCATTTCTAGGCTGAGCTATATCTTCATCACATCTCTCTTATACCTATTCCCTACCTCTATCTATGCACAACTACAATCGATTTCAAGTAAGAGTGTCAATTCACAAAATTAATCACTGCAAAAAAGATGTGCATTCGCGTTTTCGTGCATTCCGCCTTTTATATGTCAATCTATGGTGGAAGTCAGCCATACACAAAATTCCCCGATTCTGAATACTTTCAGTATAATACATCACTTTGTCGTAAATAACGTATTTTACGAGATAAGCATAAATAACATCATCATGTATCGCACAGCGGCGGCCATTTTGTGTTTTACTTATAAGTTCAATCTGCCACCAGTGACCATTGTCCACCATCCAAATACTGATTCTCAATGTCATAGCGAAGAGATGGATACCACTGCCATGCTTGAGTCATCAAAAATCCCACGGATGTACACTATAAGCCGACTATACAGTGAGCACATAAAGGTTGGAACAAATTCGTTAAAGTCTTGATATGGCGATTAGGAAAAATAAGCTCAGATAAGTGTATTTTATTTTCCAGTTACACATTTTTTGGTCTAGTCATGTTTTTGATGACTTCATCACTGTTCGAGTTATGACGTCACTGTATATTCTTTTAAATTGTATTACTCTATTTTGATAATGCTTTCAAAAAGAACGCTTTTTTCTGTGTATGAATGTCATGAATGAATGTCATATGTTAGATAACCGTATGTTCGAGAAATGAAAGATATTTCATTCATAATAATGTAATATCAACAGCTATTTGCACCGGTTCTCCTTTAACAAACTCAGCTAAGTGAAGGATCAGCTTAAGGTACACTTTAAGATAAAGATGGTTTGCACCGTTGACTCCTGGCCTGAACTTTAGCTGAGTACTGGAAATATTTGGCAATAGCGCAAAAATGACCACGTAACCAACGACGAGACGTTAAACACCAAATATTTTAAAATATTATGGACAATGCGCAAGCGCTGTCAGTTCTGTCTAATTAGTGGTGGCCGGTGGCTCATTGGCTCGGTCCAATCCCGATGTGCGAGAGAATTTTCTCAAGTTCATCGGTACTTTTAGGCGACCACTTATCTTGTTGTAAAGCAAGTGAGATATGTGAGTTGCCCAGATACCAATCCAGGCGTCCAGTGCAGACGACAATAAATTGTACGGCACGGCACGCTCTTTGATTGGTCACTGTAATGGCGGTGAGTTTGAATGACAGACAAGAAGAAGGCAAACTGAGTTGAAAATGCGTGAATTACTAGCCAATCTAACCTAACCTGACTAACCTTACGTAGACAGAATAACCAATAAAAATTGTTAACGATTTTACGACTATTCATCCAAAATTGTTAATATCCTAGCATTTGTCGTAGCGCTAATGCCGTGCATTTTATTGTATAGTGTCTAGTGCTTGCACGAACCACTCGGGGTAATGCTGTAGGTTTTCTGGGTGAAAAGTGAATCCGCCACTGAAAATAAGAAAGTCATCCCGGACTGCAGAGCAAATAATAATAATAGCCGTCTTGTTTCCGCATTGACTATGCCTATGGATACACTCTACCCAGACAGCACCAGATATTCCATGAATAAACCTAGAACATTCCTTTTGGAATATTGGTATATCCTAGGAATATTCCAGGATATCCTAGACCATTGCAAGAATATTCCCTGAATATGCGAATGGGAATTCCTCAGATAATCTTAGAATATACCAGAAAGAATATTGTATGGATATCCAGAATATTCACAGGATATTCCGCAGATATTCCACACAAAATATTCCTACAATATTCCAAATAAATATTTCCAGAATATTTGGAATATTCCAATATCATCCACGAAATATTAGTTGAAAATAATCATGGAATATTCCTAAAGAAATATTCTAGGAATATATGGTATAATCATGGAATATAACAGTAATATTCCTGGAGTTCCATTTTCGAATAATCCAGGCAGAATGCTTTCTGGAAAATATTTATTCACTGAAATACTAGATTAATAAAAATAACTTCTGTCTTGATTTCTACTGCGGTTTGATTTCTTTGTTACGGGCCGGTTTCGGCTTTTTCACCTTTCACTTGGTGTAAAAGCGAGAACCGTTAGTAACAAATAAACCAAAACTCAGTGGAAATAAAAAAGTTTTTTCCCCATCCAGTATTTCATCACGAATGTCTAAAAAATAAATAAATCATCAATCGAACATATATTTATTACTATTATTGAAAAATTACCAAAACCTATACAAATTCAAACTATTGAAAACCATCATTTGAAGAAATATTTGAAAAATCTGAAATAAACAATATTTCAAACAAACCCCAAATGTATTAAGATTAACAGTCTTTCTCTTCTGTTTCATTGACCCAGTCCGCTGCTAAATTAGGAATGCTAAAAGAAAAGAAAAAGATTAATAACAAGGCAACAGAAGTACAGCTTGGCAAATCTAGCTATGATTGTCGAGAAACGTATGATATGCGCGAATTTAGAATGAGAAAGTATTCACACACTTCACAGTACGCTTCGCGATGCGGCAGATACAATGAAACTGACCAGTACAGCAACTCATACTCATACTGAGCTCTTCTGCTACCGCACATCGATAGGCCTGGCGATTTCACATTCAGAGTTAGATTTGCCAAGCTGCAAATGAACTACATTTTGTGCGATTTTCCAGAACCTAAATCTATACTACTAAATATTACTTATCTTCTTTAATCATTTCCTCGTAAGTTCAATTGTGATATTGTATCAAGGCAGTGTTTATAGAGTATAAAGTATATATAATCCGTTCCCTGATGGACTTCTCTGTACTACGTACTATTTACTCCCTTTTCTTTCAGACAATGTGACTGATGACGACGTTGGGATTCTTGGGAATAAAATGAAAATAATAACTGCTACAAAGTTGTTCCAGCGTGGTGATACATAACCTATAAGTAATAGTTTGATAATATTCGAAAGAATAATGGCTATCAGATTCTTTCAAAGTATAACACCTATTTTATTACTATACTTATTTTTTTAAACTACTTACATACGTTCTATATGACATCATTACACTATCTTAATCAAATTAGAGCAACACAATTCACACAATATGGCGGTGGGCGGTGTGCCGAGAAACCCCGAGAAACGACAGTAAAATCCAAATAGCACGCTCTATGATTGGCAATAGCGGGAAGAATACTGCGTTAATTTTTGAAGCATCAGCGCTCATGATAACGTATGGTCAAATTCTCGCAAACTAATTGCATTTAGAAAATTATTCCTTTTATTTTCTCTCGTAAATATGAAAATAAGATCGGGAATGATCCACGAATATTACGAATATACGTAACATTCTATGAATGTTCTAAAGAGAATATATTCGTACTGGAATATTCCTGTTATATTCTTTCGAAAATGTTTTTGAAATATTCCAGTTGGTATACCCTAATAGCACCATGAAGTCCGATGGTAATCCATAGGACATCCTCTCAGGACATTCGGGACGTCCTTAGGATGTACAAAATTGGTACCGCGGACGTCCATTGGACATCCGTGGGAAGCACCAATGTCTCGACTTCTCACCAAAATTGGACGTTCTATAAGGATATCCAATGGACATCTACCTGGGATGTTAATCGGACGTCCCCGAATTACATCAATCGAAAGTACATCTTGGACGTCCTTAGGACGTGCAATATTGGTACGTCCTTAGGACGTGCAGTATTGGTACCGCGGACGTCCATTGGACATCCGTGGGAAGCACCAATGTCTCGACTTCTCACCAAAATTGGACGTTCTATAAGGATATCCAGTGGACATCAATCGAAAGTACATCTTGGACGTCCTTAGGACATCCGTGGGAAGTACCAATGTTTCGACTTCTTACCAAAATTGGACGATCTATGAGGATATTCAATCGACATCCACCTGGGATGTTCATTGGACGTCCCCGAATTACATCAATCGAAAGTACATCTGGGACGTCCTTAGGATGTGCAGAATTATCACATGTGTTTGTTCCTACATCTCTTTCAGGACTAAGATTATGATATTGTTGTGGATTACTGGAGATAACAATTTGGATGGAACCAGATTTACTTACTATAGGTAAGCTCAGCACTCTCCCAGAGTCATTCAATTCGGTTTTGTACATGTTTAAAGGATACACACAACTCTACTTGTCTTACGGAAACATCTTTTTCAAAACAGTGTTGAATAGGTTAGTAATAACTATTGAATAGTATAACAAAACTTTTTTTTCATTTAAAGATATAACTACACTGAATGAACACAAAATAACTTACAGAACAGTCACTAAACTAATTAATCACAAAATACGATAGAAAAGCCGCCATAGCTGGTGAATACTCAACAATTGTCTGTCAATTCGTCAACACTTCACTTGAACACAGAACACAGAACGCAAAACACAGAAAACAACTTTATGCACGGAATACATACATAGAGGAATTGTTCGGTTTCAATCCGTATACGAACTAGAGAGACAAACATAAATTTTTTATTTTCATTGTTGTGAAACAGTGAATCTTATTGGCATAAGCACAAACTCGAGAATATGGCCCCTGATTACCTCAATGATAGTGAAAAGGGTTTTATTTCAGATGGGTTATTTTCGCTGTAAAGTTTAGCCCTATTGTAAATATGCGATCCATTTTATACCTCTTCTGTAAAACCACTAGCTGGGATGTATTCTTTGGATGGATGCACCTAGGAAACATTCCGAAGAATGTTCAATCCAGGACATCCCAAGGAAGTCCTCGCTGGGACATTTTCTGAAATTCACTGATTGGGATGACGTCCGATGTACATCCATCAAGGATAGGAAGTCCTTTCGAAGACATGCCAAATACATGCCAACCAAGACATCCAATGGATATCCTAGAAAATTCTACAAAATATATCCGAACCAGGACATCCCAAGGAAGTCCTCGCAGGGAGATATTCTAAGATTAACCAATTGGGACGTCCAATATTCATTCATGCGGGATGGTCCTAAATGTCCCGTACCAGGACAACCATGGGAAGTTCTTTCAAAGACATGCCAGAATACTTACTAACAAGGACGTCCGATGGATGTCCTAGTAAACATTACAAAATATATCCGACCCAGGATATCCCAAAGACGTCCTCGCAGAGACGTTTTATACGATGTACCGATTGGGACATCCATAGGAAGTCCTTTGGGGAAATTCATGAAAATGCACTGAATCGGACGTCCCATGGACAATGATTTTAAGTCCCGGACATTCGGACATGATTTGTACCAAATAGGGACGTCCCTGGGACATAGTGTGCTATTAGGGTAATCCATGAATGTGCTCAGGGCATATAGATATTCCAGGATTATTCCATGATTATTCGGAAGATATACATCCATTCTAGGATATCTGAGGAATGTTCTGGGAATATACCATGCTGTCTGGGTACTTGTGTTTATCAAGGAATATTATTACTATTATTATCAATACTTCTTCTTACTTATTAAGCTTCTGGTTTCTAGAACAAAAAAAAAACAATTTTTCAGGTTTCTTTCCTTTTCCTCTTTGAAAATAATTTTTTTGAGGAAATTATAAAAATGAAGTAGCCATGTTTCCACGTTGTACTAAGAAAAATATATTATTTTTTTCACTTTTCATTAAACTTGATGTCCGTCGTGATCATTTTTCTATGTGACTATTTGAAATTCAATTGTCTTTTCAACCGTCTAAATATTTTAAAATTTTGTAATTTTTTTCACAATATGCATTCGTAATATCGATAGTACTATTTTTGGGAAGATGCATACTGGACAGATGGCTCTGGGGACACATCAACTTGAAAGTGTGAGGAAACGTATTAACGAACTTTGAGAAAATTTAGATGGTTGAAAAATCGAATTGAATAAATAACCTGTTCAACAATGTAACGCTTAACATCCCAAGCTATTTCAAAATTTTAAGTTGATATGTCTCCCTGCGCTATCTAAATAGCAAGAAAGTGTGAGAATACTCACGGAGCAAGGGTTTTTGAGATATACCGAGGCTGTTCTACGATAGAAGTTGAACAATGCCATGTTTCCAAACAGTTGGAAAAACGCTATGCAGATTACAACAATTCAGAATGTGTGTTATAATGGGCAGAATAGGTGAAGTAGACATAAGGATTAGCTTCAAAATACCATCTTATCCCTGTGCATTTGATTCCGTATTATAAATGGGCTTCTCCATGCAATCCTCCGAAACTGTATGTGAGTCGAATTTATCGGTATTTCCTATGAAACACTCACGTCCTTCAAATTTGTATTTTCAGATACGAATGATTAAGTGATCCATATTCTTCAATATCTTGATTTCACAAAATGTGTTGATGGCATTCTTTTCATTTAGCCATCCTGGTGTTGTTAAATTCCTGAGCATGCTATACAAATTATTAATTATGATGAAAACTTTTTTATCACTCAAGGATGGATTTGGCATCACATGAAAAACAAAAATTGAGTTGAGTTTACTTTAAAAAAGTTGAAAATTGGTCTATTTGGATTGGATTACATGACTTTCACTAACCGTCATGATTTTTTAAAATTTTGTTTGATAGTAGTCTTATTTGTTAGAATTTCAGAGAATTTGTTTTCAAATTCTATTGCAACTTCTGGTTCTTGCCATATAATTAGTATTTACGAAATTTCTGCCACATGTAATACAAAATTTTGCAACTTCAATAATACTGTTTTATAGCACTAGCTTTATTATGCTACTATAACTTTTAATTACTAAATGTCGATAAAAATATGTATTTTTTCAAGAAAATGAAAAATATATTTCAAATTTCCGTTGTCTTTGATGCAAAGTTGATGCATCGTAAAGCATTTTAAGAATTGAAATTTATTTAATTTGAAAAAAGAATTATTTCACGCATCTAATACGTATCTAACCAAATTCTAGGTATTTTCATGAAACGCCGTATGAAACCCTCCTTTCCTGAAATATTAGGACCAATAAGAGACGTATGTCTCGTTAATAAGCAGTTCCTTCCTTTCGAGCCAGTAATACCACTTTGTCATGACAACCACCTATCCAAACAACAACGGAGAATATAATATCATCTTGCTACTTATATGAATGCCAGTCTGACAGACTTCATTGTTATCAGGCATTATCTATAACTAATAAAGAATTCACAACAATGGAACTTTCTTTACTTTGTTGGTTCGTGAAATTATCTCAATAAATACTACTCGTGCTCACAATACTATCGATAATTCTGTCAGAAATCTTAAACTCGATCAAGTTGCTTTGAGGTAATACCACTCGTCCTAAAGGACTCGTGGTGTTACCAAGCAATTTGATCTCGTTGATTTCTGACAGAATTACTATCAATAGTATTGCGAGCATTTGTGGAATTACCCCCGATTATTTTAGAAAATATAATTTTTGACAGTCAGCGAAAGTCACGTGAGCACCAAAGGTAATTTTTCATTCTTTTTAAGCAGAACACAATGACCAAGAGTTTGGAAATGAATTATTATTTCAAGCTTTTCCAATATGATGCCAACTCTTTGAAGGAAACTGAATGGTTTTGCGGAGTTCCAGAATCAAAAAAGAAATTCAGAATAGGTACACCAGAAAATAAGAAATTATAAATCAACATTCCGCTAGCAGGAACTTTTTTACTCTTTCATCTCAGTAAAAGAAAGGCGCGAATTGAGAAAATTTTCTAAGAGAAAGTGTATGGATCATGAACGAGCAAGTATTTTATATAGGATAGGATCGAAATTTACCTGAAACAACTTTTCCTCTGACCTTTGACTGGTAATGGGTTACGTAGAACCCACACATCAAACAAACCTAAAAAAAATAACACATATCAATAAGAGAGTAAAATTCAATATGCACTTATGTCTTTCACCGGGCTGCTCTGATTGGAAACACTCTGTATACTATAATGATAACAAATTATTGAAGCACGATATTTTCTTTCAGAACATTCTTCGTTAGCTATTTCTCTATCCTTATAAATAAGCTCAATCATTTTCATCAAGTAGGCAGGTGTTGAAATGAATCATCCGACACTTTAAAGATTATTCATCTTCATGAGAGTTTCTGCTGAGTCATTCGAGCAACTGACTAATCAGTATTGTTCCTATATATATATATATATATAAATCATTGAAATAACAGTTATATTTGTTATAGATGAAAAACTCGTACTAAGCCCATGAACTAAAATTCAAATTCTCATTTGTTAAAAGATCTGTACGCACCACAAAGAAACCGTACAAGTTCATAAAAAGTGTTGAACTTGTTGAAGAAATGTTTATGTTTATAAACGGAAAAATCAAAACTATGAAATTTATTAATTTGACATAACAGTTATGTGTTAGTTGGTACCTATTGTTGATACAATGGATATACATAAAACCTGAACAGCTCTTGACAAAGCAGTTATCGTTCGTGTTTCGTGAGTGTTGATCTGATATCGTTCACAAGTCAGAAAAAAGGCTGTATACCCTACTAAAAAACGACATCCTCTTGGTAAGAATAATTGTATTTTTCCTTGAGAAATCAATTTGTGACTATAAATTTATAAAGCAGCAAAACGGTACTCTTCATATTTCATTTGAAATCAAGACTGAAACCTTGAGATCTCGTCTTTCGAAATCTCAACTATATTTTCGAGTTCTGGATTCATTCCATAGGTTGATACTGAATAATATCGAAACCCAATGTGTAATGTTTCGATCTCGACTGTTTTCTTCGAATTTTTTTTCATGATCTATGCTTGTTCATGATATGTGACTGACATACGACCAATGATCACGAATGGATTTGTTGTCAAAAAATGGCCCAGGCTAAATTCAACAAACTACAGAGACAATCGAGCCTGCAGCGGGACTCTGTGTCATATTGAATTCCACTTATCGACTAAATTCCACATGACTGGTACTCTGTGCATAATAATTATCGCCTAAACTCGACTAACCCTGTAGCCAGAAAGCAAGACGTCGAGACATGTCGCTTTCTGTTTTCAACCTTACTTTTCTCTTTCGATTTATTCTGTCAATGTTGTATGTCAAATATATTTATGTAACAATTTCAGAAGCAAACAGTATAAAATATCAAATAATGAGGGTACGGAGTGAAAATGCAAATAATATAAGTGAAAAAAAACCGAATTGATAACAAATACATTCAATGGAATAGAGGGCAAAGCAAAAGGTCCCGCTATGTGGCAAAATGTGAGCTACAAGTTTAACAGCTTAGGTTTTGGAAAAGAATCTGTCGAATAATGGAGAATTTGTTCTCAGAAAAGTACAGTAATAGTTAGAGCCATAATCCATTAGCCAGTGTATATTTATAATTAGGTAGGTACTTCTGTTTTATTTGAATTTAGGCAGTGGTAGGATGGAAGTCAAAAACGAGACAAAAGCTGCAAAATTGCAGAAAGATCAGCTAAAGACAGGCAAAAAGGTATTTACAATAGCAATTTTTACGTTTTCTATGGCCCTCGATACATATTGCTGAGCTATAGAAATATCGTGACTTTTACCTATTTCTCCTTGGTATGTTTTTGTTGGATAAAAACTTGGGACACTGAAAAATTATCTAATTATTGGAGGTATAGCTACAGGTTTATTGAAATGATTCATCTGAGGCAGAAATACTGTTAAAAATATTATTATTTACTCCAAAGAGTTCTTTCTTCTATTAAAGATGGATTCGACTCTTCTTTCATGAGTTTTCTCTCATTATTTCCTAAACGAATGTCTTCTAGCCTTTCTTTTTTCTCTAGAGCTAATACATGTAATCTTTTTATATGCAATATAGTGCAATAATATCACAATTTATTTAAAATGAAGTAAAAAGCACCTCTCACACTGTGGTCTTACCTAAAAGAGAATACTTGAACTTGTAGCATATCACAAACTATCAAATCCAAAGTATATCACAAACTACCAAATAAAGTGAATGTAAGTGAAAAACTAAATAATCCGAGGAAAACTCTTGAAGTTGTCTTCGAAAATACGTTCAGTGACAGTGATGACGAGCACAAAAACCCGTGTATTATGTGTACCAAACAAGAATGTATTAACAACAAAATACAAGTTGAAGTGCTATCATGCAAAGAAATGGGGCTCAAGGAAATTACTGCTCAACTGGAAAAACGAATCGTCGAAGTCTTGAAGAAATCATAAATTTACAATCGACTTCGGGAAATCAACAATCAAGCCCACCATACAATTCCTACCTAAAATCAGACCAAGCAGCGACATCTTCACGACCATCTTCAAATAACATCGTTTCAAATAAAAATGTAAAGAAATCTAACCAAGCCGAAAACCAAAAACAGCAAACTCCCATAATTCAGGGAAAGAGGTGGCCACAGGTCTCGGACAACCTCGATGACAAAAGAAATCATACCAGCAAAAACCCTAAACAGCTGACTTCGTTAAAGAAGCAATATCGAGCGCTCAACGGAATACCGAGTGGCACTAACAAGCTCCACATAAATACAGAAGAAACAACTCGAAGCGTAAACCAATCATTGGAACAAGTAAGGAAATACAATGTGTGAAAACCGTAGTCAAGAAAGGGTACTTACACGTCTATAACTTAGATGCATCAAACACTCTCCAAAACCTTCAAGGACTCCACACCACGGCCCCCCATATTCCTTTCAAGTGCGAAACTCTGAGTAAAACAGAATCGAAATGCTCCATGTTTGTCACATTTCCGATGCAACACGTCAAAGATGTCTACAACCCTGAAATCTGGCCCGACGGTGCTATTGTAAATATATTTGTTTTCCGATCTGGAGGACCTTTCACGGTTGGAAATTTAGAGGGGGAAAAAAACTAAGACTAAATGACAACATCTCAACAGGGGAGATAGCAGTTGAAAAACTTAAAAACAAATTTTCTTTCAAAACTTTCACTATTTTTAGTATAAATGTTCAAAGCCTAACTAATAAAATTGACCTAATGGAACTTTTATGTGATCGTGAGGATCCAACAATCATTTGTCTTTCCGAACACTGGATGAAAAAATAACAAATCGAAAGCATTGTGCTACCTTGATATGTGGTAGCTTCCAAATTTTGTAGAGAAAATCAAGAGCATGGAGGCACAACCATATTCATTCAAAGGTCAGTAGAAAAATCAAACTATAAACAAAAAATTGGATTGATGGACCTGATTTTTTGAAACTTTCTGAAGAATTTTGGCCGAAAGAAGACAGAACTCACCAACTTATACAAGATGCCATCAAAGAACTCAAAACTGAACTCATCCATCAAGTCTCTTTGGCTACGAGGGAATTTGATAATGTTCTTCCTGATGTCAGGAGATTTTCAAAATGGATGAGACTAATAAGGTCGACTGCTTGGAGTTTGAGGTTTTTGAAAATCATGAAAAATAAAGTAAAAAAAAGTAATTTCAAATTTCCACCTGAGCTAATGGTAGCTGAACTCGAGAAAGCTGAAGAACGATGGATCCAATTCACCAAGAAGAATGTTTTCAAAGCGAAATGAGAAACCTTAAGAAAGGTTAACCTCTGGACAACCAAAGCCGACTTCATTCGTTATGCCCAGAAATCAAAAATGGAGTTTTAGTCCTAGGGGGAGAACCAACCAGACTACTGAATTGAGTGAAAGGACAAAACAACCTATAATTTGGAGCCCAAAGCACGATTACGTTAAACTACTGATCCACCACTATCATGAAAAATTTCGCCACAGAGGAGTGGAACTTGTCTTAAATGAATTGAGACAGAAATTCTGGGTGATAAATGGACGAGCAGCAGTGAAATCAGTATTTTCCTTTGATCGTGAAACATGCAATGAGTCCCAATGGATCGAATAATGACATCAGCTGGCAGCCATTGGTATTGCATTTCATCTGGGGGCATTCATCCTCATGGGATCACACATTATAAACAATCATAACAAATTGAGAATATAATTTAAGGGCGATTCATCTCGAAATTTCTCACTCATTGAACAGTGATTCAGCGGTAATGGTTATAGTGAGAATGGCAGGACGAAGAGGGAAACCAAGAGCCATATTCTGCGACAACGGAACAAACTTCGTAGCTGCAGCCAAAGAACTGAAGGAATCACTCAAAAACTTGGACAGTTCTACTATAACAAATGCCATGTCTTCTCACGGAATTGACTTCAACTTCAACCCACCGGCAGCTGCCCATATGGGGGGAGTTTGGGAAAGATTGATTGGCTCTGTGAAACGAACCATTGGAAAGGTATTGCATTTCTTCCTCCATCGACTTTTGACCCAGTCTTCTACAGCTTTTTCTCTGTTTTCTTCGGAATTACTTCTGTCGTGAAAATATCAACCGATACTTTTGAATTCGCACTGCAACTTCTCTCTTCTTCTTGTTCTTCTAGTATGGCATTCTGAAGATCGTGCTCCATTTGTAGTAGACGGAAGCTATTTTAAATTTCACTTCGCTTCTGTTCTAATTCGAAACAAATTTGTCTTTGTTTCTGTTCTAATTCTTGTTTCTTTTTCTCAGTAGCAATCGCAAGCTTTTTCTTCTCTAGGCTCATCTGAGATCGATTTGAACTTTTGGTTTTCTTCGTTGTAGTGGATGAAGGTTTTCCATGTGTATTTCCATTTACAGAACTTGTAGGCACAACCATTACGCTCTGGTCGATTTCAGCATTTTTACTGTCACTGCCGAAGTTTTCTGGCCACACGAAGTCTGCTGACAGATTATGGTTCACACCGGCTCCTTCTCTTTGTGTCCGCTGATCTTTCTCCATAGTCGTGATCACGTCGGGGTCACCAATGTTGTTTCTTAAAGTGAAATAACTGCCTTTGGCCAATACATTATCTAATTTCGACTCAAAGTTTATTGACGTTATATCTTGACAGATTATTATCATTCATGTTTCCAAAAAAAACTTATCATCACACATTATAAACAATCATAACAAATTGAGAATATACAAAAAGAATATATGTAATTTGAATCTCATACATATATTTTAGAATGTATGGAGAGATCCAGAATTCCTTTGAAGACCATTACTTCAAGGGTAATTCTCATCCGTCAAATTTCCTAGTTAGAGGAAATTAAAGTGAAGATCAATTTGTATCCGAGTCATTTTTTGAGACACAAACCACATGGTATTTTGAACCTCAGAAATAAATTTACCACTGCCATTTATTTTAAACGTGAGGAGCAGTAAAAAACATTTGACCTAAAATTTTGTTTAGGGCGTCCGTTAATTTGAAAGACATATATATGTATAGAAAAAAATTGCAAATATCACTTCAGCAATAAAATTTTTAAATTTCATTGCTTGGCTTTCGTCTCTTAGTGACGCGCTGCACAACAAGCGCAGCAGAACATTCTGATAGATCAACTTAGATACAGGCATGAATCCGAAACACCTACTAAGTAGACTACTACACCTGAGATTTCAAACTGGAAATCATTGGCGACAGAACAATAAAGTAAACCCCAGCAGGTCTCAGTGTTGAGAGAACCCCCAAAGGTAAACCCGGTATTTCGCTCGTCAGTCTTAAACTAACCAACCGACAGCCTTTTGGTATTCACGAAAGATTCAAATCCAATCATACAACTTCTTAGAAAGGATATTTGTATATCTGTCGCTCATTTTGACATTTTATTGATCAGTTACAACGAATATGAATGGTTGCAAAACAATCCAAATAGGTACTTTCATTCAGTCTTGGATTGATCTGGAAATCTTGGATTGATTTTCGAAAGTACAAAAAATCACTCAGAACAGAACCTATGTCTTATACCATATGAAAATCATATTTTCACAGGTACAACAGAAAACGTTTGGGGGAACAAACTGTGATAGAAAAAAAGCCAGGGGGTTTCGGGAGCCTGATAAATCTATATTTATATCATTTAAGTATTTTAGAACTAAAAGCCATTTGGCTCAAAACGTTTGCAAAACAATCCCCAAATCGTCATTTTCTTGCGAATTTACAACCAAATAGCCATTTTACATCTACATAGAATGGAAGATATAATATCCTATATAGGAATAGCGGGGGATGGTGTGAGGAAAGAAGTATCACGGTTGCATACTATGAAAAGTCGAAAGTCAATTTCGTGACAAACCAAAGTGCAAGTTACTTTTAGACTGAATATCACTACAATGTACAGCATTTGTTGTGAGTAAAAAAATAATTATTTGTGGCTAGGTGCCTCATGGACGTATAAATGAATTCGTCCATGACATTCATTGAGAGTGATGGTATGCGTTCACTGGTGGGAACGATTGCAGAGCATACATATTTCCCGTTTCATTTTTACAAACTTGAGATCAGTGCCATATTTTCAAACTCAGTTTGAGTTACTTGTCTTCATTCAGAGCCCCCTACCCATTGAGGCGCTATCTTACTCGGGTATGCCATTTTATCCGACAATCGTTTACCCATAAAGACGTGCAGGATGGTCCTTTTTAATAACAATAATTATGGTTCAAAATACAGATATACAGTGAAATCATGTCAAGAAGTAGTATGCAGCATTTACAAGTAATTATTCATGACAGAGATTGTTCTTTCATCCAATTTGAAGATAATAATGTTCCTCATATACACTAGCAGAGTGTACCCAAAGGAATAGCCTGTGCGGGTAGAGGACGGCCATTATTATTAATTGTCGTCGAAAATAGATATTATGATGACTTTGCTAAGCAAAAGCACGACGAAATAACATAATTCGACATATTCTACGTGGTGGAGTTTTTACTAAGGTATATAATCTATCAAAGAAGAATTTTGAAAAGGAGAAAAATAAAGTACAGTAAATATATACCTACGCATTTAAACTGATTTTCTACGAGAGGAAATTTAAACAAATGAAAAGCTCCATGAAGGGTATTTTCAAAATATGATAAAAATTCTTCGATATAACGAAATATGAGAATCCCACGATGTTTTTCTCCATTTGGAGAAACTCCATTGCTTAGAAAATCTCAGCTCCGAAACGGAGTTCATAAAACTTATTATTTTGTTGACCTTGTGCTTTACACAAATGGTTCAAACATTGTCAAAAAGAAGATCAATTAACATCGGCATTAGAGGTGAAGGAATGACTATAAAAACGCTTCATATCCACGTCCAAGAGACCACTACCATTACGAGCTTTGTGTATGGAAAAAAAATCTATGTGTAGCCTCCACAGATGTTCTCTATACAACACACATACCTGGCAATCAGGATAGAAAATGATTATCAGCATGTTTCCAGTTCAAGGGGGCATAAGTATCGACATATTAGGAACAAATACAGGTTGGCCTGCAAAATTATTTTGTAAATTCTATAATGAAACTCTTATTATTAGGCAACAAATACAAATTCATTACAAGTGAATAATAATTACTATATTTACATGCATACACCATACACTGACTGTGGATACCTTACCAATCACATACGAGAAATACCAATATGATCATTACAAAAACAAGAAACCATGAATACGAATTTCAATTAGTTGGGACACCATTTGAATGAACTTTTTTGTTGATTTTTAGGATCACCTTTTCTTCAGATTCTTCAAACATCTTCAATGTGATCTATTCGGATGTGACCAGTCGAAGTATAATTAAGGATTAAACGACTTACCTTAAGAAAGTTCAATCCAAATTATACGAGACTGGTCACATCCGAATAGAGAAACACCCTCCCAAGGTTACACTTATTTATGTGTGTATATGCATGTAAGAGTATATAGTTTTGTATACGTAGACAAGTATTCATTTTTGTTAACCCTACCCCAAAAACGATCAAGTTACCATCATCGCAAAGTATATTGAAGCATATTCGACCAGCGAGCGGGATGGCTGTGGGGAGACCAGGGTGATTCATTCTTTCAACTTGCGCATAGTCAGTAAAAGAGGTAATACTACAATGTGATCTATTCGGATGTGACCAGTCTCGTATAATTTGGATTGAACTTCCTTAATGTAAGTCGTTTAATCCTTAATTAAATATTGGTATACCGATGGCTCCAAAACTGTGAAAGGCATGGGAGCCGGAATATACGGGCTGAACACAGGAGTGAAGAGCTCATTTAGTATGGGCAACTTATCTATGATATTCCAGGCAGAGGTATATGCCATTGAAATGTATACAAGGAAAATAGGCACAACACACGGAAAACAGTAAACATATACAGTGAGTCTACATAAGTTGGTTACATATGGGAAACCGAGTGGAAAACTTTTTTTATTTTTGATTTTACGAAAAAAAGTTATTTTTCATAAAAAGTTTTTCATGGTCTAAAACCCAAGATGCAACTATCAGATATCAAATTTTATTAATGTTGTACGAAGTATGTCAAAAAATATGAATTTTACTTATGAGTAAAGTGACTTTATATTCCACAATATCGAAAATTTTCATGATGAAAAGCTGTTCGGAATCAAAAATTATGTTTTGATGTGCTATTACATCCTTCTAATTAAAGAAACCATTTTTTCACAAATTATCATCAATATCGAACATTTATCATTTTTATGTATTACAAACATGTTAACCTTTCCGTTTTGTTTAAAAATCAATACAATGAGCAAATTCTCATAGAAAAAACTGTTCCAAAAATCTAACGAAGATTGAAAAGTTCATAACCTTTTAATTAGTTAATGTCTGTCTTGTAACATCTCAGCGATGCATTTAAATTAATAATACAATAAAAATTAATTTTGTAGTAATAATTTAACGAACATTATTAGCTCCATCAATTCACTTACGCCTGAACATATCCGCCTTCTCTTTCAATGCAGATGATTTTCCTATCACGCAAGTTTTTCAATACCCTTCTAACCATAGCCGGAGTAATACTCTGAACACATTCTGTAATGACTGTTTCCAAATGAGCAACATCTGTAAATGGCCTTTGAAGATACACCTTCTCCTTCAGGTAACCCCATAAGAAAAACGTGTGGCGTCAAATCGGGAGACCAAGAAGGCAAAAAAATTCAGAAAACCGATGAATAACTCTTTCATTAATACGATTTTCAAGGTATTGCCCTATATCTAACCTACTGTGGCATGAGGCACCATCCCGCTGGAACCATATTTGTTGACGTTGAAGGAGGGGAACATTATCAAGAAAATCGTCTAATTCATTATCTAAAAAGAGCAAGTAACGGTCCCTATTCAAAGATTCATGGTCAAATTATTTTATTTCGGTAAATTCCACACCACAAAATGATCTGTTTCGATTGCATACTGGTCCCGAGTTTTGACGGTAAAATTTGGATTAGTATCACTCCACCAACGGCAGTTTTAACAATCCTTGGATATTACAACATAATTCAAATGGTCTATCATGAACTCCTAGTCTTAACGTATGAATAAAGGGGCTTGAATGGGTGAAACTTGTTATTTCAAATAAAAAATTGAAACCGTTTCTTTGTTAATAGGATTTTGCATCGAAGCTGACCTTTCTCGCACTGATATTTTAGGATGATCGATTGGTAAAATCATTACTTCAAATTCCACGTCATCATTGACAATCCGTTGTTGGCTTTTGTTACTAATTTTATTTTTTACATATCCAGAAGTCTTAAATTTGGTTAATAATTTCCTTACTGGGACATGGTGAAGATTTTTTTTTGGGTATTGGTTATTAAAAATTTCTGCAGCTTCACGATAAGTTTTATAATTCTAACCCACGATTAACACAATTTCAATTTTATCTTCAGTACTTAATATTGCTGGCATTTCTACCAAATTTTATAATATTCTCTAACAAATATCGATAAATACAACTGATGTTTTGAATATCACTGTCAAACAGTTTTAGTCGGAGCATCCCAGATTACAGGTAAAATAAATACTGTCTGACATTTCTATGTAATAAATACAGTTAAATTTTCGCTGTTATTGTAGAGATGTTTCGGGAAATAAAAAAAATAAAAAAAAATCAATGCAACTGTATATTTGAACGCGATTTTTAATTCCAAACAACTTTTCACAATTTCAGATATTGTGAAATATGAAGTTACTTCTCCTGAGTAAACTTTATATTTTTTGACATATACCTCGTATAAGATTGATAGAATTTGATATTTGATGGTTGCATCTTGGGGTTTAGACCATGCAGAACCTTTAAAAAGGAATTACTTTTCTTTCCTAAATTCAATAATAAAAAAGTTTTCCTTATGTAGCCAACATAAGCAGACTCACAAATCAAAAAAAGGGAAAATTATCTTGAAATAAACTCAAAATCTTTTGTTTAAACAAATTTATCACGAAATGAAAAATTCCATTTACCTCTTCTGGTTGTCATTGACTGAGATTTGAAATCTGAAACACAAAATAACTAATTAATTTAATGGACGAGAATATCACATCCAAAATTTTAGAATTGATTGAACAAGCGAAATAATTTTCAATTTCATTATTCTGCATCTATGATTTTCTGTTTTTTTGTCAGCCGCTGCACCCTTACGAGCAATCTCAGAAGTGTTCGAGGGAGCGTACGAGCTAGGAAACACGAGGGCCTTACTTTTCATTGTGAGATGGGGATCTAGTCACTGGAAAAGAATCTCGTTTTACTTTAGATGTGTTATTTTGAAAAGCACATAGATTGGTATAGATAATGATACCGCAAGATCGAAGAATTTGAACATCTAATATTTTTCATCTACTCTTTGAAGAAGTCTTTGTATTGTTTTCAGTTTCTACCAAATGCTTGTCATTTCCCAAATATGATTTACTTTATTCAACAACTTTGATATTAAAACCTTAATCAGATACTCGATGATTTAGACTATTTAGAGAACCACATGCAATAACTCCTTCAAGGTACCACTTCAAGAAGTTCACAATGCAGTGAAAATAATGTAATGAGTTCACCTATATCGCTGACAAATAATTGAAAACTGTTGAGTCTAATTACAGATATAAACCAACATTTATTATTTATATTTATTTGGCTAAGTCATGTACACTCAAAATTTCTTTTGTAAAGTCTGTCGATAACCCTATGTGATTGACACCAGCTGCAACAATAAAACTCCACTGAATGTGCTTGCGAGAATGTTTCCATCATCTCATTTAACCATCATCATCCTCACATACTTACTAACACAGAGATGCATTTGGCAGGCTATTACGAATCCTTTCGTATATGACTCCAGTTCACTTGACCTAAGGAAGGCAAAGGTCAAAGTTTTGAATTAGCCAAGATCATCGATCTTCTTGAAGAATACCCTATGCATTATTGGCTTTTCTTCCCTGACAGTTTGTAACGGTCCATTTTTTAGATGGGTAAATAGTTAAGTATTGTATCACATCATTTTGACATGCCCTATACAATTCTTAGTTACAAGTTCTTGATATAATCTACGACGTTCCGCAGCTCCTATATAAAGTTGAAAAATCCTGAATGTTAATTTCGTCAGAAGCCGCTGAATACAACAAAAATCTATATTTGTATCCGTGAACGGGAGCTGTTGAATTCCATAAAATATGCTGATAACTTTTTTTCAAGCTTCGAGGTACCGATCGAGCGGCTTATCGATATTTTGTCAAAATCTAACTGAAAAGAAAATTTATATTGAAAGGTCGACCACCACCTAAGGTAATTTTTCCACGAAGGTGCTTATTGCTATGATTATAATCAATCAGATATTCTAGTTAATATATTTGATAAATTATTTTAGGCCTCCTTTTTTCTCTTGTGGTTTTCCATTTTATCTGGTATGGTAATTGCCTTTCCATCATGTTATGTTACAAAAGAGCTTGAGAAACTATCTTGAGGTGTAAGAATTATCGATTCGAATTGAGCAAAAAATTTAAGAAAGGCTAACTTGGAAAATAAGTTAAAATTAATTACATCTGTGGAAATACTATATTTATATTTTATGGAATTTAAAAACAACCCAAACTCAGTATATCTACTGGCGATCCTGTAAGTAATTCGTCAATATTATTCTCTGAGAAAGTGGCTGATTAAAGATTTTCCGAAGATACGTGATAAAACAGCACTCGGAGTACCTAACAAAAAATTACGGAACGATACATATATTTTTCATCATAATTGTCCTTTTTAATTATTCATATTTACCACGAAAGTATTTTGTGAACTTTAAAAACGGCCGTTTTATAAGTGTGTCTCTACTACTTGGTATTTGATCTAAATCGAATCTTTATTTACTCTTAGATAATACTTGGTTCTCAAATATCATTTAAGTTATCTTACTGTTTACTGTTACATGCAAATTTAAATTCAATCAATAAGTTTGATTTAAACTAAGAGAATCTGGAAGGTTTCACTTCTATATTTTTTTTGTAAGCTAATACTAACGATCGATAGATTATAATATATTTTTTTGTTAGTTGGCGTATCTCCTTTTGCTTTGTACAACCCCTTCCTTCCCAATTTTTATTGTCTGGCGCCCTTTGCTTACATACATTCTAGAAACACACGATCCCGCCTCCGACTATATGAGTAGCCAGGCTGTGACTAAAAGAAATTTTGTTCACGTTGAGACTAGAACTAAAAAAACCGTCATAAGTTCTAATGACCAAAGCTGTCTGAATTTGTGCTAATACCTGCCTCGGATGTATGCATCTACCGAGAAGCTGGATGGCAAGCAGTAGCAAACATACGCTTGCCACTAACATACCCTCTAGGAACCTGGAGCACCTATTAAGACAGCTGATAATCAAATAAATTCTAATGCCAAGAAGTACAAAATAAAATAAACATGAATGATCTTTTCAAAAACCAGCCTCTACGCATAAAGCAGTAAACTAAAAAGTAAAGAATAATATTCAGTAGGTACATGGAAAACAAAGAACTCTTTAGAATTTAAATACTTTTTGAACGCTTGAGGCGTAAAACATCGTTACCTACACTCGAAATGAAGTAGCAAGCTTTGAAGAGAAAATATTATTAGCTCTGCTCACCTGGATGGCACAGACACCACAGCCAAGAAAATACTTTAATAAACATAATATAGTGAATACAAAACAGACACTCTGCCACGATCTGATAATATAATCTCTCTCCTTGGTCTCTGATTATCATCATCTCTGTTTTCTTCTCATTCTTTGGAAGCTTCTTCTGCATGATTTTTCTCTTCAAGTAAGAAAGATAGTCAATGCCTGTGGAATCGGTATTGGACCCAAACGCGAGTGTCATCTAGCGTGATTGGTTACAAATATGAATATTTGACGTCATTTTAATTCAGGGTTTTTCAAAAAAAACTTATTTTAACGCTGTTCCATTATTTCAATCGAGTTACGATATGACTTGTAGGCCAGATCATTGAAGTTACGACATGACTTGGATGCGAGGTCACTGTCGCCATCTACATGTCGCCTCCATTTGTATCCAGTATTGATCCCATAAGGTTGGCTATCTATCTATTTAAACAATGGTATAATTGAAAGGTTTGAGTTGAAAAATGAGAGATGTAGATGTGAACTTACGCTAAGGAGCTAAATTACTTACGCGATAAACATCACTTGGTAGTTTTTTAAGGATAACAAATGTTTCTTTATAATGTTCTTTGTGTTTTGTAGAGTCACCGGTACCCGTTGGTTTGGCATACTTCGCAAAAACGACTTCTCATTCTTCGTACTCAACACCTTTGAAACGTCTTTTGGCATACCTATCTTTGTACTCCCTTCGTTCTTTCAGTATCGCCTCTCTTATTTCATTTCGTTCATTTTGTGGTGGATTCCATTTTACTCTAGTAATGTAGGGGGTTATTGAGTTTCTATACGTAGGCTGATCGGAAAACGTATTTTATTGGGATCATGAGTAACCCAGACTTCTGGTGACATCAGCAATTGTATTTGCAGCACTCGCACAGTGAAAACAACAAGCACTGGAGTAGAGTGTAATTGAATATTTAACTGATAGCAAAAGATAATTTTTAATAAACTTTTTACAAGAACAGTGTCAGCTAAAGTATCTCCTTATTATTGATTGATCCCATCGCTAGGTAACCTCTGACAGCTTCACAAATACATACAGAGGTACATGGTGACTCGTTACAGTAATATATTCTGCTAGCTTATCTTCTCCAAAATGTTGGCAAATATCCATGTAAACTCTCAGAAGGAGTTTTTCTGGAAGCTACATTAATGGGCTTTTGAACTTTTGTCACAACATTATCATACTCGTTTTCTTCTTCAGTATAGCTTGATAAAATTGGAATTGAAGTTCTATTCACCCTTTCCATTTGACCATTAGCTTGAGGCCACACACTAAAATTATTGTGGTGATGTTTGATATCATAGTCTTTAAAAAATTCATTGAATTCCGTTGAAGTGAAACAAATTTCCCTGTCAGTTACTATTTGACTAGGAGAGCCGTGAGATTTTGTATTCACCACTGGATAAAGTTTCACAAATTTTGTAACTGATCATACCACAACAAGGATGTACATATTTTTCCCTTATACTTTCAATAAATGGTCCAATGTGGTCAACATGGATTCTTGAAAAAGAATGTACTGATGGAGGGATGGGATAGTATTGCTGTCTTCCTGCACTCTGTAAGAACTTCACTAGAAATGCAGTTAAAGCAGGTTCTTAACATAGCTCCTCATTTTCGGAAGTCAATAGGTTTGATGGATTTCCTTAATGTTATTTTTGTACTGATGCAAATAACTTTCTCCTCTTTTTACATTTTCACGTTTCTTAATATTCTTCCATTTTCTAAAACATAGCTTGCAACATCATTCGTTCTGTCATCTTCTTCCTTTTCAAAGATTTCAATGAGTCTTCGCAGAGTAGGATCACTTCTTTGGAAGTTAAATATCTCATTCCTGCTTCCATCTGTCAGCAGTACTTGATGTATCTACAAATGTAAGTCTGAATTTTGTTTCAAACGTTGTCCAAGTACGAATCCCTAGATTCATATACTGAAACCAGTTTGCAGCAGGTCCTTTCAAATGGACCTGTTAACTTGGTCTGTTCAACCCAACCTTGTAAGCAAGCGCTAGTTGTAATTGAATTGTAATAGAAAATCCATAATGTTTGTGAAACATTTGGAACTACCGTCGTACTCCAAACTCTTCGCAGTGTCATCGTATTCAAAATTTGCAGTTGAGTAGCCATTGAACTATCCATTTGTTGAATGCAGAACAGACACTTTGCCACGATCCAAGTAACATTTTTCCCGTTTCAAGAAGGTCCCTCGCTAAGCAACCACAAATTTTGTATCAATATTTAAATTTTTGGAAGTTCTTTGTTTTTCATACAAGATTTTATTATTTTCAATTTTCAGTTCGATAGCGCATATACAAAAGCCTGTTTTAAAATTTCAAAGAGATTTTTTTACTCGCACTTTTCGCAAACGATACGATGAGAGAAAGCAAAGATCATTTAATGATTTTTGGAGGGATAGTAAATCATTTCCATATAAAAAGTAGGGAAATGGTATTTGATAGAAAAAGTACTTTTTCAAATAATGAAATGTTTGACGTAAATTGGATTGTATTGAATTGTAACATAAAAACTTCTCAAATCTCATAGACGTCAAATGTTTTTATTTGAGTTTCGCCCACTAAGTTAGCATCATCGGGTGCTATGAGATTTCTAATTGTTTTTTTATTGATGCAAACATTTTTGCACAAATTTTTTTCAGGTTCTGAATTCGTTCAGAAATGAAAATATGTTCCTACTATACCATTGACCATACAATATTATCTTAGATAAACTGAAATGCTTTGGAATGAGTGACAAACAGTTCAGTTGAATTCAAATATATGTATATTTCAAAAAGACCACAATACATATCTTTGCGAAAATATAACACCCTAGGCCCACTGTTGCTTCCCTTCTTCATCAAGGATATCGTGGAATCAATCACCATGAATTGACCTATGCGCCATTAATTTTCTTATCTCAGTAAATTCTTCTTTGAAAAGGATTTCCAGTTCATCTATTCGAAATTTATGTGCTGAATTCATTCTTATACATAGAGAAAAAATCATTTAATATGGAAGTTTTGATGGAAGGATTGTTATTTTATATTTTTCAGTTAGCGTTTCTCGAGTCTGCGGTGTTATTCCCAAATCATGGATAGAAAAAAATTCAAATACAATCGAGTGAAAGTACAACCTACTGTTGAACTACCAACCATAGTAGTTAATAGTCCTTACGAAGAACTACCATACGCAGACGAAGAAACTGAATTAGTAAACGAAGTAAGTGATATGATTGATCAAAAGAATAGCGAAGATGAACATGAAGGAGAAAAACAGACGGAAATGGAAAAACGCCAGGAGGCACTGGGAAGGAGGAACAGTATATCGTTACCAAATTTGGATGACATGAAAATTTTCACATCAAAAGTTCAGGTAAGTAATTAAACTTAGTGGAAACAATTTTTCGGATACTTTCAGGAAGAATTTGAAGATTAATTCATCTAGGTTGATTATTGAAATGTGGTGAAAAAATCCAACAGCATATTTCTGGAACACAATTAATAATAAAAATATAAAGATTGGTTCAGTGGCACTGGTGTATCTAAGTGGGAGGCTCTGGATCCGCCTATGCCACTAGGTTCATTCTTTCTACAAATATATCACAAATTTTGGGTTCACTATTCATTAATAAAATAAAACAGTATTTCAAGTTGATGTGTCCCTAGTGCCTTCTGACGAGCAATTGTAATGTATCTTCTCTCGAAAAGTTGTATCGGTTATACCATCAAAAATATGTTTTGTCCCACATCAAACCTTTCAAACTTACCAAGGTAAGCGTACCATTCAGATCCGCACTTTTACTCGAATGCATATTATTATCTTGTCTCTGATTAAAAAAGTATTAACGTTGTTACCAAAAAAAAACGGTTTTTGTTCTTCTTCAACATATGCCTATTAACTACGAATATGGACAATAAGGACAGCCTTTGTGATGCCAAAAAAATGAGCGTCGACCTCGAATTGGGCGTTGCTGAAATAATGCGCTTGCGCCAGAGATTCCTATTCAAAAACACGATTTTGTTTTTTCATCTCTTTCTAGCGTGCATGGTTCGGCATCAACAATTATCGAAGATGAGAGAAGCATATCTTATGTGGTGCTTTTAGAAGACTTCGGATAAGAATGCAGTCATGCTACCACACAACTTTTTGCTTCAAAACTACTGACACGTTTATCGGCAACTTTTCTTTATGTCAAGGTTTCTGCCAGCCTCAGGAACCCTGTAATATGATTGAAATTGTTCATAACGACGGAAATATTGAGATTTTCCATAAAATACAAAACACTAGGGACTTTGATTTTCTTTAGGGATTTTTCTTTCGAATTGGCGCTAATTTCAAAATATATCATTTTCCTGAATTTACAAAAAAATGCGTATTTTACTTTTCCTAGTGTCCTGGTGTAGTTTTCTAAGCTGCTCCAAACAGATGTGGCTGCTATTGACAGCAAAAAGAATAATCACGAGGCTCAGGAACTTCAAGTTTATAAACTGTTAACGGAAAATTCATTGGAATCGTGTTTCCCAAATGTTGGAATAGTGTTTCGCATTTACTTGATTTTGATAATCACCAACTATAGCGAAAAACGTTACTTTTCAACGTTAAAGCGCATTAAAAATGTGTTAAGGACCGCAATAGGACAAGAATGTTTAAACGACCTCACTATAATGAACAAAGAAAGTGATCACCTTGAAAATATTGATTTGACGAGTGTTATCTACAAATTTGCCATGATTAAATCACGGAAAGTCTTTTTGTAAATGTGCTGTTTTATTTTATATTCTATACTTTAATACTTAATGTTAATCAAGGGCCTCTTGTTCACATTTGCTACGGGCACCATGGTGGCTTCATCCGGCACCGCCTACACTATACAATACCTCTATCAATAACAATGCTCTAGCTCTAGTTTTGAATTTAGCGCCATTTGGAAAGAAAAATTCCTAAACAAAATTAAAGCCCCTAGTGTTTTGTATTTTATGGAAAATCTCAATATTTCCGTCGTTATGAACAATTTCAATCATATCACGGGGTTCCTAAGGCTGCCAGGAACCCTGACATGAAGATGAGTTATCAAAAAACGTGTCAGTAGTTTTAAATCCAAAAGTTATGTGGTGGCATGACTGCATCCTTATCCAAAGTTCTCATTGGTTTAGTGCGTAACTGACAGCTCGGAGGTACAACACGAGTTAGGTCGATTTGATCGAGTCGAGTCTCGTGATCCCTCTGCTGAAACATGAATCATAATTAGAATATTCATCTGTTACTAGGCACACAAATTTTGTAACATTTTGGATATGAATGTCAGAATAAAGTCAGTTATCTGGAAAAGTATTCAATTTATTAAAATATAACAGTAGGTGAGAAGGTTGACATATCTTTAACAATTAAAGAATTTAAACAAATTCAAAGTGCTACTCCTGAGCAATCAAAGTGCTACTCCTGAGCAATCAAAGTGCAAATCATGGTACAATTATCAGGCAGGAAGAGGCACAGCATATAATTTCTTTGTCCACAATCACCTTATAATTGAAGTTTTATCCACACTTATGAACCGTATAAAGTACCACTTTATCCACTAGTGGAATAATGAAAAATACAATCTCGAATATCAATCACATTTAACTTATTTTCACCAACTTCTCAAATTTTTACAAATGGAGTCGATGAACAATCGAAAATACATAGCAACCATTCAACACCTCCCGATATTTTTGTATATTATTTTAATGATTTTTGAGGAGGTGACAGCCGCTGTCAGAGCAAAACGTCAAATCATTTTGTGATGTAAAATTTCCGCGATTCTGATTCTAAATGAATGTGATTGTGAATAAAACGTTGTATTGCATGCGTGTTTTAGATACATTTTATTTGCTTAAGAAATTTATACGCTCGAGCTTCGCTCTCGCGTTTAAACATTCTTGCGCAAATAAAATGATATCTAAAACACTTATACAATAAATAACTATTATTTATATAATGATTCAATACAACAAAACTTCTTGGATTTTAATTTTTCTGCCAAAGACTCTGAAAATGGTCTGATTATAGAATGAAGAACTGCCACTTTGGACTCGACCAAGCTCATCAGTAAATTTTGTTTCTCTTTCTCAGAAACAGGAGACATATCTTACAAGTTTGCCCCCCTTTTATATAGGGGTTCATCTTCAGTGAGGTTCAGACACTTGTGATTTGCTAGATTTTAGTCCAAAACTCTGCAGGGTTCACCTGGCTTATTAGGTGCTTTTTTCCTGTCAACATAACTTACTCCTGTTTTCTTGTTATTTCCAGCTTCAAGAAGATATGGATCGATGCAGATTACTGTTATTTTATCTTTACTGTTGTCGATGAACATCATCTGAACTTGACTAAAAATAATATGTTGTAAAATCCAATATTCATAAATTTCAACATAACAGCAGAAACAGAAAAAACACCAGAAATATTTATAACACAGCAGAAATAGTTATAACACAACCGAAACAGTGAAAACACGGCAGAAATAGAAAAAACTCCGAAAGACGTTATTTATTTACAAAAGTAAACAGAAAAGTGAGGTTCTTTCTTGTTCTTTTGAGTTTGTTGTACCTCCAAGCGGTCAGTTACGCACGAAACCAATTGGTTTGGTGCGTAACTGACAGCTCGGAGGTACAACAAACCCAATCGTAGAAAAAGAAGAAGAAATAACCTCACTTTCCGTTTGTTTTTGTAACTACAAAAAGTTTTTCCCATTTTTTCTGTTACTGCCCTGTTTTTACTATTTCTGATGTGTTTATTTCTGTTTCTACTGTTTTGTTGAAATTTAGAAATAATGGATTTCACAACATATTATTCAAGTTTAGATGTTCATCGACAACGGGATACAAATAAACTATCAGCTACTCTGTGCTATCAGTAATAGATATTGATCCATATCTTCTGGAATGTATCATGATCTTGTAAATTATTTAGTGGACACGAAGAGTGGTTTCACAATGAATAAAATTTGATAAAGTATGTAGTCTTGAAGTGACAGGGAACTATTTCAGTAGAGGTAATCCCTTTTCAAAGTGAATAAGGCCGTTCTAATGCACCTATAAGTTCTTCAATTTCTTCTACCAAATTAACACAACCTCAGTGTCACCAGAACTAACTCAAAGATCGTCAAGGGTCTCTACATTACCCACCACCCTGGACCTGTAACTTGAACTCATCTGTCTGTTTCCTTAGTAATCAGCTTATTTGATTATTTGAGAAGGAAGAAAATATGTTGAGTACCTATTATTTTAAGTTTTGATCATTTCCATCAAAGGCGAAATTGACCCGAACCATGAATCATATTTAAAACATTCACAGATTTTGTAACATTTTGGATATGAATGTCAGAATAAAGTCAGTTATCTAAAAAAGTTTCTTACCACCAAACCAGGTTTGGTGCGTAACTGACAGCTTGGAGGTACAACAAACTCAAAAGAAGAAGAAATAACCTCACTTTTTTGTTTGTTTTTGTAAATAAATAACGTTTTTCGGAGTTTTTTCTATTTCTGCCGTGTTTTAACTGTTTCTGCTTTGTTATAACTATTTCTGATGTGTTTTTTCTGTTTCTGCTGTTATTGTGAAATTTAGGAATAATATATTTTACAACATATTAGTCAAGTTTAGATGATGTTCATCGACAACGGTAAAGATAAAGATCAGTAATCTGCATTGATCCATATCTTTTAGAAGCTGAAGATATTTCACTTTTCCCAAAAATGATGTATCCTGATATTGTTAATTAATAAGTGGAAACGAAGAGTGCTTTCACAATGAATGAAATGAAAGCATATAAAAGTTTAGAAGCTCACAAAATAGCAATTTGTGTGTAGGTGAAAAAAATGTATGTGAAGCAGATAAATTCGCATATTCTAGTGATTGGAAAGGTGTGAATCATCATACTATACAAAAACTGATGACTAAGTTTTGAAATTTTTCTAGGAGATGCATTCTCAAAGACTGAACGATAAATTATTAACACAATGGATAATGTCTTGAAGATGGCAGTATTGTTAGTTGTACAGCAGGTTTGGGGAGATTTGTTCTCATGTACCTACAGTGTTATTTTCAATAGACGAAATAACAAGAAAACAGGAGTAAAAGTTATGTTGACAGGAGAAAAAGCAACTATAAGCCAGCTGAACCCTGAAGAGTTTTGGCTAAAATCTGGCAAATCCCAAGAGTCTGAACCTCACTGAAGATGAACCCCTGTTTAAAAGTGAGGCAAACTCGTTAGATATATCTACTGTTTCTGAGGAAGAGGAACAACATTTATTGATGAGCTTGGTCAAGTCCAAAGTGGCAGTTCTTCATTTTATAATCGATCATTTTCAGAATCTTTGTCAGAAAAAATAAAATCCAAGAAGTTTTGTTGTACCCATTGAATCTTTTTAGATATATATATAAATAAAGAAATTAGATGCTGTGCCTCTTCCTGCCCGATAATTGTGCCATGATTTGCACTTTGATTGCTCACGAGTTGCCCATTGAATTTGTTTAAATTCTTTAATTGTTAAAGATATGTAAACCTTCTCACCTACTGATACATTTTAATAAATTGAATACTTTTCCAGATAACTGACTTTATTCTGACATTCATATCCAAAATGTTACAAAATTTGTGTGCCTAGTACCATATGAATATTTTAAATATGATTCATGGTTCAGGCCAATTTCGCCTTTGATGGAAATGATCAAAGCTTAACAAATAATAGGTATTCAACATATTTTCTTCCTTCTCAAATTAGCTGATTACTAAGGAAACAGACAGGTGAGTTCAAGTTGCAGGTCCAGGGTGGTGGGTACTGTAAAGACCCTTGACAATCTTTGAGTTAGTTCTGGTAACACTGAGGTTGTGCTAATTTGGTAGAAGAAATTGAAGAACTTATAGGTGCATTAGATCTGCCTTGTTCACTTTGAAAAGGGATTACCTCTACTGAAATAGTTCCCTGCCACTTAAAGCCTACATACTTTATCAAATTTTATTCATTGTGAAACAACTCTTCGTGTACACTTAATAATTTACAAGATCAGGATACATTCCAGAAGATATGGATCAATGTCTATTACTGATAGCACAGAGTAGCTGATAGTTTATTTGTATACCGTTGTCGATGAACATCTTCTAAACTTGAATAATATGTTTTGAAGTCCATTATTTCTAAATTCCAACAAAACAGTAGAAACAGAAATAAACACATCAGAAACAATAAAAACAGGGCAGTAACAGAAAAAAATGCGAAAAACTTTTTGTAATTACAAAAACAAACCGAAAAGTGAGGTTATTTCTTCTTCTTTTTCTACGATTGAGTTTGTTGTACCTCCGAGCTGTCAGTTACGCACCAAACCAATTCAGCAAATTCCAACATAACCTCATAATCTGGGTAAGGTTACATCTAGAGAGCAAGTGTATAATAGGGCGGCACTACTTATATGGGTTTTATTCCTGAGAATATGAAGCATCTCATAAATTTCTAGATTCATACCTGAAAGAATTCAAGATCACCGCGTTTTACTTCGAGTTCGTGTTCAGGAGGCAAAAATACATCACTATCAGCAAACTATTTTTCTCGACGGTTATGAGGCCGATGTGGAACGAGATTTACATTTTCAAACAACTGTCCATCACATACCCAATCCATATTTCCTCAAGTTTAATGAGATTTTATCCGATGTAGGCAGAAAATTGATTGATGAAACTCTGGTAGCAGGTAACAAGACATTTTATTATAAGAGTTACAAATGGACCAATGAATCGCTTTTTCAATAACACAAGTTTAATTGACCGTCTTGCATAATTCTTATTCTTCATTTATCCACATTATTGAAAAATGGGACGTTTGAAAATGTCAAAAGTAGCATAACCTTAAATACTCATGAAATTTCCCATGCGCCCGTTTGAGGAAAGGCAAGATAGATATTTTTAATTTCAATTTGATTACATTGCGTTTTTTGCGTGTTATCAATATTCGTAGTTAATAGATACATGATTTTTATACGTCGAACGGTTCTAAGTTAACAGAAGGAGGGGGTGTTGGACTATAAAAAGCCGCTGTCTATAATAGTGACACTGGATCAAGGTTTTCTTTAGTCAAGTTGGACCTCAAGTATGTTTATATTGTTTCAATGATCGAAAAATATTTATTGAATCGTCTTCCTCTTAAATTTTTGCACAATTCTTGAATAATTTCCTTTGGTGAATATTCTGGTTTCGTCAATATCGTTCCTATATGTATTTCTCACATAAATTGACGATTGATATTTTGATTTTATTTTTGTCTATGGTGAAAAACATTCAAACTCTGATGTTACTCCTCGTAATATTCAATTATTTTTTGAAGGTCTCAGGTAATAGTGTCGCATATTACATCAAATACTTCAATTCTGAATCTCTCTTTCGATTTTGAAATGATTTAGTTTTCAGCTGTGACATAAAAAAACTACTTACTCAAACTCCGAAGCATTTTTATCTTCAACTATCGAATTCTGGATGAGCTCGGGCTCCTCTTGGTTCATTTGGGCACCAGGCCCCTTGGTGCCCAGCAGATGAACCGGCACTGGATTGGCTGCCGGAGACACTATAAGGGCCAGTTTCACCGGTCCCAGGTAAACTCCAGATAACTAACTGATAGTTTAGATGGTGAATGACGTTCTTCAAATGGTCTAGAAGGGTTCAAATTCTATCCATTAGTTAATTATTCTGAAGCTTAACAGGAACTTGTGAAACTGGCCTTGAATGGCTTATTACATCCTACTTTACCTTTGTTGCGTTGGAAATGGATGGTCCCTGACTTTCAATTCAGGGTCTACCATCAGTCACCTGAGACCATTTTGCTCTTCCTTTCAGCATGCCCAACATATGATAATAATAAAAAATGAGCAGTGATGCTAAGCAACAATTGAGGCCGGGTGAGTCACGACATTACATATAATAGCTACGGATGTGAAATTGGACCCGGAGCACAGGCGCACCAAATAGGAAAAATGCAACTCTTACTCCGATGTAGGTTTTAGTAAACAGAGGTACCGTCCATAAATTCAACAATGGAAAAGGAGGCCCAGGAGGGGTTACCCTTTCTTAATGTGAAAGTCCAAAGAACGAATAGCAAGTTTCAAACGTCAGTGTACAGAAAACCAACTCACACCGGACAATACCTGAATTTTGAGTCAAACCATCATGGAGCGACGAAGAGAGGAATTATCCGCTCGTTGGTTGACCGGGTCTACAGCCTCTGTAACACCGATGTGAGTCTGACCAACGAATTGAATAACATCAAGAGAGATCTGCGACGGAATGGGTACTCCGGCAAACATATAGCAGCGGAAGAGGCAACACCGAGAAATCAGATGAACCAACACAGCCTACCCTATGTCTTCCCTATGTGAGAGGTTTATCGGATAAGATAAGGCGAATTGGATCGAGGTTTCAGATCAAGTAATACCATTCGTAGACAACTCACAAAAACAAGACCACCCAACGAGAATAGTGACTCCAAAAACTGCATTTACCGTGTTCCGTGTGGTTGTGGGATGGATTATTTTGGAGAAACTAAGAGGCCACTAAATGTGAGAATCGGTGAACACAAGAGAAATACTCAGCGATGAGAGACAGCGAAGTCGGGAATACCAGATCACGTATGGACTAATCAGCACAGCATCGCATGGTCGGAAGCCGAAGTTATCCACAAAGAAAAACATTGGTATAAGAGAAAGTTTACAGAGTGGCTTATATTCAGAATAATGACGTCAGCCGAGCATAGAGATTCGGAATGTGTGGAAGCCACTTATCACTCAGCTAGATCGATTGAGATTTCAATAAAACTCTTTGTCAAGACCTGTCGAGGTCAGTCATCAATAGTAACACTCACCAAAAAAGGTCGTTGTATCACATTGTAACGTTCCACTTTCCTTTTTGGGAATTATGGAAAATGAAAGGTTACGATCCCGTTAGCGATGTAGTCTGGAGAGCATGGAGGGAGGGGTTCTGTATTGTGTAATAAACTTTAGATTAATTTATATATATATATATTTTAATAAGCTTCAAAAGTTGTTAGAGTTGAAACTTACCCAGGCGCCACTTGACTTGAATAAATGAATTTAAGGAAAATGTTACCCTATTTAAATCAAGAAAATAAGACAATATAAAAAACAGTTGTTCAAAAATAATTCATTTAAGTTAAGTGATCATATTGTCAATCTATAACATGTACCTGTGGAGGATAAGGAAGGTGAAAAAAACTGTACACGGAATTCCCAGATATCTATATATATATTTTAAAAAAAATTGAAATTAACGTTCATTCGAATCTCAACCTGAATTCGGATGAGCCAAGGAATCACGGTACATATTGAAATTTGAACATGAAGAGCAGGATGACTTGCTATAATATCGTTAATGTATTAAATTAAAACCTAGAAATGTTTAAGTAATATGAAAAATCAAAAACCTTCAATTTAAGTCTTAATTTCAGTAGAAATTCAGAGACATTCAAAATAATACCATTAATAATTATATATCGGTGCTATAAGAAGTAGCTATAGCATTCGCACAGTACTGGGCGGAGGCTATTCTAAATGAAGTTTCATCATACCGTCAAGGATACACCTTACATAAATATTACGTTTTTTTTTAAAAAAAAAGGATAATTACTAATTAAGTAAATAGTATGAATTAATAATTCAGCAAAAATGAAAGATAGTTATATCTGGCCTTTATTGTCGGTGTCTCGAAGCCATGTCCAAGTCTTCCCAACCTTTTCGGTTCAAAAGTTGATTTTCAGGTTGAACAAAACGGAAAAACAAACTGGTATACATTCCTGGGCACAGTATGAACCTGACATCATACAAGGTACCAAATTGGACAGGTTGACTACCACCCTGTGTGCTGTTGGCGAAAATTACCCCTATCGTCGAGTATGGGATAACAGAAAACCATAGGGTAAATACACCCTGGAACTTGAGATGGACTAGGTGACTATCCTTGATGCCAGTCCTATCTAAAACCCTAAATAACGAACATGTTATTTCCATGACATTCAAAATGACAGTGTCAACTTACCCCTTGAAGAGGGTTGTACTTAGCCACATAAATGAACATAACATCAGCTCCTCCATAGAATCAAACAGGTAAGTGGAGAGATGATGATTGAACTATAAAAAATGATAAGAAAACTTATAAAAAAAGAATTTTGAATGGAAAGAAATCGATTTACACTTTTCTTTATAGTGAATGCCGGCACGAGTATCACAATACTTTGGCCTACCAGAGGTTTCACTGCAGGTTAATAATTACCTTGCACTTGGGGTTTATCAGTATTACGAAAATTCCTTCGTATAGAGAATTTGGCACAAATCCCGAAAATAACTCGGTTAGAACAGCCTAGATCTTATCTCTCTACCTCAGATCGAAACTCTTCGAAGCCTATCGAAACTATCCTTCCCCTCTCCCCTCCAGATGAAATTCTCCAGCGCATTGGATGTGCGGTGGCAACGGCCAGAACGGCGGTAGTGCCATCTATGAGTCATGAGTGTCTTTCCAAACTCCAAACTCCGGAAAAGTGGAAATCACAAAGAAAGTATACACTCATAATTAAAAGGAAAATTCAGTTATATCCTAGGAATGTGGATATACGAACAAACAGTGGTCGTACACAAGCAGACAGGTGAGTTTATTCTTTTTACTTCGTTGAGCATAACTGCAGAATTTCAGCTAATTTCTTTTTGTATTTTTCAGGTACTAACTAATTGTCTAGGACATGTAGTTTGAAATTGCAAGTTATGAATATAAGGAAATAGATGGATTTATCAAGAAACGCTCGGTGGAGACAGTAGTTGAGAAAGAAAATTTGAATTTCGCTCTCCCAACCTCTATTTCTATTGATGACTATTTTTGTACGTAAATTCAGGATTCCAGCGCTTGATGTTATATTATGATCTCGTAGTAGGTTTTTATTAGTTGAATAAACTTTCAGAAATTAAATTTTGTCTATATCATTGATTTTTCTTTAAAAAATACGACGGCGCCATCTCTTAGTGAATAGCGGAACCAAACTAGGATCAGTCATAAAGAGATATCGCAACCTGTATCTGCTAAGCGTATTTCATAAAAGGGTACTGTTTGCTATTTGGCAGGAGATAGTGTTTCGATGCTTCCCACTAGAGACCGTTCGCATACAGGTCATTTGCAACGTTACAACATTAATTATTATTGATGACCTGAGAGAGACCCTACGAAGATCATAATTACCTTTATAGCAGGTACATTAGTTGCATGCTATATAATAAGTATCCAAGATATCTTGTCGCAATCACACACTTGATAACGACAGTAGATGTCAACTGTTGAAACGTCTTGAATCAAACACATGCAAAGAATTTATTTTCTTTGTTTCTAGACAATGGAAGTCCAGAAGAATCCTACTAAGAGGTACCTATAACCTGTTAGTAGAATATTCTTAGTCAGCCAGTATGGAGAGGAGTGACAACGGCGCTTCACGAGCACCTACTGAAGAATGATTTATAGGATAAACTTTATCGTTGTACGTGTATCGTTGTACATTTGAGATTCTGAGCAACCCCATAGAAATAGGGGTCGGAGGCAAAGTGGTGCTGCCAATAACGACCATTCACCAACTTATATATAATAATAATGTGTAAGGATATGGGGTGAAATAGACTCAGAGCATTTTGCCTTTTCCACCCAATATATCAGGAATAGGTATAGCATCATCGGGTTCGCAGCTCTGGCAGACATCCTCCTTCTTCTTCGATCAACGAAGGGCAGAAGTGCCACGTGCCAGTTATCGAGAATTATCTGTAGCGGATAAGTCGGGTACTATATCGAAAGCTGAAACTGTGGCCACCCATTTGGATGGGTCGCCGACCCACTAGGACTGTCTCGAATAGTTTCAATTCTCGTCCGTGCATGACATCACACGTTAAAAGATAAGTCTTCTCTAGCTCGCACAAGTTTCTCGAAGACTTATAATTGGTGCTAGTAATGCAGCCGGTTGAATGAAATGACAAAGAAGATAATATTTGGAAAAATGAAACAGGTGTGTTTAATACCGCTCAGACTGTGTCCCAAACGGGGGGAGGAATACCTTGGCTCTGTTTGAGATGCATGAGCGACGCATTGTAGATACAAAAATCATTTATTTCCTTGTTCAATACATACAGAGTATAAGACTATTACAGAGTGCGACGTAGCAAGAAAAAGCCACAAAACAGAACAGAAAAAGTTCCTAATACAATTTATCATTGCAGCTTTGATAAATTCTAAAGATTGAAGAACTTCATCGTATAAAACATCCACGAATAAGATTTGGAAATAGCTCTAATGTCAGCAAGTGAGTTCCTGATTGATTTACTGAAATCATTAAACTTGATTAATCTGATAGGAATTTTTCTCAATGTTTTTTAAAAAGATTCTAGTGACAGTTCATTTATTTGTGCAATTGTTCTTTTGATTTGAATTGAAAACCTGAGGTCGTTGTTTAGTCGAGCTTTCGGGAATATCTTTATCAAGACATTGAACATGAGGTTTATAGTCCAAAGTTAACATTGATGACACATATACAAAGTCATGATTCATGATGATGGAAAACATCCAATTCCTCTTTTAATATTATGGTTTTTGAAACTTGCACACAAAACTCAGTACGGGGTGTTGAGTTTGAGGGGTGTTGAGTTTGAACAGTGAGGTACACTGAAACCAAATAATGAGGCCCCCGAGGTATCCATCCAACCAAAACCAGAAGCACCACACCTTTCACCAAATTCACGGACAATACTATTCAGAGGCCATTGAATTCGTTTTCAAGGTTCTTTCTTCCTTTTTTTACTCTCTTTTCCAGCTCTTCGTATAGGCTTATTCTTCAGTGGTCTACAAAACATTTCAGTTTTGCAGTCTCTCCGTTTATTTATTAGCGACTTCTACAAAGCCTTGTCAGTGAATTTAGTGAAACTAACATAGCCTCTAGTTTTTTGTTAGTAGAAAACCTTGGGAAAATAATTTTTCGAGATCAATTCAGTCCTGTCTGTGAATTTGGTGGAATTCACAGTGCCTCCATAATTTGGTTGGATGGAGACCTCGGGGAACTCGTTTTTCGAATACTGTGGGCCTCTGCTGTGTCCTATCTACAAATTTGGTTGAATTTGTGGTGTCTCCGCTCTTTTGTTGGGTGGAGACCTCGGTGACCTTGTTATTCGAATTCAGTGACCTCTGCTTAGTCCGTGAATTTGTTGAGAGTTGCAGTGCTTCTGGATTTTATTGGGCGGAGACCTCGGAGACTTTATTATTCGAATTCAGTGTTCCTTGCTTTTTTTGGAAATTACGTATTTCGGGCTGTTTTACAAAAAATCCAAATGAAATTTTTGGCGGTCTCGTCTATTTTCGAAGATATAGGGTAATTTTGTTGAGAAATTTCACCATTTGACAGATCGAATTTCTGTTATTGTAAACACATCAAATTTGTCCTTCTTCTGATAAAAAACATTACACACACTCTTATTTATTGGTTTTTATCACTTTTTGGTAGAAAAAACTATTATTTTTTCAAGAAATTCATTCTTCTTCGGATCGTAACAATTTCTAGCTATTTTTCATTGTTTACACTAAATATCCGGTATTTTAATTCTTATAATGGTGGTAACGTGATTGTCATTTTTCTTGTTTCGTCGTCTTTCGCTTTCTTTTCGAATTCAAATGTCAAATAACTCAAATTTAGCATTTGGTTTTCTGGAAAAAGTATGGAATATGGGTAAAATCCGGATTTTGAAGGAATTTTCAAAGATGCCTTAAAACATGACCGAAATGCAATATTCTGTGGAAGACCTTTTTCTGTCAAAATACACAAACCCAATCTGTTAGACGTAGTACTCCTTGTGAAATGCACTGTGTTGAGCTGAAAATCCTTTTATGAATACAGCGAATATGAGTAAAGTAATACTAAAGATTAAAAAAAGGAAAGAATTGGTCATTATTCAATAGAATGAATTGAAAAGACTAGTTTATAAGATATCATTTCATTTTGTTTGTCAGAAATGTTTAATGAGAAAGATGTCATAAATAGTAAATAATGGAATAAAGGCTCATTCATACCCTTGCGAATTCTCGCATTTTTTTCGATTCGACTCACACACACACGGTAAAAAAATTGCTGTGAATGATGAATCGTAACATATCATTTTCTAGTATTTGGGGTTAGATATTACTACACTACCGAAAAATTACTTGAAGAATCATCATTAATCGCATTTTTTTTCTCCGTACGAGTAAAAGTAGTAAAGTGATAACTGGAATGCGCACGCTAGCTTCGCTCGCGTATTTATTCACCAACAAATGAGGGATGAGCCTGTCTAGCTAAAGCTGAGAGAAATCAATAAAGTAGTAGAGTGGTAATAGGAATGCGCACGCTCGCGTAATTCTTATATTATTCTTCACCAACAAATAAGGAATGAGCGTTTCTACATGAATTTTAGAAAACTCTACAGAGCAGAAGCAGTAGAAACGCACGCACTCGGTTAACAAGTCGCAGATTTACGACAGTCCTAGAGCGCCGATTCTTTTGAAAATTATTCACTACGAACATTTCATATTTATCATTGTATACAGGAGTTTCAGGAAAGCTGACAACGTGGCATTGTACTGTTTTTAATTTCTCATGGTTCTTTAGTGGCTTCTTTGAGGATCGTTCGTAACTATGCAAATATTCGCATTTTTTACGATTCAACTCATACGGAGAAAAAAAAATGCGATTAATGATGATTCTTCAAGTCATCTTTCGGTAATGTAGTAATATCTAACCCCAAATACTAGAAAATGATATGTTACGATTCATCATTCACAGCAATTTTATTACCGTGTGTGTGTGAGTCGAATCGCAAAAAATGCGAGAAGTCGCAAGGGTATGAATGAGCCTTTATTCCATTATTTACTATTTATGACAGCTTTCTCATTAAACATTTCTGACAAACAAAATGAAATGATATCTTATAAACTAGTCTTTTCAATTCATTCTATTGAATAATGACCAATTCTTTCCTTTTTTAAATCTTTATTATTACTCATTTAAGCTGTATTCATAAAAGGATTTTCAGCTCAACACAGTGCATTTCACAAGGAGTACTACGTCTCACAGATTGACTTTGTGTATTTTGACAGAAAAAGGTCTTCCACAGAAATTGAATATTGCATTTCGGTCATGTTTTAAGGCATTTTTGAAAATTTCGTCAAAATCCGGATTTTACCCATATTCCATACTTTTTCCAGAAAACCAAATATTAAATTTGAGTTATTTGACATTTGAATTCGAAAAGAAGGAAAAGCCGACGAAACACGAAGAATGACAATCACGTTACCACCATTATAAAAATTAAAATACCGGATATTTTAGTGTAAACAATGAAAAATAGCTAGAAATTGTTACGATCCGAAGAAGAATGAATTTCTTGAAAAAATAATAGTTTTTTCTACTAAAAAGTGATAAAATCCAATAAATGAGAGTGTGTTTAATGTTTTTATCAGAAGAAGTACAAATTTGATGTTTTCCATAACAGAAATTCGATCTGTCAAATGGTGAAATTTCTCAACAAAATTACCCTATATCTTCGAAAATAGACGAGACCGCCAAAAATTTCATTTGGATTTTTTTGTAAAACAGCCCGAAATACGTAAGTTCCAAAAAAAAAAAAAAATTGAAAATCAGATGCTCAATGTAACGGAAGTTTTACCAAATAACGTTCCAACTTTTTTGCAGTGGTTTGCAGTGATGGATGTCTGTTTCCATCTTCTTCGAATTCAGTGTAGCAATTGAATTCTGAGCCACTCTGTAACATAAAAGAAATTTAAAATCAAGACAATACCAAATGAAATTATAACAGGAGAGATGTAACAGACACACATTCGTTTTTTGGCGATATTTTAGTTGGGATATTTTTCAAAAGTCTGTAAATCTCGAGGCAATTCGGCAAAATCAACTAAATACACAACCAAACAGACTTCATCAACAATCCTGGCTACAATTTCAGCTGCATCTCCAGCTTGCGTGTCAAGAGCAATCCTTCAAATTAACGCTAATGGAATTATGATAGATGCGTTGGTTGATACAGGGAGTTCGGATAGTTTCATAAAACATAAAATAGTACGAGCAAGAAAAATGAAGATATTTCCTTCCTCATGTAATGTAGCCATGGCCTCTACGTCTAAAGTGTCTCAAGTGATTGGATGCTGTATTGTGACCATCAAAATGTTGCAGAATTTATTCGAAAACTTCAAATTACTGGTACTTGGTGATTTGTGAGCAGATATGATGATAGGTCATGATTTACTCAAATAGCACTCAGGTGTAGAAGTGACTTTTGGTGTACCAAGAGATTCTTTGGCAGTATGTAATTTAGCTTTAGCTAACGTTGATCCATTTCCTCTATTGTCACATTTGGCTCCAAATTGTAAACCTATCGCAGTGAGATCTCGCCGATATACATCTCAAGATTCTAAATTCATTGATAATGAAGTAAAGACACTATTAGAAGAAAATATTATCGAGCCAAGTAACTCATCGTGGCGTGCACAAGTTTTAGTCACCTCAAGCGAAACTCATAAAAAGCGAATGGTAATTGATTATTCACAATCAATAAGTTTACATTACTTGGTGCTTATCCATTACCACGGATAGAAAAAATTGTTAATCAAATATCAAAGTACGAAATATTCAGTACAACTGATCTACGCAGTGCGTACCACCAGATTCCCATCAGACAAGAACTATACTGCTTTTGAAGCTTGCGGTAGACTTAACCAATTTCGAAGAATTCCATTCGGAGTGACTAATGGAGTAGCGTGCTTCCAGAGGACAATCCAAAATATAATCGAAAGTGAGGGTTTGAAAGATACCTATGAGTATTTGGACGACGTAACCATTTGTGGATCGAACAAGATGGACCACGATAATAATTTACAACTCATTATGAATGCTGCAGAGTAGTATAGTTTAACGCTGAACCACGAGAAATGTATGTTTTCCACTGACAAAATAAATATTCTTGGCTATACTATTACGGAGAAAACAATCAAACCAGACCCAGAGAGACTTTTGGAACTGCCCCCACCAAATAGTATAGCTTCCCTTCGCCGTATAATGGGAATGTTTTCTCATTATTCAAAATGGGTTCCCAATTTCTCTGAGAAAATTCAACCACTGGTACAGTGTAAAACATTTCCCATGTCTGAAAATGCTATTACAGCATTCGAACTTTTGAAGAAAACTATTTCCAGTGCTGTCGTGAAATCAATTGACGAGTCCGTTATGTTCACCGTAGAAACTGATGCTTCGGACTTTGCTATCGCAGCCCAATTCTCTCAGAATGGAAGACCTGTAGCATTCTTTTCAAGAACTCTTTCAAGTACCGAACAGAGACATTCATAAGCATACGCTATTGTGGAAGCCCTGCGGAAATGGAGACATTTTCTTATTGGCCGACATTTTCAGTTAATCACTGATCAAAAATCGGCCTCTTTCATGTTTGATTACAAGGTTTCCAGTAAAATCAAAAACGATAAAATCATACGGTGGCGCCTAGAACTATCTTGTTTCAGATATGATATTATATATAGACCTGGAATCGAAAATACAGTAGCAGACACCTTCTCGATAATAACTTCAGCATCATTGTTGAATGAAGATAACAGGAAGACTCTTTATAAACTACACAATTCTCTGTGTCATCCTGGAGTTACTCGAATGAACCATTGGATTCGCTGTAAAAGTTTACCTCTCTCTACGGAAGACATTCGGAAACTAACAGCGTCATGTCCCATTTGTGCAGAAGTAAGGCCTCGATTCCATAGAAATCAAGGAACTCTAATAAAATCTACATCTCCATTCGAAAGGTTGAATGTAGATTTCAAAGGGCCTCTACATTCTTCAACAAACAATAAGTAAATATTAACTATTGTGGATGAATATTCACGATTTCCTTTTACTTTTGCTTGTCCAGATATGACCTCTACGACAGTTTTTCGTTATTTTTGGTACGCCATCTTATGTACATTCTGACCGAGGAACTTGTTTCATATCTAAGGAACTAAAAGGATTTCTAGGATCACTTGGTATAGCTTCAAGTTATACAACAGCTTACAATCCCCAAGGAAACAGCCAATGCGAGCGTTATTATGGTATTATATGAAGAAAAGTTCAACTTTCGTTGAAATCACAAAGACTCAGAATCGATCAGTGAGAAACAGTGTTACAAGAAGCTCTTCTTATGTACAGCAACCAATTGCACTCCACACGAGAGGATGTTCAGTTATCCTCGAAGATCTAATGATACTACAGTTCCAACATGGCTTTCCGTTGCTGGTCCGGTATTTCTCAGAAAACATGTAAGAACCAATGAGTACGAACCATTGGTGGAAGAAGTTCAGCTAATCGAAGCATACCCTGATTATGCACATGTACCATTTTTGAATGGTAAAGAAACCGTTTCAACCCGTCATTTAGCTCCTCGAGGAGATATGACCTTGTTGAGTGAATCAACTCCAAATCTATATCAAGAAAACTCAAATATGATCTCGAATGGCAATACCGATATAGTTTTGATGGATAAGCGAAAATCCAATCTTCCACAGGAGACAGCTGAAATTAGTCAAGTAGAGATGCCAGAAAGAATAGATGATATTGCTGTTGGACGACCAGTTCGAATTGGAAATTCCCCGAAGTATTTGGAGGACTTCGTGAGAAACTGAGGGGGTATGAATGTAATATATTAATCTGATCTTCATTGAGATTTTGTTCAATTTAGTTTTGTCAATGTCAAGTTGTTAAAAGTCGAATACAGCCTATTTCAGTTCAGGTTTATTTCTACAAATAATAAATTGTAGAAATAAACCTGAACTGAAATAGGTTTTATTCGACTTTTGACAAGTTAACATTGACAAAACTCAATTGAACAAAATCTCAACAAAGATCAGATTAATATATTACAATTGGTTATTGAAATTTGAATGTAAGAAATATACAGGGTGTCCCATATAAAACTCCGCGGGCAAATGTGTGGGAAATGAAATATGATATCCACATATTTCGTGAAAGCAAATTGTTTCGATTTCAAATAGTCCTTTCATTTACGTAGAGATCCATCACTAGGCATCATCTGTTAGGGCGTCGCGATACCGATGCCAATTTTTTTTAAATAGCATATCAGTTTTTTCAATGCTTTTTTTGATTCTGCATCAAATTCTGAATTCAGCCATATATCACGCTTGTAGTTTCTCTTGAACACTAATTAAAAAAGGCAATTTTAATGCATAAAGAGGTTATCAGTTATATTTACATTTCCTGTTCGAACTGCATTTCTTCACGTAGAATACACATATTGTATCTTTTAATTAATTCTCGATTCGTGATATGGAAGCACAAATATTTGTGATAAGATTTTATGAATCCTCTACATTTTGTGGACGTCGTATATGAACTGAATTTTCAATATATCCTCACCAAAAGAAATCTAGTGGTGTCATGTCTGGACTTCGAGCTGGCCATGGTGTTTGACCATTATTTCCAATCCATTTCTCATCAATAGACCGTTGGCCCATGACATTGGAAGTGTCGATTATCTACGATGGTATGCTCTTCAAGGGATATGGAAATTGAGTTGGATTATCAGGAAAAAAATGGTTTGTTGGATCGCCCCACTCTCTGTCAAATCAACTTCCGTTTGAAAGCAATGCTGGAAATGTTATTATAGAATCAGCTGTACAAATGTATTGGAATAGTACGGTCTAGCTAAATTAACCGGACTCTAGCCGATTTGTATACTTCTATGTCGGTCCTCAAGGGCGGCATACGGACCGGAAGTTATCCTTACCGCCATTTCTCTCAGATTATTTACGAATTTAGAAAGAACTACCCTTTGGTTAAACCCTTCATTTTGACCAATCAGTCAATGTTATAACATTTGCATACAATTTGAGTGGGCGAATTTAGCCGTGTTCGAAGGAAAGGTGACTTCATTGACGCCAGGGAGGGGGACGACCAGGTACCGACAAACCACTTTTTTCCCGATAATCCAACTTATTCTTCATGTCCCTTTAAGGGCATACCTTCGTAGATAATCGACTACCCTAGTGTCATGGGCAAACGGTCTATAAAAGTGTCTTCCAAATATTGGGTAACTATTCTATTATTATTAAACGAGAACGACACTTCTCGAAGAAGAAGGAAGAGGATAAAGTTTTAATTTGTAATAGATATGGTAAAGGTAATCATGATTTTGCAAGGTGCAAGTATAAATCTTATACATGTAAAGTATGTAAAAAAGTAGGGCACCTAGCTAGGGTTTGTCATTTTGAAGGCAAATCAACTCATTTCGTAGAAGCTATTGAAGAAAAAAACTTTAGTCAGATGATTTTATGGAAATATATTTTATGAATACAAATGATCAGGTGAAACCAATAAAAATTATTACCGACTTTGATACGTTTGAAAGCATATGATGGTAGAATCATTTCACCCAAAGGAGAAATATTTGTTTCTATTCAATACAAGGATATTTTCAAAGACAATTGTAGGTTGATTATAATTGAAAATGGTTCAACACCTTTATTGGGTCGTGATCTAATGAAAGTTTTTGATTTCAATTCGAAAAGTTTACAGGCTTCTGAAATTAACAATATTGAGTGCAATACTGAGTTGAACTCATTATTAGAAAAATATAAAGACCTGTATTTTGTTTTATTTCTACTTCGTTTTCTCGATTTCTTTTGTGCTGGAAATGACTTTGGGAAGGGAAGAGAGAAATGAGGAAAACACCACACTTGTAGAAAATTAATTACCCAACCGTAAGCACTCCCTAAGGCCAAAATAACTTTTACCCGAAAACTATTATTAACGACCAAATATAAAATGCAAAATATCTTGACTACGACTCTAAATAAAGTTTTTTTCTATTCACTGATAAAATAACTGAAAGCGGCGTTGCCAAATCTTCCCCACAAAATTCTAATACTTACTAAATTAAGTTATGCTACGACAACCTGTTTAAAAATGAGTTAGGGTTATATAAATATGGTAGAGTTGATTTGAAAGTTGATTCAACTGTTGAACCAATATTTTGTAAACCACGTCCTATTCCGTTTTAATTCAAAAATTTAATAAATGCAGAGAAAAAAGTGGAGTAATTACATTGATCGATAATGCTGAATGGGGCACGCCATTAGTTCCAGTGGTGAAGGATACTGGTAAGTTAAGACTTTGTGCGGATCACAAAGTCACAATTGATAAATGTGTTCATGATTTTAAACATCCACTTCCCAGAATAGAAGAATTATTTGCGGCTTTACAAGGGGGAGAAAGATATACTAAGCTAGATTTTCTAAATGCTTACAACCAATCACAATAGACAGATGAAACAAAAAAATTGCTATGTTGGAGTACTCATAGGGGTATTTATCAACTTAATCGACTTCCATTTGGAACCAAGCCAGCTTATGCTATACTTCAAAAAACTGTTGAAAAGGTTTTAAAAGGGTTACACGAAGTAATCAATTTCATGGAAGAATTTAGAATGTGTTTTTGAACGATTTCTAAAAGCAGGATTCCGTTGGAATTTAAAAAAATGTAGATTTTTTGAGCAACAGATTAAATATTTAGGTCATATTATTGATAAAGAAGGTGTGTATAAAGATTCCGAAAAAACAAGAGCAATGGTAGATTGTCCACGTCCAACTGATGTATCTCAAGTGAAAGCTTATGTGGGAATGATTAACTATTACGGAAAATTTGTTAAAAATTTGTCAACAATATTAGGATCTCTATATAAACTACTGAGGAATTATACTGAGTTCATTTGGACCAAAGAATGCGAGCAAGCATTTTTAGAGTCTGAAAAAGCTGTGTCTTCAGAACAAAGCTTAGCGGCTGGTAGATTACAGCGATGGGCAATATTTTTGAGTGGATTCGATTATACTTTCAGTTATATTAAAGGTAAAGAAAATGCAGGTGCGGACGGTTTATCGCAATTTCCTGTAGAATCGCCGGAACCAACAGAGGTATTTCATGATTATTTCAATTTCTTGATCGAGGATAAAATACCTGTCAAATCAGATGATATAATAAAAGCTCTAAGAACAAGTATTTTTTTGAGTAAGGTTTATAAATATTTTCGAGATGGCTGGCCAGACGTAGTCCTGGAGGAACTGATACCTTATTTTTTCAAAATGAGCGAATTGTGCATTGATAACGGGTTGCTTATGTGGGGTTATAGAGTACTAATTCCAAGTAAATTCCGAAAACAGTTATCGCTAGCAAGGCAATATTTCAGGTGGCCTAATTTAGATTTGGAAATCGAAGGTTACCTGAAAAGCTGTAATGCATGTATGGTACATTCGAAATCACCAAATAAATCGATTTTAATCAAATTTAATGATGGAAAACATGTGTTTGATCGCATTCATATCGATTTTTTAGGTTCTTTTCGAGGTTAAACCTATCTTATCATTACGGATTCGTTCTCGAAATGGCCTGAAATTTACGAAATGTCAAGAACTGATTCAAAAACTACTATCGATAAATTGAAAGATTGTTTTTCCAGATATGGTCTTCCTAATACCATAGTTTCAGATAACGGTTCATCATTAGTTTCTACAGAATTTGAAAATTACTGTACTCTCAATGGTATAACTCACATAACTTCACCACCGTATCACCCGACAGAGAACAGTGTCAAGTCATTCAAAAATGGCATAAAAAAATTATTAACTGAAAATAAAAGCAATTCTAGTAACATGTCCACGTTAATAAGCAAATATCTCTTTTCGTATAGAAATACACCACACGCACGGTAACTGGTGTAAATTGATGTTTTCACGAAAAATGAAAAATAGTTTGGATTTTCTAACTCGCACAGCCTCTGACAAAGCTAAAGAGCGACAAATTAGGTATCATCATGGTGGAAGAATGATTTCTTTCGAGAAGGAATAGATTTCAGAAATCCAAATAAACCCTTATGGACGAAAGCAGTCATTATTTCACAAATGGGCTTAGAAAATTATTTATGTCAGCCCGTAGTTGATGGAAGATTGGAATGGAGAAGACATCTTGATCAGATAGTAAAAGTTGGTCAATTTTATAACGAAGATATAGAAATTGCAAATAAAAACATAACCCAAAATGCACCGGAACAGAATAATACTAATTCTGTAAATGGGAATGTTGATTCAGATATATTGCGTCACTTTGACAATGAAAGACAAGAAACAACTGAAGTCATAAATTCAAATGTATTAAGATCCCTTCCCCAATCCTTATGAGTCGATCTCACAGATAGATGAATTTATAAGTAACGTTGATTCATGTAACGATCCTAAGAACGGAGGAATGTGATATATGTTCATATATATTAAATTACAGTTATGTTTTATATTCACTCTGTATCTTGTAGAAATTGATGTCAAATAGTTGTCACTAAAAGTAATAAAGTATTTTGCAATTCTCCACACAAGTTTATTCCAGAACGAGTATATTACACATATGTAGGTAGTCTTTTTTTTGTTTTTTCCGCTTCATTGAAACATCCATTTTGTGCCAAAGATTTGGCTAAGCTAGTGAATGCTTTGTCTGGCGTTAATATTCTGTCGGGATACCGATTAGCGTATACTCTCACTGCTTCCTTTGCATTCCTTCTTGCTTCGCCATAAATGCTTATCATATCTAACTTTTCTGCACTTCGAAAGTTGAACCATTTTTCAATTTTACGAGAAACTAGCACAAAACTAAAAACACTTTCGTAAATGCTGACAGATTTTCTGATAGGTCGTTAAATTCATTATTGTATTTATTTTAACGCAGTCATGGCCCTCTTTATAATATGCAATAAAGTGGCATTATTTCAACAGCATTCGAAAGAAACTACAAGTGTGTTATATTGCTGAATTCAGAATTTGATGCACAATCGCAAAAGGTATTGAAAAATAATGGGTGCCATTGAAAAAAATTTGCGTCGGTGTCGCGACGCCCTAACGGATGACGCGTAGTGATAGATATTTACGTAAATAAGAGGACCCTGCGACATCAAAATCATCTGTTTTCACGAAATATGGATATTCTCGTTTATTTTCCCCATATTTGCTAGCGGAGTTTTATATGGGACACCCTGTATAATACAAGTGAGACAATTGTCCACAGTTTTTCTTGTTTTTATCACGTTTTATCCAAAGATTCCAAGGTTTAATCGTTTGTAAACCAGGTAGGTTCACTGGTGGTAAATCCAATATTTGCTTCTCAGTAGCTAGTTTCTTTTTTGTTTCATTTGGGCGATTGTTTGCTCTAGTATTTATGATATGACTAACGAATTTGACCTTCATAAATGTTTATGATTCTTGTATAAAGTTTGCTGTCCTGAACCGGTGTCTAATATTTGAATAGTACCCACGGCATCGCATCATATAAAAAAAACCACTGATGTATTCTCTTTATTACTAATTGAATTTTTGCCATTTTACTAGTAAATAGTATGTGTCACTTATAGTCCGGTAGAAACAGCGGCGAATTCGCTCGTTTTAAAGTCTGACCCATTTTTTCGGTATATCAAAATGGGACCTGTGCAGGTCGATTTCTTATAACTTTCCACACATATAATGGAAATCTACGACACGTGGTCAGGACAAAAGTTATAGGGAAAAAACGAAAAAAATTGGAATATTCCAAAAATCAAAATGAAGGCGCTATAACTCCTAGTATGAAAGAGCTAATTGAAAAATTCTTTCACTGTTCGAAAGGCATATTCACGTACATTAGAATGGGTTCTCAAAGATTTCCAATGAAGAGAAGAATTTTCTGAAAAATAGCATTATTTTGTGCCGAGATTAAATTTTCAATAAAATGGTAAATGTTCAACTCACTAAAAGTCTATCACCATTCATCTAACTGAAATTATTTTTACACCAAAAGCTGCGCAATTTTCCTAGCAACATTTCATGTCGATTATGTACAGATCTATCATTAATAATAAATTTGCTACAGCAATTTGAACGCGACAGATACAGTGACCGCATGGCTACCGCTAATAATGGTACACCAACATTCATACTACCCGTTTTTATGCAGCTACTAGTCCGGTGAGAGCGATGGATTATCTATCCTTCATAATCGCTATAACTCCTAGTATAATAGAGATAATGGTAAAATTCTTTCACTGTTTGAAAGGCATATTCGCGAACTTCAGAATGAGTCATCAAAAATTACAAAAAAAAAACTTTTTCCGAAAATAAGCATAATTTTGTTCTGAGATTCAATTTTCGATAAAATGTTATTTTTTCAACACGCTGAAAGTTACTCATAATTCATCAAACAGAAATCTCTTTTTCACCAAAAGCTGCGCATTTTCACAAGTCTCACTTCATGTATTTTATATGTAGATCTAATCTCAATAATAGATTGGATGCAGCCATTTGACGACGACGGAACACACCATCTGCGATGCTATACTTGTAGCCGATGTAACATGGCGTGAAATGAAACAAAATGGTTTTTACTTTAAGGTTTGAAAATAGTAGTAGAATAAGATTGATCGAATCGAAATTCCCAACTTTCGTGAAACATATTTAATTTAAACAATATTCATTAATTTTTTAAAATTTTTTTTTCCTTGTTAAAAATATTTTGAGATAATTTCATAGAATAATTTTTAATATTTAATTATTCAGTCTTCGCTATTTTCCACATATTCTGTTTCTTCATTGGAACATGCAAGTTTGCAATTGTAGTCATTCGTACAGAAAATGCCTTCTTCCTTGCATAAAAACTATTTGTTTTGACAACTTGCATCATTGCAGTAATGATCTATGATTTTCCTGACATTGGCAGGAATTTGCGGGAGACTCATAAATCCAGCTGATTCTGTAAGTATGGAATATGACTATTTATCCAAACCCTTACTTAATAATAGCATTTACAGAAACAAAAAACTGAATTTAAACCCCATTTTGTTAATAACTCTGGAATATTACCTTAGAACATGAAAATGAAAGGCATCTTCTGTAGGTGGTATCTCTTTGGCAGACGTTTTATTTACTTTTTGGTAGAATCAGCCTGGCCTCATCTTCACAATTTCCTACTTCATTGCTTTCGCTAAAACTGCCGTGCCGAAATGATCCAAAGAAATATCATTGCATTTTTTCGAATGTATGTCCCAAACAGATTTTTTCCCAATTCTAAAAAATGAACTAGTTGTATCACATCCCGTCAGTGCATGCATGGAATGCAGGCAATCTATCGCAAATAGGTTTTTCCCAAATTTCATCTAATTCGTGAATTGCGATAAATCCTTTCTTATTTAAAGAAACACTAGCATGGCCTTTCTTCATGAATATTTTCTTAGATCTCATATATTCATTATTCAGATAATAAAACAGAAGTATGACAAAGACGTCAGTTTCTTTATTATTAAGTTGCTATCATTTTTGTTAGAAACGTGTAGAATCAAGCATGCTGCCATTACGAATGTCGAAAGTCCCATGCTTTCAATGAAATGGTTATGACTGAGTATCCAAGAAATGAATGTATAAAGTTTAGGTTTATTTGTTTTGCAGCGAGCATGCCCTATTATATTTTGTCGCAAAATACCTGCAGCTTTCTGTAAAATGCTTCTATCATTATCCATTGATACATTCAATTCTTCTTGAGACCTAGAAGATCCGATTTGAAGTTGGCAATTGGGAAGATCATAAACGATATCTGGAGAATGTATATGATTGTAGGTTTGCCAGATTTACAAGAAAATGATAATCTTTTTCCGAAATGGTTTTCAAGGGACTTCTTCAAAAAGTTTGGATTTGGAGTAGGATCATTATTATTCCTTCTTCGATGCTTTTCATTAACTGAACCAACATAGCTTTGATACTTTTGATTTTTCTAACTCCTACTGTTCAAAACCTACAAATAAAATAGTAAATGTACTGTTTTTTGGGACAGAGTTTCCACTTGAATCAGATTTTTTATTTATACTGTTTTTGATGTTTCTCGTGTCGACATCTTTATAGTAACAGGGACGATGATACATAGCTTTGGAAGCAAATAAATCTGGGAACAATGCAAATTTTTCCATCATCAGCCAATCACCACGTTCTGAATATTCCTTTAATATAGTTAGTTGCTTTGGTTTTTTTCCCCAGATTCAGTCCCCGTGCAAGCCTGAATTAAGTAATTTTTCTTGTGGGTGCCATATTTACCACAAATCAGACACTCAGTGGATTGCGAATTCATTGGATGCCTCTGTAATATTGATACTGCAACAAAATTATTTTCTACAAATCATATGAAATTGAATTCCAGCAAGATTTTCGTTTATTTTCTTTTTTGCAGACAATATTCTCTTGGATATCTCATCACCCCCGGAATTATAAGGCGCCGTTTGGGTAAAAAGTATTTCTGCAAATATGTGAAATTTTTTGTAAATATATTTATTACTTGTAGCAATACTTTTTATTTTGCTTTCCGATATATTTACTTTTGATTAAACACAACATATTTGCGTTTGAAGCGTTCCAAATATATAAAAATGTGAATTTCCTTATATTTATAAATTCGATCTATTTCATGTTTTGAATAATCATTGAATTATTTGAAGTCAAATACCTTAGATCTGACAAAATCAAAGTGTGTATTGAATCACGTCTGCTGCGCCATCTCTTGACGACATAAAATATATCGAATTTATAAATATATGGGCATTCACGTTAAAATATACAGGGTGTTTCATAATAAATGCGCAGGACTTCAGGTTGTGATAGCACGTCCAAAAATATGAAAAAAAGTTTTTATTAACTTACCCTCTAAAATGCACCATTTTAGAGATACAGGGTGTTGAAATTTAAAAAATAATAATCGTTTTTTGCGAATATCTCTGGAACCGTTCATCGCACAGAAAACAGATTTCGTAGGCATTTTCTACTCATAATGAGCTATGTTTTGTGAGGATTTTTTATTTTTTCAAATTCATAATTGGTGAAAATTTTGAAGGGGTAGTGGGTGTTTTTTTCTCCAACTTCTACGCCAATAGAAAAAGTATAATTTTGAGCCACTCACTTGAACCGCCAATGTTTTCTACACAAAAAAGGTACACTTGGTCATAAGCTCTAAAGTTGACGGTTTTCAAGAAAAATCAACTTTCATGTTGAAAAACAATGGTAAATTTTTTTAAATAATTTTTTCCCAATTATACAAAATTTATTTAAACGTTAAAACAAGTAACAAAACCAAACGTTTACTTCTTAATTGCAAAAAAAAAACAATAACAATCATACTCAGTTGAATTGTTGGAAATGTCCGCCGTTAGCTTCAATGCACGCAGCAATTTTTCGAGGAAAAAACATTATTTAAACAACATGAAAGTTGATTTTTCTTGAAAACGGTCAACTTTAGAGGTTATGACCAAGAATGCCTTTTTTGTGTAGAAAACATTGGCGGTTCATATAGTAGGCTCAAAACTGTACTTTTTCCAGTGGCGTAGAAGTTGAAGAAAAAAACACCTACTACCCCTTCAAAATCTTCACCAAATATGAATTTTAAAAAATAAAAAATCCGCACAAAACATAGCTTATTATGAGTAGAAAATGCCTACGAAATCTGTTCTCTGTGCGATAAACGGTTCCAGAGATATTCGCAAAAAACGATTGTTTTTTTAAAATTTCAACACCCTGTATCTCGAAAATGGTGCATTTTATAGGGTAAGTTAATAGATACATTTTTTTATATTTTTGGACGAGCTATCACATCCTGAAGTCCTGCTCATTTATTATGAAACACCCTGTATTTGCAATGCTTGAAATGTAAATATATTGTGTTTCGGAAAAAAAAATTGCCACAACTGATAAATATATTAACACAAAATTTTATATATTTGCAAAAATACTTTTTGACCAAACGGCACCATAGCTGCATAAAAGCGAGTAGTATGGTAGGCGTAACATTATTAGCGGTAGCGTACCGACGAGCCATGTGGTCCTTGTATCTGTTGCGTTCAAATTGCTGTAGCCAATTTATTATCAATGATAGATCTATGCATAATCAACATGAAATGTTGCTTGGAAAATTGCACAGTTTTGAGAGTAAAAAGAATTTTTGTTGGATGAATGTTGAGTGACTTTTAGCGAGTTGAAAATTTAACATTTTATTGAAAATTTAATCTCAGCACAAAATAATGCTAATTTTCAGAAAATTCTTCTTTTCATTGGAAATCTTTAAGAACCCATTTCAAAGTACGTGAATAGGCCTTTCGAACAGTGAAAGAGTTTTCCGATTATCTCTATTATACTAGGAGTTATAGAGCGTTCATTTTGATTTTTGGGTAATTCCAATTTTTTTCGTTTTTGTCCCATAACTTTTGTCACGACCACGCTGGCGTGTCGTAGATTTCCATTCCATGTGTGGAAAGACAGAAAAAATCGACCTGCAGAGGTCCCATTTTGATATTCCGAAAAAATGGGTTATTGAAAGATAATCCTTCGCTCCCACCGGACTATTACGTAAAAAAACATGTGATGATTTTCATTCATTTAATTTTTATGAAAGAACTTTTATTAATGTTGCATTAATAATTAATAGTTATTTACAATCTAAGCATAACTTGTACAATTAGTCTTGGGAACTCGGAAATTTCACAAACGGTTTATATGAATTTGTTTTATGAACCGTTGAGGTAATTTAGCCAATAATCGGCAGCCGGTCTGACCACCCAAGGAATATCATTCATTCCAAAAATAATAATATGAAACCAGTTGATCAAGGGCAGCAATCTGAAACTTTTTATGAATGCCATTGTCGCGCTACTTGATGAAAGGCTGTGTCAATAATCTACTGGCGACAAATTGACCATACTTCAGTAAGTCTTCTTCATCGTACATGATAACAAAATGGAAAATGCCCAGAATATTCCCCAAGAAGATTGAATGATTCTATGATTATTCCAATGATTATGCTAAGGTGATTCAAATGACCGCCCAGGACTATTCCAGTAAATGTTCCAGGAATGTTCTGGATTGATTTTAGAATAATCATTCTATACTCTGCGGGATTGTTACTAGTATGTTCCACAGGAATATTTAATGATTATTCCATTGATTCTATATTATTCATATATTCGCTCTGAGTAAGTTCCTGGAATATTCAAATATATACTCCAGAAATATTCATAAAATAATCATTGATGTTCTACGAGATTGCAACCTCGTAGAACATCAATGAACATGTTCCTAGTATATTCCATAGGGATATTGAATGATTATTCCAATGGAGTATTATATTTTTAACTTACAACTACAATTTTCACCAATTGTAACTATCATGTGCCTGTTATGAAGATAGGTTTGATTTATTTTGTCCTTTTTTTGACATATTCAAAGAAATAAAAGGAGAAAGCTTAAATTAGTTGGGTTCGAGGATATATCCTAGGTTATTGGAAATAAATACTATATCTCTATTGCTGATATTGATTCACCAATATTTTTTTTTGTATTTTATATAACTACTTAATACTTTTATATAACTACTCAATACTTATTATTGAACTACCACTTTTGGTGCGTAGAGTTTTCCCGAATTCTAGAATCATCATTTAATTTACGCACCATGGATTCGGAATTAATTTCAACCTTTCTTCTGACATGTCGAAATGTTTGACAATTAATCAACAATACAGAGTGAACAAACTTTCAGTCTAACTCCACCAAAAATAATCTTTATTGAAGACTAAAAACAGGCAGATACTATGCAGTCAAAAGACTTACATCAATAGATAGGACATGTTTCGAAGGATTAATCGTTCATCTTCAGCAAAATAGGGGTTGATTACAAGTCGATCATATGGTGGAAAAATAACACTAAAACGGAAAAACTTTAAAAAACTTATGGTCCTAATTAAGTTAAAGGGGTGATTTCAACGCCCCCTAGCAGCAAAACTGTTCAATTTTTTGGGTTGGCGCAATGGTAACATTGGTCGAGAATTACATGGACATCATACCAAAAATTCAAAAAAAATCCACCGGCATCCAAATTCCATAAGGAGTTTGCGGGGTCCTTTGAACGGTTCGATGTGGAGCAAGAGGACAAAAATATTTTGAATGGTATTTACGATACTACTTTTTGAGAGAAGATACATTGTAATTACTCGACAGATTGCGCTGGGGGCACATCAACTTGAAAATTTTGAAAGTCAAAGAGATCAAAATTGTGAAGATACGTAATAACAAAAATGCAAAAAAATGTAATGGCCGGAAAGAGAATTGAATTCTCTTTTCAACGACTTATAATTTGACCCCCATGCCATTTCAAAACTCCCCCGTGCCCCCTTTCGGGCAATCGCAATGTCTTTTATTTCAAAAAGTAGTATCGGTGATGCCATTCAAAATAGTTTTTGTTCCATGTTTTTATGTTAACGGAGGGAGGGGCTAAAAAAAGCCGCACTGTATAGTTGCAGAGATCTCCAATTATCCTGTATCTTCTTTTACGTTCAGCGGTTCGACTTGTCAGAGGAATGCCAACTGGCATACCAAAGCGATCAGGGCCGGCTTCAGTTCGTTACAATATGAACAGTTTCAAGTGAACAGTTCAATAATTCGACGTAAATTTAAAAATTATTTAGATACAACATTTGTCAATTGCTAATATTTGTCGATATAATATCTGTCGTAGAAAATAAATGTATATGATACATTTTCCTAAAGAGCTCTTTGTACTCGCGTGCTCTGTTGAACTTGGCTGCGCTTTATTCAACAAACTTCACTCTCATACAAAAAAAGTACTACTATACGAACTTGTATCCTGAATAACTATTTTCTACTCACATAACTGAAATGGTTTTCAGTGTACGCATATGTGCAGCACTAAAAAACATATATTTTTAAATTCAATTTGTTACATTAAATTTAAAAAATTCCATCTCCGACTGTGGCTCAAACCTTGAACCTTTAGTCTAAGATACAATTTTGTTGTTTCAATATGAGTTTTTAGAAAAAGTACGGTATGTAACATGTTTGTTGAAAAATTAGTTTACGAACTTTCGTAGAAAAATCTTTTATCTGATCGACAGCTCGAATTCCAAAGGAAAGAATCAATTTTGACGAAACTGATAGACCAACCTAAGAGACATTGAATAATACTATTACTGTGTAACAGAATATAGTGAAACTATTTATTCTGCAACAATGAAATATTACGTAAATTGAAGAACTTGTTTGACACAAATCATTCACTCAATTTAGGGACCAAAAACTACTAATCATTATACCAAAATGTACATAAGTGTCGTTCAACATAAGATTTCGAAAGAGGGATAGATCAACTGAAAAATAAAACTAGAACAAGGGCATGGGAAAATCATCAAAATCATCAAAATCGATAATTCTCTCTGATCTGAGAATTCATTCATATACATTGTTGTCGCTTCTTAGAGACAGCCTGTTTAATCAATTTGTTGTTATTTTAGATTTTTTGATCTACAAAGTATTATTACAGTTTCAAACCAGTTTTGGTAAACAATATAATTTAGATTTGGGAGGTAGGATCTGTGGGATTATTCACCTACCATTAGTGATAGTGGTTATTTGGCAACAACATCAATACAAAGACAGACGCAAATTAGACAAATTACATCAATCATGCTGCTATTTTCAATGATGATAAGTGAAAACAGGTGAAAATATAAAACACAATAGATTGCGTTGTTTTAATTTTGATGGTAATGTCGATCAATGTTTCAACGAAGTTCTGGAATAAAGCGTTCTACATCCGTTTCAGATGGACGAATATGACAGGAGTGGTGAAGCATTAAACACTTCTGCAGAGGAAGATGAAGAGTTCCAATACATGAGGTGAGACATTACATATCAAATTATTCATACATATTCTTCAGAAGTGCAAGTGGTTTTTCAAAATCAATTATTTTCCGTTTTGAAATGCATATAGTGTGAAATATTAACTGATCCATATTAATATTTTCTAACGAACAGTCGCTGCCTACCGATGTTCAACCCTTTACTACGTAGGTTTATTGTGGCAAGTACCTGTCAGAAAACAACTACTCCCCTGGCTAGGACCACTACGGGTATTGAATTAAATCTAACAGATACTTGTGCAACGTTCCTCAAAGCATCAGAGGACGCAATTGCAAGTGCCCTCTGTGATCAACCAGCAGAATTATGCTTAATTGATTCAGTATCCGCCGTGGTCTAAGCCAGGGGAGTAGTTGTTTTCTGACAGGCACTTGCCATAATAAGCCTACGTAGTAGGAGTATATGGAAGTTAAGGGTTGAACATCGGTCGGCAGCAATAAACGATCTCTCAAAAGAACTGTGTTTTCTTATTATTTTCTATTTCGAATGCTGCAATGCTAACATCTCTACCTGAGTTTTTGTATATCACCTGTATATCAGAGATCAACTGGTGACCTACTTGCTTATGTCTCACATATAACGCAGCTATCTATTGAAACTCTGGCCGTGTCATTATATATCTCCAATGCGTTTGATCGCGTTTGGCACCAGGTACTCCTCCCAAGCTTTCATGGCATTCGGCACCAGTTACTCCTCGCCAAGATTCCATCTTATTGCTTCCCCCCTCCCAAGTTGTGTACGTTGCTATCTAGCTTTCTCTCAGACAGACCAGCTTTCAGATCTGTCCACGTGCTTGTTGATGGAGTTTCTAGCACCAACACTGTTTCTTCTTCACATCCATGATTTGTTGGGATCTACCTCATGCTCAGTGCATAGCTTTGTGAATGATAGTACCGTTCAGCTTTCTCGTCCAAAGTTTCGATATAAGCACGTGAAACTAGCAGCTAACGTTTGTAGGCATCTATTCATCAAGAGTGTTAGTGAAAATAATGAACTCGTTGAAAATTGGCAATTAGATACAAATTTTCCTATCGTTGTATCGCTTTTTTGCAAAAAACAATTAATTTATGAATGACAAATGTTTGGATGGACTCGATGGTCTTATAAGAACTCGGGAAACTTTCAATATTTCCTATTTATTACTTCATTTCAATTATTTTTTCCGAAAAATTATCACAACCAAATTACTGAATTTCCCAAATTTACACAAATGCATTGAATCATTTGCGAAAGAAAAACAACGGTTCATCAAGGTATTGTTTGCTCTTAATAAGAGGTTGGTACTTTAATAGCATTCGTATTTTTGCTACTCCTTGTGCGTTCTCTATTTAGCCCTCATCAGGTGAGCCGGGAGTTAAAATTATTCGAAAACCAGTTAAATATGCTGCTGTCCTATATTTTTTACTATTTTAACGGATTTTTCCGATTTTATTCTTGCGAGTTTTTCCAACTTTTTTCAAGAAAAAGTAGGTTCGACCTCAATAGTAATATATTATTGCCCATCACAGTCACATATGAGTAAAAATATCAGTTACTAGATTTGTCCAAATACTAACAAGAAGAGTTGAATACAAACTATACAGAAAAACCCCGCACAATAGCATAGGAAATTGGCCCAGAATGGGATTTGCCTGAAATTTACATATGTTAGTGGTATTGAGTTTCTGATCAAATGTTCTCATTGGCCAATCCTCTGAGACCAATGATTTAGCTCTCAGGACCGTATTTAGCATAGGTGTCAAATCAACAATCTCAAGTCCATAATTTTTTAATTTCCTATTACAATTTAGTTGAATAAGAAATATTACAAAATCTCAGCATTTGTCTTTTAGCACAAGTCCTCTGTGAAACTTGTTTTATCCTACAGGATCGTATTAAGTAAAACTGTATTTGCCAAGTGATCCACAAAAACTGAATCAACTTGATTCTGTTATAACTTTCTTATTTCTTGATCTATGTCAGTGGTTGATAGCTCGTTTGATAGATGAATGTAGCTCACTTCGTGTACATAACAATGGTGGTCGCCATCTTGATATCCAAGATGGCCGGCCTCACCTATAAACTTTATGTAGGATTTATCTTGTAGCTTGTCAAGAACGATATTAACAGGAATAAATAAGAACTACAACGTTTTGATTGTTGAAATTGGTCATTTACTCTTTGCTTCCTTGCTCGCACAAGCTCTGATTTTCAGGGGTTTTCTACGAAAACCTGGGAGATTCGTAAAAGCAAAACAAAATTATCTAACTCTATGATATAAATATAACTATACTATCTGATCATAGAGTAATAATTTCATAAGGTTCAATAACAATGAAAATACAAATGAATGAACCTGGATTTATCAGACTTAGAGTGTATTTATTCAATACGCTATGCATGAAAACCAGCCTGACAAGTATAATGAAGAAGATGTATTGATAATAAGATACTACTGCAGTTGCAGATCAGGGGCAAGGACACCAGTTACATGTGCTCATATTTGTAGCAAATTGTCGTATTTGGGATTTGCCCGCCATAATTAAAATGGGAATTATCCATCGACTTCTGTGTTACAGCATATTAAAGATGCCGCAAATCGTCCAGTGCAAGATGCGATACTCCAGCAGCTGTAATTGTTCGAGTATTATTTTGATAATGAGTGGTAAACTTTTTTGTTTTCGTTCACCACTCTGGAAATATCGATTTCAACTTTGTTAATTATGAATTAGATATACTTTCAATAAGATAGTATAGTTATATTTATATTATATAGTTGGATAATTCAGAAAGTGAATAAACTGATTTCATCAATCAAAATATTGTAGTTCATATTTTTTACTGTTATTGTCTTTCTCAAACAGCTACAAGATAAGTCCTATATAGAGTTTATAGGTTAGGCCAGCCATCTTGGATATTGGGATGGCTACTACTTTTGTTATGTACACAAAGAAAGCTACATTCATCTATCAAATCAACCACTGACATAGATCAAGAAATAAAAAAGTTATAACAAAATCATTTCATCTGTGTAGTTTGTTGATCGCTTGGCAAATTCAGTTTTACATAATACGGTCCTATAGGACAAAGCATGTTTCACATAGGACATAAATACGGCCCTGAGAGCTAAACCATTGGTCTTAGAGGATTGGGTCAATAAGAACATTTAATCAGAAACTCAATACCAATAACATATGTAAGTTTTAGGCAAATCCCAGTTTGGGCCAATTTCCTATGCGGGGTCCTTTCACGACATGTTTCGCAAACACAGTGTAGCCTCTTCAAGTGAATCTAATCAAATCGTTTCCTATGTAGGTTTTCACAGTTACTGTGGATTTTCATCAAGTAATCGCAGAGTCATATAAACAAGAAACACATCTTGAATCATTACAGTTACCTTCTGTAATTTTTATTTGGGTATAAGCGAGTGGCAGTGGAAAGAATTTTTTTACTGGTTCTCCGTTTCTTCAAACGAAGGAGTAGAGATGTATGATTTTGTATCTGAAGCTTCAATCTCGATAATAGGACCGAGTATCCTGAATATAGTGCAAATCCCAACACATCAAACGCGAACAATGAAGCAAACATTTTCAAAAAAATTGTAGGCTGAATTTCCTTCCATCCATTATTGTCCTTGGAAATGCAACTGCGAGATAATCAGTAGAGGATCAAACAAGATCAAATAGGTATGCACCGACGTATTAAAGTACTTACGTAGCACTATCTTGGATTAGTGATAAATCGAAGTAGAAGATGTATAAAGTATGTGATTATTCGCTTATCAAGTAAATACCATTTTTCTGAAAACTATTGGAGAATTCCAATATGTTCGTTCATATGATGGAGCAAGTTTTTGTTCACTAAAGCAATAATGATTACATGTGCATCATAAGTGCCCTGTATATCCCACCCTAATCGCTACTTATTTAGTATCAGATTCATTATTTTGATCAACTTATCACTATTAATGAGAATTATCCTAACACCAAGTTTTATCTCTTTATTGGAGATTATAACCGTCCTAATGTCATCTGGTAAACTGAAGCCTCCTGCTCAACTGCATCTCCTCGTCCATTCACTTAACCCGTTCTCGGAGAAGCTATCGAAGTTATTTCTAACATGTTTGCGTTCCACAACCTCTTTAACAAAGTCACCAACAGTAGGGGTGTCATTCTTGTTCTCATTCTTTCGCAAGTGGAACTTACAATATTCAAAGCACTAGACATCCTAATAACTCCTGATGACCATCACCCACCACTTGAAACTTCCTTGCTGATTGAAACCAATAATGTCAACACTGGAGAAGAATATTATTATGATTTCCGCAACGCAAACTCCACAGCTACACACCAATGCTTGCAAGCGATTGACAATAAGGAGCTCTCCGACCTGATCCTAATCTTCTACGACGCACTGTCCTCCAACATTGAGTTGTTTGTTCCACTGAAGAAGGTATGTACTAATAAATTCCCGCATTGGTACTCTACAGAGCTCAGGAAACTGATGCATGAGAAGATGATGTCTCATATGATGTACAAAAGCACAAGGACACCTCAAAGCTATGAAGAATTCAGTCAGCCACGATCACAATGTAAACTTCTTTCTTTATTGATATTCATTCTGTTGAAATATCCGTTAAGAATAACATAAAGTCTTACTGGGGCGTTGTAAGTAGTGAAAAAGAAAATAATGCTTTACCAATATGATGTTCCTAAATAACTCGAAAGCTTCTTGTGGCAATCATATTACAAATCTGTTTGCCATCCCCTTTTCATCAGTTTATACTAAACAGTCTTTGTACTTACAAAAAGACCATGTTTAATCTAACGTTAATTTAACGTCTTCTCATATCCATATATCAACAATTTACGATAAATCATCTAGCTAGATATGAATAAGAGACCAGGACCTGATCGTATTCCACCAGTTCTTTTGAAGAAATACTACTATCCCGACTAATTTTCCATATTTTCAACAAGTCTCTTTATAATGTTGAGATTCCTGAATATTGGAAACTTTCCTATGTCACCCTAATTAACAAGTCTGGTATGAAATCTGATATAAAGAACTATTGACCCATAATCTATACTCAGCACTAAAGTATTCGAAAATATCATAACTGAATTTCTCATTTTCGACTGTTCCACCATTATATCCACGCAACAACTTGGATTTCGTTCCGGCAGATCTACCGAGTTGGGTTTGATCACATAATTGTTGATTTTCTGTCCGAAGCCTCAGAGAAGGAACAGCAGATCGACTCTATTAACACTGATTTCTCTAAGGGTTTTGACAGGGTGAATCACGAACTCTTTAATCCATAAACTTAATCTCTATGGCTTGGATCTCAGTACTCCAGTGGTTAGGCAGCTATTTATCTAACAGTTCGCAGATAGTCAGAGTAAATCATTACTACTCCCACGCATTTTAAGTAACATCAGAAGTTCCCCAAGGGTCACACCTGGGTCCCCTCATGTTCAATTCATTTATTGATGAAACCACTTTCTGTCTTCCAATAGCAATGCCTTATTATTTGCTGATGATCTGAAAAGCTTCAGAATTCTAAGTGATTTTGAAGATGCTCTTCTTCTTCAATCTGATCTAGATAACCTTTCAACATGGTGCTCATCAAATGGCATGGACTTAAACCCCGATAAATGTCACATTATGCGTTTCTACCGTTCCCACCACCCAGTTTTATTCGATTATGACATCAAAAGGCAGTTGCTGACCAAATTAGAGATCTTGAATCTTCTCTCAGCTTCAATCCCCATATTACAAATATAGTGCAGAAAGTCAAGAAAATGTTAGGCTTCGTCAAGAGAACAACTCGAGATTTGATGATATAACTGCAATAAAAGCTCTCTATTGCTCCTTCGTTCGAACTAATCTTGATTACTGTTCAACGGTCTTGCCCCCACACTACACAACATATACAGGGTGTCCGGTAAACCTTGTACAATATTGAAACTGGCTATAGACCAGGCCATGACTGTTCAGAATATCGGAATTTCACCTCAGTAAAAATCTCATCGTTTTCGAGATAATGAGTATTTTTTTAAATTCAGGAAAATCGCTACCTCACCTTGGATTTTTTAGTGCCATGTCTACAAATTGAGAACAATTCAAATATCTTTGCTGCTGAAGATTACCGATGAGTGATGCTTTCAGATGTACAAAACAGTTTTTTAGAAAACTATACAATTTTTCAAGAAATGAGGGTAAAATGCCAGATTTGAGTTTCACCAATTTTTTTAACGACAGTTTGACATTATTGTTTGAAAAAAACATAACTAAGTGGAATTGGATATTCATTACAAAAGAATGCCCATTTTGTCCAGACTCTACCATGTTATAAAACATATGATAATTATTTTTGGTAGGAGTAGAATTTCGATTATATTGGAGTGTGATGTTATTTTTAGCTAAAATCAACTCCAGTAGACTTTGTCAGTAATGTTTTTTAGTTTTATCGTATCAAGATGAAATGATTAAATAATTATGAGTAATAACGAATCAAATGCTAGGATGATATGTGAAGAAGTGAATACTAATTCAACGTTTTTTTGAATCAACATACACTATAAACCACAATGACGATTATTCAACCTGAATAATATTACAAAAATGTTATTTTCCTTCCACTCGTACGCAGAGTCATCTTTTCAAGAAGAACCTTTTCAAATGCGTTATAGGTTATAGCCCCCAAATCAGCGATTCTCTGAGCGGCATTGTGCAATAGGATATCGTTCTGCATAAAGCGCTGCTGCAGCAGTAGCACTACCTCCACATTCACCATAAATGAAGTGCATATGCGCATATTCTCGGGGAGTATAACGTTTGTACGGCATGACAAAGGAATGAATACCACTGAATGAAACAAGCGGAATAATAAAAAAAATGTCACAAGTTGTTCAAACAAAATGTGACAGCCACCTACTAGATTTTTTCAATTCTGTTTACAGAAGATCCGTTCATGCACAATGCTGTATTTTATTTTTTCATCGGGAAACTATTGCTTCTGTGGACACAACACAGGAGTTAGAAAAGTTAATTTTTGACAAGGATTCACCTCCTAAAACTTTTGCACTTATTTGGTTACACCCTGTATATCTGTCGGTCTCTGAAGCTTCGTTGGACAATTGTGACATTTTTCACAAGAATTCGTTTTAATCGGTGCTATGTCGGATAATCGACATTTCATTTCGATAATTTTATTAGGCTTAATTACATGAAAAGTTAATTTTATTGACATACTATTTAATGCTACCAAGCAGTCCATTCTTTATTATTAACAATCATTTCCACGTTTTATCTTGATGAAATCGAAATAAAATTATTTTTGGGCGTAAGTATAAAAGTTGATGGAAGCCTAGAATAAAACCACGCCTAATTCAATGGAAATCCCTTCCTCCAAAAATAATTATAGTTTGTTTAATTCCATGGTAGAGTCTGGACAAAATGAGCATTCTTTTGAAATGAATGTCCACTACCAATTGGTTATGTTTATTTCAGACAATAATGTCAAACTTTTTTTAAAAAAATTGATGAAACTCAAATCTGTTATTTAACCCTCATTTCTTGATATTTTTTTTCACTTTCTGAAAAACTGTTCTGTACGTCAGAAGCATCACTCATCAGTAATCTTCAGCAGCAAAGATATTTGAATTTGTCTCAATTTGTATACATTCTTAAAATGCCCATTATCTCGAAAACGGTGATATTTTTACTGAGGTGAAGTTCCGATATTCTGAATAGTCATGACCTGGTCTATCACCAGTTTCAATATTGTACAAGGTTTACCCTGTATAACGAGAATTGATAGGATTCTAAATAACTTCCTAAGGTACTGTGAATATGCACTACTGGAATACAATCTAAACATCGCCACTCTTGTGGTCCGCAGCAAACATAGAGATCTTATTCAATGCTATAAATGGCAGATACGATCGCCCCAATCTTCTTTTCAAACCTAATTTCTTGGTACCTTCTCGTTCAACTAGAGAAGTTCAAACATTCCACATACCCTTTACACAGGTCCCACTATACTTTCAATAACTACTTACATCTCACGAACAATCAGATTGGCAAATTCCTTCAACGAGCTCTCATCATTTGGTACATCATTAAGTAGTTTTAAGGCTCATCTTCAACAAATCAACTTGTAAATATTTAAACATTTATTCTCAAAGATGTAAAAATGTCATATTACCACTGTACCCCGTATTTTATTTGCTTATACAGTATAATAATTATTATATTCTTAAAAGGGCATGCCCGTAAACAAATAAATAACTTACATGAATAGTTAGTTGAGGGAATGATCACGGAATCATCGATTATTCACCGAATATACACGGGGCGGGAGGGGGGGGTGAATACAGAATTTCATGAATATTTGAAACACCTGTACTAGATAGAAAAGGATAAGAACAAAAACTATTGGAAAATACATAGAAAAACATAAAGGTAATCAAAGCAGAAACTCTATCTGGAACTCACAAATGTTTAATTTACTCTCTGAAGTTCCCAATCTACAGTGTGTCCTACTTCGGTATTGTTTTCTACTCAGAAAGGACCCCGCACACCTGATTTGGGAAAATGGCTCTCCGTCAAATTTCTTGAATTTTTGATATGTTGTAGAATCAATCATTCTGATAAAATGTTTCGATGGGCGCAACACCATCCTATGACTAGTTTTCGAGATAAAGGGAGTTGAATATGAGAAATATTCACTTTTCATCACTCCGTATCTCCCAAGTTATGATTTAGTTCGGATTTATCTTTTGTGGTATTATCATCACATCCTTGTATGAGTAATTCATGAGATATTCATTTCAAAATCTTTCCGTAGTACAGGGCGATTTCACTTGATAATAATGCTATTTTTAGAAGAGAAAATGCGAAAAGAGGTAGAATTATCACATAATATTATAAATTCATTACATCTATCATCACAGTTGATACAATTTATGCAAGGTGATTCACGAATATGGAAAAATAACGAATTTTGGTTTTTGGTTTGGTTTTTGGGACACCTTGTAGTAATAAACCCAGGTAAAATGACAAAATTCTCGTGAAGAATGTTAAATGATGTGTTTCATTGTATACAGAGTCGAATGATGTCAATTTGAAAAATTAGTTATACTTTAATAAATAAAAACCTTGATCACCCTATAGCTCATAAGGAAGTCCGAAAAGGTAGCAAAATTTTTTCAAGGGAGGACTTGAAATACATTCATTCATATTGTAGAAAATTTTCATCGGAATCGCATGACGGATTTTTCATATACAAGACGAAAAATTTGTGAAAAAATCTAAGATCTGTACATTTCCCCATTGCTATATTTTCACTCCAGTTTTCGGCGGGTTTGCTATAGTTATTCCTCATCGGGCCTCTTTTATTTTGATTTTGATTTTTCAATAAAATAGTGATCAGTTATAAAACCGTACAATAGCGTACCGTATCACTCGTAAAAAAGCCATAACTAGAATTATTATCTGCAGTAGGCGATTCAATGAAGGAGTTATTTTTCATGCTTATTGTTTCTCAGAGGTCATATTATACTTGTTTCATTTGCAGAAATTCCTTTTTTCGAATTTTCACTCTATAAAATAATAAAATTGTGAAAGTCTCAATAAAGCATTATTATCGCCCTGTACTACAAAAAGATTTGGTAATAAATTTCTCAAGAATTTGTCACACAAGGAAAATACCACATAGGATAAATCAGAATAAAATCATAATTTGAATATAATTCTATCGGTTAATATAAAGTATATATTAATTCAAATTCTCGCCAAATTTTTACACCAAAGAACGTTTAATTTTTCAATTATGTTTCTGTATCTTCGAATCGTATATATTATGTTTGTATATAGTATATACCCACTTTTCGAAAACTTTTCTCTTCCTTTTTCTTGTATTCGAAACATTATCTGAATCATCTTCGAATACCTACATAACATCACTTATTAATATATTCCTGTTATCTCGTAGTAGGCATGAAGGCATGGAGAACAATTCAAGAGGGTAATATGTTAGTTGATTCCGATGATATCAACATTGTTCAGGAACGAGTTGAAGCTGAAAACTTCCGTACTAGGAATGGTCGATGGAGTGGTTTGATTCAATTTCATATACAGTCGTTCCCTCGCCTTGATATTGAATTTTCAAAATCACTTACTGAAACATATCATTTACACTTGGCTGCGTCATATGTCCAAGATACAATCCGTAGAGATAGTGAAGTAGACAACATTTTAGAAGTCGATGAATTACATGGGGAGCCCAATTTTTTACGATTCAGAGTATTTTCTCGGTTCATGAATGCTGCTGAATACATGCTTTGGGTTGTTTTCACTGAAAGAGGTGACAATAATCCAGAAGATCCAGCTCTCCCCATTTCGGGATATTATTGTACTTGTAAGTCCGGTACTAGGACTTTAGGAACTTGTGCGCATGGTGCTAGCGTAATATGGTTTTTGGTGTACGCTATATCAAAGAAAACATACATTTTCCATCAAATCGTCTTTTAGATTTCATAGGTGATGCTGCAAATAGAATGCTTCCAGACGTCATGAATATCGGTCCAGAAATAGTTTTATTCAATTGGTTATTCTCTCATGTGTGAATGTTCATAAGAATCTTCTTCTAATTCGTATTTGATAATGGTTTTTGATTATGGAAAAATTCAGTTATCCATCAAGTATTTTTCTTGTGTTGTCATGATATGTGCATTACTCGTGCCAACCCAATTAGCAAATTATATCCTATATGGATATCTAGTGCTAGCATGGAGTGCACACCGACCACCCGGGGTGGTGCTATGGGTGTTTCTGGGTTTTACTACAGCTGAAAAGTGAATACGCCACCAAAAATCAGTCGCCCCGGAGCGCCACGGAAAAATAATAATAATAGCCGTCCTCTACCCGCACAAGCTATGCTTTTGGGTACACTCTCTGAGTGTTTACGAGGGGCTATTATTATTATTATATTATTATTCAAGTCGCTATATCCGCGGATATAGATATCCGAAAGATATATCACATCTCGTTAAACTTCTATCAATTTATGTATGAATATATACAGGGTGATTCCTAAGTTGATACTTTTTTTTTAACTGTGTATAGAACTCGTTAAATTAAACAGCTTTTTCAAATAACTTATTATTGACGTATTACCTACCTGATAACACTAGTATCCTACGACATTCATCCTAATGACATGTGCCTAAGATTTATCCACTTGAAATGATCCTTATATCGTTACATTCAACGGATATTCATATGACATATTACATCCGATTCCTAGCAGACCTCTTGAGACTCCTGCATTATCCATGACGGGCATCTTTATTATAGTGGCCGTTCAAGTTGTTATTGGTTAATAATCCATATTTCTAGTGGAGTAGGCCTCATGCGGGGACACCACTATAGAAAAAAACGCGCCAGAAACTTTAACTCTGTGGTGGCGTGGAAATGAGTTGAAATAATGTTGATTTCACTTCAATTAATTCCTTACTTTTACGTTTTGAAGAAATATCTAACATAAGTATCTTCTCATTCACATCAGGAGACTTCGATGGATTGGTTAGTCTACACATCTAAGATCCACACCTACAATCCAGTGGAGTCAAGTGGTCATTTATTAGAGTAAAGTAATGAAAATAAATTAACTTTTTCACAAATTGTTTGCCTTGTACATGAAAAACCCGTCAAAGGATTCCGTTGAAAATTGTGTACGATATGAATGAAAGTACTTCGAGTTCTCCCATGAAAAAATATCGCTACCTTTTTGGACTCCCTTAGGAGCTATAGGGTGATGAAAAAAATCAAGGTTTTTGTATATTAAAGTATAACAAATTTTTCAAATTGACATCATTCGACTCTGTTCACGATAAAATACATCATTCACGAGAATTTTGTCATTTTAGGTGGGTATATTACTACAAGGTGTCCCAAAAACCAAAATTCGTTATTTTTCCATATTCGTGACTCACCTTGTATAAATTGTATCAACTGTGATGATAGATGAAATGAATTTATAATATTATGTGATAATTCTAACTTTTTTCGAATTTTCTCTTCATAAAACAACAGAATTATGAAAGCCTCAAAATAGCATTATTATCAAGTGAAATTGCCCTGTACTACGGATAGATTTTGAAATGAATATCTCATGAATTCGTCATACAAGGATGTGATGATAATACCGCAAAAGATAAATCCGAACTAAATCATAACTTGGGAGATACGGAGTGATGAAAAGTGAATATTTCTCATATTCAACACCCTGTATTTCGATAACTAGTCATAGGATGGTGTTGCGCCCATTGAAATATTTCATCAGAATGATCAATTCTACAACATATCAAAAATTCAAGAGATTACACGGAGAGCCATTTTCCCATATTAGGTGTGCGGAGTCCTTTCCATCTTCTGGTTGATAAAATATTCCTATATCCATTTCCACGGTTTCATATGGTCATTGGCCTCAGATCCTGGTGCAGGAAACCCCAAAGATCTCAGTGCTTGAACACTGAAATGTACAGGGTGTTATCTGTACCTGCCAACATTATCAACGCTTATTCATCCGTTTGGTTGATTTCGAAAATAAAATAAAAAAATTCTAGTTGCAAAGTACCTGGAAGTGTTCAATTAAAGTTGTAGAAAATAATCAAATATCATTTCTCCATGACAAGCTGAAAAGTGACAAATTGGGGATAACATACATTGAGTGCGATTAGAAACCTCAACACCCTGTTAATTTGGAACCCTTGGACTGGTTTTGAAAAATTAAAACTTCAAGTTATAGTACTCGACGAGTACTATTCAAAGATGTTGACAGATATGAATTATTCTCATTTTTATGGCCTACTATGCTCTGCTGAATGGGTCGAAATTTCGAGAAGGACAATTAGGCATTTTTCTCGGAAAAGTGAATAGCCTGTTTAATTTGGGCATATTTGGAACACCAAGTTTCAGCTCAATATCTCATATAGGGTGTTAGTTATATGATGAAAAATTTCCAAATTCATGCTTTTTTGACTGACCCTGTATGAAAGTCTATGAACTTTAGAGAGAAGATGAAGTTGTCATTTAATGAAAGAACACTTGGCACACTCAGTTACGAAGTTACATGGTTCTAATCGTTTCATGGAGTTGTCTCTAGTTTAAATGAAAAGTTGAAAAGGTGTATTTAATTTCAGAACAATAAACAAGAACTGGAATAAATAGAACAGTTTCCTCCGATATTGGTGTTATCAATATATCCCCCTTCACGCTCTATACATTTTTCATAACGCCGGTGCCGTCTCAAATTTCCCCGGGTCTTTCTCTCTTGGTCCTGTGTTATTTCACCACACTTTTGCCTTATCATTCTTTGATTCTTTCAAGTTGTGATCTTCAATGCTTAGTAATTCGATCAAATCCAAGAAATTCGAAGTAAAAAAATTATACAATGTTTCACCATTTAGTGTGTGTTAAAAAAACACCGGAATTAGTAGACGGTTTTTGAATATTCCTACCCAGGCATTGATTTTTCGTGAATACTCTCTTTTTGCATTTATCACTCAGCGTGGATTCTCCCTTGACCAGTACCTGGAATTCTCAGTGGACACTCTACCGTTAGTCGTAAATGTCGCCTCATCGGTGAAGAGAATATTGCTTAGAAATTTGTCATCATTCCAATATTCACCTTGGCGGAATAAACAGAATTCCAACCTGCGTTCCTCATCAGCTCGTTCTAACGTGTGCATGATTTTTGGTTTGAAGGGAATAACTTTTTTTTCAAAAATGTACTTATTTTAGATAGGCTAACGTGTAAATATCGTGAAATCTGCCTGAAGAGTATTGTTGATCATACTGTAGAATTTGTCCGGCTATCTCTAGATTTTCTATATGTCTCGGTATATGTTTATCATTAAGACTCCCGGTTCTATTGAATAATCCTATGTTGATTTGGAGTATTTTTCTACGTGGAGGGTGCCTTCGATAAGGCAAGAACAGAGGTCTTCTGCAATGCACTGCAGATTAGGGGAACTCCTCCTACGCTGATCAGCTGGGTAGCATAGGCCATCAAGCGGAGAAAAGTGACGGCGTCTCTAGGAGAGAGCCAGGCTGACATCGTGGTGAGGGGCGGCTGCCCGCAAGGTAGCTGTCCCTTCCCTCACCTTTGGTGTCTGGTTATGGACAAACTCCTTAAGAGACTAGCCGCCAAGGGTTTCTACGCCCAGGCCTATGCCGACGACGGGCTCATCTTGGTGACGGGCCTTTTTCTACATGTGGTCTGTGGCCGGATATAGTTGGCAGGAAAATAGAAAGGTGGTGCGAGCAAGTCGGCCTCGCAGTCAATCCGACTAAAACAGAGAATATTCTCTTCACCAAGAGATTACCAGTAATAGGAGGAAAACCCCTAGAGCTGTCTAGAGAGGTAAAATACCTTGGGGTGATTCTGGACTCGAAGCTAACTTGAGGGCCACACGTCGATTGAGTAGTCGAGAAGGCGGTGGTCGCTATATGGACTCTGCTCCGGGCGGTGGGAGGGTTGTGGGGCCTCAAACCTCACATTCCCCACTGGATCTACACGTCGGTAATCAGACCCAAAATCCTATATAGAGCAGTAGTCTGGTGGCCGAGAGTGGACCAGATAACCACAACCAACAAGCTGGGAAAAATTTAAAGACTAGCTTGTAGGTGAATAACCGGCACGATGAGGACGACCTACTCGGCAGCCCTAGACGCCCGCCCCCTGCTGGGTCTGCCGTCGCTTCCAACTTGTATCTGAGAATGCAGGACTAGGGGAGCTGGCGAGGAGAGGGTACACAGGATAGGGCACACCGAAATCGCTGTGATAGCGGAGAAAGAAATCCCACTATCTGCTAAAGAGATACAGGCAGAGGATACAGTAAGGTGAGAAAGGACGATCTTGCTAGAGATCCCAGACAGGAGAGAGTGGGAAGAGGAAAGTGTGATCTTTCCCCCAAAAAGGCTGGTCTGCTTTACAGGCGGGTCCAAACTGGAGGAAGGAAAAACCGGAGTAGGGGTTTACTTAGAAAACGGAGGAAAAAGAGCCTATGCGCTAGGTTCTCTGACAACAGTCTTCCAAGCCAGTCTTCCTGGAGGCAACCAGAATGGACGAGGTGAGGTCCGGCCCAGAGGGACATGTATATGTCTGCCCTGATAGTCAGGCCGCCATCAGAGTTCTGAATGCAACCAGAACCAAAACTGGTTCAGGAGTGCAGAGATGTCGTGGAGAGTCTTGCGATTGAAAAAGAAATAACGCTGATGTGGGTCCGGGCCATGCAGGGATTGGAGGCAACGAACAGGCGGACCAGCTAACCGAGCAAGGAGCTGAGCATCCCTACTACGGGCCCGAACCCGCATAACAAGGAGACAAGTAACAACGGCACTGAATGATCGGGCCGTTGCTACATTAGGAAAAGAGTGGAGAGGAATTGGCGGCTGCAAGCAGTCAAAGCAGATGATTTCGGGCCCGACAGGGCAAGGACGGCCAAGATACTGAAGCTAAGCCGCAAAGAACTCTGACTGTCTGTGGGAGTTCTAACCGGCCCCTGTGGCCTCAGGAGGCACTTGGCTCTTATCAGAGTTGAGGCAGACCCACTATCCGTGGAATGTGGTGAGGAGGAGGACTTCTTCCACTTCCTGTGCGAATGTGGTATTTATTGCAGGCTCAGACAAAACGTCTTCGGAGCTGCTACTATTAAGGAGGAGAAATTGCACTCATTGCTTTGGAAGCATATTTTGACTTTCATAAGAAGGTCGAAGAGGTTCGACCACGTATCCGCTCACTGGGGCATAGTCGCTGACGCTTGCGTGATTTGGTTCACGATCTGGATGTCTCCTGTTGAATGCTTCAGCGGCTTCTCTCATTGATCGAGCATCAACTAAACGCACAATCTCAATTCTCTCGACTAAGTTGAGATTTACTATTTTGAAAATTCTTTGAGGATAACTGTCAAAATTATAACAAAGGAAAAACAGACAACTTGAAAATGTAATTATTATTTGAAACATAGCAATAAGGCCTACTACCTGGCGCAATAAGGCCTTATTGCGTCATGTTTTAATTAATAATTATTACATTTTTCGTCAATAATTTAATTTAAATTGACTACGTCTCCATGCCATTTTGAAATTCCAGTTGAAATTATCCTCAACTGAAGATGAGCATTTTTATGCTTGAAAACATGTTTTTGATATTGTTATGTTGATACAACCCCACTTTGGACAAGTCATTGCCAAAGCTGCGTTGACAACAGCCCCCTTCCTATCCTAGGGTTCAAATATATATTTATATTTAGTTTCTTTATACTGAAACTCCACTTTAAGGATCGACTACTTCCTTCATATGATATTCGAAAATATTGAATTTTATTCAACTGAATTAAGAATATATTAGATTGAATGAAACAGATGTGGCGATTATATTGTTACAATAGATAGCAGTTGAAAATTGATATCTGAATGTTTCATCATCCTGGAGGTAGCTTTTTCTGAGGTTATTCTGAAACAACCTAAAACGCTGAATATCACATTATGTCATCCTTAGCTGGAACAAACAATAAATAGGGATTGAGACGTGTTTGAAAGGTCGTGTCTATTCATCAAATGAGTAGGCGAATATGCTGCCCATCGGGGCTGGTTAACCACATACGGCGCTGGTTAACCACATACGGCGCTAATTTCCTATTTCAGAAAAGTTATCTGTTGATGAGCCATTTTCACAAAATGCAATGCGTGCACACATGAAGGAATGCGGAGCCCCCATATGGGTATAGCATATTCGCCTACTCCTATACGCACGGACAAATGGCATCCTATACATAAAGGGTGTCCGGTAAACCTTGTACAATATTGAAACTGGTGATAGACCAGGTCATGACTGTTCAGAATATCGGAATTTCACCTTGGTAAAAATCTCACCGTTTTCGAGATAATGAGCATTTTTTTAATTTTTGGAAAATCACTACCTCACCTTGGATTTTTGAGTGCCATGTCTACAATTTGAGACCAATTCAAATATTTTTGCTGCTAAATATTACTGATGAGTGATGCTTTCAGTCTTACAAAACAGTTTTTCAGAATTCGATAAAAAATTTCAAAAAATTAGGGTAAAATACCAGATATGAGTTTCACCAATTTTTTTAACAACAGTTTTACATTATTGTTTGAAAAAACCATAACCAAGTGGAAGTGGATATTCATTACTAAAGAAAGCTCATTTTGTCCAGACTCCACCATGGTATAAAACATATGATAATTATTTTTGGAAGGAGTAGAATTTCGATTATATTAGAGTGTGATGTTATTCTGAGCTAAAATCAACTCCATTAGACTTTGTCAGTAATGTCTTTTATTTTCATCCTATCAAGATGAAATGATAAAATAATTATGAGTATTAACGAATCAACTGTTTAGAAGCATTCAATGAGATGTAAAGAAGTTATACTAATCCAACGTTTTTTTGAATCAACATACACTATAAACCACAATTACGATTATTCAACATTGCACTGAATAATATTACAAAAATGTTATTTTCCATCCACTCGCACGGAGAGACATCTTTTCAAGAAGAACTTTTTCAAATGCGTTATAGGTTATAGCCCCCAAATCAGCGATTGTCTGAGCGGCATTGTGCAAACGGATATCGTTCTGCATAAAGCGATGAATGTAGTGGATAAGCGCATATTCTCGGGGAGTATAACGTGTGTAAGGCATGACAAAGAAATAAATACCACCGAATGAAACAAGCGGAATAATTTCAAAAAACTTCTATAGATGTCACAAGTTGTTCTAACAAAATGTGACAGCCACCTACTAGATTTTTTCAATTCTATTTACAGAAGATCTGTTCGTACATAATGCTATGTTTTATTGTTTTATTGGGAAACTATTGCTTCTACGGACACAATACTGGAGTTAGAAAAGTTTTTCATTTTCGACAAGGATTCACCCCCTAAAAAATTTTGCAATTATTTCGTTACTCCCTATATATTTGTCGGTCTCTGAAACCTAGTTGGAATCTGGATGTTGGATAATTGCGACATTTATCACAAGAATTTGTATTAATCGGTGCCATGTCGGATAATCGACATTTCATTTCGATAATTTTATTAGGCTTGATCACATGAAAAGTAAATTTTATTGACATACTATTTGATGCTACCAAGCAGTCTATTCTTCAATATTAATAATCATTTCCACATTTTATCTTGATATGATCGGAATAAAATAATTTTTGGGCGTAAGTATGAAAGTTGACGGAAGCCTAGAATAAAACCACGCCTAATTAAATGGAAATCACTTCCTCCAAAAATAATCATAGTTTGTTTTATACCATGGTAGAGTCTGGACAAAATGAGCATTCTTTTGAAATGAATGTCCATTACCAATTGGTTATGTTTCTTTCAGACAATAATGTCAAACTTTAAAAAAAAAAATGATAAAATGCAAATCTGTCATTTTACCCTCATTTCTAGAATTTTTTGTTCACTTTCTGAAAAACTGTTCTGTACTTCTAAAAGCAACACTTATCAATAATATTCAGCAGCAAATATATTTGAATTCATCTCAATTTGCGTACATGGCACTCAAATATCCAAGGATAGGTAGCGATTTTCCAGAAATTATTAAAATGCCTATTACGGTGATATTTTTACAGAGGTGAAATTCCGATATTCTGAACAGTCATGACCTGATTCAGAAGAAAATATTTGATGACACTACTTGGCAGAAGCCCATTAAACTAATAATAAAATGGATTAAGCAATCCAGACTTCTGCATTCAACCTATACAATAGGTATAATCGTCGGCAAGTCTCCAACAGAAAACAACTACTGCCCCCTACGACCATTGAATTATATCTGTTATATTCTTGGCAAAGTATTCTACAAGAACTACTTTGCAATGTTCTCCCAATCTCAATGCCAAAACATGTCTCAACCCACACGAGGGAACACCTACGGACCGGTTTCATGGTTCCTTGCCAATCATCAGCGCAGGGTAGCTCACCCAACGCAATCGATAAATATCTTGACCCCAAGATTCGAAGAGCACTCCGACTATGGTGTCGACTTCGTCTGAAGCCAAATAAATTCAGAAGAAAATATTTGATGACACTACTTGGCAGAAGCCCATTAAACTAATAATAAAATGGATTAAGCAATCCAGACTTCTGCATTCAACCTATACAATAGGTATAATCGTCGGCAAGTCTCCAACAGAAAACAACTACTGCCCCCTACGACCATTGAATTATATCTGTTATATTCTTGGCAAAGTATTCTACAAGAACTACTTTGCAATGTTCTCCCAATCTCAATGCCAAAACATGTCTCAACCCACACGAGGGAACACCTACGGACCGGTTTCATGGTTCCTTGCCAATCATCAGCGCAGGGTAGCTCACCCAACGCAATCGATAAATATCTTGACCCCAAGATTCGAAGAGCACTCCGACTATGGTGTCGACTTCGTCTGAAGCCAAATAAATTCAGAAGAAAATATTTGATGACACTACTTGGCAGAAGCCCATTAAACTAATAATAAAATGGATTAAGCAATCCAGACTTCTGCATTCAACCTATACAATAGGTATAATCGTCGGCAAGTCTCCAACAGAAAACAACTACTGCCCCCTACGACCATTGAATTATATCTGTTATATTCTTGGCAAAGTATTCTACAAGAACTACTTTGCAATGTTCTCCCAATCTCAATGCCAAAACATGTCTCAACCCACACGAGGGAACACCTACGGACCGGTTTCATGGTTCCTTGCCAATCATCAGCGCAGGGTAGCTCACCCAACGCAATCGATAAATATCTTGACCCCAAGATTCGAAGAGCACTCCGACTATGGTGTCGACTTCGTCTGAAGCCAAATAAATTCAGAAGAAAATATTTGATGACACTACTTGGCAGAAGCCCATTAAACTAATAATAAAATGGATTAAGCAATCCAGACTTCTGCATTCAACCTATACAATAGGTATAATCGTCGGCAAGTCTCCAACAGAAAACAACTACTGCCCCCTACGACCATTGAATTATATCTGTTATATTCTTGGCAAAGTATTCTACAAGAACTACTTTGCAATGTTCTCCCAATCTCAATGCCAAAACATGTCTCAACCCACACGAGGGAACACCTACGGACCGGTTTCATGGTTCCTTGCCAATCATCAGCGCAGGGTAGCTCACCCAACGCAATCGATAAATATCTTGACCCCAAGATTCGAAGAGCACTCCGACTATGGTGTCGACTTCGTCTGAAGCCAAATAAATTCAGAAGAAAATATTTGATGACACTACTTGGCAGAAGCCCATTAAACTAATAATAAAATGGATTAAGCAATCCAGACTTCTGCATTCAACCTATACAATAGGTATAATCGTCGGCAAGTCTCCAACAGAAAACAACTACTGCCCCCTACGACCATTGAATTATATCTGTTATATTCTTGGCAAAGTATTCTACAAGAACTACTTTGCAATGTTCTCCCAATCTCAATGCCAAAACATGTCTCAACCCACACGAGGGAACACCTACGGACCGGTTTCATGGTTCCTTGCCAATCATCAGCGCAGGGTAGCTCACCCAACGCAATCGATAAATATCTTGACCCCAAGATTCGAAGAGCACTCCGACTATGGTGTCGACTTCGTCTGAAGCCAAATAAATTCAGAAGAAAATATTTGATGACACTACTTGGCAGAAGCCCATTAAACTAATAATAAAATGGATTAAGCAATCCAGACTTCTGCATTCAACCTATACAATAGGTATAATCGTCGGCAAGTCTCCAACAGAAAACAACTACTGCCCCCTACGACCATTGAATTATATCTGTTATATTCTTGGCAAAGTATTCTACAAGAACTACTTTGCAATGTTCTCCCAATCTCAATGCCAAAACATGTCTCAACCCACACGAGGGAACACCTACGGACCGGTTTCATGGTTCCTTGCCAATCATCAGCGCAGGGTAGCTCACCCAACGCAATCGATAAATATCTTGACCCCAAGATTCGAAGAGCACTCCGACTATGGTGTCGACTTCGTCTGAAGCCAAATAAATTCAGAAGAAAATATTTGATGACACTACTTGGCAGAAGCCCATTAAACTAATAATAAAATGGATTAAGCAATCCAGACTTCTGCATTCAACCTATACAATAGGTATAATCGTCGGCAAGTCTCCAACAGAAAACAACTACTGCCCCCTACGACCATTGAATTATATCTGTTATATTCTTGGCAAAGTATTCTACAAGAACTACTTTGCAATGTTCTCCCAATCTCAATGCCAAAACATGTCTCAACCCACACGAGGGAACACCTACGGACCGGTTTCATGGTTCCTTGCCAATCATCAGCGCAGGGTAGCTCACCCAACGCAATCGATAAATATCTTGACCCCAAGATTCGAAGAGCACTCCGACTATGGTGTCGACTTCGTCTGAAGCCAAATAAATTCAGAAGAAAATATTTGATGACACTACTTGGCAGAAGCCCATTAAACTAATAATAAAATGGATTAAGCAATCCAGACTTCTGCATTCAACCTATACAATAGGTATAATCGTCGGCAAGTCTCCAACAGAAAACAACTACTGCCCCCTACGACCATTGAATTATATCTGTTATATTCTTGGCAAAGTATTCTACAAGAACTACTTTGCAATGTTCTCCCAATCTCAATGCCAAAACATGTCTCAACCCACACGAGGGAACACCTACGGACCGGTTTCATGGTTCCTTGCCAATCATCAGCGCAGGGTAGCTCACCCAACGCAATCGATAAATATCTTGACCCCAAGATTCGAAGAGCACTCCGACTATGGTGTCGACTTCGTCTGAAGCCAAATAAATTCAGAAGAAAATATTTGATGACACTACTTGGCAGAAGCCCATTAAACTAATAATAAAATGGATTAAGCAATCCAGACTTCTGCATTCAACCTATACAATAGGTATAATCGTCGGCAAGTCTCCAACAGAAAACAACTACTGCCCCCTACGACCATTGAATTATATCTGTTATATTCTTGGCAAAGTATTCTACAAGAACTACTTTGCAATGTTCTCCCAATCTCAATGCCAAAACATGTCTCAACCCACACGAGGGAACACCTACGGACCGGTTTCATGGTTCCTTGCCAATCATCAGCGCAGGGTAGCTCACCCAACGCAATCGATAAATATCTTGACCCCAAGATTCGAAGAGCACTCCGACTATGGTGTCGACTTCGTCTGAAGCCAAATAAATTCAGAAGAAAATATTTGATGACACTACTTGGCAGAAGCCCATTAAACTAATAATAAAATGGATTAAGCAATCCAGACTTCTGCATTCAACCTATACAATAGGTATAATCGTCGGCAAGTCTCCAACAGAAAACAACTACTGCCCCCTACGACCATTGAATTATATCTGTTATATTCTTGGCAAAGTATTCTACAAGAACTACTTTGCAATGTTCTCCCAATCTCAATGCCAAAACATGTCTCAACCCACACGAGGGAACACCTACGGACCGGTTTCATGGTTCCTTGCCAATCATCAGCGCAGGGTAGCTCACCCAACGCAATCGATAAATATCTTGACCCCAAGATTCGAAGAGCTGATGATTGGCAAGGAACCATGAAACCGGTCCGTAGGTGTTCCCTCGTGTGGGTTGAGACATGTTTTGGCATTGAGATTGGGAGAACATTGCAAAGTAGTTCTTGTAGAATACTTTGCCAAGAATATAACAGATATAATTCAATGGTCGTAGGGGGCAGTAGTTGTTTTCTGTTGGAGACTTGCCGACGATTATACCTATTGTATAGGTTGAATGCAGAAGTCTGGATTGCTTAATCCATTTTATTATTAGTTTAATGGGCTTCTGCCAAGTAGTGTCATCAAATATTTTCTTCTGAATTTATTTGGCTTCAGACGAAGTCGACACCATAGTCGGAGTGCTCTTCGAATCTTGGGGTCAAGATATTTATCGATTGCGTTGGGTGAGCTACCCTGCGCTGATGATTGGCAAGGAACCATGAAACCGGTCCGTAGGTGTTCCCTCGTGTGGGTTGAGACATGTTTTGGCATTGAGATTGGGAGAACATTGCAAAGTAGTTCTTGTAGAATACTTTGCCAAGAATATAACAGATATAATTCAATGGTCGTAGGGGGCAGTAGTTGTTTTCTGTTGGAGACTTGCCGACGATTATACCTATTGTATAGGTTGAATGCAGAAGTCTGGATTGCTTAATCCATTTTATTATTAGTTTAATGGGCTTCTGCCAAGTAGTGTCATCAAATATTTTCTTCTGAATTTATTTGGCTTCAGACGAAGTCGACACCATAGTCGGAGTGCTCTTCGAATCTTGGGGTCAAGATATTTATCGATTGCGTTGGGTGAGCTACCCTGCGCTGATGATTGGCAAGGAACCATGAAACCGGTCCGTAGGTGTTCCCTCGTGTGGGTTGAGACATGTTTTGGCATTGAGATTGGGAGAACATTGCAAAGTAGTTCTTGTAGAATACTTTGCCAAGAATATAACAGATATAATTCAATGGTCGTAGGGGGCAGTAGTTGTTTTCTGTTGGAGACTTGCCGACGATTATACCTATTGTATAGGTTGAATGCAGAAGTCTGGATTGCTTAATCCATTTTATTATTAGTTTAATGGGCTTCTGCCAAGTAGTGTCATCAAATATTTTCTTCTGAATTTATTTGGCTTCAGACGAAGTCGACACCATAGTCGGAGTGCTCTTCGAATCTTGGGGTCAAGATATTTATCGATTGCGTTGGGTGAGCTACCCTGCGCTGATGATTGGCAAGGAACCATGAAACCGGTCCGTAGGTGTTCCCTCGTGTGGGTTGAGACATGTTTTGGCATTGAGATTGGGAGAACATTGCAAAGTAGTTCTTGTAGAATACTTTGCCAAGAATATAACAGATATAATTCAATGGTCGTAGGGGGCAGTAGTTGTTTTCTGTTGGAGACTTGCCGACGATTATACCTATTGTATAGGTTGAATGCAGAAGTCTGGATTGCTTAATCCATTTTATTATTAGTCATGACCTGGTCTATCACTAGTTTCAATATTGTACAAGGTTTACCGGACATCCTGTATAATTCCATGATTCTGGTACCAAGATCTAGGGGTTTTAGGGTAAACCAGAACCCGATGTTAGCTCGGTGATATAAGAGTCCCTACTATGTCTTCCCTATGTGTTCACTTCTCAACTAAATATTAGTTTTTCATAGCTAGCTATGATGTGGGTATATTTTTCTCTGAATGCTAGTTCCCGAGTGAATGAAAATAAATGAAAATTATTTTATTCTTTCTGGAATATTCTGGCATAGCACAATTTCTCTTTCAGCACCTTTTCTGGTCGTTTCTGAATTTATTATTATATTCGTAGGCCACCAGTAGTCATAACGCTTGATCGGATTACAACTTGTACCTCACTACATAATAGGTACTAGTAATCTGGTGAGAAATAAACATCTAATTAGTGTTTTAGCTGACTTTGTTTACTAGATAATTAGAATCAATATGTACAATCTCGAGAACGCATACACATTTATATTTTCAAACAAGATTAGATAAAGATCGAATAATGGCCTTACAATAGCAAAGAATCTCTCAATTGGTAGTACTTACGGAAAACGGATTCGTTTCACGCGTTTTTGTGTTTGAGTTATAACTTAAAATAATTCAAAAATGATTAACAACGAATACAATAAAATCGAGTATATTGATGGTGCTAAAGAAGAGGAAGTACTCAGGTGAGTAATAAATATACAGATGATGATTTTTCATAACTGCTTGGTGTCAGTTTTCTATCATCTGTGACATATTGAACAAAATCATTTATATTTCAATGACCATAGATGTGGTTTCGGAAACCACAATTAAATGTTAATCCCTTTATATCATACTAATATACAGGGTGTATAATAAATGATGTAATTCATTTCAGGTGGTGATTTCTTGTCATATTTTATGAAAAAGAGTTTATATAAACGTATGTCCTAAATTACTTTGTTTTCAAGTGACGGAGTGTAAAAGTTTTAATAAAAATTCGGTTATTTATTAATTACTCAAAAATCTTTCCGTCGATTTTCATGGAACTTTGGTGTTTTTATTAGCAGTTACAAGGGGCTTGTTTTCATGAGGTTAGATTTCAAATTATAAGTAGCAAAGGGTCACCTGCTAAAAATCATTGCACGCCACTGTTTTTCTCTAAGTTTCATATTTTCATCTGATTAAACATTTAAAAATACAACTCTCATATAATGCCGTGAATTTGAAATAGCAACACTTCATCAATCCATAGATTGCCTTAATTAATTTATTTCTACCTGAAATCCTTTATTGGTTTCGTCGTTGATGTACTGGTTGGTTGTTGTGTTCCTGGGCCTATTATTGTCAACTGTTTCTAAGAAAACTTAACAATACATTTGTGCATAAAATTAAATAGAAAATCAAGAAAATATGGAGAATCTGAAAAAACGATCATTCACATAAATTTTTGATGGTGTGTAATCACCATTCCTACGTCACTGACTTTGATTTGACAAAGTTTAGCTATTTCAAACATATATTTATTAACTACGAATATGGATAATAAAGACAGCCTATGTGATGCCAAAAAAAATGAGCATCGACTTCGAATTGGACGCTGCTGAATTAATGCGCTTGCGCCGAACATTCCTATTCAAAGACACGATTTTGTTTTTTCATCTCTTTCTAGTGCATATGATTCGGTACCAAAAATTATCGAAGATATGAAAAGCATATGTTGTGTGGTGCTAATTCGGCAAATTCCAACATAACCTCATATCCGGATAAGGTTACAGAGAGCAAGTGTAGATTGTGCTAATTATAAGAGGGCGGCATTATATGGGTTTTATTCCTGAGAATATGACACATTTCATAAATTTCTAGATTCATTCATGCCTAAAAGAATTTAAGATCACCGCGTTTCACTTCGAGTTCGTGTTCAGGAGGCAAAAATACATCACTACCAGCAAACTATTTTTCTCGGCGGTTATGAGGCCGACGTGGAACGATATTTACCTTTTCAAACAATAGTCCGTTACATATTTCTTCAAGTTTAATAGGTCCGCTTTTGGCAGAAAATTGATTGATGAAACTCTGGTAGCAGGTAACAAACATACATTTGATTGATTTTAGAGTTACAAATGGATCAATGAATCGTTTTTTTAATGACATGAAGTTTACTTGACCGTCTTGCATAATTCTTTTTCTTAATTTATTCACATTTCAGAAAAATGTTAGCCCGTTTTCAATATGGGATGGTTGAAAATGTCAAAAGAAGCCTAACCTTAAAAATGTATGACAAATCGCGTGATTCAGAATTTGCCATGCGCAATAGTTTCTCAGCGACCGTTTGAGAAAAGGTAAGATAGATATTTCTGGCTTCAATCTGATAACATTGCGTCTTATGGCGTGTTATCAATATTCGTAGTTAATAGATATATGATTTCAAATTCACGGAATCATAAGCAACTTGTATTTTCAATTATTTATTCTAAAAAAATATGAAACTTAGAGAAAAACAGTGGCGTACAATGATTTTTAACATAAATATCAATCAGGTAACCATCTGCCTCTTATGATTTGAAATATAATTTCATAATACTGCTAATAGTTACACCAGGTATCATCAAAATGGTCAAAAAAGCTTTTGAGTAATTGATAAAATACCGATTTTTAAATGAAACTTTGACACCCCGTTTCTCAGAAACGAAGCAAGTTAGGACACACGTTTATATGAAATTTTCTGCATAAATATGATAAGGGATCACCAACTGAAATTAATGACATCATTTAGTATACACCCTGTATGAAGGCCAAGCTGTAGATAAAAATAAGGGGCTCTTTTCACACAAAATAAAGAACGCAAAGGGCCTATACTACTTTTCATAAGATAGTTCGTAAATGAAAACCCAGGTTTCCGACCCAGCAACATCGCTATGTGAAATTTTTTGAACAAGAAATTGTTGAAGTATACCACAAAAATGCTGGTGCAAACGATAAACTTTATTCGTGTCAGGTTTCAGAAAAATATATAACAAGGCTTATTAAACAAAACTATCAATAGATACATAGCAATTCTCCTATATATCAGCCGTCTTGAAAAACAGAAAAACAAATAATGTAAATATCTCAACACTTTCCCTAATTAAAATGTTTTTCTAGTTGAATAGTCCCATTTCTTGACGAAACTTCTGGAATCTGGTTTGTTCACCTAGTTGAAACACTGTTGCTACCTTTTTGACAGTGATTTCACCCCCGTTGACAGGTTCTCACAAAAAACTGTTGTAACTTTATATGTATATGAGTCGAATGGCTGCTTCGTTGTCGACTTGAAGATGGGGAATAAAATCTATGCCAGTAACTTCCATCAAAAGGCGTTTCAACCAGATAATTTCACGTGCAGCTTCACTAGCCGCAACAATATCTGCCTCTGTAGTAGAAATAGCTACGGACGACTGCTTGTGACTCAGCCAAGTAACTGCACCTCCCGCATATGAACAAATAACTCCAGATGTAGATCTCCCAGATTGTGCATCTCCTCCATGGTCTGCATCACTGTAACTTTCCAACAACTGTAGTTTATTGTCGTGTATGTATCTGATTCCATAATCCATAGTCCCTCGGATATACTGAAAAATGCGTTCAACTTTGACAACATCTTCTTTCGTAGGATTTTCTAAACTTCGGGAAATAACTCCAACTGCATAAGCAATATCAGGTCTGGTAGCTACCATCAAATACATCAGCGATCCAACGGCCTGTCTATATGGAAAATCATCACTATGTTCACAATCAGCTTTCCCTGAATCAGAACCGTCTTTTATAATTGGAGTAGAAACGGGTCGACATAACGTCATAACAAAACGTGGTAAAACTTCCGTTACATTGAGCATCTGATTTTCAAAAATTTTTTTTTGAACTCACGTATTTGGTTTGTGGTATTTGGTTGGTGTTGAACAATTCAAGAAATGAGCGAGCGAAGTGAGCGCATTCTTATTATCTTTTCACTACTTTATCGATATCTCCTAACTTTATCTAGACAAGCTCATTCCTCATTTGATGGTAAAGAACAATTTAAAAAATTCGCGAGCGAAGCGTATTTCTCGTATTTCTTGTACTCCCCATTGGTTGGTGTTGAACAATTCAAGAAATAAGCGCGCGCATTCCTATTACCACTTTACTAATTTATCGATTTCTCTCAAAATTATCTAGACACGCTTATCTTCTACTGGTTGGTGTTGAACAATTCAAGAAATAAGCGAGCAAAACGAGCGCACTTGTCCGACATTTCGCAAATCCGCGCGCACGGATTTGCGAAATATCGGGCAACCAATGTGGGATGAGCGTGTCTAGATGATGTTGAGATACATCGATAAAGTATAGTGAAGTGGTAATAGGAATGCGCGCTTGCCCGACATTTCGCAAATCCGCGTGAATTTGCGAAATGTCCGGCAAGCGCGCTCGCTTCGCTCGCGTATTTGTTGAATTGATCTCCACCAACAAATGGGGGATGAGCGTGTTTAGTTAGATAAAGTTGAAAGAAATCGATAAAGTAGTAAAGTGATAACTGGAATGCGCGCGCTCGCTTCGCTCGCGTATTTCTTGTATTGTTCTTCACCAACAAATGATGGATAAGCGTGTCTAGCTAAAGCTGGAAGAAATCGATGTAGTAGTAGAGTGGTAATAGGAATGCACACGCTCGCGTAATTCTTATATCATTCTTCACCAACAAATAAGGAATGAGCGATTCTACATGAATTTTAGAAAACTGTACAGAGTAGTAGCAGTAGAAACGCACGCACTCGGTTAACAAGTCACAAATTCACGAGAGTCCTAAGAGCGCCGATTCTTTTGAAAAGTATTCACTACGAACATTTCATATTTATCATAGTATGCAGGAGTTTCAGGAAAGCTGACAACGTCGCATTGTACTGTTTTTAATTTCTCATGGTTCTTCAGTGGGTTCTTTGAGGATCGTTCATAACTATGCGAATATTCGCATTTTTTACGATTCAACTCGTTCGGAGAAAAAAATGCGATTAATGATGATTCATCAAGCCATTTTTTGGTAATGTAGTAATATCTAACCCCAAATACTAGAAAATTATATGTTACAATTCATCATTCACTGCAATTTTTTACCGTATGCGTCGAATCGCAAAAAATGCGAAAATTCGCAAGGGTATAAACGAGCCTGTATTCCATTATTTACTATTTATGACAGCTTTCTCATTTAACATTTCTGACAAACAACATGAAGTGATATCTTATAAACTTGTCTTCTCAATTCATTCTATTGAATAATTACCAATTCTTTCCTTATTGTTAATCATTAATCATATAAGCTGTATTAATAAAAGGATTTTCAGCTCAACACAGTGCGTTTCACAACGAGTACTACGTCTAACAGATTGGGTTTGAGTATTTTGATAGAAATAGGTCTTCCACGGAAAATTTTTATTGAATATTACATTTTGGTCATGTTTTGAGGCATCTGTGGAAATTTCGTCAAAATCCGGATTTTACCCATATTCCATACTTTTTCCAGAAAACCAAATGCTAAATTTGAGTTATTTGACATTTGAATTCGAAATGAAAGCGAAAGCAGACGAAACACGAAGAATGACAATCACGTTACCACCATTATAAAAATTAAAATACCGGATATTTAGTGTAAACAATGAAAAATAGCTAGAAATTGTTACGATCCGAAGAAGAATGAATTTCTTGAAAAAACAATAGTTTTTTCTACTAAAATGTGATGAAAACCAATAAATAAAAGTGTGTGTAATGTTTTTATCAGAAGAAGGGAAAATTTGATGTGTTTTCAATACCAGAAATACGATCTGTCAAATGGTGAAATTTCTCAAAAAAATTGCCCTATATATACGAAAATAGACGAGACCGCCAAAAATTTCATTTGGATTTTTTGTAAAACAGCCCGAAATACGTAAGTTTCAAAAAAAATTTTTTGAAAATCAGATGCTTAATGTAACGGAAGTTTTACCCAAAACGTTGTAAGATCTTTTTGGTATAAGCATTCTGGTGGTTTTTATCGAGCAATCATCTTTCCTATCGATTTCAATTTCAAGAAAGTATGTTGCAGGCGTCACAGTTATTTCAAATTCACTTTTCAGCTTTTTCATCCATTCTGTGGCTTCCTCTGGATCGGTAGCAGCTACAAGTCCATCGTCTACATATTGAGCTATCAGGCTGTGTTGCGCGTTCTCTGGTACCAAACTTTCGACGATGAGCCTTTCCATAAACGCCACCTTCACAAACTTCGCTATCTAGACTGACTCACGCTCCATGACTACTTTCACATGCCTCTTATTTTGGTGGCGTAGCCTCTCATGGAATAGTTGAAGTTGATGGGATCCATTTGAAACCATATTCATTTCAGCTCTTTCAGAAATATTAGAGACTTCTAGCTTATATGGTCCACTATTCTGACTTCTGGAGCCTTCTGAAATGACTGTTTTTCCTATACAGAAACTGCATTTTTGTATCGTGGAGAAGAAGTGACTTTCGGGTTGTTTATCTTGGGCAGCTAGTACAGAAAAGAGGTTTTTCTTGATTTTTGGTACAAACCAAACATCGCTCAAGGTTATTTTATCTTTCTGCTCTCCAACCACAGCTTCCACGATGACTGTACCTTTCTCTAAGGCATCAATGGAATCACCATTAGCAGTTGTGACTACATGGGAAGTGGTAAATTCCTCGTATGATTGGAATAAGTCGGAACGACGGGTAATGTGATTTGTGGCACCATTATTAGTCTAGGAGCCCGGTAAAAATTTGGTCAGTCATTTCCTCTCAAGCGATATTTAGTGGAATGCATCAGAGAGTCGTATTATAAAGATTCGTGAACGTCAGCTGCGATACCGTTGGTGGTGGGGGGGGGGGGGGATGATCAGCACAGTAGCTTCCTACGCACGAAGAAAAAAATGTATTCAATTATGTCCTCTTTTCCGGAAACATGTTAAATTGACGCAATCCGAATATTAGGTAAAATTTTATTTGAGAGGATATCATAAAAGGTACAATTTTTTTTGTGTTCGACCAACTAGCTATAGTCAGCTGATTTTTTCTTTCTTCAAGATATTGCTTTAGCGATAATTTAACATGTTTTCAGGTAGGAAAACAAAATTTAATACATTTCTTTTTCTTTGTGCGTGGGAGGCTACCACCGCTCAACCCCCCCACGGAACCGCAGCTGAGGTTCACGAAGCTTTATAATATAACTCTCAGATGCATTCCACTAATTTTCGCTTGAGATGAACTTGGTCATGGAAATCTGTCACTGGCTCCCGGACTATATCAACATACCAGCTATCATAATTAGACTGGTCTGAATGAAAACATTGAGTAATGGAAATGAGAACGACATTTGCTCTCGACTTTTCAGCATTGCATTTTGATGTAGATAGTTTTGGAGGTTTACATGGACGTATAATATCGTATAAATACAGTTGGACTCAGCATTGCCATACCTACGACACGGAGTGATTTGAAGTCGCTCTGTTCTTTGGCGCGTGGGCTGCGGGGAAGAGAGAAGGTAGCGATAGACTGTGACCTTCCCACAACAGACAGGAGCGCACGGATTTGCTGAAAATAGGGTTCACACAAGAAAAAAAAATGCTGAATTTGAAATAATGATGAAAATATCAAGGAAGGAAAGTGTTAAAATATACATCCGATGGGACTTCGTGAGATAGAAAAACTCATTTGACATACCTGATGTCATAAAAAACTTCATTGACTCGGATAGTATCGATCCTTAGAAAATTAGGTTCACAAATTTTTCAAAAAAAAAGACTTTCAAGACTCTCGTTTTTAATTCATGGAAAGCTGGAGACAGTCGACTAAAAAAAAAAGAATAAAATGCATTTACTAAAAAATGGTAATTTATATATTCAATAAATACATGTTCTTATACATATTAAAATAAATTAATATTGTGAAGAATAAATATTCCAAAGAAATTTTCAGTCCATATTATTCAAATTCAGAAATACGAAATTTTAATGTATTAACGACAATATGCAAACAAAATTCACAATACAGATAATCAAACTAAAATTTTTTTCTAGAAGATATCAAAAATCAAGTACGTACAGAGTTTCACAAAAACAACGATAAAATAAAAACGACAAATTTGTTTTCTATTCTGAAATGTAATTTCTTGATTTCCCTCCTCGAGCAATGATAACCACCTGTTATACTCAATATCAGAGACCTTATTCAATTATGTATCCCAAATTCACTAAACTGTCCCTCAGCTCATTCAAAGTAACTTTGGGCTGCTGCAGGGCTCTAATTCATCTCCCAAGGATATCATATATATGTTCGATGGGGTTCGTATCAGGACTTCTCGCGGGCAAGATCACCTGGAAATACTGGCGGGCCGTATGGTCTCGTATGGTCGTGCAATCATATGAATTCTTCACCAATGAATGGAGCAAAAGAACAGACAACATGGGGTTCAGGAATTTTGGATACACACTGTTGTCAAATTCGCTTCATAAATGACTACCAGTTTCATACGTGCCTCCAAATTCATACAACTCCAAATCATTACCGATCCTCCGCCAAAATCAATGATTTACAGAGTGTAACATTGATTGTAGCGTTCTTCTAAACGTCTGTAGACCCGCATTCGTATGTAATTGGTCATGGAACAAAATATTGACTCATCAGTGAAGAGCACTCGACATCATTCAGCTTCCCGCCAATGAGGGTGTGCACGAGCAAAATCAAGCCGTGATCTGCAATGTTCTGCAGTCAATGAAGGCCTTGTTGCTACCCTGCATGGCATCGAGTTGTGTTCCCTTAAACTTTGCTTGAAGATATCTAGATTAGATTAGCTTAGATTCATTTTTGGCTTCCGCGCTAAAAGCCTTTACACTGCTACCATTTCAGACATATTGTGTGTGCCCTTCGAAATCGTTTAGAGCCCTTGCAGTGTTAAAGTTCGTGTACTGATGTAAAGCAGCATTTGAAAATTCTCATCATTATTATTATCATCACTTTGATATCATGGAATTCTTGTACTGTCGTTAGTTCTTGATGTGTGTGCTAAATTTAGTATCATTCAGAGGATTGGAAGTGGGTGGAAATTGAATAAAAAATTCACGTCATTATCATTATTATCATTATCATTAAACTTTTATAATTAAGTCCTTGTATTGCAATCGGTTTATGTGTGCCCAATTTCAGATCATACGGACGATTGAAATCAAATTGGAAAATTCTCATCATTATTTTTATTAATAGGTGCGTTATTATCATAAAATTCTTGTATTGTCGTTGGTTCTGGGAATGTTTGAAAATTTTTAGATAATTCGGAGGATTAATAAAGGGTGAAAGTTGAATTTGAAATTCCAATTATTATTATTATTATCATTATTTTTATTACATTAATAGTAGGAAATTCTTGTATTATCGTCGGTCCTTGATATGTGGCCAAATTTCAGATTATGATAATTGGAAGTGGAAGTGAATTTAAAAATTCACATCATTATTATTATTATTAGGGGAATTGTTTCTTCAAGAAAATCGTCTTTCTGGAGGAACTTAAAAACTAAAACCTTATCTGAATAAAAATTTTGATCCAAATCTTTAAAGCTGTTTCCGAGATAGCCAAAATAAATATATCAATATACAAGAATTGCTTTTAAAGATATTACATAGATTAGATAGATTTGATACTGCTACCAACTAATACTACTCACTTTTTCTTTAGAAAAATCACGAGATTCCGTCCTGTTTTTCAAACCAGAAAATATGAAATTGACCTAGATAATATTATCTGTCAGATCGTCAGTATTTCAAAGCCAATCAACCTGAAGTGGATGAAAACTGAGTTGCGAAATTTGAGTTAACAATTTTTACTATACTCAATTTGTCCTCACCTCTTCAGTGGGGGACTTGAGTTATCAACCATTTCTTCAGAATCTGTACCTGGCGGTGTTTCAGTGGTGTTTCAGTTGACGATTTTTTCTTGCTGAAATCGTTCAATCTGAAAATATGTAATATATTGTTTTTTTTAATATACAATTAAATCTCTGTTATTATTTGAAATAACTCATAGACTCATAGACGGCTGATAATAATTACCATGAAGTTGAAGCAGCTGAATTTCTTGGGATATACCATTCATTATATATTATAATATTCTTCCACTTGGGTTAATCTCGAATGCTGCGTCTTTGAAATAAATGGTACAAATCCTAACAGACTTTGGAAAACATTCAGTTGAACATTCCATCCCCAACTCTTTCAACCAAGCCGCTTTTACTGTGACATCAGCTGGAAACCTAAAGATAAATCAAAATTTTAATAGATATTTCTGGACTCTTTGGCAACTTTTTTGTGTTAATGCATCATCCACAAAACTAATGAAATTAAATGTTTCGTGAGGTATCTATTTCATTATCTCCACATGTAAAGGTTTGAATTTACGTATTAATTTCATTTTATTCGGCAAAAACAGATTGATACCCACTGTAACGCCTATGATACTTACAAATGGAATCTGATATTCGGGTTTGAACACATGGATTGTTTGCAAACCCAACAAGATTGCACCATTATGATTTTCTTACTATTGTACTGCCACTATATATCACTTATGAATTCAAAAACCACTATTCCAGCAATAACCCCACAAAAAATCAATGACAGAACATGACAGAACTGTCATGGAAAACATAAACATTGATACTCGACAGATACAATAATTTCTTCACAACCATTTGAAGACGCAAGTAATGATTTTTTTCGATAGTTTGGATTTTTAAACTTGTTAGTAATGCAGGTTTGAGTTGCGTGATAATGTCACCATCACCATTCTTCATTCTTCGATTGTAATCGAATGAAATACGTATAATCCGGGAAAACCTCGAAAAAGAGACCATTTTTTTTTAAATTCATAATTTTTATAAATCTGAAGCTGGACAATCAATATTGCGGAAACTGATAGATAATAACATGTGGTTCAACTGTGCGCAAGATGGTTTCTGTCCGATGAATAGTTTTTGCACAATCTCGTTATGAACAATTTAAGAGCCAATCTTACTGAATGCGCCGATTTAAGGGAAATAACCTTATTCAAATTCTTTAAACGGCATTAAGAAGTAGAGATCAATATATCTCTAAATGCTTCAAAGTGCAGCCGAAGTTTCCCGAACTCAACTCGAGTTAAATTCAGTGCAACTTCTGGTGACGTCGGACTCACTTTGAAGCGTTTTGCTCAACTTTCAACACATTTCCCACGTCTCAGGTGAAAATCCAAAATATACAAATTGTAGATATTGCAAGATGTGTCCTTAAATTGTTTATAACGCGATTGTGCAAACACTACACATATTGCACACAGTTGAACTATATATTATTACCTATCAGTTTCCGCAATATTGTTTGTCCAGCTTCAGATTTCTAAAAATTATAAATTTTTGAAAAAATGGTCTCTTTTTCGAGGTTTTCCCAGATTTTCTCAGTGGAAAATGCACCGATCCGGTCGTATGAAAATCCGTTTTGTAGGTTTTATAAATCTACAAAACGAAACAAAAATGAACGATTCCTTAAATAATCTTTGAGATATTAAAAAAAAAAACAAAATAGTTCAATTTTTTTCACTATTGCGTGTTTAAAAAATTCCACAAAGTGATTTTGCTGGGACAAAATCTGAAGGTTTCATTAGCGAACTATCTTATAAAAATTAGTATAGGCCATTTGCGTCTTTTATTTTGTGGGGGAAAACCCTCTATAGCTTGGTCTGATAAGTGAAATCCCTCATACAGGTTTCTACTGAAGTTATCTCTGTTTATAGGCAACTTCTGCCGAAAAGAAGAAGTTTACCTACTCTGGAAGTACTCAACTCTATCTGTTGGTCAATAATAATAACTTTCCGGAATAAACTGATGAACGAGACCAACGGGTGATCTGAAAAAACTCCAATAAATAAATGAGAATAAACTAATTTTGATATGCTGTGGGTTCTTGGCTCACAAACTTGCTTCATATCATGGAACAATGCAGAAAAGCTGGGAATTTGTCTATCTTTTATGTATATTTTATAGCCTGTTAGGGGCGAAATTTAGGAAAGGAGAGCAGTGAATGTGCAATGATGTGTCATGCCTCTAACATACCCAGCAGCTCAGTAGGCGTGGATTCGACAATAAAAATTGATTTCGATAAGATTGAAATATGGGGTTAATTTTCCGGAGCGCCACGGATTTATCGCTAGTGAAAAATCCGAAACCACCCTGATGGAATGGGACAACCCACTGCACTAATATTACTAAAATATTAAACAATAGATACCTGTGAATGGTATAATAATAATATATAAATATGTAGAGGTTTTGTCTTCCCTTACGCTTAGATAACTTGGACCAGAATAAAAGAAATAGTCATGTCCCTTACTAATAAAATATATTGATCGTTACACACCCTGTATGTGCACAGTTCAGCTCAAAATACAAAAGAAAATGAAATTAATGTAAAATCAACCACCAAGATGAATTATTCAAGTGAATGCTGCGATTGAGAGTATGGTATTGTTTGAATATATGAATATGAAACCTCCAGTGAGGGCTATGCCTGTGACGTCACGATGATAGCTTACAATTATGGATACTTACGCCTTAGGGGCAGTCTTATTTTAAACTTATCTGATACTACGTAGATATTCTCAAGCATTCCAGTTCACCAATTATTGTGGTTGTAGTTCATCGGTGCCTTGGTGAATACAGGTGCACAGTGGGTATGACACAATCAATCAAAGTACAGGTACAGTTGGACGAATAGCGAAGGAATGCTGAACAACAGATATACAGCGGGACAACCACAGTCGAGCAGGAACAATCACAGCAGTGGAATAGTGGAAAGACAAACGTGTAGCAATGAAACAGTGGAACAATCACATGAGTGGAACTCCAATAAACGGTAGCAGAGTAGTAGCAATAAACCGTAGTGGAGCACTACCAGCGGCGAAGAGGTAACAGTAGCAAAGTGGTAGTCGCAGAGAAGCAGTAGCAGAGTGGTAACCGCAGAGGAGAAAAGTAGTAGCAGAGTGGTAGCCGCAGCAGAGAACCCTAGGATATACAATACCAGTCTGACTTCTGATTACACTTGTATGGGGCCATAAGTAGAGCCCAAATGCAAATACTATTACTCTATTAAGTGGGAGGGTTCTGATAACAGCTTTAATGGTCTGTTTGCTGTCTGATAGCGAGTTTCTCGTTCCAGTGGTTTCACACACTGATGAAGTGACTTCTAACCTCAAAAATCCGCAAAGCGCACGGAGATTTCTCAAAAAATATATAGCGTCAAAAATCGCAAACAATATGAGAAACTCTCCTCATATGAATTTTCCAAAGATCCATCAACGATGATCAAACTTTAATTGGAAATCTTCAAAGTAGGTCAGTCACTCATCAAGATCAAATAAGGAAGAAGAGAATATCTCTCAGACGTCAAAGTCAAAACTGTCAATATCTGACAAGGCGCTTTCTTGTTCGTTAGTGTTCGGTGGGAACAGTCCAGGAACTAACTCGTTCTAATAGGAGCTATGAAAAGAACACCTTAAGATTCAGTGTTGCCAACTGAAACAACACGAAAACGCCAGCCTCTCAATCTCAGAACCAAACAAACAAAAGGTCAAGTATTCGAATGTGAAATAGGTACCTCAATGACACAAGATAGAGATAGAGTAGGAATGTTACGGTTTTGTGTTATAAGTACAAAACAATAGACTAACCAAAAGTATGTTTACAAAATAACGCTGTCATACCGCAAAATAGAACAACTGATAACTGTCATTAGCTTAAGGCCGGTATATGTCCGCTCGAACTAGTACAGCAAAGGTAAGTACTAACATTCGGAACAAGCTATACATGACAACGATCAAGTTGTCATTTTGAAGAAGAAGAAGAATACAGTGGCGTACAGAGTGGAAAGTGTATATCAATGACAGAATTTCTGATGTTATTGTATTGAAACAGAAAGGGTTTTCTAGTGCAAAATAAACCCGTAACAAGCCAATGGTTATCTTCAATACCATCAATGTTCCTCCATTAGCATTTTTTTTTGTTATTTCCGTCAATTTGTTGCCTCCCTACGCACAACCTTCAGAAGTCTTCGAGAGACTTGTATGAGCTAAGGAAGACGCAGTCCTTACCTTTCAACGTGTGATGCCATGCACGATACCGGTGACCATGCTGGAAATCGGACCCACGATCTTACGCTTGAGAGGAGAACGCTCTACCAGCCGACCACCACGGCTCATCCAAGATTAAATCAATCAGTTCAGTTTTCTTATACATTTGTCGACATCATGATAATTCAAAAACTGAAAAAATAATTATTATTTATACCTATTTTTCCTTGGCTTCCACGATTTACTTAAATTTTTAAAAATATTCTTTCTTTGTGAACTGGAGATTGAAAAAATTCATAAACGATAATGATTTCTTACCGAACTGATCACTTACAAAACAAATGAGAAACTTCTCTCTCTTAACTGATAACTGAATCTATGCTAAACTGGCCTACAGGGAACCAATTTTCATATATAGGGTCAATACTTTTCTCAGAACCATGGCATTATGGTTCACTGTGTAGGATGATGTTAAACGCTTAGTGAAACACCAGCTAGTACAAGGTAAATCATAGCTAATAGTTGATTCAAAGAAGGGATTGATATCTCATAACTTCACATAATAGACCGGGGGATAGTGACATATTTTGGGACACGATTTTACTCAGTATGCCTTTTGGAGGACAATATTGTCCGTATATCCTCATGATAATAATGCATGAATCAAAGAGTCGCCGTAGGTTCTTTATATTAAATAATAATATTAGTATTTTCTTAAATTATGTGTTTCGGTACTATTCAAATCAGGCTGCCTTGTATTTTGTAATGAAATAATAGAACTAAAATACTTGAAAAACTATTGGCTTGCCGTTAGGGTGGGCGGAGAATTCCCTTTTTCAAATACAAGTTTACGTGACCATTCGGACCCACCTTAACGGCCTACCAATGGTGTTTCGAGTATTTTAGTTTTATTATTTCGTCACGAAACACATGGCAGCCTGATTGAAATCGTACTCGAATAATAATAATAATTATAATATTAATAACTTTTTAAGATGAAGAACCCATTATTATCATGAGGATATTCCGAAAATACTGTCCTCCAAAAGGCATACTGAGTAAAATCGTATCCCAAAATCTGTCACTATCCCCTGGTCTATAAATATCGAAATTCAACATTTTTGAAATACGTACCCGACGAACGTACAGAATTGGTAAGTTTAAAAATCAATCTTAAAAAATGTGGAAACGTAACTTCTTTTTCCAATTTTGTTCTCAATCAGAACTAAGACAAACCTTATTAAAGTAATATTTGGGATACAATGGAAATGGTGAACCTAAAGTAATTTTTATCTTTGGAAAACACAAAAAATAAGATGACATGAACACAGTGAGATAATTAAATATGTCACTAGGGTTCACCTTAATTCCACTTTTAGAAAAATTTCTTTGTCATCCAAATATTCTGCTTTAAAGAATGTGTTTTATGGTATGGTTGGCATTCAATACGTGTGTGAACTAACTGTAACTGAACCAGAGCTATCCCAAAGCACTGTGCTTAGTGCTCGTGAAAGTGCTTAAAGCATTTTAGTGCTCGTAAGCACTGCGCTCCCGAGCACTTTTTGGATTCAGTGCTTAGTGCTTCGAGCATTTTACGAAAAGGCACTTTTTGGGATTACTGAACACTAAGCCTTTTCTCAGCTATGCATGGATCTATGAATGTTGTTGAAAATGAGAAACGTGATCAGCGGCACCCCGACCCCCCAAGAACTACTCATTGCGTCCTTTTATTATGCACATTCTAGGTTCGAGGCTCAGTCTTGACATAAATTTGTAAAAGTGTTTATTGCGTTCGGAGTGAATTTAGTGCTTCACCACACTAGATTATTCAGTACCACACACAATAAATAATAAATCCACCAAAAATATAATAATATTCTTCTTCATTTGAATCAAATTATTCATTAGAGCTAATCAATATTAAAAATTAATTAAAGAAACTAAAAAATCCGACTGCGGATTAAACTAAAATGCAAAAATCAAGTAATATAATAATCTTTTCATAAAGAAAAATTGGAAGTAGCCGAGATCCATTCTATTCCTATAGATTTTTTTGAGCAAATAGTTCCCGGCTGCTCCAGTTTTTATTTGATTTGAAAAGATATTACTTCTTTTTTGATTTTTATTTTAAACCACAGTCGGGTATTTTAGTTCATTTATTTACTTTTCTTTCAGCTTTTTAGTACTTACACAATTATTATGTTGTATCAAGACAGCCAATTTGGCGCAAAAAACCCGCTATTTTGATTTTTCATAATTTTAATATAATAAGTGTCACTTGCGGTATCAAGACCAATCTAACGACCGAAAATTCATCGATATCGGTTCAGCTGTTTAGTAGTTCCAAGGAAGAAGCGACTTTGTTGTACAAGATTTTGATTTTATATTTGATTTGTTACCTTAACCAAAGTTTACCGAATAAATATACAGGGTGTGGCACCGAAAACGAAACAGATCGAATATCTTTAAAACGCATGTGTTGTGAATGAAATGCAAAAACACGTCGATTTTTAATCCAAGGGGGACATCTTCCTATCATAACCTCAACTGTCATACCTCTCCCACCACCCCTTAGGCACTATCACCCAAACAATTCGAATAGTGAAAGTAGTAAGTGTGACACATCATTGAAAGGGTAATTTCATAAGGAATTCAGCCATGTCAATTTTTGCCACCTAACTTTTTATTTTGGCGCCCTCTTGCGGGAAAAATAACTGTTCTGTATTCCAAATTATAATACTGCATTTGCAAGCTATTTTGACATAAATTCGGTGACAATGCATTATGGAATTTTTCTAATAGAAAAAACAAAATGGCGGCTCCAAAATGGCGGACATGATTTGCAATTATGGTCTGATTCTATTCATAATGGATATTTGGTGGTTTACGAAACGCGAGTGCCTTTAAATGTATCGTCGAATGTTTAGATAGATTTTCAATTTATAAAAAATTACACAATTGTTCAGCATAATCTCAACTAAAATACGAAGAGATATTGTTTTCGCCTATAATAATGGAGAGTCTATTCTGAGCCAGGTATGATTTCAACGCCCCCTTGCATCAAAACTGTTCATTTTTGGGGTTTGCCAACCTATTAATTTCTATTCGAAATAACTTGAGCAGCATCATATTAAAATTTCAGAAAAATCCAACGAATTTTTTTTGTTTTGTGTTTTTTGGGGGCAGGGGGATAATCATAAAAAACTGCTATTTTTCTTATTCTGGCATATTTCAACATTCGACGATACATTTAAAGGCACTCGAGAAATTTTTTTTTGCGTTTCGTATAGGAGTTGGAGGGAAGAAAGGGGGGTAATAATTTTTTTTTTTCATAAAACAGCACAATATTGTGCAACATTAACAACAATGAAATAAGTGAAAATATTGTTACCGGATTCAAAAATGAATAGTCTAATTTGCGCAAGGAGTGATTTCAACGCCCCCTAGCAGCAAAACTGTTCATTTTTTTAGGTTGGCGGAATGGTAACATTGATTGAGAATTACATGGACTACATCATACCAAAATTTCAAATAAATCCACCGGGACCAAAATTCCATAAGGAGTTTGCGGGGTCCTTTATTTTGAATTATATCCGGAAAGACAACAGCCGGATAGAACATTATTCGGAATTCGGAAACACTTGGCTGAGTACGGTGCGTCTCAAAAACCAAGAATAAAATCATGAGCTTGTGGAATATGCACAAAAAGTATTGAAACAACTGTTCAATATGATGGCCATCCTCTTGAAAACATAAGCATGTTCGCCGTCTCAAATTGAGAACAGCCCTAACAATATCCCTTCTTCTAATAGATCTAAATCGCGTGATGACATTTTCTTTAAGTTCTTCCACTGTGTCATATTCTTGCTCTCCATAAATTCTGTATCTTTGAAGTGCCCCACAAGAAATTATCCAAAACTTTAAGGTCAGGTGACCTTGCCGGCCACCTCACTGGTCCAGAATTCCCTAACCACCTATTAGGCAATCTTTGATCTAAATATTCGCAAACTGGTCTTTTATTGTATGGAGGAGCCCCGTCATGCTGAAACCAGCATCTGTTTCAATCAACGAGGGGAAACGCCATATATTCTTCCAATTCGTTTCTTAAGAACCGAAGATAGGTTTCCCCATTCAAAGTATTAGAGAAGAAACGAGGTTCAAGTATTCGGTCGTTATAAATTCCAGCCCACAAATTCACTTGTAGTCTGACTTCTCTGAAGTCAAATGTGCTCATTTTTTCTATCAAAAACGCCACAGCCACAGTTCGAAAAAGTACTTTCGTCGGTCCAATTAATGTTTTTCTTAGTCTTCCCTTATTTGAGAACCAGCTTCATAATTCCATCCTTCTCTGAGGATCCATGGATGTAACTTTTGTGAGATATGTATCTTATAACATTTCAAACCCGTTTTTTTTTTAATTCCCTTCAAACGCTCGTCTGTGGCACATCCATTTCTGCTGAGACTTGATGCGTTGATTTTGAAGGATCTGCATTTATCTAAAAAAGCACCAAAAATAATTATACTTTTTCGAATATGGAAAGAACAATTATTTTTCCTCGGCTAATAAGTTATTTCTAGTATTTTGTTCCATTCTGCTTCCGTACTACATTCTTGGTTTTTGAAACGCACTGTACTCAGCCAAGTGTTTGTCCAAAATTCCGAATACTGTTCTATCCGGCTGTTGTCTTTCCGGATATAATTCAAAATAAATTTGTGCTGTTTTCGTACTATTCCTATCAAATTCATAATCTCGTTTTTCTTCATTTGAGAATTAGGACATTTAGGCTAATAAAATTAAATCGAAAAAAACCGTTTTGAGGAATTAATTTCCAGCAAACTGGAAATTGTTTTAATACCTCTATTTGGTCCTAAATGCGTGTAATCTGAGTTTGCACCATCTCAGGTGGTGAGCTTAACTTTTGATAGCCAAAAAACCGCCACATTTTTGCATTTTTTTTATTTTTTTGCTTATAGCTGCAAAACGGTGCGTCGGACGGAAAATGTTATTCCATTCAATAATACGGAAGACAAAATTCTGCGTCGAATGACATCTGAAAACATCAAATTCCGTTCAGAGGTATAGCCGAAATCGAATGTTAAAAAAAAGAAAATTTCGTACTGCGGTGCAAACTTACATTTTGCGGCTTTAAAACAGATAGTCTTATTGAAAAAATTCATTGAATAAAAGTTGTAGAGAATAAAATTTCATAATCATAGTTCCTAATAGTTAAGGTGCAATGAAGGAACGAAAACACTGCATTGATGAACAGTTTGTGGCATAAATCAATATGTAATAGGCATGCAACACAAAATGTGGCAGCATTCATGTTCGCATTTTCTTTGATGTCGATGGTCCTTCATCTGAGAAGCTCAGACGGCGCGATTGCATATCGAGGCCCCCTTCATCTGGATCATCTTCAAAGGGACTATCCTCACCTATTTCTGCTTCTACGGCAATGAAGGTCACATCCTCATCCTCGAATTGTTCTGAATTCGAGCATGACTGGCCGTTGCAGTTGAGGCATATTGTTGAACATTTCATGCCTACTTTTCGGCAGCTGCACTTGCCTGTACACTCCTTTGTACATTTGCAGGACACAGTATTAAGAATTTCAGGTGGAGCTGGATCCTTTGTGTTTATGATGGGGAGAAGACCAAGGTCTGTCCTCCTCCAACCCCAGCTCAGAGGATCATTTGATCTATCATACCAGCCCTGGATTTGAAGGTACACCCGCAGAATATGTTGGGCGGCGGCTGCATTTGTTGGAGGTAGAGAGGCCAGCTGGAAAGTTGGCTTTGTTACGGATTTGGAAAATATCTCGTAGCGGATTTCTTCTTTTTTAACATTCGATTTCGGCTATACTACTAAACGGAATTTGATGTTTTCAGATGTCATTCGACGCAGAATTTTGCCTTCTATATTATTGAATAGAATGACATTTTTCGACCGATGAACCATTTTGCAGCTATAAGCAAAAAAATAAAAAAAGTGCAAAAATTTGACGGTTTTTTGGCTATCAAAAGTTAAGCTCAACTCCTGGAATGGTGCAAACTTAGATTACACGCATTTGGGACCGAATGAAGGTAATTAAATGATTTCCAGCTTGCTGGAAATTAATTCCTCAAAATATAATTATTTTATTGGCCTAATTTGGACTGAATTATTTATCATTTATGATGTTTGATGAGTTCTGACAAATAGTGTTCATTGAACAACATTATTTGATGGAGTCATGACCACCTCAGTTGAAGTTGTTTCTTTTTTATATTTGTGGTTTCAGAAGAGCAACTCATGATGAATTATACATTGATGAAATCAGAATGAGAAGCACTATTTTTCTGTATAAAAATCAATATGGCACCCATAATAGAAAAAAAAAATATGATGATTGCGAAACGTCGGATAGTAAATCTGAACATGACAACGGCCGGTAGCTGAAGGAACACAGATTAAAAAGATTTCTTCCATCAAAAATATACATACTCTTGCATACAATAATTTTCTGAAAAGAATAATTATCTCTGATTGATGAATATACTTCCATTTCAAACTGATTGAGATGTTTGCTTCTGTACATACATTCTCTTGAAATGAATTTGCTTGCAGTGAAAACATTCTACTCCTCATCCTAGCAAACACTCACATTAACTCATTGTGAAACCTAATCCTCTTGTCACAAGAATATAATTCTTTGGTAGATATCACTACCCGTGCAACGTGACAGATTCAACCAATGAGCAATCAGAGCAGGTGGCGGCACCGCGACCTGTGAATACGACCACCATTTCGACCATTCCATCCAGTTGGATCATTTGGGCTCGAGGTTATGAGGCTATGCGTACCTATATGAATGTTAGTTTTGTGCCTAGTGGAAACTGTTTTTATAAATTAATAATGCAAAATCGAAAATTGAATTTGGCTCATTATGAAAATGAGTGAAATATATTTTGGTCTTGTACAGTTTTGTGTCTAAAAGCGAGTGGCGTTGTTTGTGTATTCAATCAAACTGCAATATGCGTCACACCTAACTGGTTTTATTGAGAATACAGTTATTAAACTTAAAACTATTCTCATATAATTTATACCTAAATTGTTCGTAGTTGTGAATCTATGCTATGTTTAATATATTCAATGTTGTCAAAATGAAAATGGCTTTCATTTTATGTTTTATAACCAAGTGTAGAGTGTAGATTGGAACTCAACCTCCAAGTTTATAGAAGAATAGTATTCATTATTGAAATTGCAATGTTCTTGTCTCAACCTACTTCCATGATTCATCAAAAATGTGCCTATTATTGAAGCTGAAATATTCTTACCTCAACCAACTAATGAAGCAAGTGTTCACTTTTTTCAAAATATTTATCTTGCAAGTGGCCAAGAGGAATCCGTCAAAAAATCAAACTAATATTTGGTTGTACCTATTCAAGAATACAATCTCTTTGAATCAACGCAATTGTGCATTGATGCAAAAAATCCTTTTTATCAGTGAAGTATCAATGGAAATGTTCCAGATCTATTGTTGAAATTCTGCTAAAATTACTATTTTCGTCAACCGATTGCACCCCTACGCACAGAAGTCTTCGAGAGACTTGTGTGAGCTAGGGTAGACGCAGCCCTTACCTTTTAACGTGTGATGCCATGAACAATGATATATTATTGTCCGCTGCGAAAGTGGTAAGCTTTATTCAATTTTCATTATTTATGATTATTTTGCCCTAAACATAACTTCAATTTTGGATCAATGTGTCGTCTCATTTTGTTAACAATAAATAATACTGGGAACTTTCTGAGACAAATTCCTTTTTACATCGGTGATTTTAATTATATTTCAAAATGTGCAATGGGAATTGAAGAAGCAAAGTTATTTTCATTAATTGCAAGCATGGGTGTGCGCCAGCGCAATTTACATTTACATTTTCTTTTTATTTAATTGATTAAAGTGGGTTATCTCTTGAAAAATAGTCGAAAAAAGAGATAAATTAGATGCATAAATGGTGCCAAGAAAATACATAGTCTCAATATTTTGGAAAAAAATTTCAATTTGAAGTGCTTGAATATTCCAACATCGAGAGGTTATGTTATATGAGACGAATGAGGTGGCAAAGTGAAAATCGTAACTTTATGTGGTTTGGTCAGTATTAAAGACTACGGACAGATGCAATTCATGATTGTCAAATATTATTGTTCTGAATATTATGACCTTCAATAGATTCTGAACGAACCAACGAGGTTCTAAGGTACAATCAGTTGGAAACATAAATTGTGTTCTGAAATGTTGTACATCTCATATCATAGATTAGTTTATGTCGACAATTCAAAACACACACAAAAAATTCCATAAGATGCTGTTTTTGTATCTCTGACAGCGACGAAAGTTTGCCCTAACTTTTCCAGCGACAAAACGGAACCGAACTTTTATTAATACGGCCAACGTATAGAATAGGTCCTTAGTTACTATGACAATCAAATCGCATGAATTATCAGGATGCTATCCAATGCGTGAAAATGTCTCAATTTGTAGTATCTTCAAGTGCAGAAATTGAAACCGAGATCCACAACCATGTGACGCAGAATACCTATATCAACATGGCGTCGAGTAACGTCGAAAAAACGAAATCGCGATAGAAACGTCTATTGAAGAGTTTGCTTCTATTTCATGTCACTGGGCATTTAACATGAAAAATAATATTGGTGAAGATTACAAAGTTACGATGATTTTGGACAGCGGAAAGATTGAATATAATCCAGTATTTTCGAAAACAGTGCAAGAGGTAAATCAAAGATTGGCCCTCAGTAAATGACTGGTTGCAAACACCGAAGTAAAAAATATATGTTCAGTGAGATTGTTCAAACAAATGAAAAAAATGTTTTACATGTGAAAAAGTTTTTTCAATGTCAAATGCTATCTGGAAAAAAACGAATTTGAAAGGATCGTATAAAAATCCTTCTATATTAGAATAAATCAACTATCCAAATGGACCAAATCTTCGGCGAAAAATATTGGACTTGATGTCAAGTGAGCAAAAATTATTAACCATTCTAATCGAGCTGCTGCCGTAACTGAGAGTGGTAACTACTGGTGAACAAAACTTTGTGAACATTACAGGACATACTAGGTCATTCAGTGTGACCACTACCACTACAACTGAAAACACATGCAGCAGAGTCTAAGCAATTTGTATATAACAATTGTGTTTTTGACAACTGTACTTAGGATTGATGAAATCATTTTCATCTTGTTTGTTGATTAAGTGATTTCTAAATCACTCGATATGTAAATCAAATAAGTTTTAGCGAATTACAATCAAGCTTTTTTATAGAAGTGAACATCTTGATTGATTTGACCGATACTTGATGGATATCCATAATTACTAAGAATTATATAATATGGTATAGTATGGTAGTAATATATTGTGGATATTTAAAAAAATAAGTGTTTTTCATTTAATTCTTCTATTCTTATATTCTATAAATCGAGTTTCGTTGCCTCAGATTCAACTCAAAGAACTACCACGAAAAATTACTGGTCCTACAGATTCTTAATTTTTTCAGATGAAGTTTTTTTTGTCAAATTGCCAAGCAACAAAACTCTCATTGCAATGTCAAGTTTACTTCGACAAAAGAAAGCTCTCGCGTAATTATGAGTGGAGAAAACACAAAGTAGTTCAAAATTGAACCAAAATTTATTATGAATCGGGGTTTCATTAAGTTTTATATCAAGACTTTTTCATCAGATTTATATTTGCTCTTCTGGTTTGATTCAATCGTAGAACGTATTCTCATGTTGGATGTGGAAATTAGGATATCTAATTTGGACCTAACTGAAGGCTTAGGCCTTCTTTAGATTCACCAAGTGAGTGTTCACAAACAACAAACGTCAGTATCGGAATTCCTCGAATCCTTTTTTTTATTATAACATTCACCAAAGAACCTCGCACAATAGCATAGGAAACTGGCCAACAATGAGATTTGCCTGAAATTTACATGTTATTGGTATTGAGTTTCTGATCAGATGTTCTTATGGGCCCAATCCTGTAGGACCAATGATTTAGCTCCCAGGTCCGTATTTAGTATAGGAGCCAAATACACATTTCTACAATAATTTTTTTATTTCCTATTAAAATTTGATCAAATAAGAAATATTGCAAAATGTCAGCATTTGTCTTTTAGCACAAGTCCTCTGTGAAACATTCGGTTCGGCATATATTTACCATAACACTATGATCTAAGGGCTTCTGTACCGCAAATCTTGTGAATTTACTGTTTTTCATTGACAACTACACAATAGTTGTAATACTGATGGTGCCAAGAGAATTTGAGACCAGATCGGTAGAGATTTTTAAGTACAATAGATCAAAATTATGCAAACTCAATCGGGTGTCAATGTCAATATAATTGATCTGTCAAAAAATAATCGTTTCGCTACTGACCTCGCCAACTATTGTTTGTTTGTAAGTGTGAACGCGGGAAAGGATGAGATACTTTTAGCAACGTTGCCAAATTGAAATGAGATTCAGTTGGAATGCGGAATTCCAACATTCTGCGGCGCGCGAGGGAGGGTAGTAAAAAAAACAAATTGTAAGAAGAAAATAATTAAAAACTTGATTGGAATGTACAGATGAATGTTCAAAGAGCGTTTATAAGGCTAAACCATACTCCTCTGTAGAAACAAGAGACGGGGAAGAAGGGAGAGGACACAATTTGATTATTGGTCTGACTAATTCACCATCGGGGGAAACCAAACGTACAACTCGCACTTTGCCATCTTTACCAACAATGGTTTCCGAAACTCGAGCAAGGGGCCATTTGAGTGGAGGTGTATTTTCACTTTTCAAGAGGACAACATCGTTAACCTTGATATTTTCTGAGGCGCTCAACCATTTAGGTCTATTTTGTAAGCGAATTAAATATTCAACCGTCCATTTTTTCCAGAACAATTGGTGGATTTTGGAACATTGTTGCCAAAAAGAAAGACGATTTACTGGGGTCTTAGAAAAATCTTATTCCGGATATGCAGTTAAAGCGTTTGCTATTGAAAAATGTCGTGGGGTTAGTGGTTGAAAATCGGTTGGGTCGTTCGAGAGTGTAGAGAGGTCGTGAGTTTAAAATCTTCATACGTGAATTGCGAATTACCTACAAGCCTAAATGGTATTTGGCGCTTTTTATAGCCGATTCCCAAATACCACCCCAATGGGGTGAGCAAGGGGGAATAAATTTCCACTGAGTTTCATTTTGAGCTAGAAATGAACGAATTGAGTCGTAAAAGGGCTGAGACTGGTACAGATTATGAAGATCTCTCAACTGATTTCTTGAACCAAGACAATTTGTAGCATTATCACTATAAATTATGGACGGGTTACCTCTACGGGCAATAATTCACTTAAGGGTCAACAAGAAGGCATCAGATGGAAGCTAGAAACAATTTCAATATGAATCGCCTTTGTTACCATACAGACGGAAAGGGCAATATAACACTTGATTAGTGGGTCTTTGCGTAGTCAAGATGATTTGATCAAAAATGGACCACCAAAATCAATTCCTACTTTCTGAAAAGGACGAGAAATTTGCACTCGATATTTGGAGAGATCGGACATTATTTGAGACTTGAATCGGTGACATATAACAAAATTTCTTATAATTCTTTTTATTTCTCGCAAACCATTTAAAGGCCAGTATCTGAGACGAACATTGGACAAAACGTTTTGAAGACCACTGAGTCCAATTCGAGAGTGCTCTTGGCGCAACAGTAGAGAAATGACATGGTTATGAGCGGGTAATAAAATTGGTTGTGTCTGATCATATGGGATTTCTGCATATTGTAATCTGCCACCAACACGTAGAATACCTGAAGAGTCTAAGAAGGGCTTGAGGGAGAGTAACTGATTATTGGAGACGGCCTTATTATCAATGATTTCATGAATTTCTTTGGAAAAGTGCTGGGACTGAACAGTTTTCAATATGAAACTGAGGGCGCGGGAAAGATCATCAACTTGCAAGGGACTACTAATTTTTTCAGTACTTGATTTAAGGTTGAGTAGAAATCTAAATATATATGCCCCTGTGTGTCGTAATTTCGAGAATTTGGACAGTTTAGAAAAAATCGTCATCCAAAAGTTTTCCTCTACTTTGAACGCAACGAGTGACATCTTTTTTTCTTCTGGTGGGTGTGCAACACTGCAAAAAGTGTCAATTGTTGGCAGATCTAAATCGTGTTCGTGTAAGAATGATGGACCCGAAAACCAAAATTTTAAAAATTTTTCATTGAAAATTCCGCGAGATAGAATATCAGTAGGATTTTGTGCTGATTTTACGTATCGCCACTGATAACACTTGCAGATATTTTGTATTTGGGAAACGCGGTTTGCTACAAAAACCGACCATCGACTCGGATGTGATTTTATCCAAGAAAGAGCTATTTGTGAGTCACTCCACAAATTTACTGAAGTGATATCTAACCTATTTTCAAAAATATGTACAATTTTTTCAGCAAATTTGGCTAATAGCAACATTCCACTCAGTTTGAGCTTGGGGATAGTTAAAACTTTCTTCAAGGGGGCCACACGGGATTTAGAACATACAAGTGAACATGAAACAGTATTATCAGAGTATATAGCACGTACGTAAATGTTACAACCGTAAGCCAAAGTTGAAGAATCCGAAAATCCGTGGATTTCGATTCCTGTGATTATTATATTCAGGAATAAATAGCGAGGTATTTCAATATTTTTGACTTGCGAAAGGTTTGTAACAAAATTATGCCATTCATCCAAAAGAGAACAATCAGTTATTTGAACATCCCAATCCAGTTTTTGTAACCATATTTTTTGCAATAATATTTTTCCAGAAACAATTATGAGATTAACTAATCCATTGGGGTCGTAGCATGAACTTACTGTGGGGAGAACTTTCCGTTTAGTGATGTTTTCTCCCACGAGAGAAGCATGGACTGAAATTCTCAATTTATCCGAAAGAGGATTCCATCTCAAACCGAGTATTTTACAAGGTGATTCATAAAAATTTAAATCCAATTGAGAGGTTTGAGATTGGGAAACCTTTTGCAAAAATTCCTGAGAATTCGAATACCATTTGTGCAAACGAAAGCCATGTTTGTTGAGATACGTGATCAATTCGGAATACAGTTGTTCAAGATATGAAATGTTGTCAGTGCCTGTGAGAATATCATCAACATATGTTTGAGTGAGTAAGGACTCCGAGGCGAGAGTGAGTTCGCTGTTTCAAAGGGCAATGTCCTTTAGGACACGAGTGGCTAAATAAGGGGAGCAGTTTTGGCTAAATGAGGCAGTAGAGAGTTCAAGACATTTCAGTGGTTCTGAGGGGGACTCCCTCAAAATGTTTTGCAAAAAATTGTGCTGGGGGTTCATTTGTACCATCCTGTACATTTTCTCAATGTCAGAAGTCAATACATATTTAAAACTTCTGAAGCGGCAGAGAATGTCAAAGAGCTCGGGCTGTACTTAAAACCCTTTCAGAGTGACGTCATTCAAGGATAAACCAGAGGTAATTTTGCATGAAATATCAAACACAACGCGCAATTTCGTGGTAAGGCTACTTTCCTTAACGACACATAAATGTGGGATGAAATATTTGTTTTCTGAGAATTCATTTGTTAGAGAGAGAGGCACATATCGGGCATGTCCTAAATGGACATATTCATCAACAAATTTTTTATAGTCCTTAAAAATGTTGGGTTCTTTCTCAAACCGTTTTTGTAGGGCAAAAATTCTCTTTCGAGCAGTAGTGTAGGAGTCACCTAATTTTTTGTGTTCTATAGTGCTTTTCAAAGGCCTATCGACTTGATATCTACCATTGTTTATAATTCGAGTTGTGGAATTGAAAATGTTTTCTGCCATTTCATGTTCCTGAGAAAGAAAGGGGGTAGTTTGGATCTCCTCTTGATCCCAAAACTTTTCTACGAGTTTTTCAATGTCATCAACGTGAGAGGGAGACTGAGTGGCTAACAATGAGTGAGAATAAGGGAACAGATGACACTGGTCTTCCAAGAAACGACTGGGCAATGTCCCAGATATTATCCAACCTAAATACGAGTTGATGAGGGTGGGCAGGACTTTGCCTAATTTCACAAACCCATTCCTGATGAACGAATAATAGATATCGGCACCAGCTAAAATATCAATTTCGGAGGGTTTAAAAAATTCGGAGTCCGCAAGAGAGGTTGCAATTTCTTCAGGAATTATGAATTCGCTAATTTTAAGAGGAATTTGAGGAAGTTTTTGGGTGATTTTGTCAATAATAGCACAGGAAATTTTAAATTTTTTCATGTGCTCTAGCTTAGAGAAAACATGCACATCCACCATTTCATTTGAGAAGTTTATAGGGAGTATAACCTAACCTCATAGCAAGAGATCGAGTAATAAACGAATTTTGGCTTCCATTATCGAGAAGAATTTTCACTAGGACGGGAGGGCCACGTTTCGGGTGGACAAAAGCTTGAGCTGAACGAGGAGAGGGTAGTAGTTTGTAGTGGCGAGTTTTTGAAAGCATTATGTTCTAGCGTCCTGGATGAAGGGCCTGGGGACTGATTCATCTGAGAGTTTTGAGAATGATTAGGAGAGTTTGAGTTTCGAGTGATAAAGTGAGATTGAAATCTTGGACTTGAATGTGACGAGGAATTGTTTTCCTGGGGGTAGTGGCCACGGTTTAAATTCGTTAAATGGAGTAACGTGTGATGTTTTTGGTTGCATAGAGCGCATGTTGACGTAGAGGGGCAATTTTCAATATTGTGTTTGCTTCCTAAGCAATTAAAACAAAGATGTTTGGTTTTTGCAAATTTATGCCTGTCTGGGGGATTCATGGATGTGAATTTTGAGCATGTGTAAATACGGTGGCTTCCGCTGCTACAATATAAACAATGTCTACCAAGAGTAGGCGAGGGAGGTGTACACTTTTTAACATTTGTGTGCAAATTTACTTTATTTCTGAAAAATTTATTTTATTTCTGAAAAATTTATTTTCCAAATTCCTTGGGCTACTATCAAAACTAGAAAGGTTTTCGAGAACCACACACCTTTTTTCCAAGAATTCAAAAAACTATTCAGTTTGGGGTAGATTACTTATATCTCTTTCTTCTTCAAAACACCTACGTGACGAAAAGTCTAACTTTTGTTCCAACAGAAATACTGAAAGAGCATCAAAAAGTTCATCTGTACTATACTTCAAATTCTCTAATGATTCTAAACTTTTCGGGCATTGCGTGACGAACTCTCTCAAATTCTCCGGCTTACATTTTTTAATTTCAAAAATGAGTGAAAATATGAATTTACCAGTTTAGGGTGGTTCTCATATCTTTTCTTAAGCAAATCCAATGCAGTACCAAAATTTTCATTTGTAACCTTGAGTGAGTCAAAAACTTTTAAAGCTTCACCTCTCAACAGAGTTTTTAAATAGTAAAATTTCTCAGCATCGGAAGTGAGTTTCGGGTTATCAATCATAAGTGACTTGAACAGATCAAAAAAACTTTCCCTGTTCTGGTCATTACCAGAGAAAGGCTGAATATTAATTTCAGGTAATTTTACATTGGGGATCATAGTTTACATTGGAGCTTCTGTTGTTTACTGTATGAGACAATATTTTCACACAAGCGTTCAAAGAGCTAACGTTTCAAAATACTTATTTTCGAAATGCTCCCTGTTTTCGACTTCTTCCGCAACTGTATTGGCATTACTAATTAAGTCTTCAATTTCATTCTGGGAACTGGAATATTTATCGAATGCATCAGAAATTGCCTGTATTCTGACTTCAAATTGATTTAAATCTTTTTCTGTATCTTTATTTTCCATTGCCCATTTTGAAATACGTGAAATGGCAGCTTTGGTATTATTTCTTTGCTTTTTATGCTCTGACATCTTTCTATTGAGTAATATCGAAGTTTACAATTTTTTCAACAGTAGGTAAGTATAGAGATAAATAATCAATTGTACAGAAAATAGTAACTGGAGCGAATGATATTTATAGTTCATAAAAAGCAAACAGAAATCATGAAAATGGATTCGAGAGTTTGTTCTTGTTCAAAACAATCCTACCTTCTCTGGCCAACCTGTACCTAGTAACATTGACCTACATTCTGTCGGGCGACAATAAGCTGCAACAACTTTTCGGGTGCTTACGGGGCTGTGGTTGAAAGGGACTACTACTCTGCTCATTATTTTTTGCTCGCAGGTCTGCTGATTCTGCAAGATTTTATCGCTTCTCAATCGGGATTTCGGGATTCGGTGTTCGGATGAGATTTTCTTACTTGATTATTGATTCTTCAATCTTCACATCCACAGAGATTATCATATTAAATTCGGATTCGTAAGGACCATTATGTTCTGAGACGGCATCCTTTTAATATTTCTCAAGTCGCTGGTATGGAGATGGAACAAGTTTCTGTCTATCGGAAACCTCTCAAAAAGCGTATTTATTCAACAATAACAACATTCGGTTCGGCATACATTTACCATAAGGGCTTCTGTACCGCAAATCTTGTGAATTTATTGTTTTTCATTGACAACTACACAAAAGTTATAGTACTGATGGTGCAAAAAGAATTTGAGACCAGATTTTTAAGTGAATAGATCAAAATTATGTGAACCCAATCGGGTGTCAATGTCAATATAATTGATCTGTCAAATAATCGTTTCGCTACTGACCACGCCAACTATTGTTTGTTCGTAAGTGTGTACCACAGAACTCATACTTATATCTTATGACTAGAACGCGCTTTATGTATCCTCGGCTACTCTAATCTGGAACAAATCGTGGGCATCCGAAAAGGGGACAAATTTCACTAAGGAAACACATACGTTATCTCTTGTACCTTCAAGAGCAAATGAGTAGTAAATAAGACGCATGTCTAGTCAATTTACCAGTTTGTTTGTAAACACAGCAGCGTTGTCAGTTTTGATTCTTTTGGTGTTTTGGGCGATTTATTAAAAAATAAAATAATAATTTATTGTTTATAATTTATATTGGTCATTCTATACGATGAGGTGTTTTTTAAGGATTGTGGTAATTCTTGGAGAAGGAAAAAAATGAAAATAGTACATTCCATAAGTAAGTACTTGGAAAACATTTCAAAATGTCCCTACAATATAAAAACCTTTTCAGATTTCCGAAAGCTAATTTCAGAGAATGATTCCATGGACCAAGAACTCAAGAAGTGATCTACATTTGGAATGGTCTCAACCACATCTATACAAAATTTGTTCGGATCATTTCACAACTGATTGTTTTGTTCGGATCATTTCAAAAATTATTGTTTTGTTCGGATAGAATTCCAGCCAAGACCGAAGCCAAATTCACTTCCAACACTTGATTTACCTGAACTCAGTGATTGTGATATCTTCAATCCAGACCAGTCAGGAAGAACTGATTTCACAGTTATGTTATTGTCTCTGAATTCAAAGTGTCCTGTACGAAGAAGTTACAAAGCACCCTTGAGAAAAGCCAGTCAACATTTTTGGGAATCATTTTCAAAGACAACTGTTGAATATATGAGGAAGTACACAAACATTTCTGACATCTATTCCAAGTAAATCTCCTTTTATTGGCTTCAAAATAATGATCTCTACAATGGCAGTTTTTGATGAAAATGTCAGAAGTAATACACTAGAATACCTGTTTACACATTCATTTTTGTACTTTGGGCGAGGTGAAATTCAAAATTGAACTCCATATAAAAGATAGTGATCGTAATGTATTTTATTGAAGCAAATATATATTCAGTACGAAGGCTATCGACCTATATAAGTCCTGCTTCTAGGTATATTGAATTTACAATAATTGTGGAGATTATCATTTAGTCTTATATTATATGTATGTAGTTAATGTATTCAACCAAGCAGAGTTTGATTATGCGAAAGGACAGAGGACCAGAATCAAGCCATCTTCTGGGGCCCTCTGAATGGTTGATTGTAATATGGTTGAAATGTGAGGTCTACATAAAAAGAAAAATTACTAATATTATTCAGTAATCAATAAAATAAATTCACAGTTATGTTATTCATTCATGCATTCCCATTTCCCAGCATGTGCTATTTGATACTCAAATATTCGAAAGTTTAATGATGACAAAAAAAATTGTAGAATCAAAAATAATTAAATTAGATATTCAATTAACCACTTGACAAGTATTTACATCATAAAATACTGGAAGTGAGATAGGTGTGTAAAAAAATTAAATACTTTCAGTTTCAAACATGAAAGAAACGAAAAAAGTCACGATACGATAAGTAGCCTTATTTTCACATTGTTTTTGGGAATTTCTTCGAATGCAGAAGATCAATTAAAACATTTAAAAAAACTGAAGCCGAAAACGCATCATAACGAAGTTGGGATTTAGTTAATTTCAGAGGAAAATCATTTGATTTCTATTGTCATCATTGTTTCCCAAATGACTATGATTGACCTATAACTGAAAAGTTGACAGATTCAGTTGATACCGACTTTTGAGGTATGTGATTGAAAGCAAAAGAACTAATGGATAAGATAAAATTTTAATGAAAGAAATTGTTTCATATTGTAATGATGGAATAAGTTATACAATTAGATCCATAGAAATCATAATATATATAGAGTAAGTATATATAATATATATCTATGATTAGATTCGAGATAAGTTACAGATTAGTCTTAATCAAATCTACCGTCATTCATCATAAGAAAAATCAAGATGTTTCCGATGTCATCTTAAAAATGGATAGTACCTAGTTGGGTAGGAGAATTGTTCGATGTGAATCATTAAAATCTTGCTATCTATCATTCAGTAATTTATTCAATTCTAAACTCTTTATTTATGGGAGAGAAACAATATTTCAAATGTTCTGATGTCCCATTTGAGAGAAAATGAAATATCCCAGTTTCAAGACAACCAACCCATTTCCTATCCCTAAGATACGCATATGATTTTATGCGCCGCTACTGTGAAGAGGACAATACAGTGTTGTAGGTTATGCATGATTTGTTCATCCGCCATATTTGAAACGCATTCTAGTCATAAGATATAAGTATGAGTTCTGTGGTGTGTACGCGGGAAAGGATGAGATACTTTTAGCAACGTTGCCAAATTGAAATGAGTTTCAGTTGGAATGCGGAATTCCAACAATAACTCAAAAAGTAAATGACCGATTTCAGCAAACAAAACGTTGTAGTTCTTATATTTTTTCCTGTTATTATATCTCTTAAAAAGCTACGAGATAAGACCTCCATAAAGTTTATAGGTTTCGCCGGCCATCGTAGATATTAAGATAGCGACCACTATTGTTATGCACACGAAGACAGCTACATTCATCTATCAAACGAGCTATCAACCACTGACATAGATCAAGAAATAAGAAAGTTATAACAACATCAATTTGATTCAGTTTTTGTGGATCACTTGACAAATACAGTTTTAGTAAATACGGTCCTGTTGGACAAAACATGTTTCTCAGAGGACTTGTGCTAAACGGCAAATGCTGAGATTTTGCAATATTTCATATTTAATTAAATTTCAATAGGAAATAAAATATTATGGACTAGAGAAAAAGGTGTCATTGTTTATTTGGCACCTATACTAAATACGACCCTGAGAGCTGAATCATTGGTCTTAGAGGACATTTAATCAGAAATTCATTACCAATAACATATAAATTTCAGGCAAATCTCACTGTGGGCAAATTTCCTATGCTATTGTGCGGGGTCCTTTGTAGAAGTGACATGACTGTTTTGTGCCACCTCGGTAAAATTTGCTATTTATGGAAACATAGATTCTTATCATCACCATTCTGCGAACACCTCGTATGAGTAATTTTAGCAGCGTGTCTTATAAGATTGTCAGTGACCCCTGAAGATCAATAAAGCACAAACACAATTTTCTAACTTGCATAGAGCAGTTTCATTTTAGAGACGGATTTTTCTCAACCCAATTGTTTTACTTTGTGTCAAACCTCTTAAGTGAATCATTACTTCTAATCGGCTTTCTTCGTAGCAGATCTGTATCAGTGATCTCCAGGCCGTCCGGATATTACATCCCCCGCAATTGCAACGGTAATTTGTCTCGCAGGATATTGTAATTTATTTACTCGCCAACAGGGAGATATATGGATGCGGTTGTCCCCACTATCCGTTTTATTCGAATTAAGTAGAAAGATTAGGCCACTTGTACAGTTTGTGTTCATTCACCCCAAACATCAATTTAGGCCTATCTGATGGAATTGTGGCAGCGGGAATACTAATTTTAAGAAAGATTTATTTTATGAATGAAAAAATATTCAAATGTGACAAGGTTTTTATTGATATCTATTTATCTATTTAACAACATTCAACTCTCTACTTTAACATTAAACACTCTGGATGTCATGATAAATATAAATTCTTTCCAACAGTCCCACTAAAATTTATATTTATCTGTCTTCAAATCGTAGTCCCATTCGCTCCTCACAAAAATCATGCTTTTCTCTGAAAACTGCTTTTGTGAGCATATCTGCAACCATTTCATCTGTCCCTATGGACTTGGGAGATTTATTTTTCTTCTCCACATTTTCTCGTATAAAATGTATGTGCTTAGTTCTTCCATGGTATGCATCATTTTCAGCCATTGTAATTGCACTTCGATTATCACAAAATATAACAGGAACATGATTATCTAACCCAAACTCAACCAAAAAATTTTGAAACCATAAACTCTCCTAACTACTAGCTTCTAGAGCCATGTACTCTGCCTCAGCAGTTGATAAGGCTACTGTTGGCTGTTTCTTACAATTCCAAGTAACAGCACCACCGTGAAATACAAAAACGTAGCCTGTCACTGATTTTCTCTCATCCACGTGACTTGCCCAATCGGAATCGCAATAACTTATCAGATTTTCATTTCCATCTTTGGAAAATTCTAATTTCGTTTGTGAAGTTCCATGAGTGAGAACTTGCTTGACAGCATTCGAGTGACAGCTGCCTGGATTTTTGTTGAATCTGTAGCGTTAGCTGCATAATGACTCAATTTTTCTTAGGCCTGTAAAAGCGGTAACCTTTCATATTGTCAGAATATCCCACAAAATACATTCTTCACTTTTTGGATCCCATTTTCGTCTTTTTTGTTTCGGAATATGAGCCATGGCTTTACAACCAAAAATGCGGAGATGATTCAGAATTGGTTTCTTTCTCGACCATATTTCTTCTCATGTGATATTGTGAAAAAGCTTCGTGGGAGATCTGTTTATCAAATATACAGAGGTTGCAACAGCTTCAGCCCAAAATTCTTTCTTCAGATCTGAATCGGCTATCATACATCGAGCTTTTTCAACAATCGTTCTGTTGAATCTTTCAGCCAGTCCATTTTGCTCAGGAGCATATATCACGAAGGTTTGGTGCTTTATGTCAGATTTTCGTAGAAAATTCACAAATGATCGGTTTTTGTATTCAGTCCCATTATCGGTACGAATCATCTTGATTTTTTAATTTGTGTCGTTTTCAGCGTAAAATTTGAAGTCTTCAAAAGATTCCAGCACTTGGACACTTGATAAGTTTGTGGCAATGTCTGGCACGAATAATACGTCTTTCACACATACTGTGTCTTCAACACCATTTGCTTTTATAGCCAACGAAACATTTCCGTTTTTTGTACAGGCATCCGTTCTTGATTTGCAATTATTTCAGATTTGCCAGAAACATGTATTGAATCTTCCAACCGTTCTTCTCTTCTGGTCATATGAGCTGTAGCTCCAGAGTCAACGAACCATTTTTCAATATCAACGTTTTGTTTCGAATGTTGAGAATGAAATGATTTTGGATCATGTTGTTGACTGTTTGGTTTTGATTTGTTGTCATTGTAACATTCGTTTGATTTGTGGCCGTATCTATTACATTTATAGCATCCAGGCTCTTTTGAATTTAATTTGGGGTTGAAATGATGTCGTCTTTCTTGACTTCTTTCACTAAGAAATGCACCATCGTGATGGGATGATTTTCCACCAACAATTGACTTCACGTCCTGTAAGAGTTTGGTTTTGATGGAGTCACCTGTTATTCTTGTGCCAGAACTATCATTCCCCATAATATTTGGCCTATATTCAGAATGACCGGCAAGCAGTGTGGTTCCTATTCATTCTCCACTGTCTTGAAAACCAATTCCATTTAACTTATGAGCAGTTGAAATGATGGAGTTAACATATTCGTCAACGCTTTTGGAATTTTCAAGTTTCGTTGTTATCAACGTTCTGAGAAGACCTACTCTTCTAGTTGAACCAGAGTCTTCAAAAGCACTATTTAACTTTTCTTGTGCCTCTTTTGCAGTTGTGGTTTCTATATGAACAAAGATGATTGGGTTCACAGACAAGATAATTTTTGCTCGTAGTTTCTTCACTTTCTTGTCATCTTTATCTGTGCCTAATACACATTCCCACATTACTTCATGTTCCAAATAGGACTTTATGGCGAATTTCTATGTTGAAAAATTGTCTCGTCACATCAGATTTCGATTTGAAAATTTGAACTCAAACTTGTCATTTTTTACAGAAAATTTTTCTTTCTTGGAAAACAGTTATTCAGTTTTTCTGGGCCCATAACCTGCTAGAATTGTGGCAGCGGGAATACTTATTTTTAAAAAGATCTATTTTATGAATGAAAATATATTCAACTGTGACAAGTTATTTATTGACATCTATTTAACAACATTCAACTGTCTACTTTAATATTAAACACTCTGGATGTTATGATAAATATAAATTCAATTTTTTCCAACACGATCACCCATTCTCGGGTGATTTGAAAATTGCTTGAATCCCTATTGGTTTCTTTTACCTTGTTTTCATATGTTTTGGTAACACATGTAGGGAGACCGGGGCAAAATGATCCCTTTAAGGTTTAAATGTTCATAATTAAGGATGTATGTAATTTGGAGATTTGGTACAGTAGGTGTAGGTAAAGTCATCATTTATGAATAAAACCACGGCACGGCCATTCTTGTAATCGAAGTATAATGTAAGATATTCACGGATTATGACGTGTTGACCTAAGGATCAATTTGCCCCTCCTAGTGGGGCATAATGATCCCATAAAAAGAAAATCGAAAAACAATGCGGTAACTGTTTATTTATGAAAAAATCACAAATAAAGCAAACATTGTTGAAAACAAAAGATATAATTGCAATGATCCCTAAACATAAACAATATACATATTGATAAACCAAACAAAAATTATTTATTCATACATCGTATACCTTAATCTAGCACTCTACGACGTACTTTTTTTGCTAACGGATTATACGCACAGTGATCACATACGAAGACGTCATCAATTTCATCCGCCCCTGAACAGGCGTCATGGGCCCACAGATGACACTGGCTGCATTGAATCCAACCCTCTCCACTTGCAGACCTCGAATACGACTCACCACAGATCAAACATTCTGGATCATTGTCTGACTCAGAATCAGATTCTAACTCGGCTTCTTCATTTTCTTTTCTCTTCGGCATCTTTTTTTCTAAATTCTGAGATTTCCCCTCTTTACTCTTTCTTTTTTCTTGTTTCTTGTTTTCAGCTCCTTCTTTTTTTTATTTGTTCCTGCAGCTCATTTTTATAGAGACTACTGGTTGAAATAGCGGTTTTTCCTTTCTGTCTATTGGTCTTTTTTATAGAGGTTGTTGTTTTTGGTAATGGTCGAATATCTATAGCAGATATTTTAAAAGGTAAATTGGCAATAGTATGCACTGACCCAACTTGAATGTCATCTGCAACATAATTGTCACCTGTGGCATCTGTTCTAGGGATAGGATGAGATTGGACGTATCTACTTGTTCCAGGTGTAGGTTGAGCTGTATTCGCATCCATACTAGGTGTGTGTTCAGCTACATTAGGAACACTTTGATCCTTTTCTGAAACCTCTGCTGGGGCAAAATCTATGTCGGTAAATAAGTTTCTGTCAAAAGGCACAATGCCCGTTTTCTTGAAAGCGTTGATAGCATTCTCGGAAGTACAACCTTTCAAATATGCTTCGCAAAAAAGTTTGCTTATTTGAAACACAGATACAGTGCGACCATTTTTCTAATGATTGGTCAAGATAACGGCTCAAAGGATACATTACCCCCACATCTAATGGCTGTAGTTTGTGCGATGTGTGGGGGGCAGGCACAAAAGAGTAACATGCGTTCTTCTAGCTTTTTCGATTACTTCCAAGTTTTTTGTGTGGCTGCCATGCCCGTCTAAGATCAATAACGCAGGATCTTGCGCCGTTGGTTTAATATGATGTACAAAATGATCAACCAAATCGAAAATATTTCCACGGTCATCCATCCGCTGTCGTTGCAAGCGAAAATTGTTCCAGGAGGTGCTCCATCTTTCAATTCCTCCTTCATGCGTTTCCGCGAAAAAATTATTAATGGCGGAACATAGTTTCCACCAGCTGCCATACAAATTACTGTGGTAGTAGACATTCCACGATCTGCTGATGTGATCCTTGAAACTTGCTTTCGACCTCTCAATGCAACTATTTTGGAATTATGGCCTGGAACTGTGCTTACTGAAGTCTCGTTGACGTTGAAAATTCTATGAGCAGGAAGTTGTTTGTCTATGGATTCTGCTTTTAATAGGCCATAAAACGTATCGACAACTACCTTGTTAAAACCTCTTGCACGGGCTACTGATGTTGATTCTGGACTCCTTAGAGATAAATTCGGATGCCTTTTCCGAAACTGAGAAAACCAGTCTTTACCGGCAGCTTTACTTACTTTTGAAAATGGGTGTGTGATATTATTTTTCTCAGCTAACTGAAAGGCTAGGCAACGCACATCACGAGGAGTCAAACCATACATACGGGTTTCCATATCAAATATATAGCGTAGAAGTTCAGCTTCTTGGTCTTCCGTAAACACACAATGAAATGATCCCAGAGTTCTCAATGGCTGGGTGGTGATACCAGCTCTTCTCTTGATAATGCGCCGTTTTAACGCCATTCTAGGAACGTTAAAATTGGTTGATGCCGTACGTATGCACATACCATTTTCTGCAGCCTCAATGCTCTCAATGGTCCAGTTTTGTCTCTCGGTTTTTCTTACGTAGGTACGCACCATGATCGAGTTTGCAAAGAAATAAAGAATGAAATAAAATCCGATATAGTGGGGCAAAATGATCCAGGACCATTTTGCCCCACCTCATAGAGGTTCGTTTTGCCCCATTTATTACTCTTGTAAACTAAGTCACGTGCATTAACTATAGTATATCAAGTTGAAGTTTTAAAACAACGTAAATCAAGCGAAATACGTAGAGTTCAATACCTGCCATTCAAACATATCATTAAAACAACTAGTACAGAATTATAGACCTTATAGTGAGATGCATACCTTAGATCAACAGCGACAAAAACAATGTTTTATGCTACAAACTTATAACACGTGCACGCAAATGGACGGTGATAGTGAAACTGACCGAATGAAAGATTGCTCGATCAGTTGGAGACGTTGCCATTTACTAAAATGAAATACATCGTCAGAAATTTGGGAAGGATCGTTTTGCCCGACTGGATCATTTTGCCCCGGTCTCCCTATAGTTCGCATTTACGTTGATCAACAACCTGTTCTTATTTCGGACAGGTCATATGTATTGTGCACAATATATGAAGGGGGAACTACGACCAATTACGGAAAATCATACAGTGTGCTCTCCCCACCAAAAGAAGTAGACCAAAATAATAACAGTTTGTATATATAAGAAATTGCTTCTCTTGCATGAAAACATGTGGACAGCCACAATCAGTCTTCTTCCTCTTTCATCAAACGTGGGACTAAAGCCAGTGGTTTTTAGTGAAGTTTTAGCATGACTGTACCAATAAATAGAGCATTTTTTCCTAACAAAAATAGTAGTAGAAACCCGACTATGCCATCACATGGAAGACAGTCTGTAGTTATTTTCTGTTATGTTTTCGACTCGCAACTGTCATTTATTAATTTGTTATAAACATACAAATACATAAAACGTGTGTTTTCAAATTATTTTGCTTATAAAATGAAAACTTATAGAGCAATCTGGTTGGTCTAATGAAAAGAATTGTGAATAATTGAAAAACGAACAAAATGGGATATTTTAAGACCCAGTCGGATCATTAGTAAAGGAGGAAAACCAGAAAAACCAGAAAATTTTACAATTTTTTGAAAAATTCATAGCTTCACCATTTTTCAAGAAATATGGTTGTCCCTCATCGAAAAAGTATTGAATCATGTGTACTTTATATTTGAACGAAACAAGCTCTGACGGATCATTCGTTTTGGCATTATCTTGCAGCGTGCTTGGATGCTCTAGTGATAGTCCAATATCAATTTTTAAAACAGATTTTGAATGTAGAAGTACAGTAACACAAAACGAATATCCTCATTTTCCGCTGAAATTCTGCGAAGTGGGTGAAAAATGCAAACATGACTGAAAACAGCTGAGCTGGAGGAAGCGGTCGAGTGGTAGGATAGAGCGAGAGATGAGGGGAAGCGTGTTATCACGAAACCCGTTCAATAGAAGAATTCCCCTCATCTCCAGGACCTCATACCACTCGGCAGCTAACGCGGGCTCGGCCATTTTCAGTCATGTTTGCATGCATTTTTCTCCCATTTCTCAATTTTGGTGCAAAATAAGAATAAATGTTTTATGGTACTGTACTTCTACTTTCATAATCTGTTTGAGAAATTGATATCGGGCTATCACTAGAGCATCCAGGCATGCTGCAAGATGCCGCCAAAAAAAATTTAAATTGCAATTGTGCGAAAACTAACGATTGGACAGCGCCTGTTTTATGCACACATAAAGTAAACATGATTCAATACTTGCATGAGGAAGGTCAATCCTACCTCTTGAAAAATAGCGGAGATATGAATTTAAAAAAAATCGCAAAATTTTCCGGTTTTTCCAGATTTTTTCCTTTACTAATGATTCGACTAGATCTTAAAACATCCCATTTTTTTCGTTTTTCAGTTAGTTAGTTTTCATTTAATGAGCAAAACTATTTTAAAAAAACACATTTTTTGTTATTTAAATGCTTACAGCAAATTAATAAATGACAGTTGCGAGACGAAAACAACAGAATATAACTACGGACTACCTTTCATGTGATGCCATAGTCGGTTTCCTACTAGTATTTTTGTTAAAAACTCACTCATTTCATGCTCTATTGCTTGGTGTGACTCTGAATCGAAAATTGCAGGGAAAATGATTTTTGCGGAGAACTATACAGAAATATATAAAATCTGAAGTGAATAAACAATGAAGGTTTCGAGCTTTTCATGTACACGAACACAATGATCGTTTGGGCATAAATTACATTCATGCCTTTTGAACGATAGTTCAACGAAAACACGTCGAAAAAAATTCTCGTTAAACACCACAACAACAGTTGTAATGTGACAAATTTGCTTGGAACCACGATCAGTCATAAATATTGAACATCGTTGAGAGATTGTAGGCAGAGTCAAAATATAAGTATTTAATTCAATAGCGCATATTCTTGGGATGGCGAACAAAAAATTGTATAAATCGACACGGATTTCGTTAAAATTTTACCTGTGTGTTTCTACATGATAGACTAACAGACCATTTTTCTTCCGCAATTGGTCATGAACACAGACCTCATAAAATAATAGTCCAAAATCCCAGGGCCGTCAGACATTACTTATTTTTAAACGAACGAAATGTGTACGATTGAGTAGTGTTGGTATGTACTATGTTCGCATGCCTACCTGCTAGCTTGTCCAGATGACCATTCTTCAGATATTAGGGAATCAAGGTACGTAAAAACACTACTCACTTAGTTGAATTGCCAGTTTACAGAATTATTTTTGTAAACCATGGTGGATCAGTGGACAGAGTAACTAGCTACCACTCCGCAGCTCCGAGTTCAAATCTCGTCTCCAACAATTTTTTTTTAACCCAGCAGACGCATCACACTAAGGTTAGCCATCTCGGTTGGAAACGGCTTCTACTCTGGGAGGATTTTTGTTCAAAAAGAAATTTAAAAGAAAACAGAATTTTGGTAAATAAAAGATTTTGTTAAGATTTCCTTATGAGTAAAATCCCAGGGCCTTCAGACATAACTTATTTTTGAAAAGATGAAGACTTAGCTTCTGAGTGGTGTCTCATGTACTTTTAATACCTGCGTGCTTGTAGAGCTTGCTCTGTGACACCTGGGCAGGTACCTAACTTGAATTTGTATGGCTGATTTTTATATATATTTTGTAGAATATCACTCTTAAGTAATTTAAAAAGTGTCAGACGCTTTCCATAGACCAGAACTTTTGTCAAACGCTTTAAAGCTCCACAAATTACTTCAGAGTGATATTCAACAAATTATACATGAAAATCAGCCACACAAATTTAAGTTAAGTAACTCTTATTTTTAGTTACCTTTCTCACCTGGTACCTGCCCAGGTGTCACAGAGCGAACTCCACAAGCATACAGGTATTAAAAGTACATGAGACACCACTCAGGACCTAAGTCTTCTGAAGTCCCTGGGATTTTACTCATAAGGAACCCTTAACGAAATCTTTTATTTACCAAAATTCTGTTTTCTTTTAAATTTATTTTTGAACAAAAATCCTCCCAGAATCAAAGTCGTTTCCAACCGAGATGGCTAACCCTAGTGTAATGCGTCTGCTGGGTTTAAAAAAAAGAAAAACTAATTTTTGCAGACGAGATTTGAACTCGGAGCTCCGGGGTGGTAGCTAGATACTCTGTCCACTGATCCACCATGGGTTATAGAAATAATTCTGTAGACTGGCAATTGAACTAAGTGAGTAGTGTTTTTACGTACCTTGATTCCCTAATATCTGAAGAATGGTCATCTGGACAAGCTAGCAGGTAGGCATGCGAACATAGTACATACTAACACTACTCAATCTTACACATTTCGTTCGTTTAAAAATAAGTAACGTCTGACGGCCCTGGGATCTTGCTCTATAAGTAGATATAACATGGCAGATATTTCAATGATTACAAAATAGACCCGCTTCCATGGCTGACATGTGTTTCCACTTTTAAGTTGGTACATCTGATTTTCAGTTGTTTATACTTTTGTAATAAGAGGAATGAAGCGAAACAAGAGATGCATGCATGCATTCATTATTTGACATAAAACTGTGTCAAAACTGATTGCTGTTTGAGAATCCAGGGCAGGTTTTTAATTTTTTTTTTCAATTTTTTGCAAGGTAATTAATGAGTATTTCGATTTTTCTAGAGATTTGCTCTCTTACGAAATGAGCATATTCCTTGCGGGTGAAATAAGACCTCATATATAATTTCATTTGAATGAATATTTACAACAAAAGATATAAGGTGCATTTAGTCAACATCATTTTAAAATTGTGATTAAATATAATATGTTAAAAGTTGAATCTGTTATATCAACTGGCACCGTTTATTCAACAATGTTGAGTTTTTGACAAATACCTTCGATGTTACTGTTATGTTTATAATAATGCTTGTGCTAAAGTTGACTAAATCCAACCTTACATATTTAGTGTTGTACTTTTCTACCACGTTACTATGAATTATGAACCTTTGTAATGTTAGTGTGAGATTTAAATTTGTTTTTGTGTAAGTCCACTTCACACATTCAAGTATAGATTCAATTCGTTTGTTTTGGAAACTTCTTAGCAATGATGATCTCTAGATTGCAAATCTTCATGCCAAAGGGCCGGTAAAGTAAATTGTAACAGAAGGCAAACCAACTGTTATAGCATAGATTCCCACATCAACTGGACTCACCTTTTCAAACTTCCTCAACAAACAGTTGTAACTGCTCATCTTCCCCATATACCAGAGTGGAGTAAAAGTACCACTTTGAATCAAGCTGACCGAAAGTAGAATATGTAACCATAGAAATTACCATGTTCCTAGATTCATTCTTGCTTGATTAAATTAACTTGCAATCAAATTATTAATTTTTTTTGCTAATATGACAAAAATCGAAAATTGTACATGGACACTATTTATTTTTAACAAAATATACAGAAAAAATCTTCAAAGTACATATTCTAATATAAGAAGTGGGAGTTCCTAGAATATGTATCCAAAATTACCATACATCCCTGTTTTCTTTTTTTACGGTTATTTTCATTCCTCTGGCATCAATATATTTTGTGAATTCAAAATATCGAAGACATTTTTATGAACCATTTGCTGGACATTCTCAAATCATTCGTGACTTGAGTAATGAAAGAAAGCATCAGCTACACTTGAGCTGATCTTTTTAGCATGCTGATCACTTACTAGCTCCTTTTTATGCACATTTCATCAAACATCACTCACATAATGAAGTCTTTCTACACCTCTTTTTGAAATCCTGTGATTTGTTTCTGATGGATTCAATACTTTGTTCTGTAAAACCGGGACTGCAGTCAATTTTGGACAATCAGATTGTGGCAGATGCAGGAAGAGCAAGATTGAAAATTTTCCTCACATAGGTATTTGTAAGCTTTACTACTGTAATGTCATAGTAAAGCTTCAAACTTCAGCTGGGAATTTTAGTTTTCTTCTTTTTTTCTTCCCTCTTGATTGAGAATTTGTGATCATTCTTCTTAGGAATGCAGGAATACTACTGACAGATGCTTTCAGTGCAAGAGTAACCTCCTTTGATAATACAAACTTTCTATTGATCAGAATCACCTGTAACGAAGTTTTAAACTTCATCATCTTTCTATTAATGGGTTTTCTAGAATTTTCATCATTTCTGTCAATAGATTTATGCGATTGCTCAGTACCCTGTTTTTTTCTTGGTAAAAAAAGATTAGATGCATAGTTCGGAGATGAATCTTCGTTATGTTTCAAGAAGAAAATTTGATATGATACATGCTTATAATAATAGGTACATACCTAACTATGATTATGTATTGACATTATAGTGTCGTTCGTTAAGACGTACTCTGATTACTCTACTTGCTTGAAGTTGATATTTCAAAAGAGAAAGACAAATGAAGTAAAAGTGTCAGAGAGAGATGAACAATGTGAAAGTGATCTCGATCTACTAGAGCAGTGTTCAATGAACAAGCCTTGATTCGTCTTTCAACAGAGTAATTTCCGGGAGGTTAGGCACTATCAGGATTTTTTTTCACTCCAGTCTCGGAGAATTTTGAACTCGAAGACACAAAATACAAAATGAATTTTGGATGATGAATTAAGAATGAGTAATAATCGAAAGTCGAAAGTGATGGGATTGGCCAAAATTCAACAGAACCAGCTCTGATACTTCAGTTATACCAACATAAACTCGGAGATTTAGGGCAGCGCTCTATAGGGTTCCATTTTGACCTCATGATATCTACTTCTTTTATGAGGTCTGTGGCCATAAATAACCCGGTATCAGTGAATAGTATGCTTTTGATAGTAGTAGTAGCCTAATGTATAGTTTCTTAACACGGGATTATGAATCTACGCCTGTTGAATAGGAGACAATAAATAGAGACGTATTTGTTTCATATTACTTTTAATGGAAGTATTCGGTATATGGTTCTGGAAAAGGTTCTTACTCTCCTACTTGATATTTCACTTCATTGATTATAACCTTTCTTTCCTGCAAACATTCTGAAAGCAGCCACCGCCGTTCTTGCGTGTCTGGTTATGATATTTTTTAGTACAGGATACCTCAATTCATCGCCCTAAATACCTCACACCAATGACAGAACAGAACATAACTTCCAATTCTGTGCTTAGTGCTTGTCTAAGCAATGTAGCCCTTTTGTGGTTGCCAGCAGTGTGATTTCGAGCATTTGTTCAAATCGGTGCTTAGTACTCAAAGCACTTTGAAAGGGCTCAATACTGAGTGCTCGTAAATCATAGGAACTCGTCATTACTAAAAAGAACTGTCCAGCACTCAATTTCTGATTCTCAAAACTCATACATACTGATTTTGAAAGGAATCATATCATAAATGACAGAAATCGCAGGCCATATTGGAGCTACCATATACCTTGTTTTATTGACCAATAATTATAAGAAAGTCAACGCCAATTGTCATCAGAATGATGAATACCGGCCGAATTTTAAGGCGACTGGATCATTGGATCATTGGATAACTTCAAGTGGTTTAGAATTGAAGTGCAAGATTTGACCAAGACAAAAACACAAATAAAACTTGTAAAAATGAAAACATTCATAGTCTGCGTCTGAGACCTCCAAGACTCCAGACTCCACATACTACGCCACTTATACGTCCTTCCGTTTTATGAGAAAATACATGTCGGATCCACCAGTTTATAAAATAGATCGCCATTATTCGATCACATAGTTTATGTGACTGTTACTTTAATACCTAAAGTATCTAAGTTTTACAAGGCGTATCAAACCTATTGCACTCTGACAGGTGTATATGTCGGGGCGTGGCGTAGTGGTTAGAGCGTCCGACTGTGAGTCGAAAGGTTTGGAGTTCGAGCCCCAGTTACGGCTGGGACTTTTTAATTTAATTTGACGGTTAAATTATTTAAATCTCGTGGCTGGACTGGCGTGAGTCCTTCACGATTCACCGTTGCGTTCCAATTAACAGTGCTGCTCCTAAAGTGGCGCATGGAGTTAGTAACAAGGCCTATCCAGAACACGTGGCTAATGACCTTAGCAGTCGATGTCAAAAACACCAAAGAAAAAATACCATTTTATAACGAATTACGATGTTTAAAAATAAAAAATAAATTGGAAAAATTAAAATTGATTTTAAAATTCGACGAAATGATGGGAACCGTTGTCCGTCTAACTTCAGCCACAGCATAAGAACTTATGCTGTGCTTCAGCTGCCTGGATCAGAGCCGTAAGCATAGAAATATAATATGCACTTGCACTGTATTGCTTCTTCTGGTCACGACGTTTCCAAGTTTTTTTTTTTCGTGTTCCGAATGGAGTTCGAAGAAAGATAACAGTATCGGCTTCAGTTTTGGCATTGTTAGGTTTAGCAGTTGTTGTTCAGGGAAACTGTGAATCTGGATAACACCAATATATTGACAACGACACAGAGGCAAAAAAATCTATGCGGACTTGAATTGAGATGATATATTCATTATAAAAAAAATATGACATGTTAATCGAAGATGGGGAATTTTATCATTTAATTTCATTTCTCCCTTTTTGGAGTACTCTGACTGAAAATGTAGTTACACATATATCAGGATTTGCCGTTAAATATATAACAAAATTATCAAATGTAGAGTGTGTTTGTCTACTCTTGAAGACATTACAGAATCTTCTGCAGATGCAGAAATCCTTAAATTATTGAATAGAAGAAATAGAGGTGGTCTCATTAGGCCATCACAAACTTCATCAATATTATTACAGGACGAAAAATATTCAGCTCCATAAAAAACCACATTTTTGATAAACCTCCCTATGCGGTCAGTCACAAAATGGAAATGATAAAAGCAATAACAAGAATTTACACCAGAATTAGATTCTTCAATATTGCAATGTCGCAAACTGAAAAAATTAGAGGTGAGCTTAAGAGAAACACTTACAAAATTGATTATATTTTTCCATCAATAGATCTTGAAACAAAATGCCACAATGTTTGTTTGATAGAAATAAGTTTGTAACATTACAAAATGAAATTTGTTGAGAATAACAGAGAATTATAGTGCTCCAATCCAACCATTTCTCCTTATTTAAAACAAAGTGAAACAAATATCCTGTAACAATTTGAATTTTTGACTTTTTATATTTATTTCTCACAATAATATAATCTTCTTCTTATTACAAAAAATGCAATTTGAATTTAATGCGATTCAACGACATTTACAATGATAAATGAGAACCTCGACCGAATGCAAAAATGTAGTTTTTTACCCAAGAAACAATATTTGACAGATTTTTTTCCAATTTTATATCTCCAATCAAGGACATGTCTGTTTTTCGAAAAAATGGTTGAAGAGTGGTAACAAGAGTCAATAAGTAGTTTGAACTTATGTAAAAAAAAATTTAATGTCTTGTCAATAAAAGTCTTTGTTGTAATAATTATTATTATTACATACATTTTGCATTATTAACTGATTAATTAATCAATCAATTTGTAGAAGTAGATTCTCTCATCACATAATATAATTCAAAATCACCGCATACATTGGATTCTTGATTGATTCAACTTACGTCATTCATTACAAAAGCATTGAACTCAAGACCAATATATCCAAATTACTCAAATATTCATGAAAACTACCTTCAATAATCAGAATTTCGAAAATCAAAAAATAGGCCCACCTCAAAAAAGTGTTTCCTCACTCTGATATGGATTTCGAGTATAATAGGTTCAACGGTTTAGGCGTGAGGCCGATGGACACACAAATTGAGTTTTTTTCTGATTTACAGACTGAATGGAATAGAATCAATTCTCATCAAAATATCAAATTTGAATTTTTTGACAATCATAATAATTGCTTCTTACTTGGTCGCGAGAAAGCACAAAATAAAAGACCTACACTCAATATTTCTATTTTCAAGAAGTCAATTATTGGTTTTCTGTATATATATATATATCATTAAAGGAAAACACTATCATATTGCAAATGCTATTACCGACAACTTATACCAGATTCAAGAACAGGAAGTCAAAAATCTTAAGACCGTCCCTGGCGACACTTGCGCTCTATTGCGCAAACTCATTGTTGATTGGTGTATCTGCCGTAGGGGCACCACGTTATTCTGAACTAATTGGCGACCTTGGCGTTCTAGTGTTTATTATATTTCTATGGCCGTAAGTCAACAGTGGCTTCCTCTGGCTTTGAGGTTCGGCAGACAGTGATTCCCGAAAGTTGGCGAATTTTAAAACCCAAAATAATTTAAACCATTTTTTCGAATTTTCAACTCCTTCAATTCTCCGTAAAATGTCGTTATGCACCCGCCATTAGAGTGCAAGTGTTAGATTACACCCTGTAAATAATTTATAATAATTAATAACAATTACTTAATACTTTTCAGATAGCATCAGCATATTTTAGACAGTTGTTAAGACAGTAAAAATACAGGATTGTGAAAATAAGTGAAATAAAAGTAATTAATAATTTCAAATATTTTAGAAATATGAGAAATTACTAAAAATCTAACAGTTTTCTTCCTGAGTAGTTCCTCTTTTAGTTTTCTGTTCAACAATTTTTCAGAGTTTCCTGTCTACAACTCAACAATCACCATTTTAATTGGCCACTATTATGTATTACAAATTGAACTGAGATAACTTATGTTCTATTACTCAATTTTCAAAACTACTCAAAAGTGTTTAGTGCTCGAAATTTCTAAGCACTTTCTGAAAGGGTGACCGCGAGCACTTTTTTTGTGGGCTTAGTGCTCGCGAGCACTTTTTGTCAGTGCTCGGCACAATAATTTCAGCAAATCGGGTGTTGTCCAACCCGACAAAAAGACCAGATATACAAAGTCAACAGTTGAGTAAAAATTTTTTTCGGTATTCGGTCCTAGGACTATGAGGTAAAATGGATGATGATAAAGTTTAGCGGCGTCTCACCACGATAACTGTGAATTTGATAAATTTCTCAAACATAAACAAAAAAATGAGGAAAATGACCGGTCACAATATTTTACTAGAAATGACCTCAGCTAAAAACCAAACATCACATCAATTCGTAATACTGTTTGGTTCTCCAAATCATTCTAATAAATACTCTCTGTGAATGACCATATTTACCTTAATTATACTGGAAGTTTGACTACATCTATTCTTATATCAAGAAAAACTCGTGAGTTGTATATTCAGTGTGATTAAACTAACTGAAAAAGAGCGTAACAACATTCGTGATAGAAGTTATTATCTTCATTGCGTTCAATATGATAATATTACCAAGCATGTGTATATGTCCCCCTGTTAGTGTTTCTTTATTTACTAACCTATAATAACTTTTGTAAGAGGAATAGGCCAACTCATCATTCTAGTGGGCTTCGGTTACGTAACTAAACTACTTGCCAGATGAAATGGGACAGCCAAAAAATTGCCTAATTTTGACTAGCTATAACTTAAACATTTCTTAGCCGATGATGGATTTTCAACTAAAGGTGGGAAGCGTCATCCTTGGTCTATGCGTCATTGGCGTCAAGTTTCTTTTTTGCAATTCGTTCTCTTTGTACAGGCTGACAATTTAGAGCCCAAAAAACATTTAAAATTTTTGACCAATAATTTGGGAAATGTGAGGGACCTTAGAATTTTTTTTAGATGTTGTGTGAATTGTTGAGCCAATACCTTGAGATTTCTTTGAATTATTTTTGATAAATTGCGTCGCTATGGAAATATCGCCATTTCATGAAATTTCGTTTTTATTTTAAAATGTGGCCTCTTTTACTTAAACAATAGCATCCACCATCTGATCTGCAACAAGGGATATTTCTACTGAAGATAATTAACACCGGTGGCGCGCAAAAAGGGGTTTATGATATTTAGAAACGAAAATTCATTTTTATTAAAAAAATTCAACAGTTTTATTGGTCGTTACAGTTAAAAGGGTGCCATACCTTTAATTAGCATGATGCTGACAAATTCAGAGGCGTGCAAAAGGGAATTCTGTAATGTAGACAAATTAAAATTCCAGTTTCATTATTTTTTTTTTACTTTTTCACTTATTTAAGGTAAGCATCCATGTAATTCATTGGAGTATAGAAGAGGATCCCTTATACAAGGCAATCCAAAAAGGTTGATTCATATGGAAACATTTTTGATAATTTTATTAAGTGTTGTTCTTTGTTCGCCCAGTGAAAAATGTCTTAATCGTGGGTATTTTTGTCGAGCCTTCAGTGTCAGTAAGCAGTAGTAGGTCCCTTTGTTAACTTCCATATTTATTAATTCTGCATTGGAAAGTCGCGACATTCCTTTCGATTTGAAAATAATGCCATCTAAATGTCGAAATTTTATTTCTGCATGTTGATGTAAAAAAAATGTCACTAAGGAAATAAGGTTTTGACATTATATTGCATTTTAGGTCAGAAAATATATTAATTATTGTTATCGTCTAATGGCCACGACCATATCAGTGCAGATTTGGTGAAAATTCTAAGATTGCGGCAATGAAATTATACAATAAGAGAGATTGCCGACTTACTTGATGTCAAGAAGTCATCTGTAGGAAGAGCTTTGTAAAGAGAAGCTAACAACGGTACTGCTACTTACCGACACGACGGAGGAAGTCGAAAAATAACAAATCCCCGTTAGGACCTAGCAATAGTAATAAAACACATTCAAGATATGCCAATCATATTTTGGGAGAAGACTATGACTTCGATGAAATCTTTGAAATCCTTCATGTTGAAAATAAGGTTAGTAGACCTAATTGTTTAGAATTCTTGGAAATTAATGAATTGAAAAATTCGAATTGTTTGCTAAATGATCAATTGGACCTTAATAGTTCCCCTTTGTTAAACCTTTTCAACTAAATTAGTAGTAGATGTTTTGAGATTTACATTGTATTGTCAATTTTTATTTTTGTTATAGGTAGATCCTGATTACCTCAATTGATAAGAAGGGTATTTAAGTAATGTTCAACGTAGAATAATTTAATGCATCACATTCGCTTGAGAAAGATACTGTGTATCGAAACATGTTGCGTAGACAATAAATCTGTGGAAATTTAATCGTGTTAACCTTAGTGTCATAAACTAATTTTTTTATACAGATAGGAAAGTCTATACCTATTTGGAATTCCTCAGAAAATGTTATTCTTCAAAAAAAAATTCCTTCATATTCCCAAACTCGAAATTCACTATCCAAACTGTGTTTATTTCATTTGTCTGTATAAGAGGGACATGAAAAATCAGAAGTACAATTCATGAAAAAGTCTTTGAAGAAGTGATTTATATATGTAGTCGAGAGAAAGTATTTTGGAGTCCATCACTTTTCATTTACGGATTAAACGATTTCAATGAGGAATCTCCTGGAATTGGGAATATGGGCTCTCTCAAAAGATTAAAAATAATACTCAAACCATTGATAAGATAGTAAACTGTCGATGATTTACAGTTTTCCATTTACAATAAAGAAGGTTGTGTCCACGTCCGGATTAACCGGAAGCGCTACGCCACTGAAAACATTCCAGTTCGATTATTCATGTTGATATAATATGTGATATTCCATGTTTACAAAATTTTATTCAATTGGAAACACTGAAAACTTCTGAGAACCGATTACGTACGTGATAATCCCTGTGATAATCCAGTATCCATCAGATCGAGTCTATAATAGCTAGTGGCTTATGATTTGAATTTGGTTGAAATGAATAGTTGAGTTTGCTTACTTACATACTTTTTACTGTGCCTAGTTGACTTACATAGTAACAAAGTTTGTTTACAGCTATTGCAATAAATACTGTATTTTTGCCTCAAAATCGGTATAAAAATGAGCAGATTCATTACAAGTCAATTCATTCAAGTATGGTTTATACCAAGATCACCTTGCTGCGACGACTATTCAAGGAGAAATTCAAGGAGAACACCAATTGCTACCTACTTTTCCATGGCTCTCAAGATGTTCTTTGAACATTACAGAATTTTCCTATTCGGAAGAACCAAGACAAAATGAATTGGGGGAATAAAAACATTCTTCAATATTTATTCCAAAGAAACTACTTATCATCAAGACTGTATGGGAAATAATTTTGTAATGGGACAATTACTGACAATCGAAATTCGTTATCGCCTCAAATTTTGTGTTTTTTAAAACAAGTTAATGTTAAGTTATAGAAATATATCGAAGCGGCCGCGAAATATTTCGAGTATTTGAAGATTTACAGTAACTTTTATTTGCTAGTTGCACAGGAATCGTCATTTCGGAAACATGTTGAAACAGACTGCAAATGTTCTGACCATTATAATTTCTTCAATAAAAATTGGTTTAACAATGTGTTATGAATTAGAAATAAATGATTTGCAAACAACTTTTTCTGAAGTTGCAAGTAATAAACGCATTCGCAGACACTTATTTCCGACTCAAAAACCTAAGTGTTATTTTCGAATTTAAACCAAATTTACATTGTTAATTTTAATTTTTGATTTCTATTTGGAAATATAGGCACACTTGATTATTCTCATCATCATTCAGTGCTATGGATCAATTCATTTTGTAATTATTTAATTTAAATATACAGTTTCCGAAATGACGTAGATATCAAAATGTCTTAATATAACACTATAGTTTCGGAAATGAAAATCAAATATTGAACACTTAACATAAAATGAAAATGATGTGGAAATAACAAAAATCTTAAAGTATACAGGGTGTTTCTTAAGTACGTGTAGAAAATTCAGGAGCGTATTGCTAACATCAAAATAAGAAGAAAAGTTCCTATAAACTTATGTCCACAAGTTATTCGTTTCTGAGATACAGAGTGTCAAAGTTGAATTCTTATTTTTATTTTCTATGAATAATTTCAAAATAATTTTGATATTTGGGTAAAGTTTAGTATCTGGGAATAGTTTGTGTAAAAAATATATTCTTGATAGAGGTCACTGCGAGCAACTGTTTTCGAGTTATTGAGATTTGAAATAATCGATGCAAGTGATTTTGAATGTCAAGATTTTTTAATTCAAAATAAATTCAGTTAGAAATTAATTTTTTCACAATTAACACAAAATTTGATTCTGTCATTGAAAAATCATCCCAGATATCAAACTTTACTCGAATATCACAAATATTTTGGCATTTACTCACAAAAATGAAATATAATAATTAAACTTTGACACTCTGTATCTTAGAAACGAATAACTTGCGGACATGTGTTTATGGGAACTTTTTTCTTATTTCGTCGTCAGCAACATGCTTCTAAAGTTTCTACACGTACTTAAGAAACACCCTGTATATCTGTTGCATTAACCAAACAAGAAGACAAAAAAACGTTTTGATTATTATTTAAATCATGTTTCAAAATGAGTTTGATGTGATACGATCGACGACATTGTTTGAATAGGCCGTGGTGGCCGTGCTGGAAGAGCGTTCGCCTTTGGAGCGAAGGGTCGATGGTTCAAATCCCAGCATGTTAATCGGTTACGTTAAAAGATAAGGGCTGCGTCTTCTCTAGCTCACACAAGTCTCTGGAATACTTCAGAGAGTTGCTCGTAGGGGAGCAATCGGTTGACGCAAATAACAATTTTTTTTCAAAATTGGATACCTATATACAGTTCTTGAAGATATTTGAAATGAACAAGCAAAACAAAGACCTGTTTCAAGATAGTTGTTTTGTGGGAATACTTATTAGAGGAAGGCTTTTGAAGCAATTTTCATTTTTCTTCTAGGCTCTATGACTTCAAGATATATGTTATCAGTTGAGGAAGTGAAATGAATTGATAATAGTTAGATATAACAAGTTATAAAAGCCAAATATTGAATTAATGAAAAATCAACCCAAACAATAAACTTTCATTGAAATAAGGATACTTTCTGGAAGCAAACTGAGCAAACGCTGATTCTCTTGCACTGACTGAACTTCTGATCTCTGGTGACGAACTGTCAACATTTTCTTCCTTTGGCAACAAACTCACCTTTAGAGAAACATGTTTCTCTTTTGGAAAACTCCTCATAACTGATAACAAACTTTTTTTTCTCCGACTGCAAACTGATCATAGGTTCTTGTAGTGGAACCATCATCACTTTTATTTTTCTTGGAAAGTATTGATTCCGTACAATTGAGGAAAATAATATAACAATCAGATAAAAATTCAATGATAAAAATGGTATTCCTAAAAAGGAAACTTTCTGGAAATGAAGTTACCATACTCGTGTCTTTTGTCATCAAACGGGCTGAACTACTAGTCCTTGCTCTCAAACCACTCAGACTGTCTTTTACAGGAAATGCACTGGTCTTTTCTTGATATCGCTTTTTCTCCCCTGATCTTTTTACTCATCACGATGCTGATCTTCTTTTTTTTTTCTCCCTATTACTTTTTTGTGTCCGGAGAAAATGTCAACATAGCTATATTTTGACTGGAATGTGAACATCTGCCACAAAGAGGACAAGAAAAACAACTGATATCTCTCAAGTAATTTTCATCAAAAACATGATAATGACAAGTAAGGTGAAGTTGGCAATAAGGTCAGTTGAACAGCTGTTTTTACATTGCTCAAGAGGAAAGGAACGTTTCATTGTTGGAGGAGTTTATATCTCACCCCAAGCAGAGGAGGCAATCTATCTTCAACACTGCCAAGCTGTTGAGGAAGCGATCCAGAAACACAAACATTGTAAGTCCTTCATTTTTGGTGATTTTAACGTACCCGAGGCTATTTGGACTAACGAAGATACAGGAGTTCTAGTTAATTGCCCGCAAGGTTCTAGAGCGTTGCCCCTAGCACAATGTTATGGATTTCTGAATTGCTATCAAAGGAACCTCATTCCAAACTCAAGAAACGTATTTTTAGACTTAGTTTTCACTAATGTACACAACTTAGAAGTAATCACTCCTACAGACCCTCTTTTTTCAAATAGTATGCACCATATAAGCTACACCTTTAATATAAATAATGATGAAAGGACTTCTCATAAAATGGATTACACCGAATTCTATTATGACTTCAGAAATGCTGATTATCAAGGTCTCAATAACTATTTGAATGCCATAAATTGGAATGAAAATCTTAATTTAGCCAATATAAATGAAGCAACCACTGAATTTCACCACATTTTGAATTTGGCAATAGCTTTGTTTGTACCTGTAAAAAGATTCAAAACATCCACTTTCCCCAAATGGTTTAATGCGGATCTAAGGTTTCTGGTCAAGCAGAAAAAGTTAGCTCACAAAAATTTTTTGCTCAGCAGGAGCGATGGAGACTATCAAGACTTTTCCGATTTAAGAAGAGCTTGTAAAAATCAATCGAAAATTTGTTATGAAAACTATATTCAGGGTGTTAATGCCACGCTCAATACAAACCCAAAATATTTTCAATCATTCAATTGTTTGCCGTCTACAATGCATTACGAAGGAATTGCAAGGAATAATGAACAAATTGCAGAGTCTTTTGCTGAATAATTCTCCACTGTATATGACAATTCCCTTAGTGAGTCAGACAATCATTCTTGTGTCAATATAAGTTCGTATATATCCAATCCCAGTATATCAGTTATGATGATATTCCAGAAAATTTTTGAAATTCCACCCAAACTCAGTTCAGGTCCAGACGGAATTCCCAATATTTTCCTAAAAAAATGTATTAACTCCCTGACTCGTCCTCTGATTCTCATTTTCAATAGTTCATTAGACCAGGCAGTTTTTCCAAATTATTGGAAACACAGTTTCATCATTCCAATTTTCAAATCTGGCTACCAGGAAAATATACAAAACTATCGGAGTGTATGTAATCAGTCATCTATTCCAAAAATACTTGACAGTTTAATTTCAAATCAACTCAACTTCTCGTGCAGAGAAAGTTTGATTAATAATCAACATGGTTTTTCTCGAAATAAGTCAACTGTTTCCAATCTACTTATCTATGATAAAAAAAATATTGAATGTCTTGGAAGGTAGAGGTAAAATGGATGCGATTTACACAGACTTTTCCAAGGCATTTGATAGAGTTAATCACCATATTTTATTGAAGAAGATCGAAAATTTCGGTTTTTTGGAACACCTGGTGAATTGGTTCGGAAGTTTTTTGACAGGTCGCACACAACAAGTGGAAATCGGTGGATGCAAATCCAGTAATATATCAGTAACATCAGGAGTGCCGCAAGGATCGCATTGCTCACCCCTGTTATTCAACATTTTTGTGAATGACATCGGGAGCTGTTTTGATAACTGCGAATTTCTAATGTTTGCTGATGACTTGAAGCTGTTCATGCCGATAAAGTCATCCAATGACCAAATTCTTCTCCAGGCTGATATAGATAGATTGTATGAATGGTGTGTTAGAAACAACTTGTTTCTTAATGTGAATGACTGCCATTTTATTAGTTTTTTAAGAGTTGGTAGGAAATTTGATACATCATACATTATATATAATGAACAGTTAGATTATACATCAACTATAAATGATTTGGGGGGTCATTTTTGATGAACAGCTCAGATTCGTTAACCACATAAACAAAGTCAGTGTGAAATCATCTAAAACATTAGGACTTATTCAACGCAATTGTACAGATTTTTCAATGGAAGCATTAAAAAGGGTTTACTTGGCACTAGTGGTATCCCAGTTAGAATACGCGTGTATAATTTGGTCTCCATTTTATCTTGTTCACAGTGTAACTCTTGAAATAGTGCAAAATAAGTTTCTGAGATTTTGTTCGTTTAAAATGGGTGTCCAAGTACTGAACCACGACAGTTCAGTATTATTGCGAGAATTAGAACTGAAACTGTTGCAAACAAGAAGAATTCACATAGACCTTTGTTATGTATTCAAGCTGCTCAATGGACTGATGGCCTGTCCGGAATTACTTGAATCCATCAACTTCCACGTTCCAAATAGAAATCTCAGACATAATAATTTATTTTGTATACCCTTCCATCATACAAATTATGGCAAACTCACACCCTTAGAAAGACCCCTAAAGTTATTGAATGACAAAGATATCAGTTTATTTGGGGTATCCTATGATACTTTTGAAAAATCATTGAATAGTATAAGTTGGCGATTGTTTATGAATGTCGTATTGTAACAGTACCTAATTTTATATATTATATTTTAATATACTTTTATGTTTTGTTGTTTGCTGCTAAAACATTCTGTATTTATATTTTTAATTAATTTTTTTAAAATTAAGAACTATTGTTATATTTTGTGATATTTTTACACTGTAATGGGGATTATCCCGTATAAATAAATAAATAAATAAATAAAAAATGTAAGTATATAATTGTAGGTTTTTCCTTGGTCCATTTTATTTGATGGGGAGACATAATTTGTGGAACCGGAGAAGAACTCTCGGGCAAATCTAGTTTACACTTTTATATTTCGTCAATATAGACACTTCCCAAGTTTTTATGGAATTGTTTGTCGATACTTCAATAAAAAATAAAAACCATTCAACGTCATTCCGGAAACAATTTTGCATCCAGGAAACTGGTTCCGAAATGACGCTTCCGTAATGACGTTTCCGAAATGACGAAATCTGACCAAATTATTCCTAGGGATCTGGTTTGTCAAATGAGCATCATAAAACTATAAGGTTATGTTTATGGCTACTGGCAGTACCGAAGCAGTTTATCAAAGAAAGAACAAAGAGAACAATAATGTTATCAACACTCGTTTCCGAATTGATAAGGAATAAGAGTACGCAAGTATTTTCCGTCTTTTACTAATTAATAAAAAAAAAACTAATGATGTTTTTTAAATACGTTTATTCAGTTGAACTATCTAATCCTTGTATTCATTTCCATATGACAAGACAAGGTCAGTATGACATAAGATGCCAGAGAGACGTAAACTACAGAGTGTAATATATAACAAGCTATATCTCATTGCACATGCGCGAAGATATGAGGTTCATTGCAGCGAAATATTTCAATATGTTTGTTGTGTTTCCAATAACTCAACAATTAACACTCACACTTTTATTTTACAGTTGATCGGAAAGAGTCTGCAATATAGTAGTAGTAGATACTTTGAAAATTGTTTCAATAATAGCATTATATACACCAAAATAAATACACTAGAGAATAATGCTGTCCGAAAATTATAAATTGAGTTTTGGACAGTTACCGGAATGACGATTTCTATCATACATATATTAATTTCAAAAAATATCTACATTTGGTAGACTCAGTTATGATTGTGCCATTTATATACCAATCTGGGTTTCACATAGGTGTTTGATTCATGTTTAGAATCCTAATAGTTCACTAGAAATCGCTTCGGACATGCGATTGTCCCGTTGTAAAATTTTTACCCGTATATAAATTTGGTTATTTATTTAATGTTTATCACAATATATGACAGATCCAGATACCATGTTTGATTACATTGGGTCAGCATAGGCATGGAAACCATCAAAAGTAGAATTTGTATCATATTATTATTTAATACAAAGTTTGACTCATGTCCGTATCCTCTCAAGACAACACTTTCTTTGCACTTATTGTGTTAAGCAGATTCATTCCAGTAGACATTTAGACTCTACATACAGTGTTTGTGTAAGTAATTGTGGTAAAGTTCAATGATAACGTGCACCGCGCGCGGATAACAAGTTCAGCACTCTCCTGCTCATATTAAGAAATAATATGATATTTCTGAATTGGTGTTGTTGACATTAATTGTGGTATGTTGCGTATACTTTGTGATTTTTTTCTGAATGCATGTTATTATAGATAAATTTACCATGTGAGAAAACATTTATGATTGGTCAAAATTCGTGATACATATAAGTACATCAGTGAATAAATATTATCCTAATGATGAACTAAATGAATTGTTCACATGGTGTAGAACAAATTCTTGATGGCAGTTTCTGTCATCAAGTTGTATATGAAAAGCTAATGACTTATTCTTTCAGTAGAGTAATTATGAAATTCAGGGGGAAAATCGTACGCAAAAGTTTGATTTCTCATAGAAAAATATCATTCCAGGTATAGAATATTTATAAACATATTGGCATGCGTGATTTTTAAAGGAAAAAATTGGCTTAGATTAGTTTTTTTATTAAAAGGCAAAGTGGCCAGGTAGCCGAGTGGTTAAAGCGACATTGTTTCAATAACTTTGGCTGCCAGTCGACGATGGTTCAAATCATGGCGACTGCAGACATTTTTCTGATGACCCGAGAAATTGCTAGGAATCGCACGTGAAAAGGTAAGACCTCGTTATTCCTTGGCTCGCACAAGTTTCGACTTCTGAGGGCTGCCGTTCGTAAAGGGACGACAGCTGGTTACCGGAAAGAACAATTTTAACAAAAAATATTCACAAAAACAGGGACGATATGAGATGGCGTTATAAATTCATTAAGCTCTCTTATCAAATCCACAGTTATATAAAATAAAATCATTTGATTTGGATTGCAGAATCATACAATAAATGTAATAACCTTCACACTCGATAAAGGCTACCAGTCTCGGGCAAGATTGATGGCCTCGGTATCCACGGCTATCAAAATACCTTCGACCAGTAATCAACCGTTTTTCATGCCCAAATAACTATATTGTTTCTGTTTAGATGTTTGTAACGAAAAAACCTTATTTAGTTATAATAATAATAATTATGATAACAACTGTTTTCACACATTTGTTTTGTTATACACAAATGAAACGACAATTAATAATAATTATATGTAAATTTGCTCAACCCTTGAAGACAAAAAATAATTAAATACAAGAAAAGTGATTTACATCTAGGAGAAGTAATTTGATAATAACAACATTTGTTATCTTGCGTACAGTTTTCCATAACAGAGTGTCCCGGGACATGGCCTGATAATTTGTAGAGGTGAACCTGTGTGATGTTGAGAAGTTCGGAACTTCTTTGTTGAATTCATCATTGAATAGTTTTCTGGTAGAGGTTTGTTAAGAAGCTTACTTACCTTGTAAGTGAAACTACGATTGAATTCCTGTTTTGAATTTGGCGATGACAAGTTTGCGCTGATTTCTTGGATGCAAATTGTTCATCTTTTCGGACATGTTTAGTTTGTCGAAGAGATATCGTGGAGTTTGAAACAGAATATCTTTGTGAACGCCTTGGTTCTGACATACGAAGTTTCTGCTTATTCTCGATACAGTGACATATGATCAAATTTCATAATTCCGAATGATAATTTCACTCGCCGTATGAAACCCTCCTTTCCTGCAATATTAGGACCAATAAGGGACTATGTCTCGATAATACGCAGTTCCTTCCTTTTGAGCCGGTAATACCACTTTGTCATGGCAACCACGTATCCAAACGACAGCTACTAATATGATTGTCAGTCTGACAGACTTCATGTCTATCAGGCATTATCTATAACTATTGAATAATTCACGACAATGGAACTTTCTGTACTTTGTTGGTTCGGGAAATTATCTCAATAAATACTACTCGCGCTCACAATACTATCGATGGTGTTACCAAGCAAATTGATCTCCTTGATTTCAGACAGAAATACTATCGATACTATCGATAGATAGATAGATAATGACGCATGATCACAATAGGACACTCCAGAAATAACAGTCGATTCAGATTCAATACTCTACTCAAGATTTTTCGGTTGGGATAAATATTTCTGAGAAAGCTGCAAAAAAGTTTCTGTTGACTGACATGATTTTTGTATTTCAAATCTTCATCAATCCACATCCCCGTAGTTTGGCATACTTTAACAATTGGAAACGGCTCTCCCGTAGGATAGATATTAGATTGTCTCGTTGCAATTTCTCATTTTTGTTTTGCCCCGGAAAACATAACTTTAGATTTTCATGCATTCAACCTGACGTTATGAGCTGAGGATATGTTGAATAGGCTTGTAAGGTTACTGTTGATTTTGTCGAGAGCATTGATTCAGCTGCAAACTGTATATACAACTACGTGTCATCTGTGTAGCGACGACTAGAAGAATACCCTGTGCAAGGATATCGGAGAATGTCATGTTGATACTAATTTTGATTGACATTGTCATATTTATACATTTCATGTTAAAAACGATCATCAGTAAATAGTTCTTTAAACCTGACAAAGTTTAATAATGTTTAACAACGAAATAGTCATTTGACGACGATACAATCTGCTTTGGCGTATGGAGTAGTTTTGACAAAATTTACAACACAGCTGTGAAGTGAGAAGAGAACTTCATCTGAAATAGATCCCTGTGGTATTCCATCGACCCATCGTCTCTATAGGTAATCAGAAATATTGCTCTTGAGACACACATTTTGCTTCCAGTTATTCATTAACCTTTCTACCAGCAAAACAGAGAATGCATTGAAACAAAAGCATCTCAATTTTTTTACGAACTATATTTATGTCTGGCGTAGTGTCAAATGCTTTGCTATAGTAAAGCAGTAGTAGACAAGACGTAAGTACTTTCCAAGTCAGTGACCAGCAGTATATCAGTGATATTGGCAAGGCCATTACTGTACTAAAACCTGATTGTGAGTGCTGAATGATCTCGTGAGAGAAAACACAATACGTAATCTGCTGATTCATGGCGTCTTCTAGAATTTTCGAAAGGGAATGCCGTATTCTGATGGGTTGAAGATATGGAAAGTTTGCAACGTTGGCGACCTTCGGTAGTGGTAGAACCATGGCACATTTCCAGTTAGTAGGGAAGTCGCCAGAACTGCTCAGAAGTGATGTGTGTGATGTGTTCATCAGATCAGCATCACTTTTCAAATAGTTGATATATTTCGAGACGTCAGTAGAACTTACCTCAGAAAACTGAAATTATATATCTGAAGTAAATTTACTTGTTCCCGATTTTTGTCAATTTCCAGAATATTATTGAGTGGCAATAATGCACAAGGATCTGAAATTTACTATTTCTGTTACGAACAGCAAATTCGGCACATGCTTTTTTCTCTCAGACTGTTGCCCTGATTACGTAGTTTCTGATATATTTATAAAAGTTCCAATGAGTCAAGTTATTGCTTTTCTGTTGTAAGCGAAGTAACTTATCATAGTTTCAATTGTATAAATCATCCACAATGTTGGATTTTGTGTTACTCGTCTCTGTTGGATTGGGCAATAATATACCTAGTTGAATATATTAGTTGTTCTACACAGGCAGGAAAAGTGATACTGTGTCGATTGATATTTCTTTGCAGAATTAGTATTTTACTGCCATTTTAAATACAATCTTATGTGTATAAACTATTGAATTGAAAAGTGAACAGTAATATTTTGTGTAGAAATAACAGTTATATCATTTCAAGTGTAATGGCGTTTCATGCTTCAATTGTTGTGATGAAGTGTAATGATGCTGCACGCCACAAGCATTTAACGAAGTATTGAAAAATTTAAAAGTTCTATGTTATTCATACACTAAATTTTTTAATCAGCTCTATAGTTTATAAATGAAAGCTTGTTCTTACATTTATTTCATATTGTACTTTTCAGCATTAGACTTGATAAATTATGTGTAGGTGCGCCATGTGTCCAGAGGTGGGTACGTTAGTGTATGTAGGTATGTTTGCTACCCCTTGCCATCCAGTTTCTTAGCACGTATCCCACAGGTGAAGCTACAAAAAAATGTCTAGGGCTTTTCAAATTTTGACAAAGTTCCCGAAAACTGTGGTGGTGGAAAACTTCATCTATTCTCTGGGAAACTACTCCCTACGTTTGCAATCAACTCAAAAAACTTTTGCATTATTTCCATAATCAATTCAGGTTCCAATCATAACTTTAAGTGTAAAGTAAACATAAAGAATATGTTGCTGTCATCGGTCGTAGTGGCAAAGTTTCGGCGAGACAGTGAAAGAAACGATTCTTTACGTTTGTCACTCTTTTGTTTTTTTTTCAGACGAGGTATTAAAAAAGTATCGATGAACAATTTATTTACTTTGATTCCAAACCTGGGCATGGTCGCAAAATTTGGGAACGAGAAAGGATGATCTTTTCTTTGTTTACAGTATTTTATGTCTCTCTAGTGTTTTTTCTCTACAAAATAACCACAATTGTTTGTAATTTACATTTTTAACTATGTTGCCGGCCTTGTACGAGGGTGTACATATTTATAGCACTGAAATCTCACTTTTGTGAAATTTGTTGTTTTGCTAGTTGTTCCACATTTTTGATCAAGTGATTGGTCCAGTACCTCACCTTGATGGATACATATACACAGGTTAAGCTACTAAAATTATTCGACGCTCCTAAGATTATCACTATTTTTATGAATTCTTCTTATTTTATTTTCACGAGTTGGTAATTTTTTTCGTGGAGGGGGGGTCCAAGCGGAGAAGCTGGTTGGCAAACTTTGGCATGCCACTAATTGACATTTTTACACGTATTGAAAACTGATAAAAATACAATTATTTCATAAAATTTTACCGTGTTGGAATTGAGAGAAATGTTCGACGCCTTCGGACGTGGAGAATAACGGTAAAAAAATTCCTACCGACATTTTTTACTGTAATTTCTTACGTCCCAAACCGTCAAATTTGTTTTTCGAATTTCTAAGCGTTACCGATCTAGCCTTCGAGAGGGTAACACTTTTTAGGAATTAAATTATTCGACGGCCTGATGTTTTTCACGGATTTTTCCGGTTTTATTTTCGCAAGTTTTCGCAACATCTCTATATTCTCTTCCGCAGTAATTTTCCACGTCCGAAACAGCCGGATATTGTTGCACGAAACTCCCAGGTTTTCGGAGAAAACCCCTCAAAAGCAGAGCTTTTGCGAGCAAGGGAGGTACGGGACCTACAGTTTAGATAAAAGTGGAATCCGAACCACTTCAGCTACGTAACAGGCGTACGGGGATCGGACCCGGATCGCCTGGAATGCAAACGCTCTAATACCACGACCACTTCGCTTGTTCCACAGCCACTCCATATGTTTCCTAATATCTGCGTATTTCTATATGGTCGATATTTTCCACTATTTTTACGAATTTTTTCGATTTTATTCTGAGAGTTTTTCTTCTTTCCAGAAGAAGGGAAGTCCAACCCTTTAGAGAGAAAGGGGGGTTACATTTTTTTAAATGAAATCATTTGACGGTCCTATGTGTTTCACTATTTTTGCGGATTTTCCGCCCATATTTTTGCGAGAAAAAAGTTGTTTGAATAAAACTTGAATTAAACTAACATTTAGTTTATGAAGAACATAGAACTTTGTAATTTCAACCTAGAGGCCTAAAACGTCATAATACTTGAAATAAAGCATCATGCTTTTAAGAAAACATTAAAATTGTGAAAAGTGCTATGCTCTTCATACACTCAATACTATTTTTTGATTTTAGATTCTCTATTTCGTAAATGAGGGCTTTTTTTTGAAATTTTTTTTTCCATATCAAAACAAAAAATACCTAGGAACAATTATTCAGCCCTAATTTTCAAAATTACATCCACATGTAATTAAACAAAACACCAATAGATTCAAAAGAATAAAATGTTATATCAAAATCCTCAAAAACTGAAAGATGTATACGGATATCATTGAAATCGAGTACTATGACACAAGAATTAATACTCCCATTCCAAAACGTAAACCTCGCTATTTATTAAGTAATTAAGGCTCAGATTATATTCCAGTCCGTGGTGGTCGGCTGGTAAAAGCGTACGCCTCGCAAGCGTGGTGTCGTGGGTTCGATCCACCGATTCACCGGTCTCTTGCATGGCATCACTCGTTGAAAGGTAAGGGCTGCGCCTTCCCTAGCTCACACAAGTATCTCGAAGACTTCCGAGGGTTGCGCGTAAGGGTGCAATCGGTTGACGGAAATAACAATTTTTATTTAAACAATATGCGAATCTGAATAATTCAATCATCTTTCTCAAATCGGTACTTTTTGTTCAATTAGAAACCTTTTTTCTATTCGAGGGTACATTCAATATTCACAAAATTTCCCAACAAACAGATCTCATTAGAAACAAACAATTTCTCAAATTACATTTGTTGCGTCGTAGGCTTCATTGAAAATTCCATCTACAGTCTGATGAAGTATAGTCGGATATTAACAGACTATGAACGGTTCAAACTATATCATTTTGTCGTCGACAGCGTGTTTATTGAGTGATAATTTCACTCGCCGTATGAAACCCTCCTTTCCTGCAATATTAGGACCAATAAGGGATGTTTGGCCTATAAACAGAGCAATTTTTCTCATAAAAGTTCAACTTAAATTGCTCCGCCGATTTCTTTTTTGCAATTCGGTCGTCACGGAGGGTTGAATAATTAGCAATAAAGTTATCACCCCCTGGGGGGTGCAACCCCCCCAAAATCGTAAAAACTTTTTTCTGGAAAGTATTTTCTTGACATTTCAGCTCTGGGCATAAAATATGAGTGAAAATCGGTATTAATAATGGAGGCGAATTATTTTCAACAATTAAACCCCCTCCCGGGGTATTAACCCTTCGAGTTTTTTGGGGTATTTTCTATGAATATGTAAAATTGTCAGTCCTGAGTAATGAAACAATGAAAATTTGTAAAAATAATAGGTATATATTATTAGAAACGATTTGCCCGCCCCCGCATTCGGGGCATATCCCCCGCATCGCGGAAACATTGGGGTGAGAGGGAAGGGGGATAATATTTGAAAAAACTCTCAAACCACTACTCTTAGATATAAATGAGGGTAAATAATCGTTGAGAACTGTCCTTATTGAGATTTAGAAGTATTGTTATGAAAATTATTCGTAAATTCGAGAGAAGATCAACTTATTGTATAAATCATACGCGGACCGGAGGTAACGAAATTTGAGAGTGTTTTACAATGATATCGAAAAAGGGTGTGGATAAATGAATCCACAAGTAATCACCATCAAGAAATATATAGGAAAATATATTTATTCACTCATACAACTCATCATCTACTTCATCTTCAGTCTCCTCGTCTTCATCTTCACAAACCGGAACAGTCACTGCCAAGTTTCTACAGATATCTGTGGTACATTTATTACAAACATTGGTACATTTTAGACCACTCTTTTTGCATGTGCAGGAGTCTCTGATGCAGCCGGTCGTGTAGTTACAAAAAAACATTTTCAAAATTGAATCCGGTGAGGCTTTTCTTGTCATTTCGATTGGTTTCAAAGTGGTACTCTTTTCCCAGCCCCAAATTTCAGGATGTATCTCACATGACAACCATGTCCGGACTTGCAAGTGCACTCTATAAAAATGTTGCCTCGCTGCATCAACTGTAGGTGGCAAACTTTCAAGTTTCACTGGCTTCAAACTGTTTGTGTTTCTGGCAACAACTTTTGCAAATGCAAAATATCTGGTCAACTAGGCAAACATTTATATTCTGCAGGTATATTTTTGAATGAGCGTATAAAATCCTAAGCATTTATGCATTTTAAGCAAGTTCAATTCAATAAAATGTTAATATCAAACTAGCATTTTCTCCTGAATTCCTAGGTGGACCTTTGGAATTTTGGAAATGTAAGTCATATCTGACATTGCGATATTTTGAAACAGAGCTGAGTTGAACATGAAAAAAATATTTCAAAAATAAGGGTGGATTTAGTCAACTTTAGCATAAGCATTATCATAAACATAACGGTAACATCAAAGGTTTTTAGCATAAACTTAACATTGTTGTATAAACGGTGCCATTTGATATAACAGATTCAACTTTTGCTTGTAACATTTATTTAAGCACAATTTTAAAATGATGTTGACTAAATGCACCTTAAACTCACTATTTTTAATTAATAACAGTGACAAAGCACTAAGAGATGTTTCCTCGTCTCCGACTATTCATGTTATCCCAGTAACCAGTGTTTTTTGCACATGAACTTTTATATTATCTGACGTTTACATGCAGCAACGTTGACTGCTGCCACTGCGCACCTACCGAACCGCGCCGCTGTATACTATACGCTAGCTTCCGCATTAACAAGGTCCCAAGCCGATATTTTTCAGGTTTTAGAATCTCAATGAGTTTAAAGCAGGTACACTTCGGGACAGTTTCCTTTGGTGCACTGTCTTCCTCGGTCTCGAATCCTCATATTCCATCAAGGACTGATTTTATTTTTCTTTCCATAGAACAATAATGCGATCAAAAGCCGAGTAACCTCTATTTTAAGTACTTAAAAGATTGACTGGATTGCATTTAAAATTTGTACAAGTAACCAAATTTGTATGAATATTTCCAATAAGAGCAGGTTTTTTTCTGCAAACTGGCTCTTCATTAATGTTGATAGGTGCTTTTATCTCTGAGTTATTAGCATTTGAATTTATAAACTCCCTCAAGATTTTGTAACCTAAAATATGCGAAGAATTGAAAACACTTGTATTTAAAACCAACATTATTTGGACCGGTTAAACGTTATGCAATTTGACAATGAAATATTCCTCAACTGTTAATTTTACTTGCTACCAGTGATAAGACATTATTTCAGTAATCACAAGCATTATTTCACGAAGTCAGGAACTTTAATATTATGAGATTTTCAATTGCAATTTTGCAGCTAGCAACTACGCGTATAAATATAAATAATATCAGAATACAAAGAAAGCTGCGATCTTCATCTTCAAAATGACGTGAGATTCATCCGAATTGAACATTTATGTGAGGAGTTATAGAACTTTACTTCACGCGCTGGTTGAAAAAATGCACGTTGGCGGGAGACGGCGCAACACCTGCCCCATTGCGAAAGCATATAACTTCAACAATTTTTTTCAAGAATACCGTGCGATTTCTCAAAATTTTGGTAGGGACAGTTTTTTTGTAAAAATTTGTGCTCTTTCTGAATATCAAGTTATTTTTTTTTTATTCAAAATAAAGCTTTTGAGATATTTTGAAATTACCTCAAAAATTAATTTCAACGTGTTATTTTGGGGGGGTTCCACCCCCCCTGGAGGTGATAATTTTTCTCAGAAGTAATGTGCACACTGTGATCTACAATTTAAAAAAAATTATCGGCGGAGCAATTTAAGTTGAGGTTATATCCCTTTTGATTGGCCTACGTATGCCTTGATAATACGCAGTTCCTAGCTTTCGAGCTGGTAATACCACTTTGACATGGCAACCACGTATTCAAACAACAACAGAGAACTTAATATCATCTTGCTACTAATATGAATGTCAGTCTGACAAACTTCATGTCTATCAGGCATTAACCATAACTATTGAAGAATTCACGACAATGGAACTTTTTTGACTTTGTTGGTTCGTGAAATTATCTCAATAAATACTACTCGTTCTCACAATACTATCGATAATTCTGTCAAAAATCTTGAACTCGATCAAATCGCTTTGAGGTAACACCACTCGTCCTAAAGGACTCGTGGTGTTACCAAGCAATTTGATCTCATTGATTTCTGACAGAATTACTGTCGATAGTATTGCGAGCACTGGTATTTCCCCCGATAATACCTTTATGGTTGCTTCAGTGTGGCACAAAATACTGGTTGTGTTAAACATGAATTGTATGACAAATTACGATTACTTTATTTTCAAGTGTGACCAAAATGAATTTCGATGCATTTCGTTGAAATGTTCATAAGATTATTTACATAAATGTCGAAATGCGAGTTCAGCAATGTACAATCAATATGTTTGATTCTGCTGATGTCCAGTTTGATAATAATATGGTGATTGTTTCAGTGGGTACTCTCGTAATGCTCGAAGGAAATCTGTACTCAGCCCAAGAATGCTGAAACCGCCTGGTGATGACTTAGAATCTGGTACCAACTCGCCAGCAAATTCTGTTACGTCAGTGAACTCCATCGCCAGTTTATTGAAAGAAAAAATACAGGTATGTTGTTGACTCACTCTTTCCGATCAGTTTACTGATATAGAAGGCTCGCTTATTCGTTCATATACTCCTATCATCAGCGGGGAAAAACTCTGAAACCGTGGAATTCTGAGAATCAACACCGATTTTAATGAAAATTTGGATTTATCTATACGGACCCTCCTCTTCAAAATATACCCTGTGCCGAACCGGGCTTTTATTTGTAGACTAAATGAAATTCTCAAACGAGTTTTTAATTAATCATACGAACGATTGAAGATTGCGTAATTAAATTTGAATTATTGTTTAAATGAAATTCTTATTTTATTTTAAATTTTGTTTTTCATAATTAGAAATAATATTGATTTTAATTCAATATAAATGATTTGAGAATAATTCAACTATGATATGAAATAAATTTTTAACCCTTCAACCCTTATAAAACCTACCCCTGAAGACCAAAAATGTTAATTTTAATGAAGATTTTACACACATTCGTAACAGAATCAACGTTACCGTTACTTGTACTGGGCTGGTCCATAGTATTTTTGAAATAACACACAATATGATGCAAGAATTACCCCTAAAAGATGCGCAATACATGAGTATTATTGCAAAATTTATTTACACATTTATTAATATTCGATTAAAAAAAAAATCAGTTGGTTTTTCGACGATAAATCCTTCAGTTTTCAAGCAAACTTTTTAAAAAAGTATTTCGTAGAGAATTTCATCGTCATATCAATTGAAAATGTTTGCAAAACTAATTTTTGAAAAGGGGTGAGTTCAAAGTGCTAATTTTTGAGGTGAAACTTAGTGAAAATATTAGAGAAATATTTTCAGAACAACTACTCAAAAGTCTGTCTTTATTCAAGTCACTGTCAAAAACATATTTTATACAGAGTACAAACAATATATCTTGATTTACAGGAAATATACAAAGTTGTGAGGATTTTAATACCCCTTCTCAATTTGAACAACTTTCAAGTTTCAGATTGCTAAATAAGAAAAAAATTGAACATCATCATAACTTTATCCTAAGGAGAATGTGAATCAAAATTGAAACAATTTCACACCTAACTTATATCTAGAAATTTCAAATTTTTCTTTCATCAGAGATTTCGTAAATATATCACCACTGTTTTCATTTGAAGAAACGTACATAATCTGAATGAGTCCTTTCGCCATAACGTCTTTAATGAAATGTGCTTTGATGTCAATGTGTTTAGAACGTTCACTATTTTCAAAGCTTTCTATCGATCGTAATGCACTTTGATCGTCTATCATCAAAGTTGTAACTGGATTTGTGATTTCGAAATCCATACTTTGACCTTGTATGTAGAGTAATTTTGAGGCTGCTGTGGCACTAGCAAGATATCCTGATTCGTAACTCGATTGTGCCACTACGTTTTGCTTCTTGGATATCCATGATACCAAATTCTTGTTGAAGAACACTGCACAGCCGCTTACGCTTTTTCGATCTGTATGGTCTCCTCCCCAATCTGCATCTGTGTATGCCAAAATTTCTGCTGATTGATGAGTGTAGGAATCATATGTCAAAGTCATGTCCATGGTGTGTTTGAGGTATCTCAGTATTCCTTTGGCTGTCATCCAAAGTTGTTGTGTTGGCTTGTCTAGGTATTGGCTGAGATGTATTAAAGAAAATGATATATCTGGTCTACTGATTGTTGCAACGTACAATAAAGATCCAATCAGTTCCCTATAAGGAATCTTTTTATCGATATCTTGACTTTCTACTTGAAAATTTACTTCCATTGGAGTAAGTGCTGGTTTGCAATCTTGAAAATTGAATTTTGCAAGCATTTTCTGGATAACTGTCGTCTGAGTTATGATTCTTTGACTATTTTTTGTTTGAATCTCCATTCCTAGAAAGGTAGTCAATTTTCCTAGGTTTTTGGGATCAAATTCTTCTTTCAGTGCTTTCAGAATTCTTAGAGAACGTTGGCCTGTCAAAAGAATATCGTCTACCCAGAGTAGAAGCCAAATGTCTTTACCAATATAAAGACAAAAGTCATTTCCTGAACTTCTTAGCTAATGTTTATTTGCAAATTCTTGGAATCTTTCATTCCACATTCTTGGCGCTTCTCGTAAGCCATAAAGTGCATTTTTTAACTTTAATGAGTTAAATTTCTCATCAATATTCACACCATCTGGGAATTTGATATAGATGTGTATGTTTAGATTGCCATTAAGGAAAGCTGTGGGAATATCAAGCTGTAAAATTTCCCAATTTTTGTTTAAAGCATGTGATATAAATAATCTAATCGTTTGATATCTAGCCACTGGAGTATAAACATTATAATGATACTCTTTTTGATATTCCTTGGCTACTAGTCTTGCCTTTTTGAGTTCGTTTTTCTTTGTTCTGAATATCCAACGTGTATCTATAGGCTCTTTGTTTTCAGGCAAAACAGCTGCCATACTTTTCATGTGCTTTCAATTATTTTTCTATAGCATCCTTCCATTCTTGTCCAGCTTTCACCGCTTCTTGATAATCCTCAGGATCTTCTTCTGTTAGGAAACAATAGGCATAGTACATCTCATAGTCATCGAACTTTCCCGGTAATTTAGAGATTCTTTTATTGCTAGATTCTTCATTTGTTATTTTTTCTTCATTTTTGCTGGCATTTGTTCGTTTGACTAATCTTCTTTTTCATGATTTCCTTCTTCAGTCTGATTTGGTACTATTCTATAAACTATGTCATCTTCATCAAATCTTACATTACGGGAAATGATAATGTCATTGTTTGAAGGGTTCCATAAGCGATAACCGTTAGTACTGTATCCTACCATGCGAACTTGTATGGCTCTGGGTTCCAGTTTGTCGCCACTATTTGGATGTTTCAGTGCCCAGGCCTTACTACCAAAAATTCTTAGTTTGCTGAGATTGACTTTTCCATGAAAAATACTGGCTGGTATCTTTCCATTTAAAGCAGCAGTAGGTGATCTATTCAATTGATACGCAGCACTTCTAATCTTCTAATAGCCTCGCCTCATAGATGTTTTGGGAGGTTTGTCTTTGCGAACATTGACCTTACTTTGTCGAGTAGCATTCTGTTTGCACGTTCGCTAACTCCATTCTGCTGTGGAGTGTTTGGTAGCGTATATTCGCTTTTTATGCACTTTTGTTTACAGAAATTACGAAAGTCTCCTCCCTGGTCCATTCTTATTTTTGATACTCGATGTCCCTGTGCTTCGAGTTCTCTAATGTAATTCATCAGATTATACTGGGCTTCACTTTTCTTTTTCATTAAGTAAACTGCCATGAAATGAAAGTGGTCGTCGCTTACTATCTGGTAGTATTTTTCATCGTTGTTTGTGGGAGTTCGGATTGGCCCGCCAACATCCGAGTGCAAAAATTCTCCAATTGCTGATGACCTTGGCAGCTCCTGGCTTTCGAACGGTTTTCTGGTTGCTTTACCTTCCAGACATGGACTGCAAACTGTTGTGGGCAATGGTAGTTGCATTTTTCTCATATATGCTTCTGAGATATGTCCTAGCCGTTTGTGCCAAATGTCACCTGTTACAGTTAGATTGCTCACTTCTTCTGGTATATTGAAGCTTACAACGTATAGGTTTCCCACTGTCGAATATTCAATTTTTGTCCCACATTTTGCTTTTATTGTGACCTTCTCATGATTAAATATTATCTAGTTCCCTTTTTCATTCATTTACTTTACACTCAGAAGGTTGTATGTCAAATCTGGTAGTATCAAAGCAAGAAAATCAATCTTTACCTTATCATACTCAACTACCAATTTGCCTTTTTTACAAACAGTTAATGAATTTCCATTTGCAACTCTTATCTTTATTTCTCTCTCAAGCTTCACAATATCAGTCATATACTTCTCCATTTCAACTATGACAAGATGATCAGTTGCTCCACTATCCAATATAAAATCAACTTTTGAATCGGTAGAAGTTACCTCTGTTTCGCCAACATTCCGAACTTTAGACAAAAAAGATATCTCATTTTCATTCTTATCATTTGTCAGATTTGCTTGCCGTCTTCCCCTGTAGCTTGACCTTCCTCTGCTCCTTGAGTAGCCACGATAGTGGCCTCTTGACGAATGTTCTCTTTTACTTGTATTCTGAGCTTGCTTTTTAGGACAGTCTCTCAAAAAGTGATCTCCACCACATCCATAGCATTTAACTTGGTATTTCTTGAGGTGAAATGCAGATTCAGGATTCTGTTCTTGCTTCTCAGAATCTTTGAATTTCAGTTCTGCGTCAAGTAATCTACTTTTTACAAATTCTAAAGAGATATTGGATGAAACAGCTGTTATGACTGCGTCATACTGCGTCATACTGCGTCATACTTTTCTGGCATAGTTAGTAACAAGTAGCATACTTTGTCACTCTCATCCAGCATCTAAATCCCTTAGAAGAGTTTCAACATGCATAAAATGTTCTTGCAGTTCATCTATTGTGCATTTCAGTTTCAATTGCTTTTTCATAATATACAACTTTGAAAAAGTGCTCTTCCTTTCAAAAACATTCTTTAAACTTTTCAACATTTCTTTTGCCGTTTTAGCATCCTTTATGTACTCCAATGCTTATCTGTCATGCATTGAACTATTATACATTTTGCTTTCGTATCTGACTTATCATATTTAGCTTTTTCGGTAGCGCTAAACTTCTCATAATTATCCTGACTTGTCGTTAAAAGTTCCTTGACTCCTTCCTTTTCCATCAACATCTCAACTCTAAATTTCCAGTTGTTGTAGTTATTGCTCGTAAGCTGTGGAAACGGTAATACAACTGACGATGCCATCATGACTTTTTCACCTTGTTCCTTTGTATTTTCGCCGAGTTTTCTCTGAACTTCAACCTTCAATATTTTCAGTCTATTTTGACCACTCGTCAAAATAAAATTAGTTTACTGTTCCTATAATTAGGATTTGAAACATTTTTTCGTATTATGAATACTTTTTGGTTTATTTAAGAAAAATGCACTTCTTTTCAAAATTATAAAAATGTTGTTTTTAATGTAATCAATTATTTTTTTTAACGAAGCATTCCAAACTGGTCAAATCATATCGATTACACCTGAATGAAGTTAATTGCAAGTGAGGAGCCAATAATTTATATTAGGGTTGTAATGACGAGAGTTTAATTGTTACATTAAAAAAACACAGGGAGTAACTTTATTTCGGTCATAAGTCAGTCAATTCCTATGCAAAAGACATGTATCATGATAACTAACTAATTTAAAAGGATTTTCAATGTGTTTGAAATAATGTATCGTAACTTTTTCCCAGAAATTCTACCATATTGGGTTTACGTAGGTCTTTCAGAAACGATTCTCTTTGTTTTTTATCAGCTACATAATTTTGTTTCGAGTAATTTTTTCGGTAAATGAATTTTTATAAAGTTTTTCATGAGAAACGGTTAAAAAACGTGGGTTGTTTAAAAGAAAAATGCACATTTCAATCGCTAATAACCCGGAAAGTATCAACTTTAGAAAAAAACTTTATGAAACAAAAATTGCTTAGAATTGGTCAATCTCAAAATATCATCTCCTAGATGGGGTTGTATTCACCCCCAGGGCGAAAGCCCGCTTCAGAGTAGGGTAGATTTTGAAAAAAGTTATAAATACTACCTAAATCCAAATTTCCAAAAATCGACCTTGATTCTCAAAATTCCATGGGAAAATGTACTTATAAATAATGTTCGCTTCCGATACTATTTCAATTCTGACATCAATAGAAGTTCGTTACGCAAATATTCATTGAGTAAAGTAGCTTTAATTTTTTCATTTATTCATTTACAAAGAATTGATTTTATTTACTGATTTTTAGTAGTCCATAATTAAGATGTTGATTTTGTACTTTTGTCAAATAAACATCTCCACAAAATACTAATTATTCAATTTCAGTCTTTTTATGTCAATTTCCAAAAGTTTATGGGCCCAGAAGAATACAATTAGGTCGTCTTATTACTACTAGCAGATAACAGACCGGACACGTGTAGTCTCACGCCAGCTGTTAACCTGAATTTTGTGATTGTAGCAGTGATGTTAATGACTTTACAAAAATTTCAAACTATGACAAATGTGCAGATAGCTACTTTATTTAGCATAAATTAGCTTAAATACATTAGATGAAAAGTGAAATCAAAATACAAACACCTTTCAATTATTACAATCAAAATAGGTATCACAAACAACTCTATAAAACAATCAAATATACTAAGTCTTGTATATTGTTTTCATGACAAGTACGATTGATTGATCCTAATTTAAATGTAGACTGGTTCTTGGTAGAATACCATATTTTATCTTGAAGATGAATATTTTGATCCGATATGTAAATAAACCTTTAGCACGTTTATAACACGTTCGCGGACATTGACGTCCTTTCCTTCATATCATTTTTAGATATCCTCTTGGATACCGAAATTGATGTATTCGTCTAGAATTTCACTGCAGTCATTTCATTATTCCTTGGTCTATAGAAAAAAAATTATAGCAATTCATTTATTTCAATCAGTAGATTATTTTAATAGTATGTGAACACAGCCAGGTAGCTGAGTGGTTAAAGCGACATTGTTTCAATCACTTTTGGCTGCCAGTCAAAGGTTCAAACCCTAGCGACTGCAGAACTTTTTCTGATGGCCCGAGAAAGTGCTAGGAATCGCACGTAAAAAGGTAAGATCTCGTTAAACCTTAGCTCGCACAAGATTCGACTTCTGAGGGCTGCCGTTCGTAAGGGGATGACAGCTGGTTAACGGAAAAAACTAGTTTAACAATTTTTAACAATTTCATTACAAACAAATTGGCAATAAAATAGCCCATCACTAAACCAAAACTTGTATTTGTCTGAACTGCGAAATAGAAGTTTTTAGTGGGACACCCTATCATATTTTACATATAAATTATACTGAAAATTTCACACCTCGCTTTAACCGATCAAAAAATTGGACTGTCTTTAGTTGCCATGATAACCCAAATAGTTGCGAATATTTGTATCCTCCAGGATACCGTGAGAGAAATTAATGAGTGGAAATTTGTCTGTCGAATATTTGACATGTGATAGTTGACATTTTGCTTTTATGTACAAATGGAATTTTATTTTTCATATATAAAGAGATAATATTTCATAATTATGTATATACTAGATATTCCGAATGTGTCTGAAAATATTTTGAGGACTCCGTATTTCAAAGATGAATAAGTCAATCGATAAAAAAATTATATAAAAAAAGTGCCTACCTATACTTGACTACATGAATTTAATAATTGAAACAACTTTATTCAAGTAAGGTTATTCTGGACTTTCATTGTCTAAAAAAGAACAAAGAAAAATTCAATTCTCTGCAATTTTTAATCACGACGTTTCAACTATTAAAATCTACAGTCGTTATCAAGTGTATAATGCGACAATCTCAAGATACTTCTTATATATGCTGTGGATAATTTTGTGTCATTAGCCTCCGCTCCAGCATTGTTAATTCTTATCGCAATTTCAATTGATCCATGCCACTAATTAAGGGTTTCCACACATTACGGATTTCTATGCTAGCTTGACTAAAGACTTTCAGTTATGTCTGGACGACCCAACACAACATAAAATGGACTGAAGCCGAAGTCATCCATAAAGAAGAGGGCTGGTATAGAAGGAAGTTTAAAGAGAGTGCATATATTATGGACGACAAAGTCTTTAGTCAAGCTAGCATAAAAATCCGTAATGTGTGGAAACCCTTAATGAGTGGCATGGATCAATTGAAATTGCGATAAGAATTAACAATGCTTTACCGGAGGGACCTGGCACTGTAATTAACAAGCTTACCTGAATACCGCCAAATTACCCATAGGCTAATGACACAAAATTATCCACAGCATATATAAAAAGTATCCTTGAGATTGTCGCATTATACACTTGATAACGACTGTAGATTTTAACAGTTGAAACGTCGTGATTAAAAATTGCAGAGAAATGAATTTTTCTTTGTTCTTTTTTAGACAATGAAAGTCCAGAATAACCTTACTCAAAGTGAAACATTGTCAACCACTTTCAAACAAACTTTATTCAACTTATCTTTTCGTGAAAACTTGGTTGAAATTCCCAGAAGCTTTCTTGATTTCTCATTTTTGTACAAGTATTTCAATTATGCATGGGTGACTTCTTTTATCTTTGCGAAGTTCTTCGCAATATTTATAATGTATATTTTGTTGTTTTTCCAATATTTACCATATTATTTATTATAAAGTATTCTCCGCAATATTATTCTTCTGAAACCTTGAAAACAACTTTAAGTTTTACAACAATACGAACTAGAAAATTGAGCCTAACTGGTTAGAAGCGGCTAGTTCAACCCATGCATCTTTATTGGAATCTAGTGAGCATGCTCAGTAGATTACAAATATTGACAAATGCTGATCTCCCTGAATTTTGGATAAATAGTCGTTATATTGTAACAATTTTTGTGTTGGTATTTTGTGGTATTTTGTGTTGTTATGTCGACAATTCGCAAAGTGATAATCTAAATCTACATAACACAATTTTACTTGAAGATGATTCAGATGATATTTCAAAGGAATAATGTTTTTCAATCCAACCAAACTAATATGACGCTATTTTATCATCTTATTGAAGTAGTTGCGTCAATTTCCATAGTAACTTAATAGAACAATATATTCTTTAACAAAAAAAGACGCCAAAGTTTTCAAACAGTTTATATTTTGATTGAATAAATGCATAGTCCAATAGTTTCACGATATGAGTCAGTTCCGGAGTACTACCACCAACATCACCCTTAACAGCTCAGCGGTTAGGGATGCATTTTATTCATAGTTTGAAACCAGTCATTTTTGCATCAATTTTTACGGGTCTGACTTCCGACACCAATTATTCATCTCGACGATCACATTATACTACTATTGATTATCCTTGCATGAGCATAATATGAATAGGAATAATTAAAACTACTGAGAAAAATCATACGAGTTCCACTTTTTTTCAAAACATCCAAATGTAACTTCTCCATAATATTGAATGCAACTTTTTTATGATTGTCGATTTTTTTGGAACATCCGTATGAAACCATATTTTAAAAAGTCCGCTTCTTTGAAAACAACCGAATGCAACTTAAAAAATATATAAATTAATAATATTCTGATCTGTGTCGATTGTCCTTTCGGATGACTGTTATTTTCAACCCACTTTCCTCTTACAGATAATAATAATTATAATACCTTTAGAAAACTCATGGGGCGTTATGAGCCATAACGTCCGCTTATTATGTCCTAAGATACGAATATATTTTTTGTATGTATCCTTCACGGAAAGTATGTACGTTCTGGTTGTGGCACAAATTTCAATATACCCTGTTGAATATACAGTGACCGCCAAAAAGTATGTACCATATGGGAAAAATTTTTATTATTGGAGTATTGGAAAAAATATTCTGGGGAAAAGTTTGTGCATGTCCGATAACCTAAAAATCGATTTTGACATATGTCACGTGATCGCTAGAATGGCGGCAAAATGAAAAAAAATTGTAATGCAAATGCAAAAAAGGGGTAAGATGGCAAGATATCAAAAAAAGTTATTTGAAAAAGTCACTTAGAATTCAATTTTATACACATAAACGAAGTTTCAAGAGATAATTCAAAAAAATTGAAAATAGCAATTTTTTAAAAATATTTTCCCATCTATTTAAAAATATTATTTTTTTTTCTTATGAATAGCTTGACTATACTAAAACATTTGCATTTTAATGATAATGATAAAACTTTCTCATTTTCTGCACACCAGAGGGCACTAAATTGAAAAAATGGGAATTTGTCAGAACCCTTGCTGTTACATCGGTTCGTATCTAACAGTTATATCCGAATTCCACGACCATTGTGATGACATGACACTCCAAAAACATGGTAATTTCCAGATTATAATCAAGTTCCGATGATAATCGTGCATGAGCGTTTCACTTCGCACATAAACTTGAAAATAGTGCGTCAAATTAAAGATTCTTAAAGTTTATGTGCAAAGTAAAACGCTCATACAGCATTATTATTTAAACTTGATTAAAATCAGGAAACATGGTGTTTCTAGATTTCTAGATTGCCATATCAACACAATAGTCTTGGAATTCTGATATAACTGTTAGATAAGAACCAATGTAACAGGGAGGGTTCTGGCAAAAACCAATTTATTTAATTTAGTGCCCTCTGGTGTGGAGAAAATGAGAAAGTTTTGTCATTATCATTAAAATGCAAATGTTTCAGTATAGTCAAGCTATTCATAAGAAAAAAAAATAATATTTTTAAATAGATGGGAAAATATTTTTAAAAAATTGCTATTTTAATTTTTTTTGAATTATCTCTTGAAACTTCGTTTATGTGTATAAAATTGAATTCTAAGTGACTTTTTCAAATTACTTTTTTTGATATCTTGCCATCTTACCCCTTTTTTTGTCTTTGCATTGCAATTTTTTAATTTTTCCGCCATTCTAGCGATCACGTGACATGTGTCAAAATCAATTTTTAGGTTATCGGACATGCAAAATTTTCCCCAGAATATTTTTTCCAATACTCCAATAATAAAAATTTTTCCTATATGGTACATACTTTTTGGCGGTCACTGTATATTTTGTATATAACTTCTTCAATTTGTCCAATGTTGACAGAGCTGTTAGTTGAAAATATGTTGAAATCAGGATGAAATAAAATAGTATTTTTAATTCAATCACACCACAACCGTATAGCATGCCTTCAAACAAGCCTGCTGTTTCTATGAAATCACCGACTCTTTTTGATATATGAACTACGGAAACACTGTTATCCTGTCTCGCAATTCTGCTTTCTTAATAAGTATCTTACTATTGGTGAGTACATAGAAATTCCAGGATATTTGAAAATGCACCACTTTAGACTATCTAAAAGTTATAATATCTTATCAATGTCTGAAACGATTTATCTGACTTCAGCTAATACTACCGCCATTGGATCTACTTTGCTTATGCGCTGTGCTATACTATTTGTTTTTGACATTTGGTATTTAAAAAACTGTTATTTCAGCATAAACTTATTGGCTCAAGATATTTGCTCATGTTTGAGCTTGTTTCTTGACCACATTTTTGGAGCCTATTCATTCTTTTCTCTATTTCTCTGGAGCTGATGCGTTCGTGTGAAATTTCAGTTCTTCGATTGACCAAGTCGACTGAACCCTCTTTTTTGAAGATTTACAGCTGAAATTTCCAGATCTGAAAGTTGATGCCATTGAACTTTTGAATTGTGGGACTCCGGAACTTGTCCATTCCAATCCACATAGTGCCCTAACTCATTGTTCTCTGAAGAAGTGAAACCAATGTATGACAGTTTGAACCAACATATAAAATCTAGCTTCTAATTCATATCACAATTTACATCACACTTCCGAATCAGACTGTCTTGGTTGAACTCTTACTGTATTTGCCCTGTATGAAATCGGCTATCTGTTTATATCCAAGAAGGTCACTTTTCGAAATTGTTCTCGAGAACTGAGATTCTTTACTAGCTGCTCGCTTTTATATGGCTGGGCCTGTTGTAGGAAATGCCAGCAGGCATTCCGACATTTAGTCCAATAACCACATATAAATTGGAGCCAAAAGTGGACTATGAATTGTAGTAGCATGAAACTTCTTGACATCAAGACGTGTAGTGAAAAAAAAATTGTTTGCCAAAAAATAAGGGGTGGAACTAAAAAAAAAAATTCTTCAAGTTGAGAAAAAAAGTTTTTGGATTTTATCAGAATGTATGATGATGATATATATGTTTATTGTACATAAGAACACATTCATGTTGACAAACACAGGTAAAATAATAAATAACATGCAATATGCAAACTCTTAAAATTTAAAATATAGCCAAATAATAACAATGTAGGCGTGATAAAGATATGTTACGGTTAAAATAAGAAATGTGTTAAGTATAAAGTTCATTATTTTAGAATTACTATCAAAGTTTATTAACATCTACAGATAATTATAGTAAAACAGTTTGGCAGATCATCAATACTGAAACTGGTAGAAAAAATAAAATCTCAAACAATCCTGAGAACCTAACTGCAGATCAAATGAATGAATTCTTCATCAATAATATGAATTCCACTTTGGGAAATCTACCTGAAACTGATTCAATCAATACACTTGAAAAAGCATATAACATAAATAATTCCATGTTCTTCCGGCCATTAACATCAGATGATATTAGAATTATTTTGAACAAGTTGAAAAATAAGAAAACCGAGGATATAAAAGGTGTAAATATGTTTGTTATCAAAAGCTGTGCTCTATACATAATTGATCCTTTAGCAGACATAGTCAATGCATGCTTCACCGAGGGTTATTTTCCACTAGAGCTGAAAATCGGTAAAGTACTTCCCATTCACAAAAAAGGTGATTGCTCGGAAGCGAAAAACTTCCGACAAATTTCCATCTTACCATGTTTCTCGAAGATATTCGAATATGCCATTTACACACAACTTGTTGAATTCCTAGAAATGAATGATATTTTGAGTCCGCATCAATTTGGCTTCAGAAGGGGTAAATCAACCTCTGATGCAATCAACTCTCTCACAAATTACATAAAAGATGCATTCGAAAATAAAGAAAAATATATTGGTGTATTCACTGATCTCACTTCGGCGTTTGATTGTGTGAATCATCAAATCCTCATCGACAAACTAAATTTTTATGGTATGAGAGGGGTGTGCCTAAATATGATAGAATCATACTTGAACGAGAGATTTCAAGTGGTAGAATGTGGAGAATCTCGTAGTCAAAAAATGCAATTGATAAGAGGGGTTCCTCAGGGCTCCATATTGGGACCACTTCTCTTTATTATATATATTAATGATTTACCATATTTCATGAATTCATCTGATATTAAAACTACGATGTATGCCGATGATGCAACATTGAGCAGAGCATTGGACGAACTTGAAACTCCTCAACATATTTTAAATGAACAAAAAACAGAAGTACTTACTTTTGAAACAAGAAACTCAAACCAAGATGAAAAAACAGCAGTTAAATTTTTAGGGGTTTATATTGACACAAATTTATCATGGGTAGAACATATAAATAACATATGTACTAGGCTGAGTAGGTCAACATACGCAATTAGAATAATTAAAAGGTCTGTCAACCAGAACGCAGCTCTTACTACATACCATTCTCTATTTCACTCAGTTCTAAGATATGGAATATTATCCTGGGGCAGTGCATCAAAATGTCATCTTGAAAAAGTGTTCATTCTGCAGAAATCTGCTGTAAGAAGTATAACTTCTGCCAGGATTGATGAAACTTGCCGTCCAATATTTAAAAATCTTAAAATAATGACACTGTATTCAGTTATTGTTTATGAAAACCTACTACATATTCGATTAAATATAAATAATCATACCTCTCGTACAGACATTCACCAATATGATACTAGAAATAAATCAGACCTTGTTACGAAAGCAAATAGACTGAAAAGGACAGACAATATCGGCCTTAAGCTATACAATACTCTGCCACTAAATTTTCGCAATCTGTCAACTAAAAGATTTAAGTACTTTCTGAAGCTTTTCTTAACTGAAAATCCTCTGTATGACATTCATGAATTTTATGGAATCGTCCAAATGAATAGATGCCTTCAAAGTGGCCACCTAAATAATATGTTTCCAGTTGATTTCAATATGTATATGTATGTGTGTGTGTGTGTATATATATGTGTGTGTATATATATATGTATATATATATGTATATATATATATTTGTGTGTGTGTATATATATTTCTATTTCAATGTAAATCTTGTGAATTTACCACATATGTTATTGTACTGAACATCTTGATGTGTATGTATTCGTATTTTATTATTTTAATATTATAATTACCATCCTATTCTTAAATTCCAACATATTGTAACCTAATTTCAGATGTGTTCATTTGTTTTAATGTGTATGTATTCGTATTTTATTTTTTTTTAATTTATGACTACCACTCGATTGTGAAATTTTAAGATGTATGTCGCCTGATTTCAGTTCATGATTTCAATTGTGATATTTTGTTTTGACATGTCTATAAACCTTGTGTTTCTCAAGACTAATAAAGATATTATATTATATATTATATTATATTATTATATTATTATATTACAAAAAAAAAACATCAAAATGAATCGTCATAATACTCTGCTAAACTATAATATGCCTTATCACTAAGTAGTTTTTTTGTCAGGTTTCTGAAAATATTATTCCTCTTTTCCTTAATTTCACAAGGTAATTTGTTATACATTTTCACCCCATTATAGATCAGAGAGTCTTTTATTAGATTTGTCATGGAAATGGGGAGCTTTAAACTATTTTCGTTTTGACGAGTATAATAGGGGACATCCTTTACTTCGTAATCTAATCTATTTTTGTGGATTAATGAAACCATTTCCAATATAAAAATTGAAACAAGGGTCAGGATCCCATGTTCAATACAGAGCCCCTAAATTTTATTTTACATCTAATTGCTCGCTTCTGTAGTATAAACACTTACTGAAACAGTTGGTTGTTACAAACTCCCCAAAATGATATACCATAACGCAAATGGGATTCCACAAGTGCGTAATAAACTGATTTTGCAGCAGCAAATCCCAACTCATTAAAAACCAGTGGCGCATCCAGTGGGGGCGCAGGGGGCGCGCGCCTCCCCCTGAGCAATTTACATTTTCAGCTGAATACATGATATAGAAACCCAGAACTTGATATTAGGAATCAGTTGTCACATGAAAGAAAATGACAGATACAAGAGAATCGATCCCGCCTGCTACCAATTTTGAAACCTATTTATTATCCTACATGGACAACAAAATATTCCTTTGAGGGGTCATCGTGATGATGGTCCGCTGATGGAGAAAAACTGTGAGGAATTCAATCTGGGGGGAAATAACGATGGGTGTTTTAGAGCTTTCCTCAGATTCCTCATAGATGCTGGAGATAATATCCTGAAAGAACACTTACAAAACTACAGCTAGTGAACTGATTCATTATTATGAAGGAGAAATAATATCTGTCATTACAAAACATATCAGTGATTATAGTCATTATTCAATCATTTTTGATAAAACTACTGTTGTAACAAATATGTCGAAATTGAGTATTTCTATAAGATATATTCATGATGGTCAAACTGTATTGAGGAAAATTAAATCATTAGGGTTGAATATCGAAAATTGCGTAGGGATAGGATGCGACGGCTGTTCAGTCAATAAGTCGAAGGCTAAATGGGCTGCTGATGAAATTCAAAAAGAAGCCAAAAATTGTATTATATGTCCAAGTTTCAATCATGCGCTGAATCTATCAATATCCAAATCTCTTAGAGTCATGAGTGTGAAAAATATAAGCTAAAGCTTCTTCCAAAAGAAACTCTGTTCTACAGAAGTATATGAAACACAAATTGAGTAGTCCATGTGGAACACGATGGATTGAGAGACATGATTCAATTCTTGATTTCCAAAAGGATTTACCTTTCATCGAGAAAGCTTTAACAGAGATATCAGAGTGGAGACATGATATATCATCTAGTAAGGCCAATATCCTCCTGAAAGCAATTTGTGAGTGTGAATTTATTTTAACAGTATTTTGCCTAGCAGACATATTCGGCTTAACTTTGTCATTTAGTAAATATTTACAGTCTGTGAATATTGATATTAAAGCTGCCACCACGAAGTTGAAAGATCTTTTTGAATCGCTACAGGAAAAGAGAACGAATGCAAATTCAGGATTTGAGTCAATTGTGAAAGAAGCTAAAAAATTTATGAACGTACTCGAGATTGAACTGCGAATGCCTCGACTTGTATCTAGGCAATCACATCGCCAGAAGTTCTCAGATGTAGAAAATCTTAAACCAGAAAATTATTGGAGGAGAGTGATTAATATACCACTATTAGATTCTCTAATGTTGGATATAAAAGAGAAATTTTCTAAAAGAACGTTGGATATTTTTTTGCTCAACATAGTGATGCCAGTAAACATAACAAATTCAAGTGACAAAATATTAAGAACAAAAATTTCAGAAATCTGCGAAAAAATTGGTTCCCTTTTAGGCAATCCATCATTAGCTGACTTCATAGGAGAAATTCAACATTACAGAAATAAATGTAGATATAAAAATATCGAAGATAGCAATGCTTTGAATATTTTACAGAAGTTCTATGTGGATTATTATCCTTATATTGTTAAAATTTTACGCATTCTTGCAACACTACCAGTATCTGTTGTTTCTGCTGAACGTAGTTTCTCTACATTCGACAATTGCCGAAGAAAGGCTCAATGGTTTAGCCCTCCTTTATACATATATATAGGCAAATCGATTAGAATTTAGAAAATATCATCGATCGATCGACATTTCGTTTCGATTAGGTACGAGATTGATTAGAATATTCCTTGATTTTTTTTTCAAAATTATGTATATACTTATATATTTACTTAATGTTAAAAAATGGAAAAATTACTTTTCAATATTTTGTAGCATTCTTTATAACTTTCATGTGAATTTGGTACTATGCGCCCCCCCTGAAAGAAATCCTGGACCCGCCACTGTTAGAAACCACCCTCAAAACTTAACAACCAGATACCAATTTTTTATTCAAGTTTCTTAGGTGCTCTTCAAATTTCAGATTTTTGTCCAAGTAAATTCCCAAAAATTTTGTTGTGTCCTCATTTACTAATATTTGACCACCTATATTCACATCCGGTATCACAGTTTTGAAAGAAATGGCACTTGTTTTTGGTATTTTGTGAAAGTAAATTAGAATCACACCAGTATTTGATTAACACCATGTCATCACACATTATTTCGTGGAGTTTTTCTTTATCTTTATGGTGCCATAATATGGTTGTGTTATCTGCAAATAACGATAAATTTCCCGAAATTGGTAGAATTGTAAGGTCATTTATATACAATAGAAAAAGTAAAGGACCCAGTATAGAGCCCTGGGGCACTCCACACCTTATTCCAATTGTATCAGAAGTAGTGGATAACTTCACACACTGCTTTCTATCAAAGAGATAAGATCTGAACCAGTTCAGAGTGACGCCCCCGAATCCATATCGATTAAGCTTCCGCAGCAAAATGTCATGATCTACACAATCGAATGCTTTCGAAAGATCACACAGCACCGCCGCGACAGCTTCTTTACTATTTATGCTTCTATAAATCATTGACATCAGTCTGTGGATGGCATCATTTGTGCTCTTTGAATTCTGAAAACCAAACTGCTCTGAACTCAGTATTCTAAATTCCATAATTATTTTCTTCACTAGTTTTTCGATAATTTTTGGAAGTGTGGGAATTGAAGAAATCGGTCTGAAGTTGGAGGGATCTTCTCTGTCACCTCCTTCATGAAGAGGCATTATAAGAGAGGTTTTCAGGAATGTCGGAAAAATTCCAGTTTCAAATGAGTCATTTATGACCTGTGCAAGAGCGCCGAGCGCACCATTAGGAAGGTTTTCAAATATCCTTATAGAGATATCTTCTAAACCAGTCGCATTCTTATTTTTCTTAGAAGAAATTACTTCTTTCAATTCAGATGCATTAGTAGCATAGAGTATTAGATTTTCATTAACGTGGATGTCCCTCAGGTAGTCTAGGTAGAAGGGCTGTCGAAAAATGGCTTCGATGGAGTAAGAGGTGATACAATTATCTACAAAATAGTCCAGGAATACTTTGAATAGAATCGGTTAGGTTAGGTTGGACGAGGTTAATGCTTCATAATTCGAGTAACTACTACTACGTCTTTTTGATCTCTAAAAACGTAGGAAAGCGTCCTGGAAATGCGAGTAGGAATATCTACCATGAAAAAGGAGAGGTAAGAATATATTTTCTTGCAGAAAGACGACCGCCTCTACCAGTTCGTGGTTGTTCTCTCCTGTTACAGTTTACTATAAAATTGGCGTGACAGTCCCGGTGATATTCTGCGAAAACCGCTACTAACACTACATTGGCTATCATCCAAACAAGTAGTTATCACTTTCCTAATATAGTCTCGGTTGACACTTTAGAAACTGTCCCGAACGGTCGCTTTTTTTCCTTTTGCAGATTTTTCGTCCACAGATGATACTGCAATTCGGGAAATCGAAGTTTTCTAAACTTTTCCTGAGTTTGGATTTCATTGGAAAATATATGCCAAAACGAGGGTCGGTGTTATGGAATTTTTCATTGCCATACTTGAACTCTTTAGAACTTGAAGCTCCGAGTGTGTACATCTGCCGACATTTTTTATGTATTTTGACGTCCGCCCATTCATCAAGATTTCTGTAGGAATTGAACCCTCTTTCTCTACTCACAGATTTAATTGTTCCAAGCCCTGCGGGAGTGACAAGTCACCAATCCTGGCCAAAAATCCCTTTATTGCAGTTAAAACAAATTCCCTCCCCCTGGGACATCCTACAAACAAACGCATTTTTCAATTAACAAGTATTTGAATTTACATCTATTTTCCCTTTTACCTGACGGGCATTCATTTCTATTTAATATTATCTCAAAACAATTTTGAAAAATTATAAGTTATTATGTATTAAAATATATTAAAAACATATTTCCTGATGTTATTGCCCAGAGACAGAAAAATACCCATGATCCATGTACAAATTTCCTCATTCAAAATACAGATTGGTTGGCACACGCGTTTTCTTCAGAGAAGATTCCATAGTTTTTTCACCTCAAAGACCACCGAGGAAGTATGTTCTTATGACTTGTTCGAATGCGCTTTTATTCAAAATATCATTATCACTATATCATTATATATTGAGAAGACGACACCCTCACCTTCTAAGGTGTGATGCCATGCCATGAGATCTGAACTCATGCCCTTATGGTTGGGAAGCGAACGTCCTACCATCACGACCAGCACAGTCGATAAATCCAAATATACTAACTGCTAATATTTTAGATTTTTCATAAAGAGGTACACACTTTGGTAGAGCAAAAGTTGTGGTATAAATACTTGACAAAACTCTTGTTCTCCTCCAGAATAACTCAATACCCTGATACAATTCCACTCCACATTTCGTAAAAGATAAGCTCTAATAATTTCATAGAAACCACAACATTCAATATAACTCCACTCCAACTAACGAATTTTTAGGCCTTGTCTGCTCTACATTGAATTTATACTCACTCTTAAACGAAAAAACCCCTGGATCTATTTAATATTGTCTTAATTTACAAGCTTCAACAGCAAGAATAGACCATATGACTGTTAGGGTATGACACATCGATAATAAGCCGAAAGCATAGAAATATATATTCTCCACGATCATCACAGAATTTGTCAATTCTGAAATCAAATTTGATTACAGAATTCTCTCTCTTGAGATTGAAGAAATATTCTGCAACATCTCTGCCCCCATGCAATTCAAATGTATTTACATTATCTCTCTTGTGATAGATTAATATTCTCACACTGGTTAGCAATAATAACATTAGCCTTGACGCAGTTGATTGTCATCGTAGTGGCAAAATTTGAGTATGTGTCAAAATTATTGCTGTCACGTTTCCTATCTTTGATCGTGGAGAAAATATTGTCTGCTACTCGGTTAGAATGTAAATTCGTGATGCTCGTGGTTCCTCACGCTCGCCTTCGACTCGCGCTCGGAACTCTCCACTCGCATCGAATTTTCATTCTAACCTTGTTACAGAATATACTATTATATTATACTTCCTCTAGAATGCTAATCCCGCCAATTTTCACGGCGAAAAGCATGCCGTGTATGCGACCCGTTTACGATGTGCGCAGGCGCGTCATCAGTGTAGTTTGGGTAGATCGTTGCCAAGTTTGAAAATAATTTGGTGTTCCAACTCAGAGTTTTTTGTTATGAGGCAATCAATCACATATCATTTGAAAAAGAGAAATTTTACAGCGCATTTAGGACTTTTTAAAACCGAAAAGAACCTTTTAGAGATAGATTACTCCGAATTTTAGGCGCGAAAGAAACTTATTTGAAACAATAATGCCTATGCTACTGTAATTATGATGAACGTGCAACAGTGCTTTTTCATCAGCAGAAAGACTTGTCACTAAGATCTGTCACTCTTGTCAGAGATCAGAGACGGTTTTTAGAAATTCAGATTTTCTCTTATCGTTTTGTGTGATGGTTGTTGTCGTTGGTTATTCTTTCATTATTCGCGAATTTGCGTTAATCTTGTTCCCTTCAAAGAAAATTTCTAATAAAGCCGTTTCTTCTTACAAATAAACAATGATCTGGTTAGTGTTGTGTAAAGGAAAAATACCTGAAATAAATCATTTTTGGTAGATAATGAAATTTAATATGTACCTATACCTATGCTTTGCTCAAGATAGCTCAAATATTATTTTAGCTTGACAAAAAAGGCAGAACATTTGAGTGGGAAAATTGTAATTTGTGGCAGACATTTTCCCCATAAAGATTCATGTGAAAACGACAATAGAATAATTTGAAACCTAGTGCAGTTCCAATACTGTGTCTGCGTAAGCATGCATGGCGAGTGATACAACTTTTTGCCATGCCGCTTATATTATAAGTTCTAGATTCCTACAAGAAGTACTAAACATATACAAAATCGCCTCAGAAAATTAATGTCAATATGGAAGTGCTTTTTTTATGGAAAGGAAAATGCTTCTGGCCTCACTTTTTCATGCTCCCCCATTGTTGAAATTGCTCTGAGGTTAGGTTAGGTTAGGTTTGAACGTTAGTGGGCCCGTATTAGGCCCTCCACTGCTCTGAGGTAATACAACCAGAAATACTCTTAGAAATAGCATGTTAATCTCTTCAAATGATTTAAATTAAATGCAGTTGCATATTTTGACATGAATCCATCCAATTCTATAAATCCAATTTGAGTTGAAATTATTCATAATATTAGCTGAAATAAATTTTCATAGTTTTTTGTACTTTCTATTTATTTTCCAATCCAGTGCTTCCTTGAAATTCGTACGGACGATTTGGGATGGTTCTGTAGGTTTTTGTTGGTTAACTACAGCTGAAAAGTGAATGTGATACCAAAAATCAGTCGCTTCAGAGCGATAAATAATAATAATAACCGTACTCTACTCTCTGATGGCCTTTGCTGAATATTTGGGATCATAAATAATATGTGAAAATATGTATTCAAATCGGCTAAACACAAATAACAGGTATAAGTACAATGAGGTTACCAACCTTATTCTCCGAGATTCAGAATTAAGGTTTGTTAATCTTCGCAATTACAAAAATAATTTACTAAAACCGGGCCTGTTACAAAAATCACTAATGACGCGCAAGCGCATTGCGGACTAGCCTGAACTTTTTACAACACTTTTGACATGGGGATTAGCATACTAGAGTAAGTATATAATACATAATTATTATTTCTATGGCCGGAAGCCGGACGTATAAGACACTGCTCTCGCAGCTCATGATCTGAACTGGGAGCATACTCCTCCAAAATATGGGTCCATTGTCGGCTTTGATATCATAGTAAGATGATCCTGGACTGTGTTGACTATATGAAATGAACAGATACATTCTGTATGTAGCGAAGTGGTAGTAGTGTTAGGGCGTTTGGCTACCACCCAGGCGGTCCGGATTCGATCCTTGGTCGCGTGCCACTGAGCTGAAGTGGTTCGGAGTCCACTTTTATTCAAACTGTAGGTCCCGGATCTTCCTTGCTCGCACAAGCTCTGCTTTTGAGGGGTTTTCTCCGAAAACCTGGGAATTTCGTAATAAACAAATTTAACAAAATTTTACAAAATTCATCTTCTTCCTTTTGAGATATTCAAGGGTTTCTAAAAAAAAAATCACGGTTTTTTCGACATAAATCTGGATCTTGACCTCGTATACGCGGGTCAAACTTGGCAGAAGGTATGTTCAGCACCATATCTACTGAAATGTGAAACCAGCAAACGATCACAAACTGACTGGTTTTCAAATGCTTCACCCCCCTCCTTTGGTTCGGTTTTGAAAGGTATGAGGGAAGTCTTAGCTTGGATTTGAATTACGTTGACAACTGTTCTGCTTGTATTTCTTGTGTTGTTTTACTAACCAATCGATTAAAAATATCTGGTTGATTTGAAGCATTAATTACTTCATCAAGGCACATTGAAACATGACTGACTGAATGCTACGTGTATATTGGAAGCTGAGTCTAGCTGGTATAGCTGCCACTTGCAAAAAATCCAAGACTTATTAAAACATTCATATGATCATGTTTTATTATAAATCATATTCATATACCTGCCTATTTAGACTTAAGGTAACTTACTTTTGTCTCAATATGTATAGCTGACTTCCTACTTTCCTCCTCTATATAGGGAGACACTAGTCGAATCAACTCACGAATCAATTCTTTTGAGAAACGAAGCATTCTAACGAATTGTCTATCTCAAAGTTTCAATGCATTTATACGAGGGTAGAAGGGCCTTCGCTGTTGAGCTGCTCCCGCATCTACAATTTCTGCAATAGCGATCATTGCAATTTCATAAAAATTTGCCATTTCGTAATATGACGAGTAAAACGAAAACAATGAATCATTATCGAGGTTAGGATTTAAGCCAATTATTCCGATCGATAATTCTTATCGCATGCTAAATATCCGCTCGTTGTTTTATGGTCGATAATTATCGCTGGTGATTTTCGATCATACCATTTTTGGGGTATCCTTCGATAAAGTGCAAAAATCGCATGCGATATTTCATCGAGTGAACTCAAACATAGGGTCCCTTGCCACTCGAAAACGGTTGCGAAGTATCAACTGTCAATCAAAAACCACAGCGAAAAAAGGGTATAACTATTACTAGCATTACATTATCCACCCGAATGAACTTATTATCCATTTGAAGTACTAGAAATTATGTGTAATTGTCTGTGTATTTGGTCATGAGGAGAAAACAGCGGAAAACTGTCATTTCATATCAGATCAGAAGTATCACGCCATTAATTTATGTTCATGCCGTGCGTATGAGAATGTTCCATAAGGATCGAAAATGATATAAATCGTAATGTTTTCATTCAAGGAAGTTGTTTTGGCAAAGAAAAGTGAAAAAATAAAGACTTTTGAAAGAAGCTATGAAAATACAGAGTTTTGTAACTAATGGACATTGTAACGGGACAGGACCGTAATAATTACTATTCCAGTTTATGTACTATGATTATATACTTCAATGATTTTTCAATGATCTGTGAAAATATATCAAATAATTTAAATTGAACGAAAAATTCTAATAGATAATGGTTCGAGAGCTCCGGTGAAAATGACTTCCTCATAAGTTACCAAAGGTTTGAATTGGCACGTCGGCTCTACTTTAGATTGTAATTTCAAATCCGTCCGTCTGCCGTGCGTGAGCGGTCGCTTCATTAGATTTATAATTTAAAATAATAATTTAAAATAGCTAATAATTTCCTAATTAGTACCAATACAAGTGTTTCGTGAAAATGGTCTAAGATCTTAACGAAATTGGAATCGTAAAAGTCTGCCGTTGGGAATGGTCGCTATTTTGGAGCGCACGCTAACAAATGTATAAAAAAAACGCCGTCAACTTCCTCACAGGTTACCACAGTTATTTTCGTACAAAAGTTTCACTCAATATGTTACTAACCAAAATACAAAGAGAAAACTTTGGCAGACGGTCGCATTCCAACAGCAGACAACAGCACATCACTGCCTGCAGAATCCGTGCATCCACTTCGAAAACCATCCGTACACGAAGAAACATGAGGAAATACGACACCATTAGTATCAGACGTCGAGAAAGCGGAATCGAAACAGGATCTAAACATAGCTCTATATTCCCGAGAAAGAAAGAAAATAGCACTTCAGAACGAGAAGAAGAGACAGGAATTGGAGATGAAACGACAGCAAATTAAACCACAGAACGTGGAGCTTGAATTTCAGTATTACACGAGGCAAGAAGCCAAGAAAGCCAAGAAAGCCAAGAAAGCCAAGAAAGTCAAGAAAGCCAAGAAAGCCAAGAAAGATGATGGACAGTTTTTTGTAGGTGAACAATACATAAGAAACAGTTGATAGTATTACTGAGGAGACACCCGAGCCTATTCAAACTGGAATAGTCGTTAAGGGTTATTCTCAAAAACACTGATATTCAGATGTTATGCAACACTGACTTACACTCAGAAGATTTTTCAAAGTGGTTAGGAGATTATGCCAATGACGCTTCGTATGTTAGCATTTTTCAACCATTCGACCTGACTGCAAAACAGAAGTATTCCTACTCAAGAAGACCGGCAAGAATATTCATTTATTTTGAAATGACGAAAAATTGCTGCTACTACTATGGAAAAGATTCCCACGGAGATATATGCTATATGCCCCCAAATGAAATCTGATGATATTGATATAAGGAGGAAAAAAGTTACGGAGAAAAAAAATCAGAAATTCAAATGTAGAAGTAGGAAAGCATCTGGTGTTTCAGCCTGTAAACTGTAACACTACCCTCTTCTCTTTTGCACAAAAAAAACCTGAGTTATCAGTTATTCCCTCCGAGAATGTTGCTGCCGACACGGTCACCCGATGCAAAGATTATGTATTGTGAAAAACGAGAAATCAGTTTTACTACGAACGGTACCAATAAGATTACATGGACCAAAAGCAATCTTGGAAAGGACCCCGAACTTTTTATAGGTAAAATGGTTATCGGTGAAATTGTCTGAATTTTCAGTATATCCTAGTATTCGACGTACTGATTGAACGTGCAGAATCGCAAAGTTCGTTGATGGATAGATTTTGAAATCAGTAATTTTTATTTGATTATTTTCTCGGGATTTGAAAGTGCTAACTGCAATTTTTTCCGTTCTTATCTTCAACGTACCTTCATATTACTAAATATCGTTCAGATAGTGCAGATTATATCGTTATGTACAGAGTGAAAAATAAAAATATTTTAGTAATGTCTGAAAATTAGATGTAATAATGAAATATTGATAAAATTATTTTGGCATGCAATATACTTTTCTTATTTCATCATCAATCACAATTCATACATTTCGTACAGGGTGATTTAAAAAATTGGTGAATAATATGGCCGGTTCTTTCGTACATATCCTGTATATTTAAGTGAATTATCATCCTCCGAAGATAGCTGATAACGAATAAACATGATTTCGTTGAGATATATAGGGTGATCATGAAAATTTTCGAGATAAAAATGACAAAATTTCAACGTTTCAGAAATCACCTTATAATTCACGATTAACTCGGTGAAATTCATTTATTATTATTCAATATATTCATCATTCTCTCCTCAACACTGTCCCAGAAATTCAGTTTCCTACTTTGACTAGTTTCATAGTAATTAATTGAGAAACTTTTTACCATTTGCATGACGAGTTGATGGAACTTGTTCACGCGTACATTCTACTAGTGGCCAAGATTTTTCACAAATAGTGAAACGTGAGAATGCGGAGATCAAAATAAATGTAAAAGAGGGTGAAGATTAGAGATAACAATCACAACAGGTATATGAATTCAATAATGTAAGTTACAGAAAGTTCAATGAATTTTAAGCATTGTCAGAACGCTATTGTCTATAAATAGTCGTTGCCTATTATACATGACATTCTGATGAATTAATTGATTTTTTAAATTAACTTGAGTGTCCAACGGCTTCAAAACTTTATATATTACACTAAATTAAGTGTTTGCTGAAGAAACTCTATTCCCGAGGTCGTTTTCAGTAATTATATTTCGCGCACTCTCATATACTCACATTAATTTAGGCCCGTCTGTTTTTAGAATGCGACCGTCTGCCAAAGTTTTCTTTTTGAATTTTGGTTAGTAACATATTTAGTGAAACTTAGGCACAAAAATAACAGTGGAACCCTGCGAGGAAGTTGATTGGCGTTTTTTTGATACAGTTGACAGCGTCTGCTTCAAAATAGCGACCATTTCCTACGGCAGACGCTTATGATTTCAATTTAGTTAAGATCTTAGACCATTTTCTCAAAACATCTATTTTGGTAATGATTAGGTAATTAATAGCAAATTTGAATAATTTTTTCAAATTATTAATCTAATAAAGCGACCATTCACGCCCGGCAGACGGGCGGTTTTGAAATTACAATCTAAAGTAGAACCGACGTGCCAAGTCAAGCCATTGGTAACTTTGACGAAGTCATTTTCATCGCAGCTCTCGAACTATAATGGTTAAACCGTACAAGTAAAAACAAAAAACCACATTAAAAACTGGAATAACGCATATGTGCTCGTTATCTTCTTCTTGGCATATATCTTACTTTTCTTCTTCATTGATCAGTTCAGGAAATGTGTTTGGAATGGTATGATAATAGAATTGAATTGAAAATCTGGATTATTGCGCCAATATTCCCTTAAGTGATTTCGAAGTAAATTATTAATTTATTTTCTTTCAACGAGTTAGGAATTTAAAGCTCCCAAATCTCTTCTCTGAGTAATTCCTCACTATTTGTCTCAGTACCAGTGGAGTCAAAAAATATTATTCAAAAAGATATGAAATATCAGTTTAGATAATTATCAAAAAAACAAACGCTCTCTTTACACCTTGCTGTCTTCAGTAAGTAAAACTTTCTCCCTTTTTTTCACACGAAACTATCTTCCTCTTTCAGAAGCGCACGCAGTAATTTGAATAACATTATAATACAAACTACTGAGTCTTGTCAAATTATTCCTTACCGTACCGATATGAAACACCAGCCAAAATGACAAGTGAGCAGTCTCGTGATATGAAAGGTACTTGTTAACGAGATGCCAAATATCGTCAAAAAATACTTAGTTACGATTCTAACTTAGTTTTTCTACCTACTTTTTCTATATGATTTGACAAGTTTTGGAGTAGAATTATACTGTGGGTTGGTGCCCACACCTCTGATCTATTTCATCACATACCTACCTTTTTGTTGCTTTTGCTAAATACAGAGTTTTGATTCTATACGGCTCATATTATGCTATATATCGTTTTCGTCATGTTGATGTGACTATCCTACCTTAAAACATTATCTTGTTCAATGCCTAGGTCATTGAAATATGCGAATATATATTTTTTAATTGCTCATTTTTGGAATTGTTTCTTATACGTATTCAGATAAATAATTTCAATATGCTGTAAATGTGGAATATTTTTTTTTTCAAAATAAGTTATCAAAAGTTTGTGGTTGAACCAGTATTCTATCGACAGTTCCGAACCTTCTTTATCGTTGATCCAACAACATACTGCTTTCTTCAACTCAAGTAACTTTTTAACAAAATATGTGATGTATCACGTATTCCTATATCATCCAGGGCGCGTTAGAAAAATATCTTGGACAACTCTAGAAACACACACAGTATGGGATTCCCCATGGACGACATTTTAAACAATCATCACAGACAACGTAGAAAGCTATTGAAATGTTCAGATGTACGTTGACTACTGAGAAAATATGATGTAGCGAGGCAAAATGTTGTAAACGTGCTTGTGAGTGTGACAATTATTGTAACATGTATGGAAGTCAAATGTAACAAAATCTAAAAATGTCGATTAGATATACTTTTCATTCGTGAGAAAAACAGTACACATGTTCAATATAATTTGAAATCTCAAAATGAAAAAAAAAAAATATCACTACATGAACCGTAATAAGAATAAAATACATTCTTGATATTTATAAAAAAATATTTTGAAAGATTGAATCACTTTTATCGTTTTCCAGGAAGAAACTACTGTCATAGTCATCATCGCAATTAAAGATATGCTATCGTTGCTTGAGGGTACATTTTTTCCAGTTCTTTACAGTTCTTAAAACGTCAAAATTAATGTAACATTTGGTCCCCAGCAACATTTTCATAATTGTGCGTCTGCATGTAACCAAAACGAAACCCAACATAACCTCATGATAGCAGTACCAATACTTCAACATATACTTATCAATAACTATTATTCATTTACAATCAATTGGACTTGTGGAATAACTAACAAATAACAAACAAGACAAAACAGTTCTCTCTTTGAATTGAACAATTCTTTACAACTTCATTACTTCACAATTAGTTTTTCGCTCGCAATTTACACACAAACCTAACCTGAGCAAGTCAACCTACCTGAACAAACAGCTGCATGAAAACCGAGTTGAAAATACTTAAATTACCAGTCAACCATACCTTACATGCCTAAACTTACCTAGACATAATAACAATACAAAATAGTCCATATTTGATGGAGTCTACTGATGCCAATAAAGTTGCTTGGGTTGAACTAGCCGCTTCTCAATCACCACATTAATACATCTTTGGGCGTCACGTTGCTAGATTTACAAAATCATTCTGAGAGTTCGCACAAATGTCACATTTGTACCACGTTACAGTTATACCCGATCTCCCCTGTATGCAATTTATCATTTCAGAATTTGCCACAAACGATCCGTAAGAAGAAAACCCCCGAATACAAAACAAAAATCTTCGTAACACTTCTGTTCATCACAATCGTAATTTTGATAGTTGCAGCGTATTTCCTGTACAATCAAAAAGTGTTAGCGAAAGCCTATTTCGACAGAATCAAATTCAACAAAGTGAAGAGGGTGATGAAAATATATAGTAACGAAAGCGAAGAAATTGTTAATGCCTTGTTGGGAACGAATCTGAATTACGACAATGTTTTGCCCTGCCTTCCTATCGATACTAAGGACGATGGAAGCTTGTGTTTGGAATGGATGCATAGGTAAGAAAGTAGTAGGTAGAGTTTGTTTGAAAATATAATATACTTATTTATAATCTCCAATCAAGATAAATAACAACTTGTTAACACCTTATTGGTAAGAGATTATTTATGAACCCAAGGTATAAAGCAGTTTGTTTTAGTTACTATTAATCTAATTATAATTCCATACGCAGATGAAAGTGTGTTATATTTCCGAACAGACTCTACTGCATTTAATTTGATACGATACGCAGTGAATAAAAGGATACTATTTGTCAACTACGAGTATTTTTACTATTTATTAAATAACTAGTGATTCAATAGTCTTGTATTTTGTGTTCAATTCATGGTCGATCATTCATAGGATCTCAGCGGCTCGGGTATAATTTCTCAACTTTGTGAGCGTTTGAGGACGGTTCTGAACACCTCTGCCGTCATCAGATCAACCTCTGATGAGGGAGGTACGTCACATCAAAGCTATCATTTTCTACTGATAGGTGTGATTTCGAACATATCTCAATAGGAACCACTTTTCCAATTTGTATAATATTATCTGTCAGATGTACTCCAAGGCCCGTTGCAGTAGCCAGGGAAGTAGCTATGTTGTCTGACAAATATTTGCCTGATATTTTCCACTTTATGGAAATGTGTGGAGAGAAGGGTAATTCGACGTCGTCGAATTTATTTATGACAATTTGAATAAATAGTTATTTATGGTACTAGTGAGTTATGTTGAAAATAAGTCACGCGAGAAAGATTTATACCACGAGGCCGACAGGACGACTTAGAAAATATAGCACACGAGTGGCATACAATGTTTTATCCAACAAGTGGAAGAAATCGTTTTTTATGAGATAATAATTCATAGGTTTTGTGATAAAATCAGAGCTACTTGCGTTTCAGTACCCTATAAATGTCAGAATGACTTGACAGTGACTTGAGGTTGTTTGTTTAGTTGCCACGTGCATGATTTTTTTCTACCTTTCGGATGCTGGTCCTATCACCAGCTGCACCTCAGCCTCTTGAGCTTTTTGTGCATTCCAATTAGTTTCACAGCACCCACTTCGTAACTCTAGTCCCCAGTACCAGTCTGTACAGGTTCTTCATCGGTTGACTGTTGTATTCTTCCTGGGTTTCCTGGGTTTCCCGAATATTGCGTCTCTTATTGCGGTCTATTGCCTCTCCCTTTGTATTCGTTTGATCCAGTCCCAAATGCATCATCGAATGTCGGATTTAGTAATCCCGAGTGCGGGTTTTGGGCCAATATATGGAGTTGATGAACAGTTTCTGGCTAGTTCATCAGCTCTTTCATTGCCCTCGATGCCACAGTGTCGAGGAACGCACATCAGTGTTGTTTTGTTGTTTTCTTTGAGGACACTGAATTCTTCTCGGCATTCCCATACCAGTCTTGATGTCACATCCGGGTCCATAAAAGCCTTCAGTGACGCCTGGCATATTTTGATCAGTGCATTGCGCATTCCCTTCATGTTGATTTCTCTTGCGCATTGCAAGATAGCGTACATCTCTGCCTGGAGTACGGAGGTGTTTGTTCCTAGTGAGACGCATATTTGGGAGTTTCTTCCCTCACTGTATATTCCAGCACCAGTTCCTTCCCTGGTTTTGGATCCGTCCATGTACCAGATCCTCTCTCCAGGTTTGCCCCTGATGTTATCATCTGACCATTCCCTTCGATCTTGTATGATAACCTCGAAGTTAATGCTGAAGAAGTATCTATGAGTCATGTGGTCCGTTGGTTCCATTTCAAGAACGTTGCCTCCCACTATATCCTTTATCTTGTTGAGATCTGATCTATTGCTCGATTTTCGTTGCCTTAGAAGTCCCATTCTTGCCTCTCCCACACGGGCAAGATATATTGTTAGCGAACACTCGTCAGTTTTCCCTGCAGAAAAGGGAAGCTTTTATGGAGAAAAAACGTATAGAAAATGGAGGAAACCTATAAAAATTACGTTCCTGAGGATATCCTTACGGAAGCGGAAGAATTCACGGAAGATAAAAGGTATCGATGAAAATGTTCTATTGGATTATTTTTTACATTTTCAAAAAAATTAGCCCCATCGTCGCTATGGACCAAATACTCGAATATTAACTTTTATAAAAAAATCGACATTTCAAAATATGGCAAACTAGCTTTCTGAAAAGTAGATCACAGGAATACAAACCGAATAAGTCCAAGACCTGAAATAGAGAAGTTTTCTGACGAAGCTCCCAACGACGAGTACTTGTTGTTGAAAGTGGCTTTGATAATGGGGATTAGCGGTACTTGTAGATGCGATGAACTGGTCAATTTGGAAATAGAAAATATTCAAGACAGAGGGAAATATTTTCAGGTAGTTTTGCTAGATACTAAAAACAAGAAATCGAGAAGTTTCCAGTCAACTCGATTAATTTGTATAAAAACTACATGTCTGAGACCAAAGAATACTAGTTCTAGCCGCTTTTTTGTTTGTAACAAAAATGGGAGGTGTACCAGACAGTGTGTGGGAATAAAAACGTTGTCAAAGAGACATTCAAGAATTGCAATGGTTTTTGAAATTGGCGCTCCACACCGGTCACTGCCTGAGAAGGTCTTCGGAGACTCTTTTGGCCTATGCAGGGGCTAACATGACTACTTTGGAGCGTAATGGAGGATGGAAGTCCTTGACTGTAGCGGAAGGATACCTAGAAGAATCGGTGCATAACAAATTACAAATTGCAGAAAAAATACAAGGTTCTACTGTGTCGGCCTCTTCCAGCACTATCAGCAGCTGTACCGATATGGGAGCGTCTGGTTCCAATGAACCAACGAATTTTACAATGACTTCAAATTCGAATAAACCGTTAGCGTTTTCCTTTAATTTCAATGTCAATGTGAATTCTGCTTGTAATAGTAATAAATAAATAGAATACCACTTTAAATATGAGCGAGTTATAAACCATAACTCACTAGTGAGTTATGCATTATAACAAACTAGTGTGTTATTTGATAGTTTACTTGTCTGAAATGACATTATAATGATAGCCATAACTGTCACGTGTTGGATAAAAAATACTATTTGTTGATGTTTGTTTTAGAGCCAGGTTATATTTGAATTTCAATGAATTCGGAAAGGACTTGAAGTGTTACAATCTACGATGGATATCCTTATCGGAAAACATTCCTCCGACGGATTGTTTTGACATGAGCAATAGCCATTGGTACGGAGGAGGGCAAACAGCGGAATCCGCCTGGCCCTTGGAGAAAGCTAACCACCATTTTCAACCCTTCATCACAGGAGAAGTTGAGAAATATGAGTGGGGCAATGTATTGAAACGGTACTTCATCAATTCAAAAGGTGAGTCAGTGGTTTTTAATAGTTATTTTCCGCCTACCTTGTTTTAAAATGCCTGTTTAATGTTCTTAAATGCAAATGAAATCGTTCATTAACAGGTGTCATTAATGAACGATTTGTTATTAATGCATGATTCCGAGAAATCGTTCATTAATGACCCCTGTATTAATGAACGATTTGTCATTAATTGTCGATTTTTCTATGAATGCATGAGTGTTGCATTGTCAACCAAACATAAACGAATTCAAATTTTATGGACGCTAAAACAGATATTGGCGATAAAGGACCATGCACACTCCTAATAGACTACAAGCCCATATAACAATTTTGGGGGGTCATTTGACCCAGCATGAAACATATTCAGAACGATGCTGCTAAATGAAAAAATAACTTTAGTCAGTATGCCGTCAATTCTTGGTAGTGCAAATGACTTGTAATAATAATAATACTAATTTTTCATCTGAAGATTTGCTTTTCCGACCAAATATTCCTGTATGGCATTCCTCACGTTGGTTGATTTTGAAATAATAATCTCCTAGAACCTACTGCCGTACAAAAATAATGGGACCGGAATCCAGGATTTTTTTTAATTTTCAGAAATTGAAAACTTTTCCTGGCTTCCAGTCCCATTATTTTTGTACGGTAGTATGTTCTAGGAGATTATTATTTCATAATCTACCAACGTGAGGAACGCCGTACATGATTATTTTGTCGGAAAAGCTCATCTTCAGATGAAAAATTATTATTATTACAGTCATTTGCACCACCAAGAATTGACGGCATATTGACTAAAGTTATTTTTTCATATAGCAGCATCGATCTGAGGATGTTTTATGCTGGGTCAAATAAACCCCCAAATTGTTATATGGGCTTGTAGTCTATAATGCAGAAAGTGTTTTTGTAAAATTTTCCAAATTTTTAGTATGTTGTTGAAGTCGGATTCCTGGACACAAGTTACCATAGGCACACAAAAATTCTGTGTATAGTTCACTAGATACAGAGTGTTGAAGTTGTAAAATGGCACTTTCAAACCATAATTGGCTGAACTTTATTGCTGGGAATATCACAAAATTGTTGGTGGATCTTTGATCTACTATTATACTTAGCCAGTGCAATGGTATGTCTTTCAAAATGAAAATAATTTCAGAATGGAGCAGCAACGTCATGAGTCGGATTGATGAAAATTGAATTTTCTGTGTTGAGTATATCCGATAAGATTGACTGATTCCAAAAAATATATGATTTTTCCTTAAATATACAGAAGAGGTTGAAAGTATAAGTGTATCTGTTATATATTCTTTGGATTACATGATTAGATCAATTCAGTGCACCAGTTATATGTGACATGTGGTCACTTGACAGGACGTAAATTTTGAATATTATACAGTGTGACTTAAGAATACATACGAGACTTATATTACCGAAATACTCTGTATAAATACCCTGTATAAAAAAAAATAACAGGTCAATTTTCCTTATTCCTTCACATTGTATAGGGAATATATCATATGAACTTCTGCGAAAAACACAGGATTTTTCTATGTTTAGTTTTCAATTGATGGATGGAGATGCTGAAAATCCGATCGTGTGATTATTCCTTTGAAGGATAATTCAAACTAATTCCTCACAAAGCAGCTCCCAACTTTTTTCCCACTGAGAGTGTAATAACTATTTAAATAGGGCTAGTCGAAAGTAAAAAATACGGGGTCGGTCAGTATATAGGTATTTACTTAAAATACTAGTGTAAGTATATAAATTCACACTATGGACAAATTCAATATTGATTCTTTCGAGTTTCTTCCTTCATACTTTGAAATGAAAACGGAAAGTTCCTTCACCATGAAATCAATGTTAATCACGCTAATGGAAGGGATAAATACTAACAAATATAAAAATAATATTTGCTATCGGAATATTGAACAATTTGGCCACATTATTCAGTGAGGTTAAAAATCTGTCATGCGAGGTATAGAAATACATAAAGAAATTATAATATAGTTGCCAGTAGTAGGTCATGTTTGAACAGTCTATTACTTTACCTTTTCACACCAAATAACGTTTTTTATATGAGTGCATATTTCTCCACGAGTGTATGTCAGTAACTCAGATTCAAGTAAATCACGTCAACATTCTACTGAACTATACTCAAATAAAGCAATAATATCAACTCATTCATGATAAGAGGTGTTTTGTGGAAAAATTTATCATTAATTGTCGATTTCTCTATGAATACATGATTGTTACATAGGCAACGAAACATAAAAGAATTCAGATGTGATGGACGCTAAAATGGATGTTGACGATAAAGTTATGTCCGAAGGGCACAAAGGGAGGGGGGATAATCATGAAAAACTGCTATTTTCCTTATTCAGGCATATTTAAACATTCGTCGATACATTTAAAAGCACTCGAGAAATATTTTTTTGCATTTCATAATAGAACTTGGGGGAAAGAAGGGGGACTTAGAATTTTTTTATGAATCAACACAATACTGTGCAATATCAGCAGCAATGAAACAAGTGAAAATATTGTTAGCGGATTCAAAAATAAATAGTCCGATCTGCGCAAGGGGTTATTTCAACGCCCCCTAGCAGATAAACTGTTAATTTTTTTGGGTTGGTTGATTGGTTGGTTGAGAATTACACGGACTACATCATGCTAAAAATTGAAAAAAAATCCACCTAGAACCAAATTCCATAAGGAGTTTGAATTCACGCATTTTCAACTTGCGAACTAGGTGAGCTTGCTCAGATTAGTTTTGGGTGTCAAGTGCGAGCGAAAAAATAATTCACGTATTTTGATCTTGCAAGCTAGGTAAGCTCGCTCAGGTTATAGTTCAGTCGGCAGGTACTTTTAGCAACGAAAAATTCCCAAGTTAATGAAATTTTAGTAGGTATGTTGTTTACACATGTTTAGTGATGTCAAATCCAAGTTTTCGACCTCGAGGAGGTTGTGGAAAATTTTTGGTGTCCGAAAAACCGCGAAATTTTTGGACTTGTTTTAGTTTTTCGCCTATAACTAGAATATGGTTAATCTTGAGTGAAAAGTCATGCCAAATCAAAATGTAGGAAACAAAAGTCCCCGTCGATCAAAAAATAAATCCGAAATCGGTTTTTACGGATGTTCAAAAAATGGATTTTTTTTTCAATTTTGGTAAAAACTGCTGTAACCCATTTTCTACACCATCAATTCAAATCGCCTACTTCCTTCCTGAAAGTTGTCAATCATCAATAGGAGAGTTCAATAAGTCCCGAAATTTGAAATTGCCCCATTTTTTGAAATTTCAAAATTGTTTTTCCAAAATAAGCGTTCCTCGAAAATGGCTCTAAGTTGGTTCTATCGTTTTTCCTGGGGCTTAGTGTTCTCTTTGACCCCTAATCGCCTCTGATGGCATACCGTGTCTGTTATATCATAATTATATATAGTAATAATAATGTTATCAATAAAAAAATAAAAAGCAAATATCGATGGAATATTAAATAAATTAAAATTAATGTTGATAACACATTTGTATTAATGATATTAATATTCAATAACATTCAATAATGTCATTATAATAGTCTTTCATTTCAGAATAGAATGAATAGTAATCGGTTATCGAGTTTAAAGACTAGGTACCGCCCCACCTACCTTTCAGTGCCCCCGCCACAACAAGATTAGGAAGCCCTCCCTCTACAAAGAAATATTTCATCAGTTGTGTCGAAGCCCTCGAACGAACAGTGTAGTTTCGTATCGTATCGTGCATAGTTTCGTGTTTTCACTGTGATATCAAATAGGTAACCCAAACCTTCGTGTGTAGTAATTATAAAATGGCCTCAACTTCGTCATCAGCTGCGAGAGACGACTGTTTCATCTGCAAAGCACCGTTGTCAGAAGGTGTCGTAAGTCTTATAAAGGCACGAGGTGTTGCCAAACTTCTTGAGTCAAGTGTCAAGAGAAAAAAGCGTGATGATGAACGATTTCTACGAGAGGTAAAGGAAATCAGAGTACACACTGCTTGCCAAAAAAGTTACTCCAACGAAAAATTAATTCAAGCCTACATACGCCGCGGTTGTGATACTCATCCACCTCCCACCCTGACACGAGCACAAGTGTACAAATTTGATTTCAATAACCGATGTTTTTTGTGTGATGTTTACTTCACAAATGAATACAGGGAAATGCAGGCAAAGCTGTTGCCCGGCGTAACAATCCAGTCAAAGTTACTCTTCCTGGAATGATAAACACAATATTCGCTGCAGCTGAAAAGCGAGGTGATGAACTGGGACAGAAAACACATGATCGTATAAGCCAACTTGCCCTCTTGAGCACAGATTTAGTGGCAGTCAACGCTGAGTACCACGAACAGTGACTAAAGAGTTTTTACAAACCAACCAACAAAAGAAGGGAAGGCCTCAGTCTTCAATTGTGGATAAAGCCATGGACGTTATCTTCAAATATCTAAACGATAACTCTGATGAATGTCAATTCTCCATTCAGCAGATAGAGTAGCTGATTGATGAAGATAATCGGTCACATAGGGACACTATAAAAGCTCGTCTGGCTAAAAAATATGGAGACAATCTCATATTCACAGAAACACGGAAAGGGACTATTTTATGTTTGAAGAGCACAGGCCAAAAATCCTTTCCAACAACTGGTACTCTGAGAAAAAAACAGACGAGAGGGCTGAGATGCGTCGAGTTGTAGAGGCTGCCGGCTATATCATTCTGGAAGATATTTGCTCCGAAGTTTTCAACACAGTCGATTGCCCTCCAATGGAGAATTTTTTGAGTGATGCTCAATCTGTTGTCCCTGAAACCCTCCTTCTCTTACTCCACACCATAATTTTGACGAACAAACGAGGCTCTTTAGATGGATGTAGGAGAAAGTGTTTTGCTCTGGCTCACGCCATTATGATGGCTACTCGACCCAAATCTTTCCTATCTTCTATCATGATAGCAGTGGCAGTCTACATCTACAAGAAGTTTGGTTCCAAGCATATACTTAATCTTTTGGCAGCTTAAGGATTGTCCGCTACTTATGAGGAAGCAAATAGACTGGAGGGATCCATTGTTCTGCAGTCGGAGAAGACTACTATTAGAAAGTCACCTCGTCCATTCTGCCAGTATGTATTCGACAATGCAGATTTCAACGTTAATACGTTGGATGGGCATGACACCTTTCATGCCATGGGGGGATAATGACAGTGACTCCGCGAGCAGCCGTTATCAGCGATTCCACAGTATCCCGCTTGCAACTGAGGTCATCATCTAAATTGATTGCAGAGGCTGGCAGTGTACAACTTATTCCCTACCATAGACCAGTTAATGGTGGTTTGAAGACCGTTGAAGTTGTTGATATAAACATTAACTCTGCACGCGACATTGTGCCATCTGCTGACGATATCGCTTGGCTGTATGCAAAGAATTCTGGGTTTTCGCCATCAGTTCCCGGATGGAATGGTTTTATGGAGCAAGGAACCCGTAGTGAGAAGTATGAATGCTCTAAAATCGAATGTCTTCCATTTATCAACGCCCCTCCCAGCGACTACAGCACCATCTATACACCCCTTCTTGTTGCAGTTGATAAGAGTAAAGCAGTGGGCCAGAAAACCTGCATAGTAACATTCGACCAGCCATTATTTTGGAAAGCCCGCGATGTGGTAGCCAATCAGTCTATTCCAGAACTGAGGAATGTTATCGTGAGATTGGGAGGATTTGATCTCCTGATGTCATTTATGGGAGCTATGGGATCGATCATGGCAGGGAGTGGGTTGAAAGAGCTGTTCAACACGATCTATGCTGAGAAGAGCGTTGAAAAGATAATGTCTGGTCATGCGTATGCCAGAGCTGTCCGCGCTCACATACTTTATCATGCTGCGTTGGCTGGCTTGATCTTTGAACGACTGGAATTGGAGCCTCAAGACGTGAAAGCGTTAGATAACGTGGTCAATTCCCCAGACAGATCAATTATTTTGAGAGCAAATGATGACCAAGCCTTCCGCGTAGTGACCATCAAATTTTCAGAGATGCTCAAGACAATTGAAAGTCAAGGACCAACAGCGGCTCTTTGGGTACAATATTTCCGCATGTATACGCTGATGAAAAACTTCATCAAAGCAGAAAGAATGGGTGATTGAAATCTCCATCTTGAAAGTGTAAAAGAAATGATACCCTACTTTCATGCAGCAGGTCATTTAAACTATGCTAAGAGCTCGCATCTTTACTACCAAGATATGGTCAAACTGCATGAAAAAATGGATACTCAGGAGTTTGATACGTTAACAACTGGAGGCTCTTTTACCATCCGTCGAACAGAGAAATTTTGGTCTGGCATTTGGTCAGTCCTGGGTATCGAACAGGTCCTCATGAGGGCCATGGAGAGCTATGGAGGATTGACGAGAGGTCGGGGATTGAGTGACAGCGTGCTCGCTCGGTGGACATTGGGAATGCTCTCCCTTCAAGAGGTCTGTGAAAAAATAGAGATATTTACTGAGGCTCAAACAGGAACCTCCGAACAACATGTGGACATGAGGCCCACTCGTGTGAAGAGAGATAACCTCGATAAAGAGAAGCTAACAGTATGGCTCTCAGAACACCAACCATTTCTCCGTGCAGAGGATATAGTATCACTAAGCACTGGAGTAATCGGTCATGATGAAGTTAATTGTTACATTGCGCGACAAATTGGCATTACTGGCTTGAGGAAGATGGTGGGAAAGAATTATGAAGATGTGAAGCTGAAAAGAAAAGACAAGGTAACCACTCTTGCTTCGGTTTCCTGCACATTGGAAATCGCAAATAAAAAGGTTGCTGTTGACCCTCTAACTCTATTTCAACGGGTGTGTATCGCTAAGAGGTCTAACGACGATCTGGAAGACCTGTTCAAATATGAGCTTGCGCCATTTCCTATGTCCCTTTTCACTAAAGAAGGCCTACGAAAAGGCACCAAGTCTTCCTTGTACTCAGCTTTTACACCTCAAAGGGAAGTGGAGCTTGGCAGCAGTGTGAGCGCAGTCATAGATGGGGGATATCTATTGCACAAAGTGGTTTGGCCCAAATCACCAACAACCACATTTGGCACGTTGTGCAGAAAGTATGTGGATTACGTCTTGAACCACTTCGGAACTAACACCACTGTAGTTTTTGATGGATACCCTACTGATGTTATGTACCAAAGTACGAAGGCAGCTGAGCGAAGTCGTCGGGCCCTTCTGCAGCATTCCACGAAATTTCCTTTTACTGCTTCCACCATCGTCACCATAGCTCAAGAGAAATTCCTGTCCAACGATTTCAATAAGAAGAGCTTGATTGTCATGGTAATGACGGAGATGCAAGCCAACGGGATTGAGGCTCGCCAAGCTGTTGAAGATGCAGATGCCCTGATCGTGAACACGGCCATTGCAAAATCCCCGAATTATGATACTGTGGTAATTACAGCTGAAGACATCGACGTCCTTGTTCTACTGACAGCTTTAGGGTCGTCGGTTAGGGATATCTGGTTTCAGAAGAGTGGAAGGGGGAACGCTCCCAGCGTATTGTATACCTCTGTGTCATGTAAAATCCAGCCCGACGACATTCTCTTCCTTCATGCGATAAGCGGGTGCGATACTACCTCCGCACCCTTTGGGTTGGGAAAGAAAAAAGTATGCAGTGCGTACGCAAAAAATCCTCCCCTCAAGGCAAACATGGCCATTTTTATGAACCCAGATGCCACTGATTCAGAAATTTGTGAAGCGGGGGAGAAATTTCTAGTGGCAATGTATGGAGGAGACACCGAGCTAGATAACCTAGATAAACTGCGATACAAGCTGTTCACAAAGTCGATGGCGAAAACCAAATTCCATCTTGCCCGGCTTCCACCTACTAGTGATGCTGCAAGGTATCATTCCTTCCGTACATACCAGCAGGTACAAACTTGGTTAGGGAACAACAAAATTCCTACAGTTTGGGGGTGGTCTTTAAGCAAGCAAGGAGTGGTACCTATCGCCACCACGAAGAACGCAGCTCCGGATTCTCTCCTCAAGATTCTTGCCTGTGCACCAGAGGCACCAGAGGCTGTAACACCGCGGCTTGCAGTAGTAAGAAGGCAGGTCTGCAGTGCTCGGTAATTTGCAAGCATTGTTCCGGCCATGCCTGCGAGAACTCACGCGAGACTGACCTCAATGAGGAAGACGGAGAGGGCGACGTCGATGGGGAGGACCTCATGGATGAGCTTATCGCCCAGGAGGAGCATGAATTAGAGGACGACGACGTCGAACCTCCGGAGAGCTTTCGTGACTGAAGATGAAATAAATCCATTCCGAAAGCTCTTACAAAAGTACATCCATTGTACATCCTCACAAATTTTTCCACTCTTATTTCACTTATTCCATATTTGTTATGTTCGTAGTAAATACTTTGTTTTGAATAATGTTTTTTTACTACTTATTAATTATAATCATATTATCTGTAAATACACATACAAACACCTGCATATATTAGTGAACCCTTATTAGGTCCTTGGGTATTTTATAACGGACACCGTATTGGTATTAGAGTTGATTATGAGTCAGAGAGATCAGTAAGCCCCAGGAAAGAGCATAGAACCACCTTGGAGCCATTTTCGAGAAACGCTTATTTTGGAAAAACTGTTTTGAAATTTAAAAAAATAGTTCAATTGAAATTTTTTACGGCTTATTGAACTCTATAATTGATGATCTACAACTTCCAGGAAGGAAGTAGGTGATTGGGATTGATGGTGTAGTGCTACAGCACTTTGAAAATGGGTTATAGCAGTTTTTACCAAAATTGGAAAAAAACTGCTACTATTTGATCGCCCGTAAAAACTTTTGTATTTGGTAGATTTCAGATTTTTTTTTGATCGACTGAAAATTTTGTTGTCTTCAATTTTTCACTTAAGATTTACTGTTTTCGAGTTATAAGTAAAAAACTATAACAAGTCCATAAATTTCGCGGTTTTTCGGCCACCAAAAATTTTCTACAACCTCCTCGAGGTCGAAAACTTGGATTTGACATCACTATACATGTGTAAACAACATACTAAAATTTCATTGACTTGGGAATTTTTCGGCGTGACACCCCTTTTCCACGACCTGCCGACTGGGCTATTAGGTTTGTGCGTGTCAATTGCGAACATTTTCGGCAATCAAAATTTGGTGAACATTTAGCATATTCAGCCAAGAAGAGTTATTTTATTTTTAGGAATAAATAATATAAGAAAGTATAGCATGGTGTAAATATTTGGTTGTCGGTGTAAGATTATGTATTTTCCTAATTTTGGTGAGCATTTAGTATTTTTAGGAAACAGAAGTATTTTTTTTGTACAAAAAAATTGGGTAAATTTGGTAGACTGGTAAACACTAACCTTAAAAATGTAATGTAGCCAGTCTAGGTTTCTAAATTATAAATGGATTGGTTTAAACGCTAAATCCGCTTGTTTGGCGACGTTTTGAACTGTTGAAGAAACATATTCTAATACATCATCTCAGAAGTATAGTGTTGACCCTGTATAGTTATTGAATTGTAGTTAGAAACAATTGTCACTCTGAAAGAACTTCAGTTTAATATTTCAAGTATAATTTCCGTTCTTCATTGTCTTTTAATTCACATATCCATTTCCACTCAAATATCTAACAATGATTATGGGCCCAGAATGATCACAAGAAGAATTGTTCAATAAGAAGCTGAAGAAAAAGGGTAGAAAGAATAATAAGCAATTTTTGACAAGCAAGAAAATTTTTCCCGTCAGATTGAAAAGTTTTTTGAACAAAAAGGCATTTTTGAGCAAATTTTTCAATTATGTCTAGTGCTTCAAGTTATTCAGAAAGTTCCTGTTCAATACCTTCTTTGAAAAATTAAGAGGTGGTGAAAATTATTGCGATTGGTCATTTGCCATGAAGATGTTACTTCGTCAAGAAAATTTTTGGCTATCTATTGATGGTTATCCAGACGAAGATACTACGACAGAAGCAGTAAAGAACAAGAAGGATCAAAGAACATTAACCAAAATATGCTTGATGATTCAACCTTGCTGTTATCCGCACGTGAGACAGTGTGAAAAGGCTATCGACGCTTGGAATAATTTAAAAGCGGCTTACGAGGATAAAGGTCTCAATCGGCGAATCACTCTGTTAAGAACCTTATGCAGCATCAGGTTGGAAAATTTTTCGAAAATGGAAGATTATATTAATGAATTCATGACAGTTTCACAAAAGCTCAGTGCCATAAGCAAGCCTGTTGATAATGAATTGCTAGGAGCGATGATGCTTCAAGGGTTACCAAAAAGCTATAATCCAATGGTGATGGCAATTGAACATTCAGGAGCTCAAATTACGAGTGATTTGATCAAATCCAAGCTGCTTCAAGACACAAAGTGGGATAATGATATAAGCTTTGTGGTCAGAACAAGAAAATATAAAAAATGCAAGAGGTAAAAAACCTTGGTGCTGGGGATGTCGCTCTGTGGGACAGTATAAAAATGACTGCCCTAACAAAAAATCTAGTGACCCTTCATTTTCTAAATCAAATAAGAAAAATGAGCAAAACAAGCAAACTAACCAGAAAAAAGCATTTTTAACTGCCCTAGGCTGTCACGTAAATCAACAAAAATGGTACGTAGATTCTGGTGCTTCGTCGCACATGACTTGTAATAAGGATTGGCTTGTCAATTATTCAAACAATCAGGTTATATATAGTGAAGGAATTTGTGATATACCAGTAAACCTAAAAGCAAATTCACAAATTGATCTTATATCAGAGGTAACATATGTTCCAAACCTAGCTTCCAACTTGTAATCCGTGAGTCAAATGGTTTCCAAAGGTTTTGTAGCTGTATTTGATGAAACCGGGTGCAAAATACTTCAAAACTGTGTAGTTGAAGGTGATACAGTGGCTACAGCAACTCAAATTGATGGAGTCTATTGTCTAGATGTCAACAATCAGCAAGCTTCTTTTTCAAACACAAAAATGTCCCAAGATATTTGGCATAAAAGACTTGGACATTTGAATCGTATTAGTATGAGACTTCTTCGAGATAAAATGGCTACAGGAATTGATTTTTCAAACAAAGACATAAATGATGCATGCGAATCCTGCATTAGAGGAAAGCATTTTCGACAACCGTTCAAGAGGAATCGAACAGGAGTTTCTACGCACGAGAAGTTAGAACTCATACATATGGATTTTCTCAGCCAAAAAAGTGAAGTTACAGAATTATTCAAAGGATTCAAACAAGAAGTTCAAAATGAAACCAACTTAAAAATCAAAAAGATACTATGTGACAATGGCAAAGAATTTTCAAATCATTCTTTATCAAATTTTCTTAAAGTAAATGGCATCAAGTTCCAGCTCACGGTTCTCTACACAACAGAAGAAAACGGGGTGTTGGAACGAATGAATAGAACTATCATGGATAAAACTAGATCAATGATGCAAGAATCATCCAGTGATCATCGTTTTTGAGCTGAAGCCGTCAACACCTCGCAATATTTGATTAACCGTTCACCAACTAAGTTAATCATGGACATGGCACCTGAAGAAAAATGGTCCGGTAAAGGAATAAACTTGAACCACCTAAGAATATATGGATCAGTAGCTAAAGTCCATATACCAAAGCAAAAATGGCAAAAGTTGGATCCTAGAAGCCAGAAGATGGTTTTGTTGGCTATTCTGACAAAGCCATGGGATATAGACTTTTCAACCCTACAACACAAGCCAGAGATGTAATATTTTTGGAAGGAGAGTTTTTAGCACATCAAATGAAAAACAAAAACCAACAATCTTTTTCGAAAGTATTTGCCTCAATTATGTCATTGTACGAGTATGACGAAGAGTTAACCACTCATGAACAAGAGGCAATCAAATTTTTATCCAATGATGAGGAAGCAGAAGAAATGAGAGATTATTTTGAAAACCAAGTTCTATCTGAAGAAGACATATCACAAGAAAACCTTCCAGATCGAGATTCACCAGACTACGTCCCATCAAGATATCCGGTGCGTGAAAGAAAACTAGGAGATTTTTCAGATTTTGTGCTTCAGACTGTGTGTGATATTGGTGAACCCAAAACCTACAAAGAAGCAATTTCTAGCGATATTTCTTCAGAATGGAGAGCTACTATGCAAGAAAAAATTGACTTCATAAAACTGGTACTTGGACATTAGCGAAAAGGCCAAACGAAGTAAACATTGTCAAGTCTAAGTGGATTTTCAAAGTGAAGCAGTATGCCGACGGAAATACTATTCGCTACAAAGCCAGATTGGTAGCAAAAGGTTTCACTCAAGAATACGGTATAGACTACTTTGAAACTTTTTCCCCAGTTATTAGACACTCATCAATACGTTTACTTTTTGAACTGGCTGTTCAATATGACCTTAAAATGGAACAACTAAATGTTGTTACTGGTTTTCTGCACGGAAATCTGGATGAAACAATCTATATGTATCAACCAGAAGGTTTCATCGTTGAGGGGAAAGAAAATAAAGTATGGCTTCTTCATAAAGCCCTATATGGTCTGAAACATGCTGCAAGGTCATGGAATAAAAAAGTCGATGAAGTGTTGAAAGAACTGAACTTCAAGCAGTCCAAACATGATAGCTGTATTTACATTCTGGAAAAGAAGACGAGTATAGTCATCATTGCACTTTATGTCGACGATTTCTTTTTATTTCACAATGATCTGATTGAGATTACGAAACTGAAGAAAGAGTTATCTCAACACTTCAGAAAAAAAGATCTCGGAGTAACACATAACTGTTTAGGCATGAAAATACAGAAAACATTAGATGGAAGTGTCGCTATCATTCAGAAAAAGTATATTCTTGACGTTCTTTCAAAATTTGGCATGTTAGACTGTAAACCAGTTTTTACGTGAATGGAACCCAAAATCAAACTACCGTTAGATGAAAGCGAAGAATGCATACCAACAACTTATTGGATGCTTGATGTATTTAAGCGTCACTTCAAGACCTGACGTCTCTTATGCATATTCTTATCTAAGTCAGTTCAATTCAAAGCATAATGAAAGACACTGGCAAGCTGCAAAACGCGTTCTTAGATATTTGAAAGGGAGTGCAGACAAAGCTCTAATTTATCAAAAGTCTAATTAAGAGATAGCTGGCTACACCGACGCAGATTATGCAAGTGATGCAACCAACCAAAAATCTTACACAGGTTTTTGTTTTACATATGCGAATGCGGTTGTTTCTTGGGAATGTCGCAAACAGACCACTGTTGCAATGTCTTCATGTGAAGCTGAATACATGGCACTCAGCGAATCTGCTAAAGAAGCCGTTCATTTGAGAGGATTACTGTCAGAATTAATAAATTTTTCAAATGCCATAAAGATTTATAACGACAACCAAAGTGCTCAAAAGATTGCCAATTATCCTATTCTGAACAGGAGATCCAAGCACATCGATGTTAGATTTCATTTCCTTAGAGATAAGATCGCAAATGGTGAAGTTAAGTTAGCATCTACCAACCAATAAAATTATAGCTGACATTTTTACGAAGCCATTACCTAAACCAAAGTTCGAGTTCTACATTGAAGCTATGGGTTTATCATAATTTTGTTCACTTCAGAAGATTGCTGTATTAAGAGGGAGTGTTGAAGAAACATATTCTAATACATCATCTCAGAAGTATAGTGTTGACCCTGTATAGTTATAGAATTGTAGTTAGAAATAATTGTCACTCTGTGGACAATTTGTTTAATTCTTTCATTTTGGGCAAGTCCTGGCCTTACTATTATCAAGAGAGACATTTTTATCAAGTTGTAGCGGAGCTGTCACCTAACTGACAAGAGCTGTCATCGTATCTGTGACACTGAACTTCATCGTAATTATAATTCAAGTTTTACTGTAATTCAATAGCATTTCAATATAAAATCAATGAGAAAACGTTTATCACAGTTTAATTCTACATAACACAAAATTCTCCATGGTCCTTTCGAGCAGGGATTGAAATTCTGCAAATACAAAGAACGTCAACCAGTTATTCTTCGTAAGTCGATCAAGAACATAATATTCAAGCAACCAGTATCTTCGTCGATCCATAAACAGAATCATCAAGCAAGAATCAAGATCAATAATTAGCGTCGAATATCATAATTTGAGTGAGTTTGTTCTGATACATTACCTATTCCTTTCCTTGACTTATCCTGCTTACTTTTTCGTTTAGGCGGTATACTAGCTAGAAACGTTGCGGTATTATTTTTTAATTATTTACTATATTTATTCAATTACTTTGGTAAAATGACTTCTACTCAAGGAGATCAATTGAAGCAATTAATTATCAAACGAGGTGTAATAAAGGGTCAGCTTACTAGATTTGGTAATTATCTGAATAATTTTCATGTTGATGATGTTCAAAATTTAATAAAACGCCTCGAAAAAATCGAAGCACTATGGGATGATTTTTCAGCATGTCAATATGAAATTGAAATCTTTGATGATAGTGATATACAAGAAGTTGAAAGAACAAATTTTGAAACATTATTCTTCGAGTTAAGTGCTTCTGCACAACAAAAAGTCAATGATTTTCATAAACTAGATTCAGAGCAAGATAGACAATCTGTAAAATCATTTCATTCGAATCAAAGTTTTCAGAATCATTCGATAAACTCACAGTTGGTACTACAAAATGCAACTATAAAATTACCTGACATAGAGTTACCCAAATTTAATGGTTCTTACTCTAACTGTATGCAATTTCATGATTCCTTCAAGGCTATGATTCATGACAATCAAACTCTACCGAAACATCAAAAACTTCTTTATTTGAAATCGTGTCTACAGGGTGATGCCTCAAAAGTTATAGATTCCCTGAAAGTCACTGACGCAAATTACGAAATTGCTTGGAAATTAATCAAAGAGCATTTTGAAGATAAAAGGTCTATTATGAACATTCATTTCAAGGTGTTGTTTGAGCTTCCTGTTTTAACGAAGGCAACTTCGGAATCCCTAAAACAAATGTTGTCTATAATTCAAAAGGAAATCAGATGTCTAGATTCATTAGTGGGTAGAACTGATGAAAACATGCTTTTATATTTATTAGAATCAAAATTAGATCATTCAAGTAAAGTTGCTTGGGAAGCAGTAGTAGAACAAGACCGAAATAAGGAACAAAATCTTCCTAATTTCGAAAAATTCGAGAAATTTATTAAAATCTAGGTTTAAGGTTTTAGAAAATGCTAACAGTCAGGTAGCAAGTCACTCGCAACAGAGTTTTGACACAAAATATAGTAATAAAGGATACAATCACAAGCGTATTGAAAATAGAGTAATCCATTCTCATGTAACATATGAAATGAAATGTAAATTATGCACTTGAAAACATTACATATTTCATTGTCCAAAATTCCTAGCATTACCAGTTGCAAATAGATTGCCTGAAATAAAAAAACTCAAACTATGTTCAAACTGTCTCAGATCATCTATTTCGCATAAGGTGTCAGCATGTTCTGGTTCAACATGCAAACATTGCAATCTGAAACACAACTCTTTATTATGTTTACGTAACACAAACAAACCAACAAACTCTGAAAGCTCAACAGAGCAAATGAGTACACCTTCTACAAGTTCCGAACCAATAGATACAACGATCGTCACACATTGTTCTCATAATAATATGAAAACATTGCTTTCAACTGCTAAAAATCCTTATTTTTGATAAAAACAATAAACCTATCACATGCAGATGTCTTCTTGACTCAGGCAGTCAAAGTAATTTTATTTGTGAGGACTTAGCAAACAAATTACATTTGAAACTGATCAAAAGCAGCATACCAGTCGCCGGAATCGGTCAATCACCCTCATATATCACACATAGTGTAAATGCAAAAATAAAATCATTACACAATGGTTTTTCTCGTAAACTCACTTTCTTAGTGCTAAAAAATATAACAAATTTTTTACCCCTCCAATCTTTCGATCCTAGTTATTTAAAAATTCCAAATAATTTGACGTTGGCAGATCCCGAGTTTAATCAATCTCAAAAAATAGACATCTTGCTTGGAGCACAAATATTTTTCGATCTTCTCTGTATCGGACAAATAAAGTTAGGAATAAATCAGCCTATAATGCAAAAATCGCATCTTGGCTGGATTATTTCTGGCACTACCCAAATTAATCATCCACTGCAACAAAGTTGTTTTCTATCAATAAATAATGATGATGATATCCAAAATAGATTAGAACAGTTTTGGAAGTTAGAAGAAATGCCACAATCTCCATTTGAGAAATATACAGCTGAGGAACAATTTTGTGAAAACCATTTTTTGCAAAATACCAAGCGTGATGACTCCGGTCATTTCGTTGTATCATTGAAACCGAATTATCAAGACTTAGGTGAGTCATTAGAAAGCGCCAAGCAAAGATTCTATAACTTAGAAAGAAAAATGCAAAAAAATCCCGAATTCGCTCAGTTATATATTAATTTCATGCGCGAATACGAGAATTTAAATCACATGAGGCTTCTTAGTGAAGATGAAATTAATACAACCGAAACAGTGTACTATTTACCGCACCACGGGGTGTTGAAAACTACGAGTGTTACTACAAAATTACGAGTAGTTTTCGACGCCTCAGCCAAAACTTCTTCGAATTTATCGCTCAATGATGTTTGTTTTGTAGGACCCACCATACAGGACGATTTATTTTCAATTCTGTTACGATTCAGAAAACACAATTTTGTAATAAAGGCTGATGTAACAAAAATGTACCGTATGATCAAAATTGATGCAAAACAACATAATTTACAAAGAATCGTTTGGCGTGAAAATAAAAATCAGAAGTTGCTTCATTTTGCCTTAACTCGTGTCACATACGGTTGTGGTACATCGGCATTTTTAGCAATAAGATCTCTTCATCAAGCTGCTATAGAAAAACACAAATATTTTCCGTTATCTTGTGATACCATTTTGTCAGATTTTTACGTTGACGATCTCATTACAGGCAGTGACACACGAGATCACACGAAACTATTGAAGGATGAAATAACCGATATTTTGTCGTCATTTGGTTTCAGTTTGACTCAATGGATGTCAAATGATTTGCAAATTCTAAATCCTTCTGAACAAAACCAAATTCAACACTATTACATTAAAAATGACCACACTATAAAAACGCTAGGTATACTTTGGAATCATATTTCAGATTGTTTTCAATATTCGGTAAATATCGATTTTCACCAAAGAAAAATATCAAAACGAGTGATGTTGTCCATGATATCTCAAATATTTGATCCTCTTGGATTGATAGGACCAATTGTAATAAAGGTAAAAATGATGCTTCAGAGTTTGTGGAAATTGCAAATTACATGGGATGAAACAATTCCACAATCACTGTATATCGAATTTTTGCATTTCATGTCCGATCTCAAAAATTTAAATCAAATATCGATACCCAGGCATATTCTGAAAACGAGTTATATTTCAATACAAGTCCATGGATTTGCGGATTCGAGCAAAAAGGCTTATGGATCATGTGCGTATTTTTTGTCAACAGATGAGTTTGGTAATAAAAACTCGCATCTAATTTGTGCAAAATCACGGGTAGCCCCTTAAAGATAGTAACTCTTCCACGCCTTGAATTATGCGGAGCATTGTTATTGGCCAACTTAATCGATAAAATTCATAAATCTATCCAAATTGAAATACACAATGTTTTTCTTTGGACTGACTCAACAATTGTCTTGTCTTGGCTAGCACGTGAACCGTCTCAGTTGAAAACATTCGTAGGTGACAGGGTTGCGGAAATTCATCGCCTCACACATAATTTTGAATGGGGTCATGTACCATCAGCTGATAACCCTGCAGACCTTATCTCGCGAGGAATAGATGCTGTTAATCTAAAAAATAACCATCTGTGGTGGTCAGGACCAGGCTGGTTACTCAAAGATAAAACTCATTGTCCAAGTTTTGACAAAACTAATTTAGATTTTGTCAAATTACCTGAATGTAAGAAAAATGTTTTATATAATTTTAATACAGTAAATAGTTGGTATATTTTCGAAAAGTACTCTACATTCTCAGCTTTATGTAGAACAGTTGCCTTATGCCTCCGATTCATGAATAATTGCAAAACAAAAAGGGAACATCGACAGATAGGGAATATAACTACATTCGAACTCAATAATGCAGTTAATACATTGGTAAAGATAGTCCAAAATCAAACATTTGCAAAAGAAATATACTATTTTAAGGAAAAACGCAGCATTCCAAAAAATAGCAAAATTTTGAATTTGAGTCCTTTTCTTGATCCTGAAAATATATTAAGAGTAGGCGGAAGACTCGCTCAATCCTCCTTAAAGTTTGATCATAAATTTCCCATGTTGTTGCCCGCTGATCATGAATTTACTAAACTAATTATTCGTCATGAACATATCATTACTTATCACGGAGGTGTTCAGAGTGTTTTATGCAACATCAGGCGCAAGTTTTGGCCTTTGAATGCCAAACATGTAATCAAGGGTGTCCTTCGATATTGTGTAAAATGTTTCAAGGTAAATCCTACCAGTTTTATTCCTGTAATGGGAAATTTACCTGCATCCCGCATCACCCCTTCACGTCCCTTTTTGTCTTGTGGAGTGGATTTCGCGGGACCTTTTCTTGTTAAGGAAGGAATCATGAAAAATCGCAAATTCATTAAAAATTATGTATGTCTTTTTATTTGCTTTTCAACCAAAGCCATACACTTAGAGCTTGTCGGAGACATGTCATCTGAAGCTTTTCTAAACGCCTTAAAACGATTTATTGCTCGACGCGGAATTTGTAAAAATATTTACAGTGACAACGGTCTGAATTTTGTCGGCGCAAATAATAGCTTTAAAGATTCGAAAGAACGTATTTCGAAAATAGTAGAAAACAGATCTGTTAGTGACTATTTACTTGAAAATCAAGTTTGTTGGCATTTTATTCCACCTCGAGCAGCGAATTTTGGTAGACTGTGGGAGTCTGCAATCAAGCAGATGAAATACCACATGAAGAGAGTTTTAGCTGAAGCACGTTTAACTTATGAAGGCTTTTATACCGTTTTAACCGGAATAGAGGCTATCCTGAACTCACGACCCATATCTCCTCTATCCAATGATCCAAACGACCTTCAACCTCTAACTCCCGGACATTTTTTAATCGGCGAACCACTCACATCGATTCCCGAAGAGGATGTTCAAATTGTTCCGAGCAATCGACTGAACCATTATGAGCGACTCAAACAACTTACTCAGCATATATGGTCTAGGTGGTCCCATGACTATCTACATAATTTGCAGCAACGAAACAAGTGGATTTTTGAAAGTACAGATTCTAGAACCCCAGCTTACGGTTCTTTGGTATTGCTAAAGGAAGATAATCTTCCTCCTATGTGTTGGAAAACTGGCAGAGTGATTAAGCTATTGCCTGGCAAAGATAATGTGTGCCGAGTTGCAGAGGTCAAAACAAGCAGTGGCGTCTTCAAACGTGCAGTGAACAAACTATGTGTCTTACCAATGGAATAATAACTTTATATATTTCTTTTCTTTGAAAGTACTACCTACTTTCAACCCGGCCGGTTTATGGACAATTTCTTTAATTCTTTCATTTTGGGCAAGTCCTGGCCTTACTATTATCAAGAGAGACATTTTTATCAAGTTGTAGCGGAGCTGTCACCTAACTGACAAGAGCTGTCATCGTATCTGTGACACTGAACTTCATCGTAATTATAATTCAAGTTTTACTGTAATTCAATAGCATTTCAATATAAAATCAATGAGAAAACGTTTATCACAGTTTAATTCTACATAACACAAAATTCTCCACTCTGAAAGAACTTCAGTTCAATATTTCAAGTATAATTTCCGTTCTTCATTGTCTTTCAATTCACATATCTATTTCCACTCAAATATCTAACATGAAAAATAGGCAACTTGCCTTTAAATTTTAATAAGAAAATGATGTTGATAATCAAAAGGGGACACTGTGATAAGACGTATACTCACAAAAAAATAACATTTTCTCATTCCACGTCGTGCATATGAAGGATTAAAAGTATCCAAAAAATTCAAGCATTGGCCGTGACGTCAGTTGGCGCCTTAACTCGACACATGCAGTCACGTGCTTAATTTGATAGCGGACAGATGTGTTGGGAATGAATTGGTTTGTGGAAGAATTGATGATAAAAAATGTCTGACGAAGGGTTCTCCAAAGGACAATCTACCACATGTAGATATGTTTGAGGTGGCCACATTTATACAAAATTCGGAATGTTTTTCACTTGGAGAAGTTCGAGGCGTGAAGGCAGATAAGTATATATCGTTTTAGAAGAAAATAATGAAATATACCTAGTCGCTTTCGAAAATTGACACATTAATAGGTGATTATTGAAAGAAACAGTTTATTTAGTAGGTTAATCTTTATACATTAGATTTCAAACCAAAGAAAGACAAATAATTTCATTATATTGGTCATTTCATACAAATTTTGATTTAGGCTTTAATCGTAAACTTACCATTTTCATACAGGGTCCAACAAAGTAAATGTTTTATTTGTGATATATAAATAGGTACTCATTCAAATATATTTGTATTACAAGCTTTCATTTAACTTGCTTCTTTCGTATGTCTTTCCTGTACGAAATTTATAAGGGAAATTTGACCTACAGTCTTGGCAGTTACAGTGGCCAGACACATGATATTTTTATGGTCTGGCTCTTGTACACCTGACGAGTAAGTAACTTTTCAATTTTCAAAATTCTTTTTATCAAAATTTCTTAAATTCAATTCGATGTCACTTACTTACAGGTACGCACTGATGATGACTTTATAGTCGAAAGCGCTCTGCTATGATTTTATAAATAAATTTCTGCACGAAATACAACTTTTCTTCATTCAATTACTTATATTTAAGGCATCATATTTTGCATAGCTTATTTTTTATCATAATTGAACTTTTTTATGCAGTCAATTGGAGTAAGGCAAGTTGCCTATTGAAACTGTTCGCAATGAATAATATATCTATTTCGGAAGACCCGATCGGTGGCAACTAATTAGTAATATACAAAGATAAAAAAATAAATTAATAAAATATGAGCATAAAAAATGTTTGAACATGTCGTCAATTTTTTTTCGACTTATCGATATCTTTCTATACGATGCACAATACACATAGGGTGTGCCAATGGAAACTTTCCACCCTAATTTGTAGGATTTGAAATAAAAAATTTTGAAAACGCTCGAAGATGTCGATATTTGATTTGAGGGGGAACTGATTTTCAGTTTTTTTCACTCCCGTAGCTTTAACCCTGTAGCTGTTGGGTGAACAACCCTAGAAATTTGAATATGGAGAAGGTCTCATTGAGTTCTTCATGACCCTATGATTTTGCCTTATGATTTTCATTGAGAACGAAATGACAGCTTGTCAAAATCTTGTAAATAGACTACTATTTTCTTAATAAATATACCAAATAATTATATTTACAAGTTCAATAATCAGGAGGACACGTCAAATTTATAATAAAATTAATTCGACGTGTACACCAGGTCAGTAAACTTGGAACTTTAATTATTTGGTATCTATATTACGAAAACAGTGGTCTGTTTCCAAGATTTTGACAACCTGTCATCTCGTTATCGATGAAAATAATGAGTCAAAATTATAGGAAGAACTCAATGAGACATTCAGAAAGAGGTATGGTACAACCCCTTTTCCCTATTCAAATTTTCAGGGTTGTTCACCCCCAGCTACAGGGTTGAAGCTACGGGGAGCAAAAAACTGAAAATTAGTTCCCCCTCAAATGAAATATCGACATGTTCGAGCGTTTACCAAAATTTTGATTTCAAATTCTAAAAATTATGGTGGAAAGTTTCCATAGACCCAACCTGTAGTTTACATGTTCACACACTAAAATAAATAAGTAAGAAAGTAAGTGCATGAGTCAACTCCACTTGGTGGAAGTATTTGGAGAGAAAGAGAACTTCGACTTCGACGATTTTATTGAAATTATACAGAACGGAAATTTTTAGTACTACCACTCCTACCCCCACCCTGTTGAGTTTCGAACTTTGACGGACAGACGCGAACCGTTTTAAATGGTAATACTTTTGAGTAATACTTTTTGAAATAAAATACATATGTGAATGCTCGATAGAGGGGACGGGGATCATTTCAATTTAAAAATTTCAAATGACATGGGGGTGTCAAGTGACTTATCGTTTGAAAGAGAATTCAATTCCCTTTTCAACCACCATTCAACATTTTTTGGAATTCCGTTAATTTTCTTTACCGTATGCACTCGAAATATCAAGCATAAGTGCGGATCTGAATGGTACCCTTATTTCGAAAAATTTCATTGGTTACGTGGAACAAGGGGACAACAATATATTCTGACTAATACTAATTTTTGAGAGAGGATATATTGCAATTACTTGACAGATGGCGCGGGGGGCACATCATCTGGAAAATTTTGAAAGGCAGAGAGGAAATTGTGAAAATATGTAGTAACGAGAAAAATAGATGGTTGAATTTCAACGATGTGTGAAAAAGCCACACTGTATAAGTATGGCAAAATCTGAATAAATTAATAAAATATAATTCTGATATATTTAGACATTTTCTCAATTTGTTTTTTAAAAAATCAGCTATCGCTCTATACGATTATGCAATAAAACATAAGTGTGCCTGCAAATAATTTGTCAAAAACAAATATCACAAATGAATCAAATGTAGGTACAGCATACATTTTCGATGTAAAAGTTATTATTTTAAAATTCATGCAAACTTCAATAAGGTCTGCTCCCTAGTTGTATTCACAGTTACTCTATATAGTGGAGCTTTTTTTAGTCCTCTCCATCTGTTCAGTGGCGGCAATAAGGATTCAGGGACCCCACCGCCAAATTTTATTAGGCAATAGAATCTGGAAATAGCAAAGAGGTGAACCCCTTCTGTAGCTTGGGCACCCCTGCAATGTGGGCTCTGCGGGCCCATTATCGCCGCCACTGCCTCTGTTAACTTTCGAATGGTTTGACTTACGAACATGGAGCAAGAGCCATTATGAATGGTATCACCGATACTACCTTTTGAAATAAAAGTCATTGTGGTTGCCCGATGATGGGTGGGGGAGGGAGACATATCAATTTGAGAATTTCAAATCGAATGGGGGAATAAATTACACATCGTTGAAGAGAGAATTCAGTAGAGAACTACACTATAATAAAAAATTACGTTTTATTTGTAACAAATGGTCTTATCTGTATTAGTCCAAGAGATAGCGTCCAAATCACCAACTGATCGCATAGTGGATGGAAAAATTATATAATGAAGTCCCGAACGTGTATTATTGAAAACCGGTGACTGCCAGCTCAGGCACCTTGCGTTCGTTAATTAAAAAAAATTAATTACTTTTTCGTAGGTCAAAATCCGACCGATTGCGTTATGCGTCCAAATTTGTTTATACATAGGAAAAACATTCTCAAATATGATTTTTGGTGACTGCCACTGGAAATCGGTTCCTAAGTCGTGACTGCCAATCAAAAACGGGCTAATAAAAATTTTGTAAATCCGACTCATCGCAAAGTGAATGAAAATCGGATATGAGGTTATTGAACACATTCAAAGACCATTGCCGGGTGACTGCCACCTCAAGGCCGTTGCTTTCTAGTGACTACCCGGCGCACTTGAAGACTTCCAAGATATCAGTATTCTTTTGTATGGCATTCCGGCCGAGATATTGATATACGTTGAATGGTATAAAATATACATATAGTATATCATAAACTAAGTGTTAAATAGAATGTTCATAATAAAAAATCATAATATCATATATCAATATTTATTACATTTTTTTTTTATTTTCGACAAAAAAGGACCACATTCCTAATGCGAGAGCTTTATCGCCGCTATCAATATCGCTATTTTTAAGTGATCGTCTTCCGAAATGCTTTTAATATTCTCTGAATTACCATTTTCATCCGAAAGTTCTGGCTGGATTGCTATATATTCGACGAATTGAGGAACCTGCTCACCCTTGAACCAGACAAATACGTATTTGTTATTTTTCTCAATCCACCCATATTCGGAGGGGCAAAGATTGGTGGGGAATTTCTGGTGGACGTGACACCAAATATTTGCAATGTATTTTGATTTGCAAGGGGGGATTGTCGAACCATCAAAAGTCTTCGCATTTTTCGCGAATTTCTCGTTGACGTCATTGACCTTGAAATTGTTCCAGAAAATGGATAATCGCGACTCGTTTCCAATGTCATACGCCCTTAACGCCATACATCTGACATACAGATGATTCGATTTTCTCGAAATTTGCATCGTCGATAGCTTCGTCGTCGCAGTCCTCAGGCTTTGCAAAATGGTTTTTTGAAAGTCTGTCTGATACTGCTTTATATGTTCTAGCAGAGTGTATAAATAAATCATTTGAATCAGGGTCATTTCCCTCTTTTCTGAAAAACGCAATTGTAATTCCACTTCACAAAGGTGGTGAAACCGACGATCTTTCAAACTATTGTCCAATATCGCTTTTATCTACTCTTTCCAAAATTATAGAAAAACTGGTTAAAAAGAGAATGATTAATTACTTACAAAAACATAATATATTGTCGCAATGTCAATTTAGGTTCCAAAATTCAAAAAGCACAACTGAAGCAATTTTTTCGTTTCTGGAGGATGTATATCTCAGCCTGAATGAGAGTGAGGTAGTTGCAGCAGTATTATGTGATTCCTCAAAAGGATTTGATTGCGTAAATCACAGAGTACTGCTGAAAAAACTGTATCATTATATAGATTCAGAGGGGTTGCTTCTAAATGGTTTGAATCATATCTTCTTGAGAGAAAACAAAGTGTTAAAATTTCCAGTGAAACCTCTTGTTTTTCACATGCCAAATGCCCAGTTTTGTTTTTATTGTACCTGAATTATCTAACACACTTACCAATTACAGGAAAATTCACACTGTTTGCGGACGATACCACCCTCTTTTGGCACGGAAAAAATGAGGAAACACTAAAAACGAACTCAAATTATCTTTGTTTCAATGTGGCGAAAACAACCTTCAAATTTGAATTTGACAATCTGACTTTGGGTACTCATCAAGTTGAAAACAGAACAAGTACTAAATTCCTAGGAATCCATATTAATAGGAAATTAGGGTTTGAAGAGCATATAATGTCACTAAAGAAGAGACTAGCATCGGGTTGCTTTGCTATTAGAGTTGTATCGAATGAGCTTGGTCCTGCTGTTGCTAGAAACACATACTTTTCTCTCATAGAGTCTCATATCAGGTACGGCATAGCCTTCTGGGGTTTTTGTAGCCAACATATGTTTAATTCTGTGTTTATTCTACAGAAAAGAGCAATTCGCTATTCATGTAAGGCAAAAGCAAGGGACCATTGTAGACCACTATATATCAAACAACAAATTCTAACTATCATCTGCCTCTTTATTTTGGAAACAGTCTGTTTTTGATTCATACCAGACATCAGTCAGCGAATAAAAAGCCTGTGAATCATTTGCCCACTAGAAATAACTTTCATCTTTCTCTACCAATACCCATCAAGTTGACTAGACCAAACATTCTATTATATATGAAAGCAAAAAAATCTGTAATCATTTGCCAAACCAGTTTAAAGCAATTGGTAGTATAAAGAAATTTAGAAAAAAGTTGAAGATTCCCTCACTCAAAAAGCGTAAGGTACTGTTGGGTAATAAGGCTAGGTTAACGAAAATAGTAATTTTTTTCATAAACTGTAAACACTTCTATGCTTTAGCTAATGAGAGAAGGTAACTAAACATATATTCTATAAGATTATAATAATATAGGAACTTCAAAATAAACAACAAATAAAAACAAAAACAAAAAAATTGGCCTTATTACCACCACGGGCAGGTTATAAAGCCAAGAGTAAATAATCAAGGGAGGTAATAAGGCCGAAAAATCGAAATAGTTTATGGCATGCATTCTGGACAGGTAAAGTCTTCTGTGTCTTCTTTTGAGAGACCAACACATTCCTTATGCACCCAGGTACCACATGATACACAGGATCTCAAATCAGCCACATAATCATTGTCGCAAACTGAACACATCCAGACTTCTGTAGCAGCAGTTTTGCTAGTGGTCGGCAAATCAGCTGACTTCTTTTTGCCTTTGACGAAGTAGGAATTTTCTTAGAGCTGTCATCCTTGAATACATCTCTTTTTATTTCTTGGGCTCGATAATTCAATGCTTTTTTAAGTGCTATAGATTTAGTAGGCTGCATGTCCGGGGTAACCAGAATTTCCGAAAAGGAATTGTTATTTTTGTTTTGGGCTTCTTTACCAATTAACTGAGCTAGAGGCATTTCATCCTCTGAATTCCACTGATTTCCCATATTTAATTCGTTCCTGAAGTCATCATTATGGATATTGGGATCATGGTTCTCAATATTTTCGTGCTGGTAACGTTGCGTAGGAAGACTGGGCGCAAAAGCGTGTTCCGGTATAGCATTTCTGTTGAAGGGGTATATGCCTGTCGCTCTAAATCCACTACATATGTTGCTGATAGTCATACTCTTTCCCCAAACTGGAGTAAAGACATCTGAAAACCTCTCCTTGTTTAGTTTTCTATCAGGATGTTGATCCCAGTAATCCAGGAGTTCTTGATCCCAGTGAGATTCATACGAACGGAAAACGGACTTATCCATTGGCCTAAGTTCGTGGGTAGTGCAAACACAAAAGTTCAATTTGTAGAGATTCTGCTTTATCAGCGATAGTAATATCTAAATGGCTAGATGCGTCATCGAAAATGAGGATCGTTGGAGGAGAAGACATGAATTTTGAAAAATGTTCCAACCATTTGATGAAAATCTCCGTTGACATGCTCCCTTTTGGCGCCATGTGCACAACAGAACCTGCTGGAAGTCCATCCGCAAAGGTGGGTTTTAACCTCTGCCCTTTAAATAAAATCATAGGGGGTATTACGTGACCGAGCGCACTTGCACGGGCAACAATCGTTACGTTTTCTCCGTGTTCTGATCCCACCAAATGCAACCCTTTTCATCCATGTTATAAATATTCCCAGGTTTGTATTTTAGGCCAGTTCGTTCCAAAAGATTATTCAACGTTTCAAAATAATCATCAACAATAAAATGATTCAATTTCTGGGCACGCGCTGGGTTAAGCTGCTGTGCTTTTCTCTGGGAAATATTTGGGTGACGTTTCAAAAAAAAGGTACCATTCCTTTCCCGCTAATTGTTTTTCTCTGTTGAATTTATGGGGTATATTAAGCATTTCACAAAATTTGTAAACACTTCGACGAAGTACCCTAAAAGTCAGCGGAAATCCTTTTTGTGCAAAATTAATAATTTTTTTAACTAAGTCATTTTCTTGTTGAATGGTTAAAATGGATTTTGCCTCTAGTACTCGTTTTGTCGAGCCAGTTTTTAGGTGGTTTCTCGAAGTCCGACGAGGGATACCACTTCGTTGCGAATGGCCTAGGCTTAACAGTCGTAAGGCTTCTTCCATCATGTCTTCTGTCCACTTAGCCCTAATTCCACGATTTTTTTTACCCATATCTGCAAAATACAAAAAATTATAAGTGTTTAGGCCAGGCATTAGTACTAGACACTAGTGTTGATAGTAAATCGTTATGTCGGGTAATAAGGCCGGGCCTTATTACATGTCCAACACATTTACACTTTTTAAGGTTGAGAAAGTATCAATCAACAAATATCTCAAAATAATAGTATACATCAAATGTTAATATCAACAAGAACATACGTACCCAAATATAGCCACCAATTCTTGATGATAATGAAAATATCACTCACGTCTTCGTAGTTAATTTTATAAATCGATAAATTAAAATTCAAGAAATCGGTAGACAACGTGCAGCCAGCTACCGGAAATGCTACTGCGCCTAAACCATATGTCTTTCAGATCATTTTGAAGCTTCCTACATGTAGATGGCGGTAGGCACATAAAAAAATTATTCTGTTCTGACTTTGAACGATACGGCCTTACAATAACCTGTCTGGCCTTATTACCCAACTACTATGACCTGCAGGAATATTACAACGAAAAGTTTTAAAGTTTTATTATCACATATAATTTATTTCTAGGTTATTTAACTTATATGATAGGTTGGTGTTAAATGTGATATAAATGTTATTATTGTCTTATGGCTTAATTCTATATTTATGTCTTTAAACTTGTTATATTCTTGTATTTGTATTCTTTACTATCCATATTTTATATTTATATCTAAGTATTGTACTTTTGACTTTATAATTGGACATAGTGGATTCCACCACTTATTACTTTTCCACGCTTTGTCAATAGGAAAATTATTCTTAGACAATAAAGCTCAGTTTGATTGATTGATTGATTGATTTACCCTCTCTGAAAAAAGAAGGATTGAAATCGCACCCTGTAAATGCGTGGTACCCAGGTAGCGATTTCCAAAGTTCGGGCCGAGATGAGAATACAATTTCGAGACATCAATGTATCGCTGCCCATTTGAAACTCCGACGTTCATCCATATTTTCGTTCCGCTTGTAACGTGTTCCATATTTGCAAGCATTATTACCAAATACCTGGATCGGAACAACGTATCACAACGTTTGACTTTTCATTTGACCTGCAACCATGAAACACGATTTTTGTATCAGCCTCTTCGTGTTTTTGCATGATAATTCGTCAACGATGCTCGATACAACCTTTCCCCCAATGACTTCGAATTTGTGACATTGCTCTGCGTTAGTGTACAATGTTTTTGAGCTAAGATAACTCGCGTATTCATCCTTACGCCATTCTTTAATGAAAAACTGGATCAAAGCTTGTTTGAAATTGATATTTTTCAAAGCTTGTGAAATCGGTACAGCGCTTTTGCTGCGGACCAGTTATTTGGAATCTATGATCTTCTGTGATATCTCGAAGCAAGTGCTCGTTGTTCTTGATGGAAGGGCTGGAAGTAGGAATCAAACATCACCGCGGTTTCGAGTGAATTGTGGTTAAAAAAACATTCAAGCATTTACTTACGATTTTGCCATATTGAGCGGGAATTTCTTTTATTGTATGCAAAACAAAAAAAAAACATTCGAATTACAAGCAACAACTGAAGAAGCACAGCTGCGACCGATTCTATACGAAGGGGCCGACGAGATTCGACCATGGACGTATTTATTTATAAGTCCATGGATGCGACGGGCCGAACATGAATTCGCCAGGCGATGCAGAGCAAACTTTGAGGGCCGGCAGTCACTGGAGAGCAACGGCCTTGAGGTGGCAGACACCCGGCAATGGTCTTTGAATGTGTTCAATGACGTCTTATCCGATTTTCATTCACTTTGTGATGAGTCAGATTTTCAAAATTTTTATAATCCCGTTTTTGATTGGTAGTCACGGCTTAACAACCGATTTCTAGTGGCAGTCACCAAAAATCACATTTTTTTCTATGTATAAACGAATTTGGACGCAAACGCAATTGGTCGGATTTTCACCTACGAAAAAGTAATTAATTTTTTTTAAATTAACTAACGCAAGGTGCCTGAGCTGGCAGTCACCGGTTTTCATATAATACACGTTCGGGACTACATTATATAATTTTTGCCATCCACTATGCGATCAGCCGGTGATTTGGACGCTATCTCTTGGACTATATATTTGATGCATGTAAAATCATTTCACGTACCTATTTATCCATTCATTTCATATCGACCACAATCCACTACAAAACTGTTCGAAATTGACAGAGATTCATACTCCACATTTCCGTGGGCTGACGTCACTTGTATTATTCTAAACGTCCTCAGAGATCCGTACAAGGAAAAATTGTTTCCAGTTTGAATCACAGTATACACCGGTTAAGTCTTCTTTCGATACTATTCAGTGGAATTTAATGGAAAGGTACACTTGGTTTTGAGAACAGACAGGCAAATAGGCATTATATGGATATCTTGACGTCAGGATACTTTTTCGCGTGAATTTTGCTAGTATTGTAATAATTCTACTCCGATCAATTTTTTTTTTAATCAAACCAATCGGTAAAAAAAGTTGAGAAGTCCTTTTTTACCCAGTTTGATTTGTAAACCTTTGGAAAAAAATCTAGTGTAATTCCCTACCATATAATTTTTCTCAATTTTAGTCAATTCACATTTTCTTTCACAATTTCGTTCTCTTTGAAATTTGCAAGTTAATGTGATCCCCGCGCCATCTGAAGAGTAATTGCAATGTATCTTCTCTCAAAAAGTAGTATCGGTAATACCATTCAAAATATTTTTGTCCCATTGTTCCACATCAAACCGTTAAAATTTATCGAGATATGGGTACCATTTAGACCCGCACATATACATGAAAAAGTAAAAAAAAACTGCATTGTGCTGAAACTTCATTATATCATGTACTTCTTGTAATGAATAAATGCGATGTTTCGTTATCATTGTTATTATTACTAAATTTCTAGTGCATTAATAAAAAATATTTATGAAATACGAAAAAAATCTGGATAGTTGAAAAAAAATGTATATCAATTTTCAGCGATGTGTCACTTGAGCCCCCTGCCATTGAAATTTTAAAATTGATGTGCCCCCGCCCCGCCATAAAAAGTAGTATCGGTGATACCATTCAAAATGCTTTTTTTTTCTGTGTGTACACATCGAACCGTTCAAAAGTTAACAAACAGGGGAGGGACTAAAAAAAGTATATAAAATTGAACATTCTGATTGGTTGAAAATCATGAGAAAAAAATTATCAGTAGTAATACTATGAGTAGTTGAAAAATTATTTGATAACTTGTTGTGTAATTATAAAGAGTGTACCGCTAAGCACGGGGATTATTCTGTCAAACTGACACTGGTGAAAATCATGCAAAAATTATAATCAGTTTTAGAAAGTAATAATTAATCTATTTTGTGCTGATATTGGTCATAATTAACAAAGTTCATGAACACAATAAGACACTAATCGATTTATAATATTTAAATTTCAGGAGCTGCTATCATCATAGATGAGAAAACTCCCTTATATATCTCGATTAAAGATTTTCCCAAGAAAGAGTTCTGTATCAGAGCTCAATACGACAACTTCGCCTATGTGAACAGGTTCACTGAAACAGCTCAAATGAATTATAGCATTTGTATCAGTTCAAACATGTCTGAACTACATGCCCAGCTCAGTGAACACACCCTGTGGGATGGGTTGAAGAAGGAAGATGGAAATATCATCGACTCATTACTAACTGAGCCTGTTTGGGAAATTACTTCCCTCAGGAAGGAAACTCTGACTGAAGGTATTTATGCACTATAAATAGATTTTTTTTTTCGTTTAAGCATGTTGATGAAATTTTATCATTCGATCATTTCGGAAGATGTTGAATGATGTGCTCCCTTTCAGACCTGAAATTGAAATTTCTGAAATAGATAATCTTCAAAATTGAATTATGTGCTGTGATGGTGGAATGTCGATGTTTTAAAAAAATTCAAAAATTCACAGATAACCAATACCAAAGAAGAAATGTATATATATATATATATATATATATATATATATATATATATATATATATATATATTATCCCTTGGTAAATAGTACAAGGCGTTTCACCATGAGTGCAAGCGTGTTGAACATTATTTGAAAAAAACTGGGTTTCAAACTGCTTTAGGTATACCTTTAAATACTACGTAGTGGATAAGTGTTTATGGAACTTCTGTTTTTCTGCAGAAAGATCGGTCACGGAAATATTATACGTTCTTGGTCATTCTCAGAATACATAAGATTTTTATATTTTGAGGTGGTTTTCTGGGTACTTTAACCAAACATAGTCTGAGAATGAAAAAAAGTTAATTCAAGGAAATATATACAGTGTACCACGGCTAACTATGACCAATCGAACAGTGAAAAAGTGGGGAAAACGTATTAAGAATTCATTCATCACAAAATTAAGACCAAATTCTGTTTCAGAATACCCTCAAACCTCCAGTACTCAATGCTTGAAATAATTGATTACACAGGGTGTCATTTGTAGCTGGTAATATGATTAACCTTTTATTCATCGGTAATATTTGTTTAATTTTCAAAATTTCTTCAATTTTCACAAAATTCACAAAAGTATTCAATTAATGCTGCGAAAAATAACCAAATACTACTTTTCAAACTTTGTCAAACTTTGATCACTTGGATAACGAAAAATTGGGAAAAATATATTAAGTATATTTTATTGAAAAATAAATCCCAACTACTGGTTTTGGAATGTCCCTGAACCCCAGAACTCAATGCTGAAACACTGAAATATACAGGCAATATCACCAAATCTTATTCTTCCATAATGATTTCGGAAAGTCTTGACAAAGTGCCCAGGATTATTTCATTATTACGGCAGGATGTAAACGAGCATCACTGTCCCATGGATAACTATGATCAGCTGAAGAGTGAAAAATTGGGGAAAATATATCACTGAACTAACATCAGAACTGTGTTCAGAATACTCTAAAACTCTTAGATCTTAATGCCCGAGTCATCTGCAGATATCAATATTATAAATTGATGTGAATTTGCAGATGCGGGAAAGGAATACGTTGATAAGCGCAATCGTTTTCAAAATGAGTCAATTTAGGAGTTGCACTTTTCCCATATACAGATACCTATATATTTCTCAGGAATTGAGTTCTGGGGGTTTCAGAATGTTCTGATCCAGAATCTGATGTGAGTTCAGTGAGAATTTTTCACTTTTCAGTTGGTCAGGTGGTGAGTCTTGGGTACTTTCTACAGTAATAATGGAATATTGATGGGCACTTTCTGACAATGAAAGATATTTTAAAATCAAGAGAGCATTATGGATGAATAAGATTTGTTGATATTGCCAACTAGAATTGACACCCTGTATATTTTAATGATTCATCTTTGAGTTCTGGGGTTCTATGACATTTCAAAATCATGAGTTTGGATTTATTTTTCAATAAAAGATCCATAATATATTTTTCCCAATTTTTCACCATTCAAGTTTGCCAAGGAAAAGTAGTATTATAAACTTTTTCGCAGTATTGATGAAATCTTTTTGTGAATTTGGTGAAACGTGAAGAAATTTTGAAAACTAAGCAAATATTACTGATGAAAAAGAGTTTATCAATTGATTCGAGCATTAAGATCTAGGGGTTTAACGGTATTCTAAAACGGAACTTGATGTTAATTCTGTGATGGAAAAATTTCTAATATATTTTCAACATTTTTTCACTTTCCAATTGGTCATAGTTAGACGTGGAAAATGAAGATACGAATGTTTCATCAACATGAAGGTAGGTATTTCTGAGTACTATAACATGAAAAAAAAGTTTTTCAAATTATTGTATTCTCAATGAAATATGAGGGCGTGGCTGCTAAAAGTGGAACACACTGTACAAGTGTACAAGGCCAAATTAATCAATTTGCTTTCATGAGTTACTGCGTTTATGAGACTGTTGTCTTGATTAAAATTATTTAATTTTGACAGTATTTTATCGTATTTTTTAGATAGGCAAATTCAAAATACGAAACTGCACGCGAAAAGCTGTCCATAATTTTGAAACAGTTTTTATGTCAGAAACTTGAACCAATTTATATGACATGAACAGTATGCATGATGCTTTCATTCAGTATTCATGTAAGATTCCAATATTCAATTTCCAAAAAAGAAAGAAAAAATACAGAGTGTTACAAAATGCAATTCAAATATTTCAAGGGTGTATTCCTAGGGTCAAAATATTAGGACTTTTTTTCTCATAAAGATGTGTCCCAAAATTCACCTCCTCCAAGCTACAGATATCGCAGGTTGCGCAAAGAGAATGGTTAACCGTTTAATAAACGTCGAACAATTAAATCAAAGTGAAATGGTTCAGAATTTAAACGACAAATACGTCAAAAAGAGAGATAAAGTAAAAAGTCATAGCTCACCTATTATTTTAGTTTGTTACTTTAATATTTCCCTTTCATTTACCAGCGATTTTCCATGGTCACCTTAATAATGCTGTTTAAATTATTTTTTTTTTGGCGGAAACAGAAAATTTTGTTTAATTTTATGTATTGTTAACGACGATACTTAGGTTAAGAAAATGGTAGTTATGTTTCGCCTATTTTATTTTAACGAATTATTACCGCCCTGCAATCAGAATTGGTATCGTCGGAGTTCATATCTCTCAATTCATTTAGACTAAACAATGATCAAATTTTGATGGTAATGAATAGTAACTTTATCTTGACACGGACAGCAAAACTGTATTTGCTGATTAAAATATACGTGTTGTCTCAACATATAACATTTCATTTATTTTCCATACATCAGTTTATGACAGGAAAAAAATGTACACATTTTCAACTGACAAAACGGCCGAACTGAATGCTCATAACCCAGCCACCGGTACATATTATACTGGAAAATACCACGCAATATATACAGATCTGCTGCATCCAATCGGTTGTCGTTATTTCTTTCTATACCATATCCTACCATGCTATCTTCCTGGCGCACCCAACCCTGAATGACAAAGAGTATCACCGCATCTTGGCACCCAATCGCGTGGCTTGGTGTTGGAGAAAAATGTGGTACTGGAAAAAATTCCAACAAATCCTTCGAGGATCCGCAGATTCCAGATGAATTCTGAACAACAGACACCTTTACCAGCTCTAAATTTGAAAACTGGTAATCTGCAAGAAAATACCAATGGAGAAATAAAAGGTAATATTTTTCCTTTGCTAAGTGATATATTCTTTGAGGATCCGCAGATTCCAGATGAATTCTGAACAACAGACACCTTTACCAGCTTTAAATTTGGAAACTGGTAATCTACAAGAAAATACCATTGGAGAAATACAAGGTAATATTTTTCCTTTGCTAAGTGATAGTCAGAGATTGGAGGAACAGGCATCGAAAGCACCAAGTTGTGTGACGTCTGTTTAGATCTAAATTGTTCCAAAGCAAAAAAAACGTCTGCCTGGTAACCCTTACCTTTGGGAGAGCTGGGTCGTGGTTTAATCCCTCTTTTATAAATGTGCCAGGTGTCGGGGGCGCAAGCTACACCTGGGCGCCAGCCAAAATAAAGATTTCGACGAGGAGGGCAAAAACAGATATCAGAACAGCTTGGAATTGAAAACAACTCGTATTTAAAAAAATTTAATAAAAATGTATATTCAGGAAATATTTTACCTCAGAGGCAAAATTTGTATATAGAAAATTATATAAGTAAACAAGTATTATTAAGTTTCACTTTGACACAATGAATACACAAAATCATAATAATAATAATGATTTCAAAAGAAAAATATAGGGGGTTGGATAATACTTGACTCTGACAAAAAGGGGACGTTACTTATTTGAAAATATAGTAAGAACTTAGCTAGGTAGTTCCACAAACAGCTGTTTGGAGATTACAACAAAATTGCAATTTCAGAACCAAAAAAAAATCAATACATATAACTAAAATGGACATTAACCCTTATCTGGGTTTTTATTAAGAATTCAAAATAATTTATAACTACTCACAGGAGCTCCGAAAGTACTTATCTTACTCCCTGTGCGTGATAGCAGGTCACAGTATTCTGGAACGGGTTGCAGGAATAAGTTTTCCAAAAAAATGCTTATCTTGATGCAGACAACGCTCTGCTTGCATAACGTTGTAGACGCTCAGGCCACACTTGCCTAACGCTTTTCTATTCCTTGTCTGGGGAAAAGCCGGGGAAATCAATCAGGTGGGTGTCTAGATATAATAGTCGACCAAAAAAACAGGATTACTTCCAGAGATCGCTGGTTTCGAGTACGTATACTCCGATACCGATTCGTACAGTTAAATTTTCGGTATTCACCGTGAACTTGTCGTTTCACGGAGCAAATACACAAAACTCATTAGGAAATACAAAAAACCTAAAGGAAATTTTGTTAGTCGATACCATTTTCAAGAGACTTGAAATTACTGACCTTAGTTGTTATTAGGTTTCTTTTTCTGCAACAGCACATTGTTCTTTACGACAAATATGTCTTCCTGCTACACAATTCAGTGCTCTTTGCCAAACCGCTGAAATATCAGACAGTCTTCCCCAATACTCTCATTGGTTGAGGTATTCGGATAACGAACTTACTGGTTTTTTAAACTGACCGGAGCTGTTTCGTTCCTGATAGATGGGTGATTATTTTAACGTGCTCGTACTTTGAACAAATATTTACAGGGTGGAAAATTGAACCGTTACAGTTGAGTACAACAAAAAACTTTCCACAAATTGAAAGAGACTCAACATTACCCAACAGTGCACAAACGAACGAAAATCTTGCAAAAATAAATGAAAATTCTGGAGCAATATGAAAAAATTATACTCAAATAAACAGAAATTCTCAACAATTCAATGAAAAATGTTCTACAGAACAAGTCAATAAAAATTCAATTCAAGTAAATAACAATTGTGATACAAATTATTCAGCTAAAATTGTGGAAAATGAAGTTAAGGAGTTCTACAAACAATGTCATTATCAAATTTTAACCAACCAAGTTTTCAGTTTATGCCTAGCAATAATAACTTATCTAATAACCATACTTTGACTAGTTATAATTTGCCAAATCATAATGTGTCGAATGTTCATGAAAATTTTGTTAGAACTAGAAGTGATGAGAACAATATAATACCTAGGTGGCATGAAATTTCAGGCCGTCATTTTTTGGAATTTCTTCCTGACGTTTCGCCAGTGCGAGTGGCTGGCTTCTTCAGAGGCTCAAACATCGTGGATAATCTTGTATGACTGAAAATTCCGTCTCCGGAGATTCTATTTATTTTGACTCAGGTAGTTTCGTGTGCTCATTACCGTATCTGCATTAGGTACATTTTTATTAACCTTAGTTGATGCCCTTGATTTAAAACCGACTATGTGGCTATACCTTACGTGGATGACACCTTCGTCATTTGGAGACACGGAAAGAACGCGCTGAACCATTTCCTACACGCCTTATCGAAAGATGTGGCGCGAGACTGACACACAGAGACCACAGAGTATACCGAAAACTTACGGATACGGATGGGTACCTTCATGCAGTATCGAATCACCATCCTAGCTAGAAGAGAGGAATTAGGGTAAATGCGTATAAGAGTACGCATGAGTATAAGAGTACGCACGCTTATTTTTAATATATACCGCCACCCATTGAGTAGTCTAAGCAGTCAGTTATATTCCAAATAGCATGCGACAATAGCGGCAAAAGTGGAAATCTACATTACCGGCACACCTGTTATAACAAAAGGCTTATAATGTTTACGAGGGTTGACGATCTAGTTTCTGGTGCTTGGTTTTTCGTATTTTGCTAGGTGTACCGGTGCTTTAGAGTAGTGACCGTTCTTGTATGATTTTTTATAATATTGTTATTATTCATCCAATTGAAAATTAAACAGAAACATGTTATTATAGAAGATATTAACTAAAATCTAAAATTTTACACATATGCACAAGAATACGCAATGGGAAAAGCATAAGAGTACGCAGGACGTGCTCTTATACTTCGTACTCTTATGCGAAAGATTGCTGTAGTGAATCTAGTATAGAATTCGAAGTTTTTTTCTGTAGATTACTAATTTTTGAATATGAGCCGTTATAAAAGAAAAAGCGAGCGAAAGCTAGTGTTTACCTAAAGAAATTTAGAGGAGATTAAGCGGAAAAGCACAGAAGGATTTAGTAAAAGAAGTATAGCTAAGGAAATGGGCATAAATGAAGCAACACTAAGAAAACGGTTGAAAGCTGGAACCATCCCAAGCTCTTTAGGACGATTTAAAACAGATATTCCTGCAGATATGGAAGCTGATTTAGCACAACAAGTACGAGACTTGGATCTACGTTTTTGTGGTATAACCAAGAAAGATATGAAAATCGCGGCTTACAAGTTTGCTGAAGCAAACAAAATTCAGCACAGGTATAACAAGGTCAATAAATGGCAGGCGAGTCGTGGATAAAAGGGTTTTGTCAACGACACAAAATAACACTTCGACAGCCAGAGAAATGTTCAATGGGTCGAATAATGGGTTTCAATAAAGTTCAAGTGGATCTTTTTTTTTTAATCTCATGACCCTTTATGAAAAAAGAAAATACCTACCAAACTCCATTTACAATATAGACGAAACATGTATATCGACAGTGTCTAATACACTACCGAAGGTTTTATTTAGCAAAGGAAAAAAATTGGTGGGAAAAGTAGCTAGCGCAGACCGGGAAAAGCTACTTACAGCTGTATGTTACTTCAGCGCCACAGGGACATATATCTCTCCAGCTATGATATTTCCCAGAAAAAGGATGAAGGATGAGCTCTTTCCAAATGCACCTACTGGTACATGCAAAATGATATCGGATTCTGCGTTCATTAACAAAGATTTATTTTGCCAATGGTTGCAACATTTCAAGAACTACAGCAAGCCTAGTTCAGAAAATCCAATACTTTGGATCCTTGACAACCATTCCTCACATCGTGACCTAGAAGCCATAGAGTTCTGCAGGACAAATCACATAGATTTACTCTCCTTATCACCTCATGCAAGCCACAGAATGCAACCGCTGGATGTTGGTTTCTTTGGTACATTAAAGGGTGGTGACAGCAGGGAGTGTGATAAATGGATGGTAAGTAATCCGGGAAAAGTAATAACACAGATGCAAGTTGCCGGACTGTTTAACTTAGCTTACACCAGCCTTTCCATTACTGAAAAATCCTAGAACTCATTCAGAGCTTTCGGAATCTATCCCTACAATCCAGATTAGTTTAACGACAATGACTTTGCGCCCTACTGTGTGACAGACGCACCCATTAATACAGAGAATGTCCAGCCCAATGAAGAAATCGCGGGAGAAGTAGAAGAGCCCGAATCCTCTACCGATGGAGAAGTGGAAGAGCCCGAATCCTGTACCGATGGAGAAGTGAAAGAACCTGAATCCTCTACCGATGGAGAAGTGGAAGAGCCCGCATCCTCTACCGGTGAAGAAGTGGAAGAGCCCGAATCCTCTACCCTGGGAGAAGTGGAAGAGCCCCAATCCTCTACCGTGGAAGAAATGGACGATCCCAAATCCTCTAAGAGTATTCCAACACCACCACCGCTAGATATTGCCAATCTTGATATGGTGTGTGAAGATGGGATACTTCTACCAAATAATTAGCAAAATTTTGAAGAAGATGCTTCAAATCGGTCAGTACCAGCTTCCTCAATTTTACCTTTGCCGCAATTAAAAGAAAAACCAAATCGTCGCAAATCCAGATCACAAAAGTCTGATGAAAAACTGTCCAGTACGCCATTCAAGGAAGAACTTGAAGAACTTGCTAAAGTAAAAAAAGGTAAAGAAGAGAAAAAAATCGTAGCAGCAAAACGAAAACTAGTTGCCAGTGGCTCAAAACGTCAGAAATTAAACAAGTTGCCAAAAATGAAAAATAAATGTGACGAAAACGAAAAGGATGTACGTTATCCAGGATGTGCAGACTTGTACTCAGAATCTTTGGAGGATGACGAATGGATTATGTGTTCCTCCTGTAACAGTTGGTGGCATGAATCTTGCACCACGTATTTAATTGGAGCCTTTGTTTGTTTTAACTGTCTAGAGTGACATGGTTGTTGTTGTTATTTCCGTCAACCGATTGCACCCCTACGCGCAACCCTCGGAAGTCTTAGAGATACTTGTGTGAGCTAGCGAAGACGCAGCCCTTACCTTTTAACGTGTGATGCCATGCACGAGACCTAAGGTGGTTGGGTTGGGTGAACGAACTAACTTGGGTTCTAACCAAACCCACACCAAAACAAACACTCCAAAGTGGCTCACCCTGGGAAATATTTTTATATCATTTAAATGTCAGTTCATGATGTTAGGTTATATGTTTCTGGTCGCCATTATAATCTATCATTTGAATACAATACCTAGAAATATTTTTTCTTCCTCTCGCTGTTTGTAGTTTTACTGCACTGACTCTATAGGATCTCTCAGGTTGAAACCCTTGAATCCACTTATTTCAACAATTCTTGAAGAGTATATTCAAAATAAATGAAATGCAAAGTGCTGCTACCGCCCCGATTTTCGGTTATTGATACTATTAGGTATAACCGAGCTAAAAGAATGTTGCTGGCTAGCTATCTGTTTGCTTAAGGCGTAACTGGCAATTTTTGTCTTTCAATTGACCGAAAAGGCACCCGGAGACGGTCTTATGGCTACAATTTCTCTTAATTAGGGATCTTAGAAGGCAGTTGGACTTGATGGATCAAATCAGCAGAGTTAATGAATAAAATTAAATTATGGAGAGTATTCAAACGAGGAATATCGCAAACTTATGAAAATAATACTATTAGTAAAGGGAAACGAATCCCGATGCAGACTTCATCGGAATAGTCCATACGCTCCATATTTGCGAATACTCGAAAATATCATCAGTTTGTCAAATGTAATGGCCACCATCTTATGTATAAAATAAAAGCTTGCTCTACTGTTATATAAAATGCATTATAAAAGCAGGAAATTCGCCAACATGAAATCCCTATTGTGTTTGTCCATCAGTTGAAGTCTTGATTCGCAAATTCGTTCTGGTTAGTCCAAAATTCACTTTTTGAACACACTCGTTGAACTTCCGATAATCATATCCAAACTATCATCGCTTTGAGACACATCAACTACGCCCTGAGTTTTAGGCAAAACTAAGTAATTTTTCTTTGGTGATTTTGGCATAGACTGCTATGGTCATTAGCCATGTGTTATGGGTAGGCCTCGTTACTAACTCCATACGCCACCTCAGGAGCAGCACTGTTAATTGGAACGCAATAGTGAATCGTGCAGGACCCAAACTAAGTATTATTCTTATTATTACTAATACTGAAAATAGAAAAATTTCTCAAGTATTATATTGAACAACTCACTGTGATACGTGATACGGTTAAAAGCTCCCATATTTATAATGAAACAATAACTGTTATGTATTATTAGTTTTCCAAGAAAAATTCTCAAAACACATATTCAACTTATACACGGCCTGACGTAAATTTTCACTCGTTTAGTCACCCCTCCGGGGGTTGGTACCGAAACCAGCCTCCGAACCGGCCGTCTGCACTATTTCGAATCTCATTCCCGTCTCCTTAAAATTTATTTCCATAAACTGATCTACATAATTCAGCGTAATCAGCTAAGAATCGGCAATAGCCATATCCATCATATGTGGGGCAACAATCAATATATTTTAAAGGAATAATGAATTACAATGAATTGCCCAAGTCTTCGGAATCCAATGGTTAAATGAGAAATACAGTAAGTTTGAAATAACAATTATCTTGAATTGTGTAAATGATATGAAAATCAGAAATATCTAGTTAATAATTAATTTAGTTTAGTTGAAAATGTCAATATTTCCTCTCGGGCCGTAGTTTTTTGGAATTTTTTCCTGACGTTTCGCCAGCGCGAGTGGCTGGCTTCTTCAGAGGCTTATACATCCTGGATAATCTCGGATGACCAAAGATTCCGTCTCCGGAGATTGTATTCATTCTGAATCAGGTAGTTCCGTGTGCTCATTACCGTATCTGGATAAGGTACCCTTTTATCAACCTTAGTTGATTCGCTTTTACCTGTTGTAATGTCGTTGTCTTCCTTTGTTATTCTTGAAATTTCAAGAATAGGATTCCATATTCGATTGGGGCTTGCTTCTTCCTTTCCGTTGAAATTCTTCGTGTGTTTGTGGATCTCAATTGCCTCTCTCACAAGTCGACTATGGTATTCCTAGTTGGGGCAAGAAGTTTCACGTCCTCAAACAGGATATAGTTTCCTTCACTGAGCGCGTGTTCTGCCACTGCCCATGGATCTTTTTGTGGTTCCGATGTACGCACCTTTCCGCAAGTGCATGGTATGCGATATACCCCTGCTGCTGATAGTGGGTTTCTTCTTAAAGTTTCCAATTCTGTCCGTGACCCTATGGATATACGGTAGATACGCACGTGCAATTATCTGAGCCTCCTCCCCACCTTGACTGTCCTCGGTTTCATGGCTCTGTTGATCTCGGGTATACTGTAACCATTCGATCTTAAGGTTGCTTGAAGATGTTCCAGTTCATCTTGTAGATGTTCTGGTTCATCTTGTAGATGTTCTGGTTCACATATCCTCCAAGCACGTTCCGTTAGTGTGGAGATAGGGTCAATGCGTATAAGAGTACGCACTTAGTGGAAAACCTAAAATAATTTTTCAATTCCACGCGAATATATAATCTTTGTTATTTCATAATCGAAAGTAATTATCACCAAACATGTTTCGAACAGGCTACGCCCTAAATTATTTCAGAAAAATGAGATATTTATATTTTTTCACAACTTTGCGAAGGCGTGCTCTTCTACACGGACGTTTATAAGAGTGCGCATCCTGGCGTTTAAGAGTATGCACCCTATCTTGATATAGAAAAGAGTTAGAAATAAAACCATATTTAGGTAATTGCTAGTAAGATGACAAGATTTCTTTAAAAAAAGTTTAATGTTATCAATAAAAACTCAAAACATTCAAAGACAATTAAAAAACCAACCTTTGAAAAATACTGAATATACCATGGGCCGTGGTGGTCGGCTGGTAAAAGCGTACGCCTCGCAAGCGTGGGGTCGTGAGTTCGATCCACCGATTCACCGGTCTCGTGCATGGCATCACACGTTAAAAGGTAAGGGCTGCGTCTTCGCTAGCTCACACAAGTATCTCTAAGACTTCCGAGGGTTGCGCGTAGGGGTGCAATCGGTTGACGGAAATAACAACAACAACCATGTCACTCTAGACAGTTAAAACAAACAAAGGCTCCAATTAAATACGTGGTGCAAGATTCATGCCACCAACTGTTACAGGAGGAACACATAATCCATTCGTCATCCTCCAAAGATTCTGAGTACAAGTCTGCACATCCTGGATAACGTACATCCTTTTCGTTTTCGTCACATTTATTTTTCATTTTTGGCAACTTGTTTAATTTCTGACGTTTTGAGCCACTGGCAACTAGTTTTCGTTTTGCTGCTACGATTTTTTTCTCTTCTTTACCTTTTTTTACTTTAGCAAGTTCTTCAAGTTCTTCCTTGAATGGCGTACTGGACAGTTTTTCATCAGACTTTTGTGATCTGGATTTGCGACGATTTGGTTTTTCTTTTAATTGCGGCAAAGGTAAAATTGAGGAAGCTGGTACTGACCGATTTGAAGCATCTTCTTCAAAATTTTGCTAATTATTTGGTAGAAGTATCCCATCTTCACACACCATATCAAGATTGGCAATATCTAGCGGTGGTGGTGTTGGAATACTCTTAGAGGATTTGGGATCGTCCATTTCTTCCTCAATTTTACCTTTGCCGCAATTAAAAGAAAAACCAAATCGTCGCAAATCCAGATCACAAAAGTCTGATGAAAAACTGTCCAGTACGCCATTCAAGGAAGAACTTGAAGAACTTGCTAAAGTAAAAAAAGGTAAAGAAGAGAAAAAAATCGTAGCAGCAAAACGAAAACTAGTTGCCAGTGGCTCAAAACGTCAGAAATTAAACAAGTTGCCAAAAATGAAAAATAAATGTGACGAAAACGAAAAGGATGTACGTTATCCAGGATGTGCAGACTTGTACTCAGAATCTTTGGAGGATGACGAATGGATTATGTGTTCCTCCTGTAACAGTTGGTGGCATGAATCTTGCACCACGTATTTAATTGGAGCCTTTGTTTGTTTTAACTGTCTAGAGTGACATGGTTGTTGTTGTTATTTCCGTCAACCGATTGCACCCCTACGCGCAACCCTCGGAAGTCTTAGAGATACTTGTGTGAGCTAGCGAAGACGCAGCCCTTACCTTTTAACGTGTGATGCCATGCACGAGACCGGTGAATCGGTGGATCGAACTCACGACCCCACGCTTGCGAGGCGTACGCTTTTACCAGCCGACCACCACGGCCCATGGTATATTCAGTATTTTTCAAAGGTTGGTTTTTTAATTGTCTTTGAATGTTTTGAGTTTTTATTGATAACATTAAACTTTTTTTAAAGAAATCTTGTCATCTTACTAGCAATTACCTAAATATGGTTTTATTTCTAACTCTTTTCTATATCAAGATAGGGTGCATACTCTTAAACGCCAGGATGCGCACTCTTATAAACGTCCGTGTAGAAGAGCACGCCTTCGCAAAGTTGTGAAAAAATATAAATATCTCATTTTTCTGAAATAATTTAGGGCGTAGCCTGTTCGAAACATGTTTGGTGATAATTACTTTCGATTATGAAATAACAAAGATTATATATTCGCGTGGAATTGAAAAATTATTTTAGGTTTTCCACTAAGTGCGTACTCTTATACGCATTGACCCTATCTCCACACTAACGGAACGTGCTTGGAGGATATGTGAACCAGAACATCTACAAGATGAACCAGAACATCTACAAGATGAACTGGAACATCTTCAAGCAACCTTAAGATCGAATGGTTACAGTATACCCGAGATCAACAGAGCCATGAAACCGAGGACAGTCAAGGTGGGGAGGAGGCTCAGATAATTGCACGTGCGTATCTACCGTATATCCATAGGGTCACGGACAGAATTGGAAACTTTAAGAAGAAACCCACTATCAGCAGCAGGGGTATATCGCATACCATGCACTTGCGGAAAGGTGCGTACATCGGAACCACAAAAAGATCCATGGGCAGTGGCAGAACACGCGCTCAGTGAAGGAAACTATATCCTGTTTGAGGACGTGAAACTTCTTGCCCCAACTAGGAATACCATAGTCGACTTGTGAGAGAGGCAATTGAGATCCACAAACACACGAAGAATTTCAACGGAAAGGAAGAAGCAAGCCCCAATCGAATATGGAATCCTATTCTTGAAATTTCAAGAATAACAAAGGAAGACAACGACATTACAACAGGTAAAAGCGAATCAACTAAGGTTGATAAAAGGGTACCTTATCCAGATACGGTAATGAGCACACGGAACTACCTGATTCAGAATGAATACAATCTCCGGAGACGGAATCTTTGGTCATCCGAGATTATCCAGGATGTATAAGCCTCTGAAGAAGCCAGCCACTCGCGCTGGCGAAACGTCAGGAAAAAATTCCAAAAAACTACGGCCCGAGAGGAAATATTGACATTTTCAACTAAACTAAATTAATTATTAACTAGATATTTCTGATTTTCATATCATTTACACAATTCAAGATAATTGTTATTTCAAACTTACTGTATTTCTCATTTAACCATTGGATTCCGAAGACTTGGGCAATTCATTGTAATTCATTATTCCTTTAAAATATATTGATTGTTGCCCCACATATGATGGATATGGCTATTGCCGATTCTTAGCTGATTACGCTGAATTATGTAGATCAGTTTATGGAAATAAATTTTAAGGAGACGGGAATGAGATTCGAAATAGTGCAGACGGCCGGTTCGGAGGCTGGTTTCGGTACCAACCCCCGGAGGGGTGACTAAACGAGTGAAAATTTACGTCAGGCCGTGTATAAGTTGAATATGTGTTTTGAGAATTTTTCTTGGAAAACTAATAATACATAACAGTTATTGTTTCATTATAAATATGGGAGCTTTTAACCGTATCACGTATCACAGTGAGTTGTTCAATATAATACTTGAGAAATTTTTCTATTTTCAGTATTAGTAATAATAAGAATAATACTTAGTTTGGGTCCTGCACGATTCACTATTGCGTTCCAATTAACAGTGCTGCTCCTGAGGTGGCGTATGGAGTTAGTAACGAGGCCTACCCATAACACATGGCTAATGACCATAGCAGTCTATGCCAAAATCACCAAAGAAAAATTACTTAGTTTTGCCTAAAACTCAGGGCGTAGTTGATGTGTCTCAAAGCGATGATAGTTTGGATATGATTATCGGAAGTTCAACGAGTGTGTTCAAAAAGTGAATTTTGGACTAACCAGAACGAATTTGCGAATCAAGACTTCAACTGATGGACAAACACAATAGGGATTTCATGTTGGCGAATTTCCTGCTTTTATAATGCATTTTATATAACAGTAGAGCAAGCTTTTATTTTATACATAAGATGGTGGCCATTACATTTGACAAACTGATGATATTTTCGAGTATTCGCAAATATGGAGCGTATGGACTATTCCGATGAAGTCTGCATCGGGATTCGTTTCCCTTTACTAATAGTATTATTTTCATAAGTTTGCGATATTCCTCGTTTGAATACTCTCCATAATTTAATTTTATTCATTAACTCTGCTGATTTGATCCATCAAGTCCAACTGCCTTCTAAGATCCCTAATTAAGAGAAATTGTAGCCATAAGACCGTCTCCGGGTGCCTTTTCGGTCAATTGAAAGACAAAAATTGCCAGTTACGCCTTAAGCAAACAGATAGCTAGCCAGCAACATTCTTTTAGCTCGGTTATACCTAATAGTATCAATAACCGAAAATCGGGGCGGTAGCAGCACTTTGCATTTCATTTATTTTGAATATACTCTTCAAGAATTGTTGAAATAAGTGGATTCAAGGGTTTCAACCTGAGAGATCCTATAGAGTCAGTGCAGTAAAACTACAAACAGCGAGAGGAAGAAAAAATATTTCTAGGTATTGTATTCAAATGATAGATTATAATGGCGACCAGAAACATATAACCTAACATCATGAACTGACATTTAAATGATATAAAAATATTTCCCAGGGTGAGCCACTTTGGAGTGTTTGTTTTGGTGTGGGTTTGGTTAGAACCCAAGTTAGTTCGTTCACCCAACCCAACCACCTTAGGTTGAGTATTACAAAACTGTAGGCAAATCTCATTCATCCCCTTGAATTGAAGTTACCTCTTACTTATTAGGAATGAAATGAATAGAGCGTCCAAAAAACTAGTAGGGGACTTTGAATTTTCTGAAAATTTGAAAAAGGTGAATTTCAGGACACATGTTTATGGGAAAACAAGTTTTATTTTGACCCCAGGAATACACCGCCATAATATTTGTATTGAATTTTGGAACACTCTGTATAATAAGAATAAGAGAAAGGATAGGATAACCTGAGGAAGTTCGTTTACTCAGTGATAATCTCAATGATCTCTACACCCGTCAAATACATAACCCACTGTTTTCAAAAGCCTATTGAATTTCAAAGACAAAACATAGAGTCCCTGTGGAAGAAACTAAAAAGGAACATTATCAAAATAGAATCTTTGGAGTGTGATTACTGAGTTGTCAGGTGAATCTAGATTTTCCAGACTATTAAAATATGTGGGAAGTAACAATATGGATTCACTTGAATCAGCAGCACCTTTCAATAACTCCTCTGGTGATAATTCCAAATGATTTGGTCAATCAAATAGACATAAAAAAGCTTAAAATCCATAGGAGTAAATAGAGCTTTTAATCCAAACTTACCTTTGAATTTAAACAGTTAAAATAAAAGTTAATTGTTCCTCTAGTTTTGAAGCTATATACATTACTGGCTTCTTGAACCACCCCAAATCGGTTTGTCGCTGCCTTTGAAACTTCGCTGGAGTATTGTTCAAAAAAAAAGTTTGAAATTTCAGTGAGAGAAAGTAATAGAAGGACATTGATTGAAATGTACAGTATTAAATGTATTAGGTAATGAATAGTGATTCAATAAAAGTTTTTGCTGGTTAGTCATTATTATTTCAATTGTTGTTCAAAATGTACACCATTGAGCCCACCACGGAACAACAAGAAATTTAAAAGTTTGAAATAACCGGTTAACTCGAAACACCATTTTGTTCATTTACTTTAAAAACAACCAGACCTGTAGCGGGATTCATTGTCAAATTGAATTCCACTTATCGACTGAATTCAACATGACTGGTACTCTGCGTATAAAAATTATTATCGCCTGAACTCCACTAATCCGGTATAGCCAGAAAGCAATACGTCGAGACAATGTTGTATGTCAAATACATTTTATGATACAATTTCAAAAGCGAATAATATCTAATATTAAATAATGAGGTACGGAAAAAACACTGGCAAATAATACCCGATACAAATCTCCCATTTACATTTAAAATTCGTGTCATGATCACAAATCGACAAAATATTACAAACGACCCCGCAAACTCGTTATGGAATTTGGATCCTGGTGGATTTTTTTGAATTTTTTGGTATAATGTAGTACATGTAATTCTCAACCAATGTTACCATTGCGCCAACCCGAAAAATAAACAGTTTTGGTACTAGGGGGCGTTGAAATCACCCTTTGCGCAGATTAGACTATTTATTTTTGATTCCGATAACAATATTTTCACATGTTCCATTGTTGCTAATGTTGCACAATATTATGCTGTTTTATAAAAAAAATTCTTACCTCCGCTCCCTTCTTCCCCCAAAATCCAATTAACAAACGAAAAAAATATTTGTCGAGTGCTTTTAAATGTATAGTTGAATGTTTAAATTTGCATGAATAAGGGAAATAGCCGTTTTTTTATGATTATACCCCCTCCCACAGAAGTACACAAAACTAAAAATTGTTGGTGGATTTTTCTAAATTTTCAATATGTATATACGTATTTCAGTTAAGATTATGCTGATCAGTTTTGTAATTTTTTATAAAAAAACCCTGTTTCAAAGCAGTAAATGCTTTATACAAAATAAATGTTTTAATCATATCAAATTGAGAAAATCGTACAGTTGTTTAATTTCTCCTTTCCCTACCTTCAAAAAAAATATTGGTCGACTTCTTAGTAGGGCGTAATTCATGTTATTTGGGCGAAAATCTTGAAAATGAATAAAAATTAGACAACAACAATTTGAATTCGAACATTTATTTCGATAGAGCATTTACAAGTAGTCGAGAATGAATTTTTTTCTTGTTTTAAAATAAGGTTTTTTATAAAAAATTACACAGTTGTTAAGCATAATCTAAAATAAAATACGTAGAGATATTGTTTTCGCATATAATAATGAATAGTTTATTCTGAACAAGGTATGATTTCAACGCCCCCTAGAATCAAAACTATTAATTTTTGGGGTTTGTCACCCAATTAATTTCCATTCAAAATAACTTGAACTGCTTCATAATAAAAATTCATAAGAATCCACCGATTTTTTTTCGTTTTGTGCCATTCGGGGGGAGGGGATATAATCATAAAATCTGCTATTTTCCTTATTCATGCATATTTAAATATTCGACGATACATTTAAGAGCACTCGAGAAATGTTTATTTGCGTTTCGTAATAGGAGTTGGGGAAGAAGGGGGTAAGAATTTTTTTATAAAACAGCACATTACTGTGCAACATTAGCACCAATGAAACAATTGAAAATATTTTTACCGGATTCAAAAATAAATAGTCTAATCTGCGCAAGGGGTGATTTCAACGCCCCCTAGCAAACAAAGCTGTTAATTTTTTTGGGTTGGCGCAACGGTAATATTGGTTGAGAATTAAGTGGACTACATCATACTAAAAATCCAAAGAAATCCTCCGGTGCCAAAATTCCATAAAGAGTTTGCGGGGTCCTTTATAGAAATACTTTCACGTGTAACACCAAAAACACTTTTTAGATAGTTACTTGCTCATTGTATACAGCAGTGCCTGTGAGCTGCTCAGATTGGTACGGGAGGTCGTGGGTTTCGTTATCTGCCAGTTTAATAGATAGAGCCTTTGACAAAAATTAGATACTCGAAATTAAAGAAAATAAAGATACAAATATGGGCACCAGGTTCATTTTTATGAAAATACCAAAAACACGGAATTTGTCAAAGGATGTACTTTGTGCTTCTCAACAGTAAAACAAAAATAAATCTGAAAACACTATATTCACAATTTGTTTATAAATTTGGATACAATAAAAAAAATATTTATTTAACTGAGGTTTGAATTTTTAATTTTCTACAAAAATATTACGATTGAAATGATTTGAGTTAACAAATTTGGAAGGAGTATAATCGCTTACAGATGACTGGTTTGTTTACTTTTTATGATCAGTGTTTGCGATGGTGTAGGAAGACTTACTCCAGAGCTCTACTTCAACGTTGGATGTAGGAGCCTTGTAGGGTGTCTCGAGACAGCGGCTGGTCTACTATCTGGATAAAGTTTGCAGTAGCGTATCTGTTATATTGGAGTGTTTCCTGAAGCTCAGATGTTTGAATGCCGAGGTTACACTGTAGAAAATAAAAACAAACTAGTACCTTGTCTCAAATTGACAAATGCGATAAGAATAATCAAGGAAAAATCAACTCACAGATCAACTTTAGAGTTTGTTACAGAAATGGTAAAATTTTATATTTTTACGAAAATAACATTTGTCTAAAAACATATTAAAGATTTGCTGAGTTAAACAATCTGTTAAAGATTAAAGTTGTGTGAAGCACAATAATTTACGATAAAGTTTGAATTTAGAATCTTCTCATACAAAATTAGAGAAGGCCAATCTCAAGCGAGCATGAGAAAAATAATTATCATGAAAATATTGTTTTCATTAACTAAAGAATAAAATATTCAAATTTGAACAGTCATTCAGACTGGCAAAAGGATATCAAATTATTGATCTTTCTTATCGATAAAGATAAATAATTATAGAATGTCTCCAGACTGAGGAGAAAGAGAAATGGTAACGATAAAGCGTAGAGATAAATAATTGTAACAAGAAATTTCCTCGACAAATATAAATCAAAGATATATCTCCAGACTGAGGAGAAAGATAAATTGTAACGATAAAGTGTACAGATAAATTGTAACGAGAAATTTCCTCGACAAGTATCCCAAATAACATTGAAGGTTGACCCGGCGTTTTTAAAGCAATCGTTCCCCGGCATTTCAAGTTCTGATCAGGCACTTGAAAATAATGCTTATCCGGCATCCCGGTGTCCAGGCGGCCGCTAGCCGCCCGTGATACATTCTACCGGCAATTCAAAGTACCTCAAAAGTGCTTCAACGCCAACAAATATCAGTGCACGATTGATGCCGGTCAACTATGATTCAAACATTAATGTTTCTTCATTTGACTGTAATTCAAATTGCACTTCTAAAGCATTTAATTTTACATAGCTGAATTTGTAAACCTCACCATGATTATAATTTTTCAGGAGAAATAAAAATTCGAATTAAAAATTATATACAGGGGACACATTTCGACAAATTCATGATGTTCAAATGAAATCAAGCTTGAATATGCCAAAATGTACCCCCCTGTATATAATTTTTGACATGAATATGTTTATTCTTACTAAAATTCATTCTGGAGGAGTCTAAAATATCACACGTGTTCATTACATGTTTCCATAGCTAGAGCCTTGAATCCAGGTACTCATACTCAATATTCTTGAAAAAAAAAACTGAAATTAACATAACGGCATATTTATTTAAACATAAAACAGTGTATCAAATAATACACCATTTTGTGTAATTAGATATCGATAAAAATTATCATTATTTTACAAACATGAATTTTTGAACTTCACACTGAACCGCTCCTATGTTGTACTAAAAATGGTTCTGGTTTGCATTTGGATAGAATGAATATCAGAATAAAAGAAACTACACCAAATAAAAAAATTCTAAAAATTCTGCATTTCTAATTGAAAATTTAATTTGTATTTGAATGTGTATTGTCTCAAGGAGAAAAAAAAGTTGGGTTCAACTCATTTTTATTTATTAATATTTAATCTCAGCATAAATCTGAAAGTTACCACATGACAAAAATTCCCCAATGAAAAAAAAATTTTTGGGATTGACAGAAAAAATGTTTAGTTACATTTCATCTTATAATATTGCTGGGTTAATTTCCACTAATTACTTTGTTGAAATTTTCAGAACAAAAACTTTTATCTTCTGCAATTAGCATTCATAACCAAAAAATAAACAATAGTTTGAATTTAAATTCACATACTTATATATTTATGTGTAAGTGAATTACAAAACTGGAAATACTCCTAACTAAAATACTATGTACTTTCTATGTACTTTCCACTATATTCATAACATCTTTTTATTACAATTTTTGAAATCACAGGATTAATTGATCAATGAATTTCACTATTTGTAGCTTACTTGAAGTCCTGCAGATCAGAAAAAAAATCCTAATTGCTCCTGATATCAACTCCCAATAATAACCCTAAGTCATAATTTTAATCATTTTCAGGATTCTTTCTTCTGTCCCTTCCTTAATAAATAATCTGGTGGTATGTTCCATCTGTTGTTGAGTGGTATTTTCAGATAATGGGTTCTCCTCACTGAAAGTAAAATCAAAATAGTCATCACCCATTTCCACAACAAAAAATGGAAAAATGATCATATTAAGAAATTATTTCAATTTCATATTGAACAAACATACAGCTAAATTATTAAATATGCAAGTATAGAATGGCGCTACCGCCACTACCTGACTCAAGCTAAGAAAAACATGAAAAAATATTCTTACCCATTTAGTTTTATTATTTCGGTCACTGAATAACTGAATTTATTTTCATTATTTCTTCTTGTCCAATTGTTACTGACAGCCGAGCCTGCATTTGGTTTAAAATCCTCCCTGTAGTGTCAACTGAATCTTTTCCACATACTGTCTTCAAAAAGTTACACTGAAATGAATGATACTAAAAATGATTTGGTAACAAATTCAAATATTGTACAAAAAGGTAGCAATTATGTTAATCTTACCATGAAGGCAAACTTCTCGTTGTCCAGCTGAGAATGAGTTGTTGTTTGATAGGAAATTTCCCAAGATTTATATACTCATTTCTACATAAGAGTAAAATTTTGTGTGACATCACCAATATTCTCAACTTTGGTGAGTAGCAGTAAACCTGAAAAGCAAATACAACTATTATAAACTAGGTACCTACTCAACTAAATTCGACATTTCACAACACAGGTATTTTCCAGTTATAAAATCTCAATGCAAAACATTCTTTTGAAAATTTCGTTTTCTCTGTTCACTACTCAATCGCAGGTAAATTTTTCTGAATAAAAATAATTTATGAAACCATACTGTATTCAGAAATTAGGTAGATAATAATTTTTGTCATAAAGCGAAAAACTATATACTTCTTTATATAATAGGTGCTTGTGCCACATATCAAGAAATTGATCATTGAAATAAGATGTTTTCTTCACGTCTTCACGTTACTCATGTTTTCATCAATGTGCAGTCAGTCACAATTCCTTATTTCAACTAGTATGTTTTCTTGATTGCAGAACTTTTGTTTCGACCATATTTGATTTATACACTAGGAATTAGATCTGATGTAACTCACTCAATTGTTGTACCTACCCAGTTTTTCAAATCAAAAGTGGAAAGGATAAACCCGATAAAGTGCACCAATAACTATGAATTTACACACAACATCGCAGTGAACCAAACCAAACACGCCAAACAACAAATTATCCAATATGACCACCTGCAGAATACACGACAAAGAACATTGGAAGACGTCAGTGCGCAGTCTCCAAATATGACATCAACGGCCGGGGCACTTAGCCAGCAACGGATCGGAACTCTCAAATGTATATTTGTGAAATAAGTTTTGAAAGCACTTCACAAGTATCTTGCCACAATCTGCAAAAAATAAATTGGATAGTGGTCTATAAAAATCACTTCTGAAGTACCTACTCCTGAAGCACTTCTTTCAAGTGCCGTAATTTCACATAGTCGGCCGTTACTTTTCAGGCAGATCGATGTTATCTGGGATAAATCAAAGATATATCTCCAGACTGAGGAGAAAGAGAATGTACTGAGAAAGTTCCTCGTTAAAAAATTTGCAACGCAAGCAGATGGTTGTTTTGAGTTTATCTCCTGACTGAGGAGAAAGAGAGAGAGTACTGAAAGAGTACCTCGAAATCAAATTTCACAAAGCAAATGAAAGGTTGTTAAGGCAATATATTTTCTCTTTGGCTAGGCCTTTCCATCTAAACGTGGCTAGTGAGTGATCCAGAATAGATCGAACCTAGAGTTCGGAGAATCGTGAGTGAGTCTAGCTTCTACAGATTGTAATTAAATGAAATGAAAGCAATGACTCACCCACGAATTCCGTACTCCTAGCTACCAGACCAGTCCTTGGTACAGATCACCAACCAGGTTCAGGAGGAGTGCCTTTAGCTCCTATTCATTGTTCACACTTCTAGCAGGTTGATATTTTCTGAGCGTTCCAGGAAAACTTGTGGAAAAACTTGTATCACTGAAAATCATAAAGCAGGAACAGAAACAGGTCTAATTGATATTTAAAGTCCAAAAATAATAAAATTAATCGACATCATCAAAACATGTGAATCATCACTTTTGGACATTTTCGGACCGAGTAGTCAAAAGATGATACGAAACGTTATTCAAATGTTAATAAGGTATCAGGATTAAATTAAATTATTTAAGATTGAAAATTTTGAAAATATTTATGAGTGACGCTCATGTGGCCATCTTTGTTTCACCAGAGACGTGAACCAAGTCGCCGAAATGAATTTAATACATATAAAGAAAAATATACGACCTTTCATTTCTTCGTTGTGGAAAATCAATACATTTCCCGAAGGGAAACTCAAAACACCCAAACGCCTTGAATGCTCGCTTCAGAAAGGGCCGATGAAGGGCCTCCAAGAAAGTATATCCCTTTTCTCTCGCTCTTTCTATCTGCAGTGTTACCAATGCAGTAATGTTGCATTTCACATCACAGAACAATAAGGTACATCGGAACAAACTATAATCGGAACAAACTATCTAAATGAGATGTTCGGAATGAACTATCTCAATCAGATGTGAAATCTATTTAATTATGATAAAATTTCAGATGGAAATTATAAAAGGAACGCAATGTTTTACATTCCGTTACACATACAAGTAACTAACTATTTGAATGTATTTGGATTGGCATCTCTTTCTATTGAAATAATTATGTTCTTCAGTGGTAGGTCGTATGATTTCTAAATGGGTGTTGTCTATGGCACCATTCATCTCAGGGAAGTTTCTTTTCTTCATAAATTTAACTTTAATTTGATTTCTTTTCCGGTCATTTGCAGGAAAGCTCACCTACTGTTCTGACAAAGAATTCACAATAGCAATCGTTACTTCTTTTACATCCCTTGATACAGATTACTGAGCTATAGAAGAATCATGACTTTAACCTATCAAAGAGTACTTTAAGCCTCGTATCTATTAAAAATGGATCTGGCTCTTCTCTCATGAGTCTTCTCTCAATATTTTCTGAACGAATATCTCCTAGCCTTTCTTCTTCCTCCAGAGAGCTAATAAATTTGAACCGTTTATAGGCAACATCATAAAATAACATCATACTTTATTTGAAATGTATTTAAAAGCCGTTGAAAATAAAAATGCGTGACAATGACACTGATTTTACTAATTCTGAAAGAATATGAATATGAAATTTTGGCAAATGTTTTCAAATCGGATAGTACGTTGCCGAACAAACCCGATGAGTATGCGTCTAAAGCACAGAGTGCCAAATAGTTTGATCGTCGCTTGCGATAGTAGTATAACAGACTGTAGAAAACGAGGAGTTATATTCTATATGACACAAGTTCCCACTGCTGGGTTCATATGAAATAAGTAGAAATAAATTTCGTAATATACGATCTTCCGGTGGCCGGTGCAACCACCTTCCTAAAACTGCCAGAAACGTGTAATCAAGCCAACTACGCTTCACAGGTTTATTATACTATATTATAAAAGAAATGGGAGGTGGCTTTACCCCAACACTAATATATTTGAATGAAACCTCAACCGTTGAATAAAAATTAAAAAAGTTACCTACTATCTTTCTACAAGAGCTCTGCAACAAGTGGGGAGATATTTTACATCTTCAAGGGGGTTGAAAACAATTTTTTATGACTATAAATCTCACAAAAAATATCAGTCAACGGGTAGTAAGGCCGACGTATGTTGAGAGAAGATCTCGACGTTTTGCCAACACGAGTGGTTAGCATTTTCAAGAGAAAGTTTCTAGTTTTTTATGTCGCTGTCAGATGCTTGACATTTGTTATACGTTGTCTCAATAAATACCTGTGTTCGTACCGTTATTTTGTGGATAGGGAGATAATTGAGAATTTTTGAGAACTGGAAGCTAAACCTTGTTCAATTGTAGTCCTTCTTCGGTTCTGTTGAAGTTGTTATGGTGTTTCTGAATTTCAATTGCTTCCCGGAAGAGTCTTGGGTAATAGGCAGATGTTGAAGTTGGGTTTCTTCAAATTTCACTCTATGGTTATCGTTGTTGAGAGTATGTTCTGCGACAGCGGATTTCTGTGTGTGCCCTAACCGACTGCAAGCCTTGTGTTCTTTGATTCTTGTTTTAATGGAGCGTTTCGTGGTTCCTATTTAAACGCTGCCACAGGAACATGGAATGCGATAAACCCCAGAAGAGCATAGTACGTCTCGTTTATCCTTCGCTGATCTAAAGTAGTCTTTCAGTTTTTTTGAAGGTTTATAAACGGTTTTAATCTCATATTTTCGTAGAATACGGCCAATACGATCTGTAACTCTGGGAACATATGGTAAGAATGCTTTTCTTTTTTCGGTGTTGGTTTGACTACTACTTGGTTTACTGGGTGGATAATCATTTGATCTACTATTGATTCTTCAGTCTCTGATTTCTCTTCTATTTTTCATACAACTCTCAATATCTCTTTCTTTGTACCCATTAGAAAGAAGAGCGTCAACGTGTTTTGGATTTTCTCAAATTTGTTTCAATGAAAATCTCCACCCTGTATACTTTGAATTATGGACAAAAGTTCCAAAACACAATCAATCGGTTATCTATCCGTATGTTTCATAACGTAATCATTACGTTTCGAGGGAAACTTATATACTTTAGATACTTCCTTTTACTGAGTTATTCACGTTTATTTCTTTTTTTTCAGAGACAATCTCCAATTTTACCGACGAAATAACAAACTCAGTAGGCATACTCAAACAGGGCCACGTACTCATTAACGAATTTTGGCAAAATCAGGTTGGTGACTTCGAACTAGACATTTCTCGATTTCCTACGTTAGACAAGACTATGGAGATGTTAACGAGAAGAGGATTCAGAGTAGTTTTCACGATACAACCATTCATATCTACAGAAAGCTTCAATTTTGCTGAAGCAGTAGAAAAAAGGTTGCTTGTTTCCGAAAGATTTAGCGATCGACTCATACCAGCGCTTACGAAATATAAAACGGTTCAAAGCGCTGGTGTTCTCGACATCACAAATAACAGAACGATACCATGGTTGATGGAAAAACTCAAGAATGTTAGAAATAAGTACAAGTTTGATGCATATTACCTAGATATGGGCTTTGCGTATAATATGCCCCATTACTATCAATGTGAGAAAGCATTACGGAATCCTGACCAATATAAAAGTTTCTTCACCAATAGTCTTCAAGGTTCCGTTCCCATTTTTGGAGTTAACAGTGCGGTAGAAAGACCAAAATCGCCAGCTTTCGTTGTTCTACCACAGTTCGAATCATCTTGGGACGGTCTCAGAAGAGTTATACCGACTATTCTGACTTACGGAATCTTAGGTTACCCCTTTTTGATTCCGGGTGCAGTAGGGGGAGACTACGACGGCCCTGAAACTACTATACCCACCAATGGAACCGGAAGGACACTACCTGATCAGGAATTATATATCAGATGGCTGCAACTTGCTGCTTTCCTACCCGTAGTGAGGTATCATCATCTACCCAGCAGCTACGGTGAAAAAAACATCTCAGAAATAGCCAAAGATCTAGCACTCACCAGACAAAATAAGGTAAATTCACCATGGGACTATGAACGTTTTCAAAACTTGTCATGTTGCAGGTTATCCCAAAATTGAAGAAGTTGGCAAGGGTGTCTCTGAACTTGGGATTGCCTATAATCAGGCCTCTCTGGATGTTGGACTCTGAGGATCCCAATTGTCATCTTGCAGTAGATGAATTCTCCATCGGGGACGAAATAATCGTAGCTCCAGTTCTATCCTCTGGTTTCAGAGAAAGAGAAGTAAGTCTGCAGTTTTCTACTGAGGTGTGACTGGATTGCTGGTGATCATTTCCTAGTCGGAATTAATTTCTTTTGATGAACAAAATTAACCTCAGAATTTACGATCAGTTGGTATTGCTATTGATACCTAATACAACTTTGAAACGGATCCCTGACCACAAAATATTTGAAAGATGTCATAAAACTATCCTAGGCCTGATCTTACTCCCTGCAATATGTCTTCATCTTTATTGACAGTGCAGTATAGCTCAGAAGATGCCATGGAACTACTTTTAATCAATGCTCCATCTCTCCTTGATCCATTTATTTCTTATTATTCAAAATATTATCCTCAGAATTTTGACATATTTTACCTGCATTTTTTCATTATTTTTCTACAAAATGTTTCAATCTGAAATTCTTTCACATTCACATTTCACACTGTTTTAATATACAGGGCAATTCAAATTCGACCCCAACCATTGGGATCTCCTAAACTACAGGAGATACGTCAAAGCTTAAATTGGGCAAAGTTGCGTATTCTGGTGCTTAACAAAATACTGTTTTGAAACTTGCAAAATTCCGAGTATTTCTGGAAATATCGGGAAAAAACTGAAAATCGGAATTTTCGTTTTTATTTTTTTCTATCGTTATTTGACAATATAGCTCAAAACTAAAAGTACATTTTCATTGATACTTTTTTTCAGCTACACGTTTTCATGTTCAGATTAACTATCCGACGTGGCATTCATCATCAACTTTTTTTTCTGTTATGGGCGCCATATTGTTTTTTTATACAGAGAAATAGTGATTCTCATTCTGATTTCATTGATGTATAATTTGTTATGATTTGCACTTCTGAAACCACAGATATTAAAAAAACAACTTCATCTGAGATGGTCATGACTCCATCGAAAAATTTTGTTTAATAAACACTAGTTGTCAGAACTCATTAAACATCATAAGTTTGCACAAATACTTCAGTCAAAATGTCCTCATTCTCAAATGAAGAAAAACGAGATATGTTGAAACTTTATTATAAATTTGACAGGAATAGTACGAAAACAACACAAATTCATTTTGGATTATATCCGGAAAGACAACAGCCGGATAGAACATTATTCGGAATTTTGGGCAAACACTTGGCTGAGAACGGTCCGTTTCAAAAAACAAGAATGAACTCATGAGCTTGTAAAAAATACACAAAAAGTATTACAACAAGTGTTCGAAATGATAGCCTTCCTCTTGAATACATAACCGAGCTCGTCTTCTCAAATTAAGAATAGCCCTAACAATATCCTTGATGCGATTATGTCTAAATAAAAAAAAATAAAAAAATATCCCTTCTTCTGATAGACCTGAATTGCGTGATGATATTGTATCTAAGTTCATCTACTGTGTCATAGTCTTGCTCTCCATAGATTCTGTTCTTTAAAGTGCCTTACAAGAAAATATCCAAAACTGTAAGGTCAGGTGACCTTGCCGGCCACCTCACTGGTCCAGAATTTCCTAACCACTTATTAGGAAATCTTTGGTGTAAATATTCGCAAACTACTCTTTTATTGTGTGGAGGAGCCCCGTCATGCTGAAACCAGCAGCTGTTATAATTAACAAGGGGAAACATATCCATATATTCTTCGAATTCGTTTCTTAAGAACCGAAGATAGGTTTCCCCGTTCAAAGTATTAGAGAAGAAATGAGTTCCAAGTATTCGGTCGTCATAAATTCCAGCCCACACATTCAAACGAAACCGAACTTGTGGTCTGACTTCTCTGAATTGTCGTGGATTATTTTCACTCCAAATGTTCGAAAAAGTACTTTCTTCGGTCCAAATAATGTTTTTCAAGAAGTTTGTAGGGTCTACCCTATTCGAGAGCCAGCTACAAAATTCCATCCGTCTCTCAGGATCACCTGGATGTAATTTTTGTGAAATATGTATCTTATAACATTTCAAACCACTTTTTTTGAATTCCCTCCAAACGCTCGTCTGTGGCACATCCATTTCTGCCGAGACTTGATGTGTTGATTTGGAACGATCTGCATTTATCTAAAAAAGTACAAAAAATAAATATACTTCTTCGAATATGGAATGCTCATAAGTTACGTCTAATATTTTGTTCCATTCTGCTTCCATATTTCATTCTTGGTTTTTGAAACGCACCGTACTCAGCCAAGTGTTTGTCCAAAATTCCTAATAATGCTCTATCCGGTTGTTGTCGGATATAATTCAATATAAATTTGTGCCGTTTTCGTACTATTCCTATCAAATTTATAATAAAGTTTCAACATATCTCGTTTTTCTTCATTTGAGAATGAGGACATTTCGACTGAAGTATTTGTGCAAACTTATGATGTTTAATGAGTTCTGACAACTTATGTGAAAGTGGAATACATCAGCGATTGTGAAAATGCCGAGAACTGGGGTAAATAACACGAGGTGTTGTGTTCGTGGATGTCACAGTAAGAAACAACCGTCCATTTCTTTCCACATATTTCCACGTAAAAATACTTTGGTGCGATTGAAGAATAATTTCGGAGTGAAAGAGAAAGTTGATAGATAAAAAGCATGGCTAATAAAATTGAAAGTTGGGACTCCACTTTCACGGAGAGCTGTTGGTTGCTCCTTGCATTTTACTAAAGAAGATTACATCTTGCCTGGTAAGTAAACATGTTTTTTAGTGTACCAAAGCCCATTTCCAAGCATTGTAACTACATAGTAGAACGCTAATTTCAATGATTTTCAACTAGTGATAAACTAAGCTATAGCTCATAACAAGATAAGGTATTGAGCACGCACCCTTAAGAATTTGTGAGAAGGGTTATTTAAATACCCAGAGAAGGAGGCTGAAATTGACTGCAGTACCTACCTAGCCTATATTTGAGAAAGTCAAGTCATGAAGCACGTGATGTCAAGAGACGCAGTTATTTGCAACATGATAAAGAGAATATCCCTGTAGAAACTAAGGCACATGTTGAAGATGTTTCAAATAAATTTCATTTAATTTCACTCCATAAGTATTTTGAATTCATTCAACCACAGGAATTTTATTTATCCATATCCCATGATCTCTTCACCTATAATTTTGTTTATTAATATCTTGCTTCTTGGATGTAATTTATATTAAAATGTACTATTTCAGGATTTTATGCTCAAAAATTTTCTTTATTCACTCAAGTATTTTTTTAGAAACAGACTCTATAACTATCAAATATATGACAAAACAAGGAGACAAGTAACAACGGCACTGAATGAGTGGGCCGTTGATACATTAGGAAAAGAGTGGAGAAGGATAGACGGATGCAGGCAGTCAAAGCAGATGATATCGGGGCCCGACTTGGCAAGGACGGCCAAGATACTGAAGCTGAGCCGCAAAGAACTCCGACTGTTGGTGGGAGTTCTTACCGGCCACTGCGGCCTCAGGAGGCACCTGGCTCTCATCAGAGTTGAGGCAGACCCACTATACACGGAATGTGGGGAAGAGGAGGACTCCTTCCACTTCCTGTGCGAATGTGGTATTTATGGCAGGCTCAGACAAAACGTCTTCGGAGCTGCCACTATTAAGGAGGAAGAATTGCACTCGTTGCAATGGAAGGACATTTCGACTTTCATAAGAAGGTCGAAGAGGTTCGAGCAGGTATCCGACATGGGATGAGTGAAGATGCCGGGGATTGCGAAAAGGGCCCACTGGGGCCTAGTCGCTGACGCTTGCGTCCCCCACCCATTACCATTACCATCAAATATAAGAGGTAATTGATATGGGTTAGTTTTAATATAACTAATTCATTTATTATATCAAAAAGGTCTGTATTATAATGGCTGTAAATTATTCAATGTTCTTCCTAAATCTATAACAGACTCAAAAAATATATACATCTTCAAAAGAGTATTGAAACATCTGTTGAGTAGGTCCTATTATATGTTTCTATTTTATATGTATGTTGACCTGCTGTACTATCGTTTTTATATCTAAACCTCAGTTATATAGTGACATTGTCACATTAGTAAATTGTATAGCAACTATACTGTATTATTTTGTATTCTTATGTGACTGAAAATAAATGAAGTGAAATACGTTATGTTAGTTTACATGTAATTTTATTTTACATGTTTGTTCACTGGTATAATTTGGTTTTCCATGTATATAATCTGAAAAAAATGTGAGATAAATATATATGGTATAAAAAAATCGTCATAGAGTTGAAAAGATGAGAATTGATATTCAACAAAAGAATCTTTTCTCTCTTGTTTTCAATACAATAACAAGACAATAAATTCACAAATTACATTGTTGAATCAAACAGTTGATATCTTATATTTAGATGAGAAAAATCTTGAAATCAGCGTATTATAGGAGTGAACAATACATTTATAATAAAACTAAGTAGGTAATAGTCATTGTTGCATTAGTGAAAAATTTATTTTGTGTAAATTCATGATGAATTACTGGATTGAGAAAACTACAACTTCTCTAATTTCCACCGAGTCTTTGTTTATTTGTTTCGTCTTTTATACCATCATCAAGTAAATATTTTAGTGACTTTATATGCCAATCCCCTTTACTGTAAGTGAACAATTCATGACATCGAGAACCAGTAAAACTTAACTTCCCTTCACTAACCCACAAGCCTATTATTGAGAGAAGTTTGAGCAACTTGAAGGTAGTTACTGCTCTCGATGTTATGATACGGTTTCCTAGATGGGACTTCCTTTGGTTTTTCCTTCATAGCTGGAGAATCATGCATATTTTCTAATAGCAGTTCGAGTGTGTTGTTTTCCTTAGACTCATTTATCATTTCTACTTCCATTTTCCTCTTTTTTTTTCTGAAATGAAAGCAATTTCAGTTGATTTGTTATTTTTGCAGATATATAGTTAATAAAAATAACACATTCCATACATGGTCAGACCTTGAAAAAGACTAGTAATCATGGAATCATCAATAATAATCAATAAAATTATGTGAACAATTACCCATGTTTACACAATTCTGAATTTGGTGCAGCATCACACAATTTCTATAGAATGTAAGCAGATTTACTAGCAATACATTGTTTCTCTACTGCCACACAACTTTCTCCAGGGTTCTTCTTTGTCATGCACTGAGTCTCCAAAAAAAGGTATAGGCTTGTAATTTTCTAATGCCCGAGTTTTGTCTTTCTGCCACACAATATTATATGCCCTGCATTAAACACAGCCTGACCCTCACTAACACATCTCGACGAGTCCACGATCTCCTATAAAGGATTTTTTAGCTCAGCAAACAATCCCTAAATAAATTTCTCCACCAGAATATTTTGAAAACACTTCGAACTAACACTTGCCACATGAGGGATATGAAAAAGAACACTCAATAACAACAATAAAAAGTTAAACAGGATATAACTCAACAATCATATCAAAACATGAACAAACAAGTGTCCTATCTGTATTCGCCATTATGCTAGCGATAGTGACGGCAGTGGCACCTTCGGTCGATTTACTTTCCAATTACGAGAAAACACCGCGCATATGACAGATAGTAATATATTCTTATTGCAATTGTTTCATTTTATTTCATATCTGAAGTGGGTTGTGGAGTACAGTCTGTTACTCGATTTTTGAATGAAAATTCAATGCTCCTGGTTTCTTACGCTCGCGCTCGGAACTTCCCACTCGCATCGAACCTTGTTACAGAATATACCGTATCAAGTCTGCACTGAAACGAAGAAGAAATCCGAAGATAGGGAACAATACCAAGAATCGTTCCTTGAATTAAGATTTTGTGAAAAACCGAATTATTTCCAAGAAAAACTTTGACTTTGACTGTAGTCATTTGGAAATTATGGCAATGAAATCTAAGAATATAACGAATAACAACACGAAACAAACAAATTTCCAAATAAGCAGCATGAAACTGAATGTCAACTACATGAAAATTGGAGGGAATATTTGATGAAAAGAATTCAAATAATTTCTGGTGAATGTACTAAGAAAGCTAGGATAAAAATTAAAGTGAGAAAAAGAAAAGAACAGATGATTTCAGCAATATCAATATCTATAGGAAGAAAAAATGCATTGTATGAACAACTGAAAGATAATCCTGATAATGCACTAGTGAAACTAAATCATAATATTGATTTCATTAAAAATATGAACAGGATGTTCATAAAGTCAGTTGTGGAATCATCTGCGACTGAAAGTATTGGAGGCCTAGCGAAAGAGATGCAATTCACGCATCAATGGAATGAGCGATTTTCTGTGAGTGATACTTCTGAATAACATTCTCCCTTATCTCATTTATAGATAAGAATCTCCAATGGAAACTGGACATTTAATAAATAATCAACTATCTGAATGAAAATGCAAATTTTCACTTTCAGATTTTTTTCTTCAAGTTATATAGGGTCTTTCTCAATATCTATCAGAAGTAGTTCAATGTCCAGCGTGGCTTTAGCCGGGGAAGTAGTTGTTTTCTGTTAGATATTACAAAAAAGTAACTTCAATTTTATCGTACGGTTTTTTCATTTCCAGAGGAGTCATGTATTGATTCAATTTTCAATTGAGAATGTTTCTCTTTAAAACATAGATCATAATACTTTCAAAAACCGACTAATCTGCGTTATTAAAGAAGCTAAGAGACAGTTTTCTCAAAAACAAACAATAGATAGAAGTGATTCACTTGGAAATTTATGGAAATGTAAAAAAATATCGGTCATGTACATAAAACCGTTGAAGAAATAAAATATATGAAATTGAGCGATAGTTCAATAACAGACAATAAAAAGATTATTAGGACCATATCAGTCTCAATTATTACTAGGGAGTAGCAGAGTAAAAAAATTAAAAAATTATTTTGTCTGAAGAAACACCCATGTTTGAAACACCCAGAACACTGAAAACATTTTATCTAGAAGACAAAAACCGGATTGAAATAGAACAAATAATTATTTCAGAACCATTGACTCATCTGATGAATTTCACCATGAATGCAGGTCAAATTCTAAAATCTTTCAAAGTGGACATTTTCAAAAAGATGAATGGATGTGGTGATGCATTGGAAGCTGAAAATTACTGGCCTATTTTACTAATTTCAGGTTTAGCAGTTTTTGAGAAAATTTTGAAATATAGAATGTAAAAAAATCATCTTATTTCGGATTTAGAAAACGATATGATTATCTGATGATAGCTGTCATCTGACAAATAATATACATCAACATCTTGATAATCAAAATTCAACTATGGCTATTTTTGTACCTAGCTAAAGCTTTCGATACGGTTGAACATAAACGACAGGTAATGAAAATGCGCCACAGTGGACAGTTTTGAGACTACTCCTATTTACTATCTAACTCAACGACTTTTTTTAATCAATACCTTAGGTGAAATTCATATTTTTGCAGATGATAAAGTAACATTACATGGAGAAAAAATGGATTGAATAACAGACCACATTCGATTTCAAAGAGATTGAAAATTGGTTTGATTAAAACCTACTCACCATAAACTTTGAATAAAACGAAAAATGTGACATTCACATTTTATAATAATACCCTCCCTTATTTAGGGCTACTAATAATTGATAATGATACTAGAATAGAAAAAAAAATTATTAAGTACTTATGAATTATGCTGGACAGAATTGTACAGAATTGAGTCAAACAAGTAGTATTCTTATTGAGGAAAATACGAAGTTAATTATCAAAATTCAAGTATCACAACACATTCATGGACATAAAATCCTTGAAATTCTGTATTTTATTAATACAGTATTAGCCTCAGAAATCTTGAGGTTCTTCAGGAATGGTTTTTGAAAATCATGGATAGTGGGAGTTGTTCATATCCAAGTTAAAAACTGTACAAATAATCAAACAAAATTGACATATGACAATCACTTGGATACAACATATAGATTTACATCTATAAACATATTGGAAATATTGCTATTTTACTCTGATTGGATTCCAAATCGTATGAAAATGATCAAGTCATTATTCTCTTTCAAAAAACATTTGAAAAAATTAGTTCAAGAGCCTCATCAAAATATATTTCATAATGTCTTTCACTTGAAACAACTAAAGTAGTTTATTTTGTATCATAATTTTGTTCAATTTGAAAATTTTCAAAACATGTACCTTCATGTAATTCTTACGTGTAATGTTCTCGCAACAAGTTTTAATGTTTTGATACAAATTGATATTTTATGCTTTTTCATTGAATTCTGAATAAACTTTATAATTACTGTCTGGAGAATTGAAAAAAAATCGGCCTATTGTTCATAGTGAATTGAAATGGTCAATATCAAATTTGATCGTAGGGACGATCAAAGTAAAGATTTTGTAAAAATAATAATGATAACCATCACGTTACGTTCGATTAATTGAAGGATTAGTCAGGTAAGTGGCCATGTTTCAGATAATATAACCATTCATACAAGATTGTAAATAAATATCAGGAAAATATAAATCACTATTGTTCGTTTCAAAAATGAACTTGATTTTTTAAGTGCTACCAACAAAGGTCGGCAAATGCAGATGATGATAAATAACGAATTTTAAAGGCCACTTTGATAATGTAATATCTGAAATTCGTTCAGTTCCTTGTGAATCTGATATCTATATATCCTCCGAGTGACTAACTATTTACTGATATCAACAAATACATAGCAAGTAAAGGTTTTATCCAATGTTTCTAAAAGAAAATATCAAAATCTAAAATCCATGTGCAGTCACTAGTTGTAATATAACATCATCATTTGACAGCAAAGGAAAAATTAAATTCACTCAAACATTTGAGTGAAACAACAAATTGTTCGATGATGCTAAATTATTCCAGATACCGATCAAGATTCACGTGATATTTAGAAAGCTGGTATTGTATCTATGTATGCTATGTATTGTTTTCATGTACAAAACTCCTGTTTCTGGGGTTGTTTGAATCTATTCCGTTACAACTATTTTAGAAACACAAAACTAAAAGGTGCTCGTCCCAATTGACCGATTTAACGTGCACAGCGAATTCAGTGATGGAACATCTGGAAAAAGTTTTTTCCAGTCCAATCGTAGCTAGGTATTTGTCGTCAATTGAATGGAGATCTAAGTTTGAAACCCATGGACCAGCTATAGCTTGTCTGGAGCACCCATACAAATTAAAATTCTGCAGATGTAAATCTGGCTGGAATTATGGGTGCTATTCTGCACGCCAGTTTGTTTGGAATGCAATGGCATTGCTTGCAATTATTGCCCACCACAAATGACGTTAAATTATAATTATGATAAAGTAGAGAAGAGAGAAATTGGAGAACGTAATGAAGAAAATGTCAGAGATTTTTTTTATAAATCACCCTGAAAAACAAACTGAACTAGTTAAATTTTTTTTTATTATTTAATTCGCTACATGAATCTTTTTTTTGACTTCAAACTCATATCTTGATTTTAAAATTATTCTGGATGAGAAATATCAATTTTTAAAATACTTTTCATTCTTAGTTTGATTTTTTCGACAGAAATATAAGAAAATATTGTGTTTTCAATTGTTTTTGTATTTTTAATGAGTTTAAAACAGTTCATTCAACATTTTTTTATGCCAATTTCTATTTTGCTAAGTTATTTGTCCTGAGGAAGGAATAGCTATTTATGTACCAAGTGCGTTATATAGATCCTAACGCTCGGAGGGTAACATTCACCCGAGGGTCTTCGGCATGAGGGTATTTGGCCAGAGGGATGAATGTTGGCCGATGGGCGTTAGGATCTAGTTACGCTCGTGGTGCATACAAGATTTTGTTTTTCACGAAAAAATTATCTTAAACGACGTTGTTTACTTCATAAATTTCTTCTCATAGTATTTACTGCGTTCTGATCGGCAACTGAGCACAAGTGAGCTTCTATGCAATTGCCATGGAAACATTGAAGAGGTTGTTAAGGGCTGTTTATTTAATAAAATGACAAGCTCGTTAGTGAAGGAAACTAAAAACGGTTGTGTTCATAATAATTATGGAGATCCCACAGAATATGACGCTCAAAGCTGAAAAAGCGTTAGGAAATTTACTGCCTGTGAAATATAAATACTTATACGAGAAGGAGTATAACCATTTTTTGAAATGGAAAGATGACTGTCTTAATGTCATACTTCCAGGAACTGGTGAGTTTATCTCATGAAAAATATTAAAATTATTTATTCATTATTTCAGTCTGAAAAATATAGTGCAAATAGTCAAATACTCACAGCTGAAATCAACATTGATTGTTAAAGAAAACATAAATATATCAGCATTCAGTCAACTGATGGCCTTTCTGAAAGTTAAATCAAAAGGATACAGTCCTAAAGAATCAAAGGTGTTGGAAGGTGGACAAGCATTACTTTTCATAAGGAAAGCTCCAGATGATACTTTTCTGCTACATAAAGTTGTTCTGGTAATGGGCGTATTTGGAGGCTTAAGACGTGATGAGATGGTCAAGATGACAATTGATGGCATTAAAGACAGAGGAGCTGTTTTACCTCATATGTATATGTTACACCGCACATTGTCTACGCCGAACGTCGTCAACGCTTCTTGTTCAAGGTGGTGCTTCCTTTGAAACACTAAAATAACCTGGAAAATGGAAGAGGAGTACGGTAGCGGAGATGAGCTAAATATATGGAAGAAAGTATCTTCTCGAAGAACAAAACTGCTACAATGATAGCCCATTCCGTTCAGTGGGACACAATGTATATAGAATCGAAATAGTCTTGAGGTTGCAGTCTAACATTGTTTTCGAAGAAAACCATTTGTCATCTTGTTAAGCTATTGGAAAAGTTTATTTATTTTTCACTTGTCCAATACTGCTCCCTCATATTTCATTGAGAATAAAATGATTTTTTTTTTCAAATTATGGTCCTCTGGAATACCTATCTTTAGGATGATTTTAAAAGTACTCACAAAAACAGAAAGTTAAGGTTATCTATAACAAATTGAGAGTATTTCTAGTTTATCTTCGTGATTTCGCTCAAATATGTCATGTCTTTGGAAACGCAACACTATTTTGGTCCAAAACAGTATTTATGTTACCAGGATCATCACAAACGTACTCAAAATATACTATTTCGAAGTTGTTAACTTCACTTATCAAAATTGTAATCAAAAAAGTACTCAAACATATACTATAACGTAGTTAATCACTTAATTTTTTCAATAGCTATCTTGAAGAACCATATGTTTTCAACATTTAACGTTGATATGTGAAAAACCTTAAGCCAAACATACATTTTCAAAATGCATGGCCCCTTCAAAAAGTAACTCTACATATATATCTGACTGCTTGATGTGCATGTAATAATATTTCATACTATTTCAGGAAGCTCATTTTCTTCTCCCGCTACCTCACGAACAATGACATCTTGAACGCATTCCAAAATATTGGTTGTTGAAAATTTCATATATTATTAGACGTGTCCCCAAGTCTCAAATCCATCATTCCTACTACATTTATGAAGTAGTCACGAACCTATCATAATGCAAGATGCCACCACTGTCGAGTTAGCTAATGAGAGGCGTCGAAATGCTTAAAAAATAATAGACCGGGATCCCACGCCTATTTTCAAAAATGAATAATAACAGGCTGAATCTTCCTGAGTAGCTTCATTTTGCAGAGTTTCCCAACTTTTTTCTCTACGAAAATTCTCGATAGTGGTAGCTAATAAAATGCGCAGGCGTCAATCATGTCGATGTGGTGAGTGCAAAAAAGTAATTAATAACAGTTAGATTTCCAGTTGAACCTCGAAATAATTCGATGAAGTACTCGAAAAAACTGTTTTCCTACAAAATGGATGGTAGGGCGGAAGAGTCCTCCACTCCCAACATGTACCAATGACGTGGTCATAAAAATTCATTAATAACCAGCGAATTTTTTTACCGTTGCTTGGTTAATATTTGTATAATTGATTGGTCATATTGTCCTACAAATTGAATGGTAGGTGTTCCCAGTCCTACGCTCCGAAATTGTCAATTCTATGGTATAAAAAAAATTATTAATAACTGTACGACAATGATTCCACATTAAAGGTTAGGTATTCTTCACCTAAATAATACAAAAAAACGAGTATGTATCGCTAGTCCTACAAAACTTATTCAAAATAACGAATTATTTTGAAATTGTGGTTTAGCTAATTTAATATACTTTTATTCGTAAAGTAATGTTACTTTCAATGTATAATTTTTCAATTCAAAAATATCATAATTTACGTGAAAAGTTTATGAAAAAAGTGGGAAATTTTGTTTAGCTTTCATAATTTTTATAAACGTATTGAAAACAACAATAACAAAGTAAAAACATTGAAATAATCAATCTGCCCTCCAGGGCGGCTCAAATGATATCGCATTCGTTTTAACAGATGCAGAGAAACCCGGAAAAACCTTCAACACCACATCGTCGCCTGAAGAGCTGACATTGATAATTGAAGACGTTCAAAGAGGTCAAACGAATCGTGAAAATCTGCTCTACGGTAAAATAGGATGTATGGTATCTCCAGAGGCCTCAAAAAGTCCAGTTCGAAAGAGATATTATATTTTACGGGGGTCAACTGGCTAAGTAGTTAAAATACCGATCTATTATCCACTCTGGTCGCCGGTCGTGGGTTCGAAGCCTAGCGACTGCTTATATTTCTCTGATGGCCCGAGAAAGTGGAATAGCACGTGAAAAGTAAGAATTCGTTAATCCTTGGCTCTCACAAGTTTCGTCTTTTGCGGGCTGTCGTTCGTAAGGGAACGACATTTGGTTAACGGAAAAAACAATTTTAAACAATGAGGAAGGGAAAGGGAAGGAGTGCGAGAGCATTTCTCACCAGCTATTCGAGAAGAGATTTCTGAAAAATGTAATTGGATGCGAGTGGCGGTAAATCAGAGAGTGACAGGACTTACTGGAAATAAGGGTAGTTGATGGGAGGATTATTTCATGAGTATAATTTCAATTCAGTTCTCATATCCTAGAAGCAGATATGGACAATTCGTAATAATAATTTAATTCTGTTCATGAGATCTTTCAAAGCATTCAAATTGTCACTGTGTACATGGAAAACTATATACTATTGAACTAGCAATCATAATATGAATCCTCATGTATTTGATGAAGACCCATTCTTTTTCAAAGAATTTGTAAAATAAAAATGATAATGATATTAATATTCATCTATTTCTTTGAACAGTGTCTTGTCTTGCTATGTTATAGAATAGAAATTTATATATACTGAGCAACAAACAGAATGATTTCCACTTACATGTTACACAGTTGCTAAGAGTTTCTTGATACATAAAATTCATTGAATACAATGGTACATTTAAAAAATACAATTATAAAGTAAAATATACAATAAAATTAAATATGCCAGAGAAGATTCAGGTACATTTGAGCATTCGAAGGAGTTATCCATCCCTCTGTAATATTGAATATATCCAGATCACAGTCTTTCACCATTTCGTTAACGATCTCAAGACATTGTTGAAGAGGAGACAAACTGTTCGAGACACGAAATAGATTGTCTCTTCTTCTAAGTCTTATATCAGGTACGATAAAATCAATGGTTTGGTGAATTTCAGGTGCTTTCAATGTTCTAAGAACGTTAAAAACGAAAATTACTTCCGAGGACTCACATCGATATTTCAATGGTTGGACATTAAATTCTAATACATGGCTAGAGAAATATATAAATAAGGGCCAGACCTTGTGATTCCTGAAGGAAAGAGCTCTCAGTAATCGTTTTTGGATTTTTTCTATCATATCGGAATATAAAAAAGTCTTTGGATTCCAATTGACATATCCTTAGTCTAGTTTAGATAGAACATTGGAATTGAAAAGTATTGAACAAGTATCGTGACTGAATTCACGGCTAGGTCTCAAAACAAAGCTCAATTTCCTAGAACATTCAGACAGTAAGTATTCAATATGCCTAGAGAAATTGAACACACCAGAGAAAAAGATACCAAGATATGTCATCTCATCGATTCTCTGCAGACTGGTGCCATTAATGTAATAGTCATCGACAGTGGTTGACCTCTTTCGTGTGAAACTCATTATTTTGCATTTAGCTTCGTTGAGAGATAAGTCAGATACTGAAAAGTAATTAGATAGATTATCGAGGTCATCTTGAAGCTTAACAGAGTCTTTCTCGCTTTTGATCCTTCTGAACAGCTTGAGATCATCGGCATATAGGAGAAATTGAGATTTCTCAACATACTGGGAGACGTCATTAACAAATAACACGAAGAGAAAAGGCCCCAAAATCGATCCTTGAGGAACGCCTGAGGTAGCGGTTAATTCGAAAGAAGATACATTGTTGAACCGCACGAATTGTATTCTATTTGACAGATAGTAATGCAAGAAATCAAGAGTGTTGTTTGTGAAACCGAATGCTTTTAATTTCAAGATCAAAACCTCATGGTTAACTCTATCGAAGGCCTTGGCCAAGTCAGTGTATATTACGTCTACTTTGCTGCCATATTTCATACCATTCGTCACGAAATTACTAAATACGCACAAATTGGTAGTGGTAGATCTATTACGAATAAAACCATGCTGTTGGTCGATTATAACTGAGTCCACATGATTGTATACACGGTTGTATATTACCCGTTCAAATATCTTCGACGGAGCTGACAAGACTGTTATGGGCCTGTAGTTTCTTACATTGTCCTTATTGCCGCTTTTGTGTATGGGGGTGACTCTGCCAATATTGAGGAGGCTTGGAAAACAATTTTCTCTTAGGGAAAGATTGAAGATCAAGGTCAACGGTTGCTTCAACAAGTCACAGTAGGCCTCAAAGAAGTAGGCTGGAATTCCATCAATTCCAATGACCGCTTTGGGTTTCAGTGTCTTGATAGCATTTTCAACCTCTTGTTCACTTACATCGCCAATTTCAAGGGTATCTAAGCCATATTCAGGGAAAGTTGTGGGATTTACCGGTGCATCGCTATTTGTGAAAGTTGATTTGAAAAAAGTTGAGAAACCCTCTGCAATATCTCTGTCATTGATCAATTCATCATCAGCACAGTTTTTTCGACGTCCAGAAATTTTTGGGATCACTCTGTAAGTCACCCTCTATTTCTTTTATATAGGTTTCATAACACAGATTATGCAAACGTTTCACATCTATCCTAAGTTCCCTATATTTATCTTTAAGACACCTCCACCGCGGTTCACATTAACAATACTATAGTTTCTGTCATTTCGAAATACCAAGTAGCGTGAATCACTCAGTTCATTATCATAAAAACTATCATTTAGCCAAGGTTCCGAAATGCATATCACATCCCAATTATCAGAAACTACACTGTGAAAAAACTCCTTATGTTTCGTGCGGATGCCTCTTACATTTTGGTAGTAAACCGTAATATTTTCCGTTTTCAATTATCGGCCTCTAAAAAATCGCTCTCTTCGTTGCTGGTGACAGGTTTCGCGTCACCCTCTTTTAACAAATTTCTTCTTGGCCAAAAGTTGAACCGTCTGATTTCAACTCTGGGTGGCCAATATGATTCGTCATTCATTTATGGAAAGGGGGCACCGACTTTGAACGCTGCGTATTTTTCGACTTGAAAATTGACCATGCTATCTTTCTTCTTTAAATAGTGAGTCATATTGTCAACCGTGGCATCTTTATTCCTTATTTTTCCTATATAGAACCAGACTTGTTTTAGCCTGGCCTCTCCTGCTAGCATTCCATTCGAGAGATCCTCTGTCGCTGCACTAACCTTCACTCACCTCGTTCTTTCTATTACGACGCTTGTTCTTTTGTTGAACAAAATCATTGCTCGCTTCCTCTTCGGAAAGAACATTTTCGCTTACCCCTGTAGACTGCTCGACATTGATTATCGTCTGATTCGCTGTAAGACCTGAAGTTTTGCTAGAGTCGATAGTCGGTTTCGACGGTGGTAAACTATTTTGTTTATAAGTCTTATCTGTGATCTGTTTTTTGGGGGCACCATTCAGCTTGTGCACTTCGGATTTTAGTTCTTTCACTTCATTTCTATCGAGGTTCGAATGAAAAACAAACTCTTATTAATGACTTTTTTGCACTCACCAAATCGACATGATTGACGCTTGCGCATTTTATTAGCTACCACTATCGAGAATTTTTGTAGAGTAAAAATTTGAGCGTCTCAGGAAGATTCAGCCTGTTATTAATCATTTTTAAAAATAGGCGTGGGATCCCGGTCTATAATAGACTGGGAGATGGTGACAGATTTCAGGTAACGACTTTCTCGTTTATGCCTTTGAGACCAGTGAAATATAGGAAAATGCTGAACAAAAATTATGGAAAATTTGAGCTCTCGCCGCGTGGCTTTCATATAAAAAACTCAGTTTTGGCACTCAACCTCACTTCGACATCCGCAAACCTTGTTCCACTTTTTTATGAGACATTCATGATGGAAACTTTCATTATTTCAATTGGCAGTTTACGCCATCATTGGTACCCTTTGGCCACGTGCAACCCTTATGCCTATAATTTTTTCGCTGATATTGTCTATAGTGTACATGGAATCTGTCACCATCTCCCAGTCTATGAGTATACCACGTTAAAAACAAAGTAGAACAAAATAATTCGATCAGACGTCGCAGATTTTGGCAAAACCTCAGCGTGGCATCAAATTGATTTTTCCCCGACTTGAATTAGAAGCCCTTAGAAATCTAACTTTTGGAGTTTTCCAGTTGCTGCTGTCTCCATTATATATCCACAGAATGATATGGACAAGGATGGAAGACAATTAATGCATTGATATAGATACGAAATTCAAAATGGTTTCATTAGAGTCAGAGTATGTTCGAGTCCTAGAAACAATAATAAGTATCAGTTGTTGGTGATATTTGATATGGATGCAAATGAAATAACAAGACATTGGGAAAATGTGCTGCCACATGGCAATTACCATTCAGGGCCAGTTTGATTAACTGATGGTTTGAATGTGATCCTTCCAACATTATTTGAAGAATGTCATTCACCATCTAAACTTTAGTTAAGTTATCTGGAGTTCAATTCGAATCTGAAAAACTGGCCCTTAGTACCCCAGCTATAGTCGGCATATTATGTGAAATAAAAAAATTCCATCTTCCATTACTTCGGAATGCGTTCAAGATGTCACTGATCGTCAGGTACTGGAAGAAGAAGATGAGCTCCTGAAATAGTATTATTACATGGACAGCAAGTAGTCAGATACGTATTGTTACTTTTTGTAGAACCCTTGTTTTTTAAAAATATACGTTTGTATGAAGGTTTTTCACATATTAACGTCAAAAGTTGAAAACATAGGGTTCTTTAAAACGTTGCTAGAAAGAATATAGTGAATAACTTCGGAATAGGATATATTTGAGTACTTTTTTGAGTACCTTAGTATGGTGAACCACTCTGTTCGATACTATTGGTTCTTCAAATGGTCAACATTACTCAGCCAAAAAATTTCAAAATAAAACTAGATAAAATATTAAACTGAAGTGAAGTGAACTAAGTCGAAATAGTAAATTTTGAGAACGTTTGTGATGACCCTGGTAAACTGAATACTGTTTTGGATCATAATAGTGTTCCGCTTCCAAGGGCATGACATATTTATGCCAAATCACGAGAGTGAACTAGGAATTGTCTCAATTTATGATAAATTATCTTAATAATCTGTTTTTTAACTAATTTTAAAATCAAAGTTTATGCTGAGCCCATCAACGACGGAGGTATTCTCCGGGAAAGAATTGTTCATGCAGCACCAGAGATCACACCATGCAGCTGCAGAATCTGTCGTTCGCAGGTGCGAACTTTGCATTTAAAGAAATGGTGGTTATTTTGAGTAGTTTTGTGAATTTTTGTATTGCTGTTTCCTAAGAAATTGTCCTATTATCAATTACTTAGAGATTTTATCGTGTTAGATGCAAGAAAACGGTTTTTAAATTGGTTCTCAAAAATTGAGTTAGATACGAAATAATTCAAGAAAACAAAAAAAAAATGGTATTCTTAATGGCTCAATCCTAAAAAAATTTAACATACAAAAACACAGTGGAGTAAGATAATTTGTCACTTTAATTAAAATTTAAATTATGAGTACTTTGGAAGAAGGCCCCTATAACCGAAAATGAGCATGCCAGTTTTTATCACAAGCTAAGTGCTCGGAAGTTGAGCTCGGAAATTGAGGAGCTCGGAAGTTGAAGAGCTCGGAAGATGAGGAGCTCGGAAGTTGAAGAGCTCGGAAGTTGAGGGGCCTAGAAGTTGTACAACTGATTGGCTCTCGCGCTACGCGCTCAGATTCGCGCTTCGCGCGAACACTTTGCGGAAAGCTCGTAAATTTGAATGGCCGAGAAGTATAAGTGGATACCAATAATATTAATACAACGACCTTAATGCCTTCAAAACTGTAATTGGACACCAATAATATTACTACAACTACCCTAATGTCTTTAAAACTATAATTGGACACCAATAATATGAATACAATGACTTTAATGCGTTCACAACTACAATTGGATACCCATAATATGAATTCAACTACTGTATTTAAAACTATGGAGCCAAACTTCTTCAGCCCTCGACGAGTGGGCAGAAGAAGAGCTGAATAAACTTTGGAGGGATAACACCGGCTGCAGGCAGTCAAAAGACTTCGTGGCCGGCTCCAATAAGTCAAGGACGACATGGCTCTTAGGCAGAAATCGCCAAGCGCTACGCCTCCTTATAGGAATACTAACAGGACAACAAGTTAGGCAGACACCTATCACTCATAGGCATAGAAGACAGTCCCACTTGCCAAAAATGCGAAGAAGATGAAGAAACTTCATCTCACTTCCTCGGCGAGTGTGAGGCATACGGGAGGCTAAGATTTGGAACCTTCGGAGTTGACAAACTCCAACAAGAGGAACTAATCAATTTGGAATGGTCGGACATACTGACCTTCATTAGGAGGTCACAAAGGTTCGAAAAGGAAAATTAGGAGGATGAAAGTAGATAAGTGGAGAACAGAGGATGGCAAAAAGGGGTCCATGAGGGCCCACTTGCCTGGCTGCGGTAGCGGCCTCCCCAAAGAACTACTACTACTACTAAAACTATGATTGGACACCAATAATTTGAATACAACGACTAATGCGAGATGACTGTCTTGACTAATTTCCCACAAAAATTCGCGTTCTCAATACATGACTGTATTGACTAATTTTCCACAGAAATACGTGTTTTCAATACATGACTGTCTTTTGACTAATTTCCCACAAAAATACGTGTTTTCGATACATGAGTCTGTGTGACTATATTTTTGAAACTGTAATTGGACACCAAAAATTTGGAATAATGCGAGACTTGAAAAAAAAATCCAAGTACATTTTTCAAGACATGAATGTCTTGATGAATTCCCACAAAATTACGCGTTTCCAATACATGACTGACTTGAATAATTTCCCACAAAAATACCTGTTTTCAATACATGACTGTCTTGACTAATTTCCCACAAAGATACGTGTTTTCAATACATGACTGTCTTGAATAATTTCCACACAAAAATAAGCGTTTTCAATATATGACTGTCTTGAATAATTTCCCATAAAAATACGCGTTTTCAACACATGACTGTCTTGAATAATTTCTCATAAAAATACGCGTTTTCAATACATGACTGTCTTGAATAATTTCCCCCCAAAGTACGTGTTTTCAATACATGACTGGAATAATTTCCCACAAAAATACGCGTTTTCAATACAGGTCTGTCTTGAATAATTTCCCACAAAAATACGTGTTTTTATCACATGACTGTCTTGAATAATTTCCCACAAAAATACGTGTTTTCAACACATGACTGTCTTGAATAATTTCCCACAAAAATACGCGTTTTCAATACATGAGTGTCTTGAATAATTTCCTACAAAAATACGCGTTTTTAATACATGACTATCTTGAATAATTTCCCACAAAAATACGCGTTTTCAATACATGAATGTCTTGACTAATTTCTCACAAAAATACGTGTTTTCAAAAAATTTCATGAAAACTTCTTGCTATAGAAATATTTTCCAGACTATCGATATCACGGAAAAAATGTTCAAACAATTTTTGTAGACTTTTATGAGATGATCAAAAAAGGTTCTTTGTGAAACTTGAAAATCTGTCGCTATCTTTGAGTTTTTGGTGTTTTTATAAAGTCCCAAATTTTTCCAAATCGCAATAATTTTTCAAGATATGGAAAATTTGGAAGATGGGGGCAACGGGGCGGTAGATACGAAAAAATCCAGGCGCTTCGCGCATGGGAACATTCGAAGGAGAGGGAGGGAAGTAAATATTCAAGAATCTGGGCGCTTTGCGCCTGGAATAATTCGAAGGAGAGGGGGGAAGTAAATATTCAAAAATCTGGGCGCTTCGCGCCAGGGAAAAGTGGATATTCAAAAATCCCAAAATCCCAAATTTTTCGTTTTTAGAAAATATTTCCCAGACTACTCATTTAACGGAAAAAATCTAATTACATTTTTTATAGACTTTCATGAGATGATCAAAAAATGTCAATTGTGAAACTTGAAAAACTGTCGCTATATTTGAGTTTTTGGTGTTTTTATAAAAAAAATCAACATTCTGTTTATTTTTCAAGATATGAAAAAATGCCATAAAAACTTTTGGTAGATATCTTTGAGCTAAATGAAACTGTTGATATACATTTTTTCGATATCTCGTTTAGTTTTCGAGTTTTTGGTGTTTTTAGGAGAAAATGACCCAAATTTTTCGTGTTTGTGAAATAATTCTCAGACTAATAATATAACAGAAAAAATTATTTCACATTTTTTGTAGATTTTTTCATAAGGTGATCAAAAAAGATACTTTGTGAAATTGGAAAATCCGTCGCCATATTTGAGTTTTTTAGCGTTTTTATAAAAAAAATCGATATACTTTTAATTTTTCAAGATATGGAAAAATTTCATTGGAATTTTCTGTTGACAATTCTGAGTGTGATAAAACTATCCATATAAATTTTCTCGATATCTCGTATCGTTTTCGAGTTTTTGGTGTTTTTCGAAAAAAATGTGATAATTTTTTAAAAATCCCTAATTTTTCGATTATGTGGAATATTTCCCAGACTATTGATATTACAGAAAAAATGTGTCCACATTTTTTGTAGACATATATGAGATGATCAAAAAAGGTAATCCGTGAAATTGGAAAATACGTCGCCATATTTGAGTTTTTATAAAAAAATTGTAATTTTTCAAAATTTAGAAAAACTTTTTATACACTTCTTGTAGATCTGTTCTAGTACATTAAAACTTTTTATATTCATTTTCTCGATATCTTGTTTCGTTTTCGAGTTTTTGAGGTTTCAAAATTAAAAAAAAAATTTCAACTTTTTTCCACTTTCTAATAGAGTTGGAGAAAAATGGTTTGGAGTGTTAGTGAGGCTTGTGAATATGTACCAGAAGAAATTTTGATATTTCCATTTGTTTCATTGGTACGGTCAATATCTCGATTTTACATTTTTTTGGAATATTTCCCGTACTATTGATTTTACAATAAAAAAATGGATCAACATTTTTTGTAGAATTTCTGAAGGCGTCCAAAAAAGATCTCATGATAAATTTTCGAGATATTTTGTTTTTTCTAAAATTCAAATTTTCATTTTCAGTTTTCTCGAGTTTTAAACAGTTTTCCGATCGTTTTGGTAAAAAATGGTCCACATGTATTTTGCTCCCCTATTTGAGCTCTATCTATCGCAGTTTTGACAATTCAGTTTCAATCATCGGTTTGGCGTGTTTTTGAAACTTTCACTTTTCGGAAAATCGCCCGGAAAAGCCGTAAGCATTTTACGATCCTTCCCAAAACCTATATACTTCTGTAGGACAAATGAGCGTATGCATTTGAAAAATATGGAGCGAAAAAAATCAATTCCTGAACCGCTATCGAGGAAACTATGAAAGGCCGGAAAAACGCCGTAAAAATGTTCCTGTTCGCAAAAGAAATACTGTCCTCGAGTTATTGATGTGGTTCAAAGGTATGAAAATGCGAGCGTTTTGAAATGCCACGACAGACAGACGGACAGACAGAAAGACAGACCGACAAACAGAATATCCAAAAAAAAATTTTTTTTCGACGGGGATCATTTTCCTAGTAGTAACTATGGGTCTAAAACGTCAAATAAAAAAGTTGATGTCCGTCTAGGAAGACGGTAGGAAATACAACTAAGAGGTCGTTGTATAAAAATCAGCAAGAAGAATTTTGAATAATTGATAAAAAACAGCTTTTTTCTAAAAATGTTGAACACTCTGTAGCTCGAAAACGGAGCAAGTTAAAACACATTCTCATGTGAAAAAAGGTTTCCCTTTCACCTGATTAACCGATCCTGAAAGTTGGTGGTTTAACCCTGGGTCACCCTGTATAGACTAACGGTGATAATCTCCCCGATCTGAACTTAAGTGCAGACGAAAGAGATAACCACCACCAAAGATACCAAAGAATTTCCCGAAGAGGACTTCCTTGTTTTCAGTATACTAAAGTCATGGACTTGAAGTATGATATCACTTAATTCGACAATTTTTCAGGTGTATCTTCCTGCTGGGGTCTGGAAGGACGGTATAGATGGAAGTTTGAGGAAAGGGAGCAGATGGATTCATGATTACCATGTAGAGAGAAATGAAGTTGCTTATTTCGAACGTATGCCAGATGACACCAGATTTTGATGTGGATATGCTGACTTCCTGACTTCATTCTCCCTGTAGTTGTGAATTTTGTGATGGACAAAGTGGTAGCTTGTAAAAGCAAACGAGCATTTCTTCCAAAAACCTGATTAGTGCCATATTAGTGACAAAAGCATACAAAAAATTGGTTTAGAAACTTATTCGGAAACAAAATAATTCCAAAAACACTACCTATATATTGTTTGACACTAATTTTGAAATAGGACCATATCATTTCAACCTTTTCTGCTGATTTTATTCTTTGGTCGTGGTTGAATATAATGTTTTAGAAAGTTTCATCATAATATAAGGGACTTTGTAAGGGGTGTTACCAAGATAAGAGACCTGAAGTTAAAAATCACTGTACCCATTTGGAAAATGAAAGATAACCATGAAGAGTACTGAAAATACTCAAAAACCAATTGGAGAAAGAAATAAATTACTAAGATAATAAGATATTGCAATCCATAACAATGAATTGATGCTGTACTCTTATTTTGTTGTCAATCCAAAATGAACCAATTGTAAGAGTGGTTTGCTTTTGAATGAATGACCGATATACTTGATGGACAAACACTTTCAATAAATTTCACGATCATGTTTGGGATCGCTTGTTGAAATGGAAGGCTTCCTTCATTCCTTGCACGAACAAGTCTCCCGAAGAAGGGTTACTCGTATGGTTGACGAAAAGAACTTTTTTCAACACATTTTAGAATTACTGGTTTCACAAATTTTAGCCGACATATAAATCATATCAACAAAAATCATTCCGCAATATCACAAAAGTTATGGAAAAATATTTCATCTTTTCACAGAAAATGTTTCCGAGTAAACCAATTATTCATGCTCAGGTGATCACAAAGAAAAATGTTTTGTTGTGCTTTTTTTTCACAAAACAATAAACTTCACTCATTATTTTGAGATAAATGTTACTACGTACGTATCTACTTGCAATATACCTACAGAATTAGTTTTTGAAAGTAATGAAGATGATGTATTGTCATTATATTATTATTATTAGGATAACACAATTGATTTCCACGTGGTACTTTCTTGAAGGCGTAGGAATCGCTCTGTAAATACTTCTGTCAATCTTAATTGCCAAATCTTCAATTTTTTCCTCTGGGCATTTCCTCATTTGTATACTAGAGAATTTTGACTCAGATATTGAAAAAAAAATCTGTCGTTGACACATATCAGTATAGACACCTATCTGCGCTTGGTACAAATGCCAGTTTGTGATGTTTCCAAGGGAATCATTGATGGTTCAAGAAGACAAAAAACTATTACATCTTTACAAGCATCACACCCTTTTGATTACATTCCTTCTATTATCAGCTGCTATATACTGTAAACATTTTGTGATATATCTTTAAATTAAATTCCAAATATTCTCAATTGTTTGATTTAATTATCATGAAGCAACTTTTTAATATCTCCTGGATCACATGACGGAGAAACCTCATTTTCAGAGAACTTCGTGAAAACCAAGGGGGGAAAGTAAAAAGCCAGGAATTTTACCCACTACCTACTAATCTACTTGTGAAATGTTATTATTTAATAATCTTTGAAACGAACACACTTCAGTAGGTGTTGTGGAGCTGATGGATGTGAATCAGTAACACAAAACAAAAAAATCTGATAGTGAAACCGAATAAGATGATCGGCGGGTTCTGGGCTTGACCCAAAACCCTATTCGTTTTTAAACACTACGTTGCTACTAACGCGTTACTTGAAGCATCACGAGGACTGATCTGATGATAAACGGATTGCAAACCCAAGTAGCACACCTATATTGGTAAAATATTGATACAATATTGTGAACATATTGGCAAAATATTTGAAATGCAATATTGGCGAGAAAAAAAATGTGAACATTCGGCGATATTGGTCCAATATTACTTGAATAATATTGGCGAAATATCCTTGAACTGATATTGGCCTCAAAATGTTCGGCGATATTGGTACAATATCGCTGATACAATATTCTGACAATATTGGCACAATATTCAAAAGTTATATTGTCGAGAAGTAAAATGTGAATATATTGCGATATTGGTCGAATATTGTTTGAATATTTTAGAAATAGTTTTGGTGAAATATTCTTGAAGCTATAATGGCCCCAAAATATTTATCGATATTGGTACAATATCATTTGGATATATTGGTGGATGTCAATATACCTTGGTAAATTATTAAATGTCTTTTAGTTGATGAAGGTGACACCAGAGTCTGCCTTTTCATCGCCATAACCACTGAGTGAGCTGTCTTGAAACAAGTTTTGAGAAGTATTTAATATACTTTCATAGGTTTTAGAAGACGTTCCATATGTAGAGCCACCTAGCGGATTTTTATCTAGGTTTGATCATGATATGATTTCAATATGTTTTATTGAATATTCGGCCAATATTCAAATTTCATTTCAATCAAGATGTAGGAAACAATATGAAAACAATATTGTTTTAACGATATCGATAAATATTATTGAACCAATATTGACCCAATATTGATTAATAAGATTTGTTGAATATTGGCGAAATGATATTCAACCAATGTGTAATCACACTGGGAGATACAATATAGTATTTATTCCTAGGATCGATATTAGGGGAATATTGGGATTCCGATATTTATTCTAGATGTTGAAAACGATGTGAAGACAATATTGTTTTATCGATATTGGTAAATATCAGTCAACCAATATTGACTCAATATGAGTTATTACATTTTGTCAAATAAAGTGGAAATGATATTCAACCAATACTCTAACAAACTTGGAAATACAATATAGTTTTTTCCCCTATAATCGATATGACTGGAATATTTGGATTGCAATATTTATTCTAGATGTGGAAAACAATATATAACCAATATTGTATTATCGATATTGGTGGAAATTATTCAACCAATATTGACCCAATATTTCGTTTGTTTGAAAGTGGTTGACAATGTTTCACTTTGAGTAAGGTTATTCTGGACTTTCATTGTCTAAAAAAGAACAAAGAAAAATTCAATTCTCTGCAATTTTTAATCACGACGTTTCAACTGTTGAAATCTACAGTCGTTATCAAGTGTATAATGCGACAATCTCAAGGATACTTCTTATATATGCTGTGGATAATTTTGTGTCATTAGCCTAGGGGTAATTTGGCGGTATTCAGGTAAGCTTGTTAATTACTGTGCCAGGTCCCTCCGGTACAGCATTGTTAATTCTTATCGCAATTTCAATTGATCCATGCCACTAATTAAGGGTTTCCACACATTACGGATTTCTATGCTGGCCTGACTAAAGACTTTGTTGTTCATAATATATGCACTCTCTTTAAACTTCCTTCTATACCAGCCCTCTTCTTTATGGATGACTTCGGCTTCAGTCCATTTTATGTTGTGTTGGGTCGTCCAGACATGATCCGCTATTCCTGACTTTGATGTTTCTCCTCGTTGAGTGTTTCTCTTGTGTTCAGCGAGTCTAACGCTAAGTGGTCTCTTAGTTTCTCCAAGATAAGCTTCGCCGCATTCACAAGGGATGCGGTAGATGCAGTTTTTGGAGTCAATGTCAGCGTTACGTGGTCTGGTCTTTGTGAGATGGCTGCGAGTGTTACCTGCCTTGAAACATGTCCGTATTTTGTATTTCGACCCAATTCGCTTTATTCTTTCCGATAGACCTCTAACATACGGAACGCACAGGGTGGTTTGTGTCGGCTCATCTGGTTTCTTGTTCTTATCCCCCCTGCGAGCTAGAACCTCTTCTATATGTTTTTTGGGGTACCCATTTCGTCGAAGATCATTCTTGATATTGTCAAATTCGATGGTAAGACTTTTATCTGTGTTACATAGGTTGTAGGCACGGTCCACCAGCGATCGACCAACCCCTCTCTTTGTAGCACCATGATGGTTCGATTCGAAGTTCAGGTATTGTCCGGTATGAGTCGGCTTTCTGTATACTGATGTTTGGCACTTATCATTGTTCCTTTGAACTTTCACGTCTAGAAAAGGTAAACCGTCTTGCGTCTCCTTTTCCATCGTGAAGTTTATGGACTTTCTGATGTTATCCAGATGTTCCAAAAAGACGTCAAGGTCCTCGTCTCCGTGGTTCCATATGACAAACGTGTCGTCAACATATCTCAACCACATCTGAGGTTTCTTATGGGCTGTCTCTGTTGCAAAAGTTTCAAACCATTCCATATAGATGTTTGCTACCAAGGGTGATAATGGGGAACCCATCGGTAGTCCGTCTTCCTGGGAGAAAAAGCGGTCTTTTTCTTGAAAATAACAATTTCGCAGGCAACATTCTAGCAGGTCCATAATGCCACGTACTGGTAGGTTCGTCCTGTTCTTCAGCTCTGTGTCTTCTTGCAGATTTTTCCGAATAAATTGCAAGGCCTCTTCTACCGGGACGTTGGTGTAGGGACTTTCCACGTCAAAACTGACGAATTGGTCTCCTGGTGCTACTCTGACCTCTTCCAGGATCTCTACAAAGTGCCTGGAGTTCTTCACGAACGTCGAGGTATTGCCTTGCAGTGGTTGGATAATCGGCAGTAGGAACTTGGCTAGATTGTAGGTAGCTGAGTCTCTGGAGCTGGTTATCGGTCTCAAAGGAACTTCTGCCTTGTGGATTTTTGGTAGTCCATAAAGGTGCGGTGGCTTGCTGTGGTGTGGTGTCAACATTGATCTTTCTCTATCTGAGAAAAATTGTTCGTACTTTTTTAGCGTATGGTACAACTTTCTTTCTATCGTTGCAGTGGGATTTTTAGCCAATCGTTTGTATTCACCTTTACCGAGTACCTCCTCGATTTTTCTCTCATAGAGGTCGCTGTCCATGACGACCGTTGCGTTTCCTTTGTCCGCAGGCAGAATCTTTATTGTGTTGTCTTTCTTCAGATTGTTCAGTGCTCTCTGTTCTTCCCGGCTGATATTGTTTTTCAGATGTGGCACTTTTTCCAGTAGGCCTCTCACCTTCCACCTGAATTCTTCTGCTTCAATCTGGTCGATGCGCCCACTGGTGGATCCAACTCTTGAAATTATCGCTGCCATAGAATCCACCAGTGGGCGCATCGACCAGATTGAAGCAGAAGAATTCAGGTGGAAGGTGAGAGGCCTACTGGAAAAAGTGCCACATCTGAAAAACAATATCAGCCGGGAAGAACAGAGAGCACTGGACAATCTGAAGAAAGATAACACAATAAAGATTCTGCCTGCGGACAAAGGAAACGCAACGGTCGTCATGGACAGCGACCTCTATGAGAGAAAAATCGAGGAGGTACTCGGTAAAGGTGAATACAAACGATTGGCTAAAGATCCCACTGCAACGATAGAAAGAAAGGTGTACCATACGCTAAAAAAGTACGAACAATTTTTCTCAGATAGAGAAAGATCAATGTTGACTCCACACCACAGCAAGCCACCGCACCTTTATGGACTACCAAAAATCCACAAGGCAGAAGTTCCTTTGAGACCGATAACCAGCTCCAGAGACTCAGCTACCTACAATCTAGCCAAGTTCCTACTGCCGATTATCCAACCACTGCAAGGCAATACCTCGACGTTCGTGAAGAACTCCAGGCACTTTGTAGAGATCCTGGAAGAGGTCAGAGTAGCACCAGGAGACCAATTCGTCAGTTTTGACGTGGAAAGTCTCTACACCAACGTCCCGGTAGAAGAGGCCTTGCAAATTATTCGGAAAAATCTGCAAGAAGACACAGAGCTGAAGAACAGGACGAACCTACCAGTACGTGGCATTATGGACCTGCTAGAATGTTGCCTGCGAAATTGTTATTTTCAAGATAAAGACCGCTTTTTCTCCCAGGAAGACGGACTACCGATGGGATCCCCATTATCACCCTTGGTAGCAAACATCTATATGGAATGGTTTGAAACTTTTGCAACAGAGACAGCCCATAAGAAACCTCAGATGTGGTTGAGATATGTTGACGACACGTTTGTCATATGGAACCACGGAGACGAGGACCTTGACGTCTTTTTGGAACATCTGAATAACATCAGAAAGTCCATAAACTTCACGATGGAAAAGGAGACGCAAGACGGTTTACCTTTTCTAGACGTGAAAGTACAAAGGAACAATGATAAGTGCCAAACATCAGTATACAGAAAGCCGACTCATACCGGACAATACCTGAACTTCGAATCGAACCATCATGGTGCTACAAAGAGAGGGGTTGGTCGATCGCTGGTGGACCGTGCCTACAACCTATGTAACACAGATAAAAGTCTTACCATCGAATTGGACAATATCAAGAATGATCTGCGACGAAATGGGTACCCCAAAAAACATATAGAAGAGGTTCTAGCTCGCAGGGGGGATAAGAACAAGAAACCAGATGAGCCGACACAAACCACCCTGTGCGTTCCGTATGTTAGAGGTCTATCGGAAAGAATAAAGCGAATTGGGTCGAAATACAAAATACGGACATGTTTCAAGGCAGGCACTATTCGCAGCCATCTCACAAAGACCAGACCACGTAACGCTGACATTGACTCCAAAAACTGCATCTACCGCATCCCTTGTGAATGCGGCGGAGCTTATCTTGGAGAAACTAAGAGACCACTTAGCGTTAGACTCGCTGAACCCAAGAGAAACACTCAACGAGGAGAAACATCAAAGTCAGGAATAGCGGATCATGTCTGGATGACCCAACACAACATAAAATGGACTGAAGCCGAAGTCATCCATAAAGAAGAGGGCTGGTATAGAAGGAAGTTTAAAGAGAGTGCATATATTATGAACAACAAAGTCTTTGGTCAGGCCAGCATAGAAATCCGTAATGTGTGGAAACCCTTAATTAGTAGCATGGATCAATTGAAATTGCGATAAGAATTAACGATGCTGTACCGGAAGGACCTGGCACAGTAATTAACAAGCTCACCTGAATACCGCCAAATTACCCCTAGGCTAATGACACAAAATTATCCACAGCATATATAAGAAGTATCCTTGAGATTGTCGCATTATACACTTGATAACGACTGTAGATTTCAACAGTTGAAACGTCGTGATTAAAAATTGCAGAGAATTGAATTTTTCTTTGTTTTTTTTAGACAATGAAAGTCCAGAATAACCTTACCCAATATTTCGTGTGATAATCTACATACAAAACTAGTTCAACCAATATCCCACCAATATTATTAATATAATATTGTTTTTTGAATATTCATCCATATTGGACCAATATTGATTTTACATTTACAATATATCTATATTGGCTCAATATAGAACCAAAATTCAGCCGATATGATGTGCTACCTGGGAAGAAATGTTGGGAAGTTCTCCAGTTAGAGAAACGTGACGAGTGGCTTGGGTAAGTGATCCCTATGGGTCGGAAGCGAGCAGCGATTATCTGGATGATATGAGTATCGAAAAGACAAGCCATGTAAACTGATAATGTTGTATATTGATTAAAATAGTTATTTTTGTTTTAAGTGCGTAAAATGAGTTTTGTTTTAATGGCACACTAGAGTGTAAAAATTCTCTCGAATGTGCCATGAAAACCCGAATTTTATACAGGAAATACAAACAACATTTTTTGTACAACTGTGAATATACTTGGTTCACTTCCTCTGAAATATATTAAAAATAAATACTTCCAATTTATCTTGACGTGTTTTTTTGCCCCGATATGTTATCGCTTTTAAACGACTGTTGTCTTGAAAATATCATTCAATGTTTTCAGTAAAATCGTATTCCAAAATTTTTCCTGCCTGAAATAAATAAGTCCAAAATAACTAAATACTTCTCTTTTCCATACATGCTAGGTATCTTTTCTGTTATCAATAGTTCCAATACAATTTCACAGCATCTTGTGGTCTTTCTGTGTCGTTATAATAGACACGGTATGTTGGCACGCCGCGTGTTTGACTGTATTTGCTTGTAGTTGCTTCAATTTTGAGTTATTTTCAAGAAGATGGATGTTGATTATGGTAGTGGAAGTGATACCCTACCAAATATGTCTGAGAAAGCAAATGCAATAGTATCTAATATGTAACCGGCCAAATCCAAGTTAATATATGAAAAAACATATGACCAATTTTATGAATGGTGAGACAAGAAGAAGAAGGTTTCTGAAAATGTGCGTATATGCTAGTTTGAGGACAAATCAAAAATTATAAAAACTCCTACGTTAGGAGTGTCTATTCAATGTTGAAATGTACATTGAATGTCGGAAAATATTGATATAAGGAAGTTTTCAAAATTGGTCCCGCTCATTAAGAACAAAAGCGTAGGATACCGAGGAAATAAATCTAAAATTTTATCAATGGATTATATCAACAAATTTATTCTATATGCTGATAACGAAACAAATTTACTTTATGAGGTACAGATATAATCATAATTTTGTAAGATTACTAGTGACTTCAATATTTTTTATTTGTAGGTTGTCCTAATTTTGGGTGTCAGCTGTTCTTGTCGCCGTGAAGAATTATTACATATAACTATTGATGTCATTGAAGATGCTGGTGCCATATTGATTGTTAAAATACCTGGTACGAAGACCTATTGCGCAAAAACGTTTACTGTTTCAAATTCTGATTATATTGAGTTATAGTGTAGCCAACATGTGGGAATAAATAAAATGGGAAAAATTCCCAGCTTGATTGCAAATTGGCTTGGAAAAGACATGTATAAGAGCTACACAGGTCATTGTTTCAGAAGAAGATCTGTAACTCTTCTGGCCATTGCAGGGTGCAACATTACATCCATAAAACGTCACGGTGGCTGGAAATCTGCCTCCGTAGCAGAAGCATATATAGAAGATAGTGTGAATAACAAAATTGAGATTTCTAACAAAATATTGAATTGTCCATCTCCTTCCAAACAAAAATATCTGATAAAATTGTGGAATCAACTCTTCAAGAAATATTTAACATCTTCTGGAATTCATATTGAAAGTAATTGTTCAAACCTTACTATCAATAATTATTATTACAATAAATGAAATTGTTTTATGATAAATAATCAATTAATATTTAGTAATTTGGTAATTGTTAAAAATAAATCCTTCAAGAAGTAATATATCATGTTTATTTTGTGAATTATTTTGGCAGTGGAAAAGAGTCTTTTTTTCACGATAAAAAAAGACAATCGACATGCAGAAATGTCAAGTTTTTTGACAGCTGCACAAAAATACATTCAAAGGATAACTAAAACTAAATAGTTGCGTGTACAAGTTACAACGGATCTGAACATTTGAAGGCAACTCAAGGTGTTTCTAAACTATATTTACATTACCAGTCTCATTACATTCACAATAAAACATCAACAAGGGAGGTTCATCAAGCAAGTACGACAAATGGCGTATCATAATAAACCAAACGAATGGGTACTTCAAAACTGGTTTCTGATAGCAGAACGATTACTCATTCTTCAGGAAATCCCAAAATCTCCCATTGGGCTCCTGTACTATAATGATGCACACTGATCGACCACAGGACTGTTCGTCCGCGACCTTTCACCAATTACCAAAAGTTGATTTATTTCAATGAAAACTTTCAAATTCACACTGTTCGACCATCCTCAACAGACTGCTAGAATTATTTTATAAATCTGTCATTGATCTAATATTCTTGAGGTTATGCGAATTTTCAATTTATTTAATGAATAAGCGTTAAGATCATACTGAAAAATCGGTTTTTCGACATTTTGACGGTTAATTTGAGGTTATGTCGAAAAGTGTTGAATACAAAAGTTTTTGATTTTTTTATTATTTACTTCAAGTTGAAACATCTTCCGCTATGTGTTCACGTTTCGCAGCAAATCGTAAAATACCGTTGTTAACCCCTAAACTGCATCCACCATTTCACCATTTTGGTTGTTTTTGTTTTTGGAACCTCTTCAACATTCTCCACCTGGTCCTTGCCTTTAACTTTTTTCTTATCTTTGGCGTTTAAAATTCGTTTTGGCACCAGTCTAACTAGGAGCCGCCCCCTTTCAGAGTACTTCAAAGAGGTTCGAGAATAATAAATATTTCACTGCAAAAAAAACATCTGATTCAGAAAATAAAAAGGTATATTTTCACTAGATTTTGCGACAAACATACAATATTTTCATACAAGAAAAAAAACCAAAACCAAATCAAAACGGTTTTTCAGATTTTTCCGGAAAATTTGAGGTTACGGGGAAAAATCTAGAATACAAAAGTTGTAGATCTTTTTATTGCCAACAATAACTTTTTTCTTCAATTTTTTTTTGTAGGAGGTTCATTTTCGCTGAAAATCGTGCGAAACCATTTTTACCCCCAAAAGTTCACCTCCTTTCGCCCTTCTATCATGATCAAGTCCTTATTTATGTCCCTGTTTATCCTTTGTAACTACTGCGGTAACATGAAATTAATATTCTCGAAAGGTTTTTATCAACGTATGGAATGAAATGAATCCCCTCTGAGATGCCTACAATAAGTAGAAAGTACGAAAAAAAAAATAAGATTTAAGTAATTTTTTTTCTTCAAAACTCTTGAAAGAAAAAAAATTGAAACTTGGTTCATTAATCTTTATTTATGATGATTGTAAACCAGGGGTGTAGTTACGTTGGTATGTTGTAAGAAAGTTGCATTATGCGATTACTGCACACAGGAAATGATGTCTGTACTCAGGACATTTCCTCCAGTTTCAGGTATATGAAATGTAATTACTTTCAGGATGAGAATCAATGAGCCTTACTGATGTCAAACACTCATCTGTGCATTCACTTGTTTGAAGGAAATATGAAGGAAAGTAACTTCACTACTGGTTTACAAAAATTTAAATACATAACTTCAAATTATCACATCGATAAACCTAGATTGGTGTACCGCCCGTATCACCTGCATCGCAAGTACAATAAACGGTTGTCAGTTCAGTTCAACCAATTTTCAATTCAACTAATTTTCAATTCAACCGATTCATTCATTCGGCCAAGCAGTCAGCTGTATACGATAAGGGAATTCATCCTTTTAATATTTATAATCAGAAATAGAGTGTTTAATTGAAGAAACGGAACTGGTGAACGAATTCAATAATCGTGAAGAATTCGAAAACTTATACCATCACTGCTTTCATCTGCGCATCTGTTCATGTCAAAGAATTGCAACAATGAAAATATGCCAAACAATGATCATGTCAGTAGTTGCCATAGTGACGATGACAATCGATCAGTTACAGCCTTGCATCACAGTGTGATAGTTACAAACAGCCCGAGTTTGGCAAAAAATATCCCAAAGAGCATAATTCAGGATAGTAACCGATTTGTAGCTACAAATAATACAAATGACCTTGATGCTGCAGAGGTCAAACTTCTTTTGATCAATTTACCCACCTTTACAGGGGATTCACGAGATTGGTTACAGTTTCATGATGCTTTTGACGGAAGAAATTCAAAAATAAATGATATTCAACGTTTCCATTATTTAAGGGCCGCATTACAGGGTGAAGCCTCTGAAACTATTGCTAATTTGAAATTAACTAATGACAATTTCAAAATACCATGGATACACTTTGCGAAAATTATAGAGATAGGCGAGCATTATTACACGATCATACCAAAGCACTTTTCAGCATTGACATTATCAAAAAAAATTCTTCTAGTGCACTAAAACATTTGGTCGATCACGTAAAAATGCATTTACGTTCTTTGAAAACATTAGGCGAACCGACAGATACATGGGACACGCTTATTATTTTTTTAGTAACTAGTAAACTTGACCCAGTTACTACTAGAGAGTGGGAATCTAAGTCATTTGTGAAAAACCCTCCAACTCTCGAAGAACTTTTGTCATTCTTGGGAGAAAAATCAAAAACGCTGAAAAAGATGGATGAAAAACATTCAGATTTTTATTTATTCAAGAATATTGCAAGTTCATCGCAAAACAATTTAAAAAATAAAAATAATCAGAGAACAGTTCATACATTTGCTCGTTCATGACCAGTTTGTCATTCTGCACACAAGATTTTTTATTGTATACAGTTCTTAAAAATGGAGGTCAGTGCACGAATAGAGTTAGTAAAAAAATTTTTCTACATTCATGCAAAAAGCAAAACTTTATTGAACTATATTCAGTGGAAAAAGAAGTTCTTTATTGCACTAGTGCAATAAAGTTTTTATTGCACTCATCTGTCATTCTACTTCAACGTGCTGTCATCATGACAAACATGGAAATTTTCGACAGTAGCGGAGGGATACGTAGATGAATCACATGAAAACAAACTCAGTGTTGCAAAACAAATATTTCAGCCTGAAGGAACCAAGTACTAATACGTTTACAGCAGTAACAAATCAAGAAGTGGATTTAAAAAGTACTTCACTACGAAATATTCATATTGAAAATTGCACCAATTGTTCATTCACTTTCAACATTGAGGGTAAAAATAAAGTTTGAGTTAAATTGTTCGTAACGTATTAGTTCCTGTTTCAATGCAAATCGATATTAATAATAAAGTATTCAAGTTGCGCTTTTTATTTTCCTACACCTAGTGCCGCACCTCAATAAATCATTTTTTGCTTTTTGCATGAACGTAGAAAAAATGTTATATGCAACTCGTGCAAAAATTGTTTATTGCACTCGACGTGTTGTCCAACTCGGCCTAACGGCCTCGTCGGACAATTTCACGTCGAGTGCAATAAACATTCACTGTTTGCACTTTTTGCACTTGTTGCATAAATAACTATAAAACTTTGCATCAATTGTTTAAATCCTAGGCACCAGCTAGATAGCTGCAAGTATAACAACTGCAGAAAATGGTCTGCAAAGCATAATTTATTGTTACATATACCTACTATCCGAGCCCATTTCAGAGAGCACAGGCAAGTAGTAGTCGTGATACTACAACCGTACATCATTCAATGGCAAGTGTCGACCTGTGTCAGAAAAAATGTCTTGCTGTCAACGGCAATAGTTCAGATTGCCGATTCAGACGGTATTTTTCATCACTGCAGGGCGCTTCTTGATTCTGGAAGTTAATCCAATTTTATGAGCTCAATATTTTGCAAACTACTCAAGCTCAAAACTAAGAATGTCAACCTCACAATTTTGGGAGTGATTAAAGTTGAATCTGTAATCAAATCTAAATGTCAAGTAGAAATTCATTCAAAACATAATGCATTCAGCTTTGATTAACTGTTTGGTCGTTCCTGAAATAGGTGATAATTTGCCCGACGAAGAAATAAGATCTTCCATCATTTCCATTCCTCCAAACATTCGATTGGCAGACCCAAATTTTTATATTCCTAACGCCATTGATTTACTTATCGGCACAGATTTGTTTTTTGGGAATCTCTGTCAAATTAGGCCCTTTTCTTCCGATTTTGCATAAAACCAAGTTTGGTTGGATCATATCAGGTCCACTTCATGACAGTGCGTTTTTGAAGAATAATACGCTTCATTGTAACTTTTTGAAGAATGTTGACATCCAAGAGCAACTTTCTCGCTTTTGGGAAATTGAGGATTGCTCTGAAGAAAAGGTTTATTCAAAAGAGGAAAAGGCTTGTGAGCTGAATTTCATTTCAACACGTCATATACGTGATGTAGATGGTCGTTTTGTTGTTTCTATTCCTCTCAAGGAGCCAACTGAAAGGTTGGGTGATTCAAAGGCTCAAGCTCTCAAAAGATTTTTAAATCTTGAGCGAAAACTTCAGCGTAATCAGAATTTGAGAGAATTATACGTTTCTTTCATAGAGGAGTATCAAGCATTAGGACACATGTCAAAAATTAACGATGACTCGACTTCAGTTCAATTTTTTCTCCCACATCATGGAGTTCTCAAAGAGCACAAAACTACGAGTAGTGTTCAACGGTTCGTTTCCTTCTTCATCAGGTTGGTCAGTTCACGATATTCAGATGGTTGGTTTCAAACAGTGCAATTACGTTGTCTCGGCAGACATTCGCAAAATGTACCGTCAAATACTTGTCAATTCAACACAAAGAAGTCTACAGCAAATATTTTGGCGTAAAAATCCTACGGAGCCAATTTCTACATTTCAGTTGAATACGGTAACGTACGAAACTTCATCAGCTGCCTTTGTTTCAATTCGATCTCTGTTCCAGCTTTCTGTCGAGAATAAAGAATCGTATCCCAAGGCATCAAGTGTAATTCAAAACGACTTTTATGTCGATGACCCCTTGACAGGGTCAGACTCTTTAGAAGAGCTGACAACCACTTGTACCGGGTAAACCAACTTGACATTTGGGAGAGAAAAAAAACATGGCTGCTGCTTGTCAAATGTCTGGTGAAAAATGAGTCAATGAAAAAACGCTTCATTGGGGGTATGCTAACGTTTTGCGTTTGCGTTCGTGTTAAGCGTTCGCGTTTTCGTTCGAGTTTTGCGTTCGCGTTCGTGTTTTCATTCGCGTTAAGCGTTCGCGTTTTCGTTCGCGTTAAGCGTTTTCATTCGCGTTATGCGTTCGCGTTTTCGTTCGCGTTAAGCGTTCGCGTTTTCGTTTGCGTTAAGCGTTCGCGTTCGCGTTTCCGTTCGCGTTAAGCGTTAGCGTTTTGCGTTCTCGTTCGCGTTCACGTTTTCGTTCGTGTTTTCGCGTTCGCATTCGCGTTTTTGTTCACGTTTTCGTTTATGTATGTACGAAAACAAATGCCTGCAGTGTGTTAGAGTGAGAGGGTGGAGTAAGCGTGGTAGCGAGTGAGATAGAGAGTGAGTTGCTCACTGCTTTGCGTTCATCGTAGTCGAGGAAGATACGTTCCGATAAGGATTTTTCTGGCGCGTAAAGAATAATAATTGTAGATGGAAATATTCAGAGTATGAAAGTGTGATAATAATAATGATGTTTGAAAAATTGTGGAGTAACGGGAGTCGTAGCGTTTCAACGTGCGATCCCAGTAAAAGGAACGTATATACAGCACGTCTCAAAATACATCGATTGAGAGAAAAAAACATGGCGGTTGTCAAATTTGGTATACCGGGTGTAACAACTTGGCATTTTAGAGAAAAAAACATGGCGGTTGTCAAATTTGGTATACTGGGTGTACCAACTTGGCATTTAAGAGAAATAAAACATGGCTGCTGCCATACAGGGTGTACCAACTCGGCATTTGAGAGAAAAACACATAGCAGCTATGAGAATTGGTATACAGGGAGTGTCAAATGAAAATGTTCAGAGAATGAAAGTGTGATAATAATAATGATGTTTGAAAAATTGTGGAGTAACGGGAGTCGTAGCGTTTCAACGTGCGATCCCAGTAAAAGGAACGTTTATACAGCATATTTCAAAATACATCGATTAAGAGAAAGAAACGGTGGCTGTAAAATTTGGTATACCAGGTGTACCAACTAGGCATTTAAGAGAAAAAAACATGGCTGCTGCCATACAGGGTGTACCTTCATAGTATTCAAGAGGAAAAAACATGGCTGCTGCCATACAGGGAGTACCAACATTTAAGAGAAAAAACATGGCAGCTATGAAAATTGGTATACCGGGTGAACCAACGCAACATTTAAGAGAAAAAAACATGACTGCCTGTCAAATGATATGAGACAGAGAAAAAAAACATGGCAGCTGGCAAATTTGGTATACAGGATGTCTCAAAACGCAAAATTTAAGAAAAAAAAACATATCGGCTGCCAAATTTGGTATACCGGGTGAACCAATATGACATTTAAGAGAAAAAAACATGGCTGCCTGTCAGATGTCATGAGACAGTAAAAAAACACAGCATTTAAGAAAAATAAACATGGCTGCTGCTTGTCAAATGTCTGGTGGAAAATGAGTAAATGAAAGAACGTTTCATTGGGGGTATGGAGGTTGAAACCGGCATCAAAATTATTTGTTTATGAAAAACAGCGCAATTTTCGTTGTGTGTTTTCAGCTTGATGTGCAAGCTTACCTCTGTTTCGTTTTCGCTATTCATGGAGGGGTTAGGTAATATTATTTTTGGGAACTATGTTAGTGCCTTTGAGCAGTTGAAATTATTAGTTTTAGAATGACATCTAAAGAACACAGGACAGAAGGTGGGGGAGTTTTGTAGGCGTGTTCCAGAATTGAAGAAAGACGTTCAATTTTATGAAGATAAGGAGAATGTTGTAAGCAGTTGAATAATTTGGATATTCAGGACGAAATGTTGGATCGAAAATTGCCACAATCAAGATATCCATTACGAAGAATTCAACCTCACAGTGTAGAATATGTCGCCGCTGGTGAAAACGAATGTTGTGCTTTTAACTGCAATAATAAATAATGTTTTGTATATGAATGTACCAAATGGCGTGAAATTTATAGCAATATGCGTGAAGGCTGACGATTTCAATTATATATTATATAGAATTCTCATCATAGTATCTACGATATTAGCATGTGTATTGATGAGAGTTGCAAAGGAAATAATTGTAGAAATCAGCAGAAAATGGCTTAAATAAAAATGTTTGTAAATTGAATTTTATTTAATTTTTTTCTTTGACAAATATATGAAACAAAGAATCTACATTTGTTAGTCGGCATATCATTACCTGACATTGAATCGCGGTAAGCGACTTATTTGTCAGATAAGTAAACAGATAGACAACTAGAGAAAACATTATTCGTTGATAACCTTTAGGAAACAATTCCACCTGAACAAAACACACTGTTTATACCTGACTTTTTGATGGTGACAACCTTAGTTGTATAGAGGGATTACAAACGCCAAAGTCGGTACAATCCCCTCGTGAATGTACCTGACGTGTTTTCGTGAGGGAAAAATCGCCCATTTTTCCTCAATAGTTGATGTGTTGAGCAATCTTTGTATCGAGGCTTATAAATAAATTGAAAGAAAACAAACGTTCGTTACCATTGATACGTATAATAAGAGATGAAAAAGGTACTTCCTGTATATGTGATTGAATTCCACGGTCACAGATAAGTGTGTTCGTGGTTTGTTATGTGAATGGGAATATTATGAGCAGATTTTAATTGTTTTTCACATTCAAGATAGCTCAAAATAGACGTTTTTTCACGTTCCAAAAAGAAGGTAAATTTGAAAGCGTCAAAACACCCAAAAAATGCAACCAAATATAAGTCTTACACGCTTCAAAAAAGTTAAAAAATAAAAACGTCAATTCACATAAAAATGCTTACAAAAATAGTCGTTCAAAAATATGATGAAAATCAAGACATGCAAAATACATGTTTACATGTATTTTTTATGTAGATTTGACATTTCGAAATTGTTCAAAATAGACATATTTCACGTTCCAAAAGAAAGTAAATTTGAAAGCGTTGAAATACGCAAAAATTCTACCAAAATATACGTTTTTATAAGCTCCAAAAAAGATAGAAAATAAAAACGTCAACTCACTTGAAAAATATGACCAAAATAGACGTTAAGATTGGAATTTAAAAGCGCAATTAACGCTATCGGAAAAAACATTCTCTACACGCACAGGCTGTCTTCGAGTGTTCTTGAGGGAATATTATCATAACTCCAATTCCTTCTATCGGAAAAACGAAGATATACAGCGAATTGGAGTTATGATAATATTTCCTCAAAAACACTCGAAGACATAGCCTGTGCGTGTAGAGAATGGCTGTAATTATTATTATTTGTCAGGGTGTGCAGAGTCGACGTATTCTGGAGACGAATTCACTTTTCAGCTGTTGGAAAACTCGAATAACTTATCGGATCACCGTTACAAAAACGAACATGTGAATTGCTAGAACAAAAACATAAATATCAAAATATCAATGAAGATTTGAGATTTCAAGTCGAAAGAAACATGCAACAATTTGGTATTCAAGGATTAACACAACTAAATATCTAAGAAAATCAGGAGTTCAGACGATATATACTCGAGGTTGATAGCAGAATAGTTCCAGAATCGTGAAATCAACCAAAAAAAAGACTTGTTATGAATATGAGCAAAACGGAAATAACTCGTTGAAGAAAATGCGGAATCACATCATACAACAATATCAAGAAATTCATTGGAGAAGAAAGGTGCATGAAAAAACAATACGGATAGTTGAAAGGTGCTGAAAATTTTCTTTAAAATGCTCCACTCCGATGAGTCTTCGGAACAAAATTCAAGAGTTGCATTCTCATCAATGTCACCGCTTTAAGTCTATCAAACGTACAAAGGCATACTAGGTAACCTGATCCAAAAAATCAACCCGAGTCAGTAATCGGCGTATGAAGCACTAAACTTTCCGAACGCGGGTTGGTAACTTACGTTAGGGTCCTCATCAACCCGGATAGATTTCCGAAAAGCCGTATTGAAGTCAAGATCGTTTCAATCACATTCCTTTCGATTTGAAGGATCGATATGATTGTAGTAGTAACGACTTGCACCAAAATAAAAATGTTAAATTTTATTGAAATAAATTTTTGTTGATGTTAGTGTTATTGCATTTAGTTTCATGTCTATATCAACACTTTTTTCTGAACGGAATGAAATCAACTTTACTGAATTCATATATATTCTACACAATTATATTATTCGCCTGAACAAAAAAAAATAGATTAAGAAAACGACATTTTTCATGTTCCATATTTATTTCTCATAAATATTCAATACTAAATTCATTCATAAAAAGAAATCAGTTTCGACAGTATATCTTTTATGTCATCCAAAAGTTTACTACTCGGACGTGGAATATCGAACATAATCCAATTGAAGTCTCCTACTTCAATAAGTCTTCTCTGGAACTCATTGTACTTGAAGTAAGTATTTTCTTTAAAAAAATATATGTGGCCGTCCATATAGCGAAATGCTGCAGTGAAATTATTAGGGATGTCTGGAAAAGCATCTTCAATGCGACCTCTAGTGATTATTGCTTTTGCAGTGAAATCCATCCCATTGAATTCAATAAAGGACGCATTGTTATAGAATCCGTAAGATTTCCCTGCATACGATTGAAAGAGGGCGTTTATTTTAGCATTTGGAGATAGAGAGGGAATGTCGATATCTCTTGTTAGTTTTTTTTTGTGGGGTTCAGGAACTTCATATTGATAATGCACCTAGTTCTGAAAAATAGAATCATTTATTGAAACAATGCTGGCTACGAATTTATTTACACACATATACATAAATCAGGACATGGTTTCTTCCAGCGGAATGATCAAATATCAATAATCCAAAGAATTATTGGGTAGGCTTCAAAAAGGCTGATATCATGAGCCAAAACACAATGGATTCTCTTTAACAATGCTAGAGCTTTTATTTTCAAATCAAGCAAATCTCATTTTCAATAAAATCATAAAAATGAACTGATGAGTCAACACTGTGACTGACAACTTCTCACACAGGCACGTGCAAGTCAATGTACCTCATCTCAGTACTGTACATATAATAACACCTAACTTCTCACACAGGCACGTTAGTAGTTATTATATTTCCAATACAGCTCACAGACATGTAACTTCTCACACAGGCACGTTACAAGTCCTTCGCTTCTCGAAAATCCAACAAAAGCAGGCAACTCCTCACCAAGCCACGTTGCAAGCCAAAAAAACACTCAAATCAGTCTGATAATAGGTAACTTCACACACAGGCACGTTACAATCATTAGGCTAAAATGAATACAACGGTGATATGCAACTTCTCACACAGGCACGTGCAAATCACCGAATGACATGTAACTTCTCACACAGGCACGTTATAATGTCCTTGGTTTTTCGAAAATCCAACAAAAGCAGGCAACTTCTCACAAAGGCACGTTGCAAGCCAATAAACACTCAAATCAGTCTGATAATAGGTAACTTCACACACAGGCACGTTACAATCACCAGGCTGAAATGAATACAACGGTGATATGCAACTTCTCACACAGGCACGTGCAAATCACCGAATGACATGTAATTTCTCACACAGGCACGTGCAAATCACCGAATGACATGTAACTTCTCACACAGGCACGTTACAAGTCCTTGAATTTTCGATAGCTAAACAATATATATTCACTCAATTCCAATGTGCTAAGACTCATGTACAACCAATAAATACCCAAATAAAACCTCTTTTCAAAACACTACTTTTGTAAACATCAATACAAATATCAACAAGTACTAAATATTTAGTATTGAAGAAAAGCTCCGTACCAATGATCGTAAGAGCAAAACACAAATTCTTCAAAATATGTGTTTGCCATGAGTGGAACTTTCCTCAGAATTTATTCTGTTTAATAATCGACAATCAAATGAAAACACATCCAATAAAAATATATTGAAACACACTGATTCGGAGTAACAACGTTTTTCTTCCATTAATGGAAAACTCCAAACTTTATTGCATCAAACAGGTATTAAACCTTTCAAATCAAAGATAATATCAACAAACCCAAATAAATATAATTCCTACCTTTTATTCCAACCATAGGTATCACTTCAACACAAAATGAATATATTTAAACAATCCCCCAAGAACAATGATTTCAGAAACTCCATACCAACTCTCGAGTCAACACCAACTTACCTCGCATTTTCCATGCTATCTTTCTCGCCTCCCGCCAGCCAAACGTTTTTGTTGAAGATCCCTAAAAACCGGCATATGACGATGCGCGGTACATGACTAATATACCGGGTGGCTACGGAAGTATTGCCTACGGAATATCTCAGTTATTGTATGAAGTAGGTTTGTGAAATTTAGAGCGTCGATATAATGACATAAGAGCTAGAATTTGAGCATATTGACATGTCGAAGTTAACGTCCGGTCTGACCGGAAGTAACATCAACTTTCTTATTTTAAATGGAAACCCTTTTTTTTTCTTTTCGCTTTATTCAGCATTTCTAATGACATATCACAAGTTGGTATCTAACCAGAAACTAGATCAGAAAAAAATTATTATTGAAATTCACCGAGTAGGCCGTGGAAGCAAAATGAAAGCCAAAAATTGAAAAGTTGGCTATGGAAACCATACGTCACTTGATAACAGTTGCTACTACTGTGATATTTTATTTTCATTCGTCGGCGTTATAAAAAGCCGCCAAAAAAAATATTGGAAAAATTGGGAAAAAAACAATACTCTGTAGGTCCATAACTTAAATAGGAACATACAACTTTTTCTTGCCTGTACTATTCAGCATAACCATTCCTTTCTAATGATATAATAGAAAGTAATTTTTTGAAATGAAATACCAAAAAATCCAATTATTATTCTTCAAATAACGAAAAATCAGATTTATCGAAAAAAAATATTCAAATTGATAGGATTAAAGATAAAATAAATTCAAAACAAATGTTCGAAATGCATTCCCTCAGCGTCAATACATTTATTGACTCTGGTGATATTTTCATGTAAAACGTTTCTCAACATTTGGGGCGTGATATCTTGGAAAGCTCTACGAATTTTTACTTCTAGCTCATGTAGAGTTGTAGGCTGTGTGGAATACACCCTATTTTTAAGATGCCCCCATAGAAAAAAGTCGCACGGAGTAAGATCAGGTGACCTTGGTGGCCACCTGACTGGACCATGGGTTGTTATAAGTCTCTCTTGAAAGCGATTTTGAAGATAATTTCTCGCTATTCTTGAATTATGCGGAGGGGCGCCATCTTGCTGGAAGTACATTCTCTCAGTTATTTCCGCTGGTAGGTTGTTAATAAATTCCCAAATTTCATTCGTTAAAAAATTAAAGTATCTCTCTCCGGTTAGTTGGCCTTGAAAAAGAATGGGGCCAACAATATGAGTTCCAACTATTCCTGCCCAAACATTCACACCAAATCTCTCCTGTAAGCCGCCTTGTCGAAACCGGTGCTCGTTTGCTATCGCCCAGTACCTGGAACAAAAGACCGTTCACACTCTTAGCACTTACACTTCGACTATCGACAATAATCCAAATAAAGTACAGTACCTGCCTTGTATTATTCCTGTTAAATAATCCATTGTTGGTAAATCTTGACTCGTCCGTAAACAAGATATAATAGTTAAATAGGTGATTCTCAGCATTTTGTCGAAGAAACCAATTACAATATTCCAGGCGCCTTTCACCGTCATTTTCATACAAATATTGATGCAACTGATACTTGAAGGATTTCAATCGATGTTTTTTCAAAATTTTCCTAGCAGAGTCCTTACTTATAGCTAATTCGGCGCCAATCTGCCTTGAGGAAATTGTGCTATCATATTGTACTAAAGCTAGTTAATTTCAGTTTCCTCATTAATAACAAATGCTTCTTGGTCTTCGTGAACATCAGGCTCAGTTCTTAATTTTTCTTTAAGCCACTGGAAATACCTTCTTGACGGTTGCTGCCTCCCTGGATATCGCTCCAAATATAATCGTTCAGCGGCATACGAATTTTTTAAACATTCACCATAAATGAGAAGCATGTCAATTTGTTCGGTTCGTGAATAACGGGGCATTTTTTTAATATTCCACTAACTGATTTCGATTTCCAAACCCTTTTAAAATGGCAGAATCAAAAACACTACTTTGAACGTCAAAATACTATGGATAGCAGCGTTCGTGACAGCTCTCATTTCTTTTTTGTTTCATTCCAAAATACATCTTAATCAGCCTACTTAATATTTTGGTTCGAATGATTATTGCAATGGAATGATCATTCTGAATAGCACAAACATCGTCCATAGGTAGATATTAGAATATCTATGGACGATGGCACAGACCAAGTACGTTTATGTTCATATTTAAACCTAGAACCTACAGGATATAATTTACCATTCCACATTATTTTTAATTTTATTTTTGCGTATGGCGATAATCTGTTTTGTTATTTGAAGAATAATAATTGGATTTTTCGGTATCTCAGTTCAAAAAATTATTTTCTATTATATCATTAGATAGCAATGGTTATGTTGAATAGTAAAGGCAAGAAAAAGTTGTATGTTGCTATTTAAGTTATGGACCTACAGAGTATTGTTTTTTTCCCAATTTTTCCAATATTTTTTTTGGCGGCTTTTTATAACGCCGACGGATGAAAATAAAATATCACAGTAGTAGCAACTGTTATCAAGTGACGTATGGTTTCCATAGCCAACTTTTCAATTTTTGGCTTTCATTTTGCTTCCACGGCCTACTCGGTGAATTTCAATAATAATTTTTTTCTGATCTAGTTTCTGGTTAGATACCAACTTGTGATATGTCATTAGGAAGGGAATTGAATGCTTAATAAAGCGAAAAGAAAAAAAAATAGGGTCCATTCAAAATAAGAAAGTTGATGTTACTTCTGGTCAGACCGGAAGTTAACTTCGACATGTCAATATGCTCAAATTCTAGCTCTTATGTCATTATATCGACGCTCCAAATTTCACAAACCTACTTCATACAATAACTGAGATATTCCGTAGGCAATACTTCCGTAGCCACCCGGTATACTGGACGTACCATCATAGGCTGGCGTTCGGCAATGGAAAACTCCTAACACTCTATCGATTTGTAAGCTGGGGAATGCACTAGAATAAAATCTATTTCTGCTGGCAACCAATAAATTACCAGTACTAGTTTGGAAAATGTGATATATACCATTGGTAGCCAGTTCATTGGGTAGATAATCCTTGAGTTTTTCAGGTTCAGTAATTTTCTTTTTTTTATCCTTAATATCTACTTTCCAAAATAAATCCTTCACAATGATATATAATCGAAAGCTTGGAAAGCCTGGGGAGTACGCCAAAAACATTGAATTTGGTGGAGATGTAACTTTACTTAAATTTTTACTAACTTCAGGTGAATGATGAAGGTGGTGTTTACCTGTAGTACGAACTGCAGGAGAAGTTTTGAGAGTCGTGGTAGTTATCCGGGTTGCAGGAGAAGTTTTGCGTGTTGTGGTGGTTGTCCGGGTATTAGTTGTAGATAGAGGTGTTTTGCGGGACGTGGCAGTTATCCGGGTAGTAGTTGTAGATGGAGGTGTATACTTAGGTATAGGAAGAAATTGATTCTTTCGACCATACAGCACCTCAAGTCCAGTTATGTCATCATGATGTATAGGACGAAATTGTTGCTGATACCATGGAAACATAATGGCTTTCTCTGTATCACAATGAGCCAATCCTAGAGAATGATCAATTTCATGAACAGCAGTCATTAGTAAATTTGTATATCCATAGTGCATTTCACCATCTCCTGTATACCAGTTTTCTTCGCTATCAAAATGAATTTCTCTACAATTTTCAGGTGCTTGAGGAAAGTAAGCGTGAGCAAGAATATTACCAGAGAAAAACCACATTAAGCGGTACCCATACAAGAACTACGAAATTGATGCTCCAGTTTTACAAATGTTATCGCAATATCTGATTTTTTAGGTATTTCCATCATTTCAAATTCCAAAGTTGATGCATTCTCCCACATTTCGAACACAAGGAGATATTCATCATAAGTCTTATAATTGTCAAGTGGATAGCGAGATAAATACCAACTCAAACGAGTTTTATTCCATTTAGTGTGCACTCTATATTCATTTTCAGCTTGCTGACATCTGGGTCTCGCAATGAAATTCTTCGTTTCGTTATTCAAACTCCCATCTACAGGTAAATTATAACGTTCTTGAAAATCACTAAGAGCTGTCGAAAACTCTGTCTGTGAATTATTACCAACATATCCATACATTTCAAGGTACTTTTGCATAATACTTGATGAACTGTCAACTATTGTTGTTACTGCTGCAGTGACAGTCCAGTGTCATTATGAGAAGCAATATGTTCTCCATTCTTAACGCTAGTATGCAATAGAATGAGCCAACCAAGGAAATAAATATACTTATATGCAAAGTAGAAAATGTCTGAATATTTTCCATAATTCCACTTAGCTACATAAATCATACAATAATTTATTTTCATAATACAACAGATAATCCCTCAAAGCGTTAGCGTACACGATATCTATGGATTTTTCATATAAGTAACATTTTACGTTGTTATTCTTTGAACGAAGCAGTTTCAGCGACCCATTTACCCCTCTTTTTCCAAAAAAAAAAAAAAATCTTAAACTTATTTCAATGAACACCAACTACTAAATAGAATAATAAATGCCCACTCACACATTTACTTTTCGTTGCAATGACTTCGAGTTTTTACGACTTTCTTCGATTTTTTCAACCTCTAGAAATAATTTCTCTTGTGTTGTTCCTCAAAGCTCCGTTCTGTAGACACTAACACCATAAATGTCGCAACCGACCAAAGTTTTCACCTTTTTACGGCTACGACGTGCAACGTAAGCTTCACATGTAGTTGATACTAAAACATCTGGTCATATTTTTCAAGTGAGTTGACGTTTATATTTTCTATCTTTTTTGGAGCTTGTAAAAACGTATATTTTGGTCGAATTTTTGCGTGTTCCAACGCTTTCAAATTTACCTTCTTTTGGAACGTGAAAAATATCTATTTTGAACTATTTCGAAATGTCTAATCTGCATAAAAAATACATGTAAAACATGTATTTTGCATGTCTTGATTTTCATCATATTTTTGAAAGTGAAAACGACTATTTTTGAAAGCATTTTTGGGTGAATTGATGATTATATTTTTTAACTTTTTTGGAGCGTGTAAAACTTATATTTTGGTTGCATTTTTTGGGTGTTTTAACGCTTTTAAATTTACCTTCTTTTGGAACGTGAAAAAACGTCTATTTTGAGCTATCTTGAATGTAAAAAACGATTAAAATCTGCTCGTAATATTCCCATTCACATAACAAACCACGAACACACTTATCTGTGACCGTGGTATTCAAACACATATACAGGAAGTACCTTTTTCATCTCTTATTATACGTATCAATGGTAACGAACGTTTGTTTTCTTTCAATTTATCTATAAGCCTCGATACAAAGATTGCTCAACACATCAACTATTGAGGAAAAATGGGCGATTTTTCCCTCACGAAAACACGTCAGATACCTTCACGAGGGGATTGTACCGACTGTGGCGTCTGTAATTCCTCTCTACAACGAAGGTTGTCACCATCAAAATGTCAGGTATAAACAGTGTGTTTTGTTCAGGTGGAACTGTTACCTAAAGGTTATCAAAGAACAATTTTGTCTCTAGTTATCTATCTGTTTACCGCGATTCAATGTCAGGTAATAATACGCCGAATAACAAATGAAGATAACGAATTGTTTGTTTCATATATTTGTCAAAGAAAAAAATTAAATCAAATTCAATTTACAAACATTTTTATTTAAGCCATTTTCTGCTGATTTCTACAATTATTTCTTTTGCAACTCTCACCAATACACATGCTAATATCGTAGATACTATGATGAGAATTCTATATAATTCAAATTCCAATTTTGACCTCCTTTTCTGTCTCATTGCTTGCACTGGAACAACCTCCTCCGTATTTGTATCAATTTCTCGAAAATCTTGAAGTACGAGCTTCAATTTGTACTTGAATGATGTATTCTTTGGTATTGCTCCCGAAAAAACTGCTAACTGGCCTTCATTCACCGATGTCAAACGCAATGTTTCCCATTGTGTTCTGTTAAATGCACGATCGAAATCGTCAGTCTTCACGCATATTGCTATAAATTTCACGCTATTTGTTACATTCACATACAAAACATTATTTATTATTGCAGTTAAAAGCACAAAATTCGTTTTCACCAGCGGCGACATATTCTACACTGTGAGATTGAATTCTTCGTAATGGATATCTTGATTGTGGTAATTTTCGATCCAACACTTTGTCCTGAATATCCAAATTATTCAACTGCTTTACAACACTCTCCTTACCTTCATAAAATTGAACGTCTTTCTTCAATTCTTGAACACGCCTACAAAACTCCTCCACCTTCTGTTTGTGTTCTTTAGATGTCATTCTATCACTGATAATTTCAACTGCTCAATGGCACTAACATACTTCCCAAAAATAATATTACCTAACCCCTTCATTAAAAGCGAAAACGAAACAGAGGCAAACTTGCACATTAAGCTGAAAACACACAACGAAAATTGTGCTGTTTTTCATAAACAAATAATTTTGAGTGAAAATTGTCCAGCTGTGTGCACGTTCCAATGTAATTGAATGAAGAAAAGTTGTATTTCGTGCAGAAATTTATTTATAAAATCACAGCAAAGCGCTTTCGACTATAAAGTCATCATCAGTGCGTACCTGTAAGTAAGTGACATTGAATTGAATTTAAGAAATTTTGATAATGAGAATTTTGAAAATTGAAAAATTACTTACTCGTCAGGTGTACAAGAGCCAGACCATAAAAATATCATGTGTCCAGAGGACCATGTAAAATTTAAAAAGGGGACATCATATGAATAACATTTAAAAAAAGTCCTTATTCCAGGATTAGCCTGGATAAAAGTTTCAACAGGCAGAGTAACACATGTCTGTTGGAGCTTAGTCTACTGTTAAACTAAATGAATTTAATTGACATTGTGTCGAAAGTTGACAATGACAATGACGTTTGGCTTAGAACATTAACTTCTAGAAACACTGATCTGTGTTTTGAAAATTTTTAAATGACCAATTAGTCAAATTAATCTGTAAATAATAATATTTAAATTTATAGTTCTGTTAATCTAAACCTAAGGAAATGTGACAAACCGGGAGAAAAGTCTAATGAGAACCTCAACCCGATGTGCACAGAACCTGGTTCAAGAAACAGTCTCTTGGGAATTTGTGAAACCAATTCTAAGCTCAGGATCATGGGACAGGTTTAATGAGAACCTTCACAGTTCCCAAAGCGTCAAAAAGGTAGCCCAAAACAAGAGGCACCATTAACATAAAAGATTTAAGAAAGTTTCTACAGGCAGAGTAACACATGTCTGCTGAAGCTTAGTCTGCTGTCTAACTAAATGAATGAAAATTGACATTGTGTCGAAAGTTGACAATGACAATGAAGTTATGGTATAGAAAATGACCTAGAATAAAAATATTGATCTGTGTTTTGCATGGGGGGTCAAGTGTCACATCGTTGAAAAGATAATTCAGTTCTCTTCATAACCACCTAATTTTTTTTGAAATTCGTTAATATGTTTTTTGCAAATAAAATTCGAAATATCAAATAAAAAAGTGGATCCGAAAAGAACTCATACCTCGATAAATTTGTACGGATTGTTGTAGAACAATGAAACCAAAAACATTTCGAAGGGTATTACCGCTACTACTTTTTGAGATAAGAAACATTGCAATTACTCGACAGATGGCACCTGGGGCACATTAATTCGAAAATTTCGAAAGGCATAAAAATCGAAATTGGAGAAAAAATTTCTCAACTTAATTCAAAAATATTCAGATGGTTGTAAAGAGAATTGAATTCTCTTTTCAACGATGTGACGCTTGACCCCCCATGCCATTTAAAATTTTTGAGTTGATGTGTCCCCCCGCGCCCCTTGTCGAGCAATCACCATATTTTTTGTTTCAAAAAGTACTATCTGTGAAACCCTCCAAACGGTTTTTTTTCATGTTTGTACGTTGAACCGTTCAAAAGTTAACAGGGGGGGGGACTAAAAAAAGCCGCACTGTATGATGCTTTTGCTGAAGAGTATACTGAAGAAAAAAAATTTGCTAACTCATTAGCGGTTTCTCCATCATCAATATTTTTACTGTTGTAATTGAAAGTACCAATATTAGAATTCGTTTTTCCTTCACACGATATGAAATTCCAAAATCCACTCAAATCTTTCTGCAAATCATTTTCAATTTTTTCTATATATTTCTTTTCTTCTAGTTTAATGAGTTTTTTAAGTGCCTTTCTCATTTGAATATACTTATCTCTATAAACGTTAGATATGAATCTTCCCGATGAACATTTTTTAAAGTGTTACATATGTGGAACATAAACTTAACGTCTTATAAATGATGGTCAACATCATCAATATGTATCCATCAAACGTATTTTCTGAGGCGAAAAGTCCCAATTTTCAGCGTTGTATCAACGTCATACTTCAATGATCATATTTTCATTATCAAAATGACGTATCATGCTCATTGTCCAAATAGCATATTATAACATATGTCAAGTAACTGATTCAAAACTTATGTTTCCAATACGACGGTCTTTTCTGAGGCGATAAGTCCCAACTTTCAGCGTTGTATCAACGTCATATTTCATTGATCTCATTTTCATCATCAAAATGACGTATTATGCACAATGTCCAAAGAACATATCATAATATATTTCAAGTAAGTACTTAAAAAGTCAGGTTCCCAAGACTACGGTCCTTTCTGAGGCGATATGTACTAAGTTTTAGCGTTTTATCAACGTCATACTTCATTGATCATATTTTCATTGTCAAAATGACGTATTCTGCAGAAGTCCAGCGAAGTGGTCGAGGTGTTAGAGCGTTTGGCTTCCACCCAGACGGTCCTGGTTCGATCCCCGGTCGTGTATCACTGAGCTGAAGTGGTTCGGATTCCACTTTCATTTAAACTGTAGGTCCCGGATCTCCCTTGCTCGCACAAGCTCTGCTTTTGTGGGGTTTTCTCCGAAAACCTGGGAGTTTCGTAAAAACAAATTATACAAATTAAAAATTATATTGTAGATACAAGCCAAGCAGCCTATTAGGCACTTTGTGCATGTTATCATGGTAACCCAAGAGGTCCAATAACTAATGGACAATTCACAAAAGCTTTCGATAGTATTCATATACTGTTACTGAGTTTGAGATGATGCTTCGTAACTTCAATAGCAGCGACACTTATCGTTGGGTAGAATTCTTCATATTGATTATATTGATCAATATCTAAACATATTTTTTAAGGTAAGTATTTAACTTACGTCAGGCAAAGTATGCAAAAATACATAATTATTTGATCGTAAAATGGATCAATTTGAATGAATCATTTTCATAATTATATCATGAGGAATGTAAAATATGCACATTTCGTCTGATACCAAGGAAACTTTGAAGGGACAATTTTTGTAAACATATATAAATGATACATTTACATTTGATTTTCAAAATGATCGTCACCTAGGAGATATATAAACGATATAATAGTTTACATTGATTATTTTGATCAATAACTGAACATATTTCTTTAGATATTCAACTCACGTCAGTTAAAGTATGCAAAAAAGTACCCAAAGTTAAATAGTTATTTGTTCATAAAATGGATCGATTCAAATATGATATTTTCAGTACCACATTACGAAATATGTAAAATATTCATAATTTGCCTAATGTCTGGAAAAATTTGGAGAGACAATGTTAGACAATGTTTGGAAACATATCAATAATATGTTTATATCCGATTTTCAACATTACCATCACTCAAGAGATATGTATATGATGATAATCGATATAAACTATTATTTATATCGATTATTTTGATCAATAAATGAAGAAATTTTTTTAAATATTCAATTTACATCAGGCAAAGAATGCAAAAATATATAGTTATTTGGTCGTTAAATGTATCTAATCTAATATAATATTTTCATTACTATGTTAGGAAATTTGTAAAATTTTCATATTTTTCCTGTTGCCAGAAAAACTTTGGAGAGACAATGTTTGGAAACATATATAAATAATATGTTTATTCAAAATTTTCAAAATTACCATCGCTCAAGAGATATATAAATGATATAATTCTTTTTATTGATTAATTACATCAATAAGTGAACATATTTGTTCAGGTGTTTAACTTACGTTAGAAAAAGTATGCAAAAATACATGGTTATTTGGTCAGAAAATGTATTGATCTGAATGAAACGTTTTTATTACCATATCATAGAAAACGAAAAGTACACATATTTTGTCTGACACCAGGATAACTTTCGAGAGACAAAGTTTGGTAACATATATAAATAATATGTTTACATTCGATTTTTAAAATTATTATCACCGAGGAGATGTATCCACGATGGAATAGTTTATATCGATTATTTTGATCAATAAATGAATATAATTCTTTAGTCATTCAACTCACGTCAGGTGAAGAAGTATGCAAAAATACATAGTAATTCGGTCGTTGAATGGATCGAATATTTTCATTACTATATTAGGAAATATGCAAAATATTCATATTTTGCCTCATGCCAGGAAAACTATGGAGAGACGATTCTTGGAAACACATATAAATAATACGTCTTCTTTTGGTTTTCAAAATTATCGTCACTCAAGATATGTACTAATGATATAATAATTTTTATTTATTATTTCAATCAATAAGTACATATTTTTTTGGGAGCATATAAATTACGTCTGACAAAATATGCAATAATACGTAGTTATTTGGTCCTACTATTGATTATATTGACGAAGATGTATATATGATTATATTTAAAAAAGTTAGATATTTTCATATCTATCTTGATGTCTGCAAATTATTCAAGAGAGAATATATGAAAAAGTACATAAAAAATATGTTTATTTGAAATCTTCAAAGTTATCATCATTCAAATGATACATTCGTGATTATGCAGTGTTGATCGTTTGATTTGATCAAAAATGCAACATAATTGAAATGTGTTAAAGCGAACGTTCGACATGAAATGGTTTAATTTTGGTATATCATATAGTCATGAGTATGACCGATTTTTGAAGTACGCATCGGTTAAGTTCATTCAACATAACGCATGAGACATCTGATGAAAACCATTATATGACTTATAATTATAAAGTTGAATGTTTACCGGGTTAATTTCGTATACTTCACCTTTTCTTTTAGCATGCTCTTCATTTCGTCTGTGAACCAAATCGGAAATCATTTAAAATTACTGAGTATTACGCTCTTGGGTACACATTCATATATTATTTCGTACCATTTTTTGTAAAAGTTGTCTAAAGCTACGCTCACATTAGTTGTTTCAGACAATGGTAATGCTGTTACTTGATTTGAGGAAATCTGCTTTTTTATAATTGTACCTTGACTCTTTAGAAATATATTAATTTAATTTTGTGTCCCAATCTAAAGTGATTGAGATGTCCAGAGCAGGATGATATGCGTCTTCTTTCATGAAAGGAAGGAAGTCCCTAGTTACCCTGCACAGAGAGAAAAGACTGCAGCAGGTTCATGCACAACGTTGTGTAAGTTGTGTAAGACACAGTTGTGTAGATATTTTACACAATTGTCCATTCTTTCATCATACGCGTTTTGTGATATTCAATAAATATTTGTGCAAGTCAATTTGTATAATATTCATGCACTTCCACATTGCCTAAAAATACACAAAAATATGCACATCTACCATAACACAATTTATATGGTAAACATCCTCAACGCATTTGAACTCATCTTACACCCGTCGTGTACTTTCTATTTGACATGCACAAATTGTATACTATTTCAACACAATTACGTAATTTGCCACAACTTGACCAAGGAGTCATCTCACCCAACTAAATACGCATGCGCGGCACTCCAAATATTAATTGTTTGATTGTTTCATGCTGATCGAAGGGCGAAGCTGGTTAAGTGTACCTAACCTATTATTTCTCTCTCTCTCTCTCTTCATTTATTGTCCTTCTGCTTCCATTCGGCGCAATTTGAACATGCCTTGCTGCGAGAAATCCGTTCCCATCCGGCCTCTAACCGGCGTAGACAGCAAAGCTGTATCGGGGGGACGCAGTTGTCTTGCTGTAGGCAATACTGCATCCCATATTAATTTACACTTTTCTATTTTTAACAAACACTTTAAACTTTGGTCGATGCACGTCCTCAGACGGCGGACAGTACACACATTAACCTGACTTCCAACACAAGGCGGCCGTCTGACCTCAACCACTGCCGGAAGTCGAATGAACCTATTATTTATTATTTGCTCATGTGTATATGGTTTTGTGTCACATGGAAGTGTTAGAATATTTGCAAACTGATACCAATATTTGAAGGTTGGTATTGCTATCATTTTTTGTTATTACATGAAACCTACATACTGACTCATTTTCATCATTTTTAACGGTTTGAAAGGTGTATCATACTAGCATGTCTTTGCATAACAGGAGCAATGAGGTCAACTCCAACAGCAGCAATAGAGGTCATTCTTGACCTCACTCCTCTCCATCTCATGGTGAGGAGAACTGCTTGAAGAGCAGACCTGAGGTTGGCCAAAGTCGGACTCAAAGGGACAGCACACAGTGTAAGGAGCTCAACCCCCACCGGAAGTGCACACCTTGCCGAAGAAGAACTCAATAAAACTGAAGAAGAAATGAGAGCAACATACTGGCAAAGACTTCTAGGGCTAAGGCAGGCCAAAGATCTCCTCGGCAATTTCAACCGAGCAAGATCGAAAACACTGATTAACCTCAGCAAAATTAGTCTGAAGACAATCACAGGATTTCTAACGGGGCATTGCAGACTCAAAGAACACCTAAGGAAGCTAGGCTTGGAGGAGGACAACACCTGCAGATTCTGTGGGGAACATCCAGAAACACCTCACCACATATTGATTGAGTGTTATGCTGTACACCACAAAAGATTAAATATACTGGGATCACACCAGCTGACTGTGGAAGAAATACCACAAATGGACCCCCTCAAAATCCTATAATTCCTTAAGGAATTGAGGCTTGAGGGGCTGCTGTAAACGAGAACACCTTGAGATAGCAGAAGAAGATGGGGCACAATAGATCTAACTAGGTCGCAGCGCATCAGTCACCATCCATACCTACCAATACCAAAAGGTGTATCATCATGTATCATGTATCATCATACTTCCTACTTGAATAAATATAGTTTGAAACGAAGATTACTTCAAACTTTATTATTATTCAACGTGTTCCAAAATAACAAAATGTATGGTTCATTTATATTATATTATGTTTGGTATTTTCTGTGTTTGTTATTTTATTTGTAATTAGAGCTTACAGTTCAGTTATTTTTGTTATTAGTTCTTCGTGATAAATAAACATTATTTGAATGAAATTGAATTTTATTTCAACCTTCTGGAAAATGAAGCTTATAATTTCTGAACAGAATAAGATATGAAGAAGCGAGCAGGTTGAAACTGATTCTTATTCTTTACTTATTCCAATTGGATGTTATGTTGCTCAAGTGTATCCTTTCTTAAAATTATAAATGGAACCAATAAAAATTGGCCTTGCTTTGTAAACAAATATGTACAATATACCTACACAATTCGTGTATGCGGAGTACAAAAATTTGTGACATTTTTTGTATCCTATATTTAAAATACCAACACAATTTGTACAAACTAGGTACACAAATTGTTGCCATTCATTAAAATTTATGCATAAACAGTATACAAGTTGTTGACACTCGTTACACATCATACCGATCAATTTTGTATTTTGTGTATAGAATTAAAACTAAACTATTCAGAATAATACAACACTGTAGTGTATCGTTTATACACAATATCTCTAATACAATATTATTGAAGAAAAATGAACAAATTGGTGCTGTCAACTTTTTAGATACAAATTGTGCTGAAATTATTTACAATTGTGTAGAAAACATACTGTAATGTATTTATAGTCCAATTACCTCTAAAATAATTTATTTTACGAAATACAATGATACAATAACACAATACTCTAATTTACATAACAATCACGGGACTAGGTATTTATATTCGACTTTCACTTCACTGACTGTCCGTCCGTCTGCTGCGTAGTTCTTTTTATATCGAACGCCCACTTCTCCAAAAGCTTATGAAATTTCTCGTGAAGCCTCGAATCTTCCAGATTCTTCTCGGTGCATAGCGCAACAACAGTTAGCCGCGGCCGAGTGCCGGCTACGTAAGAGTTCAGGTCCGGCATCGCCCGCAGCTTCGCCACATTGCCCCCTTCTTAGAGATATTTTGTCCCGAAATGTCTTCCTTGGAGTGTGTCGATATTTGCCGAATTCCCCATATCTGAATCGTGAAGTTAGATGGAAATAACACTCCACAGTCTTCATGTTAGGTCGTGGAATAGGATTACAGCAAACCAAAATTTGGATGCCGCTGGATCGGAATATCGTCTCCAACATACTTTTTATAACTCTCCAATCCAGCCCATCAATACCACAGGATAATTTTGGGATTGCCAAGTCCACCAGATTCTGGTCCACCATCGTATCTCTCAGTTGGGTGAGGCTCCTCCAGACATCTTCATAGGACGGTTTATCTTGGGAATGCTTCTTGGTCACCAGGTAGTAAATGTTCCTCTGGCCCTTCTTCAGCTATAGCACACCTCCAATTTCTGGATTCTTTTTCCGTAGTGTTTGGAGTTGGCCAAATTTCTTGGAGAACACTACAGCGATGCCCCTGGACGAAGATCTTCTGCGACGCAGTGTACTAGGGCGTAATCGACTGGCACTTTGAAAAGGTCCCGTGGCTCCTCCCGAGTTACCCCGTGTGACACTTTCTGTCCATTTGAGTATAAGGACATGAATTTCTGGAACGTCATCGCATCCTCTGGTGGTCTGAGGGTGCGGACTTGGTCATGATTTCCAGCGTAAGGGGCCAACCTGTTGAAATGAACGACCCTGGGTTTACCTCTGGGGGGCTTGTGGATTCGGTAAAGCAGGTCGTTTATCCTCTTGATGATCTTGTACGGACCTTCCCATGAATTCCGTAATTTCGGTGACAGGCCCCGGCGACGCATCGGGTTGTACAGCCAAACTAGGTCACCAACCTGAAATCCTCCAGCATCGGCATTGATGTCATAAGTCGCTTTCATTCGGTCCCTGGCACTCTGGATGTTCAAACGGACTCGTTCGTGGATGTCCTCCATTCGCTGCCGGAGTTTGCTGACGTAGTCCTCTCCCGCGGTATCCTGTCCTGGTCGCATCCCAAACTTTAGGTCACAGGGAAGTCGCAGCTCTCGGCCCATTATGATACTTGCAGGGGTTTGGCCGGTCGACTCGTGTACTGCGCAACGGTAGGCCATCAGGAACAAATGGAGATACTGGTCCCAGTCTTTTTGATGGTCAGAGACTACCTTGGACAAGTGGCGATTGATAGTCCTGTTCATCCTCTCAACCATTCCATCGGACTGTGGATGTAGAGCTGTGGTTCTCGTCTTTCGGATGTTCAGCATCTGGCACATTTCTGCCTTGGTCCGAGTGCAGCTCCAAGGGGACGCCGAATCGACATATCCACTCTTTCACCAAGACGTCCGCGACGGTGATAGCTTCCTGGTTGGGCAGGGCATAGGCTTCGGCCCACTTGCTGAAATAGTCCATTGCCACAAGGATGTATTTATTTCCGTGATCTGATACAGGGAACGGGCCGGCAATGTCAATGGCGATTCTTTCGAATGGACTACCTACGTTATACTGACGCATCGGGGCCTTGGGTCGTGTCCGAGGTCCATTGCTGGCAGCGCAAACAGCACACTTTCTGCACCAGTCATTGACATCAACTTGACAATTGACCCAGTAAAACCGTTGCCTTACTTTCTGCAGGGTCTTCGTCACACCCAGATGTCCTCCAGCAACTCCATCATGGATCTCTCGGAGTACTTCCTGCCTTCTGTTCTTGGGCACCATTATCTGACGTCTGTCTTCCCCACCATCTTCGGACTCCAATACACGTTTCAGGACCCCATTGTCCAGGGTAAGGGAATTCCATTGGGCCCAGTAGGATTTGACTGCTGGGGAATACCTTGCGATTTCCTGCCATGTCGGTCTTTGATTACTCTTTTTCCAGCCGACGACTAAACCTAGATCTGGATCGCTTTCTTGGTCTTTCTGGACCTCGTTGTCATTCCAGTTGTTGTCAACTGCCGTGGTTCTACAAATCGCTGCTTCCTTCTCTTCTGCTCGTCGGCAGTGTGAGCAGTCGTCTGGGCATGGTCTCCTTGACAGAGCATCTGCGTTCTTGTGGCCACTCCCTGCTCGATATTCGATCTCGAAGTCGAATTCTTGGAGTCTTTCGATCCAACGTGCTACTTGGCCCTCGGGGTTTTTGAACTGTAGAAGCCACTTAAGGGCTGCGTGGTCGGTTCTTAACAGGAATCTTCTCCCGTACACGTATTTATAAAAGTGTTCTACTCCCTTGACAACAGCCAACAGTTCTCGTCTGGTGACACAGTAGTTACGCTCCGGTTTACTGAGAGTTTTACTGAAGTAACCGATGACCTTCTCTTGCCCATCCTGGATCTGGGACAAGACAGCTCCAACTCCAACGTTGCTGGAATCCGTGTCCAAAATGAATTTTCCACTCGGAGGGGGATAACTTAGAATCGGTGCATTGAGCAATGCCCCCTTCAGCGTCCTGAACGAGTCTTGGCATTCTTCGGACCATTGGAATTTTGTTTGACCTTCCGTGAGCCTGGTCAGTGGTTTAGCGATGTTGGCAAACCCCAGCACATATCGGCGATAGTATGTGCACAAACCAAGGAAACTTCGTAGTTGGTGTATGTCTTTCGGGATAGGCCACTCCTTCACTGCTTTAATCTTCTCGTCTTCCACTGCTACTCCGCGCCCAGAGACAACATGGCCAAGGTAACGTACTTCTTTTTGGAACAGGTGGTATTTCTTGGGGCTCAGCTTCAATCCAGAGTTTCTCAGTCGCAGGAATACCTCCTCCAGGTTTTTAACGTGGTCTTCGAACGATTTGCCAACTACAATGATGTCATCGAGATATACCAGACACGTCCTCCATGAGAGTCCTTTCAGAACCGTCTCCATTAATCTCTCGAATGTTGCTGGAGCATTACAAAGTCCGAATGGCATGACGGTGAAATGCCACAGTCCTGAGCCGATGGTGAAGGCTGTCTTTTCTCTATCTTCTGGAGCCAGTTCTACCTGCCAGTATCCACTCTTCAGATCAAGGGTCGAGAAAATCGTGGAGCCGGCCAACGTGTCTAGGGTGTCATCTATTCTCGGAAGAGGGTAACTGTCTTTCTTCGTCACGTTGTTCAGTTGACGATAGTCTACGCAAAAGCGTGTTGATCCATCTTTCTTCTTCACCAGAACGACTGGAGATGACCATGGACTGTGTTATGGGTTTATTTTGCACTAGAAAAACCTTTCTGTTTTAATACAATAACATCAGAAATTCTCTGTCATTGATATACACTTTCCACTCTGTACGCCACTGTATTCTTATTCTTCTTCAGATTCCTCAAAATGACAACTTGATCGTTGTCATGTATAGCTTGTTCCGAATGTTAGTACTTACCTTTGCTGTACTAGTTCGAGCGGACATGAACCGGCCTTAAGCTAATGACAGTTATCAGTTGTTCTATTTTGCGGTATGACAGCGTTATTTTGTAAACATACTTTTGGTTAGTCTATTGTTTTGTACTTAGAACACAAAACCGTAACATTCCTACTCTATCTCTATCTTGTGTCATTGAGGTACCTATTTCACATTCGAATACTTGACCTTTTGTTTGTTTGGTTATGAGATTGAGAGGCTGGCGTTTTTGTGTTGTTTCAGTTGGCAACACTGAATCTTAAGGTGTTCTTTTCATAGCTCCTATTAGCTCGAGTTAGTTCCTGGACCGTTCCCACCGAACACTAATGAACAAGAAAGTGCCTTGTCAGATATTGACAGTTTTGACTTTGACGTCTGAGAGATATTTTCCTCTTCCTTATTTGATATTGATGAGTGACTGACCTATTTTGAAGATTTCCAATTAAAGTTTGATCATCGTTGATGGATCTTGGAACAATTCATATCAGGAGAGTTTCTCAAATTGTTTGCGATTTTTGACGCTTTATATTTTTGAGAGGTCTCCGTTCGCTTTGCGGATTTTTGAGGTTGGAGGTCACTTCATCATTGTGTGAAACTACTGGAACGACATACTCGCTATCAGACAGCAAACAGACCGTCAAAGCTGTTATCAGAACCCTCCCACTTAATAGAGGGTTCTCTGCTGCGGCTACCACTCTGCTACTACTTTGCTCCGCTGTGGATAGTGCTTGTTACCACTCTGCTACTGCTCCTCTGCGGTTACCACTCTGCTACTGCTCCTCTGCGACTACCACTCTGCTACTACTTTGTTCTGCTGCGGTTAGTCCTGCTACTACTCTGCTACCGATTATTGGAGTTCCACTAATGTGATTGTTCCACTGTTTCGTTGCTATACGATTGTCTTTCCACTGTTCCACTACTGTGATTGTTCCTGCTCGACTGTGGTTGTCCCGCTGTATATCTGTTGTTCAGCATTCCTTCGCTATTCGTCCCTGCTGTACATGTACGTTGATTGATTGTGTCGTACCCACTGTGCACCTGTATACACCAAGGCACTGATGAACTACAACCACAATAATTGGTGAACTTGCATGCTTGAGAATATCTACATAGTATCAGATAAGTTTGGAATAAGGCGTAAGTATCGATTATTGTAAGCTATCATCGTGACGTCACAGGCATAGCCCTCACTGGAGGTTTCATATTATATATTCATACAATACCATACTCTCAATCACAGCATTCACTTGAATTCATCTTGGTGGTTGATATTTACATTAATTTCATTTTCTTTTGTACGGTGAGCTGAACTGTGCACATACAGGGTGTGTAACGATCAATATATTTTATTAGTAAGGGACATGACTATTTCTTTTATTCTGGTCCAAGTTATCTAAGCGTAAGGGAAGACAAATCCTCTACATAGTTATATATTCTTATTATACCATTTACAGGTATTTATTTTTTAATATTTTAGTAATATTAGTGCAGTGGGTTGTCCCATTCCATCAGGGTGGTTTCGGATTTTTCACTAGCGATAAATCCGTGGCGCTCCGGAAAATTAACCCCATATTTCAATCTTATCGAAATCAATTTTTATTGTCGAATCCACGCCTACTGAGCTGCTGGGTATGTTAGAGGCGTGACACATCATTGCACATTCACTGCTCTCCTTTCCTAAATTTTGCCTCTAACAAAATGGCGCCCTAACGTTTTTGAATTTTTTTGATTTTATAGATTCCGAATAAAATCAGGTAGAGGTATTTGTATTTCCTTCTGTTCGTTATATTGAATACTAATAGAAGTGCACTTGATAAGTATACACTGCTCACTGCTTATTTTGAATGCTTTTCATGTATTATTTTCTATAGTTTATCTAGAATTGAAGCGTAGCAGTTGGTGTACTTATAAAGGTGTTTTTCCTTCTCGGTATCTTGGATCGGGATAGAGAATAGTCATTTTGAGAGTAGCATTGTCTCATAATTTGATAACTGAAATTATTTTCTATCTTTCAGTATCGTTTAGAGTTGTTGTCAAGTGGTACAGTGTGAATTATTTGTTTTTTTGTCTCAGTCGGCGCGACGCTCACCGTCACCCAGCGTCGGTTATTGGAAAGTTGCTATTTCTGGTATATTTTGGTTTTGTTAGCACTTTCTTATAGTTTTAGAGTACCGACGCTTACGGACGCTAGGCGTCGTTTTTCTAAAAGTGCTTATTTCTGGTATATTTTGGTCTGCTTTGCACTTTTATAGAATTTTAACGTACCTACGCGCTCCGACGATTACCGTTGTCCGGCGTCGTTTGACTAAAAGTGTCTATTTCTGGTATAATTTGGTTTTCTTGACACTTTTATAGCTTGCAAACGTCCGGAGTCGCTTTTCTTAGTGACTGATTTGTTGTATTTTTGTTTTCTGTTCCCAGTTTATAATGTTTTTTTAAAGTGTTTTGTTGTCTAGGTGTCTTGAACTACTTTTCTTTGCATAAAAAAATAATAATTAAAGAAAAATGTTTGCATTAGAAAAATAATAATAATAATAGTAAAAAATGGACTCGCCCAGATCAAATTACATTCGGTAATTTCATTTGGGGCCGAAGTTGGCTGTCCCTGGCGTATGCCTAAAGCAACTAGAACTTAGACGTAGTTCCCAACTAGTGAGATTTTGTACCCATAATATCTAGGGAAAAGGGTTGCGATCATAAAATCTCACGACAGCAACACTGCTGCATTAATAATTTTTGTTTGGTATGTTTTTCTATAATTTTGAGGCCATTCAAAAATTATTGTCCATAATACTAACATCATTGGATGTTATGTTCCAGTAAATTCGTTATGAATTTAATTTTGTGTCATTTCAGATGCACTTTGGTAGAATTTTTTATTTTTTTGTTCTGGTCTGTTGTAAGTTGACAATAGTGATTGTCCACAGACTGATGATTTGCGTTGTCGGTGATTGATTAACATTTTTTATTATTTGCGTTGTTGATGTTGAATTCGAGCGCTGTCTCGGTGGTTCTGGATAGAAGTTGGATATCCCTAGCTTCGGCTTAAAGCTACTTGAACTAGGCTAGTTCCCAACTAGTGATTTTTTTTTTCACGACAGAAAAACCTCTGTTTGACAGTGTCATGCCACACCGACACTTTGAGCCAAAAATATGTCCTTTTCTGAGGATTGGTATTAATTTAATCTGCTGTCAAGAGATTACTTTATTGTCCGGGTTAGTATTTGTGATTTCGGGATGTTTTCTTGTAGCATATTTCAGTACACGTGTATTTTGGTAACGAGCTTTGCATTGTTGCATATTTGAGCTGTTTTTGTGGCACTCGTACTGATGTCCTCCTTTGAGGGATTTGTTTGATTAAATGATCACCTTTCTATAAAGACATACTTTTATTTATATTTCACTGGGTATTTGGATATGCTGGATTTTTATTTTTGTTGGAATTACCAACACCGGCTATATTATTGAGTATTGTAGAACCCAGATTGATGCTATAAACATTTGACCACTTGACATCAATTTATACTCAATCACTGATTGCTTTGTAGATATTATATTTAATTATTATAATTTCGGTTGTTTAATTGTGTAGATATTATATGTTTTTGTGTTTTTCTCACAGTTGATAGTACCAGGTGGACATATCAACTAACCTTCGACTCTTTCCTAACAGGTATTTATTGAATGAAGTCACCTTTTCTATTTTAATTACATTGAAATGTCAATCTTTTGTCTTGTATGACATGCTCATTTTCATATGCGTTGTTGGTGATTATTACTATTATTATATGCGGAGTCGATATAGTGGTATTGTTCCACTGATGCTTCATCTTCTTTACATTCTTATAATGTTATTTGTTATCTACCAGTCTGATTTACACTTCCTTGAATTTCTTATTGTTGGTTAAATAATGTTATTGTTAGCTTCATGGCTAATCGTCATTAAAGTTCTGGGAACTTTAATGCCTCTCCGAGTAGAGGGGGGATTTGTTACGGGTTTATTTTGCACTAGAAAACCCTTTCTGTTTTAATACAATAACATCAGAAATTCTCTGTCATTGATATACACTTTCCACTCTGTACGCCACTGTATTCTTATTCTTCTTCAGATTCCTCAAAATGACAACTTGATCGTTGTCATGTATAGCTTGTTCCGAATGTTAGTACTTACCTTTGCTGTACTAGTTCGAGCGGACATGAACCGGCCTTAAGCTAATGACAGTTATCAGTTGTTCTATTTTGCGGTATGACAGCGTTATTTTGTAAACATACTTTTGGTTAGTCTATTGTTTTGTACTTAGAACACAAAACCGTAACATTCCTACTCTATCTCTATCTTGTGTCATTGAGGTACCTATCTCACATTCGAATACTTGACCATTTGTTTGTTTGGTTCTGAGATTGAGAGGCTGGCGTTTTCGTGTTGTTTCAGTTGGCAACACTGAATCTTAAGGTGTTCTTCTCATAGCTCCTATAAGCTCGAGTTAGTTCCTGGACTGTTCCCACCGAACACTAATGAACAAGAAAGTGCCTTGTCAGATATTGACAGTTTTGACTTTGACGTCTGAGAGATATTTTCCTCTTCCTTATTTGATATTGATGAGTGACTGACCTATTTTGAAGATTTCCAATTAAAGTTTGATCATCGTTGTTGGATCTTGGAAAAATTCATATCAGGAGAGTTTCTCAAATTGTTTGCGATTTTTGACGCTTTATATTTTTAAGAGGTCTCCGTTCGCTTTGCGGATTTTTGAGGTTGGAAGTCACTTCATCATTGTGTGAAACTACTGGAACGACATACTCGCTATCAGACAGCAAACAGACCGTCAAAGCTGTTATCAGAACCCTCCCACTTAATAGAGGGTTCTCTGCTGCGGCTACCACTCTGCTACTACTTTGCTCCGCTGTGGATAGTGCTTGTTAGCACTCTGCTACTGCTCCTCTGCGGTTACCACTCTGCTACTGCTCCTCTGCGACTACCACTCTGCTACTACTTTGCTCTGCTGCGGTTAGTCCTGCTACTACTCTGCTACCGATTATTGGAGTTCCACTAATGTGATTGTTCCACTGTTTCGTTGCTATACGATTGTCTTTCCACTGTTCCACTACTGTGATTGTTCCTGCTCGACTGTGGTTGTCCCGCTGTATATCTGTTGTTCAGCATTCCTTCGCTATTCGTCCCAGCTGTACATGTACGTTGATTGATTGTGTCGTACCCACTGTGCACCTGTATACACCAAGGCACTGATGAACTACAACCACAATAATTGGTGAACTTGCATGCTTGAGAATATCTACGTAGTATCAGATAAGTTTGGAATAAGACTGCCCCTAAGGCGTAAGTATCGATTATTGTAAGCTATCATCGTGACATCACAGGCGTAGCCCTCACTGGAGGTTTCATATTATATATTCAAACAATACCATACTCTCAATCACAGCATTCACTTGAATTCATCTTGGTGGTTGATATTTACATTAATTTCATTTTCTTTTGTACGGTGAGCTGAACTGTGCACATACAGGGTGTGTAACGATCAATATATTTTATTAGTAAGGGACATGACTATTTCTTTTATTCTGGTCCAAGTTATCTAAGCGTAAGGGAAGACAAAACCTCTACATAGTTATATATTCTTATTATACCATTTACAGGTATCTATTTTTTAATATTTTAGTAATATTAGTGCAGTGGGTTGTCCCATTCCATCAGGGTGGTTTCGGATTTTTCACTAGCGATAAATCCGTGGCGCTCCGGAAAATTAACCCCATATTTCAATCTTATCGAAATCAATTTTTATTGTCGAATCCACGCCTACTGAGCTGCTGGGTATGTTAGAGGCGTGAAACATCAATGCACATTCACTGCTCTCCTTTCCTAAATTTCGCCCCTAACAACTGTCGGACGGTTCAATAACTCCATCTTTCCCCATATCACTGACTATTTTGTCAGCCTCTTCCTTCTTGGCAAGAGGAAGTCTTCTAGCTGATTGTCGGATTGGTCGAGCGTCCCCAGTATCAATTTTATGTTGGACTACATTCGTTCGACCCCCTTTTCCTTGTCCGGTATCGAAGATGTCTTGGTACTTCTTGACTAATTCTCTCAATCTGGGCTGTTGGGCTGGTTTAATGCCCTTGGAAGAGATGGTAACCAATTTTTCCAGTTCCGCTGTCAGGTTGTTGTCTTGACTAACAGTACGGTGTACACTCCTGATCAAGGAGGAAATTGACGAACAGTGCCCCAAAACAGTTCCTTTCTTCAAGGTCACTGGGTAATAATTGACATTCATTACCCTTACTGGCACAAATTTTTCAGCACGCAACAAAGTCTTGCCTAGTGCAATACCTCGTCCAATTTTCTCATCATGAAGCTTGGGCTCGAACATCACCACGCTTCCATTGCTCGCACCTCCGTCCAAGCGAGCCTCCAGTATGGTCTCAGCCCTTTCGGGTACACTTACATCTTCAACCAGCAGAACACGAATCATCTCTTCACTTCTTCCATGTAGCACCAGCTCTTTTCCGTTCACACGTAGGACGCCATCTTTGAAGTTCAATTCAAACCCTCTGGAATTCATGATGTCCATTCCAATAATTGCGTCGTCCTCAATGTCCGCTACTAATGCCCGATGTTTCACTTTTGTGTTGCCTAGAATCAGTTCAATCGGTAGCTCACCATGTACAGTGGCCGGCTCTCCTGTTGCTGTGCGTAGCTTCCTGGATGTTGGTTCCATTCTCTGGTGTTTTAATAAAAGCAGGTCCAAGGATTGTCCTAGTCGCACCTGTATCCAGCAGCATTGCGCAAGGCTTGTTGTTGATGAAACCGTCTACAAAGGCTCCTTTGTTCTGTCGTTGGAGGACAGCGACATATGCGTTGTTCACCGGGGCTCTCTGAGTAATGGCCGACGATTGCCCCTTCTCAACAACCTTCGTTGGTCTCGACCTCTTGAGGGTTGGACATTGACTACGCACGTGTCCAAGTTTCCTACAGTTCCGGCATCTCACTAGTCTTCTCAGGCAACATTTCCTTCACGACCTTCCTTATGGCAGCTTCCAGGTCAGCAGGCTCCTGTGGGTCTTCCTCAATAAATCGGACTTTACTTTGGCTCCTGCAGGATTGCTTTGCCGCCTCTAATTCCAAAGCGCGTGTCAGTGCATCCACGAGATGTGTTGGACGAGCTAGTGTCAATGCTTGTCTGGTTTCCTGGTCACGAAGTCCATCTAAGAAGGCCTGAACTGCTAGTCGCTCCATTACCTTTTCCGGTGTAGCTGGGTATGCAAGGCGAACCAAGCGTGCAATGTCGGCTTCAAATTCCTGTAGGGATTTGCTTGATTTCTGGCAGCGGTTTTTTAGCTGTGAGTGGTATACATGTTCTAGATGGGTCTGTCCATACCGTAATTCCAGATGTTTGATCAGCTGCTCGTAGTCCTCTTGTTCTTGGGCTGTGAGGGTTTGTAAGATATTTGTGGCTTCTCCACGCAACGCCAGTGTTAATGCTACAGCTCTTTCTCCTGCATTCCATCCATTCGCCTTTGCTGCAGCTTCAAACTGTCGGCGGTAATTTGCCCATGGTGTTTTTCCATCAAACTGGGGTGGTTTCATGGAGAGTTTTCCTGTTTCTGGACTGATTTTCACACGTGTCAAACACTTTTGAACATCATCTAAGTTCAAACTCAGTTCCAGCACTGAATTTTCATTGACAGATTATGTGGTGTGGGTAGTGTCATTCTGGTTTTCCAACTTACTGATTTTCTCCTTTATTTTGATGATTTCTGCCTCGAGTCCGCCTTTGATTTCGTCACTAATTGATTCCTTCAATTTTCCCATCTCTCCCTCAATTTCATCTTTGATGCCGCCTCTGATTTCATCACTGATGGTTTCCTTCAATTTCCCCATCTCTTGATCAATTCCATCTTTGATTTTCTCCATCTCTGTCTCGACAGTCCCCATTCTTTCTTCTAATCGATTCGCCACGCCACAAAGTTCTTCTTTCATGTTCTTCGAGTTTTCTAGAAGCTCTTCCCTCAAACCCTTCGAATTTTCTAGAATCTCTTCTCTCAAATTCCTCGAACTATCTTGAAATTCTTCTTTCAGACTATTCGAATTTTCCAGAAGTCTTTCTTGAAGTTTTTCTTCCAAATTTCTCGAACTTTCTAGAAATTCTTCTTTCAGACCATTCGAATTTTGTTGCATTTTGTCTTCCAAATTCTTTGAATTTTCTAGAAGTTTCTCCTGAATTTTGTCTTACATTCCGTCGAGTTTACTCATTATGGAACTCATATCTATTCCAGAAACTTCGAATAGAAATGTTTCTGGGTCCTCGCCCTCCTGAACTAATCCCTCGGCAAGTCTTGTTTGGAGCACGGCCTTTTTACCACTTGTGTCAAGTTCCCTCTCCTCCAGTTCTTGCTTCAATTCCGCAACCTTCAATTCAACCAGGCGAACTTTCCTCGAACACATTTTGTCTTAGTCTATGTCTATTTCACGGGTCACCAGTCTATTATTATTATTATTGTCTATCTCACACAGTCTATTTCCCGGACACTAGTCTATTACTATTATTATTGTCTATTTCACAGAGTCTATTCCACGGCCACCAGTCTATTATTATTATTATTGTCTATTTCTCCGCGAGAAGTGTATCAGTTTATACTCCGTTAATGCACACAACTGTCACTTCGCGAAAAATGTTTATCAGTCACTGTCTGTTTTTCGCGAAAACAATTGTCCGAAATACACAAACTGTCTACTAACACGAACACTATTTATCTTTAGAAATCGCACTTCTAACACCAGCTGTAATGTATTTATAATCCAATTACCTCTAAAATAATTTATTTTACGAAATAAAATGATACAATAACACAATACTCTAATTTACATAACAATCACGGGACTAGGTATTTATATTCGACTTTCACTTCACTGACTGTCCGTCCGTCTGCTGCGTAATTCTTTTTATATCGAACGCCCACTTTTTCGAAAGCTTATGAAATTTCTCGTGAAGCCTCGAATCTTCCAGATTCTTCTCGGTTTATAGCGCAACAACAGTTAGCCGCGGCCGAGTGCCGGCTACGTAAGAGTTCAGGTCCGGCATCGCCCGCAGCTTCGCCACAATACATTTATTTCTCTCTGTGTGCATTTGTTCGAATTGTTTTCTGAACTAAAATCTAATGTTTTCCCTTGAAAGTTTCTCACGTCATTATATAATTTGGAGTTGTTGAAATCAATAAAATCATTCAGACTATCAAGAATACTATTGGACTTATTCGAATCGTAATTAGTTCCATCAATATCGCGAATAATGAAATCCCCCACAATATAAACTTTATCAACATTCACGATTTTATTCTGTAGTTATACTCCGGAATCGAACAGGGTCAGATGGTAGCGAAGCTTCAACGTCCAACATATCGAACCGTTTAGCCACCTGCCACTATATTGGCTCTGATATTTGCGACACATATTTCTGTGATGTAGTGATATTCCATAAAATATGAAACCCTGTACAATGTTATATATTCAATAGTTATTGAATAGTAGGTTTTTGTCAGCTCTTGTCAAGTTGTTAAATAAAATATTTGCAATTATTCACAAGAAACAGTATTCTTGTACAAATAACCACTTGGGTCATTTCAATTGGCAACGAGGATTCGAAAACGTTAGGATTTTGTAAATACATTATGGCGACCATTGGCTTCATCAAGGAATTCAATCCAAGTCAGGACAACTGGATACTCTACCAAGAGCTGTTGCAAATGTTTTTCAAAATTAATAACATCACGGATACTGAGAGTGATAATCGTAGAGTAGCAGCTTTACTCAGTTTGGTTGGTTCAAACATTTATAAAGTACTAAGAGACTTATGTACTCCAATTCTTCCAAGAGAGAAAAAGTATGACGAGACATGCAAATTGCCGAAGACACATTATTCTCCAACTACATCGGTTTATCGAGAACGAATCGATTTTCTTGAGGCGAAGCAAGATGAGGGTGAAAATATCAGTGCATGGTATGCCAGAATCCATAATTCAGCTGCAAATTGTGAATATGGTTTCAATCTTCAACAGTACCTTAAAGACAAGTTTATTTGTTCAATGCAGAAAGGACGGATTAGAGACCGACTTTGTGAAGAGAAGCTGGATGTGAGTTTAGAGAAAATCCTAGATTTAGCTTTGACTAAGGAATCTTCTTTGGCAAGTGGATCTTTGACAACTGTCAATTTTTTTAAATCTATTTAGAAGATGAAGCAGAATAAGGGAAGTCAAAACCAGGACAATCAAAAGGACAGTGTACAAGGATTCTCTGATGAAGTAGATATTTTCATTATTAAGTTTGATGATTGTAATCCGATTCATTTGAATATTTTTGCTAATAATGCAATATAATTAGATAGCCGTGCTGGTATATCAGTAATTTCGGAGCAGTGCTATCGGAAATATTTTTCTAATAGTAAATTACATGATACTAAACTTAAATTGAAAAGTTTTTCAGGTTGCGTAATCAAACCACTGGGTCTCATTGAGGTAGACTTGAAGTATGAAGGTAAACTTTGTTCTAATTTTATTTTACACGTGATGAAAATCATTTAGGCAGAGATTTCCTTTCAAAATTCAATTTCAGTTTACCTTCTGAGTTTCTGAATGTTGTGAACACGTTACCAATTACTTTAGACGAGTATAACGAATTATTTGACAACAGTTTGGATTTTTTTAGATATCAAAAGTTTCATCTAGAACTGAAGGAAAATGCCAATCCCATTTTCAAGAAAGCTAGACCGGTACCAATTTCATTTAGAGATGAGGTTAACTTAGAACTTTGCAGGTTGAAAACCGAGGGGGTGATAAGTGCAAATGAATCTAGTGATTGGGCAACACCTATTGTCATAGTACTAAAACAAGATGGTGGTTTACGAATTTGTGGTGATTATAAGATTTAGACCGGGATCCCACGCCTATTTTCAAAATTGATTAATAACAGGCTGAATCTTCCTGAGTAGCTTCATTTTGCCGAGACGCCCAACTTTTTCCTTTACGAAAATTCTCGATAGTGGTAGCTAATGAAATGCGCAGGCGTCAATCATGTCGATTTGGTGAGTGAAAAAAATTCATTAATAACAGTTAGTTTTTAAGTTGAACCTCAAGATAATTCGATAAAGTAGTCGAAAAAACTTTTGTCCTACAAAATGGATGGTAGGACTGAAGAGTCCCCCACTCCCAACATGTACCAATGACGTGGTCATAAAAAATCATTAATAACCAGCGGATTTTTTTACCGTTGCTTGGTTAATATTTGTATAATTGAATGGTTATATTGTCCTACAAATTGAATGGTAGGTGTTCCCAGTCCTACGCTCCGAACATGTCAATTCCATGGTAAAAAAAAAATTATTAATAACTGTAGGACAATGATAACACATGAAAGGTGAGTGTATCCTTCACCTAAATAATACAGTGTCCTACAAAAAAACGGGTATGTATCGCTAGTCCTACAAAAATTATTCAAAATAACGAATTATTTTGAAATTGTGGTTTAGCTCATTTAATGTACTTTTATTCGTGAAGTAATGTAACTTTCAATGTATAATTGTTTGTTCAATTCAAAAATATCATAATTTACGTGAAAAGTTTATGAAATAAGTGGGAAATTTTGTTTAGCTTTCATAATTTTTATAAACATATTGAAAACAATAACAAAGTAAAAACGTTGCAATAATCAACATGCCCTCCGGGGCGGCTTAAATGAAGTCGCATGCACTTCAACAGATGCAGGGTTACCAGGAAAAACCTGCAACGCCACATCGTCGTATGAAGAGCAGAAATTTATAATTGAAAATATTCAAAGAGATCAGACGAATTGTGAAATTCTGCTCTACGGTAAAATAGGATGTGTGGTATATCCAGAGGCCTCAAAAAGTCCAGTTCGAAAGAGATATTATATTTTACGGGGTCAAGTGGCCAAGTAGTTAAAATACCGATCTTTTATCCACTCTGGTAGTCGGTCGTGGGTTCGAAGCCTAGCGACTGCTTATATTTCTCTGATGGCCCGAGAAAGTGAAAAAGCACGTAAGGGAACGACATCTGGTTAACGGAAAAATTAATTTTAAACAACAATGTATGCAACTATCATCAAAGGACTCCGCACACTTTTAATGAAAAAAAGTCTTAGAGTGAAAATGGCTGAATTTTTGGTATGTCGTAGCTGAAGCTATTCTGAGTAAAAGTCTCCATTGGCCCTTCTCGATCGTATTACCAGATTCGGCGCTAGAGGGCGACACATCATCAATTTTGAGATTTTTGGAAGAATTTGAATGTATACAAAATATCAATATACCATTCATATCCAATATTGAACTAGTGAGCGACTGGTCATTACTGACATTCGTGAGGAATATGTTTCATAATACAGAAAAAACCAAACTGTTTTTCTACAAGGTAGTCAATAATATAATCAATTCTCCTGTGTATGAATAGAATATGTAAAGTATAAATGATAATGTTATTGATATTCATCTATTTCTTTGAACAGTGTCTTCTCATGCTATGAAATGCAACACCCTTTGTGAAATATAATTTCTAATTCGAATGGAGGGACTTACGAGCTACAAATTAGATTTAATGTGTTTATTTCTAACAAAAATCGATTTCGAATTGAAGCAAAAAAATCAAATCGATTCATAATATCATATCAACAATGAGGATAAATGTGCCTAATTACAAAATATTTTGATTTTTTATTTCAGAAGGTACCTATGATTGAAATATCTGTAGGTTTGTTAAGCCCGTGGCTTACGGTCAAATAGATTGATTTTACTGCCTTGAAATGAAGTTAATTCAATTGGTTTGTTTCACCATGAGCCATGAGCTTCAGATTTAGGTAAAACTAATGGTTAACCTTACAATTTTTGCGCTCACCAAATCAACATGACTTTCGCCTACGCAATTCATTAGCTACTGATATCAAGAATTTTCGTGGAATTGACAATTTCGGAGCGTAGGACTGAGAACACCTACCATTCAATTTGTAGGACAATGTGACCATTCAATTATACAAATATTAACCAAACAATGGTAAAAAAATCCGCTTGTTATTAATGAATTTTTATGACCACGTCTTTGGTACATGTTGGGAGTGGGGGACTCTTCAATCCTACCATCCATTTTGTAGGACAAAAGTATTTTCGAGTACTTTATCAAATTATCTTTAGGTTCAACTGAAAAACTAACTGTTATTAATTAATTTTTTTCACCCACCAAATCGACATGATTGACGCATGCGCATTTCATTAGCTACCACTATCGAGAATTTTCGTAGAGGAAAAGTTGGGCGTCTCGGCAAAATGAATCTACTCAGGAAGTTTCAGCCTGTTATTAATAAATTTTTTTTCACCATGGAATTGACATGTTCGGAGCGTAGGACTGGGAACACCTACCATTCAGTTTGTAGGACAATATGGCCATTCAATTATACAAATATTAACCAAGCAACGGTAAAAAAAATTGCTGGTTATTAATGATTTTTTATGACCACGTCATTGGTACATGTTGGGAGTGGGGGATTCTTCAGTCCTACCATCCATTTTGTAGGACAACAGTTTTTTCGAGTACTTTATCGAATTATCTTGAGGTTCAACTGAAAAACTAACTGTTATTAATGAATTTTTTTCACTCACCAAATCGACATGATTGACTCCTGAGCATTTCATTAGCTACCACTATCGAGAATTTTCATAGAGGAAAAAGTTGGGCGTCTCGGCAAAAAGAAACTCAGGAAAATTCAGCCTTTTATTAATCAATTTTGAAAATAGGCGTGGGATCCCGGTCTATAACAAATATCTAATGGATGTAAAATATACTCTACCTAGGATTGATGATATATTTTCTCAACTCAATGATGGTGAATCATTCTCAATATTAGACTTGAGTAACGCGTACAACCAACTTGTTTTAGATAACGAATCTTCAGAAATTGTTGCTTGGAATACCCACAAAGGTTTATTTCGTTTGAATAGAGTTCCATTTGGGAGAACATCCGCTAGAACAATTTTTCAACGAACTATTGAAACTCTTTTGAGTGGTATTCCAGTTGTAGCTAATTTTCTAGATGACATAATAGTAACCGGTTCATCGAGGAAAAATCACGAGAAAAATCTCAGAAAAGTATTTATTAAACTCAAAGATTCAGGTCTTAGAGTTAAACAGTCTAAATGTTCATTTTTTAAAGGAGAAGTTATACCATATCAAAGGAAGGTCTTAAGAAAAGCACAAATAAAATTAAAGCTATTCTGAATGCACCTCAACCTCAAGACAAAACTCAAGTACAAAGTTTTGCCGGTATGGTTAACTACTATTGTAGATTTGTTCCTCGCTTATCTTCTTTGATAAAGCCTATTTATGACTTATTGAAGAAAAATTCTCAGTTTGTTTGGAACCGAGAATGTGGTGAAGCTTTCGAACTTATCAAAAAGATAATCGCTTTCGACGATATTTTATTTCATTTCAACCCTAAATTACCCGTTGTCTCATCAACGGATAATAATAATAATAATATATTTACCAGTAAGAGTACAATAATTGGATAACAAAGAGAATACATGTATGAATATTTTCAAGCCTGGCCATATACTCGTGTAAGGCATATAAACATGTAACATTCTTATCATATAACTAGAAAGTAGCCAATTTATGTCTAAATATATACCTTCATGAGAATGCCCTAAAAGGTTCATTAAAGACCTGTCCAAGAGCAGCTTAAGGAAGGTATCTACTAGATTACAATGGGTCACTTTGAGTTAATATTTCTTACATTGCTATTGAGTGGGTTTGAATGTGAAGTCATTGTAGGTATTGAAGTTAATAGGTACAGGTATAAGGTCCTGGAAATAATGAATGATTATACAATTATGCAATGAAAAGGAAAAGAAAAGGTGTATCTTATCCATATTCGGTAAATACACAGTAAGCCCAAGAAAGGATCATTCAAGACCTGTACATGGGCGATTTAAAAATTTCAATAATTGTGTTAAGTCACTAACATTGGTTTTACGACACTCCGTTCGGTAAACATTAGAGAAAAAAAAAAGAGTAATGATGATAATTTGAGGTATGATGGTTATAAGGGGTCAATGATCTGGTGAAAAAATTGTCTTCCTGATTCCAGGATCCATTTGCTTATCTTACGTTTGAACATGTTGTAATTATTGATTAATTTTAATTGGTCTGGGATATTATTATACAGCTTGGGCCCCAGGTAGGTGACTGTCCTTTGCCCAATAGATTTTTGTACTCTGGAAATCTTAAATTTTTCAAATTTTGTTGACCTTGTAGCATGGGTTTGGGGCATTGCATGAGTATATTTTTATTTGTGTTTGTATATGTCCAACAAGATGCTTTTTGAGAATAGCTGTCTTGTATCCATGACCTCAGTTTCAAAGAGTAATTTTGCAGAAGGATAGCGAATTGGTTTTCTGTAAATTATTTTTAGGATACGTTTTTCGATTTTGTCTAGATGGTGGAGGTGAGTCGATCTCACTCTCCCACATCCAATGATACCATATTGAACTATCGATTCTACTAAACCATAATAAAGGATTTTAAGTTGTTTCGTAGATAGAATATTTCTTAGTTTAACAAATTTATAGATAAGTCTTCTCAACTTTTGAACTGTATCAGCAATATGAAAATCCCACTTTAGGAACGAGTCTATTGTTATTCCGAGATGTTTAATGCGTTTCTCCACTGGGAGTTGTTTTCCGTCTAAGTGGATAGTCAAAACAGGGAATCCTCTATCGTACGAGGTGAAGGGGATAATTTTTGTTTTAGTAACATTAACAGTCAGTAGGTTGGCTTTAAACCATTTTGAGATAACTTCCAGATCATTTTCAGCTATCGTTTGAACATCTGGCCATGTTTCGCCTGTATATAATATACAGGTGTCATCGGCATAAGAAATAATCTGGCCTGTAGATTTCAAAGTTCATTTATATAGATTGTGAACAGGACCGGGCCTAAGACAGTGCCTTGAGGAACACCGCAGTTCACAGTAATTTCGCTACTTATAGTATTCCCAATTTGGACTCTCTGTTTCCGGTTTTGTAAATAACTTCGGAAGAGTTCCAATGCTGAGCCCCTGATGCCCAGGCGTTCCAGCTTATCCAGCAAAAGCCCGTGGCTAACAGTGTCAAAGGCCTTTGCTAGATCAACAAAAACGCCCAGACATGCTTTTTTGTAATTGAATGAAGAAAAGTTGTATTTCGTGCAGAAATTTATTTATAAAATCATAGCAGAGCGCTTTCGACTATAAAGTCATCATCAGTGCGTACCTGTAAGTAAGTGACATCGAATTGAATTTAAGAAATTTTTGATAAAAAGAATTTTGAAAATTGAAAAGTCACTTACTCGTCAGGTGTACAAGAGCCAGACCATAAAAATATCATGTGTCCAGAGGACCATGTAAAATTTAAAAACGGGACATCATATTAATAACATTTAAAAAAAGTCCTTATTCCAGGATTCACCTGGATAAAAGTTTCAACAGGCAGAGTAACACATGTCTGTTGGAGCTTAGTCTACTGTTAAACTGAATGAATGAAATTTACATTGTGTCAAAAGTTGACAATGACAATGACGTTTGGCTTAGAACATTAACTTCTAGAAACCCTGATCTGTGTTTTGAAAATTGAATAATGACCAAATTGATCTGTAAATCTATTTATAGTTATGTTAATCTAAACCTAAGGAATTGTGACAAACCGGAAGAAAAGTCTAATGAGAACCTCAACCCAATGTGCACAGAACCAGATTCAAGAAACAGTCCCTCGGGAATTTGTGAAACCAATTCTTAGCTCAGGATCATGGGACAGGTCTAATGAGAACCTTTACACTTCCCAAAGCGTCAAAAAGGTAACCCAAAAACAAGAGGCACCATTAACATAATCATAAAAGATTTAAGAAAGTTTCAACAGGCAGAGTAACACATGTCTGCTGAAGCTTAGTCTACTGTCTAACTAAATGAAAAATGACATTGTGTCGAAAGTTGACAATGACAATGAAGTTATGATATAAAAAATGTGTAAAAAATGAACTATAATAAAAACATTGATTTGTGTTTTGAAATTGATAAATTATTATTATTAGTTTAACATCCTGGGCAACCAGATTGGAACATAAGATCATGAGATAAGTCTAATGAAAACTTTCCCAATCTCAATAGTAACAAAGAGGATGACCAAAATGATGAGCCCATACCAAAAAAAATGTTTATGAAATTTTCCAAAAATTGATCTGTGAATCTATTTATAGTTCTGTTGATCCAAACCAAGGAAATATGACAAACCGGGAGAAAAGTCTAATGAGAACTACGACCCGATGTACACAAAACCAGGCTTAAGACACAGTCTCTTGGGAATTTGGGAAACCAAATTCTATGCTCAAGATCATGGGACAGGTCTAATGAGGACCTACCCAATCCCAAGGCGCCAAAAAAGGTTGCCCAACACCAAGAGGTACTACAAACAGAAAAGATTCAAGAAATTTTCAAATTATTTCATATTTAATCAATTCAGTAATTCTATTAATCAAAACCAAGGAAATTACTGAACCAAGAGAAAGTCTAATGAGAACTTGACACGGCACATGCAAAAACCCAAGTTATAGAAAAATAGAACCTGAAGTTGAAATTATAAGTTTCAAATTGAAAGCAGTAGATTATGTTCTGAGAATTGAAAGGAAAGTCGAGAGGGAGGGAACTAGGCAAACTGCAAAACAGGTTCAAGCCATATCATCATTGAGAAAGAGTTCAAGAGCAATTAAATAGGTAAAGTTTAAATTTATGAAAAGTTTCTTACTTTAAACGTCTATGAAGAGGAATGTAAGCTCTCTTTAAATTAACTTGAGTGTTGAGACAAAGGTCATTATTCAGTAATTCCTTGTTAATATGTAAATCTTCAAGAAAATCTAATCTATTGTAATTTTTGGAACTCACCTCCTGTAAAATTTTTGAATTCCTATTTGGACTAAAGTTGTGGTTGTCAAACCTCAAATGTTGACCAAAGGCTGAAATTTTGTTGGGATTCAAATGTTCGGTTATACGGGCTTTCAAAGGTCTGCAAGTTCTTCCAATGTAGGCTGCATCACAATCATCACAGTTTAACTTGTATATGCCACTTTTTGAAAGTTTATCAATTTTATCTTTTGTGTTGACCAGGTATCTGTTGAGGCTATGGTTAGTTTTGAAAGAAATTTTGATGTTGTCTATGTTGCTTTTGATGCAACCAGATATTTTATTAGAAATATTGTCATTTAAGAAAGGAAGTGAAACAAATTGTGATATTGTATCTACTTTGGGGTAGGCATCATTAAGTTCTTTTTTGTTTTTGATTTTTTGGATCAAACTATTAATAATATTCGGGTTATAATTGTTATTTGAAGCTATTTGTTTAATGATATTCAATTCATTTTGATAACTAACTGTAGAAAGGGGCATATTCAAAAGTCTATGAATGTAACAATTGAAAGCTGCCATTTTATGTTGATGGGGGTGGTTGGAGAAGCTAGGTATAACGTGATCGGTTTGTGTGGGTTTTCTGAATATGCTAAAATTTAATAGATTGTTAATTTTATGGATTGTGAAGTCTAAGAAATTTAATTTATTATTTGATTCTAATTCAAGTGTGAATTTGATACTTGGGTGTACTTGGTTTATTTTTGTCAGAAGATTGTTGTCAATGTCAATGTCGCCATTCACAAATACCAAACAGTTATCAACATATCTAAACCAATGTAAAATTTCTGGGTTATTTGCAGTGATAATGAATTTGTTTTCTAAATTATTCATGAAAATATCTGCTAAAAAAGGAGATAAACAACTACCCATGGCAAGTCCATCTGGTTGTTTGTAGCATTTATCATTAAAAACAAAAAAGTCCTGTGAAAGGCAAAAGTTTAACAAGGTCAAAATGTAGGCTATAGAATTGGCATCAACTTGAGCAAGGCTTAAGGCCTCACTTACAAGTGGTTAGGTTTCTAATTTCGGAACTGAAGTGAAAAGATTACTTACATCAATGAAATCATTAAGCTATCTTGAGGTTGAATTAAATTATTCAATTTGTTAATTAAATCTAAAGAGTTACTTACTGCATATTTTGGAGTGAAGTGTGTCAAGTCTTTTATAAGCCTGTAAATAAATGAAGCTAAAATTGAGACCGGAGTGTTAGTGAAGCTAACTACTGGTCTTATTGGTATGTCGATCTTGTGGATCTTTGGAAGTCCATACAAGCGAGGAATGACTGGGTTGCTGCTAATGAGAGAATAAGGGGCTGAATATTCAATGAAAAAATCTTTATGAATATTTAACTGAGTTTTCAATTTTCTAATAAAAATATTGAAAGGATTTGATGATAAAAGTTTGAAATTATGTTCAGAAAGGAAATTTTCTACTTTATCAATGTAATCTAACTTGTTTAAAATGACTAAACAATTACCTTTGTCTGCTTTTGAGAATATGAGGTTATGGTTTTTGATTTTAATTATGATTTTCTTTAGAATAAAATGAAAATGTTTATGAGGATGAATCTTAAAGTGTTGTTTACTACGTTTAATTTTGTATAGAAAGTTATGAATATCATTGCGAATGATCTTTTTAACATTATAGTCTCTAGAGAGCTGTTCAATAAAAACATCAACTTCCACTGCAAACTCCAAGAGGTTTCTCTCAGAGACTTGAGAGCCCAAAGCAAATTTGAGTCCCAACTTCAACAGGTCCATTTCGTCATCATCGAACACAATATCAGAAAGATTTTTGACTCTATCATGAAAAGTGAAATCTGAAAATTTCTTATTGTTCCTTTGTTTATTTTTCCAAAAATCATGTTTTTGTTTAATCAAATATTTGAGCTTTTTATCAACTTTTTCAAATTTAATCTTCTTGGCTATGTCAACTTCCTTATTAACTTCATTAAAGAAATCTTGTAAAAAGGTAACATTGATTGATCTGACTAAATTATCATAACTATTTTTAAGTTCACAATTAATTAAGTTGAGTTTAGAATAGTGTTTACAGATGGTTTGCTTAAGTAATCTTAATTCCATTTCTGATTTAATGCTGTGACTGACATTCCTAGACGTTTTAATAGTAGCAAAGGTGGGTTTCACCTGTTCCTTTATGCAGTTGTTCACAAACCAAATGTCCAGTTGAATCATTGATCTCTTTATGGAAAGCTTCTTGTATTTAACAGCCATGTCTACCATACTGTAGTCACTTAAGTGAAATTTGTCCAGCTGTGTGCACGTTTCAATGTAATTGAATGAAGAAAAGTTGTATTTCGTGCAGAAATTTATTTATAAAATCATAGCAGAGCGCTTTCGACTATAAAGCCATCATCAGTGCGTACCTGTAAGTAAGTGACATCGAATTGAATTTAAGAAATTTTTGATAAAAAGAATTTTGAAAATTGAAAAGTTACTTACTCGTCAGGTGTACAAGAGCCAGACCATAAAAATATAATGTGTCCAGAGGACCATGTAAAATTTAAAAACGGGACATCATATTAATAACATTTTAAAAAAGTCCTTATTCCAGGATTCACCTGGATAAAAGTTTCAACAGGCAGAGTAACACATGTCTGTTGGAGCTTAGTCTACTGTTAAACTGAATGAATGAAATTTACATTGTGTCAAAAGTTGACAATGACAATGACGTTTGGATTAGAACATTACCTTCTAGAAACCCTGATCTGTGTTTTGAAAATTGAATAATGACCAAATTGATCTGTAAATCTATTTATAGTTATGTTAATCTAAACCTAAGGAATTGTGACAAACCGGAAGAAAATTTCTAGAAAATTGATCTGTGAATCTATTTATAGTTCTGTTGATCCAAACCAAGGAAATATGACAAACCGGGAGAAAAGTCTAATGAGAACTACGACCCGATGTGCACAAAACCAGGCTTAAGACACAGTCTCTTGGGAATTTGGGAAACCAAATTCTATGCTCAAGATCATGGGACAGGTCTAATGAGAACCTTTACACTTCCCAAAGCGTCAAAAAGGTAACCCAAAAACAAGAGGCACCATTAACATAATCATAAAAGATTTAAGAAAGTTTCAACAGGCAGAGTAACACATGTCTGCTGAAGCTTAGTCTACTGTCTAACTAAATGAAAAATGACATTGTGTCGAAAGTTGACAATGACAATGAAGTTATGATATAAAAAATGTGTAAAAAATGAACTATAATAAAAACATTGATTTGTGTTTTGAAATTGATAAATTATTATTATTAGTTTTTTGTGGTCAACTGCTTTAAATAATGAAGTTGTTAATTGGGAAATTGCCTCTTGTGTTGAAATTCCTTTCCGAAATCCAAATTGTAAATCTGAGAGATAGTGTTGTTTCTTCAAGAAAGATTCTAGTCTCGTATTAATTATTTTTTCAAAAATTTTCGCTATACTTGAGGTTAAAGAAATGGGACGATAGTTAGATCTGATCAGTTTAACCCCTTGTTTGTATATAGGTTTGATTAACGCAATTTTCAATTGTGAAGGTACTTTTCCCGTTTCAATATATTTATTGAATAAGCAGGTCAACGGTTTGGTAATATATTGTGCTGTCATATTTAGAATTTCATTTTTTATGCCATCTGGCCCAGGAGCCTTATTGTTTTTCAGATTTGCTATTATTTTGGCAACCTCAATTTCGTCCGTATAGTTTATAAACATTGAATTACTTGGGTATTTTTTTCTTGTTCAAATACTGTGTATGGAATTGCGAAGGCTAAATTTTCCCCTACTCCAATAAAGAAAGTGTTCAGTAAATTGGCTATTTCCTGCTGATTTTCCAAGATTGTTCCGGAATCATCAGTTAAGCTGTCTATTTCATTTTTCTTTTACTTGTTGTTACAATATTCTTTCACTACTGACCATAGTTGTTTTGAACAATTCGCGTTTGTATCTACCTTATTTTTAAAGTAATCGTGTTTAGTTTTTTTAATGAGGTAATCTAGATGTTTTTTATAATAAATGTACTCATTTCTGAAAATTTCATTTTGTGGAGATTTGATGTATCTGTGATATAAGTTATCTCGTTTTTTTATCGAAGTAATCAGCCCTTCTGTAATCCATTCCTTTCTCCTTCTTTTATTACAATTTTTTTTGTTTCTGTTGCTTTTTCTATAGCTATTTTAATTTTATCAAAAAATATTTGCGTAGCTGTTTCACAATTGTTATTTTGGTAAACTTCTTCCCACTCATAATTTTTTATCAATTCAATTAGCTCAGTGTTATTTAATTTTTTGCGTTCTTACTTTCATTTGTATTACTGCCGTGATCGGGAAATTCTACCTTTGAGATTACAGGAAAATGATCAGTTATGTTTGTTTTCATTATCGCGGATTCTGTTTGGTATTCGACACCATTCTTTTTCCTCAAAAAGATGTGGTCGATGCATCTGGAGCTACTGAGTCTGGTAATAGAATTTATAAGTGAGGAATATCCTCGTTCATAAAGAGCATTTAGGTATTCCTGAGTATCCGTTTCGTTTTGAGAAAACAAGTATATATTTAGATCCCCGACAAAATAGCAATTATCAAACGAGTTCAGGTCTACTTTCGAAAGTGTATTTTCTAGTTCACTTATGAACTGCAATATGTCGGTTGATGGCGACCTGTATGTTGCTATCACATTTATATATTTTTTATTAATAGTCAACTTAACACTTGTCGCATTTGTGACACCAATCTGTAAATGCTCATACGTGTATTTGTATTCACTTTTAATAAAGATCGCAGTTCCATCGTTTTGATTCAACCTGTTGGGATTGACTACAAGGTCGTACCCTTTCAAGCAGAAGAATGAGAGGTCCTTAGTCATCCATGTTTCTGTCAAAATAATGCATGTGAAAAATTTATCGAACTGAGATAGATATGTTTTAAGCTCATCGAAAATTTTTTCTAGACTGCGGATATACAGATGAAAAATAGAAAAGGAAAAGGAATTGCAGTTTTCTATTGGACGGAATATTTTGTTAAACTGATTCATATTTCCAATTTCTTTAGTTTCAAATATTTTATGTTCGAAATCACGGATAAGAGAATCAATTTTCAGGAAGACAATTTTTTTTATATTTTACAAAGATAGAAAGTAAATTAAGAAATTGAAAATATCTTTTTATTACATAAATTTCCTATTGTTTCTTCTTTGTCTCTTGTCGGCTTCTGGTTTTTTTTATTCCTGTCGCTCTCTTGTTCGGTTTCGCTCTTCTCGCTTTCACCTTTGAAGATATCTGGGTTCTGCTGTAAGGTTTCGTAACTGTATTCTTTTTCATCTACTATTAGGTAATCGCTTTTTATTCGAACGTTTTGGTGATTTTCTCGTGCAATTTTCTGCTGGGACACAAGGAACTTTCTCTTCACGTAGTCTTCTTGGATCAGATCATTTGAGATGTAAATACCTGTTCCCTTCAAAGATTTAGCAGTTTTCAGGATGTTCGATTTTAATTGGTATGAAGACAGCTCTACTACAATGGGCCTTGTTTTGTCCGGAATATATTTCCCAATACTATAAGCATCCCTTATTTGCTCTTCTTTGCATGGTACTTCCAGATTGATATTGATAATATCCAGGACTCCTTGGGATACAGATGTTTCATCAGTCTTTAGGCCGTATATTACCAAGTTGTATTTTTTCAGTTGTCGCTCCACTCTATTCAGCTTCACTTTCAGACGGCAATTTTCTTCTACAAGTGTTTCGTTTTGTTTTAAGATGGCATCGATGTCAATCTTGAGTTTGGCTTTTAGTTTCAATATTTCGCCAGATATTTTGTCTATCACATCCCGATTTGCATCTTTCAACAGCTCCGTGATTTCATTTTTTGTGATACTCATAATGTACATTATATTCGATCGATTTTTATAAATAACTGCTTCTCAAGATGGTAAATCTGCTTGTTTATCTCACCAATTACCGAATGGAGATTTAAGACCTGTAGGATTTGTTTCGAGGACATTGATGCAGGCCGAAAAAAACAATTCGGTGATTGACAGAGAATCCTTGGCGATATATTGGGGGGTTAACAAGTTTTCGCAGTATCTATTGGGGTTGCCATTCCTCATTCAAACAGATCACAAAGCTCTTGTGCATGTTTTTGGTGAAAATAAAGGTTTGCCTCAAATGACTGCAAGTAGACTGCAACGTTGGGCTGTTTATTTATCTGGTTTTTCTTATAAAATTAGTTATATCAAAGGATCAGATAACCAAGCTGCAGATTATGTTGTCCAGACATCCATTGGAAATGGAATATTTGTCGGAAGATTACAGCGAAAGTTCAACTTATTTAAATTTAATTATATCGGAAGGTTTACCTGTTGATTATCGTAAGGTGGGTATAGAAACAAGACGTGCTCCAATTTTATCCAAAGTATATTCTTTTGTGAATGAAGGTTGGCCAGAAATTATCACAAATCAAGAATTGGTTCCTTTTTTTAGGCGTAAATATGAACTAACTTCTGAACAAAATTGTGTAATGTGGGATTATCGAGTGATTATTCCGAATAAATTGCAGAAACAATTATTATCGTAGTTACATAATAGTCATTTTGGAATAATCAAAATGAAGTCTATAGCACATTCCTATTTTTGGTGGCCCAATTTGGATGTTCAAATTGAAAATCTTGGTAAATCATGCTGTTCTTGCTTACTGACATCTAATGATTCTCCGAAAGCACCTTTAAGTCCTTGGGGCAGGCCAGTGAAGCCCTGGCAAAGGATCCATGTTGATTTTCTTGGACAAGTTAATAATAAGTATTATTTTATTATTCTTGATGCTTACAGTAAATGGCCAGAAATTTTTGAAATGAGAAATATCAGAACTGAATCAACTATAATTAAACTTAGAGAGACATTCACACGTTGGGGAATTCCAGAGGTATTAGTTTCTGACAATGGACCTCAGTTAACTTCGGTTCTTTTCAAACAATTTTTAATGAGAAATGGTGTTCAGCACAAAACAATTTCTCCATATCATCCATCGATGAATGGAGCGGCTGAAAACGCAGTCAATCAAGTCTTTTAAAAAAAGTTTGAAATCATCTCTTTTGGATAGTAAAAATGTCAGTATTTCTACTGATGTAATTGTTGGCAGATATTTACTGAACTACAGGAATTCCATTCAATGCACTACTAATGAAACCCCGGTTATGTTAATGTTAGGAAAAAAAATTGAGAACTATTTTTGATTTGATTAAACCAGATAGAGAAGAATTGATTAGAGCAAAAACAGAAAAACAACAGGAAATTTATAATTCTAGGTCAAGAGAAGTTTTCAAAGAGGGAGATGAAGTTATAGTGAGAGACTATAGGATTATTAATAAAAAAAACTGGATTGAGGCTAGGATTGTAAAAGGAATTGATAGTAGAAATTACGTTTGTAAATTGAATGATGATACAGAATGGCGTAGACACATCAATCAAATTAAAATCAGGAGAATGCAAGATTACATTCATTCTTAAAAACCTCAAATTGTAGTATCACGACATGAACCAAAATATGCAAAATTAATGGACAATCGAATGGATTGTAATAACGACAATGTAATTGAAACTGGAAGTAGCGTAAAAAACACTGTAGCTGAAGCAGATAATACATAGTTATCTGAAACTACTAATATTTCCGATGGTGCTGATATGTCAGGGGAAGTTGGGGGAATGACGGCCACCGGGGTAATACCGGCCATCTATTATTTTCACATAGATTGCTAGTTTGTTCAAAAAGACATGTTCTGCCATCTAGTGGTGCACAACTGAACCTGCAGAAAAGATTTGTAGACAGCCGTAGTGACGTTTTGTCATTTATCGGCATATTCATATTTTGTGACTAGTTCTAAGAAGAATTCCCGGTGTGGACAAAGGTAAATAAAATACTTTAGTTTGGTTTAAAATAATTGTTAAACCATTATCATTCACTCACGTGGTCATATTAAACTCTGAATACTTCTCTCGAATGAATGGAATAGACTATTTAAATTTTCGTCTGTTATAAAATTTTGGGGTTATGACAGCCACAAGTCATGGGGTAATGACAGCCGGCCGCGATTACCCCATAAGATCATTTATGATGTTATTGTTTCAGATGCCAAGAAGTTACATGAGAAAAACCAATAAAGCAGCATGGTCTGCTGATCAAATCAAAAATGCTCTTGCAGCTGTAGAAAGTGGAGGACCACTGAGACAGGTAGCCCGGTGTTTCGGAATTCCTAGAACTACTTTGCAAGCAAGAATAAAAAATAAAAAGGAGGGAGGTCCATCCTTGGGACGTAATGCAATCTTCAATAAACAGGATGACGAAATTCTTGCTTTGCGTATTATTGAGTTATGCAAATTATTTCATGGAGTCAGCCGGTCAGAAATAAAAAAAATGTGCCTTCGAGTATGCTGAAAAAAACAATAAAAAACACCCTTTCAACCGAGATTCTCAAAGTGCAGGTGAAGACTGGCTGAGAGGATTCATGAGACGAAACCCCACCATCACACTGAGAAAGCCCGAGGCTACCAGCATTAATAGAATTTCCGCCTTTAAAAGGAAAGAGGTGTCACTCTTTTATACAAATTTGGAAAAAGTCCAAGAAAAATTCAATTTCAATCAAACTAGGATTTTCAACATGGATGAAACGGGAATTTCTAGAGTACAGGTGCCAACCAAAATCTTAGCCCAAAAAGGGCAAAAACAAGTTGGTTTTGTCACCAGTTGGGATCGAGGCAAAAATATTACAGTAATTTGTGCCTTCAGTGCTTCGGATATCTACGTACCACCCATGTTTATCTTCAACAGAAAAAGAATGAATTTGCAACTACAAAAAGGAGGCCCACCAGGATCTGTCTTCTTCTGTTCTGATAAAGGTTGGATTACTGAAATCCTGTTCTTAGATTGGCTTCAGCATTTCCAAAAATTCGTGAAATCATCTACAGCAGACCCTGTCCTCTTGGTTATGGACAACCATGTTACACATTGCACATTACAAAATTACAATTTTTGCAAGGCGAATGGAATAGTGCTGTTGACAATTCCTCCACAAACTTCGCATCGTCTACAACCTTTGGACGTCACATTTTACTCGCCATTGAAGACAGCCTATAACACTGAATGCAATAGGTATTTGAAAAGTCACCCATTTCAAAAAATAACTCCTTTTGAGATAGCAAAGCTATTTAATAATGCATATGGAAGAGTTGCAACTCCCGATGTAACCTCATAAATTTTAAATTTGCAAATTTGGAATAAACCCTGATTTTAATTTATGGAAAGTCAACACTTATGCTGATAGGCTGCTCAGATCGATACGGTGAGGGTGTGGATAAGTTTCAACTACTGATTGCTCAATAGCTCAATACTACAGAGGTTTTTTTTTACTATCGAACAAATAGGGCACCAGTTGACCTGACTAGTTCAGATAATCTGGGCGCCAGGTTGTAAAAGACAAAACCGAAGATAGGAGATATTTGTATCTAGCTTGATTGTGAAGGCAGAATAAATATGCAAAGAAACAATTAACAACTTTATTTCAAAAAAACTTATAAAAGCTGAAGGCCGAAATTTAAACAGCTGAAGGCTACAAAAATAAACAGTTGAAGGCTACAAAATTAGCAAGCTGAAGGCTACAAAATTAGCAAGCTGAAGGCTACAAAATTCACAAGCTGAAGGCTACAAAATTCAGAATATTTACACTTTTGAAAACAAAATCTGATTCAACCGAAGATGGTCCTGTTGGATAATACCTGGAGGCTGGTTTAGCGTCGATGATCCCTACGACGAGTTGTTGTTGGATCGTCTTTCGCTTAGTCAGTCAGAGACTCGGTGGTTGTCTCGTATGGACTTCGACCTTACTAGTTATGGTTGGTCTTCACGAAGATTGCCCGTTGACTTGACTTGACTGAGAATTGAGCCCCTCGGATCTGTGTTCGACAACTATGGGATCTCCTAGTGGTACCAGTCCTTCATCCAATGTATGGTTTCCTCGAAGACATGAGAAGCAGACGAAAGGAATCAGATTTGATAGTTACAATATGGTGGGGGACAAGGATATCCTTAGTACCGCAAGATTATATTCTGAATTTTATAAGAAGGCAAAATTTCAACTCTTGAAATATGATTGGAAAAACAACTCAAACAGTCAACTCAGAATGCTCAATATAGTTAAATAAATATCAATATAAAAGATAACAGGTTACCTGGAAGCTTTAACTTTTTCCAGAGAAAGGAATAAGTCAATAAGGTAAAGTGAATCTATTCCAAGCAAAATGACTAACAATAAAAAATATAACTATTCTCCAAATAAATGGAAATAATAGTTGTGAAGCTATTTAAAGTTGATAATTAATATTTATAGATGAAATATTTGAAAGAAAAACAATGGAAATCCTTCCAAGGAATTATTAAAGTATAATAATAGAAGATAAAGAAATATCCTTGATAAATTGTTAATTTACCAGAAATATATGTACCAGAAGGGTAATAATGATAAATAATTTAATGTACCATAAGAGTACTAGATAACAATATTTATAAATGATAATTACACCCTTTCGAAAAGAAAGGAGAGAAACAGTAATATAGAGATATAAAGAAAGAATTGAAGGTGGTAAGTCCTTCCCAAAGATTGAATAATTATTCTGAATTCAAAGAAAATACGCTCTATGGTTTCTGACTTTCAAATATGTAAGAGAGAGAAAGATAAAGTAGGTGGCAGTCCTACATAAAACTATGCTAGATAAGTTAAGGTTTGTGCACGTTTGGTTGACGGAAAGGAAACACTACCGGGTAGACCTTTAAGATACCTAATTTACAAATATCTGATCGAGTATGATTGTAATTAACAAACAATTGAACCAAGAGACGATACCCTTGTCTACGAAGCAGAAATAAGTGCTTTCGTCTACAAAGGCAGAATCGTGGTTGAGTGTGGTGCAACTCCACAGGCCAGAGAACAAACTCTGTCAAGCTTGCATTTATTTCTCAAAGATAATAACTGAACAAGCAGTATAGAAAGAAATGCTCACCTGAAGAATTGTTCTGACGACGTTCCGCCTGGAAGTCACAAGCAATCAACCCACTTCTCCTCTTCAAGGTTCAACTCTACTCTATCTCTTGGTGGTAATAGTATCGTCACACTGCTAATTGGTGGGAGTCATCCACAAGAAGAAATTACCAATTATCTGGTACCTGAAATTTGACAGCGTAGAAACTGATTCAGCAAATACAACTCTAACCTCTCCACAGGTACACTGTCTTCCAAAAATCAATTAGGACAAAAATATGTTATTGAATAATTTATTTATTGAGTCCTGACGTTATTAAAAGCCTCTAAATTTAATACTATGTAGCGATTACTTGAATAAATGGAAGAATAGGATTTTTAACCTCTAAAAGTGAAAATATGAAATTTACTTCCAATATGAAAGGACCAAATATATGGTATTAAAAAGTCAGACTAGGACCTCTAAATTACGAAAACAAATTTGAAATTGATCGATGGCTAATAGAACACAATGGAATAATCAAAAATATTTCTTCAAACCATGCAGTATGGCGTTAGCAAATTCATGCAAATACACTTTGATAAAGCAATCTCATGCCAATTAGGTAAGCACTATTATTTAAATAAGAAAACAATATACTCAACCAGAACTAATCTGTTAAATCCAATAGAGAGATTATAACCAATTTGAGATGGCATACAAGAAAATGTATTCCAAGTTCACTAAACCAAACTAACAACCATTCCTCCACGATGTCGGAAACCAAGAGAGAGAATTCCTAGCGTTCCACGTCCGAAACTCATATTTTTACCCTTCGCGCAAGACCAACCGATCCTCGATCTCATTCGCCCTTCGAACTAGCAGTGGCGTAGAGGTTAGATGGTATAAAGTTCTGAATTAATATGGTTGATATCGGAGTATACATGTTGGTGTATTTGTGATGAAAAGATGAATGAAAGTATAATTATAAGAGTAGGCTAGTGTATAACATAGTTGACCCATGTAATAAGATTATTTGAATGGAATTGTTAAAATTATTTGAATGAAACGAATTATCGTTACACCGAAAAGGCTATAAAGGGATTCAAAGTGACGGGAATCTTTCCCTTGAATCCTGATAACTTCACAGAAGAGGACTTTGCTGCTTCAGAGCTACAAATTATCAATTCGGTAACACCCGAAGTTGCTTTGCCAGATCCAGTTATCAGGGTACAAGGCAACAGAACCCCAGATCCGGTAGCTGCCCCTATCAATGTCTCCTTCGAGCAAATTCTACCTCTGCCAGGACCATCAAGACCAAACACAGCTCCAAAGAGAAAAGCCAAAAAACAACACTCAGAAATAATAACAGATACCCCTAACAAAACTACTTTAGAAGATAAGGAAAATAAAAAGAAAATCAAAAAAGAAAAAATGCGAATGGTGGAGGAGAAGAAATTGAAGAAAAAATTTTTCGCTGAATCCGAGAATCAAGAAAATAATGAGAAAAAATTGCAGCTTTTTAGGAAATGTAAAACAAAGCCTACGAGAAAAGACAGTTCATCTTCAGGAGATTTCAGTGCCGATGACGATGAAAATGAAAATGAAATTAATGAAGACATATGTTTGGTGTGTGGAGAATTTGGCAAAAACGGAGAGATGTGGTTGAGGTGTATCAAGTGTTTAAGTTGGGCACACAAAGCCTGCACAGACACTGAAAAAGTTCAGTTTATTTGCGATTATTGTTCATACTAACTTCCATTAGGGGTAATCACGGCCACGGCTGTGATTACCCCACATGCATGGGGTAATGACGGCTAAGCATTCTTTTTTATTTTATTCCATAAGAAATTGTAAATTTCGTTATATTGGTGTTTAATTAATAAATACATGTTCCTTCACATCCTGCCTAATTTTTCATTCTAAATCAAAAAGTGAATATATTTTTTTACTAGAGTAATTGGGGATATGGCTTAGGAGGCCGCCATTCCCCCAACTCCCCCTACTTCGTAGTGATACAGTTAGCAGAAGTATTAAAGATGATATTAGCATAAGTATTGGTAGACCAAAACGAAACATTATTAAACCGAATCGCTATGGTTTATAACGATTTTTGTTGTATTTATATTTGCTATATTATTCTTCAAATTATGAGAGGGATACGTAATGTAGTGATATTCCACAAATTATGAAACCCTGTACAATGTTATACCTGGTGACACAGCAGACATGTAGCAGCCTGTATAAATTTGAAATTTTTAGTAGTTCGTAATCAATGATATCGCTTCATTTGAATCTCACGACAACTTTTTTCAACTACCTGTTTGATCGGCAGAAACTCCAACTTATTTTTTTTGAATAACACCCTGTGTATTTATCTACACCTTTTCCAGTAGTAGTTCAGAAAGCGTCAATTGAATTTCAGAATAGTCACTTATATTTCGGAAAGTATCAATTGTATTTCAGATCAGTTAGTTGATTTTCGGAAAGCGTCAATTGTATTTCAGAATAGTATATTGAATTTCAGATAGCATCAATTGAATTTCAGAAAAGTCAATTTGATTTCAGAGAGCATCAATTGTATTTCAGAATAATCAATTTGATTTCAGAAACCATCATTTGAATTTCAGAATAGTCAATTGTATTTCAGAAAATATAATATGTATTTCGGAAAGTGTCATTTGCAATTCAGAGAACGTCAAAAGAATTTCAGAAAACATCATTTGCAATGCAGAAATCATAACGTTCAATGAGTATGGCTCGTTTTGGCGTTTTGGTCAGTATTGGAGTGCATAGTTGGCTGGTATTACATTATCGTTTCTATGACTATACATTAAATAGTATTTTCAAAATATTCGAGAAATAAAAATTATTATTTATTTTCGTATTGTACTGATCGACAAGCGTAAGGATGCCTCCGAGAATTGGTTGCGCAGTAGACAAAACCCTGGAGTGGGGCAGGAGCTCAATCTCTCTGCCTTAATAAACAGTAGTCGATCTTTGTCGCACATCTACTCACGCTTTCTATCGTTTGCGCATCTCAGAGGCATCCTTACGCTTGTCGATCTGTACTGAATAAAACTTATCTTTTCATTATAATGAATGTATCAGACAATTGTGCTATTTGTCGGGTATCCATGTTGAGACGTCCAGCCTCAAGAGTATACCCATGTAACCATATATTTCATGTAAGCTGTTCAGAAGTAATTTTAAATGCACCAGATGCACTCTGTCCTATATGCAGAACTCCACTCATCGGTCATGAAGTGATTGTAAGGAAAAAATAAAACAGAAATGCAGCCCAAGATAGAGAAAGGATAGTTGCTTGTGCCAACAAAGGAGAGGACTGGGTACAATTAGCAGGAACATTGAATGTGAATTATAAAACAGCACATCATTGGATTGTATCAGGGCGTGATTTCATGTTGAAGAAAGGGGGACAAAAACGTAAAGTTCTCACAGGAAACCAGCTGGACAGACTGATAGAATGGTTAGAAGAAGATTCTGGCTATACTCTGAAACAGTTGCAGACAAAAGTATGGGCGGAATTTCAAGTGGTAGTTAGTGTATCCACCATATGTAATTACCTAGAAGGACGGCTATTTACAGTGAAGCAACCAGTAACAATGAATTTACCAGTGAATAAAGAAAAGCGTTCGGAATATGTAAGACAATTAAATTCGTATATTCCACAAGGCAAACAAATTGTTTGGATTGATCAAACTAATTTTAATTTGTTTTCCCGGTGAACAAGAGGTCGTTCTCATGCTGGTGCTAGTTCTATCCAAATTCTACCTTCATCAAGAGGGCCTAATATTCATTTAATCGGAGGAATTTCTGCTGCAGGTGTTGTCGCAATGGATCGCCGTAGGGGCTCTTTTACCTCAGATTTGGCAAATGCTTGGGTAATGAACCTAATGATTCAATGGCAGAATGGAGGTGACCAACTCGCTGATCTCGTTATAGTTTGCGACAATGCCCCATGCCATTAAAGATTAGAAACTGCGTTGAATGGAACAACGGCAACTCTTTTGAGGCTGGCACCTTATTCGCCGATGCTCAATCCAGTAGAAACGATTTGGTCCAAAATCAAAACATATTATGTCAAAACTCATCTTGGAATTCCACCGGTAGCAGCACCAGGAGTAATAGAACAGAGATTAGCATATCTGGAACAAATCATTGATGATGCAAGGAACTCTATAGCATGTGGTGATTGTGCACGTGCAGCACAACATTCTACTATACACCATGCGGCTGGAATAGCCATGGAAAACATGCCCGTTGGGCGTAAAATTTGCTTGCTACAGGAAAAACCTACGGGCCGATAATATTCAATTTCTAATTAGTTTAACAATTTGTTGTTGTTGTCTATGTAATAAGTAATAAAACTTCAGTTTATGATAGTGCTTTTCAATTTCAGAAAATAGAAAATTATGATAAATGTTCGACAGCTATTATATTGAACATTTTTAGCAATTGTTGAATGTTTTACCTTATCAAGTTTTCAATTTTCGTGGTATTATCAAATGATGATACAAAATACTGTCTTTTTCAAGAATGCGTAAATGTATGAACGGTGCGTAGAAATTACCTTGCGCACAGTTAATGGTTTTTTCTACGACCGTGCGTTTTTACCCACTTTCCCGCACTCATTTTAGTTTAGAAAGTGTCACTTTCCCGCACTAGTGCGGGAAAACTCGCTTTCCCGCACTAGTGCGGGAAAGTAAAATATGTCAATTTATCGTTATTAAATGTACATTTCATTGTTGCTGAGAGTTATTTGGAGGACTCCGTAGAACAGAAGAAAACCATCTCGAATAAAATTCTTTCATGTACTGGCAACTTGCAACCGATGCCGTCTCCGTCATCTTCATGCACTTTGCAATCTACGAGTGTTACTCTTAACAGCCAGTTACCACCAACTAATTACTCTGGACCGGCTATTCTGACGCATTTGCAGAATGCAACAAATTGTGCTTTCAACATTAATATTAATAATAATTAGAGGATTTTCATGGAATGTTTTGTATGTTGAAATAAAATATATATTTTCAATGTGCTTTTTGAATCTTTATGCGGTCGTAGAAAAAATAATGTTCCTAATTCATGCGTAAAGTGTCTTTCCCGCCCTTGACTGCTTGCCCGAACTCAGCTTCGCGTCGTTCGGGTCAACGGCAGTCGCGTGCGGGAAAGTATCACTTTCTGCACTTGTTAGGAAAATAACTATTACGCACAGGTGATTTTTTTACATAGCTGTGCTAAAAAGTATAACTTTACGCGCTGTGAACAGTGCGTAAAACCTCAGTTCACGCACGGTCGTAGAAAAAGTACTTTAATTTCGTGAAAAGAGATGGATATTGATGAATACACTCAATCAATACAAAAAATATTATTCTGAAAGTATACACCATACGACTGCGAAGTGCAATAGTCGGGCGTTAAATTCACTCGATGTATCTCTGAACGTTGAGGTACAGAATCACCGATACAGAAAAATCCTTCGAGCAGGTTATAAATGAATTGTAATTTTTTCTTATTGTCTAATATGTTAAAATTTCAGTTGATGCTACATAATATCCACAAAAAGAGTTTCTCATCTCCATTTCAGAAAAAGGAAAATTAATTTCAGAAAATATTATTTCGTTTTTGTCAAAAGTGATGAATTCCGAAATACAAATGATAGTTTCCGAAATACATATCATATTTTCTGAAATACAATTGACTATTCTGAAATTCAAATGATGGTTTCTGAAATCAGATTGATTATTCCGAACTAGAATTGATGCTTTCTGAAATTGAATTGACTTTTCTGAAATTCAACTGACGCTATCTGAAATTCAACTTACTATTCCGAAATACAATTGACGCTTTCCGAAAATCAAATGACTAATCTGAAATACAATTGATACTTTCCGAAATATAAGTGACTATTCTGAAATTCATTGATGGTTTCTGAAATACAACTGGAAAAGGTGTAGTCTTGAATTCACTATTCAACCGTGTATCACAAAGTGGCATTCGTTTCTCAATTCGGAGATGAATTGCATTTTATTGAAAAACATCAAGTTGGCTTTTACCCGAATTCGATAATCTTTCGATGCTTGGTAGGCTTGGAAATCCAAAGAGTATCAGCTAAACGATATAATTCCAGTTTTTTCCATACCAGATCACTTCCTACAGATTATCAATAAGTTCTTTAATAAAAAGAAAAAACATCTGAAAATAACTCACGATATTGCGAAAACTGAGATAAGAACATGTTTTTTTCAATTTGGCTGCCTTTCTCTTTGGCCATGAAGCCATATCATGATCCATTTGGAAACATAATTTTAAAATTGTTCCTCTGATCCACCAATTCACAAGTCTATTAGTCTAGATATTTGCAATAATATTTTGCCTAGTAGGCGGTGTACACAAAATGTTTTGTGTTTGACAGGTAAACATCATTTGATTGCAATGATTTTCTCCGTCAGTTTTATGCTGACTGAAATTGCATCGTTTAATTAGATACTAAATATGTATTCAAAGAATGAAAAGGTCGATATGTTGTTGATATTCGGAGAGTGCAAGAGAAATAGTAGACAGGCTGAACAATTGTATGTCGAAAGATTTCCGGAAAGACGCCATCCACCTGATAATTATTTCGCTAGAGTAGAAGAGCAGTTCAGAGCAGTTCTTTTCAAAACTCTTCTAGCGATCTCTCGATTCACGCCGATTTCGTCCTCAATTTGTCTCAGTGATATCGTCGGATCTGCATGCACTATGGCCAAATATTCCAAGAGCTGGCGACAAAAATCTACAAGAGTTTAGTAATGGTCCACAACCTAATATGATGTAGTATTGAGGGTGTACATGAGTCAGCACCTACTCTCAAGCTCAGGTAGTGGATCACCTGAAAATTTGCAAAAAAGTAGTTTGTAGCTTAAAAAAAGGGGTCAGAGTGGTCAGACCGAAATTGTGTGGAACGCTGCGAGTCAGCACGCTATATAAGCGTGCGGTGCTTGATCGCACGCGGAGTACATGGGATAAACGCTGTACGCTCTCTCCGTGTAGAGGCAGAAGCAAAATAAATACGTTTTCCAAAACATCTGCTCGAAAGGTCTGTTATACGAGACCTGGAACAAAGATACGCTCCGCTTCGAGCAGCGTTTAGTGTAGCGTGTAATCTAAGCATCATTCGCAGACATGTCGTGTACAGTGCTGGAGTATTATTTTGTTTCGTGCGTGTAAAATGCCTCCTAGCTGCGTTATTTGCTTGCAAAAAGATAACAATGTCATACTTTTTGTTGAGAAAAGTCTTGCAAAATGCAAAGAAATATTAAGTATTCGTTGTGAGAATAATTTGAATTATAATAATGTAGTATTGCCGTCAACTCCAAATAAAATTGAAGGTTACCATATACAGTGGCTACAGGAAATTCACAGCTTTGGGAAAGCGTTTCAGAAAATCAGTTTCAGGCAGTCAGCCTTCTCAATCACAGTAAGTTTATATTTAAAATATATTAATAGTAAATATTACTATAAAATTTAATAAAAAAAAATACAATTCAATACACAGAGTGTTCAACAGCTCTCCTAGTTTTATGACATATGCTGATATTGTCTATACTGTACTATTTATTTTAATTTAATTAAAATTTAATTTGTCACAGATCAAGTGTAACTACATCAACGCTTGATGATCCACAAGCAAGCACTTCAAATGCTCAACGTGTAAAATAAGTATCTGCAAAGAACGATTTGAAAATTAACGGTCTGTGACTAGAGTAGCTGAAGCAGCTGAATGTATATCGTATTCAAATATTCAAAGTATCGTAACAAACTGTATTGCGCTTGTCAATTTGACAAATTTTCAAATCGGTGTTAACGTTGAGTGTACAAACGGGAGAATATGATTTTAACCTTGCGTAAGCGTCTGCGCATAAGCGAAACGAGTACTAACAGTTGTAATAACATATGTATACTGTATTCACGGCTCTATTCATTTTTAATTCATTAAAATATATATTTTTACAGTCCAAGTGCAAGTGTTCCGATGCCTTCTGACGTAGATGCTACTAATTGTTTTTTTATAGATTCCCACGACACCCATGAAACCAATTTGGACGCGAACGATGAAGAAAGCGATATTGATGCCGACTTTGTTTAACAAATTTTATTTTATTTCAAAAATTATTATGTATCACATTGATATCACATTGATATTAAAAAAATGTTTGCTATTACAATTTGTAATTTTATAAAGCAAGAAATTAATAAAACCCTACCCGCTCCGAAAACGTGCTATTCGATATCCGCACTTTAAGCGACTGCTGACTACCTCTGTTCCATTAATTTGTGATCTGACTGTTTTTTTTTATTAAATTATATATAATAATAGAGCAGTAGGATAATTTTCAGTCTTTACTAAGCTCTTGCACCGACATCGTTCCGGCGACAACTTATATAGCGTGCTGACTCGCAGCGTTCCACACAAATGCGGTCTGACCACTTTGACCCCTTTTTTTAAACTACAAACTACTTTTTTGCAAATTTTCAAATATTACTAAGCACTGGTAGAGCATGTTGCAATTTTACTTACATCAAAGCGTGCCGCCGCCAGGTGTTCCACTATCAGACCTTGCGAGTAGGTGCTAACTCATGTACACCCTCAATACTACATCATATTAAGTTATGGGCCATTACTTAACTCTTGTCGATTTTTGTCGCCAGCTCTTGGAATAAAAATGTTAACTTCCATTTCCTCGTCGACAATGTATTGGAGATTGTTTGGATTTTCTGGTTCTCTTCTGAACTGCTCTTCTACTCTAACAAAATAATTATTAGGCGGATGGCGTCTTTACGGAAATCTTTCGACTCACAATTCTTCAGCTTGTCTACAATTTCTCTTGCACTCTCCAAATATCAACAACATATCGACCTTTTTATTCTTTGAATACATATTGAGTATCTAATTAAACGATGCAATTTTAATCAGCATAAAACTGACAGAGATTATCAGTACAATCAAATGATGTTTACCTGTCAAATACAAAACATTATGTGTACACCGCCGACTAGGCAAAATATTATTGCAAATATCTAGACTAACAGACTTGTGAATTGGTGGATCAGGGGAACAATTTTAATTTTATGTTTCCAAATGGAAAGATCATGATATGGCTACATGGCCAAAGAGAAAGGCAGATAGTTTCTTCACAAGTAGCCAAATTGAAAAAAACATGTTAGTTATATGTACAAACCCTCAGGAAACCCATAGCTTGTACTTTCTATGTAGAGCTGACTTAGGTTTATGCGAATATGATTGACCATGCTTTATAATTAGTTTAGTTCTGTTAGCGACGTTGTAAGAGACACATATCTCTCCATACAAATAGAGTTATTCGTTGTAAAGTTAAATTTTGTCTTTTTAAAAATAGTTTCTCGTGGCCCGAAAGCTTTATTTGTTCTTATCTCAGTTTTCGCAATATCGTGAGTTATTTTCAGATATTTTTTCTTTTCATCAAAGAAATTGTTGACAATTTGCAGGAAGTGATCAGGTATGGAAAAAACTGAAATTATATCGTTTAACTGATACTCTTTGGATTTCCAAGCCTACCAAGCATCGAAAGATTATCGAGTTCGGGTAACAGCCAACTTGATGTTTTTCAATAAAATGCAATTCATCTGCGAATTGAGAAACGAATGCCACTTTGTGATACACGGTTGAATAGAGAATTTCAAGACATATAAGATAGGCTAGATAAATGTACAGGGTGTCATTCAAAAAAAAGAAGTTGGAGTTACTGCCGATCAAACAGGTAATTGAAAAAAGTTGTCGTAACTTCTGCAAATTTCAAATCTTCATCTCTTCAAATGAAAAAACTACAGGCTGCTACATGTCTGCTGTGTCACTTGGTATATTCAATAGTTATTGAATAGAAGGTTTTTGTCAGCTCTTGTCAAGTTGTTAAATAAAATATTACCTGTCACAGAATTTGCAATTATTCACAAGAAACAGTATTTTTATACAAATAAACACTTAGGTCATTTTTTCAATTTCCATCACAGAAAAAAACATTTTTTGGCAGCGGAAACACAACACTCTACATAGGCTGTCACATATATTGGAGCTCTGGTATAAGTATCCTTCATAAACCAATTATTCATTTGTATAGCATGACAGCAACGATTATGAATTGTAGACGTGACAAGCAGGATATAGACATCAATATCGTGGGCATGTAATAATTGCTTGACGAGACTGTAGGTCGAGTCATGTAATCGCCATAAGTGCGTTGACAATGTAGTAGTATCCCTCTGTTGTGTACAAAATATTATCTACAATTGTCTTGGTTTTCATTACCAATGACAGTAGCTACGGTTACTTTAAACGAAGCCGTTTCTAGATTTCAAATTAAATTGTCAGATTGGTGTCCAAAACTTAATTAGGTTTATTGAATAAAATTGTTTTCAGCTGAAGATGATCTTCCATCCGATATTGAAAATGCGGCGACAAGAGTAATTTCATATCTCGAGCCCAAGGAATCCTAATAAAATTACCGTTTAGTATGCGATACGTATGGCTGTTGCTCTGGATAGTTCTCCAGAGCAACAGCCATCTCCAGATCTCTTGTAGCCGCCTCGTAATTGCCCCGTTCAGTCTGGTCTGCTGACACAGGGGCAGTTAAGAGATGGCCACATCTCGATTTTTTTTCCCACAAGGCGCTGTCTTAAGTGGAGGGGTCTCTACGGTGGGCTCGCTCCCTTTTCTTGGGAGTTTGACAGCTGCTTACAGCTGTGCTGGAGGTTTGCTGTAGTCCGGCTGATTTCGGATCAAGCCGGTGAGGTCAACCTTTTCTGGCTTCAATTTCTTTCCCAGCTAGCATGCACGATCTTTATTTTTCTCTTCTATGCTCCAGGGGGGTCATTTCCTGTAGCTCTGATGTGGACGATTTACATCTGATGATACGTTCTGTAGGGAGATAAGTATTGGAGGTTTGGTATTACTACTGTCTCTATAAACATATATACCAACCACGCCAAGTAGGACACCATCTGATAAACCCTGGTGTAGCAGGAACTGCTTCAAAGCTGTTGCCTTCAAGCAGGCAGTATACCATCGATGGTATCAAAATCAGAGGCCAGAGACCAGATTTCAGAATATGTCGTAGACAACCGAATCCTTGAAATAAGCTCACGATGCCCATATACGGTTAACATTTGTCGAGAGTCCTAACAAAGGAAGATGAAACACTATATAGCCACGAACGTCCAGAAAAAAGCCAGTATTTTTGTCAACATGTTCGCTGGTGTTCAATATTTCCTGGACTATTACGAACATAAGTAGTTAAGGTTTCCATGTGTAATTCAGTTGTTATTATTGATTGTCAATCAAGCCGAGAAAAAGGCGAATTGAGAAAATATAAAAATATAATATAAAGGTCCTTCGAGTATATCCGTTTCAAACGGTTTATTGTGTACATATTCTGTGAATAAAGATGTATATATGTTCTTGATGTGTATTACTGCACATCAAATTGGTCCGATCGAGCACGGATATGGAAAATGATGCTTTTCAAGAACCTCGCAGAAGGGTTGCTGTTATGAGATGAGTTGCTTCCATGAGATGACTTCAGTAACGTCGTTTGTAAACCTTTCCTTCACCCGTTTATCACCACTAGATTGGCACCTGCGGTATTGAGGAAGTGTTTTCGGATTCCAACTTCAACCTGACATTTTGTCATGTCACTTCTGTCAAGGAAAGTACCCGTTTATCCGATTAATTTAGGTTTTTAATATTTGCTAAGTGCTTTTCATTGCAAATTTTGCTAGCATTTTGATAATTATAAGGCAAAATGCCTCCCAAAGTAGAAGAACAGCAAGTTCGTGCCTTGAAAGGTAAAATTAAGGCTGCAAAATCTTCCATGACGAGGATAAACAGATTCTTGGTGGAACATGAGAAAGATGATTATTCAGAAAAACTTATTGATCAGTTATCAACCCGAAAAGACGCATTGGTAGATGTTTATAGACAGTTTCAGCAGTCTCAAATAGAACTTTTGTCCGTTGATGAAACTGAAGAGGATCAGTTTGAAGCCATCGAAAACTTATATTTTGAAACTCTTTCACAGATCAAAAGGCTTATATTAAAGCTTACTGATCAAAATCAATCAAAAGGTCGAAATATAGGTGATGTAAATAATCAAAGTGATATACCCATTGTAAAATTACCAGATATAAATATACCATTTTTTGATGGTAACAATTTGAATGAATATCAACCATTCGTTGACATGTTCAAAGCTGTCATTCATAAAAATACTCAAATGCATGACGTTGAGAAACTGTTTCATTTGCGGAGTCATTTGAAAGGGGAAGCTTTGTCTTTGATATCAAATTTGCCTTTAAATAATGAATCATATCAACTAGCATTGAATCTTTTGAAAGAACAATATGAAGACGAGGCCATGCTCATAAATGCACATATAAATGCGATTCTAGATTTACCTCCTTTCAATAAATGTTCTCCAAACAATTTGAAGGAATTTGTTGCAAAAGTCAAACAGCACACTGGTGCTTTAGAAAACTTGAAGCAACCGGTAACTTCATGGGATATGATCTTGTTGTGCATTCTGTGCAAAAAAATTGACTTCCATACAAATCAAGCATATCACAATGCTCGAGATAAAACAAAGCTTCCAACTTTAAAAGAGTTTTTGAATTTCTTACAAACAAAAGTTAAATCAATGCAATCATTTAGCCCTCTAGAAAATAAACCAGGAGGTTCAAAACATTTTGTTCATTTGCAAACTACCAATTCTGTTGGTCAAAAGTCAAAAAAATGTATCTTTTGTTCTTTTGGAGAACATAGATTGTTCGAATGTAAGAAATTCAGAAACGTTACTGTGTCTCAAAGAATATCTTTCATAGAGAAGAACAAATTTTGTAGGATATGCCTGAATCAACACTTTGGTCACTGCAAAAGCCATTTCAAATGTCAAATTTGTCAAAAAGGTCACAATTCACTACTGCATTTGGAAAAATCTCAAGGAGAGCATTCTGATCAGCCAACAACTGACAGTTCAGCCCAACTTTTATTTGGAAGATGCCCCAAGTCACCTACAGATGTGTTGTTGCCTACTGTGAAGGTAAGATTGGTGGGAAAATCAGGTAATACCATCTTAGCTTGTGGTCTGCTTGATTCAGGATCACAAATTTCATTGATAACAAAAAAAAGTTATGAATTATTTGCAATTAGAGAAACTCAACACCTCTCTGAGTATTTCTGGAATTTCTGAAATTGAAATCAAAGCCAACGAATCAGTAAATGTCGAAGTTCAGTCACTTTTCAATGAATTCACCTTGTTTGTGAAATGTTCTGTGGTTGAACATATAACTAGCTTATTGCCAACAAATTGTATTGACATAGCAGGATTGAAAATACCTCAAAATATTCAACTTTCCAATGAAAATTTTCACACACCCACTGAAATAGATATTTTATTTAGCGCAGATGTCTTCTTCAAAGTTCTTTTATGCCAAAAAATGAATATAAGTGGTTTTATACTCCAAAACACCAAGTTTGGATATATTGTCAGCGGTATTGGATCCAGCAATAAAAGTCAGATCTGCACAGTCGTTTCAATGCATTCTACTATCAAATTAGAGAATCTTATTTCTCAATTTTGGGAAACTGAGAAAGTTCCACAAACATTTACCGAATACTCTTCGGAGCAGGCTGCTTGTGAAGATATTTTCAAGTCTAGCATAAACATTAAAAATGGCAGATTCCAGGTTTCTCTACCTTTAAAATGTCCATTAGATGAATTGAATTTAGGTGATTCTTACTCTGTAGCTTATAAAAGATTGTTGAATTTAGAAAAGCGTTTCAAAAGTAATGCAGATTTATTTTTGAAATACAATAACTTTATTGATGAGTATATTCAACTTGGACATGCAAAAGTTTTCGATCTATCAGATTTTAACTTTAAAGCTCATCAAGTTTATTTTATGGCACATCATCCTGTAATTAGGGAGGATAAACTGACAACTAAGTTACGTGTCGTTTTTGATGGTAGCATGAAAACCTATGATAATAAGAAATCTATAAACGATTTGTTATATAATGGAGCTGTTGTGCAAAATGAACTATTTGATATTTTAATTATTTTCAGAACATATCAGTTCGTACTATTAACAGATATAAAAAAAATGTACAGAATGATTCTTGTTTCCCCTGAGCATCGCTGTCTACAGAACATCCTGTGGCGCAGTGATCCATCTCTTCCTATTCAAGGGTTACAGTTACAAACTGTTACATATGGGCTGAAAAGTTCAGCTTTCCTAGCAACGCGATGTTTAGTGGAGTTGGCAAATGAAAACAGGATTGATTTTCCTCTCGCTTCTAAAGCATTACTCACTAATACTTACGTGGATGATATTTTATCAGGTGGAAACTCTATCGAAGAAACAATAAAATTGAAAAATGAATTGATTCATCTCTTGAAAACTAGAGGTTTTGAACTCCACAAATGGAGCTCCAACAATGACATGATTTTGAACAATATACCTTTTTCTCAAAAACAAATAGAAGAAATAAAATTAGATAAAAATAATGCTTTTGTGAAAACCTTAGGTTTATCTTACAACACAGCTACTGACAGTTTTAAAATATCAGCCCCAGTAATTAGCTACGAGGACTGCATCAGTAAGAGGCAAGTTCTCAGCTTCATTTCAAAGTTTTATGATCCTTTGGGTTTTGTAGGTCCTGTCATAGTGAAGGCAAAAATATTTATGCAAAGTTTGTGGTTGTAGAAGATTGACTGGGATGAAACATTGCCTGATAAAGAATTACGATTGTGGTATGAATTTGCATCAAAATTAATTGAAATGGAACCTATTATAGTACCTCGTAATTTCAGTTTTACTTCATCTAAAAGGATCGAACTCATAGGATATTGTGATAGTTCAATCATAGCTTATGGTGCTGTTTTGTACGTTAGGGTTATTTGCCATGATCAAGTTCATGTCAATTTAATTTGCTCAAAATCACGAATTGCACCACTTTCTGAAGAATTATCAATTCCTAGATTAGAGCTTAATGCTGCATTACTTCTTTCAAAACTAGTTGAGAAAGTTTATGCTATTTTGAAAAATAATATTAACGAAGTATACCTATACTCCGATTCAACAATAGTTTTGTCATGGCTAAAGGTTGAACCGATGAAATTGAACCCCTACGTTGCTAACAGGGTCCTCAAAATAAAAGAATCAACGATAAAATTTAATTGGCTTTACATAGACTCCAAATCGAATCCAGCTGATTGTTTATCTAGAGGACTCGATCCTCAATTATTGAACGATAACAAACTCTGGTTTTTTGGACCTGAAGAATTGAAATCTATCGATTTTATACATAAAAAAACGATGTTCGTATTGTCAAGTCCTCTTCCAGAGCAGAAAGTTCAACATTTTAGTATAGTGGTAGAACCCAAAAACTCATTTTTTGAAAGTTATTCAAACCTTTCACATTTGCAAAGGATTATGGCTTATATTTTGAGGTTCCACCACAATTGCAAAGATATCAACAACAAAATATCAGGATATTTGAAAATACACGAAATTGAGAATGCCCTGAAAGTCATAATTAAATTTGAACAAAATTTTTCTTTTAAGGAAGAAATAAGACGTTTGGTTCACAAAGAGCCAATTAAAAGTAATTTATGCTCTTTGAATCCATTTTTGGATGGTGAAGGCCTTCTTCGAGTTGGAGGAAGGTTACAAAATGCTAATGTCACTTATGCACAAAGACACCCAATAATTTTGCCCAAAAACAATCACATTACTGATCTCATTATTGTTCAGGAACACTTGAGGTTGTTGCATGCTGGACAGAAACAAGTTTTGAGTAGTCTCAACATGAGTTATTGGATATTAAGTGGCACTAGAGAAGTAAAAAAGAACCTTCATAAATGTATCACATGTTTCAAACAAAAAGCGCAATGTGCGCAACAGCTTATGGGTTCCTTACCTGAAAAAAGAGTTACAGCGTCTCGCCCTTTTTCGCATGTTGGGATAGATTTTTGTGGGCCGTTTTATATCAAACAGTCAAGAATAAGGAAAACAATTACAACCAAAGCATATGTTTCTTTGTTTGTTTGTTTTGCTGTGAAGGCCATTCACATTGAGCTTTTGTCTGATATGACTACAGAATGTTTTTTGGCTGCTCTTAAAAGATTTATTGCTAGGAGAGCCAAGCCGTCTCACATATTCTGTGATAATGGTGCCACCTTCAAAGGTGCTAATAATGTTCTGAAAGAACTACATAATAAAACAAATAAAGAAAAAAATTTCAATTTCTGTTTAGATGAAAGAATCAAATTCAACTTCATTCCTAGTTATTCCCCTGTCTTTGGTGGACTCTGGGAAGCTGGAGTGAAAAGCACAAAATACCACATAAAGCGAGTGGTTGGAGTTACTAATCTTACTTATGAAGAGTTCAATACAGTATTGATACAAATAGAAAGTATTTTAAATTCAAGGCCAATAACGCCGAATGATCCTTCAGATCTCTCTTACCTAACTCCAGGACATTTTTTGACTGGTGCTCCGATTTCTTGCTTCCCAGAACCTAATTTAACAGAAATTCCAGAAAATAGGTTGAAACATTGGCAACTTATTACTCGAATGCAACAACAATTTTGGAAAAGGTGGTACAAAGACTACTTAGCACAATTACAAAGCAGACCTAAGTGGAGACAGGATTACCCGAATCTGAAAGAGGGTGCACTGGTCCTCTTGAAGGAAGATAATCTTCCATCTTTCAAATGGCGTTTGGCACGAATCTCAAAAATTATCCCTGGAAAGGATAATAAGGTACGTGTTGTTGAAGTGAGAACAAATTTTGGCACCTACCTCCGTTCTGTAACTAAAATAGCTATTTTACCAATTACAGAATAACAAACTTATAACATTTATTTATGCATACAAAATGCATGTCTACAATCTTAACATGTAAATAGTTTGATTTTTCTTTTCAGTCATTGTTGAAAGTTTGCAGTTTGACACTCGCAATTATGATTTGATGAAATAATGCAACAGTTGTTAGTATACGTTTCAGTAAGTCATTATTTCAATTTCTTTTTCACCAATAATTGAAGCCTTTCGCAGGTTATCAGCTCTTGAAGCTCAATCAAATATCAATGCTTTCATAGCAAATACTATATAGCTTTCGAAGCTTTCATCTCAACTTTAGACTTTCGTAGTCAAAATAAAATAAAAAAAAGGCTTTCGTAGCTTATAGAAATATACAAACCTTTCATAAACAGAATGTTTATTTATGTAGTGCTTTCGAAGCCTACATATACAAATATCAATAATAAAAAGCTTTCATAGCTACTTGATAATTTAATATTTCACTATATCATATGACATGACTTTTGCAGTCCACTCATTGATTAAGTCTGTAAATATGTGAATATGTAAATTTGTGTACATGTCTATTTTTAGGAAATATTGTTTTATGTTCTATTTTGTTTCGCTTGTAAAGTTGATGCTAATTTTGTGCAGTGTTCTACCTAAAACTTTCGCCCCCCTCCAGCTATGTTCAATATTTCCTGGACTATTACGAACATAAGTAGTTAAGGTTTCCATGTGTAATTCAGTTGTTATTATTGATTGTCAATCAAGCCGAGAAAAAGGCGAATTGAGAAAATATAAAAATATAATATAAAGGTCCTTCGAGTATATCCGTTTCAAACGGTTTATTGTGTACATATTCTGTGAATAAAGATGTATATATGTTCTTGATGTGTATTACTGCACAGCTGGATTGCCTGGGAACACAACCCACGAACATCACGCCCATTGTGAGTCATATGCCTAATATCATCTTTCGCCACCGAATTATCAGACGCTGGAATTCCGCCGATCGTTCTCAGGAAATGTGCCCCGAACCAACATTGGTTCTTTGCTTGATTATTATTTTAACCTATCTCATTGTTAGGGAGCCACCAGTGAAAAAATGCGCCGAATAGCTACACTCCTTCCGAGCTCAGGAATGGAAGTACTTATCTCGAAGATACCAAATCCAGAATTAATTTGATTTTAATTTTGAGCCGAATAGCACGAGAAAATATTTTGATAATATTCAGCAGTCTTCTATATCCCTTATTCCTTTTGTTGAGATGTGTTGTTCAGAAAGTGATCAGTTATCATCTGACGAAGCGGAAGGAAAGTAGGTTGGAGCCAGGGTTGTAGAAAAATTTTAGAAAATTTTCCTCCCGAAAATGTCTCAGGTCAAAAATTTACCGGATGTATATTTATTTATATGTTGTACGTATCTGTAGTCCTCGTGGTTCAACCTCCTAGAAGGGGTAGATGGTACCCTCAGAAACTTAAATGGGAAGAGGGTCACGTGGTACATCATTTCGAAGGGCAATGGAATGGAGACTTCTTGGAAGAAAGTTGTATAAATATCTGTCATATGTAGTTCAATATTCGTCGTCACGTTAGCCAGGGAAGTAGTTGTTTTCTGTCAGATATTTGCTTCATATTTTCCACTTTGTGGATATATTTGGAGAGAAGGGTACTTTGACTTTGTCGATTTTATTCTTATCATTTATTTTTACTCTCCGGCAAAACATTCGAACTTGTACGAATTTTCGCATTTACTCTTCCAAGAGTCTTTTGCTGTCTCGAGGAGTGCTTATTGATTTTCCTGGCGGGTGGCGCTGCGACTTACTTTACTGTAAGTCGCTGCTTCATCCGTAGGGAATTATGAAATAGACAATAAATAATAATTCATTTGGCAGGGACAAGACAACTCAAAGTTGTCGGGCCTACTCTTGCACTGATGAGAGGCAAGAACCTCGAAACATATCTGCAGGTGGTCATCCCCAGCCAAATTGAGGATAATCTTTTGTTTGTCTACAATAAGCAATTGAAATTGAGTTTTCTCACAAATATCTGTCAGATGTAGTTCAATATCCGTCGTGGCATTAGCCAGGGAAGTAGTTCTTTGCTGTAAGATTTTTGTCTCATTTTTTTCACTTTGTGGAAATATTTGCCTACACCGAGATGAATATTTTTTAGGTAATTATTTATTTATTCCTTTTTTGCTACTTCTGCTGAAAGAAACTTCTGTTTTCGAGCAAAAATTGTTCAGCAAATTTTAACGATGGGGCAGTAGTGTTAATCCAGTTTTACTCGTTTGGTTGTTTAGTAATAACTTCAATAAATGTATCAGAGTGTGAAAACGGTTTACATTCGTCAAGAAAGAATTGGAATTATTTCATTTTGTGGAGCGGTTGGAAAGTGCGCACGATGTGTGGCATTTCTTTTTAATGAAATAAATCCAAATTGTAAAATTCACTGGTATGTGTTTGATTTGGTGACAAAGTTTTACAAAACTGTTTCAGTGAAAAATTAATTCAGAAATAGCACTAGAGTACTAAATGAAGAAGTTCAAATTGGAGTTTTGGTAACATTTGCTGCAGAGCTCACAGGGGGGGGGGGGCAAAAAGGGGCACTCGAAAAACTCGCGGGACCGGCTATGGTAAAATTTGAGAAAATGGACTTCGAATGATGAATAAGTTCTGAAACTTTAGATGGCACTTCTTTAGGAAAAAAGAAAAGCAAGGGGAGGAGTTTCTACCCAGTTTTCACCCCCTTCTATCTCTTATTGCCCTTTTTATGACTATTTCGTCGACTTTGTAATATCTAAAAAAATCCTGTGTTGAAGTGCATATGGATATCCAAACACTTACTCAGTAATCAAAGAGTTTGATTTCCACTCCCCACATAAGGGGTTGGGGGTGGTGTGCTGTTAATCGTAGAAAAGGTTTTGTTTTTCCGACACAAAAATCGCGTTTCCGAAGGATGGATATTTGATGAGATTGAATGCAAGTTCACAAAAATGACAAAAGGAAACACTGCGAAACGGCAAAAATTTCCTCACATTTATTTTCAAATCTTTCTTGTTAATTATGTGATAAACTTTCGATTTCCATTCATTGCAAATCTAACTTCCTCTTACTAGACGTCAAAGCCCAAATGTCATGACAAAAAAAACGGAAACTCACGCTCCCTTCGGAAACCGCATGTTTCGAATTTAAAACACGTTTAATGTGAAGGATTGCCACTAGCTTCGAATAGGATTTTGATCAAATATAACAGAAAAAGAAGAACTATTTGGCCAATTGTTATCATTGGGAAGTGGTGCCTGTGGACTAAGATAGTGGCAATTGTCTATTTTTGCCTGGTGGCTCGAAAATACATTTTTATGGCGGAAAAAACCTTAACGATTAGCAGAGCACCACCCCACCCCTTATGTGAGGGGTGGAAATCAAACTCTTCGATTACAGAGTAATTTTTTGGGTAGGTATCCACAATAAAGACGATTTTGTTTCAGATGCTACAAGTCGATGAAATATTCATAAAAAGGGCTATAATTGAAAGAGGTGGTTGGAGGTGAAAACTGGACAAAAACTCCTTCCTTTAGAAGGTTGCTTTCCTTGGTCCTATACTTTCAGCGCCTAATCATAATTCCAAATCCGTTTTTCCAATTTTTTTTTAAATTTTTTGGTACTGCAAATTATTTGAGTGCCCCTTTTTGCCCCTCCCCTCTTCTCCCTGTGGCCCGGCCCTGCTGAAAATCCCTTCCACCTCGATTTTAGCTATCTAAAGACCAAAATAAAACTAATCTACTAAAAAGTGAGAATATAGGACACCGTCTAATTTTTGACCTGAGACGTATTTGGGAGGAAAATTTTCAAAAAGTTTTTTTACTGGCGACTCCCTAACTATTATAATATCCAAAAAGGGGAATAAGACCCTACCAAGAAACTACCGACCTATCGCACTGCTATCTGTTTTCTCGAAAGTCTTGGAAAAAGCCATCGACATCGAGATAATGAAATATCTAGCACGATCAGGAATTGTGAATGATCAACAACATGGTTTCCGTCATCATAGATCAATGGACCTTTCCACGACATATGAGAGAAAATTGCAGTCTAATGCGTACAAATAATAATAATGAAAGAAATGTTTCAAGCACTTTAACTTTCTCGATCAGCATACTTTTACCTTAGTTTTTATCAAAACCAAAAGGCCCCCAGCATGTTGGAAGCATGATCCAACAAAATGTGATCTGTGTTAGATTTAAAAAAGTGCGCGAAACTCATGTTGACATTTGTACGTATGTGCCCTATATCTGGACAGCGCATGCGAGAGGGTGGAAAACCGCCATAGTTTTAGGCAGTTACGTAATGAACTCAAACCAGTTAACATGTCTGTTGAAAAAAACACTACTGTAGAAAATTAATTGAAGAATATCAAAATAGTTCAAATGCCCTATGGGAGTGTATAAATGAGGTCAGTGGGAAAACATATATCTGATACATTACAAATTGCTAATACATTCAATAAGTATTATAGTGATCTGGGAAAAAATCTAGCAAATAAAATTCCTCCTATTAATAACTATAATGAAAATATGAGCGGTCTTGAAAACACATTATATATGAATCCAACGGATGAAACAGAAATCATCGCAGTAATAAGGATATTGAAACTAAAAATTACCCCGGGCATGATAATATTCGTTCCGAAATTCTAAAACAAGTTGCCAACGAAATCGCTGCACCTTTAGCTTTCTTGATCAATTATTGTTTTGAAGTAGGAACGTTTCCAAAGGTATTGAAACCTGCTATCGTCAAGCCGTTATATAAAAGTGGGGAAAAAATTAAAGTAGAGAACTATAGGCCCATCTCTTTAATTTCCAATATTTCAAAAATTATTGAACATCTTATAAAAGCTAGACTCACAAAGTTCCTAAAAAAATTCAATATTTTGTAAGAAAATCAATTTGGCTTTCGAGAGGGGAAATCAACGGAAGATGCTATATACAAACTTACAACATCAATTTATGAGTCCCTAATAAATCATTGCCAACAATTAGTATTTTTCTTGACCTCTCGAAAGCCTTCGATACAGTCAGTCACCAGAAATTGCTGAACAAATTGAAATATTATGGGATCAGAGGAAACGTCTACAATATATTAGAAAATTATTTGTCAGGACGAACTCAACAGGTGCGAATTGATGAGGTATATAGTAGCCCTAGAAAAGTAACTTATGGTGTTCCGCAAGGGTCTGTTCTGGGACCAGTTCTATTTATTCTATACATAAATAGTTTATTTAAAATAGGTAGTTTGGGGTAAATCATTAGTTTCGCAGATGATACTGTTGTTACATATAAAGCAAACACTTGGAGTGAACTCCGAGAAAATATTGAAAATGACTTTCCTAGCATAGCTAAATGGCTTCAATTCAACAAACTTACTCTCAACTTAAATAAAAGCTGTTATCTACCATTCTGTTCGTATTCAACAGGATTACCACAATTGGGAGATATTGATGTTGGTTTGGATTCAAAAATTCCCGAAGCACCATCCGTAAAATATCTTGGTATAATGATAGATCGACACTTGAAACACTTGTCAAAAAAATTACGAGGGGTACTTCCAAAATTCAAATTTTTGAAAGATTTTTCGGATCAAAAACATCTCAAAACAGTTTATTTCGCATTGGCGCAATCACAACTTACATATGGTATTTTGGGATGGGGTGGTGTAAATAACCGGTTTTTGGATAAAATCAACATACTACAGAAATGGATTTGAAAATAAGTTTTGAAAAAGACATCAGTTATTCATCTAATTGTAAAGAAGCGCAAATAATGGACCCGCGACAACTTTTCTGTTTAAAAATTCTCCTGTTTCTAAAAAGCAGCAAAATAATACTGAAGGTACATGAACATACTTACAATACGAGAAGACAAGATGAGATATTTTTTCCTCGAAGTGAAAAAACAATTGGCCAAAGAAGCACGAATTATGTAGCGCCCCGACTATTTTCGTTGATACCAGCACACCTAAAAAGTATTTTAAACTTTCATTACTATAAAAGTAAACTTAAGTTATGGATAATGGAAAAGGAGCGTAGTTTTTTTCATAAGTTATTGAAATAAGACAAAACCCGAAAGTGACAGTATACTTACCGAATGTGACCCACCCAAGCAAACGACTGTGACCAATTAAATAATTTCCAAAAAAAAAAAAATACCGAAAGTGGATGTACTTACCGAATATGACGCCAGACACACGATTGAGACTATATTTTATTCTATTTTTAAATGTCACGCACAAGCAGCATTATGACTGCTTCAGTGATTTTGTCCCTGTTTATTCACAAACATTGTTTAATTATATTACATTATTTATATATTTTATATGTACCTTAAAAGAAAAAAATTCTTTATTTGTATTATTGTGTGCTTTGTGAAATTTATCTGAAAAAAATTGTGAATAAACCTTTTTATTATTATTATTTTTATTAAGGCATAAAAAATTAATTATTGTTTCCAAAAGTAGAAACTGAAACTAAAAATAATTATTGTATGCTCTGCCTTATTGGCATCTTACTTGTATATATTGTGTATAAAAAGTGTAAATAATTTGTATTCATGTGTAATTAAAATAAACAACCAAACAACTACAGTCCACACAAATATTTCCCGCGTTATGTAGATTTCCTACAGACACCTCCATGTGTAATCGAAGAGCTCTCAAGATTTTAAAGCATCATATTCTTTATAGGCTGGGGCCAAAACGAATTCTAAACGCTTAAAATAAGAAAAAAAGTAACAGGCAAAGACCCGGTTGAGAATGTTGTTGAGGTTCCAACTTTGAGGGAAAAAAATTTAAACACGAAAACACTCAAATTGTTGAAATGGGGATGTAGTATAGGGGTTGAAAACAGTTTTTGTGATTTGCATCGAAACATGATCTCTAAGCGGAAAATATTCGATGAAAAAGTTGTAGATAATGAAGCACTTGAAAACTTTTGTATTCAACACTTTTCGACCAAACCTCAAATTATCCATCAAAATGGCGAATAACGATTTCTCAGTATTTAATTTTTTTCTCTCCAAAAATTATTTAATTTCCATAAAAATTTGTTGGAATTTGTCTTTTTTGCTGTCGAATGAGCAGGATTTTTTGGAATTCTAAAGACGACTAGTAAATACCCTTATCTTCCACGAACAATTGTTCTGGTGTTTATTTTTGTATTTCGGAGGTCTCTAAGTGATCATTTTGATTGTTGAAATGTCTTCTTCCAAATGGTCTATGATTTTCAATAGTTATAAAAAAAATTACCAGGCAAGGACCAGTTGGAGAATGTTGTTGAGGTTCCTACTTTAACGAAAAACATATTTGAACACCAAAATACTCAGAAGGGTGAAATAGGTATGCAGATTTGCGGCGAAACGTAACCTCCTAGCGAAATATGTTCGATGAAAAAGTTGTAGATAGTAAAAATATCGAAAACTTCACTTTTAGACATAACCTCAAATCAACCGTCAAAATGGCAAAAAACAAATTTTTCAGTTTTCATTTATTTTCTCGCGTATAAATGAATATGTCCTTTTTTGTGTCGAATGAGCATGATTTTTCCGTAATTGGGAAGAATACTAGTTCTTGAGTTATTTACATTTTTCAAAAAAATATCCTTATCTTCCACGAACAATTGTCTTGATATTTTTTTGTATTTCGAAAGTCTATGAGTGACCATTCTAATTGTGGAAATTTTTGCACCGAAATGGTATGTAACTTGGTGCTTTATTGATCGTTGAACCGCTTATAAAAATAGTGAAGTTTACGATATTTTCATTATCTACAACTTTTTTATTGAACATATTTCGCTAGGAGTGTTTTAGATTTACATATTTTTTTCGTTATAGTTGAAACCTCAACAACTTTCTCCATCTTGTCCCTGCTTGTTGTCGGTTTTTCTCAATTTTAAGCGGATTAACGATGAATAAACCACCTAGTACCATAGACCATTTGAAAGTAGACATTTCAACAAATAAAATGATTTCTTATAGACCTACGAAATACAAGAAAATAAGAAAAATTGTTGGCGGAAGATAAAGGTATTTTCTTCGATAAATATTTATAACTCGAAACCTAGTCGTCTGAATTGCGAAAAATGTATGCTCATTCAACACTAAAAAAGATATTCTCCAACAAATTTTCATGTGAATTGAATCATTTATTCGAGTGAAAAAAATTAAATACTGAAAAATCAGTTTTGCGTTATCTTGACGGATACTTTGAGGTTATGTCGAAAAATGTTTGGTGCAGAAGTTTTTGATGACCTCATCATCTACAACTTTTCCGATGAATATTTTCCGCTAAGCGGTCACGTTTCGTCGCATATCGCAAAAAACCGTTTTCAATCCCTGAACTGCATCCCCATTTCACCATTTTGAGTGCTTTTACGATAAATTTTTTTCCCACTTGGTCCTTGCCTGTTACAATTTCTTTTTCACAAAAATTATAGGCCCCGGTCTATTATGGGCTCTGCTGATTATGACAATGACATAACAACCAGTTTGCTTTGCTTGTAGTCTGTCAGCATGCTACGAAGGCGTAGAAGGGCCACGAGCAATTTTTTTTTTGATTCCCGACTTTAATCTCGGACCCCCGACTTTAATCTCGGACCCCCGACTTTAATTTCGGACCCCCGAATTTAATCTTGGGGGTCCGACTTTTTCTCGGACCCCCGACTTTTATCTCGGGGGTCCAACTTTAATCTCGGACCCCCGACTTTAATCCCGGAGGTCCGACTTTAATCTCGGTCCCCCGACTCCAATCTCGGACCCCCGTCTTTAATCTCGCAGGTCCGACTTTAATGTCGGACATCCGACTTTAAACCCGGAGGTCCGACTTTAATCTCGGACCCCCGCCTTTAACACCTTGAGTGCCATAGCGGTCATTATGACCGCTACGATACTTTCCTGTGGTGCCATAGCGGTCATGATGACCGCCGATTTTGCACCTCTACTACGGCTGCTTTGAACACTTTTTCTACAAAGTAGTCGTGGCAATCTATTTGAATACATTTAATCTTGGATCGGTACTTTTTTGATCTCGGACCCCCGACTTTTATCTCGGGGGTCCAACTTTAATTTCGGACCCCCAACTTCAATCCCAGAGGTCCGACTTTAATCTCGGTCCCCCGACTCTAATCTCGGACCCCCGTCTTTAATCTCGCAGGTCCGACTTTAATCTCGGACCCCCGACTTTAATCCTGGAGGTCCGACTTTAATCTCGGTCCCCCGACTCTAATCTCGGACCCCCGTCTTTAATCTCGGAGGTCCGACTTTAATCTCGGACCCCCGACTGTAACACCTTGAGTGCCATAGCGGTCATTATGACCGCTACGATACTTTCCTGTGGTGCCATAGCGGTCATGATGACCGCCGATTTTGCACCTCTACTACGGCTGCTTTGAACACTTTTTCTACAAAGTAGTCGTGGCAATCTATTTGAATACATTCAATCTTGGATTGGTACTTCTTACAACTCTGCCATTGTACTGGGTGATATAGAATATAGGTCATATTGAATTCGTAATTTTAGTTGTAAGTGATGAATCAGGATAAATCTACGAATCGTTTGTGAATATGGTTGAAAAGAGAACGGTATCGATCTTTTATATGCTCCGAATGAAACATCATCGACATAGAGAGCTCAAATTGGAAGTTGGTTACGTTGCACGCAAATTTGGCCACTTTCAAAATTTCAAGTTATTGTGAAAATCCGTTCCTATTTCAACTCCATTTTGTTTCAATTCTCTATCTCTCTGGTTCAAATATTCTGTCGAACACTGTATAAATGATTGTGAACTTCACAACACGGTTAATAGTAGAGATGGATAGGTAATGGTATTGAATCACCTCAAAGAATGCAAGAATATTTTATCACACCGAAAGCAGACTACGATAAGAGTTAGACCCACAGTCTGTTACTATAGATGATGTGCGAAATAAAATGGATTTTTCAGAAAAATATATAAGTAGGTACATTTTACTAATGAAAAATTGGGTTACAATGTTTTTTGACTCTCACGGCATTTCCTACTGTTAGAGCAGACTTTATTCAAAGATCTTTTAGAACTGATTGATGTGTATCTTGTTCTTGGATCACACGTAGGAGTTGTGATTGATGGTCTCTTTTATTTTAGAATGAATCAGTTGTGGTGAACTATAGCGTTATATCGAATTTCAGTGATTTTCTAAGTAGCTAATTATAGCCATATCCAGATACATTAGAAACATCTACACAAGCTTTTCTTTTATTATGATGTATAATTTCGATTCTGGTTCATCGATAGCACATCTAAATTTGTTAATATATTTGATTTCCATATCGGTTTCATTAAGTTGGGAATTTCGGACTCATTGATACCGTGTTTGGCGGTATTTGGTACTGAGACCGATTATGTCCTAACCTTCCACTAAATGACACAAATTACGAGATCGTTCTGTATTGATCAAATATCATTTTTTCGCAAACGTTTGTTTTTGATATCGTCAGTTATGAGTACTTCTCCTAAGTGCCTAAAAAATTATGATATAGTGAGTTCTTTCACCAACAAGTTTGGTAGCCAGCGATACACTACTATCGAAATTATGAGCAATGGGGATCTTCTGGAATATAAAAGTTTATCAGACAAAAACAACACATTGTTTGTTGCGACTGATGTATCAGAAACACGTTCTTTCACAAAACATATTTTCAAATTTTAACTAGGTACGTAAGTTCATTTCCACACCACAGGTTGAATAGTATCATTCCATACTTGATACCCTTTTCTGGGAAATATTGCTTCATCATCAACCATCCTCTGAATGGAACTGGCGATTTATTGATACCTACATAATGTTTCTCCAGTTATGAATTTCATTTTATTAAAAGTGCTAGTAAAAATTAAAAATTATACACTCTCAAGAAGTATTGAAATCCTTTCTTTGTTATGATTTTTGGACCGAACAGGTTTTGAAAGGACATATCGGTTGGCCAATAATTGGCAACATGTAGCTTGTGATCTTAACACCTGTCTTTATATACCCTGTGAGTCTGATAGATTCCTGGATTTCATTTCTATTGGTTGAGGATCATTCATAAAGCCTTGACTGAGTAGAAGTACCATTGTTATTCGACCAAATTTGATTATTATAGAGAAAAATTACAGTAACAAAACAGAATTCATCTATTCAGATTTTTCGTTTTCAAACATAAATTTTTTAATATTTTCATTATCGGCAATGGCTTCAAATTCGCCCGTTATTTCATTTTAAAAATTGATCATATCTTCCAAATTTTCTGGTTCATCATTCATCATCATTTTGTATCTCTGTCGTATTATTTAGATTTGCAAGCCCACGAATTTTCTCAGTTTTTTTTACCTTTTTTTAATGTCTTTAGATATTTATCGGGCGTACCGGAACGTTTTCCTTTCAGTTGATAAATAAACTAAGTATCCCATCATATATGATCATAATATGAATGACACTTACATGTTTTGACAATCTTATGAATATGCTGTAAATCAGAGTGAATTTACTTTTTTGAATAATAGCAATATTCTACTAAAAAACAATTACAACCGCTAAATTGATCACTACCGCCACATGAAGAGCCAATTTGGATATTATATTTCATAAATTTCCAGTTTGTGAAGTTTACTTCAAAGTAGGATAGATAGATAGATACATTTATTTAACAACGTATACAATTATGATTGCTGCAAGACAGAAAAATTAAATATAAAATTATGTCGTCAGCAAGGAGATTTCTTCGACAAAATAGACAGATTTAACAATACAAGATGCAATCAATAAAATCACATAGCAAAATCAATTTACAATAAAATCGCAACAAGATAGACATGGAAGGCAGAAATCTTTGGGAGATCGTTTGCTAACGAACAGTCGTTACCGACCGATGATGAACCCTTTACTCCCATAAACACCTAACTATGTAGGCTTATTGTGGCAAGAAACTGTCAGAAAACAACTACTCCCCTGGCTAAGACCACGACGGGTATTGAATTAAATCTAACAGCTACTTGTGCAACGTTCCTCAAAACATCAGAGGACGCAATTGCAAGTGCCCTCTATGACCAACCAGCAGAATTATGTTTTGATTTGGACGGGGTGGCCACCTGCAGACTAGTTTCGAGGTTTTTGCCTCTCATCAGTGCAAGGGCAGGTCAACACAGACAGCACTGAAGCCATCTGTTCCCCGTCCAAACCAAGATGCATATAACTCCTGGTGGAATTACTTATAGCTGTGAAATTGTCATCCAAAACTGTTGATATACGGCCTGCTTGATTCATGACATTTTTATTGCGTCAAGAGAGTTTACTCAATTTTAACATAGATGGCAGGCAAATCATTACCGATCATGATGACTTGACATGTCGTTTTGACAAACGCATGCTGCGTCATCGACATAACCTCAAATTGAACCATGTCATGATTGTCATGTCGAAGTCGAGACTCACAAAAAAATGCTATACACTACCCTAACTTTTACGAATGACAGAAAAACACAAGAACAAATAAATAACAATAACCCAACAACTAAAAACGTCGCAAAACTACCGAACTGAGCGAAAAGTATTAAAAGAACAGAAAAATCACACGATAAATACCAATTAGGCTATCCAGAACACGTGTTTGTGTTTGGCACTAGCTTCTACTGCTAATAGTTTTGTTTAGTTGTGATTTGAAATGTTATTATGGCTGTTTTAACTAAAAGTGATTTATTTATTATCATTAGAACGAGTAAACAAAGACACTGCATCGATCTATAGAGACAAAAGGAGACTGATAAAATGCATGGATCCTTTTACTTTCACTCCTTGTGAAATGGACATATATCTAGATCTTTTCACAACAGTAACGGCATTCGACATTATTACATATCTGCTGTTGACTCATAAACAAGAAAGCCAATGAAGGCCTACAAAAGTTTAACATGCTATAAATATCTTGAAGCTGGATTTGCCCATGATTGTGAAGCAAGAAAAATAGACGAACATACTGTTGTTCTTGCCAAGGTAGGTACTGAGTTTTCGTAATTTATGAACTGTTCATCAATGTTTCCAATTAATTTTCAGATGAGGCATTCACAGCGAATGGATATTCCTTTGTTGAAAGTGTAGATTATTTAATAAATTGATGGTTCTCCTGATGCGACGATGTCTTGTGGCTGCTATGGAAGTGAAGTGTCCATATTCATTAAGGAATATTGATATGGGGCAGTATTCAAATTTAAAAACCTCAACTATAATAAGCGGTGGAATTGCAACTACCCTAAAACGTGTCCATGCTTATTATTACCAAACTCATTCACAAATGAAACTAACTGAATGAAAATACTGCGATTTTGTGATTTGGTCACCCAAAGGATATATGTTAATGAGTAAATTTTCCCAGATGAATAATTCTGGATAGTTGATTTCCCAAAAGCGTACAATTTTCGTAAAGTAGTTGTGCTACCTAAGTTTCATAAAAGCAAGACATTTTTTAGAGTAAAGATGGTGTCTTTGTGAAAAGGTGAGGATGGCCGAGTTGTGCTGCAGTGTGAAAATGATATCTGTGAAATTCTATTGGAACCTATAGGACTGTCCGATGTACCAAAAAACCCCTGGATTGGTTCTCAGTGCATGAAGTTATGACTGTTTCCTCAACACTATTATTTGTAATATATGATTGCCTACACATTTATCTATTTTTATTTTCAAATCTTCATTGGATTGGTCGTTTTTTTACACACCGAGTATCACTTGTTACATATTTTTACCTACTAATTTGTTATTTTGTAACATGGAACTATGTATATTAGGGTATCCTACTTAATAAACATCTATATATCTAGTCTTTGATTTAATATACCACATTATCAAAATGTAGCTAGCTAGGAATTTTTAAAAACTTCACTAAGTCGCGATCTCCACGGCTTCCACAATTTACAACATAACACTTTGTAGACATGTTTTTTATTCGGCAAAGTTTCATACAAAAATTTCACTCCAATAGATGAAAATTAACAATAATCAGTCTCGTTCAAACAATAACAAATACAATGTGTGCCTTCAGGCGGCCATCTTGATTTTAGTTTGACAGCATCTTGGATAGCCTAATATGCAATGTAATTGACATATAACCTCAAAATAATGCTGACGTTCAAAAACTCAAAAAATGTATCTAGTAGGCACTTTGGATTGTTGGAAACTCCACTATATTCGACTTAAGCGTCATCCATTGACGAATGGAACAAACTCTATTGATGCAATTACAGGATCAAGAACTTTAGTTGAAACAAAAGCGAATCAGTAAACGCACCAGGAGTTATATGCATCTTGGTCCAAACCAATACACACTCCGCTGATTAGTCAATTCTGGTTCACGAGATGAAAGCAGTTTCTAGGCCGCTCCACCTAGCGAGCAGAGGAAGACACTCCGAATCTCCGGGTTGAGAGATTTAATCGAAGAAGACAGAAATCTTTGGGAGATCGTTTGCTAAAGGGCCCCATTTACGTTGAGATCGGTATCGATACATGTTGCAAGTATCAGTATCTTGATACAAATCTCACAGTGTATTTGTCTGTCTCGGTATCGCGGTATCGGAATCAGATGGTATCGTCGTCTGTATCACTGTACTGAAACTCCGATACCGAACGCATGCAACTGATACTTGTTGCAACGTGTATGTTGACGAATATGTATCGCGCTACCAAAATATAAAGACAGTCTTGTTTCCAACATGGAAGATCGGGAGTTTTGGGAGGAATTTTTAAATTTGTACAAATTATATCCGTGTTTATGGAATTCAAAATCCAAAGAATACTCAAATAGACAACTTAGAGAATCGGCTATGACAGTTTTGGTGAACAAGTGCAAGGAAAAGTATGCTAATAGCGATCGTAGTTTTGTAACGAAAAAAATACATAGCTTTCGTTGTGCCTTTCGACGAGAACTTAAAAAAGTTGTTTCGTCCTTAAAAAGTGGATCATCTACCGACGAGGTATACGTGCCAAACTTGTGGTACTATGAAATTTTAAGCTTTATTGCCGACTCTGAAATGCCTAGAGAGGGAAAATCAAATTTAGAAGGTGACAATTTGGAGGACGCATCTGAAATGGAGGTAAGGAAAGTAAATAATCGTCAAACAAAAGTGCTTGCATGTCATCAATGACACCAAGCGTCATCTTATGAAATGTACAGGTAGGTACTTGTTTTATTAGACCGGCAAGCACTTTTGTTTGACGATTAGTATATTGTAGGTATATATTATTTAGAGGTACATGTAAAGTCTGTCTCAAAATTAAAAGTAAAAGTCAAAATGACATTATGTTGGCAATATAATGTAAAACTGTCAGTTTGGTGAAAATTTTAACATACAAAAGTCTTGTGTTGCCTACATAATTACTAAATTTTTGACTTGGGGAAGTGCATTTAAAAAAAAACAGACTTTATATATACATAATTATATTTCACGTAATGTCTATGCATGATAAAGTTATAATAAGCTAAAATTATCCAAGGATTTTATCTTGAAAAGCCACTCTTCCTTCTGCGTTGAAATATTCTTTATATGAATTTCTTGCTCGCTTGCCTGCTGCTGCATTTCCTTGAGTTGTGCGTTGTAAGGGTGTTAAAAAAGCTCCATTTTCACGCCATAACCCAGCAATGACTTCTCCCGTATCGGTATCTTCCTTGTCGATAGCGGATAAGTATGCTTCGGAGTGTCGTCTTAAGTAATTATGAAGGACACACGCTGCCAAAACAATGTGGTCAATGTTTTTAACATCGATAGCAATGTCCGTGTGAAAAATTCGAAAACGAGAAGCTAGTAGTCCAAATGCATTTTCGACTACGCGGCGTGCACGGCTCAGCCTGTAGTTAAAAATTCTCTCTTCATTTGTTAGCCCCCTTTGAGGATAAGGTTTTAACAAGTTTTCCAATAAAGCAAAAGCTTCATCTGCGACAAATGTGTAAGGCAAAGAATATGCAGTTCTCTCAGGTACGACGGGCGATGGCAAGTTTAATGAATCTGTCATAAGTAGCTCAAAAAAATTTGTTTCATTCAGTATGCCTCCGTCTGATACTTTACCATTGGTTCCAGTATGGACCATAATAAATTCATAGTTAGCATTCACGATAGCCATTAAAACCGTACTAAACTTTCCTTTGTAATTATAGAAGTAGGATCCACTATTAGGAGGTTTGACAATATTCACATGCTTGCCATCTATAGCGCCACAACAAGTATCAAAATTCCAAGTTTTTCTGAACTCTTCGGCTATTGCTTTCCATTGCTCTTCTGTTCTAGGAAACTGAAAAAAAATTATTTACTTATTTATATATATATATATATATATATATATATATATAAACTTTTATATATATATACAGGGTATTCCACACTCGATGGCCTATTAGACGTTTCTGGAGAACGGAACAACAGATCATTTTAAAAATTTGTGGGCATGAATAATCAAACATGCTCTACCCGTCTAAAATATTTTCATCGATACAGTGTTGCCACTTGTATCAGAAAGTAGTAGATACTTGGTTACTTCAAATGGAACATCCCATATATTATATGGATTTTGAAATCCTTATAATATTCCTCACAACTTTCCCATATAATTCCCTATACCTATCTGTGACGATTTTCGAGATAAAAATTATTTTGTCAATTTTTTGTGTAAAACCTGACCATTGAAAAATAACATTTTTTTCGCAATGCAAATGTACAAAATATTGAACTTTGGGTCATAGCTGCATAAGACCATTGAGTATTCTGTCGATGAACTGGATCTCAATTTCATCGTACAGGGAAGCTCAGAATTAACTTCTTTTCGGGGACTTATGAAAATGACTGAAACTCAGTTTTTTCAAATGGAACCCCCTGTATATTACTTCATTTTCGAATTCAACGAACCAGTTTGAATAAGTTTTATTGAGTATATCCTATACCTACCTCTTACCGTTTATGAGATATAAATTATTTTATAATTTTTGAGGTGTGTTCAAGTATAAAATTTGATGAAAAATCTATCAAATAACGAAAAATAGCTTCACTGTTTTGAGAAAAGTATAATGCAATACATGAACCTTCCTTAATACTGGGTGTATGACAAATATGATTATGTTGACAGTTCGAAGAATGAAAAATTAAATTGATTAAATTAATTCTACACAAGATATTATAATATTACAAAGTTTACTTGACAATTACAACACAGTTAATACTGCAAAAACAAAAACTAAGTAGCTCAGATGCTTGAAATGCTGACCATTTACTTGCAAACATTGATGGATCGACGTCATTACATGATCAGTCGTAGATCTTCGAATACATTAGTGAGTTCTCTGCCCACTTCACCTGTGCAATGTCCAGGAGCCCCACCCAACCGATACCTACAATTATAACATAAGTTTAGAGATAAATTGGGAAGAAATTCATTTACAGTTGTTCTCAGAATATCCAAATATTTTTCGGATTTAAACTTTTCTTCATAAATACAAATTAAAATTGTATCAACCATATCCATACAAAAAACATTGAAACTAAAGTTTAACTGACATATTTACTGAAATGGATATTTTTGGTGCAATGGCTCCTATTCACCTAATATTACATTCTGACCAAGCGACAACTCCGTATTTCGATTTAAAATATAAAATTCAAGCTATTTTATACACCCGTATTTCATTGGAACAATGCACTCTTCCCAAGTAAAAACCCGATTTACTCCGTTTTGGCGTTTTTGTAGATACGAGGGTTTTGCTTAGGACGGCAGTATTAGTTCTGGATTTCGGTGCCAAATTTCAACAAGAATAATAGTGTATCATGATCTGTTTGAAAAACAAAGGAATACACTTGACAATAACTTGTTGAAATAGTCCGACTGTCATACAAGAGTAGTGAAAATGGCAAATAATAATTATTCAAACTCTGATATTCTGAATTTGTTTTATGTTCATGGTGAGTGCAATAAAATCATATCAAGGACCTGTAGATGATTTAATGAGTTGTATCCAAATGTACCGGCAATGAACGAACGGAAATTCAGAAGAATTGAACGAAATTATATCAACTTCGGAAAAGTTCACGCCTCGAGACATCAACAGAATCAGGTAACTGGTGATATGGAAAATGAAATCAATGTGTTGGGATATTTTTACGCTTATCCTCATGCATCAATATCTAGTGCTGCGGTAGATTTGGGAATTTCTCGCACTTCCATTTGGAGAATTTTACAAAAACATAATATGCACGGTTACAAATTCATCCGGCTGCAAGCTCTACATAGAGATGATCCACCAAAACGAGTAGAGTTTTGCGAAATGTTACTAACATGGACATACGACGATCCCAACTTTTGAAAAAAATTATTTGGACCGATGAATCACAATTTTCACGTGAGGGAATATTCAATCGTCGAAATAATCATTTCTGGGCATCAGAAAACCCTCATTTCATTAGAGAAAGGGGATTTCAACAAAAATTCAGTTTTAATGTGTTTTGTATGCTTATGGATGATACATTTTCAATATGCATTTATGAGGAAAAGTTGAATTCCGCCAAATATTTGGATATTCTGCGAACCACTGTGAGTGAATTCCTTGACAATTTACCTCTAAACATATATAATAATTGTTGGTATCAGTTGGATGGAGCTCCTGGACATTGCACAGGTGAAGTGAGCAGAGAACTCACAAATTTGTTCGAAGATCGGTGGATACGACGATTGGGTCCTTGGATTTGGCCGCCGCGGTCACCAGATCTGACTCCCCTAGATTTTTATCTCTGGGGAAAAATAAAAGAAAAGGTTTACAGAACACCTGTGAATACAAAACAGGAACTAGAAAACAGGGTTAGACGTGCTTTTGAAGAAATCGACCCGTCGGAAATCCGCAGAGCCACGACTGATCATGTCATGACGTCGATCCATCAATGTTTGCAAGTAAATGGTCAGCATTTCAAGCATCTGAGCTACTGAGTTTTTGTTTTTGCAGTATTAAATGTGTTGTAATTGTCAAGTAAACTTTTTAATATTATAATATCTTGTGTAGAATTAATTTAATCAATTTAATTTTTCATTCTTCGAACTGTCAACCTAATCATATTTGTCATACACCCAGTATTAAGGAAGGTTCATGTATTGCATTATACTTTTCTCAAAACAGTGAAGCTATTTTTCGTTATTTGATAGATTTTTCATCAAATTTTATACTTGCACACACCTCAAACATTATAAAATAATTTATATCTCATAAACGGTAAGAGGTAGGTATAGGATATACTCAATAAAACTTATTCAAACTGGTTCGTTGAATTCGAAAATGAAATAATATACAGGGGGTTCTATTTGAAAAAACTGAGTTTCAGTCATTTTCATAAGTCCCCGAAAAGAAGTTAATTCTGAGCTTCCCTGTATGATGAAACTGAGATCCAGTTCATCGACAGAATACTCAATGGTCTTATGCAGCTATGACCCAAAGTTCAATATTTTGTACATTTGCATTGCGAAAAAAATGTTATTTTTCAATGGTCAGGTTTTACACAAAAAATTGACAAAATAATTTTTATCTCGAAAATCGTCACAGATAGGTATAGGGAATTATATGGGAAAGTTGTGAGGAATATTATAAGGATTTCAAAATCCATATAATATATGGGATGTTCCATTTGAAATAACAAAGTAGCTACTACTTTCTGATACAAGTGGCAACACTGTATCGATGAAAATATTTTAGACGGGTAGAGCATGTTTGATTATCCATGCCCACAAATTTTTAAAATGATCTGTTGTTCCGTTCTCCAGAAACGTCTAATAGGCCATCGAGTGTGGAATACCCTGTATATATATATATATATATATATATATATATATATATATATATATATATATATATATATATATATATATGAAAATAGGTAATTCGTGACTGACAATAACTGTAGAATTGAAAATATCTTGAGGTTGCAGTCTGATATTGGATTTAAAGAAAACTCTTTGTCATCTTGCCAAGCTTTCGGAAATGTTTATTTCCTTCCTCAGGACAACTACAAAAGGACAATTTAATAAATGCAGAAAAAAAATATTGAATCTACTTACATAACTTGAGTAAAAATAGAAATTAGCATCAAAAAAAGAATGTTGTATATAAAAATATTAGACAGATAAAATTTTAAATGAATGTCAATCAACTTCAAAAATTATGAGAAACAATCAAGTTACTCTACTGGGTATATCAGCATTACTATAATTTTTCAACTTATCTCTGTTCAGTTTTAAAATATAAGTGTAAATTTTACTCAAATTATTGAGATCAGTTTTTTTATTTAGGCTGTTACTCTCTTCATTAATTTGCAACATTTCTAAAAATGTCCTTTTAAAAATGTTGTTTTCTATTCCAAGTACACTAACATTATCAAAACTCATTCGATGGTCAAATTGATTAACATGTTGAGCCAATGCACATGAATTCATATTTCTTTTACAATCACTTTTATGTGATGTTATTCTACCTTTCAAGAGTCTAGATGTTTGTCCAATGTATACTTTATTACAATCGTTACAAGGAATTTTATAAACAACATTATAATTTTGGGTTGTTTCTAAAGGTGTTTTCAATTTTGAAAAAAGTTTACTAATGGTCTTAATGTTTTTTTGTCCAATTTTGATATTAGTTTCTTTAATAACATTAATCAATTTAGGTGTTAATTCTCTAATGTGTGGTAATGATCGGTATTTTGTAATTGATTGAGGATATTCTGGAGAAACATCTAATGTTGCCTGAGATGTACTACTTTCATTGAAAAGTAATTTGTTTACCAAATTTTTTGGATATGAATTTTCAGTGAGAATATCTCTCAGTTCTTTCAGACACTCAACTTTCATTGAGGGATGGGTAACTTTTACAACTCGCAGTTTCATGTTATTAATCATGTTGAATTTCATTTTAGTAGGGTGATAAGAATAATAATTGATAAATCTATTACTACAAATTGATTTTCTGTACCACCTAGTGATAATGTTATTATCTGTTGTTCTGATAAGTGTCATATCTAAAAATGGAACGCAATTGTTGAATTCTTCTTCTATTGTAAATTTTATATTCTTATCATAACTGTTAAAAACTCTCAGTATTTCTTGTGTACCATTTTTAGGAACAGAGAGAATCAAGTCATCAACATATCGTTTGATAAATGGTAATTCGAAACTAAGTTTAGGAAAAGAAATTTCTAATAGTTGGTCAAGTACGTAACTGGATAAAATTGGTGAAATACTCGAACCCATTGGTGTCCCGAAAATTTGTTTATAATATTTTCCTTGAAAATTAAAATAATTTGAGTCAAAAATAAAATCCAGAATTTCAAAAAAAGTATTTTCATCCAGTTTACAGTATTCTGAAATATCATTCCATTTTTCGTGTAAACTTCTTTTAACTAACTCTTTAGGCAGGTTGGTGAAAAGTGAGACTACGTCAAGACTGATTATAACATAATTTGGTGGGAGATTTCTATCATTAATGAATTCATTAATGATAGAAATCTCCCACCAAATTATGTTATAATCAGTCTTGACGTAGTCTCACTTTTCACCAACCTGCCTAAAGAGTTAGTTAAAAGAAGTTTACACGAAAAATGGAATGATATTTCAGAATACTGTAAACTGGATGAAAATACTTTTTTTGAAATTCTGGATTTTATTTTTGACTCAAATTATTTTAATTTTCAAGGAAAATATTATAAACAAATTTTCGGGACACCAATGGGTTCGAGTATTTCACCAATTTTATCCAGTTACGTACTTGACCAACTATTAGAAATTTCTTTTCCTAAACTTAGTTTCGAATTACCATTTATCAAACGATATGTTGATGACTTGATTCTCTCTGTTCCTAAAAATGGTACACAAGAAATACTGAGAGTTTTTAACAGTTATGATAAGAATATAAAATTTACAATAGAAGAAGAATTCAACAATTGCGTTCCATTTTTAGATATGACACTTATCAGAACAACAGATAATAACATTATCACTAGGTGGTACAGAAAATCAATTTGTAGTAATAGATTTATCAATTATTATTCTTATCACCCTACTAAAATGAAATTCAACATGATTAATAACATGAAACTGCGAGTTGTAAAAGTTACCCATCCCTCAATGAAAGTTGAGTGTCTGAAAGAACTGAGAGATATTCTCACTGAAAATTCATATCCAAAAAATTTGGTAAACAAATTACTTTTCAATGAAAGTAGTACATCTCAGGCAACATTAGATGTTTCTCCAGAATATCCTCAATCAATTACAAAATACCGATCATTACCACACATTAGAGAATTAACACCTAAATTGATTAATGTTATTAAAGAAACTAATATCAAAATTGGACAAAAAAACATTAAGACCATTAGTAAACTTTTTTCAAAATTGAAAACACCTTTAGAAACAACCCAAAATTATAATGTTGTTTATAAAATTCCTTGTAACGATTGTAATAAAGTATACATTGGACAAACATCTAGACTCTTGAAAGGTAGAATAACATCACATAAAAGTGATTGTAAAAGAAATATGAATTCATGTGCATTGGCTCAACATGTTAATCAATTTGACCATCGAATGAGTTTTGATAATGTTAGTGTACTTGGAATAGAAAACAACATTTTTAAAAGGACATTTTTAGAAATGTTGCAAATTAATGAAGAGAGTAACAGCCTAAATAAAAAAACTGATCTCAATAATTTGAGTAAAATTTACACTTATATTTTAAAACTGAAGTTGAAAAATTATAGTAATGCTGATATACCCAGTAGAGTTACTTGATTGTTTCTCATCATTTTTGAAGTTGATTGACATTCATTTAAAATTTTATCTGTCTAATATTTTTATATACAACATTCTTTTTTTGATGCTAATTTCTATTTTTACTCAAGTTATGTAAGTAGATTCAATATTTTTTTTTCTGCATTTATTAAATTGTCCTTTTGTAGTTGTCCTGAGGAAGGAAATAAACATTTCCGAAAGCTTGGCAAGATGACAAAGAGTTTTCTTTAAATCCAATATCAGACTGCAACCTCAAGATATTTTCAATTCTATATATATATATATATATATATTTGGTGTTGGTAGAAATTTGGTTATGTCGCCATCTATCAATTTTGAGCTATACATAACAAATTTCTACCAACACAAATCATGTTCATTGCTCTTTAGCATTATTTTTCGGTTTTTCTTTTTGCTAGTCCTATAGCCACGCTGATGAGACCTAATAGGTCGAAACGCGTCCGTGGATTGGACTAGTAAAAAGAAAAACCTGGATTCTTTATATATATTTATGTATTATTTGCAGAATTTCGACAGTGAGAGTGAACAAGCTATATCAAACATTAACGAGGACAGCATGATTTCGCCACTGCAATCACCTGAACCAGAATCATCTCGGCCAGGTTCATCGCAATCATCCTCATCTGCCAAGCGTCCTAGATATCCACAAACACCCAAATATGGACGTTCAAAAGGAAAAGATGTAAATAAAAATGACCTTCTTGCACTTGCCAGCGAAACAATGAAAAAGTATTGTTCAGGTTCTGCCGAAGTTACTGAAACGCCTGCCGCAAGTCTTAATAGTTTAAGCGATTTTCAAATAGCAGGTGTCAAATATGCTCGAGATTTGGCATCACTGAACCCAATACAACGAAGCTAGGTTGAAAAATTAGTTGCACACGCGATTTTTTATGCAAGATTGGGGAAATTAACAGAACATTCCACCATTCAACATTCTATTAGTGCCCCAGGGCGTCTTCCGTATTATAACACCAACAGCAACTATCTACAACAAAGTGTTTCCAACAGTGGTGGCTTTACACCAATCATTCACCCGCATTCTGTGAATTCATTTCCTCATATCGCAAGCAATTCAAGTGGAAGTATTGAAGTCGAAAATGTTCAGTCTCAGGCGAATGACGTTATTGCTAACATGTCAGAGTACCTTAGATTTAATAACAATCCTTAAGATACATATTCTATTTGTTAAAATTCAGATATTAATATTAATAAAAATAAAAACTATATAAACTTACCTGCATATATTCATTTACGAGCCCTTCATAAATTGCTTGGCATGTTTCAGGGATAATTTTCCCAAGTAATTGAGGAGAAATTGCCGCAGAAAATTTTAAGTCTTCGTAACTATTTCCTGTAGCCAAATATCTTAAGGTTACAATAAGTCTTTCTTCGGCACTCACTGAATCTCTCATAACAGTATTTTTTTTTCAATTCTTGGTGTTACTATATTCAATAACTTATTAAATAACATGTCATTCATTCGTAAATAGTTTTTGAAATCATTTGGTTCGTCGACCTTTAATTCTTGTAGTAAATTAACCACTGTATATTTGTTTCTCTCACGTAACCATTTCTTTGCCCATATTCTTTTTTTTTCTTCTTTAAAACATCTGATAAAACAACTGCCACTGCTACAAGCGCAGGTATGGCAGGTGGCACCATTTTGTTAATGAACCAGTGACTGAACTGATGTTTCATGAGTTCATCTCAACGTGTAGGAGCAGTTGAAACATGGCTACAAATCTCAGATATATGTATCGCCACCTGTCGCGATACACGTATCGATACCGATCTCAACGTGAATGGGGCCCTTAACGAACAGTCGTTACCGACCGATGATGAACCCTTTACTTCCATAAACACCTAACTATGTAGGCTTATTATGGCAAGAACCTGTCAGAAAACAACGACTCCCCTGGCTAAGACCACGACGGGTATTGAATTAAATCTAACAGCTACTTGTGCAACGTTCCTCAAAACATCAGAGGACGCAATTGCAAGTGCTCTCTATGACCAACCAGCAGAATTATGTTTTGATTTGGACGGGGTGACCACCTGCAGACTAGTTTCGAGGATGTTGCCTCTCATCAGTGCAGGGGCAGGTCAACACAGACAGCACTGAAGCCATCTGTTCCCCGTCCAAACCAATACACACTCCGCTGATTAGTCAATTCTGGTTCACGAGATGAAAGCAGTTTCTAGGCCGCTCCACCTAGCGAGCAGAGGAAGACACTCCGAATCTCCAGGTTGAGAGATTTAATCGGAGAAGACAGAAATCTTTGGGAGATCGTTTGCTAACGAACAGTCGTTACCGACCGATGATGAACCCTTTACTCCCATAAACACCTAACCATGTAGGCATATTATGGCAAGAAACTATCAGAAAACAACTACTCCCCTGGCTAAGACCACGACGGGTATTGAATTAAATCTAACAGCTACTTGTGCAACGATCCTCAAAACATCAGAGGACGCAATTGCAAGTGCCCTCTATGACCAACCAGCAGAATTATGTTTTGATTTGGACGGGGTGACCACCTGCAGACTAGTTTCGAGGTTGTTGCCTCTCATCAGTGCAAATGCAGGTCAACACAGATAGCACTGAAGCCATCTGTTCCCCGTCCAAACCAATACACACTCCGCTGATTAGTCAATTCTGGTTCACGAGATGAAAGCAGTTTCTAGGCCTCTCCACCTAGCGAGCAGAGGAAGACACTCCGAATCTCCAGGTTGAGAGATTTATTCGAAGAAGACAGAAATCTTTGGGAGATCGTTTGCTAACGAACAGTCGTTACCGACCGATGATGAACACTTTACTCCCATAAACACCTAACTATGCAGGCTTATCATGGCAAGAAACTGTCAGAAAACAACTACTCCCCTGGCTAAGTTCACGACGGGTATTGAATTAAATCTAACAGCTACTTGTGCAACGTTCCTCAAAACATCAGAGGACGCAATTGCAAGTGCCCTCTATGACCAACCAGCAGAATTATGTTTTGATTTAGACGGGGTGACCACCTGCAGACTAGTTTCGAGGTTGTGGCCTCTCATCAGTGCAAGGGCAGGTCAACATCTGTTCCCCGTCCAAACCAATACACACTCCGCTGATTAGTCAATTCTGGTTCACGAGATGAAAGCAGTTTCTAGGCCGCTCCACCTAGTGGGCAGAGGAAGACACTCCGAATCTCCGGGTTGTGAGATTTAATCGAAGAAGACAGAAATCTTTGGGAGATCGTTTGCTAACGAACAGTCGTTACCGACCGATGATGAACCCTTTACTCCCATAAACACCTAACTATGTAGGCTTATGGCAAGAACCTGTCAGAAAACATCTACTCCCATGGCTAAGACCACGACGGGTATTGAATTAAATCTAATAGCTACTTGTGCAACGTTCCTCAAAACATCAGAGGACGCAATTGCAAGTGCCCTCTATGACCAACCAGCAGAATTATATTTTGATTTGGATGGGGTGACAACCTGCAGACTAGTTTCGAGGTTGTTGCCTCTCATCAGTGCAAGGGCAGGTCAACACAGATAGCACTGAAGCCATCTGTTCCCCGTCCAAACCAATACACACTCCGCTGATTAGTCAATTCTGGTTCACGAGATGAAAGCAGTTTCTAGGCCTCTCCACCTAGCGAGCAGAGGAAGACACTCCGAATCTCCAGGTTGAGAGATTTATTCGAAGAAGACAGAAATCTTTGGGAGATCGTTTGCTAACGAACAGTCGTTACCGACCGATGATGAACACTTTACTCCCATAAACACCTAACTATGCAGGCTTATCATGGCAAGAAACTGTCAGAAAACAACTACTCCCCTGGCTAAGTTCACGACGGGTATTGAATTAAATCTAACAGCTACTTGTGCAACGTTCCTCAAAACATCAGAGGACGCAATTGCAAGTGCCCTCTATGACCAACCAGCAGAATTATGTTTTGATTTAGACGGGGTGACCACCTGCAGACTAGTTTCGAGGTTGTGGCCTCTCATCAGTGCAAGGGCAGGTCAACATCTGTTCCCCGTCCAAACCAATACACACTCCGCTGATTAGTCAATTCTGGTTCACGAGATGAAAGCAGTTTCTAGGCCGCTCCACCTAGTGGGCAGAGGAAGACACTCCGAATCTCCGGGTTGTGAGATTTAATCGAAGAAGACAGAAATCTTTGGGAGATCGTTTGCTAACGAACAGTCGTTACCGACCGATGATGAACCCTTTACTCCCATAAACACCTAACTATGTAGGCTTATGGCAAGAACCTGTCAGAAAACATCTACTCCCATGGCTAAGACCACGACGGGTATTGAATTAAATCTAATAGCTACTTGTGCAACGTTCCTCAAAACATCAGAGGACGCAATTGCAAGTGCCCTCTATGACCAACCAGCAGAATTATATTTTGATTTGGATGGGGTGACAACCTGCAGACTAGTTTCGAGGTTGTTGCCTCTCATCAGTGCAAGGGCAGGTCAACACAGATAGCACTGAAGCCATCTGTTCCCCGTCCAAACCAATACACACTCCGCTGATCAGTAAATTCTGGTTCACGAGATGAAAGCAGTTTCTAGGCCGCTCCACCTAGCGAGCAGAAGAAGACACTCCGAATCTCCGGGTTGAGAGATTTAATCGAAGAAGACAGAAATCTTTGGGAGATCGTTTGCTAACGAACAGTCGTTACCGACCGATGATGAACCCTTTACTCCCATAAACACCTAACTATGTAGGCTTATTATGGCAAGAACCTGTCAGAAAACAACTACTCCCCTGGCTAGATAGACATATTTAACAATACAAGAAGCAATCAATACAATCACACGTAAAATCAAAATTTACGATAAAATAATACCTACATTTAGATCAGAACTAACAGTATATACACACCCATACTCATGAATATATACATATGTTATGGGACAATAAAAGTAAGTACTTATTATGTGCGTTTTTGTGAAAAAGGTGTTTTGATAAATTCTTCGACACTATAGAAAAAGTATCGCAATAAAAAAGTCCTGTGTTTGTTTTTAAAACATTCTGGACGGAGATTTTTTATGTTTTCTGGTACGTGATTATAAAGATTCGAATCGGGAGAGTTTCTCTGACACTTGCTGAGTCTGAATCGGGGTTTGACTTGACCTCGGTTTGACCAGCCGATTACAATTTCTGGTATTGTGAGCGTAAATTTCCGAATGTTTAAGGTAACGATCTTCGTTTTTGTGAATTTCTAAGATTGTTTTATAGATATAGACTGATGGAAAAGGCATCACTCCATTTCTGATAAATAGAGGTTTACAGCTGTCCCTAAGCCCAGCGTTGCAAATTATTCTCAATACTCATTTTTGGAAGATGAAAATTTTTATTGCGTGTGAGGAGTTGCCCCACAAGATGATGCCATATTCTAATTTGGAGTGAAATAGGGCAAAATAGGTTTTCATTAGAGCATCTGTACTCATCATGGCACGGAGTTTTCTGAATGCAAATTAACTTTTGGATAGTTTGCCTCTGAGGTCTCAATGTGAGCTGACCATGAAAGATTGTCATCCTAGATTATACCAAGTAATTTGGCACTGGAATTTTCTGAGTTATATATTTTAGATGAGAAAGTTATATATTGATTTTTATCATTATTTATTTTGAGTTTATTTGTTAGGATCCAGGAGGAAGCCTTCTCTTTTGCTACCCTGGATTCCATTGTCAATTTTCTATAATCTTTGTTCCTCGATACCAGTGACGTGTCGTCAGCGTATTGTATCCATTGTACAGGTTGCATAAAGAAGTTCAAGTCATTCACGAAAATAAGGAAGAGGAGAGGTCCGAGTACCGAACCCTGAGGAACACCATGTCTTACTGTCATTGATGTTGACAATTGATCATTTCCAGACACAATTTGCTTCCTTTCGCATAAATACGTTTTGAAAATCTCGAGGGCAACTCCCCTCACACCATAAGATTCCATCTTTTCTATAAGAATGTCGTGGGAGACACAGTCGAAGGCCTTTGAGAGGTCACACAAAGTGATAGCGACATGTTCCTCGCTCTCAAGGCCTTCCACTATGTCTTCGACTATTTTCAAAAGAGCGTCAATTGTAGAAGTTCCAGAACGAAAACCAAATTGTGCATCGTCAAGTAGATTTTTAGCCGAACAATATGCGGCTAGTCTATTTTTCAAAAGAATTTCCAGAATTTTGCCCAGTATTGGAACAATTGAGATTGGCCGGTAGTTGTCGACTAATTTTGGGTCCCCTTTTTTGAAAATAGGAATTCTAGAAATTTTGAGACATTCGGGAAAAGTACCAGAAGTGAAACATAAATTGAATAATGTGGTCAATGGTTCAATAATTTCGTCAAGGACTGCTTTGATGATATAACTGTTTAACTCGTAATAGTCCAGGCAGGAAAAGTTTTTTAGAGATTTGATAGCCTCCCGCACTTCTGCTGGTGTAACGGGTGTGAGGAAAAATGATTCGCATGGTCTAAGTTTACTATTTAGAATTTTTAGAGGACCTTTTTTTGAATCTGACAGGGAAGAATTTATGTTTTCTGCCATATTACGAAAGAACTCACTGAAATCTTCAGATGACATTTCACTTTTTTTTTGTTGTTTGTTACGGTTGAGTTCATGGTTAATAAGTTTCCAAGTGGTCTACGAAATATTATCTGAATTTTCTACATAATTGCTGTATGTTTTTTTGCTTCATTTAGTTGCCTTCTGTACTGTTTTCTCAGTATATTGTAGGCAACATAATTTTCAGCACATTTTGAGCTATCGCAAACGATTTTCACACACAGCAAATGTTCCCTCATTTCCTTTAGAGAATTATTGAAACACGCCACTGGTGGTTTTTTGTTTGTGTTAATCTTCTTTAGTGGAAAAAATTGCAAGGAGAGGTTTTGTAAGGTGAGTAGAAAATTGTTAGAAAATTCATCTGTCGACAGTGTACATTTGCAAACGTTTTCCCAATTGATTTCGGACAGGGCATTTTTAAGCATTTCGAGATTGTTACTACTGATATTTCGCCTGTAAACAGGCTGTGGTTCAGTAAGCTTTTCATTGATGATAATGAATTGGCCATAGTGGTCTGGGAGACATGGCTCAATTACGCCAGTTGAGTAGTCAGTATCGTTCAAATGGGTAAGGATATTATCCATACATGTAGACGAGAATGTCGATACCCTATAGTGTAAGCCGAGATGGAAATGTCAATACTGTAAGAAGATATTAAAGAAGCGAGAGCTCGAAGATTGGCTGAGTTTGATCTGAAGTTTATATTGAAGTCACCTAATATTATAAGTTTTTGACATCTGTTGCTACATCTGTCAAGTAGAATCTCAAAATTTGATAAAAAAACATCTCTCCATTGCCAGATCTATAGAGATTGATCACGATGGTTTTGATGCTTACAATTTCGATACAGCCGAATTCAGAGTGGAACTCCTCGACAAGATCTCCACAATCAACAACCCTTATTTTAAATTCAGGTTTAATGAATATTGCTACGCCCCCATGTTTATTATTTTTTCTACAAAAATTGGAAGCTAGTGAATACGTCAGAAGGTTGACTGATTCGAGAGCATAATCATCAAGCCAGTGCTCAGAGAGACAGATACAAACGAAAGATTTTTTTTTCAAATAACATGTTAATTGATTTTTTTGTTCGATAAACACTGTATATTTATGTGAATAATACTAAATAATTTCTTAGTCAAATCAGTGGAATTAACTTTTCGTAAATTGTTCAGGGATTTTGGTAATGGGTTCGTCTCCTGTGAAAAAAACGGTTTACGAAAACCCCCTTTGGCCACAATTCAGGATTCAAAGCTTTTGATAGATTACAAAGATCAATGGTAACTTTAAAAGAAGAATAAATTAACGGAAACATTGAGTTTAGTTTTGAAACGGTTGCCTCAGGCAGCTCGTCATTGATAAGCTAAGTTAAGTTCTTCCTCGGTCATGTCGGGGTGACATTTATAGACGTGCAGGAAACCAAGCTGGGTCACGGTTTTGATATTCAAATTGTTTTTTACCTCTAACTTCCCAACAATGGGTTCATTTTTTTGACATTTTTTGATGGATAGATGAGTATCGGTGTTTGCGACGTTTACGGATGAGGGAGAAACGATTTTCTTCGCCACTGCCGCTCGAGTCATCTGTTGACCATTTTTAGTTCCACTGTTAGTACTAGCAGTCGGTACGTTTATGTTGGGAGATTTCTTACAGGTGGACTCTGTTGATTTGCAGCATTGTGCGTAGGTTATCGCTTCCGACACTTGGTTAACTGTGATGGCTTGATTCGTATTCGAGATTTCGGCAGGAACCTTTTTTGATTTCGACTGCTCTGACCTAGCTATTTTAGACTTTAAAGTTTGTACAACAGGTGGCGAGATTGTTGACGGGCTATCATTTCTGTTGTTCAAGAATTTGTTCAATAGGTCAATTTGACATTTTAGAGACTGTATGTTATCTTGAATAACCCATAACCCATTAACCCATTAACCCAGCGGTTATAATTATATCTTTCTGTCTGCTTATTACCTTCAGATAGTTTATTTCCTTCTTGAAAATTTCACTTTCGTTTTCACCACTGACACTTCTGAATGATAAATCAAGGTCTTCCGTGTTTTCACAACATTTTATGGATTTGTCACTTTCACTGACTATAGTGACATTTTTTAATTTTGTAACACAACTATAATGTGACACAGTGCCACAAATCACACATTTAAGCCTACTTTGGGCTATTTTAAAGCACCTTTTACAAGGTTTTGGAGACCCGCTCGAGCAGTTGTCTTTACCGTCCGACATCTCACACTCGAATCGAATAGTGATATCTTCCAGTTGCACAATATACAATTTACTCATTTGCCCTTTTGCACTTTTATAGATTATTTTGATCTCACATTAACTCATTTTCAGACTGTGGATGGTTACAACCCACAAATTGCATTTCAGGAGACGAATGTTCTCCATAAAATTTACCAGAATTTATCATTTTATCATTAGGAGTCAGTTCTGAATTACCGGGTAATAATTTATTTACGTTTTGAATTTTATTGTTTTTGTGAACTATTATTCTTCATATTTGGCAGTAAATATATATTATTTCGTAATTATTATTATTATTTTGGACTGGAAAGACAGGAATAACCCTACTCACTACATTCGGACCCCCGAGATTAAAGTCGGGGGTCCGAGATTGAAGTCGGACCCCCGAGATTAAAGTCGGGGGTCCGAGATTAAAGTCAGGGGTTCGAGATTGAAGTCGGGGGTCCGAGATTAAAGTCGTGGGTCTGAGATTAAAGTCGGGGGTCCAAGATTAAAGTCGGGGGTACGAGATTAAAGTCGGGGGTCCGAGATTAAAGTCGGGGGTCCGAGATTGAAGTCGGGGGTCCGAGATTAAAGTCAGGGGTCCGAGATGGGAGTCGGGATTCCAAAAAAAAATTGCTCGTGGCCCTTCTACGCCTTCGTAGCCCGCTGCCAAAATGTGTATTGATTTTATAACGTATGTCCCTTATGGTTTTGATAGTTATAAACGTAATGATCAATGAACAAGCAAAATTATTGCTTGCCCGTGGAACGTATAGAATTGGTCAAAACTAGTTGAATATCGTTGAATACAGAAATAAATTACGTATTTCAATGATAGTTCAACGCATGGACGTATAATATCGTATAAATACAGATGGACTCAGCATTGCCATACCTACAACACGGAGTGATTTGAGGTCGCTCTGTTTTTAGGCGCGCGGGTTGCGGGGAAGAGAGAGGTAGCAATATACTGTGACCTTCCCACAACCGACAGGAGCGCACGCATATGATAAAAATAGGATTCAATCACAAGAAAAAAATGCTGAATTTCAAATAATGATGAAAATATCAACGAAAGTGATAGAATATACATCCGATGAGACTTCGCGAGATAGAAAAACTCATTTGACATACCTTATGTCATAAAATACTTCATTGACTCGGATAGTATCGATCCTTAGAAAATTAGATTCACCAATTTTTCTAAAAAAAGGCTTTCAAGACTTTCGTTTTCAATTAATGGAAAGCTGGAGACAGTCGACTGAAAAAAAATAATAAAAATGCATTTACTAAAAAATGGTAATTCATATATTCAATAAATACATGTTCTTATATACATATTGAAATAAATGAATATTGTGAATATTATTCGAATTCAGAAATACGAAATTTTAATGTATTTATGACAATATGCAAACAAAATTCACAATACAGATAATCGAACTAACATTTATTTCTAGAAGATATCAAAAATCAAGTACATACAGAGTTTCACAAAAACAACAATAATATAAAATTTTATAATTTGTTTTCTATTCTGAAATGATTTGCTAATTTCTTGAATTTCCACCTCGAGCAATGATAACCGCCTGTTATACTCAATATCAGAGTCCTTATTCGATTTTGTTTCCCAAATTCACTGAACTCTCCCCCAGCTCATTCAAAGTAACTTTGGGCTGCTGTAGGGCTCTAATTCATCTGCCAAGAATATCATATATATGTTCGACGGGGCTCGTATCAGGACTTCTCGCGGGCAAAATTATTGTAAGAAGATCGCCCGGAAATACTGGCGGGCTGTGTGGTCTCGTATGGTCGTGCAATCATATGAATTCTTTACCAATCAATGGAGCAAATGAACAGACAATATGGGGTTCAGGAATTTCGGATAATTACTGTTGTCAAATTCGCTTCATAAATGACTACCAGTTTCATACGTGCCTCCAAATTCATAAAACTCCAAATCATTACTGATCCTCTGCCAAAAGCAGTCATTTAGAGAGTGATACATTGATTGTAGCGTTCTAAACGTCTGTATATCCGCATTCGTATATTATTGGTCATGGAACAAAATATTGACTCATCATTGAAGAGTATTCGACATCATTCAGCTTCCCGCCAATGAGGGTGAGCACGAGCAAACTCAAGCCGTGATCTGCAATGTTCTGCAGTCAATGAAGGCACTGTTGCTGCCCTAACTGGCATCAAGTTGTGTTCTCTTAAACTTTGCCTGAACATATCTTCATTAGATTGCTAATCTAATCTAATGAAGATATGTTCATTTGTGGCTTCCACTGCGACCATTTCAGACATATTGTGTGTGCCCTTCGAAATCGTTTAGAGCCCTTGTAGTGACAAAGTACGTGTACTGATGTGCAGCAATTGAAAATTCTCAACATTTTTATTTTATATCACATTGATATTATGGAATTCTTGTATTGTCGATAGTTCTTGATATGTGTGCCAAATTTAGGATTATTCAGGCGATTGGAAGTAGGTGAAACTTGAGTTTAGAAATTCTCATTATTATTATTATCAATTAAACATTAAAATAAAAAAATTCTTATTTTATCGTCGGTCTTTGGAAAGTATGCCAAATTTTAAAAATTTCGGATGATAGAAGTGGGTTGATATTGAATTAAAAAATTCACGTAATTATCATTATCATTTAATTTCAGATTATACGGACGATTGAAATCGAATTCGAATATTCTCATCATTATTATTATTATTAGGTACATTATTATTCTAAAATTCTTGTATTGTCGTTGGTTCTGGAAATTAAAAAAAAATATATTATTCGGAGGATTAGTAAAGGGTGAAAGTTGAATTTGAAATTCAAATTATTATTATTATCATTATTATTTTTAGGTACATTGATAGTAGGAAATTCTTGCATTATCGTCAGTCCTTGATATGGTGGCCAAATTTCAGATTATGATAATTGGAAGTGGGTGAAAATAGAATTTCAAAATTCACATTATTATTATTATTATTATTATTAGTGGAATCGAGTTTCTTCAGAAAAGACGCCTGTATGGAGGAACTTCAAAACTGAAACCTCATCTGAATAAAAATTTTGATCCAAATCGTTAAAGCTGTTTCCGAGATAGCCAAAATAAATATATCAATATACAAGAATTGCTTGTTTAAAGATATTAGATAGATTAGATAGATTTGATACTGCTAACAACTATTACTACTCTCTAAATCACGGGATTCTGTCCTGTTTTTTTCAACCCAGAAAATATGTAATTGACCTAAATAATATTATCTGCCAGATCGTCAGTATTTCAAAGCCAAACAACCTGAAGTGGATGAAAACTGAGTTGCGAAATTTGAGTTACATTTTTTAACTATTCTCAATTTGTCCTCACCTCTTCAGTGGGGGACTTGAGTTATCAACAATTTCCTCAAAATCTGTACCTGGGGCTGTTTAAGTGGAATCAGTTGAAGATTTTCTCTTGCTGAAATCGTTCAATCTGAAAATAAGTATTATACTGTTTTTTGATATATACAAATCTCTGTTATTATTTGAAATAACTCATAGAAAATAACAATTCTGACAGTTAATAATAATTACCCTGAAGTTGAAGCAGTTGAATTTCTTGGGATATACCATTCATCATAAAATATAGGAAGATACCCTTTCTTCAAAAATATTCTTCCACTTGGTTTGATCTCAAATGCTGCATCTTTGAAATGAATGGAACAAATCCTAGCAGACTTTGGAACACATTCAGTTGAGCATTTCATCCCCAACACTTTCAACCAAGCCGCTTTTACTGTGACATCAGCTGGAGACCTGAAGATAAATCAAAATTTTAAAAGACATTTCTTGGATTTTTTGGCAACCGTTTTGTTTTAATGCATCATCCAAAGAACTAACGAAGTTAAATGTTTCGTGAGGTATCTATTTCATTTTCTGCACATGTAAAGGTTGAATACACGTATTAATTTAATTTTGTTCGGTGAAAACAGATTGATACCCACTGTAACGCCTATGGTACTTACGAATAGAATCTGGTATTCTGGTTCGAACTCGAGTTGTTTGCAAACCCACAAAGATTGCACCATTATGAGTCTCTTACTATTGTACTGCCACTATATATCATGAATGAGTTCAAAAACCACTATTTCAGAAATAATCCCACAAAAAATTAATGACAGAACATGAACATGAAACATAAACATTAATATTCAACAGCGTTGACAAACGTTCAGGCACAATAATTTCTGCACAACCATTTGAAGACGCAAGTAATGATTTTTTTCGATAGTTTGGATTTTTAAACTTCTAAGTAATATAGGTTTGAGTTGCGTGATAATGTCACCATCACCATTCTTCATTCTTCGATTGTTTTCGAATGGAAAAGGTATAGTGACACAATTTTGTCTATGATAAAGACTCATTACCTACGCGATGTGAAAACGCCCAACTCATTATCACGACTACAGATTGTGGCCATTCACGACCAGGATGTAAACAGCTAGGTCCAGTACAATACTTTATAGGTCCATGGTTCAACGTATGCCAAGCATACCAAACAATATTTCATCGAATGAAAATCAGACGTATACCGGTCCGAAAAGTCACCATATGCCCTCAAATGTGTTGAGAAATAGGGCATTATTGAATCTATACGTGTTTACGCATTTCTTTGAGAAAATAAAGTGTAATAATGATCAAAATTACTATCATTATTGTTATATTCCACGTGCAATCGCTGATTCTACTTGTTCATTGATCATTATATTTATAACTACAAAAACCTAAATTTGGCAGCGGGCTGACGGGCTATTGTGTTAATCATACGCTGTCCAGATCACGCACTATGATTCGCAGTCATCCCTTGCTAACATTATCGTCGAAGTGAACGCTGATCGAACACTGTCAAACATTTGTCAGATAAGGTGAACGAAATGACGAAAACCAGAGATTACCACGAATGTACTTTATCAACCAAGGTGATTGAGCCGAAATTATATCCTCTGCATCCCAATGCTTCTCGTATAGCCAGGCTACTTCGAAGTATCCGGACAATGTGCAGTATGGATCCCCAAAATGTCAAAAGTAGGAGTTTTTTTCGGAATAAGTCGACCATGAGTGCAGAGCAGAAAAGACATGCGAAGAGTCGTTACAAGTTTGTTATCCACCCTTTCAGCAGACTGAACAATTTTATCGAAATCATGTTTTTCATTACATGGTTATGGCAGTATTTCAGTGCACCCATAGTATTCGGAATCAATAGGCGGTGGCTGTACGTTCTTGTTGACATCACCTTGAATACACTTCAGTTCTTCGTTTTCATCTCATTTTTCTTCGTGGGATATGTGGATAACAAGAAAAAAGACATAATCATCGAACCGAAACTAATTGTTCTCCATTATTTGAGAACGTATTTTATTTTCGATTTGATCGCTGTATTTTACTATTATGCGACATGGTTTTTATTCAACGAAGTAGTTCTAATGGAGGAATATTATACATACAATTATTTTTCTTCTGTGATAGTAACGATGGCATACTTTACTAGATTCAGGTATTTCTTGCGAACTCTTGAAAACATAACAAAAATGCTTCATTTGCCAAAAATGATTTATAGTTTGTTATTCCATCTGCTTATTGTAACTTTTTCCGTAAATATTTTCACGTGCTCAGTATTTTTGCTGCCAAAACTGTTTTATGGCAATGATTTTCCAAGCAACTCTTGGATGGTACAGGCTGATATTTCCAAAATTACTGAAATCTCATTTTTAGACCTTTACTCAGAATCACTGTTACTGGTAGTTTGTTACTATTTTGGCACTGGGCATGATAAATATGAAATTGAACGCCCCGAAGAGGAAATTATTCTAACCTTTATAGTCATATTTGGTCGATTATATACTCTCTATATGATAGCTGATTTACTGAAAATGTTTGGACTAGTCGGTATTTCCGAAAGTAGATATGAACAGTACTTGGGACAACTGGAGGAATACATGAGCTCTAAAAATTTACCAGATGAATTGAGAATAAGACTGTTGAAATACTATGAGTACAAACTACAGAAACACTACTTCAATGAAAGCCAAATTCTTGCTACGTTGTCAGAGCATTTGAGAGTCGAAATGTTTCTGTTTGGAGCCAGGAAGCTGATCGACAAGGCGCAGCTGCTGAAAACACTTCCACGAACAACTCTTGCTTCACTCTTTGCTTCTATGAGCTCAGAAACCTTCTTGCCAACTGATGTAATCACAAGAGCGGGTGCACCAGCCGAAGATGTGTATTTTATATCATCGGGAACAGTTGCAGTTGTCAATGCCGACGATGTTGAAGTGGTTCATTTGGAAGATGGAGACGAGTTCGGATTTTTGGTTACCACTGATAGCAAATTGATATACACACATATTGCTGTAGAGACATCTGAAATTTATTATCTCTCCAAGAAATTATTCTTGGAGTTTTTAGGAGGGCATCCAGAAATCGTCAAATATTTTGAAAACAAAATTATGAAGAGAATTGAAAAATTCAAACTCATTGAAGACCATTTAGTCACGGGTGGAAATGATGTAATGACTTCATTGAAAGAAGGAAAAATTCTGGAAAGACAAGCTGTTAGGTCAATGTTTTTTGAATACGAATCTTGAATTTGCCATTATTCAAGTCATGATTGTTATTTTATGAAATTTTGTATATTTGAGCTTTTGCTTCCTTTTATTTCTATTAAACTTTTGTTTTCAAATGACAGTCTGTACATTTATTCTGATTGTCCGGAAAAGCTTTGGATTTGTGACTATTTTTGAAATCGTTTGAAATATGCTGGGGATACCATTGATATTCAATCGAACCATGCGTTGGCCACGAATATCAAAATTTTAATACAGATACAATGGACCATATTCATTGAATTGGTATCGCGCATTAATTTTTTCTGTGTGGCATCCATGTATATACAGGGTAATTCAAATTCGCCCCACCATTGGGATCTCCTGAACTACAGGAGATACGTCGAGTTTAAATTAGGGCAAAGTTGCGTATTTTGGTGCTTAACAAAATACTCTTTTGAAACTTGGAAAATTCCGAGTATATCCTGAAATATCCGGAAAAACTGAAAATAGGAATTTTCGTTTTCAATTTTTTTAGCGTCATTTGACAACATAGCCCAAAACACATTTCCGTTGATACTTTCTTTCAGCTACCCGTTGTCATGTTCAGATTTACTATCCAACGTTTCGTCTTCTGTCAAGCATCATCTACTTTTTTTTTCTATTATGGGAGCCATATTGCTATTTCATACGGAAGAATAGTGCTTCTCATTCTGATTTCATTGATGTATAATTTATCATGAGTTGCTCTTCCGAGTAATTTTGTTCAATAAACACTAGTTGTCAGAACTCATCAAACATCATAAATAATAAATAATTCAGTCAAAATGTCCTCATTCTCAAATGAAGAAAAACAAGATATATTGAAACTTCATTATAAAGGACTCCTCAAACTCCTTTTGGAATTTGGGTCCTGGTGGATTTCTTTGAATTTTTGATATGATGTGATCCATGTAATTCTCAACCAATTTTATCATTGCACCAACCCAAAAATTTAACAGTTTTCAAAAGAAATTATAAAACCTCTCCCTTACCCCTTACCCCTATTTTAAAAATAAAAATTGTATTTCTCGACTATTTGTGAATGCTTTATCAAAATAAATGTTTTATCAGCTCAAATTGAGGAAATAGTACAGTTGTTTAATTTCACTGACTTCTGAGTAGGGCGAAGTTCATGTTATTTGAATATCAATTAATTAGGCGAAAATCTTGAAAATAAATAAAAATTAGACAATTCTAATTTGGGTTGGTGAATAAATTTTTTTCGTGTTTTGAAATAGGGGTTGGGGGTACGGGGTTTGGATTTTTTTTATAAAAAGTCACACAATTGCTCAGCATAATCTACACTAAAATACGTGGAGATATTGTTTCAGCCTATAATAATGAATAGTCTAATCTGAGCAAGGTATGATTTCAACGGCTCCTAGCATCAAAACTATTCATTTTTGGGGTTTGTCACCCAATTTATTTCTATTCAATATAACTTGAACTGCATCATATCGAAAATTCAGATCAATCCACCAATTTTTTTTCGTTTTTTGCACTTTGGTTAGAGGGGGATAATAAAAAAACTGCTATTTCCCTCATTCAGGCATTTTTAACATTCGACGATACATTTAAAGGCACTCAAGAAATATTTTTTTTGCATTTCGCAATAGGAGTTGGGGGAAAGAAGAGGAGGTAAGATTTTCTTTTTATATAAAATCACAATATTTTGCAACATTAGCAACGATGAAACAAGAGAGTATATTGTTACCGGATTCAAAAATAAATAGTGATTTCAACGCCCCCTAGCAGCATAACTGTTAATTTTTTGGGTTGGCGCGATGATAACATTGGTTGAGAATTACATGGACTATAACATACCAAAAATTTTTAAAAAAATCCCCTGGGACCCAAATTCCATAAGGAGTTTGCGGAGTCCTTTGATAGGAATATTACGAAAACAGCACAAATTTATTTTGAATTATATCCGGAAAGACAGCCGGACAGAACATTACTCGGAATTTTGGAGCTTTTCAAAAACCAAGAAATAACTTATGAACCAAGGTAAAATAATTGTTCTTTCCATAATCGAAAAAGTATAATTATTTTTGGTACTTTTTTAGATAAATGCAGATCGTTCAAAATCAACGCATAAAGTATTGGAAGAAATGGATGTGCCATAGACGAGCGTTTGGAGGGATTTAAAAAAAAAGGTTTGAAATATTATAAGATACATATTTCACAAAATTTACACCCAGGTGATCCTCAGAGAAGGATGGAATTTTGTCTCGAATATTAAAAACTCTACAAACTTCTTGAAAAACATTATTTGGACCGACTAAAGTACTTTTTCGAACTGTGGCGTTTTTAATGTAAATTATGAGCTCATTTGGAGTGAAAATAATCCACGACACTTTAGAGAAGTCAGACCACAAGTTTGGTTTCGTTGGAATGTGTGGGCTGGAATTTATAACGACCGAATACTCGGACCTCATTTCTTCTCTGATACTTTGAATGGGGAAACCTATCTTCACTTCTTAAGAACCGAATTCGAAGAATATATGGATACGTGTTCCCTTGTTGATTAGATTAGATTTAGATTAGATTTATTGGCAACTCTACATATTATTACAGTCATTATTTTTCACCTATAAATATGAATACTTCATTACAAATTCTTTTTCCTCAGCGAGAAGACCGAAGGTCTGTGTCTGGGAAGAGATAAAAACTATTTTTAAGGATGAATACATCTTTTTTAGAGTGCGAACCCCAGTAAGTAAGTGATTACTTGTGGTTGGGTTTGGACAAAACAAAAAAGTTAATTTATAAATTTGTGAGTAGTGTATTTTAGTTCGTTCTAGATAGAGGAGTTGTCAATTGAAGTAATGATGACATCAGGTGGGGTACCACGTGTTCAATGACGTCAGTCATGGCCTTCAGATCACTCATTCGACCTTTTAGGATGAGTTGTACAAACAAAATTCAACAACAGTTTGAGTAAATTACAACAGTTTTAGTAAATTCGATTCAGTTGCTTGGGATTATCCAATGAAATATTTAGTTCCTTGGCAACTGAGCTAAGTGTAGTCGAACTGGTGCTGAACTTGTTTTGTACAACCCGCCCTCAGTGTCCTTCACGGAGTATCTAGAAACCATATCATGAACATAATGGTATTTCCAAATATAGAGTATCTAGAACTAGCTGAGGTATATTTGGGGGGGGGGGTCTTTCTTGATGATTGCGAGTGATTTTATAGAATATTGATTATTCAGAACCTATTATTGCGTTTTACAAAAATTCCTTTTGTAAAATGAGTTACAAACATGAATATTTGACGTCATTTTGATGCAGGGTTCTTCAGGCAATCCTGATTTTAATGTTGTACCATTGTTTCAATCAAGTTACGACATGACTTGGAGGTCAGATCATTGAAGTTACGACATGACTTGGAGGACAGACCACTGACGCCATCTACATGTCGCCTCCATTTGAATCCAATATAACAGCTGTCCGCTATTCAGAAAATACTCGATGGACAATAGAAGATTATTTAGCAAAAAAATTTTTTTTTCTAGAAGCTATTACGAATGATTCATTTTAATGAGCACCTACTTCAAGTAGAATGGGAATGGGTTTGCTCATTTTCAAAGTATTCCAAATTAGATAATAGATTCTTTCTGTAATTCTATTTCCATTCTATTCACATTCTATTGTTATATTTCGTTGTAATCTTTATTATTTCTTGAAGACTGGGTTTTTATTGAAAAAGTTATTGAGAAAAACATTAAACAGGATTTTTATTTTACATAGTATTCCACATATCATGACTAATGAATTGATTAATTTTTTTTTTCAATACAAAAAAAAAACAGTAACAATTCCAAATGAAGAATTCAATTTTTCAACGTCGCAAACTGAGACACACCAGCGTCACACACTGTGGACATTTCAACCCCTTTTCAGTGTATTATTTTTGATTTGTTTGTAATGTGTTTCTGTAACTGTAACTGTGACTTGGACAATCCCAATTCGTCACACTTGATTTCCTAACGTCTAGATAGTTTGAAGACGTATATCTTGTACTACGTCGGAATAACTCGGTCCCAAATAAATATATAGGTTAATGTTAGTTCCGACAAGTCTCAGTATTGTTTTGAATACGAGCCGATTAGACTTTCTCTTTCAGTTTCACTCGTTATTTGAAAAATGGATGAGGATGTAGGCGAATATGATTCAAGTGAGATTAAGTACGCATAAGAGGATCAAATAAAATAATCAGAATTTATGACCTAGGTTTATGTGTTTTGCTGTGTTTCAAAGAAGAAACAGGGAAAAAGAAAATTTCACAATTTATTTTTTTATATAGTTTCATTAGAAATTGAACTGAAACTATTGATACTCTATCCATCGATGAAAATAACTTTCGAATATTAACTACATCCCGTAGTAAGTTACATCTATTTTATAGAATTTGTAGTTGATTCAAACCACTCTCTTGGAAAATTTCGAACATCCGTTTAATCTACGCGTTGAGAAAATATCACTCTGTTTCTGAAGGATTCAAAACAAACGACTTGGTTGAGTATGAATAATTGGAGGAAGCGTCGTTCAGATTATATTGTGTATGCATTGATAACTATCCCCCCATTCTCTCCACTGAAATTCAAATTGATATTACGTAAGAAAATCCACTCTTGGAATATGAGAAATCTTTAAAAAAATTTACAATGCCCCAATTTTCCAGAGGCCCGCTTATATAACAATATCATGAATTATAAATAATTTAACTAAGATACCCAAATAGAACTCAAACATTATTTCAATCAACAATTTGAAATAATACCACTGCGAACCATTAGTGTCATGGTCGTTATTATCACCATTATCAATTTTTATTATTCAAAGATGAGGAAGAGCGTATAATTAATTGTGATTTTTTTCAATTGTAACACCAAATTATTTGATGATATAACATCTGTCCGCTATTCAGAAATTACTCGATGGACCAAAGAAGATTATTTAGCAAAAGAATTTTTTTCCTAGAAGCTATTACGAATAATTCATTTTAATGAGCACATACCTACTATTTGAAGATATATCACTCTGCCTTTTAGAAAATACTCGATGGATAATATAAGATTATATAGCTGAAGAATGTTTTCCTAAAAGCTATAATCAATCATTCATTTTAATGAGCGCCTTACCTTCTTCACAACAGGGTGGCACTGGAGATAAGAATCTTCAAAAAGTATGAATTCACCCAAATCAACTGCTGTGACATTAGATGAAAAGATTTTTAATGGCGTAGATTCTTATATTGAATTTCATTGACACATAGGGAACTTGAAACTGATTTTACGATCGACCCAAAGATACCCCAGTCATACCTAATGAATATAGGTGAATAATTCATTGACACACAACAAGCTAAAATAATGTTTCTTCATTACTTCGCTAATTGTGTATTCATGTGAAATGGTCTAAGCAACTGAAAATTGTACTAAATTATTTGAAGAAGTAATATTAGTCTACCTTCGAGAAAATACTGTAGATGGGCAGTGGAAGGAAGTACTAGGAACCGCACGTAAAAAGATAAGACCTCGCTCGCACAAGTTTCGACTTCTGAGGGCTGCCGTTCGTAGGAAGGGACGACTGACTGTTAACAAAAAGACAATTTCGCACAAGAACTTTCACCTAAAAGCTAGAATAAGTAATTTATTTTAATGAGAACCTACTTATTTCTTTACAACAAAGTGGTATTGGAGATATGAATCTTCAAAAGCATAAATTTACCCAAATCAAGTGCGACATTAGATATTCTGATTTTCGATAGACCATATCCATTAATTCAAAATAGAAAACAATAAATTCTGCCTAATCATCCGCGTCATGGGTTAGACACACTTAAAAAATTTACCTCTGATTATAGAATAGATATGCAGATGGTGTATTTTAAAACACGATTGGGGCGGGTTTTTATAACCCTTCTATGATTGCATTGCTCAAATAATCCCATTGGATGGAACTGAAACTCCAGTTGGTGGTTACATCCCACATATGTTTTTAACGGAAATTCATATAGTGAGTTTCTTTCTTGTATTTTCAGTTCATAGTTTATTTTCAAACCAAAATCATTGTCAATAGTTTTGAAATGAGTTGTATTAATATTTTACAAGATTTGTTACAGAATAATGTGCCTGAACCAGTGGTGCCAGTGATGAACATGGAAAAAAAAAACATCTGAAGAAGTTTCTGCTAGTCGAAGTGATGCTGCGTCTTGCAGCAAGGTCGGTCTTCCAGATTTGATTACAATTGATCTGGATGACTTCCTAGATGGGGCTGAGATAGCACCTGAGGTTATTAGAGATTGTAAAGTAGCACTATCCAGAGTAGATGCCAACCCGAACTTTCCTGCTACTCATTCACACAACAATGTGAATCTTCCTGAAAAGTCCATGGGAAAACAAGTGACGAAACGACGGTCTACAGTAGATACCGCTTTCTCGCACAAGAAGACAAACAGTATAGAACCAATAACTATTTCAATACCCCATACATCAGGTACATATGAAATTAAATCAAAAAAAGTATCTCTTGCATCTTTCACGCCATTTCAAGAGTATGCAAATGAAGCCAAAACTTTAAAACGGCGTATGAAGACCTCAATGAGAGCTATCAAAAAGTGTGATGAAATGGGTGTGTCTATACAAAAGAAAATCAATTCAATCCCCAAAATTCATGAAGAGATTTCAGCTTTAAGATTGATCACCTGCGGAAAAAATCTGAAGTATTGAAAATGGAAAGCGACAGAGATTGTGATGTGAACAACGAACAACGAGCCAGTGACCAAAAAGAAATGGAGGCGGATGAAAACTCCTTGAATCAAATCAAGTCTTTGTTTAGGACTTGGTCGAAAGAGATGGACAGCGTTTTTATGAATTCTTCTTGATTTTCCTGACAATATTATCAAAAATTAAGTAGTTTTACCTCTATTGTTTAAATTAAATTCGAAAATAAGTTTATGGCACATATGGGATTCGAACCCCCGGGTTTCATCATGATCTGGTTCGAATCCCGGTTGATCCACATTTTTTCAATTCAGTTGTGCTTTCCATTTTCCCATTCGATATGCCATAAACTTTCGAATTCAATTATCAAAAATGTTTTTATTTTTCCCGTATACCTACAATACAATATAAATATACCAATAAGTAATACAATGTGTTTTTTCATTATAGCTGAATCAAACATGTGATTTCATATATTTATCAATTATTGACAACTATTGTTCTACTCATGTTTTTTGTAAATAAATATTCAGGGTTTCCCGAAAGTATGGTTTCAAATTGAAACGGAAGATTATCGTTGAAAAAATTAAAAAGGACTTTCCTATTATCTTATTTCTCAAATATCGTTCTTTGCAAATATACAGAGTGTTAAATATAAAAAAATATATTTTTTATTCATAACTTTCTCAATTTTGAAATTGTTCTCAATTTAATTGGGAGAAATGTTTTTTGTTCAATAGGTGTTTAATTTTCACCAAAAAAACACATTTTCAATTGCCGCTGGTAGCATACAAGAAAGGTACCATTGTCCTTTATCTAGACTATTTTTCACACCATTGATTAAATCAAAAAAAAACTGTTCATTTTTCGAATTCATAGTATTGGAAGAAAAAAAAATGGAATTAAATTGTAGAGATGTTTATTTCCTTCAATGAATGCTCTGTCTAAAAAAAAAAATTTCACACTGACGTGCAGGGAAGTACCATAGTTTCTTATACCAAACAGAAATATACTTTTGAGATTCATTTTCTCCAACTCATTCACCACAATAATAAAATATTCGAATGCTGTAAAAATTTCTCATATGGAAATGTGTGAAAAGAATACTTTGTCAAACTAATTTCCTAAGTGCATATTGAAAGAAAACGATTGAAAAGCTAAAAGCATAACAAAAACCATTCGATCTACAGAAAAATATTCCACAATGATATTCAAGTGATGTACATCATTATTTATTACATTTCAATTTTACCATTGAAGTGATATTTCATGAAGAATTATTTGAATCAAGTAAGTAGATCTCTACTTGTTATCGAAGGCGAATAACATTTTAGTGTTTTTATTTTAGACAGAGTACTAAATACAGTTCTTCAGAAGAACTTGTTTCAAAATTTAAAAATTCTTACTCAAATGAGCTTGTAGATACACACATAGTTTGTGACTTTGGTAAAGAATATCCCGTTCGGTAAATCGAAGGATGAGTAAAAATGGATCTTTGAGATAGAGAGGGTTAGATTCATTAACAAAATATTGTTCATGTGTGAAACAAAATTTACCAGGAAAGATATTTTCAACCAGGGAAAACGCTCATTTATAGTCAGAAAATGAGCAGTATGATACTATAGTACACCATTTCCAATATTCCATATGAAATAACTATTTCTGGAGTGGAGTAGTAATCGATATCCTATTGGGATTATTTAAATTAGAAGGAGAACTAAATGGTCCCAAATATCTCGAATTCTTGGTTAGTATAAATTTACAAGATCATAAACAATTATGGTTCATTCATGATGGTGCAACTCTCCATTACACTCTGCCAGTTAGCGAGTGGTTACATCTTCATTTCAATAACATATTGATTGGAGACGATAGAGAAGTACCTCTTAGTTGGCCTTTCCCAAAGTCCACACTTGAATCAACTAGATTGTTATGTTTTGGGACAATTAAAACAGAAATTTCATCCAAAACCCACATACAGATAGAGGAGTTGCGAGAGATAATTCAGGATATCAAGAAAGGCTGCAAATAAATTAAAAAAGTTACAAGAAAACTCAAATTCAATTTCCTCAAAAAACGGTTAAAATAGATTGTGAGATATAATGATTTTGAAGAAATTCTTCAATGAATAGCTTATAAGAATAATTAGAACAAGTTGTCGATTTTATTCAGAAATAGCTATATTTTTATTTTTAAGAAACTACCATGACATTCTTCTTGCACATCACTGTACCAACTGATTTTTTTTAAATAAGACATCCATTAAAGGAAAACATTTCTACAATTTGATATGCATTTTGTCTTTCAAATCTATGACAATTTTTCCAGTTACAACACCCTGTTTCTCTGTAAGAAAACAGATTTGTTTCTATTTGAATCAGTAATTAGCATTGCAAAGTTCACTGCAGTAGAACTATTTCTTCATTATTAGTATGTCTGTATTCATAAAAAACGTAATTATCTTGAAATTGATTGTTTTTTCTGGATCGAATCAAGTTTTTTTTTCATACAAAATTGGATGAACAATTTTTTTACATTTTCACCTACATCATAAATGATGTTCACAATTATCAATTCACATTTCCAAATCTTCTTGATTTCATTTGGACTCTTCACAGTCTACAGTTCGTTTTTTTTTTAACTTTTATTTTTTTTATTATCTTGAAATTTTAAATCTTCATATTTACCATCATTAATGTCATATATACTTATATCTTTGTGTTTTATATGTTAATATGTACCATACCAATCAGTATCATTATTTGTCAATGTATACATATAAAGGGTGTTTCTTAAGTACGTGTAGAAAATTTAGAAGCGTGTTGCTGACATCAAAATAAGAAGGAAAAGTTCCTATGAACATATGTTTTTCGTTTCTGTGATGGAAAGTGTCAAAGATGAATTCTTATTTTTATTTTTTGTGAATAATTTCAAAATAATTTTGATATTTGGGTAAAGTTTGGTATCCGGGAATATTTATTATTTTAGTTTTGGGTAAAAACTATATTCTTGGTGGAGGTCACTGCGAGCAACTGTTTTCGAGTTATTGAGATTTGAAATAATCGATGCAAGTGATTTTAAATTTAGAATAAATTCAATTAGAAATTAGTTTTTTCACAATGAACATAAAATTTGATTTTGTCAATAAAAAATCACCCCAGATGTCAAACTTTACTCGGATATCTCAAAAAACACAAATAAGAATTAAACTTTGACACTCTGTATCATAGAAACGAATAACTTGCGGATATGTGTTTATGGGAACTATTTTTCTTATTTCGACGTAAGCAACATGCTCCTGAAGATTCTACACGTACTTAAGAAACACCATGTATAATTCAAAATTGATCTTTTGTCATATTTGTTCATACCTTTGATGTATATGATCATATACAAGCAGAACCCACTGCTTTCGTGGTATTCATTCGCTACTTATAAGTGTAATGAATATTTTTGTGATATTTCTTGTGAATAATTTTTTTCATCATTACTGCAATAAATGAGATTTTTTTTTATATTTTTCATAATTATTTTTATTCCTCTCCATGAAATATCATCTATATTCCATTACATACACGAATATGTTGTTATATATTCTATTGACTGCTCTGCTACAAAAATGTATAATTTTGAACAAACACTGAGGTATAATGCTTTATTTATGTTCTCTTGACATGCTTTGTTAAAAAACTTATATTTTTTTAAACAATAAAGCTATTTTTGATTTTGACTTCGAATAGTGTGTCAAAAAATGTAGTTTTCCAAAGAAGCAGAAGGCGAGCAACAAAAAATAAAAGAAAGAATTTAACAACATAATTTGTCTTCATTCGTTTTATTAGCAAACTTTTGAGATATGTACCATTTTGATCATACATAACAATCAAAAGTTTCATTCATTCATCAACAATGTGGGACATTATATTCATCACTTCACGCACTCTTGCCAAATGAATCAATCAGAATCTCTAGACAAGTTCGGATTATCGATAATACCGAACTTGACTTTTGACTCTGATTGGTCTGTCAAAATTCGATGTTTTCAGCTCAGTATATGTCACAATTGAACGTAGAAATTAGTAATGACGGCTATGCACACATTCAAAAACGATCAGATTTGGAATGAATTCTATTGAATTAATTTAGTTTTCTGTTCATTGAACTTTATTGTTTTCTCAGATTAACTTTTTTTTTGCTAATTTGGTCAAATTCTCTCAAATTTCAGATTGTTCACCTTTCACTTTGTTGTGAAATAGTCTAATGAAATTCCACTCGTGATTGAATTTATTTCATAAGTCTGTCTTTTATTTCTGAACTCAACTGAATTGTATCGAGAAAACACCACTCGTCCTGTAGTCCTGCGGACTCGTAGTGTTTTCTCTAAGCAATGCAGTTTCGTTCAGAAATGAATTAATAGATTAATCGCAAAAATTCAGTCACCTGTTACTATTGAATATGTACTAGAAAACGAGACTAGTTAAATTATAACTACTTACATTTCATATGTATGATAGTTCCTGAAACCCGTTTTTTTTTTAATGAAACTCATTTCAGAAAAACAGGTTTAGTGCATTGTAGATGTGGATTCGAAAACTTGCATTCATTGTATTGAGCTCCAAAAAAAAAGTGACAACTACGCGATAAGTCACATTTTGGTGAAACGCATAGTCGTCACTTTCTTCGAGCTCAACTGTCTCTAATTACCGATTCTCTAGAGAATGTTTTCTTCAAATCACATTCTCTAGCAGTGGCGGCGATAGGGTCCTATGCGAGGTTTGTTGAAAAAAAATGGATTTGCTACATAGATATGCAATAAGGTACGAAAGCATAGAAGGGCCACAAAGAATAAAAAAAATAATAATTTGTCTAATTCCGACTTCGCGACTCGAAATTAGTATAATTCCGACTTCACAACTTGGAATTAGTATAATTCCGACTTCATAACTCGGAATTAGTATAATTTCGACTTCACAACGCGGAATTATCCTAATTCTGACTTTGCAAATCGGAATTAGTATAATTCCGACTTCACAACTCGGAATTAGCCTAATTACGACTTTGCAACTCGGAATTAGTATAATTCCGACTTCACAAGTCGGAATTGGTGTAATCATTGCGATTCCATTGAAATTATAGTGAAAGTTCAAACATGGTTCCCTAACGTTATTACATAATATTATTAGAACGTATCTTTCCCGCACGCCACATTGGCAGTAGCTTGCGGAGAAGTATAATTTTCAGTATTTGTTAAGTATTTTTATTGGAAAAGAGCATACTTTATTTAGAGAAAATCATAAGAAAAGTACTAGTTTTATGCTTAGCAACTTTTCTACTTACCAACACGTTTATCATTGATCATTACATTATTTCATCCTGCCAATCTGAGAGTTTTTCTTTTATTAATTGATACGTTTCCATTAAAAAAAAACACGTGTTCAACTCTTATGCCGGGTCCACATCAAACCAACAATACAGAAATGAAAAATTTATTCAATGTTTTTCAACAATTCAACAATAAATCTGAAACTTTTCATTATCGAAACGTGTTGTGTTTTTTAAGCAACAAACTTTTCGCGTTCCCGTTTCCGTTAAAAAAAGGTCAAAAACACGTTTTCAACTCCTATGCCGTGTCTACATCAAACTAAAAAACGAAACATCAACTCAATGCTTTTCAACAATTTAACAACAAATCTGAAATTTTTCATCTACAAAATGTGTTGTGTTGTAGCAACTTTTCGCGGTCCTGTTGGAAGGCGTTAAACTTCAAAGGGTTTCTGTTTTGTTGTCATTGCTGGCAACATTTTCGATGCTGTGTGAACTTAATTGAAAAACAAAGAAAAACAGAATCCCCTCCAGTGTGTCTTTGGGGACTCCTAGATGTTGTGAATGATGTCAGAAAATAAATATGCAGGATGTCTGGTGAACTGGTACATCAAGCTATGATTAAAATCTACAGTTTCCAAAACTCTTAGTGGTATCGTCAAGCATTCAACCACACAGCAAATCTAGAAGTGGTGTATTTTTTCATAGATCTCATGGCCAACCATCAGCTGTATTAAATCTTCAAAGTTCTCGCTGGATGGTCCAAGTTTACATTTTCACATAACTCCAATGCCAACTCGTAGAATCATAATGATTACACTAATTCCGACTTCGCAACTCGGAATTTGTAAAATTCCGACTTCGCAACTCGGAATTAGTATAATTCCGACTTCACAACTCGGAATTAGTGTAATCATTACGATTCTACGAGTTGGCATTGGAGTTATGTGAAAATGTAAACTTGGACCATCCAGCGAGAACTTTGAAGATTTAATACAGCTGATGGTTGGCCCTGAGATCTATGAAAAAATACACCACTTCTAGATTTGCTGTGTGGTTGAATGCTTGACGATACCACTAAGAGTTTTGGAAACTGTAGATTTTAATCATAGCTTGATGTACCAGTTCACCAGACATCCTGCATATTTATTTTCTGACATCATTCACAACATCTAGGAGTCCCCAAAGACACACTGGAGGGGATTCTGTTTTTCTTTGTTTTTCAATTAAGTTCACACAGCATCGAAAATGTTGCCAGCAATGACAACAAAACAGAAACCATTTGAAGTTTAACGCCTTCCAACAGGACCGCGAAAAGTTGCTACAACACAACACATTTTGTAGATGAAAAATTTCAGATTTGTTGTTAAATTGTTGAAAAGCATTGAGTTGATGTTTCGTTTTTTAGTTTGATGTAGACACGGCATAGGAGTTGAAAACGTGTTTTTGACCTTTTTTTTAACGGAAACGGGAACGCGAAAAGTTTGTTGCTTAAAAAACACAACACGTTTCGATAATGAAAAGTTTCAGATTTATTGTTGAATTGTTGAAAAACATTGAATAAATTTTTCATTTCTGTATTGTTGGTTTGATGTGGACCCGGCATAAGAGTTGAACACGTGTTTTTTTTTTAATGGAAACGTATCAATTAATAAAAGAAAAACTCTCAGATTGGCAGGATGAAATAATGTAATGATCAATGATAAACGTGTTGGTAAGTAGAAAAGTTGCTAAGCATAAAACTAGTACCTTTCTTATGATTTTCTCTAAATAAAGTATGCTCTTTTCCAATAAAAATACTTAACAAATACTGAAAATTATACTTTCCCGCAAGCTACTGCCAATGTGGCGTGCGGGAAAGATACGTTCTAATAATATTATGTAATAACGTTAGGGAACCATGTTTGAACTTTCACTATAATTTCAATGGAATCGCAATGATTACACCAATTCCGACTTGTGAAGTCGGAATTATACTAATTCCGAGTTGCAAAGTCGTAATTAGGCTAATTCCGAGTTGTGAAGTCGGAATTATACTAATTCCGATTTGCAAAGTCAGAATTAGGATAATTCCGCGTTGTGAAGTCGAAATTATACTAATTCCGAGTTATGAAGTCGGAATTATACTAATTCCAAGTTGTGAAGTCGGAATTATACTAATTTCGAGTCGCGAAGTCGAAATTAGACAAATTATTATTTTTTTTATTCTTTGTGGCTCTTCTATGCTTTCGTACCTTATTGCATATCTATGTAGCAAATCCATTTTTTTTCAACAAACCTCGCATAGGACCCTATCGCCGCCACTGCTAGAGAATGTGATTTGAAGAAAACATTCTCTAGAGAATCGGTAATTAGAGACAGTTGAGCTCGAAGAAAGTGACGACTATGCGTTTCACCAAAATGTGACTTATCGCGTAGTTGTCACTTTTTTTTTTGGAGCTCAATACAATGAATGCAAATTTTCGAATCCACATCTACAATGCACTAAACCTGTTTTTCTGAAATGAGTTTCATTAAAAAAAAAAACGGGTTTCAGGAACTATCATACATATGAAATGTAAGTAGTTATAATTTAACTAGTCTCGTTTTCTAGTACATATTCAATAGTAACAGGTGACTGAATTTTTGCGATTAATCTATTAATTCATTTCTGAACGAAACTGAATTGCTTAGAGAAAACACTACGAGTCCGCAGGACTACAGGACGAGTGGTGTTTTCTCGATACAATTCAGTTGAGTTCAGAAATAAAAGACAGACTTATGAAATAAATTCAATCACGAGTGGAATTTCATTAGACTATTTCACAACAAAGTGAAAGGTGAACAATCTGAAATTTGAGAGAATTTGACCAAATTAGCAAAAAAAAAGTTAATCTGAGAAAACAATAAAGTTCAATGAACAGAAAACTAAATTAATTCAATAGAATTCATTCCAAATCTGATCGTTTTTGAATGTGTGCATAGCCGTCATTACTAATTTTTACGTTCAACTGTGACATATACTGAGCTGAAAACATCGAATTTTGACAGACCAATCAGAGTCAAAAGTCAAGTTCGGTATTATCGATAATCCGAACTTGTCTAGAGCTTCTGATTGATTCATTTGGCAAGAGTGCGTGAAGTGATGAATATAATGTCCCACATTGTTGATGAATGAATGAAACTTTTGATTGTTATGTATGATCAAAATGGTACATATCTCAAAAGTTTGCTAATAAAACGAATGAAGACAAATTATGTTGTTAAATTCTTTCTTTTATTTTTTGTTGCTCGCCTTCTGCTTCTTTGGAAAACTACATTTTTTGACACACTATTCGAAGTCAAAATCAAAAATAGCTTTATTGTTTAAAAAAATATAAGTTTTTTAACAAAGCATGTCAAGAGAACATAAATAAAGCATTATACCTCAGTGTTTGTTCAAAATTATACATTTTTGTAGCAGAGCAGTCAATAGAATATATAACAACATATTCGTGTATGTAATGGAATATAGATGATATTTCATGGAGAGGAATAAAAATAATTATGAAAAATATAAAAAAAAATCTCATTTATTGCAGTAATGATGAAAAAAATTATTCACAAGAAATATCACAAAAATATTCATTACACTTATAAGTAGCGAATGAATACCACGAAAGCAGTGGGTTCTGCTTGTATATGATCATATACATCAAAGGTATGAACAAATATGACAAAAGATCAATTTTAAATTATACATGGTGTTTCTTAAGTACGTGTAGAATCTTCAGGAGCATGTTGCTTACGTCGAAATAAGAAAAATAGTTCCCATAAACACATATCCGCAAGTTATTCGTTTCTATGATACAGAGTGTCAAAGTTTAATTCTTATTTATGTTTTTTGAGATATCCGAGTAAAGTTTGACATCTGGGGTGATTTTTTATTGACAAAATCAAATTTTATGTTCATTGTGAAAAAACTAATTTCTAATTGAATTTATTCTAAATTTAAAATCACTTGCATCGATTATTTCAAATCTCAATAACTCGAAAACAGTTGCTCGCAGTGACCTCCACCAAGAATATAGTTTTTACCCAAAATTAAAATAATAAATATTCCCGGATACCAAACTTTACCCAAATATCAAAATTATTTTGAAATTATTCACAAAAAATAAAAATAAGAATTCATCTTTGACACTTTCCATCACAGAAACGAAAAACATATGTTCATAGGAACTTTTCCTTCTTATTTTGATGTCAGCAACACGCTTCTAAATTTTCTACACGTACTTAAGAAACACCCTTTATATGTATACATTGACAAATAATGATACTGATAGGTATGGTACATATTTACATATAAAACACAAAGATATAAGTATATATGACATTAATGATGGTAAATATGAAGATTTAAAATTTCAAGATAATAAAAAAAATAAAAGTTAAAAAAAAACGAACTGTAGACTGTGAAGAGTCCAAATGAAATCAAGAAGATTTGGAAATGTGAATTGATAATTGTGAACATCATTTATGATGTAGGTGAAAATGTAAAAAAATTGTTCATCCAATTTTGTATGAAAAAAAAACTTGATTCGATCCAGAAAAAACAATCAATTTCAAGATAATTACGTTTTTTATGAATACAGACATACTAATAATGAAGAAATAGTTCTACTGCAGTGAACTTTGCAATGCTAATTACTGATTCAAATAGAAACAAATCTGTTTTCTTACAGAGAAACAGGGTGTTGTAACTGGAAAAATTGTCATAGATTTGAAAGACAAAATGCATATCAAATTGTAGAAATGTTTTCCTTTAATGGATGTCTTATTTAAAAAAAATCAGTTGGTACAGTGATGTGCAAGAAGAATGTCATGGTAGTTTCTTAAAAATAAAAATATAGCTATTTCTGAATAAAATCGACAACTTGTTCTAATTATTCTTATAAGCTATTCATTGAAGAATTTCTTCAAAATCATTATATCTCACAATCTATTTTAACCGTTTTTTGAGGAAATTGAATTTGAGTTTTCTTGTAACTTTTTTAATTTATTTGCAGCCTTTCTTGATATCCTGAATTATCTCTCGCAACTCCTCTATCTGTATGTGGGTTTTGGATGAAATTTCTGTTTTAATTGTCCCAAAACATAACAATCTAGTTGATTCAAGTGTGGACTTTGGGAAAGGCCAACTAAGAGGTACTTCTCTATCGTCTCCAATCAATATGTTATTGAAATGAAGATGTAACCACTCGCTAACTGGCAGAGTGTAATGGAGAGTTGCACCATCATGAATGAACCATAATTGTTTATGATCTTGTAAATTTATACTAACCAAGAATTCGAGATATTTGGGACCATTTAGTTCTCCTTCTAATTTAAATAATCCCAATAGGATATCGATTACTACTCCACTCCAGAAATAGTTATTTCATATGGAATATTGGAAATGGTGTACTATAGTATCATACTGCTCATTTTCTGACTATAAATGAGCGTTTTCCCTGGTTGAAAATATCTTTCCTTGTAAATTTTGTTTCACACATGAACAATATTTTGTTAATGAATCTAACCCTCTCTATCTCAAAGATCCATTTTTACTCATCCTTCGATTTACCGAACGGGATATTCTTTACCAAAGTCACAAACTATGTGTGTATCTACAAGCTCATTTGAGTAAGAATTTTTAAATTTTGAAACAAGTTCTTCTGAAGAACTGTATTTAGTACTCTGTCTAAAATAAAAACACTAAAATGTTATTCGCCTTCGATAACAAGTAGAGATCTACTTACTTGATTCAAATAATTCTTCATGAAATATCACTTCAATGGTAAAATTGAAATGTAATAAATAATGATGTACATCACTTGAATATCATTGTGGAATATTTTTCTGTAGATCGAATGGTTTTTGTTATGCTTTTAGCTTTTCAATCGTTTTCTTTCAATATGCACTTAGGAAATTAGTTTGACAAAGTATTCTTTTCACACATTTCCATATGAGAAATTTTTACAGCATTCGAATATTTTATTATTGTGGTGAATGAGTTGGAGAAAATGAATCTCAAAAGTATATATCTGTTTGGTATAAGAAACTATGGTACTTCCCTGCACGTCAGTGTGAAATTTTTTTTTTTTTAGACAGAGCATTCATTGAAGGAAATAAACATCTCTACAATTCAATTCCAATTTTTTTTCTTCCAATACTATGAATTCGAAAAATGAACAATTTTTTTTTGATTTAATCAATGGTGTGAAAAATAGTCTAGATAAAGGACAATGGTACCTTTCTTGTATGCTACCAGCGGCAATTGAAAATGTGTTTTTTTGGTGAAAATTAAACACCTATTGAACAATAAACATTTCTCCCAATTAAATTGAGAACAATTTCAAAATTGAGAAAGTTATGAATAAAAAATATATTTTTTTATATTTAACACTCTGTATATTTGCAAAGAACGATATTTGAGAAATAAGATAATAGGAAAGTCCTTTTTAATTTTTTCAACGATAATCTTCCGTTTCAATTTGAAACCATACTTTCGGGAAACCCTGAATATTTATTTACAAAAAACATGAGTAGAACAATAGTTGTCAATAATTGATAAATATATGAAATCACATGTTTGATTCAGCTATAATGAAAAAACACATTGTATTACTTATTGGTATATTTATATTGTATTGTAGGTATACGGGAAAAATAAAAACATTTTTGATAATTGAATTCGAAAGTTTATGGCATATCGAATGGGAAAATGGAAAGCACAACTGAATTGAAAAAATGTGGATCAACCGGGATTCGAACCAGATCATGATGAAACCCGGGGGTTCGAATCCCATATGTGCCATAAACTTATTTTCGAATTTAATTTAAACAATAGAGGTAAAACTACTTAATTTTTGATAATATTGTCAGGAAAATCAAGAAGAATTCATAAAAACGCTGTCCATCTCTTTCGACCAAGTCCTAAACAAAGACTTGATTTGATTCAAGGAGTTTTCATCCGCCTCCATTTCTTTTTGGGCACTGGCTCGTTGTTCGTTGTTCACATCACAATCTCTGTCGCTTTCCATTTTCAATACTTCAGATTTTTTCCGCAGGTGATCAATCTTAAAGCTGAAATCTCTTCATGAATTTTGGGGATTGAATTGATTTTCTTTTGTATAGACACACCCACTTCATCACACTTTTTGATAGCTCTCATTGAGGTCTTCATACGCCGTTTTAAAGTTTTGGCTTCATTTGCATACTCTTGAAATGGCGTGAAAGATGCAAGAGATACTTTTTTTGATTTAATTTCATATGTACCTGATGTATGGGGTATTGAAATAGTTATTGGTTCTATACTGTTTGTCTTCTTGTGCGAGAAAGCGGTATCTACTGTAGACCGTCGTTTCGTCACTTGTTTTCCCATGGACTTTTCAGGAAGATTCACATTGTTGTGTGAATGAGTAGCAGGAAAGTTCGGGTTGGCATCTACTCTGGATAGTGCTACTTTACAATCTGTAATAACCTCAGGTGCTATCTCAGCCCCATCTAGGAAGTCATCCAGATCAATTGTAATCAAATCTGGAAGACCGACCTTGCTGCAAGACGCAGCATCACTTCGACTAGCAGAAACTTCTTCAGATGTTTTTTTTTCCATGTTCATCACTGGCACCACTGGTTCAGGCACATTATTCTGTAACAAATCTTGTAAAATATTAATATAACTCATTTCAAAACTATTGACAATGATTTTGGTTTGAAAATAAACTATGAACTGAAAATACAAGAAAGAAACTCACTATATGAATTTCCGTTAAAAACATATGTGGGATGTAACCACCAACTGGAGTTTCAGTTCCATCCAATGGGATTATTTGAGCAATGCAATCATAGAAGGGTTATCAAAACCCGCCCCAATCGTGTTTTAAAATACACCATCTGCATATCTATTCTATAATCAGAGGTAAATTTTTTAAGTGTGTCTAACCCATGACGCGGATGATTAGGCAGAATTTATTGTTTTCTATTTTGAATTAATGGATATGGTCTATCGAAAATCAGAATATCTAATGTCGCACTTGATTTGGGTAAATTTATGCTTTTGAAGATTCATATCTCCAATACCACTTTGTTGTAAAGAAATAAGTAGGTTCTCATTAAAATAAATTACTCATTCTAGCTTTTAGGTGAAAGTTCTTGTGCGAAATTGTCTTTTTGTTAACAGTCAGTCGTCCCTTCCTACGAACGGCAGCCCTCAGAAGTCGAAACTTGTGCGAGCGAGGTCTTATCTTTTTACGTGCGGTTCCTAGTACTTCCTTCCACTGCCCATCTACAGTATTTTCTCGAAGGTAGACTAATATTACTTCTTCAAATAATTTAGTACAATTTTCAGTTGCTTAGACCATTTCACATGAATACACAATTAGCGAAGTAATGAAGAAACATTATTTTAGCTTGTTGTGTGTCAATGAATTATTCACCTATATTCATTAGGTATGACTGGGGTATCTTTGGGTCGATCGTAAAATCAGTTTCAAGTTCCCTATGTGTCAATGAAATTCAATATAAGAATCTACGCCATTAAAAATCTTTTCATCTAATGTCACAGCAGTTGATTTGGGTGAATTCATACTTTTTGAAGATTCTTATCTCCAGTGCCACCCTGTTGTGAAGAAGGTAAGGCGCTCATTAAAATGAATGATTGATTATAGCTTTTAGGAAAACATTCTTCAGCTATACAATCTTATATTATCCATCGAGTATTTTCTAAAAGGCAGAGTGATATATCTTCAAATAGTAGGTATGTGCTCATTAAAATGAATTATTCGTAATAGCTTCTAGGAAAAAAATTCTTTTGCTAAATAATCTTCTATGGTCCATCGAGTAATTTCTGAATAGCGGACAGATGTTATATCATCAAATAATTTGGTGTTACAATTGAAAAAAATCACAATTAATTATACGCTCTTCCTCATGTTTGAATAATAAAAATTGATAATGGTGATAATAACGACCATGACACTAATGGTTCGCAGTGGTATTATTTCAAATTGTTGATTGAAATAATGTTTGAGTTCTATTTGGGTATCTTAGTTAAATTATTTATAATTCATGATATTGTTATATAAGCGGGCCTCTGGAAAATTGGGGCATTGTAATTTTTTTTAGAGATTTCTCATATTCCAAGAGTGGATTTTCTTACGTAATATCAATTTGAATTTCAGTGGAGAGAATGGGGGGATAGTTATCAATGCATACACAATATAATCTGAACGACGCTTCCTCCAATTATTCATACTCAACCAAGTCGTTTGTTTTGAATCCTTCAGAAACAGAGTGATATTTTCTCAACGCGTAGATTAAACGGATGTTCGAAATTTTCCAAGAGAGTGGTTTGAATCAACTACAAATTCTATAAAATAGATGTAACTTACTACGGGATGTAGTTAATATTCGAAAGTTATTTTCATCGATGGATAGAGTATCAATAGTTTCAGTTCAATTTCTAATGAAACTATATAAAAAAATAAATTGTGAAATTTTCTTTTTCCATGTTTCTTCTTTGAAACACAGCAAAACACATAAACCTAGGTCATAAATTCTGATTATTTTATTTGATCCTCTTATGCGTACTTAATCTCACTTGAATCATATTCGCCTATATCCTCATCCATTTTTCAAATAACGAGTGAAACTGAAAGAGAAAGTCTAATCGGCTCGTATTCAAAACAATACTGAGACTTGTCGGAACTAACATTAACCTATATATTTATTTGGGACCGAGTTATTCCGACGTAGTACAAGATATACGTCTTCAAACTATCTAGACGTTAGGAAATCAAGTGTGACGAATTGGGATTGTCCAAGTCACAGTTACAGTTACAGAAACACATTACAAACAAATCAAAAATAATACACTGAAAAGGGGTTGAAATGTCCACAGTGTGTGACGCTGGTGTGTCTCAGTTTGCGACGTTGAAAAATTGAATTCTTCATTTGGAATTGTTACTGTTTTTTTTTGTATTGAAAAAAAAAAAATAATCAATTCATTAGTCATGATATGTGGAATACTATGTAAAATAAAAATCCTGTTTAATGTTTTTCTCAATAACTTTTTCAATAAAAACCCAGTCTTCAAGAAATAATAAAGATTACAACGAAATATAACAATAGAATGGGAATAGAATGGAAATAGAATTACAGAAAGAATCTATTATCTAATTTGGAATACTTTGAAAATGAGCAAACCCATTCCCATTCTACTTGAAGTAGGTGCTCATTAAAATGAATCATTCGTAATAGCTTCTAGAAAAAAAAAATTTTTTTGCTAAATAATCTTCTATTGTCCATCGAGTATTTTCTGAATAGCGGACAGCTGTTATATTGGATTCAAATGGAGGCGACATGTAGATGGCGTCAGTGGTCTGTCCTCCAAGTCATGTCGTAACTTCAATGATCTGACCTCCAAGTCATGTCGTAACTTGATTGAAACAATGGTACAACATTAAAATCAGGATTGCCTGAAGAACCCTGCATCAAAATGACGTCAAATATTCATGTTTGTAACTCATTTTACAAAAGGAATTTTTGTAAAACGCAATAATAGGTTCTGAATAATCAATATTCTATAACATCACTCGCAATCATCAAGAAAGACCCCCCCCCCCAAATATACCTCAGCTAGTTCTAGATACTCTATATTTGGAAATACCATTATGTTCATGATATGGTTTCTAGATACTCCGTGAAGGACACTGAGGGCGGGTTGTACAAAACAAGTTCAGCACCAGTTCGACTACACTTAACTCAGTTGCCAAGGAACTAAATATTTCATTGGATAATCCCAAGCAACTGAATCGAATTTACTAAAACTGTTGTAATTTACTCAAACTGTTGTTGAATTTTGTTTGTACAACTCATCCTAAAAGGTCGAATGAGTGATCTGAAGGCCATGACTGACGTCATTGAACACGTGGTACCCCACCTGATGTCATCATTACTTCAATTGACAACTCCTCTATCTAGAACGAACTAAAATACACTACTTTTGTGAATTTGAAAAAAGAGAAAAACATTTTCAGCTTAGTGTGTACAAACATGTTTCGTTTCTTGAAAAGTATTTCTGTTAAACATTGATGGAGAACAGATGTCGAATATCAGTTTCCAAGAAGTATTCGGATATTTTTCTTGAATATTGGCTGAATAGATATAGACATAGACATTCCTTATTTAACTACTCACATGTATAGGATTACGTTTGTAGCAGGTCTTCAAATGAGCCAAGGCCCAAGATAAAACTTGTGTTTAAAACAAATTGACACACATGATATAAATCTTAAAAATTAAAATTAAAATCTCAATGCCATCCAAAACACTGTGATAGTAACTATAACAATATCAAACACATTGAACACATTAAAAATCATTGAAGAATTCACTTTAAAAAAATCAAAGTAGTCACTTATGCGAATACTTATGCGAACGGGGAGGTATCTAAATATTCCCCAATTGTATAGAAACCTGAGTTTATAAGGAATTGTGTCACTTTTCGTATAAAACAATTTGTAGGCAAAAATTTAACTTCCCTAGGTAGGTGATTGTAAAGAGTTATATTGGGAGAGTTATTCATAGATTTTTTCAATCTGTATTTTGTAGGTCTAATTTGATCTGCACGTCGAGTATTGTAGTCATGGAAGTTTGAATTTAGTGAGAGTTGATATTTATTATTATGAATTTCTAAAAGTTGCTGGTATATTTATAATGATGGTAACGTCATAATTCCGTATTGTGGAAATAGTGACCTACAGTGGTCTCTGTAACCTGCAAACGCAATAGTTCTAACAACCTTTTTTTTAAGTTTGAAGACTTATATTGAATTAGTTGCATTTCCCCATAAAGTTATACCATAAGCTATATGCGAATGAAAGAATGTATAGTAGGTGTTCAGCAGAACATCCGTACTCACAACTGTCCTTAGTTGTCTTATAATGAAGATGGCACTAGACAATTTAGAACAAAGTGATTCAATATGCTTTGACCAATTTAGGGAATCATCGAGAGTAATACCCTGAAGTTTGACGTATTCTCCCATGTGAATATTTGTTGAGAAGTTCAGACGATTTAAAGAGAAATATTCTCAATTGGAAATTGAATCAATACATGACACCTCTGGAAATGGAAAAACCCTACGATAAAATTGAAGTTACTTTTTTGTAATATCTAACAGAAAACAACTACTTCCCCGGCAAAAGCCACGCTGGACATTGAACTACATCTGATACATATTGAGAAAGACCCTATAAAACTTGAGAGAAAAAATCTGAAAGTGAAAATTTGGATTTTCATTCAGATAGTTGATTATTTATTAAATGTCCAGTTTCCATTGCAGATTCTTATCTATGAATGAGATAAAGGAGAATGTTATTCAGAAGTATCACTCACAGAAAATCGCTCATTCCATTGATGCGTGAAAACCTACTTGCATCTCTTGAAATTGCTTCTGAAGAGTATGTTATCCAATTCTTCCGACCTCCCTGATGATCTTAGAAGAGTGAAATAGATTTTTGTCTACCAAAATGTATTGGAGGCCTAGCGAAAGAGATGCAATTATTCACGCATCAATGCTGGAATGAGCGATTTTCTGTGAGTGATACTTCTAAATAACATTCTCCTTTATCTCATTCATAGATAAGAATCTCCAATGGAAACTGGACATTCAATAAGTAAATGAACTATCTGAATGAAAATGCAAATTTTCACTTTCAGATTTTTTCTCTCAAGTTATATAGGGTCTTTCTCAATATCTATCAGATGTAGTTCAATGTCCAGCGTGGCTTTTGCCGGGGAAGTGGTTGTTTTCTGTTAGATATTACAAAAAAGTAACTTCAATTTTATCGTAGGGTTTTTCCATTTCCAGAGGAGTCATGTATTTATTCAATTTTCAATTGAGAATGTTTCTCTTTAAAACATGAATCCCTTCCAAGAGAGGTTATCTTGTACGATGGAAAACAGCGACTAAATTCCAACTTTCAGTCGCAGATGATTCCACAACTGACTTTATGATCATCCTGTTCATATTTTCAATGAAATCTTCAGACGATTTGTTTTAGCCTCGGTCAGTTTCAAGCAATTTGCAGAGAACCAGTATTCCGCTTTCCTCTCTACTGTTGCAATGGAAACGTTTGGGCTCACATTTGAAGGAGTTGAATGAATCAATGTTGAATCATCAGCAAATAATATACAAGTGATTGACTGCATGTGGTAAAAAAAATCATTGATATAAACAATAAACAAAAGTGGACCCATAACTGAGCCTTGAGGAACACCGTGATTTATGGGCTCAAATTCAGAAGTGATTCCATTTGAGCTAACACACTGCTTTTTATTATGTAAGTACGATTAAAGAAGATTCAAAAGTACCCCTCTGATGCCATAGCGCTGGAGCTTTTCGATCAATAGTTCATGTTCGACACAGTCGAATGCTTTGCTAAGATCGCACAGGCTTATGGATGTCCGTCGACCACCTTCAAGGCCCTCTACTATGTCCTCCACCACCCTGGAGACAGCCTGTATGGTTGATCGATTTTTGCGAAACCCATACTGGTTTTTATGCAGTAAATTGAATTTTTCGAAGTAGAGAGATAATCGGGCTTTCAATATTTTTCTAAAAAACGGAATGAATGAGATGGGACGAAAATTATCAGGTTTATTGGAATCGCCTGTTTTGTGGATTAGGAAAGACACCCTCGGCTATGCATGCGTTGTAGAGTTTCGCCAGCGGTAAAGCTAATAAGTCGATGGTATTCTTTAAAATGTTAGTATTTATTTCGAAGATACCTATAGCATTAGAATTTTTCAATGATGAAACCGCAGAAATGACTTATTGAGCTGAAATGGATTCAAAGAAAAAAGAATCTAGAGTGGTAGGAATTTTTGCTAGAATGATCGAGATCGCAAACTGGAAGCGTTTTTATTATAGTTTCTGTTATGTTCGAAAAAAATTCGTTAAACTCATCTACTTCTATTTATTTTTGTTTGAATGGTTTCTTTCATAATTTATCAACTTCCACGAGTCCCTTATTTTGTTTTTTGAATTCATCAAATAGTTATCATATGCGTATCTTTTTGTGTTTTTAATATTCTTCCTATATTGTTTTCTCATCATTTTGTATATAACATAATCATTTGGATCCTTTGAAACGTTGCTTATTACTTTAGCCGCTTCTAAATTATTTCTCATTTTTTTCAGACTGTCATCAAACCTTGAATTTTTTTCATTGGAAATTGATTTTTGATCAAAGAACTTTTATGTAGTCCGCGAGTTGATTGATTTCCGCGGCATTCGTTTGGGTCTCGCTGATAGTTTGATTCCATTGAAATTCTATTTCATCACGCCTGAATCTCTTAATTCCTTCATTTGTGATAAACCTCCTACTTACTGCAGGATTTGTCAAAATGGCAGTATTTTTAAAAATGATAAATTGTCCATTATGATCTGAAAGTTCCAACCACATAGCTCTCCTTAGTAATATTTGTAAAAATATTATCCAGGCAGCTAGACTTGTTCCTAGCGGTTACTCTTGTATTTTCACAAATAGTCGATTCTAGACCAATCGAAGAAGTAAGATGATTCACCTCGTGAAGATTGGTGTCTGAATCTAACTCAAAGTGAGCATTAAAGTCACCAAGAATCACAAATTTTCGATATTTATCAGTAATATTGTACAAGAGATCTTCAAAATTGTCAAGTAATACAGGATAGTGCCCCAGACATGATCTGTAAAGAGCGATAACTGCTAGGTCTAGGTTAGGGACCACAATTCCACAAAATTTGGCATTTACAAAATGAATTCAAGTCAAGAAACTTACAAGCAATTTCTAATCTCACAAAAATTGACACCCCCCATGCGTCTTGTTAGATCTGCTGTAATGAGAAATTGATTTATAATGATCTATTTTGATATTTTTAATGTTGGTATGACTTAGCCAATGTTCTGAAATACCTACATTCTATTGAGTGCTCGACCTCGTTGAAGTATAATGATAATTGATCAATTTTATTTGACAAGCACTGTATATTAATATAAAAAATACTCCAGGTATTGTAGTCGATTGATTCCTGTCTGTTCTCAATTTTCTTTGCCGTTGAAGATGATATCTTCGGTGTCATACACGTTGAAAATTTCTGTACAGTTCAACGAACCTTTGAACATGTGCTCCAACTGGCCACTTAGAGGGGTCCATTGCTGTGTTGAAATTTTCTTCGTAAATGCGGACTTTGAAGAAAGAATAAAGTTCGTGATGTTTTGAGGAAAGCGATTCACACCTGACTTCCGGAAAATGACATTTCACGAGTTCGGTTAGATCCTGTGCATTCAGTGTCGTATCAACTCTAAACACATGTAGATTTGTCAACTTTTACATCTCTTCCATTCACTTCTATACTATTATTGTTTCCCACTAGTACATGTCTCTTGTGGCGTCTTCCAGAGACATGTTTCCAGTTTCCGTCGGAAATTACTGTTACAGAATCAGGTTGTTTTGCCTCATTTGCTAAGTTTATGTAATTTGAGCATTTTTGATCAGTGTTTGCTTCCATAATCGCTTGAGAAACATCTTTTGCGGTAATCGCAGTTTTCGAAGAACATCCAGGCATGTTGGCAACACTGTGTGATAAGCCACATGTGGGTACACTCCTTGGCGATTCAGAACGAGTTTTTGTACAAGTACTTTTTTGTCGCTAATAACATTTTCTTTGCGTGTTGATTCTATTTTATTATTTGAATATAAGTGATGATTCATAATACAAATTTCATCTTTCAGTTTGTCGATGATCATATCTTTTTGCTTTATGACATATTTGAAAATATGAATATCTACCTTTTTGTGCGGATTTAGATTCTCCAAGGCATCTAGAAAATTTGTATCCATATCCGAATCACTACGTGGAAATGGTTCACAACAGAAGAAACTGTCATTTATGAATTTTCCATTGTTGGTTGAGATCAAGATTTTTGCACAATTCTCGTGATAACAACTTTCACAATTTGAGCACTTCGATGCATTTACAATTTTTTTATTGCACTTTTTACAGTTAATTGGTTTGGGAGCACTTAAATACACATCTTTATTCGCACCAGCCATTGTTGCCATATAGGGCTGCGACGTGTTTCAATCACTTTGGCTGTCAGTCGATGGTTCAAACCGTATATCAAACAGTTCAGAAAGAGACTTTCTGGGACACTATATATAATTCGGGGGGCTAGACAGTAGAATGATTTCTGTGTTAATGTTTTTGTAGCAGATAGCATGGTTTTGCCTCGGACGGAGGTTTTTATGAACATGTCTATGTGTAACGAGTGCTCATACCTTCTCAAAGCCTCACAGATATTTATACAACAAGTTTGTCTGACGTGACCTATCTTGAGTGCTTTGAATAGTGGTTCAGAGGGTTCTCTCTTGTTTCGCACCCTGCCAGTAAGTCGCACAAAGGATTTTTGTACGGTGGTTGATGTTACTTCCATATGTAGTCCCCCCGATAGGTATACAGTACATGATAACTGAATTGACCATTGTATAATGGAACATGCAAAGAACATGGTAAGGAATAAATAGCATATTATAGAATTAAGGTATACGTTATCTCACTTTCAATCCAGTTTTCTGAATATGGTTTTTCCAATTCATATTTTCGCCAATAAACAAATCAAGGTACTTAATACAACCATCTCGTTCAATTTCTCCACATTTATCATTATTGCATGTAAATGAGAAATAAAATTGGTCCCAAAACTGATCCCTGCGGTACCCCACTGGAAGCTTCTCTGATGTCACTGATCTCGTTTCCTACTTCAACTAATTGCTTTCTGCCTGTCAAATAACTATGGAACCACTCGTTACTTACACTTCTATGCCTATGTCACTTATTTTTTCAAACAGTATTGTATGAGAAATGGTATCAAAAATGCCTTGGTGATATCAATGAAAAATCCCGCTGCTGGTTTCAACATGACGGGGCTCCTCCACACAATAATAGAGCATTTTGCGAATATTTGACTAAAGATTTCCTAATAGCTGGTTAGGGAATTCTGTACCAGTGAGGTGGCCGGCAAGGTCTGACCTTACAGTTTTGCATACATTCTTGTCGGGCACTTTAAAAAACAGAATCTATGGAGAGCCAGAATATGACACCGTGGATGAACTTAGAGAAAATATCATCACGCAGTTTAGATCTATTAGAAGAAGGGATACTGTTAGGGCTGTTCTCAATTTGAGACAACGAGCACACTTATATATTCAAGAGGAATGCCATAATTTCGAACACTTGTCGTAATACTTTTTGTGCATATTTCACAAGCTCATGATTTCATTCTTGGGTTATGAAACGCACCGTACTCGTGTTTGTCCAAAATTCCGAATAATGTTCTATCTGGCTGTTGTCTTTCCGGATATGATTCAAAATAAATTTGTGCTGTTTTCGTACTGATAAAATGGTTAAGGCTTTCGCGGCCGAAGCTTTCACTCGGGTTTGAAGGCCGTCGTTTTTCGGAATTTCTTCCTAACGTCTTCAGAGGCTTATACATCACGAATAATCTCAAGTGACTGGAGATTCCGTCTCCGTAGATTGTATTTATTCTCACTTAGGTAGTCTTGTGTGTTAATCACCGTATCTGGATGTGGTACATTATCACTAACCCTAATTGACCCCTTTCTACCTGCCGGCTTAATGTCGTTGATATCCTTTGTTATTTCAGAATTGCTTATTACCGTAACTGGGTTAGGCATCCTTTTTTTTTCGATAAGATTATTTGACACCTTTTTGCGTGATGTCATAATGTCGTAGTTTTCTTTTGTTATTTTGGAATTTCTAAGAATGGGATTCCATATTCGGCTGAGGTTAACAGCTTCTTCTTTTCTATTGAAATTATCCGTGTCTTTGTGGATCTCTATTGCCTCCCGTACAAGTCGGCTATGGTATACCTGGTTGGGGGCAAGGTAAGGTATACCTGGTTTCCTTCACTGGGCGCGTGTTCAGCCACTGCCGACTTGTCCGTTTTGCCTAATCTGTAGTTTCTCTGATGTTCCTTCAGTCTTGTTCCCATCGATCTTTTTGTGGTTCCGATGTATACTTTTCCGCAAGTGCGTGGTATGCGATATACCCCTGCTGCAGATAGTGGGCCTCTTTATCTTTTGCCGACCTAAGGCTTTGTTGTATTTTCTTGGTGGGTTTGAAGATTGTTTTTATGTTGTGTTGCCCCAAGAGTTTTCCAATTCTGTCTGTGACCTTAGGAATATATGGAAGATACGCACGTACAACTATCCGAGCCTCCTCCCTATTTTGTCTCGTGGAAGTCCTCGGTTTCATGGCTCTGTTGATTCCCGGTGCACTACATCCGTTCGATCTCAAGGTTGCTTGGAGATGTTTTAGTTCATCCTGTAGATGCTCACATCTTCTTCGAGCACGTTCTGCTAGTGTGGAGATACTGCCTCGTTTCTGACTAGGATGGTGGTTTGATAGAGCATGCAGATACCTATCCGTGTGCGTAGGTTTTTGGAATACTTTGTGGGTCAGTCTTGCGCCACATCTTTCGTTGAGTACATCTAGAAATGCTATCCGCTGACCCTTTTCAGTCTCCATGGTGAACTTGATGCTGGGGTGTTGAGCATTTAGATGTTCTAGGAAACAGTTCAGTGTGTCCCTTGCGTGTCTCCAAACGACGAAGGTGTCATCAACATAACGTAGCCACATGGTCAGTTTTGAATCAATAGCATCAAAATGTTCCATAAAGAAGTTGGCTATCACTGGGCTGAGTGGGCTTCCCATCGCCACGCCATCTACTTGCTCGTAGATGTTTCCATTCGATTGGAAGTAACTTCCCGTGAGACATGCCTCAAAGAGTCCGATGATGTTATTCGGGAACATGTTGGCTCCCTCAGAGTGGGACGCTGGTGAACAAGGACACTACATCGATGCTGACCAGGATATCGCTCGGCTCCAACGTTATTCCTTTAATTTTCCCAACGAAATCTGTTACGGTTTCCGGCAATGAGGAAGATTTTATGAGTTTATCAGTATTCCTCAACATTAGGAAGAAATTCCAAAAAATGACGGCCTTCAAACCCGAGTGAAAATTGTGACACTGTTTTCGTACTATTCCTATCAAATTTATAAAAAAGTTTCAACACATCTCGTTTTTCTTCATTTGAGAATGTGGACATTCCTACAAAATTATTTATTTTTTATGATGTTTGATGAGTTCTGATAGCTATCACACTAGCTGTCAGAAACAAAATTATTCGATGGAGTCATGACCATTTCAGAAGAAGTTGTTTTTTTAAACATTTGTGGTTTCAGGAGAGCATCATAATAAATTATACATCAATGAAATCAGAATGAGGAGCACTATTTTTCTGTGTAAAAAAAACAAAATGTCGCCCATAATAGAAAAAAAAAGTTGATGATGATTGCCAGAAAACGAAACGTCGGATAGGATATCTGAACATGAAAACGGGTAGCTGAAGAAAAGTTTCAATGAATAAGTGTTTTTGGTTTTGGACTATGTTGTCAAATAACGCTAGAAAAAAGTGAAAACAAAAATTCCGATTTTCTGTTTTTCCGGATATTTCCGGAAATACTCAGAATTTTCCAAGTTTCGAAACAGTATTTTGTTAAGCACCAAAATACGCAACTTTGCGCTAATTTAAGCTTCGACGAATCTCCTGTGGTTTAGCAGATCCCAATGGTTGGGGTTGAATTTGAATTACCCTGTATAGCTACGGGTCGTTTTTTCATGGATGCCAATACGATAAAAATTATAACGCTCTAATTTATTCCTCAATGAATATGATCCATTAGGATTTATTATGAGTGTCCTCAAAACTGAATGTTTTGGAATAGATGCTTGATACTTTTAAGTTTTTTCTTCTGTAGATTCCTAATAACGATTAGCATACTGTAGATATGACGTACATTTATATTGGCAACACTATGTTCTTCTAGTTGCATGTCTATGCTTTTGACAGCACAAAAAATGTGGCCGATGTGGCGTAATATTATTTTGTATTAGTAATGTTTTTCTATAAATAAAAGTCGTCAAGGACAAGCTGAACAAGTTTTATTCATTATATTAACACATACGAATATTCATTCATGATTTCTCAAAATGGTAAAATAAAGAAAGATCATGAATTTGAATAATAAAATAAAGATCGCGCCTTCGGAATGTTTTTCAACCACATACAATTCGGCTGCTCCAATCCAAAACACAGTAACCAACATTTTTTCAGAAAAGGATATTTCTGTATATTTGGATATAGGTACTGTGTTTGGACGCATCTTTCAACCTGGCCAGTTTGCTGATAGCTGCAATAGATTCAGAGATATGACATACCCACAACCTAGTATCTGCACAAATTTTCTTCGTTTCACATTTCAAAACATATTATATGCTTTCTCCAGACCAAAACACAGGATATACCAGATACTCTGTTTTGGCACTTTGAAAGATTACGACGGTTAGCAAATAGTATATGAACAGTTACAGTGTTTTAAGGATTCAAGGCTGAATTAAAAAATTCAAACGTTTCAGTGTTTGTCGTTGTTAAGATGCAGTGTTGTGTCAGTTGTTGTTACCCTGCGAGCTTATATGAGTAATCGGAGTAGCTCTTATGCGATGTCGCACGGAAAATCCAAAATATACATTTTGTAGAACTCAAAATTCTAAGATATATGGTGTATATTTCCATCGTATGTTAAAAATCCCATATGAAGCGGGACATTTTCGATCAATTACAGCGAAAAATACCCGGCGGGACATTTTCGGGCTGAAAATTACCCGGTAGGTATCGAAAATTACCCGCTCAGTCCGTGTATCTATAGTAACGATTGTTAAAATGTACATTTGTCATCTTGACAGGCATAAATATTGAATTTTAAACGTCGTTGAAATGTCACGTTTAAATAAAATTTCAAACTCAGCACAAAATAAACCTAATAATTTTCCATTCATGCATGTTGTCAGTAAAAAAACTGCATTCGGTTATTTTCATATTTTGCTAAAAGAGCCCTCCTGCTTCGGAGTCGAGCTCTTTCGACAAAATATGAAAATAAACTCATGCAGTTTTTAGACAACATGCTTTCATGGAAAATTATCGGTAATTTTGAAGCACTTGTGTAATTACTCCCGAAAATTTCGGAGAGGGCGGGGGAAAAAGGGGGGGAATTCTGTATCTCCGACACCTGATGACCCACTGGAAAATCTTTTGGGCAGTTATGGAGGGCGAGCGTTCCGATTTTGAGAAATTACTCCCTCCCCCCCTCCACCCCCTCTTCCGAAGCTACTAAGCGAACGGGTGGGAATGTCGAAAAAAAAAAACGGTGGGTACGTACGCAGAAAATGTTTACGAAAAGAAGAAGTTCGGGGGAAGGGGAACTAGCCCCAAACTAAAGAATAGAAAAAAGTCAAAAAATTATTTAAAAACAAAAAATATAGTATTGTAGGGTACCGTTTTTGATTTTATTTTACGGGAAATGGGAGGGGGAGGCAACACATTTTTGGATTCAATAGTGTGAAATACATTTTTTGATTATTGTCTAGGGACCTAGGTATTCTAGAAAGATTGATAAGAACAATTTTTTGTGGTATAGTAGGAGACCGTTTTAGATTTTTTCAAACGGAAGAAGGTGGGGTGAAAATAATTTTTCTAATGTTTTTAATAACCCTAGGGACTATGGGAGCTCATTCTAGAAAGAAAAGAAAATATTTGTTCACAACCTGTGAGAGATTGTAACCAACCATTGTATTTATGAACAGATAAACGTTGGACATAATTATACTGTTTTGTTATCTTGAATTCAGTGAAATATTGCTAACTATATATACTAAACTGTTATTTATTTAATTTTAGATGTAGATACTCGGATTTGAAATACACAAAAATGTTTCATATTCAATGCCAAAACCGTGCATGTGACAAATCTATAACAACAACGAAAAATACGCAAAATTTGAGTATATAGAAAAAATTATAAGACGAACTGTAACACGTAACTGTAAAATCAAAAACATAGCATTAAAAACGTCTCAGGGCCAAACAAAAACACTAAATCTCGTTTCCCTCACAATTCCATTTTTTTCACATACTGTGTTTTGGAATGGAGCAGCCGAATTCTCCAGCATTCGAAATGTACAGAAATCTCTCACTTTTTTAATAAAAGCTGCTTTTTTGTTTCGCTTTCTTATGTTCAAAGTCGCCTCAGTCAAAGAACTTTAATTTTGAAAACATAATGAAACATTTAATATCTTCTGGTCATTCGGAATTTTCCAAAACTTTTCAAACGAGTAATCAAATAATTAATAAATTCTCGAAATGCTGAAGTGAAAATAATAATGAGATAATATGAATAATAATAATAATCCAGTGTGTGGTGGACTTCGTGGCGGCCAATAGGCCCATCACGCCCGCAGTGCGGCGAATTGCCGCAAAATTGAGACGAGCTCACCACTCATTAAATCAAGGTGTGCTGTTTACCATCAAACAGCACTGCCTTGATAGGATACGAATGCTAGTGGCTGCAAAAAAGTCACTAGTGAGGCGGGCGAGAAGTATCGCGGAAAACATAAAGTTCCGGGATGAACCTTCTCGCTTATTCCAAGAGCCTTCACGTGTTGTAGATAACCCGCCGTCTGCAGACCGGGTGGAAACATTCTGGAAGAAAATCTATGAGTATCCGCAACCACTCAACGTAGATAATCCAGCCCTAGCGCAGTTCGAAGCATTTTGCACGAGGCTTCGGCAGCCTGAGCTCAATGATCTGCGCATTCCGATAACCACGGAAGAAGTACGAGAGGCCCTAAAAGGCTCTAAGAATTTCGCTACTCCAGGCCCTGACGGGTTGAATAACTATTGGTGGAAAAAGTTTCCAACAACCCACCGCCATCTGGCTAGAGTTTTCAACTCCATGGCTGGATGGGGAGCAGCAGATTCCGGAGCGGTTTGTCGAGGGGCAAACCGTGCTCATCCCCAAAAACGGAGATTTGTCTGATCCAAAGAATTGAAGGCCGATAACATGCTTGAATGCGTGTTATAAGGTGTTTACGCGCATCTTATACACGCGCATTCTCTCCGCAGTTGATCCGGTGTATGAACAGATAAATGAGCAAAGAGGGTCAAAGAAAGGGGTCGTCGGGTGCAAGGAGAACCTGCTCATCGATAGATGTATCACGCAGGACTCCGTGCAGTATAAGCGTAACCTTTCGATGGCCTGGATCGATTACCGCAAGGCATTTGATACAACATCACATGAGTTAATCATGCATTTGCTCAGATGCCTTGAGGTACCCGTTCAACTAGTGGGATGCATTGGACAACTGATGCCGCTCTGGAGGACTCGCTTCACCATAAGATCTGGTAGAGACATAGTCCAAACAGAGCAGGTCATCATTAGAAGAGGCGTGTTTCAGGGAGACTCCATTAGCCCTCTTCTCTTCTGCATCTCACTAATGCCATTGTCCGTTGCACTCAGGAATACCCGTGGGTACAACTGCGGCACCCCCAACAACCGGAGGCATAATGTCACCCATCACCTCAAATTATATGCCTCTGGAGAAAGGGACCTACATCAGTCCCTTAGGGTGGTGGAAGAATATCCGCATGCTATCGGTATGGAATTTGGGATCGACAAATGTGCCACGGTTCATCTCAAAAGAGGACGATGCGAGGAATACGGAGAGGATGTCCAGCTCGTAGACGGAAGCATCCTACATCATCTGGATGCCGGAGAGACTTATACCTACCTTGGGGTGGAACAACGCCGCTCCCAAGAGGTATCCGCAGTTAAAAACTCTCTTCGCGGCAAGTATCAGCATAAACTCCGACAGATCTGGTCATCAGAACTGTCGGGGAAGAACAAAGTTGCTACAACTAATATGCTTGCCGTTCCGATCATTCTTTACTCTTTTGGAGTGATGAAGTGGACTAAGGAAGAGCTGCGACAACTTGACGTTAAGACTCGCAAAATGATGCATCTCAATAGGAGCTTGCATCCTAAATCGTCCGTTCCACGGTTATACTTTCCCAGACAACGGGGAGACCGTGGACTTTTGAGTTTGGAGTGTCTGCATAACAGAATGGTTCTGGATGGGGCCTGTAAAGTCATCAGGAGTTCAGATCCCCTTCTCTGCATGGTCCGCGACCATGAGAAAGCAGGGATAGGAGAATTTCTTTTTAAGGCAGCAACCCGTGCGTCCGATGAACTTGGTCTCGTATTCGACACTGAACGGGCTAACCCAAACTCTGTCACCGAGTTGGGACCCGTTCAGCAAAAAGCTAACATAAAAGCTGCGGAGACAGAGGTCCTAGTACAGCTACATATGGATAAGCCAATGCATGGTGTCCTCTTTCACAACATCGAAGACCTTGGCTTATCCAAAAGCATGACCATTGCCTTCCTCAGGTTGAGTGAGCTAAAGTCGGAGACCGAGGAATTCATAATGGCCTGCCAGGATGGTGTTTTCAACATCCTTGTCTACCGTAGTCGCGTGATGGGTATAGACGTCCCTGACACCCGATGCAGGGCATGTCGTGGGGCACCTGAGACCGTAATGCATTTGCTATCAGCATGCCCATCTTATACGGTCTCAGCCTATATCCACAGGCATAACGCGGCGCTACGAGTGTTGTACTACCATCTACGACACTCGTACGGTATAGACGAGACACCGGTGTTGCCTCATGTTCCGGGAGATATTGAGTCCGTGGTGGAGAATGAGAGATGCCGAGTCTATTGGAACCACTCATTCCCCACCCTCAGGCAAATACAAGCCAATAAGCCTGATGTTGTCCTCCTCGACCACCAAAGTAGAACGATATTCGTCATGGAGTTTTCCGCTCCAGGCGAAATGAATATCGTTCGAAAAGAGGAGGAAAAACGGACTAAATATCGAGATCTTCTCTTTGAACTCTGCAGGTTATATCCGGACCATTCTGTCAAAATGGTGGTTCTGATCATAGGAGTCTATGGTGGAATGATGGACACACTGCTCTCTAACTTGAAGATAATACCGGCTTGCCGTAATATGGCAGAAATCTTAGCAGCAAGAATGCTGAAGGCCGTTATCCTTGGTTCGCTCCGTCTACTCAGGGTACACGATTCTCGGACCCAATAATCACTCACCCTACGGACGTAGGGAGTGGTTATTGGGGTTAACGACACCAGCGCGCCCTCCGGATGGGTCGGAGCACCGGAGACAGGGCCTGACTGGTACACTCTTAAGGGGACAAAATAATAATAATAATAATAATAATGACCTCATTAACGCGGGTGTAACGTGTCCATTTGTTCGCTATCAAATTGCCATTGTTTGGCTTTGCTCCGCTCGCCCTTAAAAAACCGACCAGCAATTCCACCAAAAAAATTAGAAATGACTCTACTTATTGCTTTTTATTGATGTGATTTAAAAATTTGTTACTAGATTTTTAATAATTAACTATTGAAATAAATCCTTTGGTATATTTGTACTGGAATACAATCCATTTAGTTTAACACTTTTAAGCATTGAAAAATTGTAAATGTTACGGTACCTTAATTTCATCATAATTTATTGTTTCATCTGAAAAGTAATTACAAGAAAGTAATTAGAAATTCCTATTTTTATGACATTGTAACTCTGATTAGTTCCTTTTTCATTAAAGTACTTTATAATAACATCTCTTGGGTCAGATGATCAAATTAAAATACTTCCAGCTGATAAAGGTAATGCCACAGCCATCATGAACACAGACGATTATGAAGACAAACTTACCGAAATGATCTCTAACACTTCCTATAAAATAATAAATGACGACGCTACATCTTCAGTAAAGATCGTTTACAAAAAACAGAATGACAACCCAACTCTATCCATACAGAGAAAAATATATCGATTACTCGTAAAATACAAAGATACTCTCACAAAAGCAGAGCGCACAAACCTAGTGTCTCACCATAGTAAACCCCCCCATTTCTACGGACATCCAAAAATACACAAACCAACACATCCCTTGAAACCTATTGTGAGTTCCATTGGTTCCCCATGTCAAAAGCTTGCCAGATACCCTCTTAATATTCTGAGAACAATATCTGGAAATGGAAATAGTTTAATAAAAAACACCCCTCGCTTCTTGGAAAAATTAAACGAATTACTAATCCAAGAGAAAAAAAAAAAATGAATGTCAACTCTATCATAGAACTCATAAAACTCTGCTGTGAAAAAACTTACTTCCACTTCAAAAATGATTTCTTTCAACAAGAATTCGGTATGGCCTTGGGTTCTCCATTATCACCCGTTTTGAGTAATATTTTCATGGAATATTTTGAAGAACGTTTCATTGAAACTTACCAGAATGGTCCCAGGGTATGGTGGAGGTATGTTGATGATGTGTTTGCCATTTGGAATTAAAGTAGAGATGGCTTGAACATATTTTAAGGTTATATTAATAAACAAGAACCGACAATAAAATTCACTATAGAAACAGTAAAAGATGATGCCTTTCATGTAGTTTTGTTAAAAAAGTCAACATCTCAAGTCAATACTACTGTTTATCGAAAGAAAATACACACCAACAGATACCTCAACTATACCTCTAACCATCACATCAGCGTGAAGACGGGAATTGTGAAATGTATCTACAACAGGGCACAAATCGTTTGCAATTCGAACCAGGATCTGGAAAAAGGGATAAATCTTATAAAGTCTGTTCTCAAGGAAAACGCTTATTCAGATCAATTCGTGGAAAAAAACTATACATGAAATTGAAAACAATAATACACCCAACATTCAAAGAACACAACCACCAGAAATACTTCAACCTAATACACATCAATCAACCAACATAATACCATATGTTTCCGGATTGTCTGAACAGATAAAACGGATTGGCCATAGGTATGATGTAAAAACAACATTCAAGACAACCAATACATTCAAAACCAAGAAATACTGATGAGTGTTCCAAAAATTGTGTTTACAACATACCTTGTTAGTGTTGTGAAAGTAATATAGGTGAAACATCAAGACCACTGACTGTGCGTAAGGAAGAACACACAAGTTAGATAAGGAATCGGAAAATAACTGGTTCGAAAAAATCCGAACATATTCTCACATCGGATGGCGATAATATGATGATATGGAATGACACCAAAATTTTAAAGAGTGAATCAAATCAAGAAAGGAGTGATTTTATTATCAACGAACTGTTTTTCAACCAACTCAGTAGAAATGGATAGTACATGGTTACCCCTTCTCTGAGAAGAGTTGAGAAATAACAGATTGATTGATTGATATCAGTCACCCTATATGTATCCAGATAGCAAATGTCATCATAAAAAATATCTTGACAGATTTCATTTGTCTTTGTCAATACAAATCTTTCATATCCAAACTGATAAAAATATAATTTTTAGCAAGTCATACTTCGAGTTTTGATAACGGAGACAGATTTAGTCTCCGAAACGTTATTTGATAATTTTGACTTTGTCAAAACAAATCTTTTATATCCAAACTGATAGAAATATAATTTCCAGCATGTTTCCATACTTAGAGTTTTGATAACGGAGACAGATTTAGTCTCCGAAGCGCCAACGTTTTCGGAAAAGATAAGTAATTTTAGTAAATTTAATTTTTTTAGCACTTCTGGACTAAAGTGCCAACTCAAGTCCCGTATAACAGGAACCAAAATGTATCTTTCAGTTCCTAGGGAAATAAAGTTGCCTTTCAAATCCCTAGGGACATAAAGTAAAAATCAAACTTTACAGCAGCTACACTATTAATGAATAGGACAAAAATTAGGAAATATTCGATTATAAATATTGATTGAATTAACATTATTACAATTGATGAAACTGAATGGGCGATTATTTGTCAACATTAGTTGAAATGTCACTGAATTGAAAAATTTTGTTGACACTGTTGCTATAACGTTACCTACTGAGTAATCCAAGTACCGTGTTTATGTAACTCATCAAGATTATTAATTGTATCAATGTTGAAAGTTATGATACTGGGAAGTGCAAAAAATAGCGTAAATGCCTCAGGACCAGAGATATTTTATCCCTTACGTGATTATTGGCACTCGGGCTCTACGAGCCCTTAGGCAATAAACATCACGTGCAGGATTAAAATATTCACTTTAGTCCCTTGTTATATAATATACTATTTTCGTCATATAGGCAAATTTAGTATTCGATACGTTACTGACGAAATGAATTAACTGTTTTCAAGACAACAGACTTCTAAACGCAGTTACTGATCGGGGCAAATTGATCATTGGCCCTCTACACTTGTACAGATTTCTTTGAATTAACATTTTTTCATTTTCAGACTGTGGAAGGTTAAAATTCCCAAAAAGGTGTGTCAAGAAACGAATATCTTCCACAAAAACAAATTTTAATTCAATACTTTGTAATTATAATTACTCTTAATGTACCTGTAATTACCTAGCTCTGTCCAAAACATACTGTGACATTTTGGATGAAAAAATTGACGAAATACATGAAATCAAATTGGCTGATTATCAAAATTTTACTTCACATTAAACGTACCTTCCCATAGACAAATAAAAAAGTTTTTCTATGTACCTACCTATCGACTGAAAGATAATAATAATAATAATAATAATAATAATAATAATAATAATAATAATAATAATAATAATAATAATAATAATAATAATAATAATAATAATAATAATAATAATAATAATAATAATAATAATAATAATAATAATAATAATAATAATAATAATAATAATAATAATAATAATAATAATAATAATAATAATAATAATAATAATAATAATAATAATAATAATAATAATAATAATAATAATAATAATAATAATAATAATAATAATAATAATAATAATAACACCCTTGTCTACCGTAGTCGCGTTATGGGTATAGACGTCCCTGACACCCGATGCAGGGCATGTCGTGGGGCACCTGAGACCGTAATGCATTTGCTATCAGCATGCCCATCTTATGCGGTCTCAGCCTATATCCACAGGCATAACGCGGCGCTACGAGTGTTGTACTACCACCTACGACACTCGTACGGCATAGACGAGACACCGGTGTTGCCTTATGCTCCGGGGGATATTGAGTCCGTGGTGGAGAATGAGAGATGCCGAATCTATTGGAACTACTCATTCCCCACCCTCAGGCAAATACAAGCCAATAAGCCTGATGTTGTCCTCCTCGACCACCAAAGTAGAACGATATTCGTCATGGAGTTTTCCGCTCCAGGCGAAATGAATATCGTTCGAAAAGAGGAGGAAAAACGGACTAAATATCGAGATCTTCTCTTTGAACTCCGCAGGTTATATCCGGACCATTCTGTCAAAATGGTGGTTCTGATTATAGGAGTCCTTGGTGGAATGATGGACACACTGCTCTCTGACTTGAAGATAATACCAGCTTGCCGAAATATGGCAGAAATCTTAGCAGCAAGAATGCAGAAGGCCGTTATACTTGGTTCGCTCCGTCTACTCAGGGCACACGATTCTCGGACCCAATAATCACTCACCCTACGGACGTAGGGAGTGTTTATTGGGGTTAACGACACCAGCGCGCCCTCCGGATGGGTCGGAGCACCGGAGACAGGGCCTGACTGGTACACTCCTAGGAGAAAAAAAAAAATAATAATAATAATAATAATAATAATAATAATAATAATAATAATAATAATAATAATAACAATAATAATAATAATAATAATAATAATAATAATAATAATAATAATAATATCTTCATTTTCTCAAATTAGTTTGCCCACCAAAAGCATGGGGATACAAATAAAAAAGAGGAAAACGGCAGTGAAATTTTAAAATTTCCAAACATAGTCTACTTGACAACATAAAGAATAAAAATGTAAATATAAAATAACAAATATAAATAGGTATAAGTACAGGTGTATATAGAGACATCACAGACACTTTAAAAACAATATAATAGAAAATTTGTATAAATATAACTAGCTCTAGTATAAAAAGAGAAAAAACATACACGTCACATATAATAGCAACTCACGACAGAAATTCGTCCACAGTGTAGCAATTTTTTGACAAAAGTAACTGCTTTACTCTTTTCTTGAAAAGGTATGCATTTCCTGAAATTTTGATGTCATCGGGAAGATTGTTGTATAGTCTGCATCGAGGTCTGCATCCTTGATATTCAAAACATTTATGAAATAGTGCAGTGCAGTGCAGTGATGAACTTACATGCTTCGAAGAACTTACCTTAGGCTAAACGAAGCCATAATTTCCAGTTAAATCTGAGAATTATGTTTGTCAGTTTAAACTGGCTAATTGATATACATTTTTTATCGTTTCATCGTTGAAATGCAAGGAGTCTTCAAAACATCTTCAGACAAATTCAAAATATCTTGTAAATACATTATTATGAAATATTTTCTCGTTTCATATGAAAAATGAAATTCTATTTGTACATAAAAGCAAAATGTCAACTATCACATGTCAAATATTTGACAGAAAAATTTCCAATTATTAATTTCGCCTGGAGGATAAAAATTTCCGGAAATTTTTTGGGTTGCCATGGCAACTTAACAAAAACCAATTTTTTGCTTGGCTATAAAAACGTGAGGTGTGAAATTTTCAATGCAAATTTGAATTTGATTGGTGACGCCAATGCGAGCACTCTTAGATATAGGTATGGTTAGTAAGTACATTTAATTACCAGTAATATTTAATTACCGAATATGTCATTACCGGATAGTCAATTAGCAGTTGTTTTACGGTTCAAAATCAAATTTTAACATCGGTTTGCAGATGAGACTATCCTCTTACCTTATATTGTGTAAGATCCTGAAACCTTGATATCAATTCTACATTTTATTTTGATGAACATTCGCCTATAGTATGATATAAATTTGACCACTGAATCTCTTTCTGTTTATTGTTATTGGTACCCTCGATTGTGTATGTGTTCTGGGCATTTTCCAGTTTAACCATTTCATCATATTGGTTTTCATCTTATTATTGTTTAAGTGAAATCTTTTCGTCACATTATAATGTTTTCATCTTGATATAACGTTCAAAATGTTATAGACGAGGAAAGTGTGTCGTCACAAATGTCATTCTTGTCAAAAACTGATTCCAAACATAGAATTTTAAGAGACTTTCTCTGTTGATGATTTACTGCTTTGCTTATTAGTTTGTGTTTGGTAGATTGGATTTTGTTTCCTCAGGCAAAAGAAGTTGAAAAATAATTACGGAAATATATCGGACAAGCTGATTTAAATTCGATGGAGGTTTGCTTTGAATCAGTTTTTGACAAGAATGACATTTGTGACGTCATCACTTTCCTCGTCTATTATTTGCTACGAGATTTGTGAGGTTATCATTTTCTGACAGTAGTTTGATTGAACATTTGAGAGAGTTGTTTCTGTCAGTAGTTCAGTTCAATACTTGAGATTTTATTCGTGAAGTAGGCGTTTAGTTGAGTTTATTTCTCTTGCGCTTCAGTGACGTCATTGATTTGATTGCTGGTTAGAAAACATTATTTGCACGAAGGGTGACCTATAGTTGATTTGATTTTGATCCTACTAGTTCTTCTGACTTTTACTAACCATTACTCACTCTGTTGTTAAATATCAGTTGCCAATAATAGTTATTGAAAATCAGTTCTGCAAGAACAGATCACATTTGACAGTCTTTGTGAGTTGAGACATTCGAACATACTTTTCATGTTTCTTACTATTGACTTTCTGGAAAAGGAAACGTTTTTTTGTGGAAAATAGCGTCGTCTTGGCTTCTTGGAGAGAACCATCTTATCGAATTTCCTCTTCCGTGTGCTACGTTGTTGAAGCAGTTGTGTGACCAGACGCATGTAATCAATTTTTGAGTATTTATCACGTTATAGTGGATTTTATTGATTCTACATGTTGGAATAATCTTGGGTGATATTTGTGGACTTTTGTAGTCATTTTGGTATTTGATATATCACCGAGAGTACCTGTAATGGGGATTTAACGTAAGTGTCACACACCGCCTTTTTGGACGCCACGAGTCCAAGTTATTAAAATTTTGTTGCTGCAGTTCATTCCTTTCTTTGGAGTGATACTTCCATTCCACCTGATAAACCGTAATACAACGATTAGTTAGAATCCATCCATGAAGACGAAAGTGTTGGAACTTCAAATTGTACCAAGCTCTTGGCTGGACCAGTATTATCGATCTAACAGTCTATTCCATCCACCTCAGGACATTGCTAGTCTTGGAGGGACAAGAGGAACCATCTATCGGTAGTCTGAGCAGGTGAAATTGGTGGACCTTCCAGTTGAACCAAGCTTCCCGTGTTTGTACCTTCGGTACGGGTATAACAACCTATTCCATCCATCTCAGGACATTGGGAGTCTTGGAGTCGGCAAGAGGGACCATCCATCAGTAGTCTGAGCAGAATTTTCAAGTTGAACAACCTATACTTGTCAAGCAGTCATTTTCATCCACCTTAGGACACTGAAAGTCTTGGAGGGACAAGAGGGACCGTTCACTAGTAGTCTGCAGTGGTGAACGAACCGAGAGACTGGAGTCTTCGAGTTATCCGTCCCTAGGTTGTTGACAAGAGGACGAAGGGATCAGTGCGTTGTTAATAGCTGCTGAGAGGGCAAAAGTGTTGGATCTTCCAGTTGTACCAAGGCCATAGGTACCCTGAGCCACTTAGCCGAAGGAGTACAATCGTGTAACTATAGCAATTTTACCTTTCAACTTTTTAACATATATTATCCAAATTTACAAAACCTCTTTTGGCCTTTATCCATTTCAATAACAACATTCGTTCCTACTTACTTCTTATAGACCGTCAGATAGTGACAGATTTAGGTGCCCCATTTTCTCATAAAAGCCTCGAATAGGGTTGAAAAGTATATCGATGTTGAGTAAAATGGAGAGAAATTTACGAGTGGCTCCTGGGGAGAACATATGGAAAATTCGATTTTCCAGAACAGAAATAAAACGAGTAAGTTGCTCATATTTTCACGCTAGCCGTGTTCACCTAATTATTTATTGAGAGAACCTGGCTTCGGAATACCAAAGGCTTGAGTGTTACAGGTGGCTGAAGGGTTAAAATGAGGGCGTGATCTTGTAAGGAAAAACCGAAATTTTTACAGATTTTCCCACACAAGTCCATCGAATCTATGAGAACTCACATCGTCACAAGACAGAAAAACATAATGGCTTGAGTGGCGCGAATGGATAAGTAGATTTTGTCGTCGGAAAATTTAACGGAAATTCTTTTTGATTTTTCAGTTATTTTTCCATGCAAGCCTTTGGAAGTATAGAATATTATTGACGTGTTAGACATTACAATAAAATTGGCATGACTATTGGATGTAACCGGAACGAAGGCTTGTGTCGAAAAGTCCATTTTCTCACGCAAGCCGTTTCGCATATGCTTAGAAAAAGTGATTCTTATACTAAATAACAAAAGGCTTGAGTGTCGGACATGATCAGCATATTAATTATACATGATTTATGTAACAAAGAGCTGACAAAAACATTTTAGAAAATAAAATATACTTAGGATATTTGTTTTCAAGACCCTGTAATGAAAGGCATAAGTGAAGGAAATGGAACATATTATTTATTTTGAAAAGAGCTGACAAAAATGTTTATGCAGGGTAATTATTTTGACCATCTGATTTAGTAAACATTTCCTTCTATAAGTTTGATAATATTTTATATTATGAAAATAGTGCGCTGAGTATGGATTACGTATAAATAAAATAAAATTTTTTGGTAAAATATTGATGATGAAATGAGCCAACTTTATGAATAATTATATCACAAAGTGGTTTTACAATTTCTCCAGAACGAGCTAAATGTATAACTCATTCATGATTGTCATCGTCGTCCTCACTTATTTCCTCTTCCTCGCCGCCTGCTTCATCTTCGTCTGACTCTAAGACGTCGATGTTAATCACTGTCCTTTTCGTTTTCGCGCTATGTTATTATACGACATCTTTACACGTATAGGATATCTAATTTTTCATGTTCAGTGGCTGCACATACATTAATTTTGTAATGATTAAAAATGCACCAACATATATTTCTTACGAATCTGGAATTTCAAAATTTTAGAGAAAATTAAGATATTATAGGAATGTTTCGAGGTCCATCTCAGAAGAGGACGATGCGAGGAATACGGAATCAGCTCGTAGACGGGAGCATCCTACATCATATTGATGCCGGAAGGACGTTTATTTACTTGGGGGGTGGAGCAACGCCGCTCTCAAGAGGTAGTTACAGAATTACAGTAAGAAACTCTCTCCGCAGTAAGTATCAGCATAAACTCCGATAGATCTGGTCATCAGAACTGTCGGGAAAGAATAAAGTTGCTTCAACTGATATGCTTGTCATTTCTATTCTACTCTACCTCTTTGGGGTAGTAAAATGGACTCAAGAAGAGCAGCGACAACTCGACGTAAAAACTCACAAAATGATGCATCTTCATAGGAGTTTGCATTCTAAGTCATCCGTCCCACGGCTATACTTCCCCAGACAACGAGGAGGACGTGGACTTTTGAGTTTGGAGTGTCTACATAACATAATGGTACTGAATGGAGTCTGTTACGTCATCAGGAGTTCAGATCCCATTAACTGCATGGTCTGTGACCATAAAAAAGCAGGGATCGGAGCATTTATTTTAAAGGCAGATGCCCGTGCAGCCGATGAACTTGGTCTCGTGTTCGACACTGACACTGTCACCGAGTTGGAAACCGTTCAGAAAAAGCTCTCATCAAAGCTGCGGAGACTGAGACACTTCATACGAATAAGCCAATGGGGTCTACACCAAGAACATCGAAGACCTTGGCTTCTCCAAAAATCTGACTTCCTCAGGTCAAGTGAGCTGAAGTAGGAGACCAGGGATTCATAATGGCATCGCAGGATGGTGTCTTCAACACCTTAGTCTATCGTAGTCGCGTGATGGGTCCAGCTTATGCGGTCTCAGCCTATATCCACAGACATAACGCGGTGCTACGAGTGTTGTACTACCACTTACGACTCTCGTATGGTATAGACGAGACAACGGTGTTGCCTTATGCTCCGGGGGATATTGAGTCCGTTGTGGAGAATGAAAAGTGCCCAATTTATTGGAACTACTAATTTTCCACCCTTGGGCAAATACAAGCCAATGGTAAATGCTCACACTATATATTTATCTTTTTCATTTATCAATGAAATGAAAAAGTCTGTCTCAGAAAAGTATAAGAATTTACTTAAAATTTATTTTATTCACATCCACCACTAAGTCTGATGTAGTCCTCCTCGACCATCAAAGTAGGACGATATTCGTCATAGAGGTTTCGGCTCCTGTCAAAACGAAAATCGTAAGAAAAGAGGAGAAACATCGGACTAAATATCGAGATCTTCTCTTCGAATTCCGCCGGCTTTACCTAAACTATTCTGTTGAAATGGTGGTTCTGAATCAATGGTGGAATGATGGAAACACTGCTGTCGAACCAAAAAATCATACCGGCAGAAACGAATGGATGCAAAAGGCGGTCATCCTTGGTTCACTCAGTGCACACGATTCTCGGACCGGATAGTCACTTACCCCAAAGAGGTGAAGAATGGTTCTTGCGAATAATTGACACCAGCACGCCCTCCGGATGTATCGAGGCTCCGGAGACAGAGCCTGACTGGGACATTCCTAACTAGGCCAATCAATAGAGAATGTTTTCCTAACAAAAATACTATTAGAAAACCGACTGTGTCATCACATGAAAGACTGTGTGTAGTTATATTCTGTTAGGTTTTCGACTGGCAACTGTCATTTATTAATTTGTTATAAACATTTAAATACCAAAAAACGTGTTTTTTAAAATTGTTTTGCTTATAAAATGAAAACTATTGGAGCAATCTGATTGTTCCAAACGAAAGAATTGTGGATAATTGAAATACAAACAAAATGGAATGTTTTACGATCCGATCGGATCATTAGTAATGGAGGAAAACGTGAAAAATCGGAAAATTTCAAATTTTTAAAAAAATTCATAACTCCGTCAATTTTCGAAAAATAGGGTTGACCCTTCTCATGAAAATATTGAATCATGTGCACTTTATGTGACGGTTCATTTGTTTTGGCACAATTGTAATTTGAATTTTTTTGCACCATCTTGCAGCGTGCCTGGATAATCCAGTGAAAGTCTGATTTCAATTTCTAAAACAGATTTTGAAAGTACAAGTTTAGTACCCCATAACTTATATTCTCATTTTGCGCTAAAATGCTGCGGAGGGGGTGAAAACGGCCGAGTTGGTGGAAGCGGTCGAGTGGTAGGAGAGAGCGGGGGATGAGTTGAAGCGTATTATCACGTAACCCATTCATTAAAAGAATTCCCCTCATCTCCCGGACTCTCCTACCACTCGGCAGCTAATGCGGGCTCGGCCGTTTTCAGTCATGTTTGCATGCATTTTTCACACATTTCGCACCATTGTAACGCATAATGAGAATATACGTTTTGTAGTACTATACTTACGTGAGTACACACAAAGTACACGTAAAGTACTCATGATTCAGTAGTTTCATGAGAAAGGCCAATCCTACTTCTTAAAAATCAGCGGAGTTATGAATTTAAAATAAAATCGCAAAATTTTCCGGTTTTCTCAGTTTTAATCCATTACTAATGATCCGACCGGGTTGTCAAATATCCCATTTTGTTCGTATTTTAATTATCTACAATTATTTCCATGGGAGCAACCATATTGCTTCATTTGTTTTCATTTTATAGGCAGAACAATTTAAAAAGCACGTTTTTTGTTATTCAAATGTTTATAACAAGTCAATAAATGACAGTTGCGAGTCGAAAACATACCATAATATAACTACGGACTGTCTTTCATGTGATGGCATAGTCGGTTTCCTACTAGTATTTTTGTTAAAAACTCGCTCATTTTATGCTCTATTGCTTGGTGTGGACGAATAATAATGACCCTGCTTAAATAAACATTTCTATATTTTTGGCAACTTTGTTATGGATAAATATGCTCCATGTGGAACACTCAAGCCTTTTGTTGTAAAATAACTTTTTCTAATCAGATGCCAAAGGGCTTGTGTGAGAAGATGATATTATTTTCTGGAATATTTTTGTTAAATAAATCATGTATAATTATTATGATGACTCTGTCCAACACTCAAGCCTTTTGTTATTTAGTCTTCACTTTTTCTAAGCATATGAGAAACGGCTTGCGTGAGAAAATGGTGTCAATTTTCTTACAATTTTCCTGCAAGTTCTTCATGTTCTGATAATTTGAAGGCCACTCTTTACACTCAAGCCATTACTTTTACCGGACTCTTAAGTTAATTTTATTGCAAATAATTTCGTTTATGGGAAAATAAATAAAAAATCGAAGAGAATTTCGCTTAAAGTTTACGATCCCAAAATCTACTTATCCAATCGCGCCACTCAAGCCATTATGTTTTTCGGTCTAGTGACGATGTAAGTTTTCATAGTTTCGATGGGTTTGTGTGAGAAAATCTGTAAAAATTTCGATTCATCTTTACAAGATTACGCCCTTATTTGAACCCTTTAGCCACCTGCAATACTCAAGCCTTTGGTATTCCGAGGCCAGGTTCTATTAATTAATAATTAGGTGAACACAGCTAGCGTGAAAATATGAGCAACATACTCCTTTTATTTCTGTTCTGGAAAATCGAATTTTCCATTATGTTCTCCCCTGGAGCCACTCGTGAATTTCACTCCATTTTACTCAACATCGATGTACTTTTCAACCCTATTTGAGGCTTGTATGCGAAAATGGGGCACCTAAATCTGTCACTATCTGACGGTCTATTATGGTATTGGCTGTAGCGACAATTCAACTATTTAACATATAATATTCAAAATTTACCAAATGCCAAAAGAGGTTCCTTTTGGCATAAATTATTTTCTATATCAACATTTATTCACACCTATTTTCTTGTATCGGGTTTGGACAGCAGTGAGGAAGCACACGGATAGAGCACATTTTGTATATTAAGTATTTTCCAAATTTACAAAACCTTTATTGGCCTAAATTCATTTTCTAATAATTGTTTATTTGATTCATTATATTTAATACAGATTTCCATTGGATTTTTTTCATGAGGGTACCCTATCATAATTATTATTATCAATAACAAGAGTTTCATTATGTTTATTTTTAATAGTTTCAGGGCAATATTTTACTACTATAATTATTACTATTATTTATAATTATCATTTGTATTGACTGGTATTTGTTACACACCATCAGTGTGCAGATTTATCCATTTGGGTTATCAATTTTCGACATTATTTGATTGGTTTACTCCAGATCTATTTAATTACATATTATAATTGATTATTGTGGCCCACTATCAAAGTGGAGGATATTTGTATATTTAATTTTGTGGTTTACAAGCCTAATAATTTTTGATAGTCTATATCTATAGATATTTCTTTTTCCCTACACTGAACTTTGAGTCCCATTTAACTAGTACTTTCCAGTTGCTCACCTTCTCACTTGTCTGCCCTTTGTAATCACAACGGGAGCTTCGAAGGCATCAAGACAACACCGTATAAGGTACTCACTTATTTGAAGGATTTTTCTGTATCCATCATACGGATTATTAGAGTTTTGTAAACTGAGCGCTTAAAATTTTATTCCTCTCCTAACCCCAATACTCACACAAGATAGTCGTCATACTACATACCACCGGTGCCTTTATTATTCAATATTATTATAAATTCCATATAGAAATCTACTTATAGAGATCTGGAACAGTCTCTGTTTTGGGCTGGCTTCTTCAACTCACTGGCGCAGTATAAATTTTAGAAAGAACCCATGGCATCCGAATTGAGTTAGTCGGTGACTGCTATGTTTCAATTTGCTTTCTGATGGTATTATTATTATTATTATTATTATTATTATACTACTTCTTTTTTTATAAAGAAGCGTAGCAGTTGGATATCCTCAGATATTGAAACTCGCTTGCGGGTAGATCAGAATGAAATCGTCAAGTGCCAAGAAAACCATTTCTTTTTTCCTGGGTATCTTATGCGTACGGACGCCTCTGTTATACAACACGTGCAAACCAAATGTTCTCATTTCCCATCACTTTTCAACGCAGAGCTTTTCATATCCTCTTACTTCCTCTCACTCATTTAGGTACGAACGAAATGAATATTATCTGAGTTCTGTGGCTATTAGGAACATTATTATTTATTTTATTAAATTCGCCTGGGTTTCCACAAATGTTGAATTCAGTTTTCAAGCTTTTTCTAGAAAATTTTTATATAACGTAGCAGGATCGCAGAAACGATTCGCAGTATAGTGCACAGGAACGATATTTTATTAGGATCGACTAGAACTTGGTATCAGAGGAACATTCTGGGCAATTTGCAGGACCCCTAATCTGGAAAGGAAAACTAGATTCTCCCTATAATTCGGACATTGTATGTGAGTTCAATGAAAATAACAAAAAATGAATTCATAGATAGGGATCAGTCAAACTATCGACATAAGCTGGTGTAATTGTAAATATGGTGTCAATTAATCATAAAGGACATTATGAATGTGATAGATTAATTTACATTTTTCATTTATTACTTTCGGTGATTTAATCCATGGTCCATGTCATGAGTTCTTTGTATTGTAATCAACTTCATATAGCTACCTATACCTAGTTAATTCGCTCCTTCTCATTCCTGCTCTCCTGTTGTAATGTGATCATGATTTGCATATTTTGAATATCTGAATTCATTTATTTAAAATGAACTAACTACATAATTAGTTAATTATATATATTTTATTTGAATGCCAGTTTCGATGAACGATTTTTATTGGATAGATATGACAGAGCTAGTAAAGCCGCGATACCTACCTATTTATTATTCAAAAGAATCAGAATTATTCTCTAGGAATCAGAATTATTGGGAATCAAAACTGTTTTGAAATCCTTTATTTTCAAGGAAAAATTTAAAATCCCATGTGTTTTTCACTAATCCTTTTATAAAACAAAAATTCAAATAACTAAATCTTTGGAATTATTACGTTTCTCCATATTAAGGTACTAGAACTTGGAGGAGGTAGGAAATAGTTATACATACTTGCTTCTTCCTATTGGATTATTATGAACGGTTTCTCAGGTAGCACGTGCTATTACAATAAGAATTTTACATAAAGAACTGCGATAAGGTCGTCTGCTTATTTCTCAAACACGCCGAAAAAAATTGCGATGTGTCTTTTTTGAAGAATTTTTTCAAACTTTCCAATTTTGTAACCATGTAGGTACCTCTCCAGTGGGTGTCTGCTTAGACATTACCACGTTGGATTCTGTTTTCGCCTGATTTTATATTATAGTCCGTAAAATAAAGGCATGGAGTAAAAAACTGCTCAGATTTATCGATTCCATAGAAACACCGTAATTTCTCGAACCGGGTAGGTATATAGTCAGGACTAGATTTAAGAAAAAGGCCTCCGTTACGAGTCTAGAAGCAAATCATATAACATTTGAGTTAAAGGTGTTACATAGGTAATTCGACCCTGCTGAATCCGAAACTGCTTGCCACCAACTCGAAATCCTGACCGGAAATGAGATATTCGAAATGACGGCCTACTTTTTGCAGTTTTTTGCATATATCTTGAAAACTATGAGGTTAAGCGCAAAAATTGTCCAAACAAAAATAATCTACATAGAATTTTGAAGGAAAAAGTTCCCAAGTTTTTTCTGAAAATTAATTTCATTTTTCCGGTTTCTTGTCCTGAATACATAAGTACGAAACCAATATACATCAAGCAATAGAACATAAAATGAGTGAGTCATTAACAAAAATGCTAATAGGAAACCGACTTTGCCATCACATGATAGACAGTCCTTAGTTATATTAAGTTATGTTTTCGACTCGCAACTGTCCTTTATTAATTTGTTATAAACATTTAAATAACAAAAAACTTAATTTTTAATTTTGCTTATAAAATTAAAACTAATAGAACAATCTGATGGTTACTCAAATGAAAATAATTGTGGATAATTGAAATGAAAAGCACCTTCCTCTACCTAACCCAATACAAAATAACATTAATCCGTGTTTCAGTTCAAGCGAATCAATAACCAACAGTCCTAACTCTAATACATCATCACACCGATCAAGTGACAGGGGCAATCAGCACATCATAGACTATTCCGAAGACGATAGCATAGGCAAACGCAGCAAAAACAGCTTCAACTCCAACTTGCACATAAGACAAAGTACTGTCAAAATTCTGGGTCTCAATGGATTGAGAAATATTGGTAACACTTGCGTCATGAACAGTATTTTCCAGTGTTTATCGAACACAAGATGGTTATTGGAGTATTTGAAAAGAGATGCAAACACAAGGGATATAAACACTAACATATCTAGGAAGGGAGCTTTAATCAAAGTATTTGCACAGGTGATCATAGAACTTTGGTCAGATGATTCTTCTGGTAGAGTTGTTAATACAGCCTACTTGAAAAGTCAAATCGAAAGAGTCACTCCTCGTTTCATCAGTTTTGCCCAGGAAGATGCTCAAGAGTTCCTACGATTCCTGTTAGAGGGTCTACATGAAGACGTCGATAGAGTAACGGAAAGGCCCGTAACCTTAATGAGAGAGAGATGAGGAATTGAGTGACAGTGAGAAGGCTCAAGAGTCATGGTCAAGATATCCTTAAGTATTCCGAAATTGTAGACAACTTCGTTGGCCAGTTAAAATCTACATTGAAATGTACTTATTGTGGTACTGCTCAATATCTTTCGATCCGTTTTGGGAACTTTCCCTCTCGAAACCACGAACAGCAGGCCAACTGAAACTATCACAATGTTTGGATTCATTCAGAAGGGAAGAAACTTTGGATGGTGACGAGAAGCCGACACGTACGAAGTGCAAATGAAAGAAGAAAGTGCTCGAAATCCCTATCGATTCATAAATTCCCGAATATTTTAGTTATCCAGTTGAAACGGATTTCTTCAACAGAAAGATTCCAGAGAAAATTGAATGTTACCATTGATTTTCCGTTAGAGGGATTGGATATGAGTAATAATATACAGCAGAAAACGTAACCCCTTGTCGATAAAGTCTATATGCATTATCTAATCATCGTGGGACTACCTATAGCGGACACTACACAGCCTACTATAGACATCCGTATGCGAGCACGTGGCATGAATATAATGATTCACATGTGACCTCAATTTCATCTAGATTCCTGGTGAGCGGAGATGCCTATGTTCTCTTCTACAGTGACCGGCAGAAAGTACGCATCATATGGGAAATTTTTTTATTAATAAATTTTGACAAATATTGATACTTGCAATCGCTTCTGCATCAAAAGAAACCCCAAAAGACGTTGTACAGTGCCGTTCGTCTTTTCGAGGATGGCGGGAAATTAAAAAAAATTGAAAATTATTTCTCAAAACACACTTGTTTGTGAAAATATCGAGAAATGTTAATAAGAAAAGTTGTTCAGATTGACATTTTATAGCTATGTACAAGTTTTGAAAAAGATCTGAGATAAAAAAATAAAAATCAATTTTTTGCCACAAAAAAAAAATCTTTTTGGAAACATACATTTCTGACGAAGAAACTCATTAGTAAAGCCAACACTAATATTTCAAATAATGTTTTGTGAAGATTCGCAAGCTATTCCTATTTTATTCGGAGAAAATTTGAAATCTGTGATTTTGCAGTGTGATCAGCTGCTTCATAAGAAGTCACTGAAATATCTACAGGACATTATAATTCCGATACTTTTTATTATTAATTAAGAACCAAGTATCTACACAATTTCAATTTGAAATTCTTAATTGTCCTGTAGATATTTGAGTGACTTCTTATGAAGCAGCTGATCACACTGCAAAATCACAGATTTCAAATTTTCTCCGAATAAAATAGGAATAGCTTGCGAATCTTCACAAAACATTATTTGAAATATTAGTGTTGGCTTTACTAATGAGTTTCTTCGTCAGAAATGTATGTTTCCAAAAACATTTTTTTTTTGTGGCAAAAAATTGATTTTTATTTTTTTATCTCAGATCTTTTTCAAAACTTGTACATAGCTATAAAATGTCAATCTGAACAACTTTTCTCATTAACATTTCTCGATATTTTCACAAACAAGCGTGTTTTGAGAAATAATTTTCAAATTTTTTAAATTTCCCGCCAACCTCGAAAAGACGAACGGCACTGTACAACGTCTTTTGGGGTTTCTTTTGATGCAGAAGCGATTGCAAATATCAATATTTGTCAAAATTTATTAATAAAAAAAATTCCCATATGATGCGTACTTTCTGCCGGTCACTGTATGAGCAGGAAAGCACTAAATCGCTGCTATCATATCATACTTAGTTTTAGTTTATGTTTCATTTTGTTTTTCTTGTTTTCGTATTGTTTTGTTCATTTATTTATTTATTTATTCATTTATTGTACATGTTTGAATACTGAAATATTATTGATTATTAAAATTGTGAAAAAAGGAGTAGTGAAACTACTGGGCAACAATTTTCTAAATATTTGGAGGAATTAGAGAATAACTTGTGGTTCGGTACAAATATGTAAAAGAACCAACTAAACCTATTCTCAAAGAAACTTGGGACCTCCTAACAGCCAAATTTAACAGCTCAGGAGGCCCCAAGAGAAACGTGGCTCATTGGAAGAGGGTGAGTATGCACTGATTTGGCTATTGTTAAGATTTTTTGCGACTGGAAAAGCCAAGTGAAGAAAAGAGCGAGAGAACATAAAATGTACTAAGGAGGCTCAGGAGGGGGACCTCCTTTGAAACCTTTGACAGATCTTGGAAAAATTGATTGCCTTAACTGGTAATGTGGCAGTGAATGGATTGCCAGGAATTTTAGAATTGGGTGTTCCAGGTAATTATCATTTTATTCATGTTACATGGCTCTAAGTAACTTATACATTTTCATGAATGAACAGTGGTAATGACTGATAATTATTCTTTTCTTATAGGTCGAAGTACTTCAGATGTGATAGAATCAGAAAAAATGGATGAAACGAAGGATATTTTAGACCATGGCGATGTATCCATGGACAATAAGGAAAATTGCAATGAAACGGAGAATCAAAGCAGAAATCATTCATGTTCGAAAAGAAAGTACCTTCGAAAATCACAAAGAAAAAACATTTGTCATCAATAGAATACTTAACTGAAAAATGTAAAACGAATGTAGAATATTTAAAAACGATCAATGACTGTTTGAATGAGTTGGTTGCTATTATAAAAAAACAGCTAGCAATACAGTAAATCAAATTGAAATTGAAATAATACATTGATATACAATATGATTCGTGATGCTCACTTTTCTTTCGGAAGTATTTCATAAAAAAGATAATGTTGTTTTGTTTTCTAATGGATTATTTTCGTTTATATTCTGGATTAATATTATGGAAGTTACAATAGTTGGCATAAAAGTTCCTAGTGGATCTAGTACAATTAACAATGTAAATTATGATATTGAGCGAGTTTTGTAGTGAAACTCCACTCTGTGTTTATTTGCTTACTTTACTGTAAAAATGATACGCAAAACGAAAACGTATATTTTGATAACAACTTTCAAAATTACAGTAAAAATCTAATCTGTTATTTCAAAAACCTTAGTAACTGAAATTCATGCATATAAAATAAAGTAAACTATAGAGTGTGATTTCTGGAACTCAACAAATCCGTGGAACAGATATGGTATGTAAATTATTATTTTTTGATATAATAAGAGAAGTCATTTTGTTTGGAATAAAAGTATATTGGTTATGAACTTCTTTATAAATTATTGAAATTGTTCGATTATATTATTTCTGTTAATTCTTCCTTGTTCAAGGATATCAGGTTGAGGCAATTTCTCAGGCATTTCCACAGGATCTTCTTCAATTTCTGTAAAAAAGTTCGGTTGATATTCTGAACAGTTATAAATATTTTCAATTCCACTCTCCAACTGGAATATCATGGAATTCAATTCCATGAATTCTCAATATATTATATGCACAAGAATAAATGATTTTTGCTGCAAATCTAGGTGCATAGTGCAAAGTTCTGCCCTGTAACAGACATCTGAAATAGGACTTCAGAACTCTTATGCATCGTTCAACAGTGTTCCTACTTAATATTTGTTGAGCATTATACCTTCCTTCCGGACCATCTCTTTCTGCTCCCATAATGGTGTAATCAGGAATGGGCTCAAGGGATAACCTGAGTCTCCTTAAAACCATGTTTTATTTATATTCATGAATAAATTTGAATCACCAACCTAGAAGCCACGTGGTTCTGTCCCTATTATTGAAATTAAGTACAAACATTGAACGAACACGGCTAATCCTCCAAATGGTAGCGTCTTGGACAGATCCAGGATATCGTGCATCAGTTGATAAAAGTCTCAAATCGGAATCACATATCTGAAATTCATTTTGATGAGATCAAGATCAAAATAATTATTATTCGCATTTATTTAATTACAAAATATTATTTGCTAACTAATTATTGTGGCCCCAAAAAGTAGGTTATAATTTATACAGGGTGGGGCACCGAAAACGAAACAAATCGAATATCTTCAAAACACACGTGTTGTGAAGTAAATGCAAAAACACGTCGATTTTTAATCCAAGGGGGACCTCGTCATAACCTCAACTGTCATACCTCTTCCCCCATCCCTTGATCACTATCACCCAAACAATTTAAATAGAGAAAGAAGTGAGTGTGACACATCATTTAAAAGATAATTTCATAAGGAATTCAGCCATGTCAATTTTCGCTACCTACCTTCTTATTTTGGCTCCCTCTTGCGGGAAAAACAAATGTTACGTATTCCAAATTTTGATACTTCATTTGCAAGCTAATTTTACATAAATTTGGTGACAGTGCAATATGGAATTTTTCTAAGGGAAAAAACAAAATGGCGGCTCCAAAATGGAGGACAAAATTTACAATTATCGTCCGATTCGATTCAAAATAGAAATTTGGTGGTTTTCAGGGTCGAAAATTATGATTTGTTTGTCAATGCAAAAAAGCAATATGGTGGTTCCAAGATGGCGGACGAAATTTGTAATTTTGGTCCGATTCGAATCAAAATTTGTATGTGGGGATTTGCAGGTTCGTAAATTATGATTTTTTTGTCGATACAAAAAACAAGATTGTGTGTGAAATTTGTAGTTATGGTTGATTCGACCCGGCACCGAAAAATAATTCTTCAAAAGAAATGTGTTGTGGATAAAATGCAAAAACACGTTGATTTTAAATCCAAGGGGACATCTTCGTATCATACATAACCTCAACTGTCATACCACTCTCCCCACCCCTTTGTCACTCATACAACTTGAATATGGAAAATACTAAGTGTGACACAGCATTGTAAAGGTAATTCCATAAGAAATTCAGACATGTAAGTGTTCGTTATGTAACTTTTCATTTTGGCGCCCTATTTCGGGAAAAACAACTGTTTCATATTCCAACTTATGAAATTTGATTTGAAAGCTAATGTGAACAATTCACGAAAACATAACAAAAATTGAAAAAATTAACATTGTACGAACTCAGAAATTGTACAATTTTGCATAAATTGTTCAAAAAACGCCAGTCAGCGAGACTAACTTATACTCATGTACCTATGGCAGTTTATGGCAAACACTTTGAGCATCTACTGTGAATTAATGTAGTTTGGAATAATTGAACTTGAATTTATGCAAGGCCCAATTTTTTTTCAACTTGCCCTGTTAGTGAGTATGTATGTGTGGGACAAATCTTGCAGCTGAATTTTGGACCACTTCTAGGTGTCCGATCAACTTGGTAGGTGTTCATAATTGCGATGACAATGTATTATGGAATTTTTGTTAAAAAAAACAATAAAATGGCTACTCCAGTATGGCAGATGATATTTGTAGTAATGGTCCGATTCGTTTAAAATTGGATTGTGGGGGTTTAACGTACAGATTTTCAGCATGACTAAAAATAATTGAGTAAAATTAATAAAAAAGCTTTTATACAAATGCAATGAAAAGAAAAAATATATTATTTTAGATGTGGAAAGTAGGTTATTCTGTGCGTAAAAGATTAAAAAGCTTGCAGCTAGTACAAAATAGGTATTTTTGCGTGGTGAATTTCTGATTCTGTTACGCACAGAATAACGTCACACATCTGAAAAAATACTATTTCCTTTTTAGCGCATCTGTATAAAAGCCTTTTCTTATCAATTTAATTAATTCATTTTGGTCATACTCGAAACTTGTGAAACCCTCATATGCCAATTCTGAATCGATTCGAACCACAATTACAAATTTCGTCCGCCATCTTTGATTTTCGCATTTACAAAAGAATCATAATTTCTGACCCTTAAAATCCCCACATACTAATTTTGATTCGAATCGGACCATAATAACAAATTTCATCCGTAATCTTTGAGCACCATCTTGTTTTTTTGCATCGACAAACAAATCATAGTTTCCGACCCTGAAAACCATAATTGCTAATCTTGTCCGCCATTTTGGAGCCGCCATTTTGTTCTTTCCCTTACAAAAATTCTATAATGCATTTTCACCGATTTTATATCAAATTAACTTGCAAAAGAACTATCAAAATTTGGAATCCGGAACAGCTGTTTTTTCTGTAGGAGGGCGCCAAAATAAGAAGTTAGGTATCAAAATTTGACATTGCTGAATTCCTTATGAAATCACCTTTTCAATGATGTGTCACACTTAGTACTCTCCCTATTCAAATTGTTTGGGTGATGGTGACCAAGGAGTGGGGGGATAGGTATGACAGTTGAGGTTATGATAGAAAGGTGTCCCCCTTGGATTAAAAATCGATGTGTTTATGCATTTTTTTCAAAACACATGCGTTTTGAAGATATTCGATCTGTTTCGTTTTCGGTGCCCCACCCTGTATATTGAACACTTTATTTATACTTCAACCACTACTGAAAACGGTTTTTTTGTGTGTTATTGCTTCTTCTTATTCAACTGTAAAAATAAATATTAAAAGTCAAGTTTTATATCAAAATGATCAGTTGATAGTGAACAACAAGACAAGTGAAAAATCCAGAGTGAAACCTAATGTGTTAAATAATAAAATCCAAAGTCTATTAAAATAGGTGACCATAGGAGGAAAAAACGAAACTGCAAATAATAAAACCAATTAAGGGTCGTTTTAACGTTCATGCAATTTGCGCAAATTGACTTGAGCATGCTAATTTGCGCAAGTAAATTGTTCCATGAAAACCAAAATCGTGCACTTGCACAAGCCAGAAAGCTTGACTTGAGTAAAATCTGGCCGGTCAGATAATTTGCATGTGGTTGGCGCAAATGCTTGAACGTGGAAACAACACTCAAACTCTACGGATGCCGTTCGCGTGCGCAGAACTCCAGTAGCAGCGAATTCTTGTTCTGACCTGCACGGCACCTTTGTGATTTCGGTGTTTTGTAACTTTAAGCTTCCTTAAAACAACCTACTGAGTTATTTTGTTGGTTTTTGTGATTGTTTGGCAATAATGTCGAAAAAAGAACAAGTATTCTTTACAGAATTCATTGAGCTGTATAGATCCTTTCCGTGCCTTTGGAAAATCAAATCCAAAGAACACAGCGATAGAAACGCTAAATCTCAAGCGTATGAAATTTTCGTCGAAAAAATGCGGACTCTGGACGAAACTGCGAATAGAGAAACAATGGTGAAGAAAATAAATTCCTTAAGAACCACATACAGAAAAAAATTGAAGAAAGTTCTTGATTCTGAGAGATCCTGTGCCGGTGCAGACGATATATATGTCCCACATTTGTGGTACTATGAATTAATGAGCTTCCTAAGGATCAGGAAACTCCAAGAAACACTGTTTCAAATATGGATGAGGAAAGCGAATCACATCAGGTAAAATAAATTTTCATAATTATATAGGTATTGGTTTATTCGATTTATGAAAATGTTTTGATTCATTTAAGAACTTTGTTCGGCTAGATGTGGTTATTCCAATTATTCCATTTCGTTGATATTTCCAAGAGAAATCATCTTATGTTGCCATGGTACTTTCCCAGAATTATTGAAATAGTTTTCGAAAAGTTGTCTAACATCCTTTGCTTGGGTACTGTGATTGCGTTTGTGGCTGGCTCCAAGATCTAATAAATTTTCGGACTGTGTTCGCAGTCCCGTGGTAATTATACCAGTTGTTGTATCTTCAAAGTCAAATACGTCACTAGGTGTATATGAGTTTGCTGACTTTCTCCTTAAAAAATTGTGGAGCGCACAACATGCCATAACGACTTTGTCGATATTATCAACTTTTAAATTAATACATGTATGGAATACTCTAAAACGACTTGCCAGAATTCCAAAAGTATTTTCTATTATGCGCCTAGCTCTCTTTGATTGTATGGTTTCAAAAAATCGGGTCGCAATCCAAAGGCTTCGTCTCCCACAAATACATAGTTCAAAGGAGGTTCACCTGATACTATTATTTCTGGAGTTGGTAAATTCAGTTTATTTTCTACTGAATCTTTCATAAATTTAGTATTTTCAATTACTCCTCCATCTGACACTCGACCGTTGGTTCCAACATCGCAGTATATGAACTCATAATTGGCGTTCGCGATTCCCATCAAAACAATACTGAAAGTTTTTTTATAATTAAAATAATATGATCCACTTCCAGGTGGTGCTGTAATTTGTACGTGCTTTCCATCTATAGCGCCCAAGCAGTGTGGAAAATTCCATCTCTCTTGAAAATCCAACGCAATATTTTTCCATTCAGCTGTAGTTTTAGGAAACAAAAAAAAAATTATTCAATGTGCATGACTCAAGTTTTTTGTTACTATTGTGGATGCGGGTGACTCACTAATATATATTTTTTGTTTTAGATTTCTGATGCAAATGAACTTCAAACCGACGTTGATAATATATCTGAACCAATCACTCCACATTCAATTACATCTGAACCAAGTACACCTCACTCAATATCACAAGCATCATCGAGACAAGCAAAAAGGCGCAATGACAAATGTGATGAAGTCCTAGAAATAATTCAGAAACGTCTTACAACGCCTTCAAATGTTGACGACAAGTTCACATTTCTTGGAAAAGCATGGGCCTCAAAATTAAGGGAGCTTCCTCAAGACCAAGCCATTCATGCAGAGAAATTAATAAATGATGTTTTCTATGAGGCACAATTAGAAACTCTAAATCGGTACTGTACCTTAAACGTACAACCACAGCAACCGGTATATCTACAATCAAGACCATCACATTATCAGCAAATGCAAACTCAATCATCGTATAATCAGCCTTCTTCACAAATATCAGTATCATCATATCAAGAACTAATGCCTCCTTCACGAAAAGTGCCATTTGCACAAGCAGAACCATCCTCAAAAACGGGATCATATTATCAACATTCACAACCATCTTCACAAGACACTGAACAACATCAGCAACAATCAGACCATTCGAGGAATACGCAATTACCTCGCAATCAACTCGAACAAGAAGATTGTAGCGAATCGCAAACAATGTCAGAATATTTATCCCAGTATAGAAATACAGACTTATGAAAATATTAGTCCAAGTACAGTAATAACAGTTAATATACGAGTTTTCACTTACTTTCAAATATTCTTGTTTCAATACACTGTAAATGGCATCACACGTTTCAGGAATCATGTTGCTGAGGGCGGATTTGGAAATACAAGTGGAAAACTTGAGGTCTTCATATGTTCTACCCGTTACCAAAAACCTCAAAGTTGCGGATAATCGTTCATGTGGTGTAATGGGACGTTTCATAACAGTATAATTTTTTTCTATTAATGGTGTGATCATATCCAATAAATGCTGGTATGTTGTCTCGTCCATACGCAGGTAATTGCGAAAATCGTCGGGTTCATTGGTTAATTCTCTAATTAAATTAAGTTGAGAGTAAGTGGCTCTCTTTTCAATCCAAGTTTTCTGCGGTTTTCTTGGATTTTTCTTTTTTGACACTTTTTTTAATATCAAACAAACACCAGCTAGAGCATATAATTAATGGCAACAATGGCCGAAACCGGGACGGTCAGCAATGAGATCGCTCCTAGACAATCAATGTGTAAAAAATGTAATAAGAAAGTTATAAATGGAACAAAGTGTTTGAACTGTGAAAGTTTCTATCACGGAAAGTGTGCAAAATCTTTATCACCATCGAAGTGCAATAATAAAGACTTTACGTGTTGTGAACCTCCAAAAAGTGACACAGACATGGACACAGCATTTTTCGACGCTATGGAGACCCTGAATCCTGATAGAAAGGTAGATATAAACATTTTTCATTACATCGTGAAACAAAAAGACAGCCTGATTTGTAAACTGAGGGAAACTATAAAAATCCTAAATGATCAAATTGACTTATTCAAGTCACAAAAAGTTAAACACAACGAACAAGTGATTCCTTGCCATGAAACAAAAAATGTGTACACAAAAAAACGCGCATCCGATCAACCTACAGCAGACCCACGCCAAGGTACCAGCAATGTTGCCAGTTCTTCAAAACCTTCCCCAAGTACAAGAATTAACCGACAACAAGTGTCAAAGTCTGTGTTGGAGGCAAATACGAAACAGAAGTGCGAAATATACATAAATCTAATAAATGAAAATGAAAACACCAGCCCGAAATTGGAACCAGCTGAAACACCGCCGAAATCATCAGTCTCGAATGAAGATTGGAATCTTGTGATGAAAAAACGTCCCAAAAGACCAAAAGTAATTGGAACAAATAACACACTCACATTGAATGGTAGGGAAGCACGAGGAGTTCCCAGATTCGTGAAATTACATGTATATCGGGTCGATCCGTCGTTGAATGCAACGGACCTAACTCAACTAACGAAATGCCACTTCCCAGAAGCGCATTGCGAGGCACTAAAGTCAAAACATCCGGAACTTTATGCTTCCTTCAAAGTTATTATCCACGAAGAAAACTTCGAAGCAGCCATGGACTCAAGCAAATGGCCTCTTGTAGCCCATGTTCAGAAGTTTATGGAGCTGACTAGAAATTTCCAGAGAGTTTGACATGGGAGGGAAAAACTCCTACGAAATATTCGACGAAATTACATAACAGTAATGACACCCTTAGTATATTTCATCTAAACATACAATGTTTGTCAAATAAGGTAGACCAATTAATGCTATTTCTCGAAGAAAATAAATTTTCTGTAGTTTGTTTATCAGAGCACTGGCAAACCCATGAAAATATTGAACAAATTAACCTCAAAAATTATATATTGTCATCTCATTTCTGTAGAAAACGCACAACTCACGGCGGTGTGTCCATATATGTAAGAACAGGAATTAAAGGTAAAACTGTGGACGTAAAGTCATTCTGCGAAGAAGTAACTGCGGAATTCTGTGGTATTGAGTTGCCCGGCACCGGAGTTATTATAATTACCGTGTACAGGTCCTGCTTAGGCAAATTTCAAAACTTTCTTCAAAGACTGGAAGAGCTGATCAATTTTATAGCATCAAAATATAATACTCTTATATTATTAGGAGATTTTAATGTTCACTTTGAATCAAACACATCTGATGTAAATGAACTCACTCATGTTATCTCATCTTTTGGTTTAAATATAATAATCTCAGATATTACAAGAATTGTACCTGGAAGCAAATCCAGCTGTCTCGACAATATAATTACCAATCTAGAGGATATATCGTATAACTGTGGAATAGTTGATCCATGTTTGTCGGACCATAAAGGTCAATTTATTAATATCAACAGAAATACCACCTCTTCTTCGCAAACCCTGCAGAAAAGAGTGATTACCCATGCCGGCATGAAAAACTTAAGAAATATTTTGGAAAATATTGATTGGAAACCCGTAAATGATTTTGAACAAAGGCATGGTGATATAAATACGGAGATAAACCGCTCAGCTGAGTTTATAACCTTCACGCTTAAAAGTGGTATCGAAACATCATTTCCTCTGAAAGAGGTGCGTTCTGAGAACAAGCCCCCAGTAATCTGGTTTAACACTGAATTAAAGAATATGCGTAATACTCTAGAATCTGTAAAAATAGTGTGTGATGTTACTAAAGACAAAAAGGATTATTAAGTCTATAAAAATTTAAAAAATCAATATAAATATGCCATTGAAAGAACAAAAATACATGCTTATGACAATTACATAAATACGTCCGCCAATAAAATGAGGGATACGTGGAAACTAATAAATTACGAGAGGAATCGTCCGAATAATAAATCAATTGACACTTCTTTAAATGCCAACGATTTCAACAGTTTTTTTGGTCACATAGCGGAAGAAATTATAAGAACCTTGCCTATGAACAATATAAATTTTTCAGAACTATTCGTAAGTATACCAACGACCCAGGACTCTTTTTTTCTAGAACCTGTTGTTGAGGAAGAAGTACTCGCGGCGGTGAAGTCTTTGAAGGACACCAGTGCTACGGATATCTTTGGAATAAATACAAAAATATTAAAAAATACCATAGATTTGACAGTGGTTACATTGACAAATCTATTCAATACCTGTATTAGTGCAGGTGTTTATCCAGATATTTTCAAATATAGTAAAGTCATCCCAATACATAAAATTGGTGATTTTAATCTACCAAATAATTTCAGACCTATATCTCTCATCCCTTTTTTAGGAAAAATATTCGAAATAATTTTGAAGAATCGGTTATCCATGTACTTTGAGAAATTCAAATTGCTGCACGAAAATCAGTTTGGATTTCGGAAAAACATGTCCACCATAAAAGCTATACAAAAGGCAGTTGAAAACATAGTAGAAGGTTTTGAAGACGGCAGGAAATCCGCAATGACTCTATTTGACTTAACAAAAGCATTTGATTGCGTAAAACACGATTTGTTATTAGAAAAATTGAACCTTTACGGTGTAAGAGGTATTCCCTTAGCTCTTTTCGATTCATACCTCAAGGATAGAAAACAGTCGGTGTGCTTCAATGGTATTACGTCGGAAACAGTAGCAATGAAATATGGGGTACCGCAGGGTTCTGTTCTGGGGCCCCTCCTGTTTATCATATATGTAAACGACTTATTTTACCATCTAGTTAACTCAACCTGTATCATGTTTGCAGATGACACCACTATTTTTCATCAAAATATATACGAGAAAACAAAAAATGAAACTACTGAAAACAAGGCCGAATCTTGGTTTGCAGCAAACAGTTTGAAACTCAACGCAAGCAAAACCAATCAAATGATATTCTCTCCACAGTCAACAAGAATTAATGAACCCACAAAATTGTTTGGAATTTTTTTAGATCCCTCGTTGAATTGGTCATTTCACATCGAGAAGCTCTGTTCTAAGCTTTCTAGCTCAATTTTCATTTTGAGACAACTAAAAAATGTACTAAGTTCTGACACACTAATGAATATCTATTATGCTTTTTTTCACTCGCACATTTCTTATGGGGTAACCCTATGGGGTAATGCATCTGACTCTGTAAAAGTATTTAGGCTTCAAAAAAAAGCTATCCGAATTATTGCTAATGTTGCCTTCAGGGACCATTGTAAACCTTTATTCCAGAAATTTAAAGTCATGACACTACCTGCTCTTTATATATTCCATCAAATACTAGAAATTCATACTAAAAATAATGAACTTAGTAAAAATTCAAATTTTCATGACTATAACACTCGCGGTGCTAGGCATCTCAGACCACAGAGATATAGATTAAATAAATCCGCAAATAATTCCCTAGATATCGGTCTATATAATAAATTACCCTCCAGTTGGAAGATTTTAGACAAGCTTCGCTTCAAAAAAATATTGAAAAGATATCTTATCGAAAATGGGTTTTATTCAATTCAGGAGTATATGGACACACCGGTCAGTGATATGTGAAGTTACTACAGTCAATAATTTCATTTTATTTTAATATTTTAATATATGTATGTGTGTATATATGTGTGTGTATATACAGGGTGTCAATTTGAAAACTTCCCACCCTTAATATCGTCCTTCCAGTAAACAATATGAGTAATCGAAAAAACAGGTCAATTTTATTGTCAAGGGGGACACTTTCACGGACTATTTGTAGCCCTCGTGGTTCAACCCCCTAGGAGAGGTAGATGTTACCCTTAGAATTTTAAATGGGAAGGGGGGTCAAGTGGCACATCATTTTGATGGGCGTTCAATTCTTGTTCCAATGGTACCCTGACTCATTATTTTGTGATGAGCATTTTCCGAAAAATTGCGTTCTAAACTAACAGAAGTAATTATTAGAACGCCTATACTGAGATGCATTATTGTATTGACTCCCTTTAATAAAAATGGTTAGGAGAGTAGGTGTCACCGCTCCAACCCTTGAATGACAGGAATAAATTAATTACGCATGGGATTTTTTATTTGGTGGTTATTTTCCTTCTACACAATAAAATTTAATTTGCGAGAAAGACATTTCCAACATAAAATCTACTTACGCTTATCTTATTAGCTGTTCGAAATGTTGTCCATTTTGCTCTAAACAGTAATACAGTCTGTTTTCGAACTCCCCTCTAACATTACGGAAAACTTCACTAGGAATTGACCGGCATGCTGCTGTAATTCGTCTGTTAAGTTCGTCAATATCAGAAGGTTGTGTTTTATAAACAACGGATTTAAGATGCCCCCAAAGAAAGAAATCTAAGGGTGTTAAATCCGGTGATCTCGGAGGCCATTCAACTGCTCCCCTTCTGCCAATCCATCTACCCGGAAATCTCTCGTTTAACCACTGTCGGACGGGAAGAAAATAATGAGGTGGAGCACCGTCCTGCTGGTAATGTAACAGATCCTCCTGCAAAAGTTCATTACCTCCTGCATCAATTTGAGTTTCTAGCTCGTGAGTTATAAGAGGATCGATAGTCTCTTCAAGCATATCAAGGTACAGATTGCCAGTCAAGTTTTCTTCCAGAAATAATGGACCAAGAATGGCATTTCCAAGAATACCAGCCCAAACATTAACTTTTTGTGGGTGTTGTGTATGCCCTTCCCGAAAAATATGTGCGTTTTCGTCACTCCAATAGCGACAATTTTGTCTATTAACATTGCCATTCAGAAAAAATGAATACTCATCGCTGAAACAGATGTTTAACAGAAGATTAGGGATGGTATTGACTCGATGAGACATGATTTCACAAAACTCTATTCTTCTATCATAATCATCCTCGTGGAGCTCTTGAAGAATCTGCATTTTATATGGATGAAATTTATGCATTTTCAATGCTTTTCTTATAGTCTTGCGTGACATTCCCGTCTGTTCTGATACTGATCGTAAGGAGCTTGTGGGCTCTGCAGCAAATGTTCCCAAAACTTCAATTTGAGCTGCTTCATTTAGTACTCTGGGGTTATTTCTTTTTTTATTTGTCACTGAACCAGTTTCGTAAAACTTATTCACCAAATCAAGCACATACCGGTGACTTACATTACAATTTGGATGTCTTTCGTTAAAAAGACATGCCGCCCTTCGTGCGCACTTTCCAACTTCGCCATAAATTACAATCATTTCAATTCTGTCTTGAAGAATGTAAACCATTTTTACACTTTTATACACTTATTAAAGTAATTCCTAAACAGCCCAACAGGTACAACGGTATTCACAATACTACCACATAGTTCAAATTTGCTAACCAATTTTTTGCCGGAAAACAGAAACTTTTTACAGCAGAAGTAGCAAAAAAGGAAGGCTATCTGTACAATTTCTGCGATGACACTTAAAAATTCAGCATTTAATAAACACAACTTTACTACCATCTACGTTTTACTATTAGACTACTTTTTTATGTAAAGTGTTTGGAGCTAATGGCTAATGTTACCCCTAATAAAGGGTTGGAACGGTACCACCTAATATTCTAACCAGTTCTGGCCAAACCATGCATCTCAGTATAGGCGTTCTAATAATTACTTCTGTTAGTTTAGAACGCAATTTTTCGGAAAATGCTCATCAAAAAATAATAAGTCAGGGTACCATTGGAACAAGAATTGAACGCCCATCAAAATGATGTGCCACTTGACCCCCCTTCCCATTTAAAATTCTAAGGGTAACATCTACCCCTCCTAGGGGGTTGAACCACGAGGGCTACAAATAGTCCTTGAAAGTGTCCCCCTTGACAATAAAATTGACCTGTTTTTTCGGTTACTCATATTGTTTACTGGAAGGAAGATATTAAGGGTGGGAAGTTTTCAAATTGACACCCTGTATGTGTATATATATATGTATATATATATGTGTAATAGTAGATTCACGTTGTATACATGTTTATGTGACTGATTCAATGTTTTTTCTAATTTTAATTTAATTTTGAATGTTTTTTCCTGGACCTGCTACAAATATACATTGTATATGTACGTAGTTAAATAAAAATATCTATCTATCTATCTATCTATATCTATCTATCTATCTTGATCCATTTGTTATTATTTCTATTATTCAGATTATCAGAATTCTTTCGCTCTCAACACTCGACAATCGTGCGAATAGACTGAACGTGTGAATAGAATACAACGACTCAGTTCATTTGCGCAAATTGGAATGCACAAGTCTGCCTGTGCAAATTGCATGGACGTAAAAACGGACCTTTAGTGGCAAATCACTTCTACAAAAACAGGGGAGTGAAGAACTCTCTCAGTTTGTGTAAAAAAAATATCAACACAGTCCAGTGGCGTACTGAAAACAAATAAGCTGCCCTTTACAAACTAGGAAAACCTTTGCAAACCCCGGTAAGATAACAAAATGGCAAATTTTGGCTGCTGCAAAACAAGATCAATACCAGCATACCTGATCTGTGAAAATTGCTTAACAGTGTTTCATAAATCATGTGTTTTGAAGCAAAAAGATAATTTTAAATTTATAAAAGACCACAAAATCAATTGCTGTGAGAAACCAATACAATTAGAGAAGGAAATCAGTATACTTGAACAAAAATTCTCTCTTGCCTGGAAACAAGATTAAAAAAATTAGCGAAGAAAGTACTTATCGTCTAATAAAATTCCTAAATTATTAATTGTAGCAGGCTCTCATGGCAGAAATCTATCAAGGATGTTAACAAAGCAAAGTAAAGACTTTGTAATTGAAGCAATCATAAAACCAGATGCACATGAGAAGGATATCATAAAAACTGCAATAAGAAGTGCAAAAAAACTATGCAAACAAGACGTAATAATCATATGGACAAGTGAACCTCGTATATCACTGATTGACTAATTCATTATGAAAATAGAACACACTAACCCCATTGTCTTGACTAAGCCATATTTGTATGGCATAGAAAAATATAAAAATAGTCGAATAAATAGAGACAACCTGTCTTTTTTCAAAGAATTACACTTGACAAAAATCCAAAAGCAACATGTGATTGAATACAACACAGTCCTCAGGAAATCAAACTATAGTAAAAATGGAAGATATATCAAGGATATTGGAAAGTGGCACCTGGCTAAGGTCATCAATGGGCACATATAAGAGAAATTTATCCGAGAAAATTTTGTCGACGATAAACCAACCCAAAAAAACACTCAACTTTTCGAAATTCAACAAGAAGTGCAAATACCATTCCAAGTGAGGGAGGAAAGAAATCGCCTGAGTATAGAAGAAGAGTTCCAAATATCCCAAGAAGAATGCACTGTAAAAATTCAAAATATAACAGATTCAAATGACTCAGTACCTATGGACAATACAAACAATTTTTTATACCCAAGCTTGTACCAAATACAGTTGTCGCCAGAATGAGAACTTGTGATATTTCCACACAACCACACAAATCGAAAAAATCAAACAATTTGAATATTTTTCATATTAATGCAGAAAGATTAAATAGCAAATATGACGACTTTCTACTATATATGAATGAAAACAAATATTTAGTCATAGTGTGTTTTTCTGAAACTTGGTTTTGTGAATCTGAAATCAATTTGTATCAGTTCAAAGATTTCTACGTAGGCTCAGCATTTTGCAGAGAAAAGGTTAGGGGGGGAGGTACTATAATATATGTAAATCAAACAATAGTTTCAAAACCCGTAGATAAATTAAATGAAATATCTATTCAATGTCATTGTGAAATTGCTGCAGTTGAACTTATTAATCTAGATATGATCATTTTATGTGTTTATAGAAGACCTAGCGGAGATATCGAAACATTTTTTGAAGTGATAATGGAAGTGATGGAATTTATGGACAAAACAGGTAAAGTTGGAGTAATTTGTGGGGATTTCAACATTAATATTTTGATAAAAAATAATATTACTTTACTTATACTAACTGCGACTTGGGGTGTAGCTACAGATGGTAGCTATTGAAACGCAAGGGGTAGCAAAGGAATATAAACATTTATTATACAACAGGGTTACTGGGGAAAGTTATTTATATATACATTGTAACATAAGGGACATTCAATAATATAATAGGGATCAAATAAAACTCTTACCTAAACCATAACTAAACCAATACTTACAGCTAAGGCCAAAAGGGCCTAGCCTATAAGGCTAGCTGAGCGCTAGGGCTCTCTCCTCTACAGGAGTCTATTACTAACTATCTCATCGTTCCATTCCTCTTGTATTTATATAAGGAAATATGTTTATATCATTCGGTCAACGATTTTTCAATTTCAATGTCGGTCGCATATGACAATGAACTTCTATATCGTGGACGAATTATTAAAAAATAAGATGAATGGATCAATCAATATTTACGACAATATACTGACATCATGCGAGGATGAGTATTTCATCTCGAAGGTAATAAAATTAAACATTTCTGATCATTATGGTCAACTATTTTCATATAAAACGACAATGAAGGTAACAAGCAAAGACAATTAGGCCAATCACAAAAAAGGGAAAGATAATCTGATTAGCATGTTATATAATACACACTGGTATAGTTTAATTGATCCAGATAATGTCGAAATTAGTTTTGAAACATTTATACACCAAATAAATCAGTATTATGAGGTATCTTTTCCTGAAAAAAAGGTTAAAATAGGTAGCGATAAAAGCAGCAAAATAAAATGGTTCAACGATGATGTGCGCAATATGAGAGAACAACTACATTCTCTGAAAGATCTTGCCAAATCAACAAACTGTCCGGTTTTAAAGGATCAGCTTAAAATTACTGGAAGAAACTATAAATTAGAGATAAAGAAATAAAAAATCTCAGCAAACACAGAGTTTATTGAAAACTCTAGTAATGAAGTAAAAGCAGCATGGCAGATTATCAATCAGAACAAATCACTAAATGAGCAATCAACGACAGTTTCGGAATGTCCTTCAGCAGAAGACTTCAATGAGTACTTTGTTAATATTGCAGAGAGTATTATCAACACCATACCACATTCAACTATACCAGATCAACTCCATGAACCGTTAAAAATGATAAACGAAGCCCACTTGAATATTTTTGAACCTATCACGCCAGATGAAGTAATAAATGTGGTGAAAAATTTGGAACTATCACATGCACAGGATATGTTTGGTATGAGTAACAGCCTGTTAAAAGTCATTATAGAGAGCATGATTTACCCATTGGTTGATCTTATAAATAAATGTTTCAGACATGGCATATTCCCAAACGTTCTCAAATGTTCTAAAGTTCTATCTCTGCATAAAAAAGGAAAAATTACAGACACGTCTAACTACAGACCAATATCAGGTGTGCCAATTATGTCAAAAATAATAGAGGCTCTAATAAAAAAACGGTTAATTTATTACTTTGAGATGAACAATCTGCTGTCCCCCGAACAGTTCGGTTTTAGGCAAGGTAAATCAACAACGCTTGCACTAGTTAAGTTCGTAGAAATAGTAACAGCGGCAATAGAGGAAGGGAATTATGTTGATGTAAGCCTTTGTGACTTGAGTAAAGCTTTCGATTGTGTAGACCATTATTTAATGAATTTAAAATTGAAATATTACAACATTGGTGATAAAGCTTTAGAGCTCATTGATTCATACTTATGTAATAGAGAGCAATTTTTTGACATATATGGGCAACAGTCAATACATAAAAATACCAATTATGGTGTCCCTCAAGGATCTATACTAGGCCCTATATTATTTATAATCTACATTAATGATATCAACAACCAGTTACCAAATATTGATATTATTCTTTATGCCGATGACGCTACTTTCATAGGCTGTGATAAGGTAATCAATACTGTCCACGGACTTTCTAATGATGTAGAAAAAGCAGCTGACCTATATTTTTCGTCTATTGAACTAAAAATGAATATGGAAAAAACTCAAAAAATAACTATATCAACTAGACAGAGCAGCACAAATAAGGAACCAGTTAAATTATTAGGCTTTCATACTGACAGCAAATTGACATGGAATTCGCATATTGAACATCTGTCAAAAAAACTTTCTTCAAGTTTATTTTTGCTGCGTCGATTGAGAATGTATGTGTCCCATAGTATGATGAGAATGGCGTATTTTGCATTCATAAATAGTCACCTACAATACGGAATTTTGAACTAGGGCCACAGTGCCAACATGAAAACCCTTTTCACACTGCAAAAACAAGCAATACGAATTATATCCGGTGTTGGTCCAAGACTTATATATCCAATATAATTTTCTTACACTACCTAGCATGTATATATATATATCAATGTTTGATCTATGTAGAAGAGCACTTGGATAACTATAAACAAAACAGTGAGTTTCATGATTATGATACAAGAAATAAAAGTAATATTGCTATATCTGCCAATCGACTCCAAAATTCACAACAAGGTATAAACTATTATGGCCCAAATTTCTTCAACAAACTACCTGATGATGTAAAAACATTGAATATAAGAGTATTCAAGTATAAATTGAAACAATATTTAATTAAAAAATGTTTCTACTCCATTCAAGAGTTTACAAATACTTCGATACATGATATATAGATTTTAATTTCCTGCAACTGCCCTACGTTATACAATTGTGAAATGTGTTTTTATTTTTATATATAAATGTGTATTAATGTATGTATACGTTTCTGTCTATAGTCATATATTTTTTATTCATAGTTATTTACATTGATTTATCTTTATTGTTGATTTTTCTACCTTTTTTTTTCTACTCCTAGTTATTTAAGTTGTTTTATCTTTATCTTTTATTATTGTACTTACCATTTAACGAGTGTAAACATTGTACAATGTAGTAACACAATAAACTGAACTGAACTCAACTGAACTGAACTTAAATCAATATTAAGTCAACGATATATTGTTAAATAACGACGATGAAACAGATAGTGAATACAATTCTGTGGTTTAATCGTCATTCAACGGTTCATCGCTTGATAACAGCTGCTTACGTTATCGTTAACAAATAGTGAATAGACCTGTAAATTTCACAAATTACCAAAGTCGTCAATTGAAAAAACAGAAGTCAATATAACAAGGTTTAGTAAGGCACACATTCCTGTGATTGGAAAATGTACATTGAAATGTCTATACAATAACAACAATATAATCAATTTAACATTCATCATAGTTGATATTGAATGTTCTACTGTTCTAGGGCTTCCAACTAATCAAAAAACAAAAGTTATTAAATAGTTATAAAAAATCAAAAGTAATTTGAAACCAGTAAAAAAATAATTAAATAATGATCAAACATGGAAGTTTTTCAACACTTCGCAGTATCATTGTCTTCATCCATTGGTAATGGACATATCTTGGGAAATGCTCTCTTAACTAAGCCACGATTTGTTCGAATGGTGGCTACTCGGCTGACTCCATCATTCCCACGATGCAGCCACTCAACTCGTCCAAGTTTCCATGCTGAAGAGGCAGATGATCATCTTTGATGAGTACCAAATCACCTTCCTTCAAACTGTCCATATTCGTTTTCCACTTTGATCGTTACGGGAGCTCAGATACATACTCCTTACTCCACCTTGCCCAAAAGTGCTGTTTCATTTGCTCTAAGTGCTGGTAGAGTGATAGTCTATTTCTGGGTACCAAGGTGAGGTCAGCTGCTTCTGGTAGCGAAGTTATAGGTCTGCCCACGAGGAAGTGTGAGGGAGTTAACGGGTTAAGATCAAGAGGGTCATTGGATAAAGGAGAAAGAGGTCTTGAATTCAATATGGCCTCAATCTGCACGAGTAGTGTATAGAAATGTTCAAAAGGTAAATGGACTTCTTTTGTTACTCTTTTCAAATGATATTTGAGGCTTTAAACACCTGCCTCCCCAAGTCCTTCAAAGTGAGGAGTATGAGCAGGTATGAATTTCCATTCAATACTTTCCTTTATCAACGAATCAGTTAAGTCCAAGTCATTTTCTTTTAAAAATATTTCCAAATCTTTTAATTCTGAACTAGCAGAAACGAAATTCGTTCCATTATCACTAAATATACAAGATGGCTTACCTCTTCGTGATACAAAACGTCCCAATGATAAGATGAATGCTTCTTTCGTTAGGTCTGTGACTAATTCAAGGTGAACAGCCTTAGTCACAAAACAAACAAATAGACAAACATACGACTTCGAAATTTTACAACCACGGCCTGACCTACTTTTTATTAAGAATGGGCCGGCATAATCCACACCACAAACTTCGAAAGGCATTCTACGAAGAAGACGTTGGGAAGGCAAATTACCCATGATTGGCTTGGGAGGTTTTGCATTACATCGAAAACAACGAATACAAGAATGTACAATTTTTCTTGACAACGATCTACCCCCAATTGGCCAATAAGTTTCGCGGATTGAAGCCAATACAAGTAACGGTCCAGCATGAAGAAGCCTTAAATGTTCGTCTCTCATCAATAATTTTGTGATGTGACTTTTTGACGATAGTATTATGGGTTGCTTTTTGTTGAATGAATATTCTGAATTTGCCAATCGGCCGGCCACTCGCAGTAACCCATCATTATCAATGAAAGCATTTAAACCAAGTATTTTACTGTCTGGATTCAATGGTTTGTCCTTCTCTAGCCTTTTCAATTCTTTGGAAAAATACTCGCGTTGTGACATTTTCAAAATATGCTTCAATGCTGCTTTTAGTTCAATCAATTTAAGTGAACCAACTTCTAGCGTTTCATTTTTACATTTCGCACGAGTATTGCCAAGGAATCTCAGAATATATGCTATCACATGCATTAGTTTACCTATATCAGAAAACCTTTCTATAAAATTGTTTTCAATATGAGTAGTAAATGTTGAACTTATCTTAATTTTCCTCAAATCAGGTAAGGTTAAATTGTTCGACACAAGTTTGTTTGGCCAAAATGAATCGTTTTTGGATAGCCACGGAGGCCCATGCCACTACAGATCTGAATTTCTCAAAATTATTGGACTGACACCTCTTGATAATAAATCATTAGGGTTAGAATCACTTGGAACATGTCTCCAAGTATGTGATGCTGTGATTTCTTGAATTTCAGTAATTCGGTTGGCAACAAATGTCTTTAAACGATTCGGGGCCATTTTTACCCATCCCAAAACTATCATAGAATCGGACCAAAAAATGCATGAATCAAATTCAATTCGTAATGATTTTTTAATTTTAACAGCAAGTCTAGCAGCTATGAGTGCTGCTAATAATTCTAAACGAGGTAAGCAAATCTTCTTAAGAGGTGCTACTTTCGTTTTTGAACAAAGTAAATGTACACAAACGTTTCCTCGCTGATTCGTCGACCTAATGTATGCGAAAGCACCGTACGCTTTTTCTGAGGAATCCCCAAAAACGTGTAGTTCTAAGTTTTTTATATCGCGACCGATTGCATGTCTTTCAATTCGAATTTCATTCAGTAACGGTAGTTGCGTTCTGAACTCATTCCAAGCAGAAATAATGTGAAAAGGTAAAATTTCATCCCACGTGATTTTTTCTAACCATAAATCTTGCAATAAGAGTTTCATTAAAATTACGCAGGGACTTACTTATCCCAGTGGGTCGAAAACCTGTGATATTCCAGACAAAATAACACGTTTTGTAATGTTTGAGGATAGCTGACAATTTATGATTTTATAAGTTAATTCATCCGAATTTGGACACCACACAAGCCCAAGTGTTTTGGCGTTTTCATTTTCACCAAAATTGACAATTTTTGATTCAATTTCATTGCCAGAAACATACTTCAAAACAGAGGGCTCATTTGAATAAAACTTTCTCAAATCAAAACATCCTTGCTTTAAAATATGTGTTATATCTCTACACATGCGTGCTGTATCTTCAATACTTCCACCACCAGTTAACAAGTCGTCTACATAAAAAGCTTCCTCTATTATATTTGGTAAATATGACCGTTTTTCTCTATTTTCTTGAGCTAATTGGAACAAACAACGAACCGATAAAAATGATGCAGATGTAGTACCATACGTAACTGTTGACAATTCATAAGTTTCGATCCGTTCATCGGGATTCGTTCTCCAAAGAATTCTTTGAAGGCACCTGCTGACACGACGTATGTATATTGTCTGAATCGTAACAAAATTGAAAAAAGATCTTGTTGAAGAGTACGTCCGGTAAACTGCAAATGGTTTAGAGAATAACCCGAAGATGAAGGTGATGAGGCATCAAATACGACTCTCAATTTAGTCGTAAGACTCTCTTCACAAAAAACTCCATGGTGTGGCATATAATATGCAATTTTATCGTTATTGATATTGTCAACTTTTTTCATATGCCCTAATTCTCGATATTCGGACATAAAATCATTATAAAGCTTTTTATATTCGATGTTTGATTCTACCTTATGTTCCAGATTCAAAAAACGCTTTTTTGCATGATAATACGATTCTTCTAACAATTCAATTGATTCTTTGAATGGTATAGACACAATAAATCGACCTTCATCTGATCGCTTGGTATTTTTCTTGAAGTGAGCTTCACATTCAATTTCATCTTTCGACAAAACTTTTTCAACTGCACATTCTTCTATTTCCCAAAACCGAAGTAATTGAGACTCAATGTTAGAATGTGGAGACTGAACAAAATTACAAATGACTGATTTCTGCTGAGAACCCATTGGCCCAGTAACTACCCAACCAAATTTGGTATTTTGAAGAATTGGTTTTTTAGCGCCCAAAGATATGCGGCCCTCGCATATGAGACCCCAAAATAAATCCGCACCTAACAACATATCAATTCTTCCAGGTTTAAAAAAGCTTGAATCTGCAAGTTTAATACTGTCTGGTATTGGAAGTTGTGAAACATCAACTTTTATTTCTGGTAAATTACCAGTGATTTCATCGATAACAAAGAAATATTTTGTTGTGGAGAACGCATTATGCATAGACTGCATGTTTATTGCGCATTTAGCTTTAATTTTTGAACAATAATTATTCAACCCCTTAATTGAGACATTAACAATATCTGTTTGCAACTTCAGTCTTCTGCAAAGATCCACAGTTATAAAACTGGATTGAGATCCGCTATCAAGTAGGCCTCGTATGACATGAATGTTATTGTTCCTGTCTAAAACCTGGATGTAAACTGTGGTCAAAAAACATGATTTACCGATACACATGCAGATAAGGTACTACTAGATGTTGACGGCTCAGTTTGAACTTTTACTTGCTCCGGAAAACTAGACACATCATTATGTAATAATAAGTGATGTTTTTCCTTGCATTTTGAACAGAACCAACGCCTACATACCTTGGAATGATTGCCCTTTCTCAAACAATTCAGACATAACCTCAAAGACTTTGCCTTTTCCGTTCGTTCACTTATAGACATTTTCAAAAATTCGCTGCAGTTTTGAATGTAATGTTCTTTTTTTACAAACAACACACTTGGGAACTTTCTGAACATGCCTTGATTAGAACGTTTATCAGCTTGGCTTTGGGCTACTGTTTCGAGTAAATCAGCTCTGGATTTTAAGAATCCTTTCAAATCAACAAAACTAGGTTCATCAATATCAGATTTGAAATGTTCCCATTCTCTGAGTGTCGTACAATCAAGTTTGGTACCTATTAAATAAACCACGAGTGTATCCCAGTGACTTACGAGTTGCTTCAGTTGTTCTAACGCCCTGAGATTCTTCGAAACTGTATCGATTAACTTACGAATCCCATCAGCTGATTCCTTGACCATTGGCACGATATTAAATAATGCCTTCACATGATTATGTATAAGTAAGCGATTGTTATTGAAACGTTCAACAAGAGCATCCCATGCTACTTTGTAATTTGCGGCTGATAACTCTAATGACTGTATCACTTGAACGGCACTACCCCCGAGCGAAGCCCTTAAATAATGGAATTTTTGAACTTCATTAATACTACGATTATTATGAATAAGTGATTCGTAGGTATCACGAAACTCAAGCCAATTATGAAAATCTCCATCAAATTTCGGTATATTAATTGTAGGTAGTTTAATGTGACTCAACTGATTCGATGCTTGAACATCATGAAAAGGGGTGTTTGCAATTGTAAGCCTTGATTTTTTATCACTTTCAAATAATATCTTTTTTGCCATAGCAGTCTGTGAATAAAAAATATTTTCGAATTGCTCCCTTTCTCTGTATTGCTGTTCAAATTCTTCAGGATTAGCTTCATTTTCAATAGAATCCTGTAATTCATCAAATTCTTGTTTTACCTGCACTATACCAGAAATTCTTTCATTTATCTGCATTAAATCAAGAGCAGTAATTTCTTGTATAGGCTTGGTTGTTAACTCATTGACATATTTACTGAATATTGTCAGTTTGGCTTTGCAACCACCTCTTTTTCTAGTATTTCACGGACAAATAATTGCTTTAAAATGCACGAAATTGACCTTGAAAGAATGAATAGCTAAGTACGTACTACATAAATTGAAAGACTATACCCTCTCATGCAAATCGAAACAATATGGAAATACATATGACTCTTGGGAATGATAGGAAAGGATAAAATAGGGACTCACACTTCTCGTTATCTTCTTTCCAGTTAAAATTTCACAATAATATGAGTACAAAGCGATTTCCGTCGATTCTGCTAATGCGGCTTGTCTTTTTTGACGTTTTCTTCCTTCAGCTTTGGCACGTGCGGCTCGAAAGGACCATGTAGAAATTTGTGTCTTTATTGTGCCAAAGAAAACACTGTCTTATTTCAGATGTAAATGTAATTGATTGAAGTAACATATATTACACCTGCTAACAGTAGTCATTTATAAACTTGCTTCTTCAGCACTTCTTTATTTTGACAATTGTACAAATTATAACTGTCTTTCGTTGTTCTGTTTACAGTTGCCATGGAAACCATTCCTAGGAGACTCTTACTGAATGATGATAAATTAACATGAAATCTGAACACGCCTATTGCAGTTTCCTATAAAAGAATCCAGACAACTAGCGCCCACCGTGTAAAATATCATCCCAATCGTCGCCATGTCAGTTGCAATTCTAGGGGATATTTTGTGATCCGGACTGACAATACGCCTGAATGCCCCAGGAGCGTTCAATAAGCTCTAGTAAATCAGAATCTTGTAGCATCGACGCGTCATAGTGACGTACTTGGACATGAGTACAGAGTTGAACTCGGCCCAAGAAACACAACTATCACATGTAACTCTCATATACCAAGAGGTAGTCCGTCACTGTCTATGGAGAATGGCGGCCATGACATGTCCAAGTACGTCACATTTCGTCACAAATGTTCTTTCATCTCTGTCTATCAGAGTCCCCTTTGTCTTATGAGGATTAGACTCTCCTTGTCAAATAACGTAAAGTCTCCTTGAGTTGCCCCAGCATACAGGTCAGGATCCTGACGGCTGTAAGGTGCAGTAGTAGTCAGAATCAACTTGAGGTCCACAGTGAAGGATATAGGCAGGTAATCTTTTAGCTTGATAGACAGTCTTGATACGTTCTAGTAGTTTAATGAGTTATAATGAGATGCCGAGTCATAACTGAAGAGCCTCAGAGTTACGATTAAGAGATAGGACCAATAGACAAATTAGGTTAATATAGGTATTGAAGATAAGGAAAGGAAAGTTCGGTCGGCTTAAAGTATGTTCCTGTATCTAGGAAAAAAACTCTATAATAGAAAGTTTATCATTCAGTTGAGGGGCTGGATATGGGACGTTATACAGACGAGGGTGGTGTCCGCACCCGTTACGACCTTTTTGCCGTCTCCAACCACACTGGCACCCCATACAACGGCCATTACATAGCCTACTAGCGCTATCCATTTTCTAACCACTGGCATGAGTTTAACCCATATCTGTGAACTCCATCGTGACCAAAAAAGCTTACGTCCTCTTATACCAACAGGTGGGCTAAAATAAACTCATGGTGACTTGATTTATTATATTGTATTTATTATTTATTGTATAACTACCTATTCATATTTTTATCCACAATCACCTTATAATTAAAGTTTTATCCACACTTATGAACCGTATAAAGTACCACTTTATCCACTAGTGGAATAATGAAATTACTTTATTCCACAAGTGGAATAATGAAAAATACAAACTTGAGTATCAATCACATTTTACTTATTTTCATCAACTTCACAAATTTTTACAAATGGAGTCGATAAACAACCGAAAATACACAGCAACCATTCAACACCTCCCGTTATTTTTGTATGTTATTTCAATGATTTTTGAGGAGGTGACAGCCGCTGTCAGAGCAAAACGTGAAATCATTTTGTGATGAAAAATTTCTGCGATTCTGATTCTAAATGAATGTGATTGTGAATAAAACGTTGTATTGCATGCGTGTTTTAGATACATTTTATTTGCTTAAGAAATTTAAACGCTCGAGCTTCGCTCTCGCGTTTAAACATTCTTGCTCAAATAAAATGATATCTAAAACACTTATACAATAAATAACTATATATTGATTATACTTCTTCATGATTTGAATATCAAAAGTTCATATGTTGAAATGTAAGAAGCAAGAAGAAAACATAATGAGAAACAATGAAAGAAAACACAAATATTTTGGTATTAAAATATACGTTTTCTTCTAATAAATCCATCAGTGAATGCCTTTTTGTACAAATGCATAAATGTTATTTTCAGCGTTAAAAAAGTATATGTTTCGCCGTGAAAAAAAGACGTTAGAAATCTCAATTTTGTTATTCAAACTATCTTCTATATATGCTTCTGCTACGGAGGCAGATTTCCAGCCACGGTGACGTTCAATGGATGTAATGTTGCCTCCTGCATTGACCAGAAGAGTTACAGAGCTTCTCCTGAAACAGTGACCTGTGTAGCTCTTATACATATCTTTTCCAAGCCATTTTGCAATCAAGCTGGGAATTTCTCCTATTTTATTTATCCCCACATGTTGGAAAACATTTTCCAATCGAATGTTTCAAACATACATACCTAATATGTTACTTTTTGTATCTTAATATAATCGGAATTTGAAACAGTAAACTTCTTGCGCAATAGGTCTTCGTATCAGGTAGTTTAACAATCAATATAGATCCAGCATCTTCATAAGCATCAATAGTAATATGTAATAATTCTCCACAAGCACCGTTGATACCCAAAATTAGGACAACCCACAAATAAAAAATATCGAAATTACTACCTACTAATCTAACAAAATTATGATTATATGTGTACCTTATAAAGTAAAGGACATGGCACTGGATACATGTATTCCTGGGGCTCTACAGATTTTTTTTATTTTTGGATATATCATTCTAGAGAATAAAGGAAACAACTTTTTTAATTAGATTTTTTTCTGGTCCTACAGGGTGAGCTAAAAAAATGGGTTCAATGTCTAATGTCAATTGTTGAAAATATTGTTTGTAGGTTAATTTTTCTGGATTTTTGGGTAAAATATGCTGTGAAAAATATCAATTGACTTTAAATGGTGTGCATACTGTAGTATATTTATGGTCCAATTAACTCTAAAATAATTTAATTATCGAAATACAATGATACAATAACACAATACTCTAATTTACATAAAAATCACGGAACTAGGTATTTATATTCGACTTTCACTTCACTGACTCTGACTGCCCGTCTGTCTGCTGCGTAGTACTTTTATACCCACCGCTAACTTCTTAGAATGCTCCGGAAATTTCACGTGAATCGTCCAGATTCTTTTCGGTGCAAGCGCATCGACAGTCATTCGAGGTCATTCGCTGATTACGTGATTGATCAGGTCCGGCATCGCCCGCAGCTTCGCCACATTGCCATCCTTGGAGTGTGTCGATATTTGTAGGATTCCCCATATCTGCACCGTGAAGTTCGATGGAAGTAACACTCCACAGTCTTCATGTTAGGTCGTGGAATAGGATTACAGCAAACCAAAATCTGGATGCCGCTGGTTCGGAATATCGTCTCCAACATACTTCTTATCTCCAATCCAGCCCATCAATACCACAGGATAATTTTGGGATTGACAAGTCCACCAGATTCTGATCCACCATCGTATCTCTCAGTTGGGTGAGGCTCCTCCAGACATCTTCATAGGACGGTTTATCTTGGGAATGCTTCTTGGTAACCTGGTAACCAAGTAGTAGATGTTCCTCTGGCCCTTCTTCAGCTGTTGCACACCTCCAATTTCTGGATTCTGTTTCCGTAGTGTTTGGAGTTGGCCAAATTTCTTGGAGAACACCACAGCGATGCCTCTGGACATTCGAAGATCTTCTGCGACGCAGTGTGCTAGGGCGTAATCGACTGGTACTTTGAAAAGGTCCCGTGGCTCCTCTCGAGTTACCCCGTGTGACACTTTCTGTCCATTTGAGTATAAGGACATGAATTTCTGGAACGTCATCGCATCCTCTGGTGGTCTGAGGGTGCGGACTTGGTCATGGTTTCCAGCGTAAGGGGCCAACCTGTTGAAATGAACGACCCTGGGTATAACTCTGGGTGGCTTGTAGATTCGGTAAAGAAGGTCATTTTTCCTCTTGATGATCTTGTACGGACCTTCCCATGAATTCCGTAATTTCGGTGACTGGCCACGGCGACGCATCGGGTTGTACAGCCAAACTAGGTCACCAACCTGAAATCCTCCAGCATCGGCATTGATGTCATAAGTCGCTTTCATTCGGTCGCTGGCACTCTGGATGTTCAAGCGAACTCGTTCGTGGATGTCCTCCATTCGCTGCCGGAGTTTGCTGACGTAGTCCTCTCCCGCGGTATCCTGTCCTGGTGGCATCCCAAACTTTAGGTCACAGGGAAGTCGCAGCTCTCGGCCCATTATGATACTTGCAGGGGTTTGGCCGGTCGACTCGTGTACTGCGGAGCGGTAGGCCATCAAGAACAAATGGAGATACTGGTCCCAGTCTTTTTGATGGTCAGAGACTACCTTGGACAAGTGGCGATTGATAGTCCTGTTCATCCGCTCAACCATTCCATCGGACTGTGGATGTAGAGCTGTGGTTCTCGTCTTGCGGATGTTCAGCAGTTGGCAGATTTCTTGGAACAGGTTGGATTCGAAATTTCTGCCTTGGTCCGAATGCAGCTCCAAGGGGACACCGAATCGACATATCCACTCTTTCACCAAGACGTCCGCGACGGTGATGGCTTCCTGGTTGGGCAGGGCATAGGCTTCGGCCCACTTGCTGAAATAGTCCATTGCCACAAGGATGTATTTATTTCCGTGATCTGATATGGGGAACGGTCCGGCGATGTCAATGGCGATTCTCTCGAATGTACTACCTACGTTATACTGACGCATCGGGGCCTTGGGTCGTGTCCGAGGTCTATTGCTGGCAGCACAAACAGCACACTTTCTGCACCAGTCATTGACATCAACTTGACAATTGACCCAGTAGAACCGTTGCCTTACTTTCTGCAGGGTCTTCGTCACACCCAGATGTCCTCCAGCAACTCCATCATGGATCTCTCGGAGTACTTCCTGTCTTCTATTCTTGGGAACCACTATCTGACGTCTGTCCTCCCTACCATCTTCGGTCTCCAATACACGTTTCAGGACCCCATTTTCCAAGGTAAGGGAATTCCATTGGGCCCAGTAGGATTTGACTGCTGGGGAATATCTTGCGATTTCCTGCCAAGTCGGTCTTTGATCACTCTTTTTTCAACCGACGACTAAACCAAGATCTGGATCGCTTTCTTGGTCTTTCTGGACCTCGTTGTCATTCCAGTTGTTGTCAACTGCCGTGGTTCTACAAATCGCTGCTTCCTTCTTTTCTGCTCGTCGGCAGTGTGAGCAGTCGTCTGGGCATGGTCTCCTTGACAGGCCATCTGCGTTCTTGTGGCCGCTCCCTGCTCGATGTTCGATCTCGAAGTCGAATTCTTGGAGTCTTTCGATCCAACGTGCCACTTGGCCCTCGGGGTTTTTGAACTGTAGGAGCCATTTGAGGGCTGCATGGTCAGTCCTTAACAGGAATCTTCTTCCGTACACGTATTAGTAAAAGTGTTCTACTCCCTTGACAACAGCCAATAATTCTCGTCTGGTGACACAGTAGTTACGCTCCGGTTTACTGAGAGTTTTACTGAAGTATCCGATCACCTTCTCTTGCCCATCCTGGATCTGGGACAAGACAGCTCCAAGTCCCACGTTGCTGGCGTCCGTGTCCAAAATGAATTTTCCACTCAGAATGGGATAACTCAGAATCGGTGCGTTGATCAATGCCCCCTTCAGCTTCCTGAACGAGTCTTGGCATTCTTCGGACCACTGAAACTTTGTTTGTCCTTCCGTGAGCCTGGTCAGTGGTTTAGCGATGTTGGCGAACCCCAGCACATATCGGCGATAGTATGTGCACAAACCAAGGAAACTACGTAGTTGGTTTATGTCTCTCGGAATAGGCCACTCCTTCACTGCTCTGATCTTCTCGTCATCCACTGCTACTCCGTGCCCAGAGACAACATGGCCAAGGTAACGTACTTCTTTTTGGAACAGGTGGCATTTCTTGGGGCTCAGCTTCAATCCAGAATTTCTCAGTCGCAGGAATACCTCCTCCAGGTTTTTAACGTGGTCTTCGAATGATTTGCCAACTACAATAATGTCATCGAGATATACCAGACACGTCCTCCATGAGAGTCCTTTCAGAACCGTCTCCATTAATCTCTCGAATGTTGCTGGAGCATTACAAAGCCCGAATGGCATAACGGTGAAATGCCACAGTCCCGAGCTGATGGTGAAGGCTGTCTTTTCTCTATCTTCTGGAGCCAGTTCTACCTGCCAGTATCCACTCTTCAGATCAAGGGTCGAAAGAATCGTGGAGCCGGCCAACGTGTCTAGGGTGTCGTCTATTCTCGGAAGAGGGTAACTGTCTTTCTTCGTCACGTTGTTTAGTTGACGATAGTCTACGCAAAAGCGTGTTGATCCATCTTTCTTCTTCACCAGCACGACTGGAGAGGACCACGGACTGTCGGATGGTTCAATAACTCCATCTTTCCCCATTTCACTGACTATTTTGTCAGCCTCTTCCTTCTTGGCAAGAGGAAGTCTTCTAGCTGATTGTCGGATCGGTCGGGCATCCCCAGTATCAATTTTATGCTGAAATACATTCGTTCGGTCCCCTTTTCCTTGTCCGTTATCGAAGATGTCTTGGTACTTCTTGACTAATTATCTCAATCTGGGCTGTTGGGCTGGTTTAATGCCCTTCGAAGAGAGGGTAACCAATTTTTCCAGTTCCGCTGTCAGGTTGTTGTCTTGACTAACAGTACCATGTACACTCCTGATCACAGAGGAAATTGACGAGCAGTGCCCCAAAACAGTTCCTTTCTTCAAAGTCACTGGGTAATAATTGACATTCATTACCCTTACTGGCACAATTTTATCAGCACGCAGCAAAGTCTTGCCTAGTGCAATCCCTCGTCCAATTTTCTCATCATGAAGCTTGGGCTCGAACATCACCACGCTTCCATTGCTCGCACCTCCGTCCAAGCGAGCCTCAAGTATGGTCTCAGCCCTCTCGGGTACACTTACATCTTCAGCCAGCAGAACACGAATCATCTCTTCACTCCTTCCATGTAGCACCAGCTCTTATCCGTTCACACGTAGAACGCCATCTTTGAAATTCAATTCAAACCCTCTGGAATTCATGATGTCCATTCCAATAATTGCCTCGTCCTCAATGTCCGCTACTAATGCCCGATGTTTCACTTTTGTGCTGCCTAGAATCAGTTCAATCGGTAGCTCTCCATGTACAGTGGCCGGCTCCCCTGTTGCTGTGCGTAGCTTCCAGGATGATGGTTCCATTCTCTCTGGTGTTTTAATAAAAGCAGGTCCAAGGATTGTCCTAGTCGCACCTGTATCTAGCAGCATGGTGCAAGGCTCGTTGTTGATGAGACAGTCTACAAAAACACCATTGTTTTGACGTTGAAGTACAGCGACATATGCGTTGTTCACCGGGGCTTTCTGAGTATAGGCCGACGATTGCCTCTTCTCAACAACCTTCGTTGGTCTCGACCTCTTGAGGGTTGGACATTGACTACGCACGTGTCCAAGTTTCCTACAGTTCCGGCATCTCACTAGTCTTTTCTCAGGCAACATCTCCTTCACGACCTTTCTTATGGCAGCTTCCAGGTTAGTAGGCTCCTGTGGGTTTTCTTCAATAACTCGGACTTTACTCTGGCTTCTGCAGGATTGCTTTGCTGCCTCAAATTCCAAAGCGCGTGCCAGTGCATCCACGAGATGTGTTGGACGAGCTAGTGTCAATGCTTGTCTGGTTTCCTGATCACGAAGTCTATCTAAGAAGGCCTTTTCCGGTGTAGCTGGGTATGTAAGGCGAAACAAGCGTGCAATGTCTGCTTCAAATTCCTGTAAGGATTAGCTTGATTTCTGGCAGCGGTTTTTCAGCTGAGAGTGGTACACATGTTCTAGATGGGTCTGTCCATACCGTAATTCTAGATGTTTGATCAGCTGCTCGTTGTCCTCTTGTTCCTGTGCCGTGAGGGTTTGTAAAATATTCGTTGCTTCTCCACGCAAGGCCAGTGTTAATGCCACAGCTCTTTCTCCTGCATTCCATCCACTTGCTTTTGCTGCAGCTTCAAATTGTCGGCGGTAATTTGCCCATGGTGTTTTTCCATCGAACTGAGGTGGTTTCATGGAGAGCTTTCCTGTTTCAGAACTGATCTTCACATCTTTCAAACCCTTCTGAACATCATCCAAGTTCAAACTCAGTTCCAGCATTGAATTTTCATTGACAGATTCTGTGGTGTGGGTAGTGTCAATCTGGTTTTCCAATTTGCTGATTTTCTCCTTTATTTTGTTAATTTCCGCCTCGAGTCCGCCTTTGATTTCGTCACTAATTGTTTCCTTCAATTTTCCCATCTCTTCTTCAATTTCATCTTTGATTTTCTCCAACTCTGTCTCGACAGTCCCCTTTCTTTCTTCTAATCGGTTTGCTACGCCACAAAGTTCTTCTTTCATGTTCTTCGAGTTTTCTAGAAGCTCTTCCCTCAAACCCTTCGAATTTTCTAGAATCTCTTCTCTCAGACTATTGGAATTTTCTAGCAGCTTTTCTTCCAGATCTTTCGAATTTTCTTGAAATTCCTCCTTCAGAGTATTCGAATTTTCCAGTAGCTTTTCTTCCAGATTTTTTGAATTTTCTAGAAATTTTTCCTGAAGTTTTTCTTCCAAATTCCTCGAACCTCCTTGAAATTCTTCTTTCAGGCATTATGGAACTCATATCTATTCCAGAAACTTCGAATAGAAATGTTTCTGGGTCCTCGCCCTCCTGAACTAATCCCTAGTCTTGTTTGAAGCACGGCCTTTTTACCACTTGTGTCAAGTTCCCTCTCCTCCAGTTCTTGCTTCAATTCCGCAACCTTCAATTCAACCAGGCGAACTTTCCTCGAACACATTTTGTCTTAGTCTATGTCTCACAGTCTATTTCACAGGTCAACAGTCTATTATTATTATTATTATTGTCTACATCACACAGTCTATTTCCCGGACACTAGTCTATTACTATTATTATTGTCTATTTCACACAGTCTATTCCACGGCCACCAGTCTATTATTATTATTATTGTCTATTTCACACGCGAAAATGATGTTCGAAATACACAAACTTTCTACCTACACGAACACTCTTTATTTAAACATCGCACTTCTAACACCACTGTAGTATATTTATAGTCCAATTAACTCTAAAATAAATTATTTATCGAAATACAATGATACAATAACACAATACTCTAATTCACATAACAATCACGGAACTAGGTATTTATATTCGACTTTCACTTCACTGACTGACTGCCCGTCTGTCTGCTGCGTAGTTCTTTTATACCCACCGCTAACTTCTTAGAATGCTCCGGAAATTTCACGTGAAGCCTCGAATCGTCCAGATTCTTTTCGGTGCAAGCGCATCGACAGTCATTCGAGGTCATTCGCTGATTACGTGATTGATCAGGTCCGGCATCGCCCGCAGCTTCGCCACAATACTTACAGGATGAGGCAGAATAAGTGATTTTTCTAAAACCTTTTTATTAACTTCTCGTCCAAGTGTGGGTTTTTCATTGAATTTCTCGAAGTCAAAAGTTGCCCTGAAGTTGCTCGTGTTAACATTTTTGTTTTTAACATGTTTGCACCCGTATACAGTGTGTTTCACTTCTCAAGAAAACACCCTCGTATCTTCCATAATTTTTGACGTAGAGATAGTGCATCTATTAATCCTAAAAATTTCATTGTTCTACGTCGAAAACCACGGAAGATAGGGGGGCGTTTCCATGAGAAGTGGAACCAGTTAGAATTTTTGAGGACAGAATTTTTTTTAGGAGACAGGTGTATTATTTGTAATTTGGGGAGCCTGAACACGAAACCGAAGGAATTTTGGGTCAATTTTGACCTCTAATATAACTATCAAGTAAAATGGGTGGTTCCATCGCTGCTGGCGTGCAGTGTTTATCACGTAGAATTACACCTTTTGTGCAGTGAGTTCATTTTTAGTGTATTTATCGATTCTGAATTTCATGGTTCTACGTCAAAAATTACTGAAGATACGAGGGTGTTTCCTTGAGAAGTGAAACACACTGTATATGGGTGCAAACATGTAAAAAACAAAAATGCTAACACGAGCAACTTCGGAAGAACTTTTGGCTTCGATAAATCAATAAAAAGTCCACTCTTGGGCGAGAAGTTAATAAACAGGTTTGAGAAAAATCGCGTATTCTGCCTCATCCTGTAAGTATATTTGCACACCATTCAAAGTCAATTGATATTTTTCACAGCATATTTTACCTAAAAATCAAGAAAAATCAACGTACAGACAGTATTTTCCACAATTGACATTAGACATTCAGCCCAATTTTTTATCTCATCCTGTAGAGCCATAAAAAAAGACTAATGAAGAAAGTTGCTTCTTTTGACCTCCCAAATGATATATCCAAAAATAAAATAAATCTGTTGAGCCCCAGGAATACATGTATCCAGTGCCATGTCCTTTGTTTCGTGATCAGCATCTTGAATGAATTTATTGATAAAACTTTAGATTTCTTTCCTTGGTATTAGACGCTTTTGTTCTTAATGAGCGGGACCAATTTTAAAAACTTCCTTAAATCAATATTTTCCTTAACATTCAATGTACTTTTCAACATTACGGAGATACTCCATAACGTGGGAGGTTTTATAATTTTGATTTCTTCTCAAAATAGCATATAGGCACATTTTCAGAAACCATTTTTACATGTTTCTTGTCGCACCAAATTGGTTGCGTTTTGTCATATATTAACTAGGATTTGGCCTCGACCTGCCCCACTAAGCAAAGTAACATCTCTTCAATATTTCAGTAACCTTTCATGGTAATGTAACTACTGAAACGGACGTTCAGCAATATTACAAATGGTATATGCCATTATCAATTATTCCAGCTAGGTTACTGCAACATTGCATATAATGTACAGGAAAATTGCAAATGTAATATTAAAAATGACGTCTTATGACAATGTTGCAGCAACTACTGAAATTGATTGATGGATGTAATCTTTTATAATTAGTAATTGCAGCAAGGTTACCGCAACATAGAATATAAATTAGTAGAAAATAACATATTCGATATTATTGTTATATAGTAGCAACTTACCACCAATCTTGTCTATTCCTTTCCATAACATAACAGTAAGATTTCATAAATTACTTTCCAGTAGGTTTGTTCGCTAATGAAGAATTTTTGGATTTTCACTACTTGCTACTAATATTGATAGAAAATGAATGCAATTTTCATGGGAGACAAATCAGTTTTGATATCTTGGAAAAATATCATTCAGAATTGATGTGTCCTCTATGGAAATCAGATTCACCATTTTCTAGTTTTTAGAATCAAGCAGTGAAAACCCAAAAAATCTTCTTCTGAATACCTATTAAATATAGATTCAGTATTTTCATTCGAAACAATGAATAACTGTTTTTTGATATGCCCATTTGAATCTTGGAGGCCAAAAAGACAAACATTTGATAATGAAACCTTTCATTACAATATCACAAAAAAAAAATTAGTACTCATACTTATTAAAATGTCAAAATTTAAAAAAAAATCTGTTTGCCTTATCAGGTACCTGAAACAAAATAATCATTGGATTGAATGTGCATCCTAAATATCGACAACTTGATCTACTACCTAACCATACAAGTAACGTGTTTTTGCGAATCCAAGCCATCACATTTATTTCAAATGCCATCATCTTTGATGCATGGAAATGAATTTCTCACTGCATCTGAAACCAAAATATTATTAATAAATATAATTAGTCAACTCAGCAATTACGGTCTTTTTTCAATAAAGAATGTACAATTGAACTTGTCCTTGATTATGACACTATTGTGCTTACATATTTGCTTTATATTCAAATTGAATTGACTCAAGTTTTAAAATTTGTATAGACTTCAATTCTTTGATTCTGAAATTGTCTTTTTCGCTGGTCCAATTGCAAAACATAGCACAATGATTTGTAAAAAAACGTTCAAGATTTCTGCCAACACAAGACTTTTCATTCAAGCCACCAATATATTTTTGCAACTAAAATCGAAATTTAAAAGTATTCCACATCATTTACTAATGTGAAAGTCGCTTTCAAATTGACACTACTACCAGATTTATTCGCAATATAAGGAGAAAAAACATTTTCCTACTAAACGCAGAATGAGCGTACCAGACCATCCTAACCTAAAATAATAAATGATGTATCACCTTACCTTACATGAAGATGCCTTAAATTTATTAGCATTATCCATTGTGTTGCTTCAACATTCATTGAACTCTTATTCAAAAAACAAAATTGCAGAAGAGTATGTACTTTACTAAGTTAAGAACGAATGAAAGTATCCAAAACGAAACCAACGCAAAGGTACGACAACACGACACACAAGAACAATACAATTTACAATAGAAAAATGGCGCGAGGCGCGTGCTTGTCTGGGATCTGGGTGACTGGGTGCGTCACCCCGTTAGGTGGCATCTCATCAAGACCGGGAAATTCAAAATTGGTGGGTTTCCTGATAGGTGAAATATTATTTCAAGTTTCTTTATACTTACCATTTAAAATTGTCATAGCGTATCATTTTGCATATTTCTGCAATGATGCAATCGAAAACTGAAAATGTATTGTGTTTTCTAAACACTGTCAATATTGTTTGTAGTTAGCTTATGTATGGTTGTAAATATCATGGAATTTCAAACTCAGTGCAACATTGCGATTTGAATTTGTTCGATAGTTCCAAATGTAATTTGCAGTCACATTGTTCGTAGATAGTTTCTGTATTGTGGCATTTACAATGAACTTTCATGGATTATATAACATTGCACTTGAAACTCAATCAATAGTTTGCTTTATAACTTAGAAACAACTTGTCTGTAGTTTCTTCTGTTATGTTAAAAATTAAATATAGCATTGAGCCTTACGCAACATTATATTATCATTATACGATTGCAAGCCATACATAATGTAGTGGCAATATTTTGTAACATTACATGTTTAGTGAGGGGGTCTCGGCCAAAAATGAACACTCTCATGTGCCATTAAAAAACACTTATGTTACGCACTTGATACAAAAGTAACTATTTTTGCAGGATACAATTCGAATAATTCAGATATGTAATTGGAAACTAAGAAATTGAGTCCTTATAATATATAAACTCATAATTTTGCTTGTTCAACCGATTGACTTTTCGAATTCAGAAAATTCAGATCATTCAGTTGTCTTTGTCACAAACCGGTGAAAAGTGGAACGCACAAACGAAGGTGAAAAATTAAATGCACAAACAAGTATGATCTTTTGAAGGAAAAATTTTCATTTTTGGAATAGACTGGAGGTTTCAGATAGTAATTAGTCCATCCACATTATTTATTCACATTATTATTCCTGAATTCGTGCGTATCCCACAAAATATGCTATCCTACTCTTTGACGGCGCCATACCCTCCTTCACATAGCGTAAGCCGCAAGTTCCCGGTAAAACCCACCCCAAACTTCTGGCTGCACCAGGGTACGGAATCCTTCGTTCCCTCCTGTTCTCCCGATCGAAAATGCGAATTTGTGACGTAACACTGCCAGAAATGATGGACGGCTGACAGCTGTCTGTCATCAACTCTACTCAATCGGTCAGTCGTCACACAAACATTGATCTTCATTATTTGTAATTCTTGTCACTGTTCTTGAAAGCACCTCAGTCAATACCGATTCCATCAGATCCAGTGGCGCCGAGAGTTGAATTTTTTTGGGAAAACTGTTCAGATGATTCTCGAATAAACGTAGAAATTAGAAATGTTTTGGTGAAATTGGCTTACCTTCCAGTACGATGTCTGTCATGTGTTCTACGTTGACAGTTACTATCGCCTCAACCTTTCTTATGCTGAGAGTTAGGATATACAAGGGTAGAAAGAGTGATATTTTGGTAATATTACCAAAACTCGACAATTCACATTTTGTCCAATCACTTGTTTCGACAAAATTCAAGTCATTAGTTTCTCTGTGGTTCTATATGTTTTTAAGCGTTTGTTCAGAGCGTTCCGAGATATCCGCGAAATGTTCTGTTATTTTTTATCGTATTTTGGTAACTATACATTTAGAGAAAAAACTATTGCATGCAAACTTGAAACAGACAAAATTTACTTTATACAGGGTGGGGCACCGAAAACGATACAGATCGAATATCTTCAAAACACATGTGTTGTGGAAAAAAGGGGACATCTTCCTATCATAATCTCAACTATCATACCTCTTCCCCCACCCCTTGGTCACCATCACCCAAACAATTTGAATAGGGAAAGTAGTGAGTATGTGACACATCATTGAGAAGGTAATTTCATAAGGAATTCAGCCATGTCAATTATCGCTACCTAACTTTTAATTTTGGCGCCCTCTTGCAGGAAAACCAACTGTTCCAAATTATTAAGTACTTTATTTGCAAGCTAATTTGACATAAATTCGGTAACAATGCATTATGGAATTATTCTAAGGAAAAAACCAAAATGGAGGACAATATTTGCAATAATGATCCGATTCGATTCAAAATTGATGTGGTCGTTTTCAGGGTCGGAAACTATGATTTCTTTGTCAATACAAAAAGAAACAAGATGATTGCTCCAAGATGGCGGACAAAATTTTCTAATTATGGTCCGATTTGAATCAAAATTAGTTTGTGGGTATTATCAGGGTCGGAAATTAGGATTTTTTTGTCGACACAAAAAACAAGTTGGCGGACGAAATTTATAATTATGGTTCGATTCGACCTGGCACCGAAAACGAATTCTTCATGTGTTGTGAAAAAAATATGAAAGCACGTCGATTTTAAATCCAAGGGAGACATCTTCCTATCATAACCTCAACTATCATACCACTCTCCCCACCCCTTGGTCACTCATACAATTTGAATGGTGTGACACAGCATTAAGAAGGTTTCATTTTGGCGCCCTCTTGCGTATTGCAACTTATATTTGATTTTAAAGCTAATATGAACAATTAACGAAAACAACAAAAACATTGTATGAACTCACAAATTGGAAAATTTTGCATAAATTGCTCAGAAACGTCAGACAGCGTTTCGAGACTAACTTATACTCATGTATGGCAGTTCATGGCGAACACTTTGAGCATCTACTGTGAATTATTGTAGTTTGGAATGATTGGATTTGAATTTATGCAAGGATATCCAATTTTTAAGTTTATGCAATGTCCAATTTTTTTATTTTTCAAAAATCTTTTATTCCACTTCTCCTATTAGTTAGTATGTATGTGTGGGACAAATCTTGCAGCAGACTTTTGACCCACTTCTAGATGTCCGATCAACTTGAACTTTGATAGGTGTTCATAATTGCGATGACAATGCATTATGGAATATTTGTTGAAAAAAAAACTGAAGTGGCAGCTTCAGGATGGCGGATGAGATTTGTAATCATGGTCTGATTCGATTCAAAATTGGATTATGGGGGTTTTATATACAGATTTTCAGCATGGCTAAAAATAAATGAATTGAATTGATAAAAAAGCTTTTATACAAATGCGATGAAAAGAAAACAAATATTTTTATAGATGTGTGACGTAGGTTATTCTGTGCGTAACATATTCAAAAGTTTGCCGAGAGTACAAAATGAGTGTTCTTGCGCAGTAAAGTTTAGATTCTGTTACACACAGAATAGCCTAAGTTGTATAAAAGTTTTTTTATCAATTTAATTTATTAATATTAGTCATACTGGAGACTTGTTAAACCCCCATATACCAATTTTGAATCGAATCGAACCACAAATACAAATTTCTTCCACCATCCTGTTTTTTTGCATTGACAAAAAATCATAATTTTCAACCCTGAAAATCCCCACATACTAATTTTGATTCGAATCAGACCATAATTACAAATTTCGTCAGTCATCTTGGAGCCACCATCTTGTTTTTTCGCATTGACGAACAAATCATAATTCTCGACTCTGAAAACCACCACATATCAATTTTGAATCGTATCAGACCATAATTGCAATTCTTGTCCGCCATTTCGGAGCCGCCATTTTGTTTTTCCTTTAGAAATATTCCATAATTCGTTTTCACCGAATTCATGTCAAATTAGTTTGTAAATCATAATTTGGAATACGGAACAGTTGTTTTTCCCGCAAGGGGGTCAAAATATAAAGTTGGGTGGCGAAAATTGACATGGCTGAATTCCTTGTGAAATTATCTTTTCAATGATGTGTCCTTATTCAAATTGTTTGGGTGATAGTGATCAAGGGGTGGGACGAGAGGCATGGCAGTGCCGTCCTAAGCAAAAAAGCCGTATCTACAAAAAATTTGAATATGGAGATATTGGTTTCTGTATTCTTGAAACACTATAGATTTAACTTTCTCCGAAGAAAAAATTACGTAAACTAGATTTAAATAGCCAAAGTTAATCAATCATTTTGCCTTTAGTACACAAGTTGAAGACTTGTCGTACTTAAGATGGTCGAAACTACAGAGCTTCAGCTTCAGAGTTTTTGCAGATACGGCTTTTTTGCTTAGGACGGCAGAGTTGAGGATATGAAAAAGGAAGATGTCCCTCTTGGATTAAAAATCGACGTGTTTTAGCATTTTTTTCACAACACATGCGTTTTGAAGATATTCGATCTGTTTCGTTTTCGGTGCCCCACCCTGTATATGTTATTCGAAGATTTTGAATGTAGGACTACGTATGTAAGGAGTTAGAGCCATAACTTGGTTTTCTATTCGGTACCAAGATCGATTTCTCTTTCAGTCAAATGATTATGATTTGTAAGGCACAAATCCAAACTGTCATGGAATATTATTCCCATAAATGGAGTGCAGCCCCTGAACACATACTGAAACTATTGGATTTTGATGAAATTGGTGATGCTGCGCTTACCAGCTCGGTCTCTTCTCTGGAATACCTCAAAAAGGTTGGCGATCTGTCTCTTTTTTATAGATATTATCACGGGCGATGCTCTTCTGGAATATCATCGGGACTGGCCCATCGCATTCAGTCTTCACATCCCTTTGTCGCCACTTTGAAGACATGTCGAACATCTCTTTGATAGGGTTCGTTTTTTCAACGAACGGCAAGGCTTTGAAACTCACTGCCTACAACAATATGTCGCTTTGGCCTGTCGAAGTCCTTATGCGTTTTGTAATAGTCATCTGGTTTTCATAATCTCTAAAATACAACAATTACTCATGGAAGTCCTCAAATACTATAATAATGTCATAGGATAATAAAATTATATTGAAAATGATTTCATCAGAAATTGTTGTATGGCTAACAAAACACAATAGGCGTCACTATATAAGCTCATCTGACATGCGGAGTTCGTCTCAATACTGGGACTCGTGTAGAGACGTGCAGCCCACGTGTCCCCCCACTGTATCTTTCATGAAATCGCGTATAGTTTTGAGAATATTAGACAACGGTACCCAGTCTACCCTTCTATAATGTTGCCCGACCTACCCAAGCACTGATGACAGACAAGAACCTTGAAACTTGTCTGCGAGATATCTGTCAGTTGTAGTTGAATGTCTATCGTGGTATTGGCCAGCCAGGGAAGTAGTACTTTGGGATGCGTGGAGAAAGGGGTACTTCGGCGTCGTCGAAATTATTCGTTTCATTCAGTTGAATTAAAATTTCGTATTTTATACAATAACTCTGTTATTTGACGTAACCTAATCTCGTTGTCACGGTACAGAAAAATTGTTCTTCACGTGATACTTTTTCTTTTTCCTTCTTCCATGGCAGAAAAAATAATCAAAAATCTCTGCTGAAATTGTAAGAAAAACCTGATGAAACCTGATGAAAGTAATTACAAAAATATGTCCATTTATAGTAAGAATATATTATTCAGTGTTTTGATTCACTGGAATGGAATATCAAAATTTGATATTAATATTTAAATTTATATGACAACTGAAGAAATAGCCATAACCCTGAACCCTTTCACCCCTGAACTATCTTTTAGACAAATCTAAGGGCCAATTTATTCATCATTGTCTTTATCATAGTCCTAATAACAGTCACTGTCTCAATCATAAAAAAATTAAAACTGTACATTTCAGTAGGAGCATTTTTATGCAATTTCTTTAGTTTTAGTCTCACATAATCATAAGAATTTGACCTTCAAAGTTGGCAATTTTCAATATTTATGCTTATGATTAAGAGGAGATGCACAATGCGCAAGTGCGTCGATACCTATTTGACAAATGACAGAAATAAGTATTTGTTTCGACTTGTGATCCTTGCTATTTCTTATTGCTTAATGTGTTTCAGAAAGAAAAAAAATTGGCAGGAAGAGGGAACTCTTATTGAAGTGATTGAAAAATGTTCCTACCTTTGGGATAAAAAGACACTAATGACAGTGTTGTAATCTGTCAATTTTTAATTATCTATCTTGTGACTATGATGCATGAATGGAATAATTTCTTAAGACAACGACTAAGACTAGGACTGAGATAATGATTATGACTATGGTCTATGATAATGATTTGTTGCACATGCAACTACAAAAGTGCAGTCTCATTGTCCCTCAATTACTTAATTAATGTCTTGTACTATTGGTTATGATGATTGATGTGACAAGTGAGAACAATAAAACCACTATTTATTTACTTTGATGAGCAATATTGTGGTGACAATGTCCTCTAGAATTAGAAAAATTTTAGACATGGTAAAACAGAAATCTTTTTCGGCAGAAACCAATAGCAAGTGTTTAACTATACCTACTTAATGTTGATTAACTTTTGCAGGGTGTTTCGCAGTGTGAAAAACAATAATCCTCTTTTAGAAGTACATTATTATCGTTATTTTGTTTACAGAAAATGACAATTCTGTTTATTTCCCAAGAAGGTGATAGAGATATAAATAGATGGTTGATGAAATTGAAGACATAAAATATAAACGTAGACTTTGAAGCTGAGAAAACGAATTTTGGTAGTTTTATGTATTCATTTAGATTCTTTGAAACGTCAAATAGATTCCATGGTTGTACATTTTTTGTTACCTATAGTTCCGCTGAAAAATGGGTTAAGCTAGTGAATGTTTTGAGAATTGAGAGTTTAGTGACTCAAAATTTTCAAAAATGTGTTCATATAATTTTCAAATAAGTTACGTAAAAGATTGTAACATTTACCATAGCTTTAACACAGTGAAATCTTTTTAAATTTTAACAGTGATCTTACACTTTTTGTCAAAACACATTGCTCGATATCTCACGATTTTGACTACCCTCTTATGCACGCGCATCCGCGCAATTGGTAACTGAATGATATACAGGGTGTCCCAAACTCGATGGACTATTAGACTTTTCTGGAAAGAGGGACTTGGAACTATTTTGAAAATTTGGTTTCTTGGATAATTGGTTCTGCTCTGTCGATCTAAAATGTTTTTAGCGCTGCGGCGTTGCCGCTTCTATCGAAAAGTAGCAACAACTTTTATATTTCAAATGGAATACCCTGTATATTATTACATTTTCGCTTTGCTATTGTTTTTATATTATTTTTATATGATACTTCCCTATACCTATCCCCAGTGGTTTTCGAGAAAATCATTAATTTCCTTATTTTTTGTGCGAATTATAGCTTCAATTGAATGTTTATTATTGCAGTATTTGGATACGTAGAAAGCTGAAATTTTGGATGTAGAGGAATTCGTTCTATACAGGGTCGTTGAAAATTTGTGATTTCACGGAAATATACAAGTAGTGAAAAGTGCATTTTTTTTCAAATGGAACGCACTGTATATCATCAGACATTCTGGAAGAAAATTGAATTTTCTTTCAAACGATGTATCATGTGCCTATAAATAAAGTTGTATAAACTAAAGACGATTTGATCTTCACACACTTTTATTTCACTACGACATGTTTCGCTATCACAGTAGCTTCTTCAAGTGATTATACAATAAGCTACGTACATCCATTTATATACCCTGAACATTAATTACAACTAAAAACACACTTAACCAGACAGTTGATAATTCTAATTAACAATGGTATACCTGCCCTACCTGCATTAATAAAATTGTATCCGAGATGACAAAAGTAAACATTCTAGTCTTAAAATAACAATCAAGTGAAGGAATTTCTATTCAAAAACATTAATTATAACATAACTTAGCAGATTGATTATAAGACTATATGCACATTAGTTCTCTCTAAGAAAACAAATTCAACAATGGTGAATTATTCAAATCAAGTTGGTCATTGAGTAGTAGGTTTGTATTTTTAAGTTTATTTATTTCTAATGATTCTAAATGATTTAGCTTCAATCCTTTATTTTCTATGTGTAAAATCTCGAATTCTTCATCAAAAGTGTGATTTTCTTCTAAAAGATGATTTGAATATATCAGAAATATAAATAAAGTATCAGGCTTCCGAAATAAAAGCAAGTTTTCTATAAAAATTGGACTATTTTGCCATATTTTGTTCTGGGTAGATAAGAAATGCCATAGAACATGTCATTATGAAAATTCCAAAATTAGCAAATTGATAATCGAACGTTTGCGCTTTCATTAAAGTAAATTTGATAAGAAAAGAATCCAAATGGAAGACAAGAATTATTCAAATGAAGTTTTGATGAAATTGTTCATTCTTCATGATGAATGTGATGAATTATAGCAAGAACATGCAAAATGTTGTACAAATAATGAGTAATGTACAACCCAGATAACATCGATCTTCCTGAAAAGTAACGGCCGACTATGTGAAATTACGGCACTTGAAAGAAGTGCTTCAGGAGTACTTCAGAAGTGACTTTTATAGACCACTATCCAATTTATTTTTTGCAGATTGTGGCAAGATACTTGTGAAGCGCTTTCAAAACTTATTTCACAAATATACATTTGAGAGTTCCGATCCGTTGCTGGCTAAGTGCCCCGGCCGTTGATGTCATATTTGGAGACTGCGCACTGACGTCTTCCAATGTTCTTTGTCGTGTATTCTGCAGGTGGTCATATTGGATAATTTGTTGTTTGGCGTGTTTGGTTTGGTTCACTGCGATGCTGTGTGTAAATTCATGGTTATTTGTGCGGTTTATCAGGTTTATCCTTTCCACTTTTGATTTCAAAAACTGGGTAAGTACAACAATTGAGTGAGTTACATCACCTCTAATTCCTAGTGTATAAATCAAATACAGTCGAAACAAAAGTTCTGCAATCAAGAAAACATACTAGTTGAAATAAGGAATTGTGACTGATGCTCATTGATGAAAACATGAGTAACGTGAAGACGTGAAGTAAACATCTTATTTCAATGACCAATTTCTTGATATGTCGCACAAGCACCTATTATATAAAGAAGTATATAGTTTTTCGCATTTTGACAAAAATTATTTTCTACCTAATTTCTGAATATATGGTTTCATAAATAATTTTTATTCAGAAAAATTTACCTGCGATTGAGTAGTAAACAGATAAAACGAAATTTTCAAAAGAATGTTTTGCATTGAGATGTTATAACTGGAAAATACCTGTGTTGTGAAATGTCGAATTTAGTTGAGTAGGTACCTAGTTTATAATAGTTCTTTTTGCTTTTCAGGTTTACTGCTACTCACCAAAGTTGAGAATATTGGTGATGTCACACAAAATTTTACTCTAATGTAGAAATGAGTATATAAATCTTGGGAAATTTTCTATAAAACAAGAACTCATTCTCAGCTGGACAACGAGAAGTTTGCCTTCATGGTAAGATTAACATAATTGCTACCTTTTTGTACAATATTTGAATTTGTTACCAAATCATTTTTAGTATTATTCATTTCAGTGTAACTTTTTGAAGACAGTATGTGGAAAAGATTCAGTTGACACTACAGGGAGGATTTTAAACCAAATCCAGGCTCGGCTGTCAGTAACAATTGGACAAGAAGAAATAATGAAAATAAATTCAGTTATTCACTGACCGATATAATAAAACTAAATGGGTAAGAATATTTTTTCATGTTTTTCTTAGCTTGAGTCAGGTAGTGGCGGTAGCGCCATTCTATACTTGCATATTTAATAATTTAGCTGTATGTTTGTTCAATATGAAATTGAAATAATTTCTTAATATGACCATTTTTCCATTTTTTGTTGTGGAAATGGGTGATGACTATTTTGATTTTACTTTCAGTGAGGAGAACCCATTATCTGAAAATACCACTCAACAACAGATGGAACATACCTACCACCAGATTATTTTTACGGAATGCATCAGATAGAGACGAAGGAAGGGACAGAAGAAAGAATCCTGAAAATGATTAAAATTATGACTTAGGGTTATTATTGGGAGTTGATATCAGGAGCAATTAGGATTTTTTTTCTGATCTGCAGGACTTCAAGTAAGCTACAAATAGTGAAATTCATTGATCAATTAATCCTGTGATTTCAAAAATTGTAATAAAAAAATGTTATGAATATAGTGGAAAGTACATAGAAAGTACATAGTATTTTAGTTAGGAGTATTTCCAGTTTTGTAATTCACTAACACATAAATATATAAGTATGTGAATTTAAATTCAAACTATTGTTTATTTTTTGGTTATGAATGCTAATTGCAGAAGATAAAAGTTTTTGTTCTGAAAATTTCAACAAATTAATTAGTGGAAATTAACCCAGCAATATTATAAGATGAAATGTAACTAAACATTTTTTCTGTCAATTCCAATAATTTTTTTTTCATTGAGGAAATTTTGTCATGTGGTAACTTTCAGATTTATTCTGAGATTAAATATGAATAAATGAAAATGAGTTGAACTCAACTTTTTTTTCTCCTTGAGACAATACACATTCAAATACAAATTAAATTTTCAATTAGAAATGCAGAATTTTTAGAATTTTTTTATTTGGTGTAGTTTTTTTTATTATGATATTCATTCTATCCAAATGCAAAACAAAACCATTTTTAGTACAACATAGGAGCGGTTCATTGTGAAGTTCAAAAATTCATGTTTGTAAAATAATGATAATTTTTATCGATATCTAATTACACAATATGGTGTATTATTTGATACATTGCTTTATGTTTAAATAAATATGCGTTATGTTGATTTCAGTTTTTTTTTTCAAGAATATTGAGTTTGAGTACCTGGATTCTAGCTATGGAAACATGTAATGAACACGTGTGATTTTTTAGACTCTTCCAGAATGAATTTTAGTAAGAATAAACATATTCATGTCAAAAATTATATACAGGGGGGTACATTTTGGCATATTCAAGCTTGATTTCATTTGAACATCATGAATTTGTCGAAATGTATATAATTTTTAACTCGAATTTTAATTTCTCCTGAAAAATTATAATCATGGTGAGGTTTACGAATTCAGCTATGTAAAATTAAATGCTTTAGAAGTGCAATTTGAATTACTGTCAAATGAAGAAACATCAATGTTTGAAGCATAGTTGACCGGCATCAATCGTGCACTGATATTTGTTGGCAATGAAGCACTTTTGAGGTACTTCGAATTGCCGGTAGAATGTATCACGGGCGGCTAGCGGCCGCCTGGACATCGGGATGCCGGATAAGCATTATTTTCAAGTGCCTGACCAGAACTTGAAATGCCGGGGAACGATTGCTTTAAAAACGCCGGGCCAACCTTCAATGTCATCAGGAAAGGCATTACAAACTCAATAGCTTTTTTGAAGACCTTGGAGATGAATCATTTTTTATACTCTTTCCGACAAAAACAAAATTAAATCAACTGTTTGTCAAACCTCTTTCCTTTTTTACAGCATACTACGGATTATTTCAATTGGGAAATATTACCTATTTCGAATCGTTATACTGGGAATTGAATATGATGGATTATAATGCATATTGAAATGCAGGTATTTCGAATTTGTTTTATATTCACTATCAGTGAAGAAACATGATTTCAAGAACACGCAGGAAATTCAAACCACAAATGAATAGAAAAAAAAATCAGAAGAATCGAACGGAATTATGCTGTGTTTGGGAATGTTGAGGCGCCAAGAGGTGATCCTTCGAAACGTATTGATTCCTGTGAAAGGATTTCAACATGGACTCCAAAGTGGAAGTTCCAAATTTCCTTCAGAAAATTTAATGGAAAATATTTGATTTATGAAGGGGCAAACAGTTAGGAACTTTCTGGCAATATGCCGCTTCATGTATATCGAAGTTATTGGTATCAGTTGGACGGTGCCTCCCCTCACTGTAGACAAGAAATGAGCAGAGAACTGTCTACAATCTTTGAAGATCGGTGGATTAGACGCTTGGCCACCGCGATCCCCAGATCTAACTCTTCTAAATTTTCACATTAAATCAAATTAAACAGCACTTCGAAAATGGACGATTTCAGGATGGCCACAAATGCTTTTCTGGTTGAATCCTCTGACAATTTTTAGACCTTTACTGATTGGTTCAGGTTCGAAACGATTACAATTTTCAAGTATAAAGAATCACGATACATGAATCAAATCAAATCAAATCAAGTATACTTTATTGTCTGAAGAACATAATTCTTATTGACAAAGTCACATAAAAGAAAATACCTTACAATAATTATTGTGTTTCCACATATAAATACAATATATATATATATATATATATATATATATATATATATATATATATATATATATATATATATATATATATATATATATACATACATACATACACATACATATACGCATACATACCATACATGCACAACAAACAGGTACAAAATAAATGATGAATTAAAAACAACATATTATGCGCAAAAGTAAATAAAATAGAATTGGTACGATATTTTCACCGTAATGGTCAACTACAAACAAGTAAAAATATAAAAATATAAAAATATAAAAATATAAAAATATAAAAATATAAAAATATAAAAATATAAAAATATAAAAATATAAAAATATAAAAATATAAAAATATAAAAATATAAAAATATAAAAATATAAAAATATAAAAATATAAAAATATAAAAATATAAAAATATAAAAATATAAAAATATAAAAATATAAAAATATAAAAATACCAGTACAAATTGAATAATAAATAAAAATACATCATAATTGGCACACAGGTAATTAGAATAAAAATTTATAGAAAATTTCCATCGTCAACAAAAAAAATGTATAAATATAAGATTATGAAAAAAATAAAAAAATATATACAAAAAATTAAGTACAAAAAGTAAGTAACATTTATGTATATATTTATTTATTTATTAGTCCAGTACACTACAGAATTGTAATAAAATCCCAAATGGTACATGAAGTAAGTTTCAGATAAAGAAACCAGTCAAACACAAACTAGAGTTGAGTTATAAAATTAAAAAGTTGGAAATGGACAAATGTATTTACCTAGAGATCATTAAACCCATTCATTTCTCTTATTCAAGTACTTACAATACAGAATTTTTATAAAATACCAAAAAGAAATTTCAATAAAAGAAAAACATTCAAACACTCGAATATAGTTATACACCTAAAGAAATCATTATTAATGTACTAAGAGGTAAGTAATATATCTAAAAATAAATACACAATGACTTATCAGAAGTCTTTCGAACAATGGCAAGATTATGTTGTCTAACTGCCATTTTTTAAATTTATAACGTGAAAGATGAAAAAGATCAAGTTCTGAAAAATGCATATTGAAAATTTTCTGAAGTCTACAACTGATAGCCATCGAACCATAATTTGTTCTGTGGAACCGTGTGCCAATTGAAAAAATACGATTCAGCTTCTGGAGTTAACAGAAAGGCAGAAATGGACAAATTAAAAATATCCTAGGGAATTTTATCTGTCATACTGAAAAACGTACCAGCGTAAAATTACCTAGAATATTTTATTGTTGACAATATCATCATTAGTACATTGATTCTCATATCCGGGAACATCCAGGAATCTTTCTAATTAAAAATTGTATCCATTCCGACCTTGAACCACATCAGAAAAGGCCTGAAAAATGTCAGTCAATTCAACCAAAAAATCGATCCTGGTAACACTGAATATGGGTACTGGAATCATCCATTAGCGATTATTATGACGTCCATTTATTCATTTATTGAAATAAAATTGATTTGTGAATCATGAATTCTCAACAGACACACGTTTTTCAGATACCCTGAATGAGAGATAAAATTATCATGGAGTTGAAAAACCGAACCAGCATACTTTGGTATAATTTTCGGTTCATGCAATAATAGTTTTGGAAAAGACTGATGTGACAAAACTACAAAATATCAATACACAATGAACAGATACAAATATGGGACAAATTCGACAAAAGTATTCCATTTTGATTCTTTTCTGATTAAATTTACGGTCATGAACGCGCAAACGTTTTATTATTAATGTACTAATTTTCGAATTTTCGTAATGACATGGTTCCATCGCATTTCATATCTATACCAAATACAAAATATGGCAGAATAATCAAATTTTTAAAGAAAACTTTCTTTTATTTCGGAAACCTGACTCTTTAGTTATAGATCCATGATACATCATTTGAAACGAAATTCAATTTTCTTTCGGGATATCTGATAATATAAAGGGGGTTCCATCTGAAAAAATGCACTTTTCAATAATTTTGTATCCATCGGTGAAATCATAAATTTCCAACGACCCAATATAATGAAGAACTAATTTCCCTAGTCATGACTAATAGGTACACAGGACATAGTCAAACTACATCCAAAATTTCAGCTTTCTACGTATCCAAATACTGCAGTAATAAACATGTAATTGAAGCTATGCTTCGCACAAAAAATAAGGAAATTGATGATTTTCTCGAAATCCACTGGTGATAGGCATATGGGAGTATGAAATGAAAATGATCTTAAAGCAATAACAAAGCGAAAATTGCAATAATATACAGGGTATTCCATTTGTAATATCAAGGTTGTTGCTACTTTTCGATAGATGCGGCAACGCCGCGGCACAGAAAATATTTTAGATCAACAGAGCAGAACTGTTTATCAAAGGAACCAAATTTTCAAAATAATCCTACTTCCCTTTTCCAGAAACGTCTAATAGGCCATTGAGTTTGGGACACCCTGTAGGTTATCATTCAACACCTTTTTCTAAACTATTTCTGTTGATATTTCAAAACATCGATCGAGATTCTCTCAACGATAGTCGGCAATATTAAATCGCAGATGTTTCTGTTCATTATCACACCCGCCACTGGTTGTGGTCCAGCTATCGAAGATAACGGAGACTGCGTGATGAAGAACTTACAGAATGGCCGTTGTTTGCGCGGTTCCAGACAACCATCTTCCCCATTTTAATCAGGATCGCATGACTTCGAGAAGGTGTGGGTTTTGCGATGACAAGCTCGCTTGCCTACTCGATCTGCTATGTGTGTTGCCTGAACGATAGGCGAAGTAGTCAACGTATTTGGAAACGTGTCCGTCACAGCTATTGAATCAATTTTATAATTGTAAAATGTACCTTAGGCCAAGCTGTAGAGTAGATAAAAATAAGACGCTCTTTTCACACAGAATAAAGGACGCAAACGGCCTATACTACTTTTTATAAGATAGTTCGTAAATGAAAACCCTGGTATTTGCCCCAGCAAAATCGCTTTGTGAAACAAGAAATAGTAAAAAAAATAACAACTTTTTTGCTTTTGTATGATTATCTCAAAAGGTATTGGAGGATTCGTTTTACAGTCAATAGAACTTTTGTAGAGAATTATAGAACCAATAAAATGGTTCCTTAAACGACCAGATCGGTGCATATCTCACTGAGAAAATCCGGAAAAACCTCGAAAAAGAGACCACTTTTTTAAAATTCATAATTTTTATAAATCTGAAGCAGGACATACAATATTGCGGAAAGCGATAGATAAGTGGTTCAACTGTACTCAGGATGGTTTCTGTCCAATATTTAGTTTTTGTACAATCGCGTTATAAACAATTTAAGGGCAAATCTTTTTAAATGCGCCGATTTAATGGAAATCATCTTATTCAAATTCTCTGAACGGCATTTGGAAGTAGATATCAATATCTACAATTTTTTAATTTTGAATTTTCACCTGAAAGGTGGCAAATGCATTGAAAATGTCAATGAAAATTACTATAAATGCTTCAAAGAGCACCCGAAGTCGCCAGAACTCAACTCGAGTTAACTTCAGTTCGACTCTGGTTACTTCGGACGCACTTTTCAACACATTTCGCAACTCTCAGGTGAAAATCCACAATATACAAATTGTAGATATTAATTTCTACTTCTAGATGTCGTTCACAAAATACGACGATTTCCCTTAAATAGGTGCGTTTAGCAAGATGTTCCTTTAAATTGTTCATAGGAATAGACTGGTAATGAAATTAGAAAGCATTGGTATTATTGGAAATGCATTAGCATGGCTTGTAGATTACCTAGAGAACAGAAAACAAAAACTTAAATTGAATAATATTTTATCAGATGAAATATTGAATGAACAGGGAGTCTCCCAGGGTAGTGTACTTGGCCCGTTACTATTTCTTATATACATTGACGATGTTGTGAAAAATGTTGGAAGGTGCTCGGTGCACTTATTTGCAGATGACGCTCTGATTCACTTCTCTAATTCAGATATCTTGGCAGTGGTAGAGACCGTGAATAAAACTCTGGGAAATGTTTACAAATGGTGTTGCGCCAACAAACTTAAGATACTTAAATACAAGCAAAACTAAATTTATGATGATAAGTAATAACAAAGAATATAATAAGTTTCGAGAATATGATTGTGAAATAAAAATAAATGATATTTCATGAAGTAGTGGATACTTTTAAATATTTAGGAATCATTATTGATCGAGAATCAAAATTCAAAAATCATGCGAATTATACCTATAATTAAAACAATTTCATTCAAAATTAATTATTTATACAGATGCTCCAGTATTCTCTCGAAATGGTCAAAAATTATTATAGATACAACACACTGATACTTCCTCACTTCAACTACTGCTCCACCATTCTATATTTGCTACAACAAAATGAAATAGGCCGCTTGCAAAAACTACAGAATGGAGCAATGAGAACAATATTATCTTGTTCTAAACGAACACCTATTAATGAAATGTTAAGTTTATTGAAGTGGCTACCAGTAGATAAAATGTTATTCTATCAAACCATGATTTTTATATTCAAAATAAGAACAGGTGATGCCCCAACTCATCTGAGGAAAAAAATATCTTTTGTTTCTGAACACCATGATTATAACACCCGATCGAGAAATAATATATTCATTGAGCCTGTTAAAACAATGAAATCACAAAATTCAGTATTTTTCAAAGGAGTGATTAATTTTAATGACCTCCCGGATGACCTGAAAAACGCACGGTCGCTACCTATATATAAAGTAAAAGTTAAGAACATCATGCTAAATGAGTGCAAGCCTTGACTTTGGTATTTATTTATCGTTCTTTTATTTTATTTGTTGACTGATATGTTTCTTGCTGTCTGTTTTTATTTTTATAGTTTTTTTATCTAAAAGTGACTTATATTTTATTTTATTTATTTATACATGTACATTAGCCTCAGACTAAATAAAGGATTAATATATATATATATATATATATATATATATATATATATATATATATATATATATATATATATATATATATATATATATATATATATATATATATATATTATATATATATATATATTATATATATATATATATAATATATATATATATATATATATATATATATATATATATATATATATATATATGACGCGATTGAACATAAGCTACACTTCGGACAGAAAACATCTTGCGCACAGTTGAACCACATATTACTGTCTATCAGTTTCCGCAATATTGTTTGTCCACTTTCAGATTTATAAAAATTATAAACATTTGAAAAATGGTCTATTTTTCGAGGTTTTCCCAGATTTTCTCAGTAGAAATGCAGCGATCCGGTCTAATGAAAGTCAATTTTCGAGGTTTTATAAAAGACCCCGCACAATAGCATATAGGAAATTGGCCCACAGTGGGATTTGCCTGAAATTCACATATGTTATTGGTATTGAGTTTCTAATCAAATGTTCTCATGGGCCCAATCCTCCAAGACCAATGATTTAGCTCTCAGGGCCGTATTTAGTAAAGGTGCCCAATAAACAATGACGCTTTTTTCTCATGTCCATAATTTTTTTATTTCCTATTAGAATTTGACTGAATAAGAAATATTGCAAAATCTCAGCATTTGTTTTTTAGCACAACATATGTTGTCTTACAGGACCGTATTAGTAAAACTGTATTTTTCAAGTGATCCACAAAAAACTCAATCAAATTGATGTTGTTATAACTTTCTTATTTCTCGATCTGTCAGTGGTTGATGACTCGTTTGATAGATGAATGTAGCTTTCTTTGTGTACATAACAAAAGTGGTAGCCACCATAATATCCAAGATGGCCGGCCTAACCTATAAACTATATGCAGGACTTGTCTTGTAGCTCTTTAACAAAGATAGTAGATAGTAAGAGGAAAAAATAAGAACTACAACGTTTTGATTGTTGAAATCGGTCATATACTCTTTGTATTATCCAACTCTATAATATAAATTTAACTCTACTATCTGATCTTAGAGTAATAATTTCATGAGGTTTACCCATTTAAAACCACTACCAATAATATTCCAAAAATCACCAATTTTTTAATGGATAAATATTTATTTATATGTTTTTAAACATCTTTATAATTTGAACAAAAAAAAATTAAGAACTGAAACAAGATTTTTTGCATTGCGTTAACGCAACATTGGCAAGATATGCATTAAAAAAAATTAGTCATGATATTCCTTGAAACAGTTCGAATGTAATGAAACTCTACATTTATTACACATAAAAACGGTTGTACTCTTGCATAATCTGCATCGTCTCCTCCAGTTTTCTGAATTTCTCTCGATTATATGACCAATATTATCAAGTCGAGCAGGAGATGGTAGAGATGATGTAGAAACCCGTCCTCGAATGGATTGTGTCCTACATTTGCCGGTACTAATGAGGCTCCTTACAAGTTCGGACCTGAAATCCAGCTGCGAAATTGGCTTATCACTATACACAAGTCGATGAAGTTTCCAAGCATTTACTGCAGAAGAATCCAACATGTTTATGAACAATGGCCACCACCATTTTCTCCACGAATCTTGATTCGGTAATTTGCAATCGCGTTATCATGCAAATCAACGCCTCCCATATATTTGTTATACTGGGCAATCATGTTTGGTTGGGTAATCGATCACCTATCACATCATCGTCGATGTTCTCTTCATCCGTAAGATCATCTACCTCAGGTGGTATATAACAAATATCAATTTCATTTTCCTCATCCAAATCCAAATCTTCAACAATTGCTTCTAATTCTCTGAGAGTCAATGGTCTCTTCGAGTCGTTATTGTTCATTTTACTCAGCAAAATTTGTTATGAATATCCAAAGCCCATACGTTGTCAGAAAAAAACTACTCACCATTGATATCTTTACCGTTCTCTTGACGATATTCTGATGCACGATAACGTCCTCAACCTTTCTGTAGCACTGCGTAAATGAGAATGAAACAGCCCTACATCATCGGAATAATAGAGAAATTTACCAGACATGAAAGTACAAGTTCTGACAGGAAAATTTTTCGAACCACCATAATTGCACTGTTCCTTCCAATGTTGCGTTTTCGCAACCTCATATTCATACAGCTCAAAAAAATATTTCTCAATTATTTCATTTTTATTTATCATTTGTTTATCTTTTCAGGAATACTATTCTTTATGAATCTCATTTTGGATGATGAAAATAGTGAACCGATTATTTTATAATGAATATTCATGATTATCAGGTTTTCCGGTAGAAATTCCGCAGTGAAAGATTACCGTCATAGAAAATTACAAATATATTCATGTATTCAAAAAATCAATTTCTGTATTTTCAAGTATTGTTTAATTAGATACCACTGAAAGATCATCAAAAATTCGTTTTTTCATTCATTAAAAAAAATGATATTTTTGATGTTGCGTTATCGCAACCATGGCAGTAAATGGGTTAATAACAATAAAAATACAAATGAATGAACCTGGATTTATTATACTTAGAGTGTATTCTCGATTCAGAAGAAGAGGAAAATATCAAGTATTCATTCAATCCACTATGCATGAAAATCAGCCTGATGAGAATAATGAAGAAGATGTATCGATAATAACAGTTGCAAATCAGGGGCAAGGACACCAGTAATTTGTGCTCATATTTGTAGCATATTGTGGTATTTGGGATTTGCCCGCCATAATCAAAATGTGAATTATCCATAGACTTCTGTGCATACTAAAGATGCCGCAAATCATCCAGTGCAAGATGCGATTCTCCAGCAGCTGTTTTTGTTCTCTTTCACCATCCTGAAAATATCAGATTCAACTTTGTAAGTTATAAATTAGATAAAGTTTTAATAAGATAGTAGAATTGTATTTATTTTATAGAGTAAGATAATTATTCAAAAAGTAAATGACTGATTTCAACAATCAAAACGGTGCAGTTCTTATTTTCCCCTGTTATTTTCTTAAAAAGCGAGAATATAATTCCTACATAAAGTTTATAGGTTAGGCCGGCCACCTTGGATATAGACGAGGAAAGTCATGACGTCACAAATGTCATTCTTGTCAAAAGTGATTCCAAACAAATCCCTGTCAAATTTAAATGGACTTGTCAGATATTGATTACATTAAGGTTTTTGGTAGTATAGTGTGGTCATCGTGTTATATATAAATATTTGTGTTATCTTTGAATTAACAACCCTATTACGGACTGTGTTAAAGGTATTTAAAAAGGTAGTCATGCTTTAATTATGTATCTTTAGTAAAAACAATGATTTTTTAGATGGTAATGTGCTTTGCACCAGATTGCAACCACTATAGTAAAAGGCGAACGTGCAGATTCTTCAGGTTTCTCAAAACACCAGATTTATTGAGAAAATTGACATCTTTTGTGGGGTAAAGTTTTTGGAATGACAGTATTTTTACTTCTAATTCTTATTTGAATTGTTTAGGAGAGGTGATAGAGAAGTTGGAGCCCATTCCTGTCATTTCCTGAATGGAAATAAAGATAACTTACCAACTTTATTTGAGAGGGAAAGCACACATGCAAATAAAAAAAGTAAAAAGTGTGCATTAGTTGTATTGCAAACGTACTGTATTTACAATATTATACATTTATGATTTCAGGATATTGAATGAATCACAAAGGTTTGGGGAGTTGGCAGGAACTGGTACATACTCAAAGTGAAGTATGTGGAGAGTATAGCCATTGTTTATAGATAATCTTTTAACAATGGTATATCGGTTCTATTCAAGAGGTTTGTGGCTACAGGCGATCACCCATTTCGGAGGTCAACACTTCCTCTAGGAAGAATTCTGTAGATCCCTCTAGCAAAAATTCCCTAGAAAAAACTTCCAGAGAAGAATCCCTAGGAGAAAGTTGTACTGATAATTCCAGTAGTAGAACTTCACAACTGGGTCATAATTTGGAAAGACTATCTCTTCTCGCAGGAAATGCAACACAAGAAGCAGAGATATATTTTCTTAGGAAGGAAAATGAAAAATTAAAAGAGGCAATGGAATCCAGAAGATTGACAGGAATACCAAATAGTTACCTATTTGAAACTTTAAATAGCTTATTTAGTGAAATAGAGTTAAGCTATATTTATGGCTGGACTGTTGGAATTATTCCCAGAAAGGATCAGCTACTCTTAACTCTAATGAAATTAAGATTGAATCTTTTAAATATTGACCTGGCATGTAGATTCAATTGTAGTCGAACAACAATTGCTCAAGTTTTATCTACATGGATTTTAGCTTTACATGAAATTTTGTTTCTTCAGCTGATGAAAAATGTTCCATCCCGTGATAAAAATAAATTATGCATGCCTAGCTGCTTTAGCACATTCACAAATTGCAGAATTGTTCTGGATTGCACTGAAGTTAAATGTGATAGGCCAATATCAAAGGATAAGCAACGTCTGACCTACAGTAGTTATAAACACCAAAACACTTTCAAGGTCTGATTGGTGTTGCCCCTAAGTAATGGTGTTTTAACATTTGTTAGTGAACTCTATCCAGGTTCTACATCAGACAAAAAAAATTGTAGAAGATTGTGGCATTCTTGATCAAATGGTAGCGGGTGATCTGATATAGGCTGATAAAGGGTTTTAAATTGATGATTTGTTGCCAAATGGTGTGAGCCTCAATATTCCACAATCAAACATCAGCACAATTCACAGACCAGCAAGTTATTCAAACCAGAACAATCGCTAGAGCTAGAATCCATGTAGAACGAGCTATTCTAAGAGTTAAATGCTTTTCAATACTAAATTTAATCCCCAAAAGTTTGGCCTCTCAAGCCTCCAATATATTTCAAGAATAGATCAAGCAGTATCAGCTATAGCATGGGATAAGATTTTTGCTGGAAAATCATTGAACCACAATGTAAAATATTTTTATAAAACTATCAGAGAAATTATAGACAACGAGGTACAAAAGTATAGCAAATGTAGATACTTTCCATCCTACTATAGGAAAGTAACAATACGCGCGGTTAAAGAAAAGAATAAATTTCACAAAAAATGGAAAATATACAAAAATGAGAATGATTTTAATATATTCAAAGTGCTCAGAGCTAGATCGAAAAGTCTAATCGAAATCGATTTCAAAAACTATCTGCATTCTATAGAACATGAATTACCATCTAACTCTGAACAGTTCTGGAAATATGCCTTTATCAAAAAACAATGCGCAAGTAAAATCCCAAATGAGCTTAGTTATGATGACATCGTAGCTAATAATGGAAAAGATATTTGCAACCTGTTTTCAACTTACTTTCAAAGTGTGTACACACCAGAAACACATAACTTCAATTATAATAGTTCACCGTCAACTAATACTAATAACGAGCTACATTACGTTCAACTTTCAGAAAATGAGGTAGAAAACGGATTGAAACAGCTTGATAGTAACAAAGCCCCGCGGCCTGATGGAATACCGCCATTATTTTTGAAAACTTGCTCTAAATCTCTAGCTAAACCCCTAACTTCAATTTTTAATCAATCAATTAATAGTGAACAATTTCCTGAATACTGGAAAATCGCTGATGTAATACCAATATTCAAACGTGGTAAAAAAAACATAATTCGAAATTATAGGCCTATCAGTAAACTATCTGCGATCCCATAACTATTCGAGAAATTGGTTTACAAATATATGCATTTTCTCGTGAAATCCACCATAATGTCGGAACAGCATGGTTTTTTTGCAGGGCGATCATTGGAATCGAATTTAATAGAATATACACTAGCATGGACAACAGAGTGCAGGTTGACGCCATTTACACCGACTTCAGCAAGGCGTTCGATAAGGTTAGTCATAATCTTCTTCTCGATCGGCTTGCTGAGGTCGGGGTACGTGGCTCACTCTTAAGATGGGTGGAATCTTATATAAAAAATTGGTCCAGTCTGTAACAATTCAAGGATTTCGTTCAGAAGAGTACATTACTTCATCAGGTGTTCCTCAAGAATCACACTTGGGACCTTTATTTTTCATCATTTATGTAAATAATATAAAGTCGTGTTTTAAACATGCCAAATTTCTGTTATATGCAGATGATATGAAACTTTACATCACCGTGCGAAATTTAAACGATTGTTACAAGATTCAAGACGATCTTAATAGAGTTACTGAATATTGAAACTCGTCTAACTTGTTCTTGAATTTTTAAAAATGACATTGCATCACATTTACAAGGAACATCAACTTGGTTCATTTTGATTATTATATAGGAAATGATCAAATAAATAGAGTGAGCCAGATTAGGGACCTAGGAATTATATTTGATTCCAAGCTGATTTTTGATTTACATATCGAATTAATTGCAAACTCTGCCTCACGAATGTTAGGCTATGTAATGAGAACATGTAAACATTTCGAAAACATCAAGTCTTCAATTTGTGTTTATAATGCATTTGTGTACAGTAAGCTAAATTTCGCTTCTATTATATGGTATCCTCAATACAAAACGTACATAAACCGCCTGGAAAATATTCAGAACAAGTTTGTCAGATATATTTGTTTTAAACAAAATTTCAATTACAATGGTGACATTCAAAATGCGAGAAAATATTTCAATATTGTATCCCTATCGAGTAGAAGAGTGATCTCTGATATTTTATTTTTACACAAAATCATCTCAAATTCCATAGACAATGCCAATATACTGAAACAAATTCAAATCAACGTTCCTATTCGGCCACTTAGAACAAACCATTTATTCCACATACCTTTTCGAAGAACTAATTCGTCCCAAAATTCTCCTTTATGTAGAATTGTTCGCAAAACTAACAGGTACAACGATCAAATCGATATTTTCTCTACATCCTATCAAAAATTAAAGACCGTTTTGAAACGTCTCACTTATGAATAAATTTCTACTTAAATTAGTAATTAGTAAATGCAGTCGTTTAATAAACTACTTTTCTCTCTGTTAATATGTTAATTCGTTAATTTATTATATTTTACTTTCTGGCTTAATTGCTGGTTTCAAATTGTACTTATGTTAAAGAATAATATTTATGTTTAGGTAAGTAAGTGAATGTGCTTCAATGTTAGGAGTTTAACAACTTTTCAACATAGATTTAGTAAATGTGTATTTATAATTATGTATTGATGTAGATACTCTAGTGGACTCTCTGTCTGTTTGTATCTTTCATGACCATTAAATAAATAAATAAAATAAGTGTGTGGGGCACTAACAAATTTTCAATTTCCATTAATAGCTGAAGTGACTGATTCCTATGAAAGCGATTGATATTATTTAGCACATTTTGTATTATTGTTTTGTCTTGCCAGGATTTTTTAAATGTAAACTTTTATTTGACGTTGTACTTAATCAACAAGCTTTTAGAATATTCTCAAATATTAACTGTATTACTACACATAAAAATCAAAATAATTCGATTTTTTTAGGTTCTTTATAATTTGTAAGTATATCAAATATTAATACGTACATCATGTTAAATTTATATTGTTTTTTTTTAATTGGAACAATAAAATAATACAATTTATTGATTTTCTACCTACCTAATCCAACTTCTTTTTTTTTCAACTTGCAGTAGATAAAAATATCGAAAGAATTCAAAATATTAAATTTTAATAAAACACTATCCATTCTCATGAAACAAGACAATTTATTTATATATGTCAAATGTTGGGCAACAATTATAGAATTCAGAAAATTATAAGATATTCAAAATTAATCTAAAATGAAGTGCAATATATACATGGTACAAAACAATACGTGATTAAAAACAGTATACACATTACAGGATTTATCTACCTTCTACCTGTCTATCCAGATTAAACAGAATTATTGAGTAACATATTTTTCACCCTGTAAGAACCTGACATAATGATTCAAATAAAAATATTTTAATATTTCAAAATTTGTAGAAAAATCTTCGGCAGTTTCTTTGACAACTTCTTTTGGTGTCCAAATCACTAAATGACAAATTTTTCTTTTTGTTATAAACAATTAGCCCTGAATCTGTTGAAAATATCCATGATTTTTATTTACAGTAATATCTCCAATACTATCCTCAACAATAATATAGTTATGGTTAGTTTTTATATTTTCTAACAAAGAACTGTATTTTTATTTGAAGGGACATTTAACTACCACAATTACATCATCTTCAATTAAACCATCAGGGCTGGCTCCTATAAAGCCAGATGAATGTAACCAAAATCCTGTTAGGAGGAATTTCATGTTTAGTGATTCTTCTGCTGCCTTGATACCACTGATTTCATGCTCTCTCCCCCACTGAATTGCTTTGATCTGGCTAAGGTCATTTGTCGCTAAAATAATAATGTATTAAATATATGAGATCTCATCATAATATCATTTCATATAATACCTGAAATTCTTTTGAAGAGACTTGGTGGATACCTGTTCCTACTATACGCTGCAAGAACAATACCAAAGTTACTCGTAGTCAATCTATTTTGAATTGCTTGCTTGTCCCACAGTTTCTTTGGCACTATGTTCAATATCCCCATCAGAAATTTTCATTGCATCCTCAAAGAATTGAACCTTATTGGTTGAATCAGTATATACTTTGCTGAAAAGTAGTTCCTCTATGTCTATAACTAAACTTTTGTCAGATGCTTCACATTCCGGTGACAGCAACCAGGAAAACCCAACAGCTCCATCAAAAATGGTTAGTTTTTTTCTGAATTCTTCTATTTCCTCTTCACTTAAATTCCTTTCTGTGGCTCGATGTTCTTTTCTAAGAAAAATGTCGCGAATCCAAGTCACAGGGTTATCTTTTGACTTTGGAACATTACAGCTACAGGATTAATCAGCGACTGATATATTTTCTCTTGCAGAAAGTAGAAGGCATGCCATGTGGCGATATATCAATTGGCCTCTTGGACAGGTACAAATTGCAGAAGTTATTGCCCAATTTGAATCTAATTAGACCTGCAATAACAAAATGATAAGTAAAAATACATACATACTGAAGAAAATATCTACTTTATCTATGATATCTACTTACTTCTACATCATAGCACCTATCCTTCATACTAGGATTGATTTTGGCCTTAATAGCTTGCAATTATCTATCATAAATCATGGTAACAGTGTGCCCCGACTCAAGTGCATTCTCTCCTCGAGAAATCAGTTTCTCTTCATCTTTGAAAAACTTCACTTTCTCCCCCAATCTAATGACAAGATTATTCGCAGCAGCTCCAGCCATACTCAGCAAAAATTTCAATCCAAAAACAATCTTCGAGCAAACAAAATCGAGACAACCAAACACAAACTAATAAGCAAAAAAGCAAAGCATCAACAAACAAAGAATAAATGCTTAAAAGAACACATAACCTCAAATTATTTGTTTGCTGGAATGAGTTTTTGACAAGAACGACATTTGTGACGACACACTTTCCTCGTCTATTGGGATGGCGACCACTTTTGTTATGTACACAAAAATGCTACATTCATCTATCAAACGAGCACTGACATAGATCGGGAATTAAGAAAGTTATAACAAAATCAATTTGATTTAGTTTTTGTAGATCACTTGGCAAATACAGTTTGACTAATTACGGTCCTGTAGAATAAAATATGTTCCACAGAGGACTTGTGCTAAAAGATAAATGCTGAGATTTTGAAATTTTTCTTTTTAATTGAATTTTAATAGGAAATAAAAAAATTATGGACTCGAGAAAAAAGTGTCATTGTTTATTTGGCACCTATACTAAATACGGCCCTGAGAGCTAAATCATTGGTATTAGAGGATTGGGCCCATGAGAACATTTGATCAGAAACTCAATACCAATAACATATGTGAATTTCAGGCAAATCCCACTGTGGGCCAATTTCCTATGCTATTGTGCGGGGTCCTTTCTACAAAAGTTCCATAGACTGTAAAAAGATTCCTTGAATAATCTTTGAGATATTTCCAAACAACCAAAAAAGGTATAATATTTTTCACTACTGCTTGTTTAAAAAATTTCACAAAGCGATTTTGGTGGAGTGAAAACTGATGGGGTATTCATTAATTCTTATAAAATTTAGTACCTATAGGCTATTTGCGTCTTTTATTTTGTGTAAAAGAAACCTCTATAGCTTGGTCTACTTACTACTTCAGGAGTCTGAAGGTATTTTTTTTTCAATGCAAGATTGTTACTGTACATACCTATCAATGAGAAAATATCTTCCAGTTCAGGGCATCTTAATTCAACTAGTTACTGTAATATTTCTTTCAGAACAGATAGGTATGAGAACGCTTTCTAGATAACCAAATTGTTGAACTTGATTTCTGAAAAAATGTCAGTCCTTATAAAGACTGCTCGAACATAGTCAAGATCCCGAGAAAAAAGTCGTGATCCCAAGAAAAATATTTGCCTTCGAAAGAAATATTAGGAACTTCAGTTAAAAGTGTGGAATGAGATAATTAATTTTCATAATTGAAAGTTTTGATCGATCATCTAAAGAACAAATTTGAATAGGAGTTGACTAACGTCATAATAGGTTATGGTGATGAGTAGGTATAAACAGTGTGTTCAGTAATAAGCGTATAGGTATGACATGAAAATTTCTTATCAAAATGGAGTACCTACCTACTGAATTCAAAATTTTCATTTGCGTAAAGGATATATTCAACAGTCGACAGAAACAGGCAGGAATAGACAGAAGGTATGTATATAGGGTAAGCTCTTGTGATAAGTTTTGTTGACATTCTCAATGCCTACCGACTATTCAACTATTAACAGGTGAAATTATTTATTGTATTGTAGGTAGGTACTAACGGTCGGTATATATTATTCATAATGGGCAGATTTTATTATCTAATTTTTCATGGAAATCACTATTCAAAAATTGTGCATATTTTTCAAAATCAAAGAATGTTTTAAGATTTATCTCCTGAAGTTACTAACTTTGTTGGCGAAACGCGTGCGTCTAGTGAAATTGAAGCAGTTTTGGTGTTTGGGTAGTATACCTACTTAGGTATCTAGTTCTTAAATTTTTTGGTTACTTTGGCTAATTCTCCACTTAGCTTAGTTTGGTAGAACCGGTGCAAATAGCTGATATACAGTGTGTACATAAAGTAAGGAATAAATTCATTATTTCTGAATGTAAAGATATTTCGGAAAAATCCTCGGACAAATCGATTTTCTTTTCCGATGGGCCAATTTTTGAACCCCACCCAAAATATGTAGGGTTATCCGCAATTAAGTAAAAATGACTTTGGTGATATTTTTAAATTGGACACCCAGTATATTTTTCCATATTTGGTTAGGGATCGTCATTACGAATCCAGTAATACCAAGTTTGATGGGATTATGTCAAACGGCTGCGGAGATATGGCCAAAAAACTTCCTCGTATGTCTAATGAGTATGACTGCGAGACTCCACACGATTCAAAAGGTTAAAAGTCGTACTCATTGGGTATATACGCAGCTCTTAGACATAGAAACGATAGACACTTCATTCAACATATACACATGATATTACCTATGAGAAGATTTACATTCAATAGTAACCCCAAATGTATAAGCTATCCAAATATCCAATGATTTACATCTCTAACAAAAGGAAAAAAGAGAAAGAAAATAAAATTTACAGAAGCCCGAGATCAAACTCACGTCAAGGTACAAAACTCAGTTTAGTTGGAAGCATCTCTAACCCTAACACCACCGCAGTTTCTTAAAGTGCTTCGAATTTCTTGTGTTCACTTTCCATCATGCAAGAATAGGTTCGTTTTTAACAAAAGCTAGGGAGATCGAGCGTTTTTTCAATATTCTCGCTCTAGAGCGTAAAAGCTGTCATAAAATGACATTTTTCGGAAAACGTCAACTTTGCGTTGAGATCTGAAAGCGTCAAAGGCTACTTTGGTAAGCGGTAGTAGAAAAAGTTATTAACTGTCACTGTCCCCGAAAATATTGATGCAGTCTGTAAAATGATCCGATCGTTGAATTGGGTTATCAAGGGCACTAAATAATTCATATGAACCCGTCCGTTGATCTGTAACTGTGAATGAAATTTTAACAACCCTTGTTATTAATATCGATGGAAAACCAGTGTCTCTATTCGATCGATTTCTTCTTTGTTTCTGGGTCTTTAAAAATGTATGCCAGTGTAAGACTTTCTGTCGTAAAAAATCTCCAGAAAAATCATTTTTCAGTAGGTAATCGGGATTGCAAGAGGTGCCGGTAGAACAATAATAATACAACAGGCAAATGGAAGTTTCATGCTGCAAAAAATCCAGTAAACGGTTTTATTATCTTGTTGGGGTGCTGAATCTGAACCTAAGTTATACAACAACATTTTCCGGTGCATTTTGAGATACTCGCAAGCGAAATTTTCGCACTCTTGTTTTTAGCTTAAGAGGTGGTAGTGAAAAAATTATTCCGGCAGTTTTTAGAGTACAGCAGCTCTGTACACAGTGAGCACGTTGAGCTTGGAACAAATTCGTTCAAAGCTTGAAATGGCCATTGGGGAAAAAAAGCCCAGACACATCGATTTTCTTTTTCAGTTGCGCATTTCTTGATGCTGTCATAACTGTTCGAGTGTAAAGTGAAAGTAATTCATGAACTCAATGAAGGTGATTTCGATCGTAGACGAGGATTTTCAGAGTGGCCAGCTAGATCTTCTGATCTAACCCCACTAGTTTCTTTTTGTGGGAATTCCTTGATTCAAAAGTTTACGTTGACAGACCTAATATAACATTATTATGAATGAATTATCTTTCATTTATCGAAGATTCGGTTATCTAATATAAGAAAAAATATGACACCCATGCACAGAAAAATGCGTTCTTTTTGAAAGTATTATCAAAATAGGGTAATGCCATATAAAAAAAACATATAATGAGGTCATAACTCTAACAGTGATGACGTCATCTAAAATATGAGTACACCAAAAAAAGCTTGACCGAACAATAATATCGATGTGTCTGAGCTTATTTTCCCTAATGGCCATTTTCAGCGTTGAACGAATTTGTTACACCTTTTACGTGCTCACTGTATATTAAATTTCCCGAGATGTGGCCCCTTGAAACTTGGTTATTTTTTCAATAAACTGAAATTTTGAGTTCTTGTTCAAATTTTGAGCCAGTTATTTGGTGAAATAGGTACGAGGAAGAGTGTTAGGAGTGAAGTTGTAACAAATCTGTTTCTACGCCACAAAACTTGCAAATAAATTAAAGATGACAAAATTGGATTTGGGGATGATTCGATCTAAACTCTTTCCACGACTTGATAATTTCGCAGTTTTTTAATAAATCCACAATACTTGTGTTTTATATGTAAGATTTTAATTGTTGTGAAAAAGTATTGATGATTATTTACATGATTATGTACAAAATGGCATAGTTAACAATGTCTTGTTCAGCTACGCTTGGGAAAAGAAGAGTCATGCCATGAGTGAAGATTCAATTTGAAGAGTTTCATATGGCACGCCTTTCGACACATTCTCCATGTAGGCATTCCAACCACCAATGCTAGGAAAGCTCTTTGCATTTGCTGAAAAGCCACAGTCAGAGCCTATTTTAGCGCTCAACTTTTTCAGGTCGTCTTCTGAATATAAAAAGTCAAAAATACACTACACTTTTAAACAAGGTGTACCACAATCGGTCCCTTCCGGAGATCCGGGCCCTAAGCTTCCGCATACTCCGCTTATAGGATAAACTGGCACAGGACACAGAATGTCATGGATAGTTGGAATATCAATTTCTACATGGGTCAATGTTTCATCTACACAGTTCGTCGATACTGCCTAATCCAGCTTTCTCAAGACTATAAAATGTTTGCATGGGAATAATTCCTATCTTCTCAACCTCTTCAGCTGATGATATATTCATTGCTCGAGGAAACACTTACCCAGGAACGATAGAACTTTTAGGGGTTGCACAAACAACCCCAATCATCACGTAGAAAATATTGTGTCCGTTGAGCCTGAGGGGGTACATTATTGCGGAGATTTCACATCGTGTAACTTGTTAAAGAAACAGAAACCTAACCCTCATATCAACTCAATTGATCTTTGGACCCAAATTACTTGTTAAGCAAGCAACTTAGAGATTCTGGGATGGGGTTATCAGTTCCTTTCATGAATTCATGAGGGTGAGGATATTCTGTGAAGTTGTATACTTGTGGCCTTATGTCCTCAGCTGTTATTGCAGCAGCTGTTCGTAAAACAGACGATTTTTTCTATATACCAGGCTTCTGTTGGAAGTTTGTGACCGATATGCTTGAAACATACAGTGGGAAGTTTCTTGTCAGTTATTAAGATTTCTTAGCCATACCTCTGAATGAGGTGGTCTTCAATAGCTCCAGATGCTAGGGTCATCACATTGCACCTGTTGCACAATTTATCTGGTGTTGATTGAAAGTCTTCATCATTGCCTTCAAGGTAAGAGGAAATTTGATTAACACATCGATCTGTGTTATCTGAGGGTCAACCACATTTTCTAGGTTCGTTAATTCATAGCAAATGGTACCGCCCCCTAGCAGCTTAAGTCGAGACTGAGCCCAACACGGTGCCTTATACCTTGGTAATACTATCATTGTACCTTTTAGTTAGTTCCAAACATTTTCTCCTATGAACTGTTGCCTATTTCACCTTCTTCAGGTATGCAGTTATCATTCGGCATATAAATGGACCACAACTGAACTGTTCCTTTCAAAGAAAAGAGCCTCACCCCTTCCTTTTCCTACATGCTTCTGCCAAATGATTCTAAACTTTTTTCTCCTCAACTGTAGGAATTCCATCTCCCAACCCTCTATCTATCAAGTATCACAATCACGATCCGACATTTTCACTCATGACGATTCAGTTACATGTTGAATATAGCGACAGTACGAGCAGAACTGTAAAATTGAGGGGGCAACGGAAGATGATTTCCCATTCTGTCAACCCCTTCTCTTCCCCTTCCTGATGGAACACCACAATAATGGGTTGAAGATTCTTCAGGGGTTTGACCGACACATTTTTCCGCAGTTTCGACTACTCCTCATAATCATGGAAAGCATGGAAAGGGTTTATTATCTAATTTTTTAACAGGGGTTGTTTCATACTTGAATTGATGCTAGATCGATTTCCTACTCCCAACAGTTTTCCTCATCATTTTACTATAAATTTGGCTCAACACTCTTCACATAACTTGAACCTTTTTAAAATATTGTATTTCGAGATATAGTGGACCTACATAGCTGCTGTTGAACTCAAATGATGGCAAACTATACGAGTAAATTTTTTGGAACAAAACATGGTTTTGAAATTATAACCGATAAACCAGAAAAAGTGGAAACATTCTGATGTTGTTCTCCAAATGAAGCATGAAGTTTTTTATGGAGAACTACAGGTTCGGATTCAGCACCTCAAAATACATAGGAATCGATAATAAAACAAATTACTGGACTTTTAGCATCGAGAGGGTCTATGAGAAAGTATTGAGGAAGAAACAGGAGAAAACGTGTTTGTTTTTGGATTGACACTATTCGTGATTCAGTATTTATAGTAGGTACACGAACATCTCCTTTTTTAACAAGACTGGCTCTGCTCGACTATCAGCATTTCCTCAGCCAAAACTAAAGTTTGAATAAACACACTTTTATCCTATTAATAGGAGGCTCTGTAGAGATCTGGTTGCAGATGAAGAATTACATTTTTTTCGAAACATTTTCTTTCATTATGATCTGAGAATTTTTCAATACATCGTTGATAACCCAAGCAAATTGGTGCTGTAGCTTCTAAAATTGCTCGAGAGCTGGATATTGTTTTAATACCTCTTGGGTGTCCTGAATAACGGGTACCTATATGAGTTTGCGCCGGTTTCTAGGTTGAGCTTCAGATTTGAGAGCCTCAAAACCGCTAAATTTTGAAAAGTTGACATCCTAAAGAAAATGTTAATCCCCTTTTTCAAATAACATTGAATTCCGCATCGGATGACGTTTTCAACATTGGAATCAGTTTAGCCGTTCAACCGCAATCGCCCGTCAAAGATAGGCGATTATTACCAATTTCGCGAAAAAGTTGACAACCCTCAACTTCTAACGCCTGTACGTTGAAAATGACTGCTCCAATTGAAGAATATTATTCGACCAAAGCTGTCAATTCCTAGTCATATTCTTTTCAGAATTTGGAATTCGCTTACTGCAGTGCTGAGATATTTTGAACCAAAAACATTTGTACGGCCTTTCCGCCAAGACAGCCCAACGCAGGAAACTGCATCTGAACTTCAAACTTTTCACTTTCTAGGTTTTTTCCAGATGAGTAAATGTAAGTAACTCAGTTTAAATTTAGAATAATTTTGTGAAGGTCTGATCATGTAGGTAACTATAGTACCCGATCAATCATTAATCAGGTACCAGACAATCACAGAACAATATTATAGGGGAAAGAAAACAAGAACAATAGTGGTCAGTATGGCAAAACATTCATAACTAATTGAATAAGTCATTACAATTAAGAAGGAGTTGATTACATGTGTCATCACAATTAAGAGGGGATTGTGACAGCCATCATTTTTTGCCAGCTTGCTTCTTCTTCTGGCTTCCAGTTCGTCTCAGTAGATTCTGTAGGCAGAAGAATAAATTCGTATTATTACTGATTATCAGGAATAACAACTGTATTACAAATTATGAATTACCTACTATAATTTACCATTTCTAAATCACATGTCGTAGCTGGTTCGACTCCTTTTAGACGGCTTGTTCGGTGGAGTCATCATCGGCATGGAGTTCTTCTTCTTGTTCTTTCTCCTCTTCTACGTCTGCTCCCTCTTCAGCCTCCGGATCATCTTCGTCTTCCGACGCACTCCCTTCAGACTGGAGTTCAAAGTACTCGAGGGTGATTTCATACTATTCACTCAAATGGCTGATGTATATAAAGTTAGCAAAGCCACTTGCCAGAAAACCGATGAGACCTATTCCAGTAATTGTTGAATAATTGTCGAGAATTTGTCGTGAACGAAAAAAAATTGTCGCTCTCTTAGTTTTTTTTTTTATATGGGGTTGCTGTGCTAACTTTATATTAAGTTAGCACTGCCACCAATATAACTAAACAAATAAACATCACATTTCATCACTGTGCTAACCAACAATTGTCGAATAATTGTCGAAGTCTATTTGACGAAAAAAAATTCAGAAAATCTTGTCTTCGTAGCAATTAGATGTTATTTTTTATGAGAATTATTGGTAAACCCGGAAATTTCGCGTTATTGGCAACACCGCATGAATATACGACGAATTATGCTCTGTTCATTAAATTAATGTGAAAAATATATTAGTCATGCATTTTTTTCTGAACAAATAGAAAATTTGAACATAGAGAAATTCAGTTTCTATACGTTCATGTACTTAGTTGATTTTTTTTTGGTTGGCTCCAAAATTCACTAAACAATTGGCAAATGACTGAAACACATATTAGTCTAGGAAACTTCATATTTTATGAAACACTATAATGTTTCTGATCGGAAATTCATTGAACAATTGTCGAGTGATGAAAACATTTTTGTAGTGAAAAGTCCTATTTTCTAAAGGTCGGAAAACTACCTTCAAATGATGAATGATGGAGTTATTCTCCTCTTTTAGTAATACACTCACATAACTTGGTTAGTTTATTTTTTCTGCATCCGAAAATCCACTCAACAATTGTCGAGTGACCAAAACAAAATTGTCGTGGGAAGTTGAAATGTTCTGAAGTGGAAAAACTACCTGTATTTGGTAAAATTCCATAATTTTCAGTGTCTCGGCAGTTCCTACGCACTGTATGATGATACACTATAATTTTTCTGGTCGGAAATTCATTGAACAATTGTCGAGTGATGGAAGCATATTTGTCGGGAAAACTCCTATTTTCTAAAGGTCGGAAAACTACCTTCAAATGATGCATGATGGAGTTATTCTCATTATTTAGTAATACACTCACATAACTAGGTTTTTTTTATTTTTTCTGCATCAAAAAATACTTTCAACAATTGTCGAGTGACCAAAACAAAATTGTCGTGGAAAGTTGAAATTTTCTGAAGTGGAAAAACTACCTGTAATTGGTAAAATTCCATAAGTTTCAGTGTCTCGGCAGTTCCTACGCACTGTATGAAGATACACTATAATTTTTCTTGTCGGAAATTCATTGAACAATTGTCGAGTGATGAAAACATTTTTGTCGTGAAACGTCCTATTTTCTAAAGGTCGGAAAACTACCTTCATATGATGAATGATGGAGTTATTCTCCTTTTTTAGTAATACACTCACATAACTTGGTTGGTTTATTTTTTCTGCATCCGAAAATCCTCTCAACAATTGTCGAGTGACCAAAACATAATTGTCGTGAAAAGTTGAAATTTTCTGAAGCGGAAAAACTACCTGTAATCGGTAAAAATCCGAAATTTTCAGTTTCTCCATATAACTTGGTTGGCTTATTTTTTCTGCATCCGAAAATCCACTCAACAATTGTTGAGTTACCAAAACAAAGTTGTCGTGGAAAGTTGGAATTTTCTGAAGTGGAAAAACTACCTGTAATTGGTAAAATTCCATAATTTTCAGTGTCTCGGCAGTTTCTACGCACTGTATGATGATACACTATAATTTTTCTGTTCGGAAATTCATTGATCAATTGTCGAGTATTGAAAGCATATTTGTCGTGAAAACTCATATTTTCTAAAGGTCGGAAAACTACCTTCAAATGATGAATGATGGAGTTATTCTCATTATTTAGTAATACACTCACATAACTAGGTTTTTTATTTTTTCTGCATCCAAAAATCCTTTCAACAATTGTCGAGTGACCAAAACAAAATTGTCGTGGAAAGTTGAAATTTTCTGAAGTGGAAAAACTACCTGTAATTGGTAAAATTCCATAAGTTTCAGTGTATCGGCAGTTCCTACGCACTGTATGAAGATACACTATAATTTTTCTTGTCGGAAATTCATTGAACAATTGTCGAGTGACAAAAATATTTTTGTCGTGAAAAGTCCTATTTTCTAAAGGTCGGAAAACTACCTTCAAATGATGAATGATGGAGTTATTCTCCTCTTTTAGTAATACACTCACATAACTTGGTTAGTTTATTTTTTCTGCATCCGAAAATCCACTCAACAATTTTTGAGTGACCAAAACAAAGTTGTCGTGGGAAGTTGAAATTTTCTGAAGTGGAAAAACTACCTGTAATTGGTAAAATTCCATAATTTTTAGTGTCTCGGCAGTTCCTACGAACTGTATGATGATACACTATAATTTTTCTGGTCGGAAATTCATTGAACAATTGTCGAGTGATGAAAACATTTTTGTCGTGAAAAGTCCTATTTTCTAAAGGTCGGAAAACTACCTTCAAATGATGAATGATGGAGTTATTCTCCTTTTTTAGTAATACACTCACATAACTTGGTTGGTTTATTTTTTCTGCATCTGAAAATCCTCTCAACGATTGTCGAGTGACCAAAACATAATTGTCGTGAGAAGTTGAAATTTTCTGAAGCGGAAAAACCACCTGTAATCGGTAAAAATCCGAAATTTTCAGTTTCTCCATATAACTTGATACGCCTATTTTTTCTGCTTCCGAAAATCCTCTCAACAATTGTCGAGTGACCAAAACATAATTGTCGTTGAAAGTTGAATTTTCTGAAAAACTACCTGTAATTGGTAAAATTCCATAATTTTAAGTGTCTCGGCAGTTCCTACGCACTGTATGATGATATACTATAATTTTTCTGGTCGGAAATCCATTGAATATTTGTCGAGTGACGAAAACATTCTTGTCGTGAAAAGTCCTATTTTCTAAAGGTCGGAAAACTACCTTCAAATAATGAATGATGGAGTTATTCTCCTTTTTTAGTAATACACTCACATAACTTGGTTGGTTTATTTTTTCTGCATCCGAAAATCCTCTCAACAATTGTCGAGTGACCAAAACATAATTGTCGTTGGAAGTTGAAATTTTCTGAAGCTGAAAAACTACCTGTAATTGGTAAAATTCCATAATTTTCAGTGTCTCGGCAGTTCCTACGCACTGTATGATGATACACTATAATTTTTCTGGTCGGAAATTCATTGAATATTTGTCGAGTGACGAAAACATTCTTGTCAAGAAAAGTCCTATTTTCGAAAGGTCGGAAAACTACCTTCAAATGATGAATGATGGAGTTATTCTCCTTTTTTAGTAATACACTCACATAACTTGGTTGGTTTATTTTTTCTGCATCCAAAAATCCTTTCAACAATTGTCGAGTGACCAAAACATAATTGTCGTTGGAAGTTAAAATTTTCTGAAGCGAAAAAACTACCTGTAAATGATAAAATTCCATAATTTTCAGTGTCTCGGCAGTTCCTACGCACTCTATGATGATACACTATAATTTTTCTGTTCGGAAATTCATTGAACAATTGTCGAGTGACGAAAACATTTTTGTCGTGAAAAGTCCTATTTTCTAAAGGTCGGAAAACTACCTCAAATGATAAATGATGTAGTTATTCTCCTTTTTTAGTAATACACTCACATAACTTGGTTGGTTTATTTTTTCTGCATCCGAAAATCCTTTCAACAATTGTCGAGTGACCAAAACATAATAGTCGTTGGAAGTTGAAATTTTTTGAAGCGGAAAAACTACCTGTAATTGGTAAAATTCCATAATTTTCAGTGTCTCGACAGTTCCTACGCACTGTATGATGATACACTATAATTTTTCTGGTCGGAAATTCATTGAACAATTGTCGAGTGACGAAAACATTTTTGTTGTGAAAAGTCCCATTTTCTAAAGGTCGACAATTGTTGAGAGGATTTTCGGATGCAGAAAAAATAAACCAACCATGTTATGTGAGGGTATTACTGAAAAAGGAGAATAACTCCATCATTCATCATTTGAAGGTAGTTTTCCGACCTTTAGAAAATATTTTCGTCACTCGACAATTGTTCAATGAATTTCCGACCTGAAAAATTATAGTGTATCATTATACAGTGCGTAGGAACTGCCGAGAAACTGAAAATTTCGGATTTTTACCGATTACAGGTAGTTTTTCCGCTTCAGAAAATTTAAACTTTTCACGACAATTATGTTTTGGTCACTCGACAATTGTCATTATCAAAATCGTATTTCAAATTCTGGAAATAATATGAAAAGTTCATGGAAGTTGTGGCTGAACTGACGAACAAACGACGGGGAATAAAAAATATTGTACTGAAAAACTCAAATGGAAATTTGGAAGAAAACCCTGTATAAATTGCAAATGAATTCAATAATTATTTTATAGACACTCCTAAAAATTTAGTGGATAACATTTTATGTGATGATGAATTCGCTATACCTAAAAATAAATTCAATTGTTTTGGTATGTTTCTAAAACCGTTTCTAGAGGATGAATTGTACAATTTGTTGTATTCTCGGTTGAAAAACAAAAAATCCGCTGGACTGGATGAAATTCCCGGATTTGTTTTGAAGAAGGTGTTAAGTGTCATTAAAAAGCCCTTGACCATTCTGGTAAACAAGTCTTTCATGTCTGGAGTCTTTACACAAAATATGAAAATTGGTAAAGTGGTTTAAGAAGAAGGATCGAACTGTCTTGGAAAATTATCGCCAGGTAACTGTCCCCTACAGCCTCGCGAAAGTATTTGAGTATGCATTTTTGGATAGATTGTTATCATTTTTGGAAAAGCACATTATCATTAGCCATAGGCAACATGGTTTTCGTGCTAGAATGTCAACATCTACAGCAATGTATTCGTTTTACAAACGAATCGCTCAATTTGTTGAAGCTGAAGAATGCCCTGCTGCAATATTTTACTACTGAACCATCAAAAATTGATAAATATATTAGAGAGTTTTGGCATTAGGGGTATACCGCTGAATTGAATTTCATCATTTTTGATGAACCGAAAACAAATTGTATCGCTGCAGTTTCAACACGAAAGACAAATCAAAACTGTACGCTCGGTTAGCAGGGAAATTGAAATGGTTGTTCCTCAAGGTTCGATCCTGGGCCCCATTCTTTTCATTCTGTATGTAAACCATCTGGATTCGGTTATTGGCACTGGAGACTATACTGCTCATGCAGACGGCTTTTCATTTGTTATATCTTCCACAGATTCTGATAGTCTACAATCGAAATGCACTGAAACAATTCAAAAAGTATCATCTTTCTTTAATTGCAGGGACTTACTTTTCAATATTCAAAAGACACAAATGTTACGAATTCATTGTCGTCAGAAAAACATCGACGACCTAGAAGTTAAAATTGGTGAAAACATTTTGTACAACTCACATAGTGAGGTTAGATTTTTGGGAATCTCGCTGGATGAACATCTCTCTTGGAAATCTCATTGTAAGCAATTATCCTCTAAATTGAATTATTTCAAATTTCTCTTTATCAATGTAGGATCAGTGTTGGAAGTGGATCAGATGTTAAATGTTTATCATGCTCAAATTGTATCTAGACTTAGGTATGGCATTTGCCTCTGAGGTAATTCACCTGGTTCGAAAGGAGTGTTCATAGGCCAGAAACGAATCTTGAGATGTATTGCTGGAATTTCTAACAGAGAAACATGTAGAACTGTTTTTAAATTGTTTAATGTTTTGACGCTTCCCAGTCTTTTCATTTTTGAAATGTGTATTTATGTTTTTAAGAATAAAGAACAATTCAAAAAGAACTCTGATGTTCATGAATATGAAACAAGGAATATGTACCATTTTCATATAAATCCTTCTAAAAGGAAAATCCAATCAAATGCACCAAATCATGTGGGTCTTAAAATGTTTAACAACCTCCCAGTAGAAATTAACAATACTAGTAACCTGTATTTATTTAAACGTAAATTGGAATATTTTTTATTGGAAAAATGTTTTTATAATGTTAATGATTATATAGAAACCTAGTCCTCGTGATGTATTTCGAATGTGATATCTGTGTTTTTTTTTACTTATTCTATATTTACATTTACATTTATACATGTATATAATTTTATGTATAGTATTTTATATATTATTATTCATTTTAATTTTATTGATTGACAATACCAACACATGTATACCATGTCAAAAACAGGAAATAAAGATTGATTGTTTGATTAATTGATTGAGAGGATTTTCGGATGCAGAAAAAATAAACCAAAGGTATGTGAGTGTATTACTAAAACAGGAGAATAACTCCATCATTCATCATTTGAAGGTAATTTTCCGACCTTTAGAAAATAGAACTTTTCACGACAAAAATGTTTTCGTCACTCGACAATTGTTCAATGAATTTCCGACAAGAAAAATTATAGTGTATCATCATACAGTGCGTAGGAACTGCCGAGACACTGAAAATTATGGAATTTTAACAATAACAGGTAGTTTTTCCGCTTCAGAAAATTTGAACTTCCAACGACAATTATGTTTTGGTCACTCGACAATCGTTGAGAGGATTTTCGGATGCAGAAAAAATAAGCCAACCAAGTTATATGGAGAAACTGAAAATCTCGGATTTTTACCGACTACAGGTAGTTTTTCCGCTTCAGAAAATTTCAACTTCCAACGACAATTATGTTTTGGTCACTCGAAAATTGTTGAGAGGAATTTCGGATGCAGAAAAAATAAAACAACCAAGTTATGTGAGTGTATTACTAAAAAAGGAGAATAACTCCATCATTCATCATTTGAAGGTAGTTTTCCGACCTTTAGAATATAGGACTTTTCACGACAAAATTGTTTTCGTCACTCGACAATTGTTCAATGAATTTCCGACCAGAAAAATTATAGTGTATCATCATACAGTGCGTAGGAACTTCCGAGACACTGAAAATTATGGAATGTTACCAATTACAGGTAGTTTTTCCGCTTCAGAAAATTTCAACTTCCAACGACAATTATGTTTTGGTCACTCGACAATTATTGAGAGGATTTTCGGATGCAGAAAAAGTAAACCAACCAAGTTATGTGAGTGTATTACTAAAAAAGGAGAATAACTCCATCATTCATCATTTGAAGGTAGTTTTCCGACCTTTAGAATATAGGACTTTTCACGACAAAATTGTTTTCGTCACTCGACAATTGTTCAATGAATTTCCGACCAGAAAAATTATAATGTATCATCATACAGTGCGTAGGAACTTCCGAGACACTGAAAATTATGGAATTTTACCAATTACTGGTAGTTTTTCCGCTTCAGAAAATTTCAACTTCCAACGACAATTATGTTTTGGTCACTCGACAATTGTTGAGAGGATTTTCGGATGCAGAAAAAATAAACCAACCAAGTTATGTGAGTGTATTACTAAAAAAGGAGAATAACTCCATCATTCATCATATGAAGGTAGTTTTCCGACCTTTAGAAAATAGGACGTTTCACGACAAAAATGTTTTCATCACTCGACAATTGTTCAATGAATTTCCGATCAGAAAAATTATAGTGATTCATAAAATCTGATGTTTCCTAGACTAATATGTGTTTCAGTCATTTGCCAATAATTGTCTAGTGAATTTTGGAGCCAACCAAAAAATATCAACTGAGTACATGAACTTATTCGTATAGAAAACTGAATTTCTCTATTTTCAAATTTTCCATTTGTTCAGAAAAAAAATTACCAATATATATTTCACAGTCAGTTAATGAATAGAGCATGATTGTCGCATATTCATGCGGTGTTACAATAACGCGAAATTTCCGGGATTACCAATAATTCCCATAAAAAATAACATCTTATTGCTACGGAGAAAAGATTTTCTGGATTTTTTTTTGTCAAATGGACTTCGACAATTACTCGACAATTGTTGGTTAGCACAGTGATGAAATGGGATGTTCATTTGTTTAGTTATTTTGGTGGCAGTGCTAACTTAATATAAAGTTAGCACAGCCACTGCATATAAAAAAACTAAGCGAGCGACAATTTTTTTTCGTTCACGACATAGTCTCGACAATTATTCGACAATTACTGGAATAGGTCTCAGCGGTTTTCTGGCAAGTGGCTTTGCTAACTTTATATATATAAATGGCTGAGCACTTGAGCTCGACTTTTGTATAGGAGCATGCATTCTTGTACCTTTTTTTGTAGGAGCAGGAAATGTTGATGGGCAATTTCTCGGGTGATGGAGGCTGAGTGGTTTGGATGGCTAAGAAGCCATCTGGGACGGATTTCCATACCTATTGCTCTGCATTGATCGGTCGGTCCCTATACATCTGCACCTGCAAGAACGACCAAATTGAAGGAGTTTTTTGAGAGGGCCCTCTGGAAGAGTTGAAATCTCAGTTGGTTGAGAGATTGCCCTCTGCTGCCTGAGTAAACTGCTGCAATGAACTTCGCTCCAGCCCCAGCAATCTGTTCAGGAGTGTCTTTATGATCGAGGAAAATCGAGACAACATTTAGTAGGTTAGAATTTTTGGCTAGGGTGTTGATGAATTTGACATTGTCTTGTCGGAAAAATGAAGAGATTGTGTCACAGCCGCTGAAGGCATGAAGAAACGATGAGATGTTTCGTTTTGTATCTTCGGATAGCTTGCTGTTGTTAGGACTGTAGATAACGGTTTGCTTATTGCCGTTCTCAGGTTTCATTAGGAATATGATAATAATAATAACAAATGTCTTTACTATTTTCAATAAAAAATACAAATACTTATAATTTTAATTAAAATACTTTTGAAAATGAAGGACGAAGTTTATTTTCAGTTGTACATTACTGCACAAAAAAAAATATTCTTCCACTTAACCCAAAACATGTCTTGTGTAAATCTCAATTATTAACTTGTGAAACATAAAATTGAATACACCATTAACTATTTGCAAAACGAAAGAAAATTAGATATGGTATTGAACAATTTAAAGTTAATTCTATAAGAGAATATATACGAAGCGAGACATTTAATGAGAGATGATTTACGAAGTGGGAAACAGACTTACGCATTTACTTTTATAAGTGAGATATGACCAGGTATATATTTTGTGTTACTGCTAAATTTGATTGTCATCTAAATATTTTTTAAGTGTTTTTTTTTTTAATTTAGAAATATCATAAACCATAAATTCTGGTGGAATTGCATTAAAATGAAAGTAAATTTGGTATGAAAACGAATTTCTGAAAAACTCGGTCGTTAAATTAGGAACATTGAGTAAACCTCTTTTTCTAATATTCACATTATGCACATCTGAACGATACGTAATTTTGCGGTGTAGGTAGGAAGGTTTCTTATCTAGTATTATTTTATGGCATAAGGTAATAAAATGAAACTTTCTTCTATTCTCCATATGTAACCATCCAATCTCTTTCGCTTTATGAGATACTCGTTGTCGTCTTCTTATAACGACAATCATACGTAGGCATGAGTTTTGAACTTTCTGAATCTTATTTTTATATAAAAGAGTTGAATTGGGTCCGTACAAAGCATCAGCGTAATTGAATAATGAGAGCACAAGTGTTTCACAGAGATGTTTTTTAACATGAATAGGGAAAAGGTGTCGATTACCATATACAGGCCGCTTTTTTTAGCTGATCCCACTATTGCTATCTCGGAAACGGAGAGACCTACAAGGTCGGTTAAATGGGAAAAAAGTTTCCTATTTTGGAAAGCAATAATAAGCTTTTTTCAGATCTTAAATATCAATGTTTGTTTTTGAGATATTCGCCAAAAACTAAATTGATCGAATTTAGTTTTTTGGCTCTACCGCCTCCATTACGAATGATATAAGAAAAAGTCAGGGGAACTTTCAATAATGTTTCATATTTTTTATAATCTGATATGAACCAATTTTCAATGCTACGTTTCGTTCATTAGATTCCACCATCAACTTTATTTTTGTAAATACGGACCTCTAGTTAATTTCATCGATTTTTGTAGCCACTTTCATAACAAATTCAGCTATGTATTACAATACATGTGTTTCTCGACGTTCTACTCCGAAAAAACATCAATATTTGGTCATACAATTCCCGTCAGTGTAGTCTCAAAAAAAAGTCAGAGGAACTTTCAATTCTGTTTCATATTTGTTATAATCTTATATGAACCAATTTCCAATGCGACTTTTCGTTCATTAAATTCCATAGTCAACTTTATTGTTTTAAATCTCAAGTTTTTTTCATCAATTTTAGTAGCCACTGTTTTAACAAATTCTGCTATCAATTACAATACATGTATTTTTCTACGTTTTTCTCATGATCAGTTTATAGTCAAACAATTCCCGGTAAGATGAGCTACCTCAAAAAAGTATGTACCAATAATTTTTGGGTCTAGAACTCAAAGATATACATAAACTCCAATATCAAGAGCAAATGTAATATACCAAGTAACAAACAGAAGAAAATGTCAAAATACTCCTAACCGTCAAAGTCGTTCACGATATCTCATTAAATGTTCGAATTGCCGTCCATCGTTTCTTAAACACATATTCGCTCTTGCTATAGTATGTTTATGGCAATTTTTCAGCATTTGTGGAGTTATAGCCATGCAAGCCCACCTTATTGTTTCTTTCAATTGGTCAATATCGCCAAAAGTTGATCCGAATACCTTGTCTTTAATGAAACCCCACAATGAAAAGTCCAAAAGGGTCAGGTCAGGTGAACGTGGTGGCCATTTGATAGGACCATTGTTTTTTCAGAGTAAAACGTCGAGACACGATGTATTGTAATACATAGCTGAATTTGTTATGAAAGTGGCTACAAATATCGATGAAAAAAACTAGAGTTCTGTATTCACAAAAATAAAGTTGGTGATGGAATCTAATGAACGAAACGTCGCATTGAAAATTAGTTCATATCAGATTATAAAAAATATGAAACATTATTGAAAGTTTCCCTGACTTTTCCTTATATCAATCGAAATGGAGGCGGTAGAGCCAATAAACGAAATTCAACTAATTTAGTTTTTGGCGAATATCTCAAAAACAACCATTGATATTTAAGATCTGAAAAGAGCTTATTATTGCTCTCCAAAATAGGAAACTTTTTGCCCATTTAACCGACCTTGTAGGTCTCTCCGTTTCCGAGATAGCAATAGTGGGATCAGCTAAAAAAAACGGCCTGTATAATTTTGATATTACAATAAGCGCGTTGTAACAACTTGTTTATGTGTCTTTACATTTTTTGCTTCACTTACAACCTCCAATTTTTCATCACCAATAGTAATATGTACTACATTCGATAAATTCTGTCTATTACCTTTAGTGCCAAATAACATTATTTTAGATTCTGTTGGGTTTATAAGTAGGAAATGTTCAGTTGCATAACTGATAAATTCATCTAAATTGTTATTGATAACGGTACAAGCCGTTTCCACATCAGCCTGCTTGAAGCTATAAATCATCAGCATATAAATGAACTTTACAATCCTGGATTTTGCTTAAGAGATTGATGCATATATAGAAAATAGTAGTGGTCCGAGGATCGACCCTTGAGGAACACTAGACCTTATTCCGTGATATCCTGAACTAATACCGTTCATATAAACTTGCTGTTGCCTAAATATAAGATAGGTCTCTATTAGGGAACAAGCATTAGAAAAACCCATATATTTTAAAATACAAACCGTTAAATCGTGATTTATCGTATCAAAAGCGCGACTAAAATCTAACATAACCAGCAATGTTGAATCACCCGAATCGGTAGCTTTAAAAACGTCATCAATAACATGAAGTAAAGCAGTAGTACGACTATATCCTTTACGAAAACCTGACTGGATTGAGGGTAATAGTGAATGTATATGTAAATAATTCTTAATTTGATTTTCTGAAGTTTTTCCAAGATTTTTGACAACGCAGGCAGAATACTTATTGGACGTAAGTATTTGAACTCAGTAGGATCTTGTGTTTTCGGTAAAACTTTGACAACTGCTTTCTTCCACACCTCCAGGATGATGTCAATTAAGCATCGCAATTAGGCGTTTTTTACATTGTTTAGAAACACTTCCTTTTTATGAAAGAGCAACGAACTTAATTATGTGACACGATATGATAAACTACTCCTAAAAAATCAGTAACTAAGTGAACAAAGTTATGAATACGATTTGTCCTAAATTATTTAAAATTGTTCTAAGTTTGAATTGAATTGACAATATTTACTTTTACTCGAGAAAATGTTAGAAAGTGAAAAGTTTTGTGTTCAGAAGAAGTTTCCTGCGTTGGACTGCATTAGCGGAAATTTGACGCTACGACACTTTTGGTTTAAAATGCATATCTCAGCACTGAAGAGAGAAAGTTTCAGATTTCAGGTAGTGGCTGATTTGGAATAACATTTTCTATAACTTCGGTGTCATGATATTTTTCAATCAGAGCAGTCCTTTTCGTCCTTAAGGAAGTTGAGGGGTGTCAACTTTTTCGCGAAGTTAGTAAAAATCGCATATATTTCACGGGCGATAGCGTCTGAATGGCTGAACCGATTTAAATTTTTCAAACTTTTTTTATACGGAATTTATTATTCTCTGAAAAAGAATTAATTACTATTTTTTGCGTACTTTTCGAATTATACGCAAAAAACTGAAAAAAAATCGAAAATTTCGCGGTTTTTAGGCTCTCAAATCTGAAGCACAACCTAGAAACCGTTGCAAACTCATATACCCGTTATTCAGGACCCCCAAGAGGGATTCAAACAATATCCAGTTCTCGGACAATTCATAGAAGCTATACCCCTTTTTCGCACTTACTTTCCTGGGCTATGAACAATTATGATCTTAAAAACTTAATGCAATAATATGCTTTCCACCAATTTTTTTCTGCTTCCTATTCTGTTTCAGTTGGTGCACACTGTGCATATTTTGAAACTGTTGGGCTTGTAATGAGTAGAATGTTGAGAGAACCAATGACTAGATGTTCGATTTTTAATTAATATCCTGTAATTCAATTCTCTACCCTCTGAAACCAAGGACACCTGTTCGTGTAATCTGCACGTGAACTTGAGAGTAATTCAATATTGAACTCACATGTCGCATGGAATGAAGCAGTTAATATTATATTTCGTGGAATTTCGTGATCAGCCGTATACCCATGAGGTAAATGCCACATGATACAATGATGTGGGTGGCACATGTCTTCTAGGGGAACTTCAGTATAGATAAATCGATATCCAGAACACTTTTTCCATTCATTTCACTTTAATATATCCCCGACGCATTATCAGACATTGGAGTATACCGGAGAGTTATTCATTGAATTCCACAACGAATGTTTCGTATAGAAACAGGCGTAGGTAAATCTGATATCTTTCTAATGAGTCTCTTAACATTATACAGCGAACTTCATATTTATAAAAAATACTTGATATTCCTTATCATGAGAGATTTCAGTGTGATCTATCTGGATCAAAAATTTTCCAAGCAAATAGACGAGGCATATCGCGAAGGTGATTCCTTCGCTTCCAAGAATGGTCTAGAACAGCCGATCGAACTACCTACACGCTATCCTGATGTTTACGACCAGTAAGCCAATACACTTACAATACAATTCTGATCTATATATTTGGTCCGATTCTCTAAGAGAGTGGTTAAATGAACAAATGTCATTTGGGTGATTAATATGAAGGTCAGTGATTATTTCAATCACTTTATACAGTGACCGCCAAAAAGTATGTACCATATGGGAAAAAAATTTATTATTTGAGTATTGGAAAAAATATTCTGGGGAAAAGTTTGTGCATGTCCGATAACCTAAAAATCGATTTTGACACATGTCACGTGATCGCTAGAATGGCGGCAAAATGAAAAAATTGCAATGCAAAGGCAAAAAAAGGAGTAAGATGGCAAGATATCAAAAAAAGTTATTTGAAAAAGTCACTTAGAATTCAATTTTATACGCATAAACGAAGTTTCAAGAGATAATTCGAAAAAATTGAAAATAGCAATTTTTTAAAAATATTTTCCCATCTATTTAAAAATATTATTTTTTTTTCTTATGAATAGCTTGACTTTACTGAAACATTTGCATTTTAATGATAATGACAAAACTTTCTCATTTTCTCCACACCAGAGGGCACTAAATTAAAAAAATTGGTTTTTGCCAGAACCCTCGCTGTTACATTGGTTCTTATCTAACAGTTATATCAGAATTCCAAGACTATTGTGTTGATATGGCAATCTAGAAACACCATGTTTCCTGATTTTGATCAAGTTTCAATAATAATGCTGTATGAGCGTTTTACTTTGCACATAAACTTTAAGAATATTTAATTTGACGCACTATTTTCAAGTTTATGTGCGAAGTGAAACGCTCATGCACGATTATCATAGGAACTTAATTATAATCTGGAAATTACCATGTTTTTGGAGTGTCATGTCATCACAATGGTCGTGGAATTCGGATATAACTGTTAGATACGAACCGATGTAACAGCAAGGGTTCTGACAAATTCCCATTTTTTCAATTTAGTGCCCTCTGGTGTGGAGAAAATGAGAAAGTTTTGTCATTATCAGTAAAATGCCAATGTTTCAGTATAGTCAAGCTATTCATAAGAAAAAAAATAATATTTTTAAATAGATGGGAAAATATTTTTAAAAACTTGCTATTTTCAATTTTTTTGAATTATCTCTTGAAACTTTGTTTATGTGTATAAAATTGAATTCTAAGTGACTTTTTCAAATAACTTTTTTTGATATCTTGCCATCTTACCCCTTTTTTGCCTTTGCATTGCAATTTTTTTCATTTTGCCGCTATTCTAGCGATCACGTGACATGCGTCAAAATCGAATTTTAGGTTATCGGACATGCACAAACTTTTCCCAAGAATATTTTTTCCAATACTCCAATAATAAAAATTTTTCCCATATGGTACATACTTTTTGGCGGTCACTGTATATTTAGTATTCTCTAAGGCCAAAATGGAAGAAAATTTAACAACTGACAATTGCTGCGGTTAACCACTATCAAAGTGATTAATTTATCCACCCTAATTTACTGATGGAAATAGAATCATTTCTGATTAATGACAGTTTTGGTATGTAAGATTCATCTAAAATGGCTCTAGTTGCAGGAAATTTGTTTCATTTTTTAATATTGGATGTTGCTGAAGAAATAATTCAAAGGTGAGAAAGGATATACCTATATTATTTTAAAAAAATAGTAGATAGGTGTAGGTACTTATTGCTGTTGATTATTAATTAATTATTTACAGGAGACAGATAGCATCGAATAATAGACACTTGCGGGACTCCACAAACCCATTTAATATTAGTGACTTGAAATTCAGAAAATTATACCACATGCCAAAAATACTGGTGTTGGAGGTGTTGATACCTTTAAAAGAACCCCATGTTCAACATTTCAGTAACCGAAGGTAAACTGAGGTTGATGAATACTGGACATAATCATCATATACCCATAGATAGTTCACTATTTTACTATTTTAGGTGCTTGCTGCATTACAATTACTAGCACAAGGTTCTTATCATGCTTCTTTGGGTACTGTTTGCAATGTAGCCATGTCACAGCCAAGTGCTAGTAGAGCAATCCAGGAAATTATAGATATTCTAGGATTACATGTATTTCGTAACCTAGTCAAATTTCCAACTCGACCAGAAGACAAACTGGAAATAAAACGAAGGTCAGATAACTATGTAATAATAATTGATTGAATATTATTTTAGATTTATGAAAAAGTACCAGTTTCCCAATGTTTTGGGAGCTATTGATTGTATCTATATAGCTATTATCTGCCCACCAATAGATAATGAAGACAACCCAAAAAGGTTACTATAGTATCAATGTGCAAGCAGTAAGTATATCCAACTACATAATATTGATAACTATGAACCAAAAGGATAATTCCAATATTTGAGTTTAATCCAATGACGTTTAATCAAGTAGTACTCTGCACTTACTTTATTTTGATTATGAACCTAAAAAATATATACCAGCAAGGAAATATAGTCCCTAGAAGCAATAATCACAAACTCTTTAGTAGTTGAGACGTATAAAGTTGTGACCGATTGGGGTCATGTTAGGGTGTTGTGTAGGGTATCTACTTCATTACTGTTGAGCAGATACAAGGAGTAGGTAAATTAACTTTAAATTGTTTCAGGTCTGTGATTCTAGAATGAAATTATTGGCAGTCAATGCCAGATATCCTGGATCAGTCCATGATGTAGCAAAATGGAATGTCACTACTATCAATTTCTATATGAGAAGATGTTTTGAAGAAGGTGATCATGAGTCATGGTTACTTGGTGATTCTGGATATCCGTTGTTGCCATGGCTTATGACACCTATTCCAGATGCTGAAGAGAATACTCCAGAAGGGCGATACACAAAAAAACACGGATTGTTATTGAAAGGTGTTTCGGATTGTGGAAACAAAAGTTCCGGAGTCTACTTCATCACAGAGTTCTACACTACAGAATTTCAGGGCTGATTATATATTCTGAGGCTGTTTTACACAACATTTGTATAGAACATAATTATATAAACTACGAAGAAAATGAAACAGTACATGAAAATGATGTAAATATCAATAATGAAGATTTAGGTATGGATATTCAATACCTAGATTATTTATTTCTTTATATTCCTAAGATTTTCTCTCCCTATTTCTGTGAATAAAGATATGTATCTAAAAATATCTTTAGCACAGACCTGCCCTGACCTAATATCAAAATTTCACCTTAAGATACCTAAAAGGAAATTCAGCCGAGTCAGTGACACTTGGTTTCCCAAAAAAAAACAGATTTACCATTTTATGTCGAACCCAAAACCTTCATAGATAGGTAGGTATATGTGATTGTTTTCCTTAATATTTGTGAATACAAGGTAGACAGCAAAGTATTTCAAAGATTCACTCAAGTATCTGGAACTTTCAGCAAAAATATTTGCAGATTCATGTAAAATGTTAGTAGATGTAATTTTTTTTGGCTTCTGTCTCTTCCTTTTTGTTGTATATGTGACTTCATGGATATCGCTCTCATTTTCTAGTGGTTCCTTTTGCATTTCATTTCCGACAATCAGGAATTCTTTATTTCATATTCTGAAGAATCAGAACCTATATAGAAAGAAAATAATGTTTCTTACCAACAGTATTTTCATCATCGATTTCAATTTCTTCAAAATCATTTCCACACAATTCTTCAATTATTAGATTATCCTGAGTTTCCACTTAAGTTGAAGTTTGTTCATGGCCTATTTGAGATGTAGATGAATCTAAGGCTGGATCCACTTCGTCTGGCATTTCACTGTTTCCAGCAATAGTTGCCCAGCCTATTATAGACATCAATCTCTCCTCAATATCACTTAATTTTTTTAGATTGCCTCCTCCTCCAGTGCATCGGATATTGACAGCTATATCCCTTGCTTTTTTCTTCGTTTTTGATTTCAATTCAATAAAGTATCTTTTCCAATCTTCTGCCGTTTTCACGGGTCCATTAAATGTGTTTAATTTTGTAGCCAATTGACTCCATAATTTCGGCAGTTCATCGATATTCAACGGATGAGTTTTTCCGCTGAGCATAATTTCATTATGGCCCAAGAGCTGAATAATGCATTTTATCTGCTCAGATGTTACTCTAGGTCCTCGATTTTTAGGGGCCATTTCCACCAAAACTTCTCAGAAAATTAAAATATTTCAGAGGTTATTAAATTGACAGTTAAACATTAAAAATAAGATGTGTACCTAACTTATCTTCTCTTATTAACAACTCAAGTGGATATGTCAAAAATATAACAACTTTGATAAAATGCAGAATGCCGAATGTTTAAAGTTGAATTATTTAGGTGGAGAACAAAGTGGTTATTTAACAACCTTACTAATTATCCACTATGATAAACACTTTTTAAACAATCGGACCGAATATAGAAGTTTGTGATCCACTTAGGAACTCCGTCCACAAACTCATCTCCACTCTTTTCTCTTTTTCTACACCATAGAGCAGCATAACACTGCCTTGTCTCATATGGCACTACAATTCGTCCGACTGAGACGGTCTTCTCAAGTTTTTCTGAGAATTTCCACGGAAAAGGGCTTGATTATTTTCAAGAGATACAACACAATGCAACCAGACAATTTCTGAGATTGTAACGATCCTTTTGTGACACCGATTATATAATTGACATATACTCCTTACTCAGTAATATGTCCCCAACTGGTTCGCTTACAAAGGTTTGTCTCGGGGATCGACGCTCAAAAATCCCTGCATGCTCGCGGCTACGCTCGAAGTGGAGATGGTCGTGGGTAAAACTACAGGTGAGCGTTTAGGTGACTAATAGAAAAACAAATTCACCCTACCTGTAAAAAAATAATTGTGGGCACCACCTAGTTCCCTTCTACAGCAGGTTCGAAACTGGCTTCCTCCTAAAGAACTAGGAAATCGGAAAAAGGAAAGACCAATTCCCAAAACTATAACCCTGTATATTTAAAATTTGGAACAACACACCCTGTACATTTATGGTAAGTTATATGGTTCAAAAAATTTGTTGTGCCAACGGTAATGTATATGATGAATTAAATTGACCATGTTTGTGTTTGGCAATTACGATAAATTCATGTATTATTATTATTTTCGGTATCCAAGGTATAACTATGAACCGGAATGCTTAAATTAGTTTCATAAACACAAAAATAGATTCCTAGTGAGTGAGTAAATATTTATACCGTACGGAAAGTGTACCCTCTGAAGATTACCAAATTATAAAGGGACATCGGCGAATGGATCCATTGGCAGAGGTTTATTATATGCAAATCGTGCGCTTATATATGATGTTATGGGCTTTCCGCAGATATTTTACAACAAAAAGTACCTATGAATACCAGTATGTTATTTACCTTTTTAAAATATAACTTTACGAAAGTTCTAAGGGTTTCAACCCTTCAAAATAATATTTGACTAGTATATAAAATAATAAAGATATTTCACACAGTTTTTAACCACTTATCTGTTGGTATATGGACGTTATTCATCCGACAGGACTCTGGAACAGGAATTCTCTGGACTTGCAGTCTCTAACAGCTACTTACAGCTTCCAGATGAGTCTGATAGGACTCCAAAATAGTTTCTCAACGTACTACCGGTTCGACAAGAATATGAGCCTCTATCTCGACATGTAGGCATCCCATAAGAAAACTTGGCCTCGAACAGAAACGTAGAACTCCAGCAGCAACGTAGGACTCCAACAAAAACTTGGGCCTCGAATAGAAACGTAGGTCTTGGACAAAAACTTGGGCTCGGACAAGAACTCGGCCTCGGACAAGAACTTGGCCTCGGACTAAAACCCTAGGGAACAAGAATACCAGCATTACTCTAAGGAATAGCTTTGTAGATATAAATGTTTCCGATTACCCCCAGTCCTCTACGTAATTTTATGAGTTCACGATGAAAATTGTATGTTGAACAAATAAGCAATCGAACTGCGATAAAGTAAGCTAATAATCATTCAAAACTCCCCATATAAATTCGACAATTGACTCGAAATAGTGAATAATTATTATTGCAAAAATAAAAGGAACAAAATGGCTGTGTGTCGAACAGCGCCCTTATTGAAATTACATTTAACACATATAAAGAAATTAAGTAAAACATGTGAAGAATTATTTACCTTGTTAACAAGGGTTCCACACAAAATACAACAGTTGTAGGACGACGAGATGAGTTATGTGATGGTGATCCCATCAAGGGGTTTGAGAAGGTTATCTTCAAAAAAACCAGCAAGGTTCCAGAACAGCGCTCCAAATCCAACGACGCTTCCAAAAACCACAACGCTTCCCAAAACTACCATACAGCAACAAGATCAAGGATCCCCGACATGGGATGACACAAAGGTCACTAGATATCCTCAGATATTTAACTTGAATGCTAGAACCTACGGCTCTTCACAATAACTTTTTCATCCAGTTCCTACTAACACGACAGCTTCAGATAGACTGCTCTAACACGGAAGTCCCACTACCAATTCCATTGGTGACTTCAAAATACAGTGTAGCCAACGTACCGACTCTAAACACTCTACCTAAGTACGTTTTAGTACGTTTTACTTCACTTACTCTGTGTACCCTGTAACAATTAAATTCGAAACCAGACAATACTAAATTACACAAAACAGATCTAAAACAATACCAGAACAAACTAAGTCAAACGATGTGATAGTTATCATAACAACATTTAACTCACTGATAATAGTCCGCCACTCGTAACCTTGACGGTGTAGGATGGTGTTAGTAAGAATTCTTCGACAGCGAAAACTACCCAGGTACGTCACGTCCGTTGTGAAGCGGCTCTGACAAATTGACCTGCGCGTCTACAGCTAAATCTATATAGGAGTGAGCGGGGCAGAGCTAGAAATTAGATGTAAATTCGTAACGTTGAAAATGAAACGTTACAACACCCCCCTAACCTGAAGAAAATTCACTCCGGTGAATTTTCACCAGCGCTAGCTGCCTTGAGATCCTTCACGCTCCAAACTCCTTTGTCCCTACCATCTTCATCAACCAAACTATACATCCAAGGTGATACTTTCTTCTTGATGAGGAAAGGACCCACCCATCGCGGAGCTAACTTTTTCGCAAAGTAATTTTTTGCATCAGAAAGTTCAAAGTTTCTTCGCCATACTAGCTGATGAGGCAGAAACTCTTCGTGGCGGCGACGGAGGTTATATCTTTTCTCAGTATTCTGAGAAGCTCTGTCTATACGCTTCATAACATCCTCAAATACACTCTGTAACAATTTTGCTCTATTTTCGACAGATTCAGAGGGTTGATCTGTGTCCTCGAAACTTCTGAGCAACTTTTAACGAGCAAACTCTTGACCATCGGTAATCATATTCCTACCAAAATTGATGAAGTATTAGTTCTGCTTAATAGTCTCATGATAAGCCGTTCTAGTGGCACAAGCCAATTTTGCCAAATTTTCATCCCACTTCCGATGGTTATCGGAGACATAGGTCGCCACCATAGTCTTTAGCGTCCTGTTGTACCGCTCGGAGGGATTAGCCTGAGGGTGATATAAAGCATTATACCGAACCTTCACTCCATAGTCAATTTGGAAAAGATGTTGGAAATAAATTGTTTACCGTTATCACAAAGCAAGAGTCTTGGTGCTCCAAACATAAGGAAAACATCTTCTTCAATAACTTTCGCCACATAAGGGGCTTTAGAAGATCTAAGAGGAACCACTAACGGGAATTTACTAAACGTGTCCAAGACAACCAACATAAAACGGTAACCCTTATTTGATCGGGGAAAAGGTCCCATCAAATCAGTAGCAATAACTTCCCAAGGCTGTGTAGCGCGGGGTTGCGCAGTCATTATCCCTTTTGGGGGTCCCTGCTCCACTTTATGAGCAGCACAGCGATTACAGTTCCGAACATAACGAGCAACATCCGACTTCATCTTTGACCAAAAGTACTTCTCACTGATCCTCTTAAATGTCTTCAAGACACCCATATGACCCGCCATAGGATTGTCATGAAAATTTTCCAATAACTTCTTACGGTCACCTTTCGGAACAACTTCTTTCCACTTATCCTCCTCTTCACCTAAGCAACCACTCTTCGAACCAACATGTTTGAATAATCTTCCCTCAACCAAACGCCATTGCAGAAACTTCAATGGTTTTGAGTCAACACCTTTACGAATCTTGTTATACCAACGATCAGTAGTTTCGACTGGGCTAGTTTCAATAGAATCAACGACGGGAACAGATCGAGACAAAAGATCAGGAACAATGTGATCCTTACCTTTTCGATGTATGATTTTGAAATCAAATTGTTGCAACCTCACGGACCAACGAGCAAGTCTACCCGTGGGATCCTTCAGGTTCTGGAGCCAGACCAATGAAGCGTGGTCTGTCATAACCGTAAATGGTATTCCCTCCAGATATGGCCTTAGTTTCTCGATGGACCAGAGTACAGCTAAACATTCCCGTTCAGTCGTCGAATAATTCCGTTCCTGTCGGCTCAAAGACCTACTCAAATAACTAATGACTCGATCGCCTTCAGGAGTACTCTGCAACAGTACAGTGCCAATTCCAAATCCACTACTATCGCACTGAACTACAAACGGTAAATTGTAATCCGGACAATTCAGCACAGGGGCTGCTACCAGCAATTCCTTAATTTTCCGAAAGGAATCCTCACACTCAGGTGTCCACACAAATTTTCTACCTTTCTTCATCAACGAAGTAATCGGTGAAATCAACGTAGCAAAATCGGGTATGAATCTACGATACCAAGCAAACGTTCCAATTATACTTCGAACTTCTTTTACGTTCTTTGGGGAAGGGATATTCAACATAGCCTTAACCTTATCAGAGTCGACATGTACACCGTTTCTATCCACAACATGACCTAAGTATTTTAATTCTGGTCTACAGAATTGACATTTGTCCCAACTGACAGTCAGATTGGCTTGCCTTAACCGCTTGAAAACCTCATCGAGAATCTTCATGTGTTCTTCGAAAGAGTCAGCAATCACCACTAAATCGTCCAAGTAAAAACATTTGGTTCAAGCTCCGGACCTAGGACCTGATCGATAAGACGTTGCCACGTTGCTGGGCTATTGTGCAATCCAAATGGAAGTCTACAGAACTGGAAGAGTCCTCTACCAGGTACTGTGAAAGCCGTGAAAGGTCGTGATGACTCAGCAACAGGTACTTGCCAATACGCAGACTTAATGTCCAAAGTCGATAAATAATGAGCGTTCTTCAATTTATCCAGAATACTAGAGATATAGGGAAGGGGGTAACTATCTCTTTCTGTCACAGCGTTCAACTTTCGAAAGTCAACACAGAATCTGAACGAATTGTCTTTCTTTCTGACCAACAAGATCGGTGAAGACCAAGGACTACTAGACCTTTCGATAACTCCCAAAGACAACATCTCGTCTAATTCTTTATCAATGTGGGATTGCATTACTGGACTGGATAATATCTCTGTTTGATGGGTGCGGCTGTACAGTTTATAACATGCTCAGCGACAGTAGTACATCCCAACGAAAATCCCATGAGTTCCCTATTCCTCGTGATTACAGCTTCTAGCTGCACCTTTTGTAGATCTGTCAGCACAGTCTGACTCTGAAGATGATCTACAGTTCCAATAGCTACGGGTAACTCAGAAAAATGCCATTCATTATGTCTTAAGTCAGGGACAATTCCCATGATTCTCCAAAAATCTGATCCTAAAATAAGGGTATGTGGTAACCCAAGAACAACTAAAACGGATACCACTCTCAAACGATCTCTAACGAGAAAAGGTACCATACATTCTCCTGAAACATCACAAGTTTGACCACTAGCAACACGACAAACAGACTTCTTCGAAGTATCTACCACTAAACCTAAATTCTCGAGTAACTTTGCACCACAACTACCAACAATAGTTCGAGATGCACCAGAATCTAACAAACCTAATACTTCAGTACCTAAAATTCTAACTTTCAAATATGGTCTCTCATCATTTACAGCATGATCTAAAATAAAATCAAGTATTGACTGAACTTTGGTCGAACACTCTACAGCAACACTATTTCGACCACTTGAGTGCGCTGTCTGCCGTTTCCCTGGTTATTACAATCAGGACAGTTCCTAGTTGTAAAACCTTCCTTTTTACATTTGAAACAACGCATACTTTTAGGAGCTAAACAACCAATCGCTCTATGGCCGGGTTGCTTACACCTATAACAAAGTGAGTTCCGATTCGAGTCACCAGAGGGATTGTTTCTTGAATTCGACTGACCAAAACGTCCATTGTTAGATTTGTGTCGCCAAGTATTATCTACTCTATCGGAAGACGAAGTAGAGGCAGCAACACTCCTATTCTCAACACTATCAACCTCAATGTATGCCAAGTCCTTTTCCAGAACATTGGATCTCCTAGCATTCGGCTCCACATAATTTCGAATACTATCTCGTCTCTCTTCCATACGTCGACAAACAACTCTAAGATCCTCTAAAGTTGTTGATAAGGGATCCCGTAACCTATCTTGATAAAAAGGATGCAAGTTCTTCAAAATAATCATCATTTTGGTATCCTCTGAAATAGGACATCTCAGTCTGTTGAAGTAACTATTCATGATAGCTAAATAAACACCAATCGATTCTGAAGGATGTTAAGTTCTATGACGAAGTTCCTCAAAAAGTGCTTCTCCATGATGAGCAGACAGATATTCCCTTCTGAATTCCTCTACCATCTCACGCCAACTAAAAACTCTAACACGAACATCCTTATAGAATTGGTAAGCCTTTTCTGAAAATAAATCGATACCGGACTCTAATAAAACATCTTCGGGAACATGGCGAGCTATTCTAAGTTCTTCAACCATTTCGAGGAATGCGGAAACAGATATGGATCTAGGTGAACCTGTAAATTTTTCAATACCCCACTTGTAGGGTGGTATCATTTGCGATGAACTGGCAGCTGCAACAGTAGTGTTAACTAAACCCAAACGAACAGGGGACGACGTATGCACCTGACCTAAGCCTGCTTGAAAAGTTTGGTTCAAACCAGAGAGAACCGTCAACGCTGGTGGTACTGGATCAACTGGTTCAGGGTACAGTTTCTGGTGTAGCTGGTCTGAAAGAGTCAAAACCCTAGCCAACAAACCTGATTTAGCGTTCTGCTGATCAACAACCTCAACACCAGTAGGTATCATACGATCAATCCTACCTAACAAATGATTACTCTGGGTCTGCCATCTAACGGCTTCAGCTCCTCCTGGATTTCCTGTAAAATTTTTCAAAGCTGCATCTAATTCACCTAATTTAGTTTCAACTGCCACTCTATCTTCCTCAAATGTGAATGGGTATGCTGGATACGAAAAACTCTGATTTGCAGCCTCACTACGAAGAGTAGCAGCTAGACTACTGCGCATGTCATCTAAGGTTCCTGTTCCGACTCCTCGTATTCCAAGTTCATATTCCAATTCATCTTTTCTCAAATATTTAATAACCAACTTACCAGGCATGATGAATAAAGTAAATAAAAATAATCAACTACAAAGTTTAAAAAAATACAGTATAGGTACAACAAATTTCAAATATCAAAAGTAAAACTCAGGTTCAGTGTATTTTATTTCAGGACAATCAAAGAAAAGTCTGTCTCAAATAAAAATAGTCTTTGTTCACTTTACACGATTCACAAATACAATATTCAACAAAGTTCAAAAACATTTACAAGTCTTCGGAAGTGAAGTTCAAAAAAATCCAACCTATATTAAAAAAATTCAAAAAATCTTCGAAGTCCTACTGAAGAAAATTGTCCAAGTCCTGCTTCGACAAAATATTCCGTCCAAGATTGTTCTTCACATTTCAACGTTCCAACGTCCTCCGAAAGCTCCAAAATTTTTCAAAAAAAAATCTTCCAAAAAATCTTAAACCTTTTTTTTTATTCTCTTCTGTGTTTGTCCAGATTTCACAGAAATATCCAATTTTAAACACAAAATCTATTTATACCAAATTCAATAATCACTACATGGCACAACACCTCGTATATATACTCAGGCACGATATTCTCAATGGCAATAAAAAATTATAAATCAAAAACCACTTTAGAAAACGTGACAACCACACTATTCACAGTTTCCAAAAATTCAAAATACCAAAACCAAAAAAATGTACTTCTGGGTGTCAAACACAGTTCTCACACGTTGTGACCTACCTCGTATAACTGGACACTGGCCCTACACGTTGTGCGCCATTTTGTAACGATCCTTTTGTGACACCGATTATATAATTGACATATACTCCTTACTCAGTAATATGTCCCCAACTGGTTCGCTTACAAAGGTTTGTCTCGGGGATCGACGCTCAAAAATCCCTGCATGCTCGCGGCTACGCTCGAAGTGGAGATGGTCGTGGGTAAAACTACAGGTGAGCGTTTAGGTGACTAATAGAAAAACAAATTCACCCTACCTGTAAAAAAATAATTGTGGGCACCACCTAGTTCCCTTCTACAGCAGGTTCGAAACTGGCTTCCTCCTAAAGAACTAGGAAATCGGAAAAAGGAAAGACCAATTCCCAAAACTATAACCCTGTATATGTAAAATTTGGAACAACACACCCTGTACATTTATGGTAAGTTATATGGTTATGCGCTTATATATGATGTTATGGGCTTTCCGCAGATATTTTACAACAAAAAGTACCTATGAATACCAGTATGTTATTTACCTTTTTAAAATATAACTTTACGAAAGTTCTAAGGGTTTCAACCCTTCAAAATAATATTTGACTAGTAAATAAAATAATAAAGATATTTCACACAGTTTTTAACCACTTATCTGTTGGTATATGGACGTTATTCATCCGACAGGACTCTGGAACAGGAATTCTCTGGACTTGCAGTCTCTAACAGCTACTTACAGCTTCCAGATGAGTCTGATAGGACTCCAAAATAGTTTCTCAACGTACTACCGGTTCAACAAGAATATGAGCCTCTATCTCGACATGTAAGCATCCCATAAGAAAACTTGGCCTCGAACAGAAACGTAGAACTCCAGCAGCAACGTAGGACTCCAACAAAAACTTGGGCCTCGAATAGAAACGTAGGTCTCGGACAAAAACTTGGGCTCGGACAAGAACTCGGCCTCGGACAAGAACTTGGCCTCGGACTAAAACCCTAGGGAACAAGAATACCAGCATTACTCTAAGGAATAGCTTTGTAGATATAAATGTTTCCGATTAGCCCCAGTCCTCTACGTAATTTTATGAGTTCACGATGAAAATTGTATGTTGAACAAATAAGCAATCGAACTGCGATAAAGTAAGCTAATAATCATTCAAAACTCCCCATATAAATTCGACAATTGACTCGAAATAGTGAATAATTATTATTGCAAAAATAAAAGGAACAAAATGGCTGTGTGTCGAACAGCGCCCTTATTGAAATTACATTTAACACATATAAAGAAATTAAGTAAAACATGTTAAGAATTATTTACCTTGTTAACAAGGGTTCCACACAAAATACAACAGTTGTAGGACGACGAGATGAGTTATGTGATGGTGATCCCCTCAAGGGGTTTGAGAAGGTTATCTTCAAAAAAACCAGCAAGGCTCCAGAACAGCGCTCCAAATCCAACGACGCTTCCAAAAACCACAACGCTTCCCAAAACTACCATACAGCAACAAGATCAAGGATCCCCGACATGGACATGGACATGAATGCTAGAACCTACGGCTCTTCACAATAACTTTTTCATCCAGTTCCTACTAACACGACAGCTTCAGATAGACTGCTCTAACACGGAAGTCCCACTACCAATTCCATTGGTGACTTCAAAATACAGTGTAGCCAACGTACCGACTCTAAACACTCTACCTAAGTACGTTTTAGTACGTTTTACTTCACTTACTCTGTGTACACTGTAACAATTAAATTCGAAACCAGACAATACTAAATTACACAAAACAGATCTAAAACAATACCAGAACAAACTAAGTCAAACGATGTGATAGTTATCATAACAACAGATAACTCACTGATAATAGTCCGCCACTCGTAACCTTGACGGTGTAGGATGGTGTTAGTAAGAATTCTTCGACAGCGAAAACTACCCAGGTACGTCACGTCCGTTGTGAAGCGGCTCTGACAAATTGACCTGCGCGTCTACAGCTAAATCTATATAGGAGTGAGCGGGGCAGAGCTAGAAATTAGATGTAAATTCGTAACGTTGAAAATGAAACGTTACAAGATCATAATGCTGAGGATGCAAACATATACAAAAATGCCATCAACTTATCTTATGATTTGGGGATTATTTCGTCCAACAGGAAAATTGCAAAAAACGATAAAAACATACCTAGAAACGAAAAACCTATTGCACTACTATACAGGGGGTCCATCCGGGAACTGCATCGATCAATACATAGAAACCAATAGGTGGGCCGATTTTGAAAATATTTTGAAGATTGTGGCACTTCCGGTTGTACCGGAAGTGGACCCCAACTTCGTTATTTTAAATACTACACCCTGTATATTATCCAGGTTTTAGATTTTACGCATGATTATGAACATATTTCATGTATAATGTCCTATACCCAAGTAAGTTGAAAATTGCAATTGCAGACCGAAAAATATATTTTTTTTAATTTCTGAACATGATCATTTATTTTCGATTGTGTATCGATTTATTCGTAGGAGAGAACCCAGATCAGTAGAATTTCGATATCAATTCGATTAGAGTTATACAGGGCGTTCAGCAGAAAATTATATAGATCCGGTTGAAAAAGTTATTGTCCATTCTTTCAAATGGAAAACCTCCAATTTTATATTCTCATTCGATTCGGCATCGGAAATGAAGCTAACTTTGTAAAAGGTTATCTATGCCTACACTCAACAGTTTTCGAAATATTAGCAAATTAACATGTCTCAGTTCCAGAAAATCTCGCATTCTTGAGTTTACTTATTCTTAGTTGGCCATGGCGCCCGCAGTTGGAAACAATCAACTGCCACGGAAATGTCATTGTAATCAATCATGCCGGCTTGTTTGATTTATTCGAATGAAGATTACTTAAATCTATTTATTACTTATGGCGAATGTAATAGGGTTATCTCAAGAACATGTGATTTATTTGCTATTCGGTATCCGCAGAAGCAGAAGCCCTCACAAAATACTGTTGAACGAATTATAGAAAACTTCAAAAACTTTGGATCCGTCAAAGCAAGAGTGCAGAGAAACAAGACAATTGTTGATGATGAAGATATTGAAATTGCCATTTTGGGATATTTTGCTGCATATCCAACAATATCTTTCAGACGAGTTGCAAGATAATCAGAAAAACTCAGTACACAGAATACAGCGCAAACATAAATTTCACCCATATAAGTTCTCCATAGTTCTGCACCTGAAAGAAACAGATTTTCCACGAAGACTGAGATTGTGTGAATTCGTTTTAGTTTGGTCGCATGGGAACGAATTATTTTTTGATAATATTATATGGACAGACGAAGCTAAACCGACATAATTGCCATTATTGGAGTGACTCAAATCAGCATGTATTCAGGGAACTGAATTTTCAAGAGTCTTGACAGTTCAATGTTTATTGTGCGATAAGAAGTGATAGCGTCGTGCACTGCATTTTTATCAAGAAAACTTAAATGGTAAGCAAAAAACAGGGTAAAGGTAAGCTTATCGGGCTTCTGCATTTTCAATCACGAATTTTTCAGTCAAAAATCACTCAAAGTATTTCCTTCTTTTGATAGGCCCTTTCTTTACACACAAATCAACGCATATTTCATAATTACAAGCAATAAAAACATTATTTTTTCACAAAAAATCCACCCTTCATTAGGACAACACATAACCAACAAATCTGGATATTTTTATCATTTTAAATGTAGTGGGTTGGTAACTGCGCGCGCTAACTATTCAAATTTGATTCTGGGCGGATAACTTCCCCTTCATTACTATGTTCAATTGTTTGAATTTCGCCATTTTGGTGTTTTATTTAACGTAAATATCATAAACTGAAAATGTTAAAATTCTACGAATTTCTAATTTAGGTGAACAATAGATTGGCACTTATTAATTTTTTAATTAAATTGGTAGTGTTTTTGGGTCCAGTGCAAAGGAAATACATCTGAAGATAAATTGTTGTATCGATGTCAATGAATAGTTATCGCGCGCAGTTACCAACCCACTACATATAAAATGATACAAATATTCGGATTTGTTGGTTATGTATTGTCCTAAAGAAGGTTGGACTTTTTTTTAAAAAATGATGTTTTTAGTGCTTGTTATTGTGAAATATGGGTAAATTAGTGTGTAAAGAAAGGGCCTTTCAAAAGAATGAAAAACTTTTGAGTGATTTGTGACTGAAAAATTCGTATTTGAAATCAGTCAATTTTCAATGTTTGGAGAGCCATATCTCGGAAAGTAGTAGAGAGCGCTGCAAAATAATTTCAGATTCGTGTTCAGAAGACAAAACTACGCAAGTAACATCACTTTTTTTATTTGTGCAGGAGCCGGATAATCTTACCTTTACCAAAAACAGAAGTCAATTTCGAAACAAGAATAGGTTGAGATGTACTTTTTTTGCAGATGAAGGATATTTGAATATTTTGCATAATTTTGAAAATGAGTACTTGGACACTTTACCAGTGCTCGATTTTTTCATTTGGGGTACAATTAAAAATCAAGTCTATGAAACTCAATTGACTACCATGGAAGATTGTATGCAACGAATGAGGAACTAATTTGATAATCTCAGACCCGATTCAATACGAAAAGCGACACATCAAGAATTATTAGTGGGCGCCAATTCGAACATTTACTGACCAAGTAATATTTGTATACCAGTAGGAGATTTGAGCCGGTTCTGGGCCTCCCCCCACCACTATGACGTCATCGTTGACCTTGTGGTGACCTTCAGGGATGACCTTGGTGCATAGGTACCTTTGTGTAGGTCTATGACCTTGGCATGCCCTAGAGATGCCTTTGAAATTTTGTGTTTGACCTTGATTTATATTGTTGGGAGAGGTGTTCAGGGTTTGTGTTTGACCTTGAGATGACTTGGAATTTTTTTCATACACGGACAAGTACTTTTTGTAAGTACACATATTTTTTTTACCTCCATGTCTTGAATGACCTTCATGTCTACCTACTCAGGTACTGTGTATGATCCTTGTAGAGTGCACATGAAAATCTATACCGAAGTATGGAGATGGTACACGTCCTCACACCACGGAGATCCAGCCCGATATGTGAGCTCTGATTCCTCTCCCGTGATGTATACCTTGCGATGGTGGTGGGGGGAGAGGTCGCGTGACGTCAGCGCTATGCACACGATGATCCACTGATGTGTGTCAGATACTCGCTCTCGACACGGTGGGTCCGCTGACGTCACACACCCATACGCTGTGGCGATGTAGCGACTACTATTTACTCTCCGTCCTCTATCGATACGATGCAAACTCGCGCATGGGTCTTTGCAACACACACGCGGTGCATAAGTCTGTGGTGGGGGTGCTCCACTATCAATTATAAAAGAAGTGGGTATGGTGACATGAAATCAGAAGTTGTATACCTAGCAGTTGAGTAGTCAGCAAGAGTAGTGAAGTTATTCAGTGCCTACACAGAGAGAGAGAGAGATCAGTGAGTGTGTTCTTCTATTGAAAATTATTTATATTTTCCTTATATATTTTCATCATGTCAGTTCCAAAGGTGGATTTACAAAAGCTCAATTCTATAATTGAAGAAGAGATGGAAGTGTTAGAGCAAAGAGTAATATCATCTTTGCCACTGAATGAAGCTTTCCCAATCAAGACTATATCATTTTGTTCTACTCGGTTTGGTAAATCAATCCTATTAACATTGGTGGATGTGAGTAATGATACAGTGTTCAAAACATGGCTACCAAAACGTGTTTCAGCACAATTAACGGATGCTGACGTTACTTATATCAATTCTTCTGGTGGTAAATATACGGTAGCATATTTGGGTCAAAGTCAACAGACTATTGTTGGCATGAAAACGAGATCATTGGTCAAATTTGATCGCACTGAATAATAGTAATATATTCCACTTGTCAAAGGCTAATTCTGATTCTTTATATTATAGATGATAATTGTAAGGAAAATATAAAACTTTTCATACATTGTTAAACACACTCTTCGGTGGAGACATAATCAAAAGTCTAATGTGAGTAATGCTGATTATTTTTGTAGCATAGTTATTTCAACAATTTCTCTTGATTATAGCTTCATTCTTGAAAGATGTGGATGCAATATGCCAGCCAATATTGGACCAAAGCCACAGATATCTCTTCAGCCGTTGAAAGGTTGTCATCAGAACTGGATGCTTGGGGTGAGGACGCTCACCATGCCACCAATTACGACTTGGGCGTGTGTTATGATGAAGAGCAAATTGAATACTGCTTGCGAGACTACGAGAACTACAAGAGGGGTGCGAATCTTTGCGAACAATATTCAGATGGTGCTTTGGATTTGGATCAACTCTGCAATAGTATGATTGCGTGCGAGTTGAGAAGATTTCTTTATCGCCTCTTACCATATCTACCTGAAGGGATCATCCAAAAGTACCTATTGGATGATCATAGCGATGAAGAAATCGAAGTCGGCCAAGATGATAGTGATGAAGAAGGAGACATAATTTTATATTGTTTGCATATACCTAAAACTAATTGAATTGTAAGCTAGCGATATTTGAATAAAAAACATAATATTATTTATATATGTTTTATTTACTCTTTTACATAAATAAATGAAAAAGAAATTAAGGTGGCCGTTTAATCATCCTTGACAAACTAATCCGACAGAGGAGCCACCAGCCACCCGAATGAATATTTATCCAAGTATGCAACCATAAAAATGAAGCATCGTTACCGACATCAATTGCTACTATTATCGTAAAATGAAAATATCACGCCGCTGAACAGTGATGTCAGATGACACAATTATTCTCGTTTTATTTTATATATTCAATCATTAATTCATATTCTGGCTGAATAATATCTAGAGAGATATGACTTTTGACAAAAATGCCGTTGAATAATGTTCTTGAAATATCAACTCCCATGTTCCCATGTTTTGTAGTACAAGCATGGATAAAGAAAGAAAAATGAACTCAAAGATTTTTATTTTTATAAATGCTTGGCAACATGCATTTGTATGGACAGGCAGCAAGTAATTAAGGAATTTGGAAATCCCTAATTCCTTTCTGCACCCTTGAATATATTTACCAGATTGCAATTGAACGGATTTGTAGGTTGATCAGTGCAGTGCTTTAATTATTTGTGTAAAATAAGGGGATTGTTATTTTTGGATATTTAAGTTTTGAGTGGTGTAAAAAAACATGAATTCGGGTAAGTGAAATGTGTGATCAATGTAATCGTGGTAGGTAAGTAGATATGTCTTGTTTCTCAATTATATGGAGAAATAGTTATTTGAAAATCAGAAAACTGCAATAAGTGCGGGTAATATTTGATTGCAGTGGCCGGACAATTTCCAAACAAATATTGGAGTTTTTTGTTATTTGGGAACTTATTTTTTTAACTGCGGCTCTGTTTTAATATATACATTTTTTAAATTATTTTTCATTCTACGTTTGATGTTGTATTACGTATGTATAACGATTTCATTATGTTCCAAATCATCTCAATTTTTTTCAATATATTCTCGAGATATTTTATCCGTAAGGACTATCCAAGCCGGACCTGTTTCAGAAGCTGCTATACATTTGGAGGGCACGCTGGTATCATTTACCCAAATATCCGGTCCCTACATCCGTAGGGTGAGTGATTATTTGGTCCGAGATTCATGTGCCCTGAGCAAACGAAGTGAACCAAAGATGAAGGCCTTCTGCATTCATACGGCAAGGATTTCTATCGTATAAAGGCAAGCCGGTATAATTTTCAGATTCGAAAGCAAGGTGTCCATCATTAAACTAAGGACACCTATTATCAGAACCACCACTTTAACAGAATGCTTTGGGTGAAGCCTGCAGAGTTCAAAGATTTATCGATATTTATTCTATTTTTTACTCTTCTTTTCAGACGATGTTCGTTTCGACAGAAGCTAAAAACTTTGACGAAACTGGTTTTAGTATGATTATTATTATAATTATCTACTATTATCTTTGACTCACAGTATATGTGTACCTATATATTGATCGAGGTTCAACACTAGACTATTTTTTTTCTATAAATCTTTATGAAACTGTAATATTCAAGAATTTATATCAGACCATTTTAAAATCTCAATCAATATGCAAATTTCCTAACGCCTCGAAAGTTTCGCCTCTGCTAATAATTCAATCATACTGTGGATTATTTTGATGATTTATCTGTTAATGATTGTGTCACTGCGGATTTTTACCTACACAAATTTTATTCAGATCTATTATACCATTATGATTATCAGGTAAGAATTTCATTATACCTATATGAAATAGAAGAGACTCAATTCTTTTTATTACTGGGTATATAATTTGTTTACAGAATAGCTCCAACACTCAATTTTTATTTCAATTTTACAATTTTCTACTGTGAAATCACTGTCCCCTCTATCAATCCATCAAAATATGCTTCAATATCGGAAGAAATAAAATTCTGGTTCACAAAGCTTAAGAATATAACCTATATATAACTACAAAAGGTAATTTAAAATATTTGAATATAAGCCATTTTAATACAGCAACGTCCGGGTCAACTCATAATTAAAAATAAATTAATAAGTTTATGTGGATATGTATAAAAACGATCTATGAATTCAATAAAACCTTTCCATACTATAGTGACTCTTATTTCAGAATCTGATAAATGAATTAAAGAACAGAAGAATATATTGAGCTGCCCCTCATATGCACGCCTATGAAGCGACAAAATTTACAAAAAGCATTTCTCGCCGCTCAATGCGAATATTCGTCAACATCTTTTATTCTACTCTATTCATAGTGCTGTGCTTGTTCATTGCCATCACCCAAATTCCAGTTCATTCATAATTTTGAAGATAATGAATTCTACTGTGGCGCAATCTATTCGCAAATGGCTGAACTGACTCAGTGAGTAATAAGATGCAATTTCTTATAAATCTGCTAGATTTTGGAATATAGCCGCCTAATTCCGAGTTCTGCTAGCATTTCTCAAAAACACGGTGTAAAAAATTGGTCTATGTTGGGTTTTGAACGATTTCAATAGGTCTTCTTGTTGACACTTTCCAAAAACGTGAATTATATCGATTTGTTGACTTCCGCAAAAAAAAATCACGAATTTTTTGAAAAAAATTAATTTCGATAGTGTCAACACTCCATTATGTTCCAAATATATTTACCAAATTTGAGTTATTCACTTGTCACCGATTCGCCGTCCGAGCAGAAGCCAGCATGCATGCCATTGAACGGCCACCTTAATACAAATGAGAAAAATTAAATATACATAATATGTGTGCGTGTTTCTTCAATATCTGCTGAGAACTGAACCATCCAATGCATTGTATTTCAAAAACGTATCATGCAGAATGAGTGCATATACTTTGGTGTTGGCCGGGAAGTTGGCTTTCCTGGTTTCAAACTCGAGCTTAATATCAATCGTTGATGATTTTGTGGCAGTCGGCTAATGTGAACAATCGATGATGAATAGTGGATTTTGTCGAAATTGCCCAATGTCCATGAGAGGTTCACTCATATCTTTATCATAATAACTTCTTTGAAAATTCTCATAGGCATAATAAGCTGAAGTATCGAGTTTTTTTATCGAAATCCAAATTCCAACGTTCATATGGGTATACTTCAGAGTTCAAGTACACTCGAATGTTATTGATATCAGCAGTTGTGAATTTAGTGATATCCTTTGTCCTATCTTCCCAAGTGGTGTTACTTTGGAACCCAATGATGATATAACGAGGTGTTTCAAGTGCATTGGTTGTCTTGATAGCCCATATATCTGAAGATGTGCCACGTAGTGATGGAAGTTCATAGAGATCCCACATGCGATAAGCCAACTTGATTTTAGCATTCAGACCATTTTTATTGATTCTATTCAAAAGTTTGAGCTTGTGTTTATCTTCTGGCACTATAAGTCTTTTTTTCCACTCAATTTTATTGATTTCCAAATCAGCATCAACCGCACCAATATATGAGTTCTTGAAGGATCGAGCGATTATTAAAATTATTTCTTGTTTGGCATTCAAGATACTTTTGTTATAATCTTCAGCGAAACCCATCACATATTTCAGTGGTAATTTACCACTAAATTCATGACTGGTTGTGTCCAAGATATCCTGTTTCGTTTCCGAAAGTCCCCATCCAGTTGTTAATAATGTGTTGGCATGTGATTGTCCAAATGAAATCATATTCTTCATAGTAGATTTTATCCCCGGCTTCCTGACGACAGCAACATGTTCACCACCCATTTCGTAGCGAATTTCATCAAAAAGGAAAGCGATTGCATTGTTCGAGAAATAACATGATTGCGTTTCATCCCTAGGTGTGAATTTACCCTCTATATAAATGAAACTCTCAGTAATGTCGAGAATTCCTAAACAATGGTGATCCATATGGTTTGTATGTGTGCTCATGTAAACTCGTGAGGGAATGATCGATCATCGGCTCATCGAATATATTCAATTTTTCACTATTTGTTTCGAGCACCATTTTTCCTTACTTTAAGTCCAATAGATTTCAAAAATTTGATATCTCTCACTGACAGAGCGTGGTGTGCTAACTGTTTAGCGTACACTTTTGGAATGAGCCTTTTTCTAGTCGAACCTTCCTATTTAGCGGTTAGTGGAATGATTTGAAATCCTCCACGATTCTGTCTATTATAACAAAAACCCATAATAGTTATTAGATTTTCGTCAATTCCAAAATAATAACAATCTCTTCTGTACTTCCAAAATCAATAATATTGTTTTTGTGATCCAAAATACGCACTGTGATGTTGTGAATCAACTGACGACCTTCTGGACTGACTGGCATATATATAATCTTGTGTGGTTCTTTCGTGAGATTGAATCCAGGCTCCACACCGATATCGAAAGAAAAAAGAATATGTGAATCTTCATTATTTATGTATGAACCAGATATAATGTTGCAATCTAAGCGGATGAGTCTCACAGTTGTTACGTTTATCGGTAGTGAGGATTCATGTATCTGATTCGGTTGAAATCTATCAAAATTGAAACCCATCATCTTTGCTATGGAATTCGGATGAGTAAGATCAATTTCAAATTTTGATCGCATCTCACATTTGAAAGTATTATTATTGGAATGTAGGTAGAATATATCATCTGCATTGGTATCGTTTTGATTATTACCAGAAAATAATCTAAACATGATATGTTTCTGAATAACTGCATTGATCTCATCTATTTCATAGGCACCACATGGAATTTCAATTGTGTATTTCTGAAGTATTGGTGAACTGTCAGCACTGATTCTAAAACTGATTACATTGTTTTTTTCAATTATATTATTGATTGTGTTGCATCCGTAGAATCCTGAAAGTCCCAATCCATAACGACTATTTCTATCCAATTCAATGGGTGGGAAAAAGTCTGCACTCAAGACACTCGTCCCGACAGCTTGTAGTTCGAACTTCCGTGACATGACTGATACATTTTATGAATATCACTTCAATTTATTGTTGTCTACAACACACTTGAGACAACCTACGCTTTTTCGGAGATGGTTCATCAATATCCAGTTCATTTTTATTAGCACCAATATTCATATCCTTTATATTGCAATAACAGCAGAATATTTTTCGAGGTGTAGGACCATCATTCACATCAGAATCTGGAATGCTATCACCGTCAAGATTGTGGTGTTCATTGCAATATCTATATTTCATTATGTCGACATCATCTTGTAGACTTTTGGGTAACTTTTCCCAAACATGAGCAATCTCATGTGCAGCACATGCAAGCATCACTTCCTTCGGCATAGTTGCAAGCATCACTCGATCCATTTTTGTCAAAGTGCGATATTTTGAATACATCTTGAGTGAAAATCCCATCCCCTTAATAGCCTCTCGCGTCATTGCTGGAGTTGTATCCATTTTATAATAATTCAGAGAGAAACTTCAGGCACAAGTGACCGCAGAAAACTGTGTTGAACTTCTGCTGGCGATCATAGTTATATAGAATTTTCACTTTCGGACATTTCTGAAAGTATTGAATCAACTCTATTGGTGGGGGTAGATCTCCAAAACTATCAAAGTATGCAATGTCTTTCCCACATTTGCCGTATGCCACCCAATGTGTTCCCGATCATCTTATTCCATCTAAATTGACAATGGCGGTCTCGTAGTTTCGTGGACCTCTAGTGGGTAATGTATCACGCATGAAAATACCGCGAAAGTATGGAATTTTCATTTTCTTGGCATAATAATTGAGATCGATGTCGGTGAGAGGTCTTCGAGGTAGGGAATCAATTAGTTTTTCGGACTGTATGGTTTCAAGTATAGTCCGAGTCCTTTACGGTATGGTTTAAGGTATATACCACTACCACTTTTACCCAATGCCACACTTTCCATCTTCTTATTATGACGATTCGCTTCGATCAGGGCTGTTCTGCTTGCTTTTGCTGCATTCACAGTTCTGGTGATGCCTGCAACAGCACCCGCTAAACTTCTTAGCGCGGACAATCCTGCAAAAATTGGTATCAATGGTAGAATCCCCCCAACATTAGGAATTGGAATTATGTGGGGTGTGCGGATTGTTTTCTTCCCACCGGCAGCTTTGAGGTATTTACGTGCCGCATGCAATGCCACTACGGTAGCTTTTTTCCTATTATTCGTCACAAATTGCTCACCCCCAGCTGTTTTCAATACATTCCGCACTTTATGAACCACCCCAGAACCGAAGGCGATTTTTCTGAGTTTATTTTTCTTTTTCTTCGGTTGCTTCCTCTTCTTTCCCTTCATAGTAGTACTACAACCCATACCAAAACGTCTCTTTGCTTTCATAATGTTGGTAACGAGTAGGGCAGCTGCTCTTCCCTTAATACCAGCGTCTTTCGATTTAACCCTATTCCAAGCTGCGTATTCGAGTTCTTTGTCTGCCGTATGTCTCGCTGTGAGATCAGTAAGATGATTCAAATATTGAATATCGTGTTGTTTGCATGCAATATCCAATTTATTGATTCCAGGATCTTTGCGGGCTAAATGTTTTTCCAATTTTGTACCAGGTCCACAGTACTGATATCCTCCAGGTAAATGTAATTCGAACGGAAGTTTGTTTATCAAATCATTAACGAATCCACGACCGTTTCTTCTGCATCTACCACGAACACATCAGTTTCGTTTGATGGTACTCATTTAAATGAAACGTTCACAACATATCATCGCTTACATAGTCTCCAACCACGGTACGATGCGCATTGTGAAGCAGAAAGAAAAGTTTGCTGTAGATAATTTAGATGAAAAATTCGGTTGTGGATTGAATGAACAGAAAGTGTTGCGGCATGGTTCCATCATCTGTTCGAGGACTCATTATCGGACCATCGAATTGTGGAAAGACGAATGCCATGATCTCTCTCTTAACACATCCACAAGGACTGCGATTCACAAACGTTTATCTCTATTCGAAATCACTCAATCAACCCAAATATCAATTCCTACGGAATGTATTGGAACCTATAAAGGGGTTGGGTTTTTACGTTCAGTAATAATGCAGAAATAGTGGAACCGTCCGATGCCAAACCAAATTCTGTTTTCATTTTCGATGATGTAATATGTGAAAAACAGGACATTATAAGATCATATTTCTGTATGGGACGCCATAAAGATGTTGACTGTTTTTATCTTGCTCAAACATATCCACGAGTGCCCAAACAGTTAGTGTGAGATAATACCAACTTTATCGTAATGTTCAAACAAGATGAAACGAATCTACACCATATTTATTCCGATCACGTGTCACCCGACGTAACATTCAAACAATTTCAACTGATGTGTGTTAAATGTTGGGAGGATCAATATGGATTTATGGTCATTGATAAAGATAGAAAAATACACGAAGGAAGATATCGCATGGGATTTGATAGTTTTATATATCCATGACACTGCAATCCACATTCAATCGATCGTTGGATTGCACACAGGTTACTTCAGTGGTGTAATCTCTCTTGTAGAACAAAATGAAGAACGATTCAGTTGTTGATGATAAAAACAATGCATTGAATTTGAAACGTCAACTAGTTGAGACAACAGAAGCTGTACGCCAGAAATTTAACTCTATCAAGAGTGGACTTATTGAAAATCGAATAGCACTTAAAAAATTCTGCGATCCCCTAATTAAGCCATTGAACGTTCTATCTTCAGCTGCTGCAACGAAACAACTACCACCACCACTACGACAATCAATGACGAAGCAAGTGAACTCACACTCTACTCTAGTTAGGAGTACTCCTATGGGAAAGAATCAATTTGGTAGTGACACCTCGTCTGCTGACAGTGAGACCATCAAAGAATTCGGTGAAACGTCTATATTCGAAACACCATTATCATCTCGAATAAGTAACTCGGACTATTCCTCCCTTTCTGAAGGCAATATTGAAGATATTTTGAAGATGCATTTGGAAAATGTCAAAACAAACAATGGTGACTATGACACAATATTTGGTATCCGTTCAGATCCTGCTACGGGAAAACTCAAAATGGGAAGTCTCAATGTAAATTTCAGTGGTGGATATATTTTATTTTGGAATGCCAATAAAACAAAAAAACATGAATTCCCAAGTAGTCCGGAGTTATATAATATGATTTTTTTGAAAAACCCACCTGAAGTCAGTGATGATGGAATTCTTCATACATATGCTAAAATATTGAGAGTCACGAATGCACCATACAAGCAACATCAACTGAGGAATGGTTTCAAACATACGAAATCTAAAAAATTTCGTGAAGTTATTAAACCAGTACTAAACTTATCACATTATCTAACAACGAGAAGTAGAACAAAAAAAGGTGCAGGGATCAATCGGATACAAAAAAAGGTGCAGGGATCAATCGGATACAAAAAAGGTATGATCCCAAACCTGCGAATTATGTATACTGGAATTCACCAAAAGAGTTAGTCGCTCGTTTACGACTATTGATATCCTCGAAATCAGCTGGACATACTGGACACGACAATGAAATAATTTCAATAATTGCAGAATTACGTGAGGAAAGTATAATATATTGAAACATTCAAGAAAATGATCATTTTGTACACGGAAACAAAGTGAAGCAGTCATTGTGAGAGGATGGACAATGGAATAAGTGATCTCAAACGACAAGTTGTCAATGAATTACATACACCGGCAAGACGTAATTTCACCAGAAGAACCACCACCCTCAAAGGTTTTGCAGATCTATGGCAAATAGATCTTGCCGAATTACAACCCTATGCTAAACATAATGAAGGATATAGATATGTTCTTGTAGTAATTGATTGCTACTCAAGATATCTATGGACAAAACCGATCAAAAATAAAACAGGCAGTGCTGTAACTGATGCAATGGAAGATGTGCTGAAAGAAGCCGACTATTCTCCGAAACATCTACAAAGCGATCAGGGAAAAGAGTTTTTCAACAATACTTCCTCATCTCTAATGGGTAAATATAAAATCAATCATTATTCAACATTCAGCACAATGAAGGCGGCCATAGCAGAAAGAGTAATTCGAACAATAAAGACGTGGCTTTATAGGGAATTTTCAGCGATGGGACACAACAAGTGGTTAGACATTCTTCCTATTATAACAAGAAAATATAACCATAAAGTGCATCGTATAACTGGTATAGAACCAATTAATGTTACACCAACAACAAAACTGAAATTTAAAGTTGCCAAAGTCATTCGAGGAAAACAAAAACTGCCCAAATTCCGAATGAATGACATTGTACGTATAAGCAAGTACAAAAATATTTTCGAAAAACGATATACTGCAAATTTCACAACTGAATTATTCAAAATCATTAAAATCAATAGGACATATCCCACAACGTATATCATTGAAGATATGGATGGCCAACCGATTAGAGGATGTTTTTATGAAGAAGAGTTATTGAAAACGGAAAATCCTGACATTTATCTCGTCGAGAAGGTGCTGAAGAGTAAAAAAGATAAACTATATGTGAAGTGGTTAGGTCTTCCCATTGAACACAATTCATGGATTGATAAACGTGACATGGTTTAAATATGTATTAACTTTAATAAAGTGGTGAAATTGATTTTGAGTTTTCATTTCAAGTAGACTGAATTGAAAAAATATTGTAGCGGTAAACGTTGCCCCAGCCAATCGCAACGTTCTGTGTATGCCAAACCAATTTAAATGCATACCCCATTTCCGCTTATATATTTTCAACATTGATGACATTTCATTATCCTCAGAGCTAATCAGTATCATATTGAAAAGCGTGATCAAACTCTTTTCTCCACTTATCACGTACAGATGCTGCCGTATCGGAAAGTTTAGTGGACTCCTGAAGTTCCATCTCAGATTGCACTTTCAAACAATGGGTGGACTCATTATTCTGTTTGATTTTGTTACGGAGTTTATCTGCATCTTCACACATTTTGATCAGTTCAACCTTTGTTGATGCAATCTTTGCATCGAGCTCCTGAAGAGCCACCTCGTCTATGCTGCTACTTTGAATATCGTCATCGCATTTGACGATGGTGGCCTTCGCTTTTACGATGCGGCATTTGGCTTTCTTCAACATGTCCCCACAGCACTGCAGTGGACCGAAATAATGAAGCGATAAATTTCCCAAATCAACCATCACTTTCTTTAAGGTGTCATCTACCTTCTTCTTACGGGGTTTCCGTACACCCTTAGTTATTTTCTTGGGTTTAGAAACAGTAGATGTACCCTTCCTCTTAGATTGTTTCGGTTTATGATCCACACTAAGAGGAGAGATGAGTGGAGGGCATTCGGGTAGTGACAGCTGTGAAAGGGTTGGATCAGCACTTTCTGAAGATTCCGGTTTATCTGTCATCTTTAGATAAGTTTCGAAGTTGAAGTCATCGGTGGAATCTTGGGATGACAAGTGATATACCGGAATATTTTCAAAACCAAACTAACCATTTGTTGGAGTACATGACATTGCACCTTCTTCAACAGATAAATTTGGTAGTGAGTTCATGATTATTTAGCTCGGAGGAATGTGTGATATCAATGGGATGTGGATAGAAATGGTGCTGATGTTGATGCGACTTCACGTTTTATACAATCAAGTCGCATGGTACATGCGCACATGAACATGACAAAAAACCACCGTAAAAGGAGAGGGGGTGAATATCCCATGAGTTAACTCTACAAATTTCATAGTAAAGGGAAGTGTTGAGAACACACAGTGTTCTTCCAACCGATGCCTTCTCCAGATGTGTATATAGTTCTATGTCACCTACATAAACTTTGCCCAATTAACTATAAATATGGAAATCATTTCGTAACATAATGCGAAGGTGTGATTTAGAACAAAATTATCCAAGTGAGTCATAGTTCTGATTCACACCTACGTATTGCATATAATCATAGTGACGAATATGATTCCCAATAGAAAGTGTGAGTTCTTTTTTGTAGCCTTGAAAAAGGCTGTTTTGCTCCAAAGAGCCAAGGGGGTTTGGGTGAAGACTAATTAGCTTGAGTCTTCACCGACATTGCCAACATTCCTAACATAGAATGCCCTAGCCCGCTCCTTCGTCTCCGCCCACACACGGTTAAACTCTGTAGCATCTCCGATATCATTGTCATCATCGGACCCATGCTCTTCTGCTGAGTGCCGCGGTGGCGCTGTGGTAGTTGGGATCTCCTGTGCTGTTGCTGAAGACATGTTGAATTGTTGAATGATACTTTGAGTAGGTTGTCACCGTATTTATAGTGATCGGAGTGGGGATATGTGATGGAAATGGTGGTACACATCTACTCTGTTAGAATCCGCTGAGTGCTACTACTAAGATTTCAAAAAGTGATTGAAAAATTTTTTTCAATCATTTTTCCAGTAGATTTCAACTTTTCAAACCTTTTATCTGTTATGAAATTTTCTGTTAGAACTCACCATTTCGGTTATATGAAATATTTCAGTAATTACAATGATTATTTTCAAAAACACGCTAAAAAATATTTTCAAATATTTTTTCCTATAGAATTTAACATTTCCAATCATTTATTCGCCATGTAATTTTTTGATAAAACTCTTCCTAACGCGAATATAAAACATTCAAAAAAATTTAAATAAATATTTGGAGACGCTTATGGATTTCACGTTATCGGATGCTGCAGAACCTACCTGCTTTTGAATGCTTTGTGGAAAATTAGTTTAAATTCAAGATGCATTCGGTCAGAAAACAGGTATAAATTTTGGTAGGCGATACTCCTTAGACAATTCTTTCAGGTTTTAGTTGTAACTTGAACTTTGCTACGGATTGTTTAGTGTGAATAATGGCTAGTTTAAACTTATCACAAATGGAAATCGATTCCAATGTTGAGTCTATTCTTGTGGAAAAATCAGTACCGGATGTTTTGTCACCCTTCAAATCTCCCATATCGTCGAAAATTAAACGTAAGCAGCCATGAAAATTGAAGAACTTCAAACGCGTGATAGAAAAAAATAGCCCATACTCTCAAAACGCATGGAAAAAACCATCGTATCAATTGGATTGGAATGTTCCGGGCTCTGGTACGTCTAAAGGTAGTGGAAATGCCACAAACTGCGAAGAAGAAGAAATAGTTGAATTGATTGATCAGACTAAGAGAATGTTTTTGTATTCGAGGGAGTCAAAACAAAGAGTGACACAAATGAAAGAAAAATTGGAAGCGCTGAACATCGAAAGAGAAATTGTGAGAAAGAGAGAACAGGAAATATCATCGGAATGTGAGCAGTTGCAAAATCAAATAGATAATGAAGAGGGAAGATGTGAAGAATCGGAACGCATTCACAAGGAGACCAGCAAAAAATATGCAAACTTTTTTTCAGGAGAATAATTGATTAAGGAAAGTCCTATTGGAGTACATAATATTAATTGGACGTTGTACACAGTGACTAGCGATGTAGAGGGGCTATTCACGGACTTTCCTTGATTAATTGAATTGAATTGTTTACAAAATCGAAAAATTTTAAACTTCCATTTTTTTTTCTCTAAAAACACCAATAACTCGAAAACTGAATGAGATATCATAAAATTGTATATAAGCAGTTTTATTGCTCTCAAAAATGGCTACAAAAAGTTCCCATAACATTCTTTTACATCTGCGGAAAGGTCAAAGGTCATCAAATAAAAAAAACACGGAATAGACTTCCTATTATTCAACCTCCCAACCATTATAATAGGAAGTCGATTCCGTGGGCCTCCACACAAACCAATACATCATTCGCCAAAATGTATACAACTAGCAATACGTTAGACATCCAATATTTTAATATTTGGAAACTGAAGACTATTTCCATCTGGTGCCAAATTCTGCATCACAGCTGTGAGCGTGCATTTTAACGTTTGAAAACTGAAGACCAGTTCCATCTGGTGGCAAATTCTCCAACACAGCTGTGAGAGAATGGACAGTCACATCCATTTTGTTAGAGCATTGGCGTAGCGGTGGGTGGAATTTCTGAATTGTTTCATATTAACGAAAAAGTTAGTTTTATTAGAAAATTTCATACCAGATAAAAGGTTTGAAATGTTCAATTCTACTGGAAAAATGATTAAAAAAATGTTTTCAATCACTTTTTGAAATCTAAGTAGTAGTACTCAGCGGATTCTAACACAGTGGATGTGTACCGCCGTTTGCGTTTCCCCCACCATGACCTTGTACATTTCTACCATTAAGTGGTGGAAATGTGTGTGTGTGTTCTTTTAGTGGCCCTGAAAAGGGCCGTTGGGGTGCTCCGGAGAGCTGGGTGTCATCCCGCATATTTATGCGCGACGACCACGGAAGGGGCTTAGATGACATCGTCATCGTCTGATGACACCACGATGATAGTGTCATCGTCAGAGTCATCGTCCACCAACATATGGAGGTCCTCGGTGCCGACATGCACGACCTCCTCCTCAGAGTCTTCGTCCACCAGGAGGTGCAGGTCCTCGATGCCGACATGCACGACCTCTTCCTCAGAGTCTTCATCCACCAGCAGGTGCAGGCCCTCGATGCCGACATGCACGACCTCCTCCTGGTGGTCGACCACCGCTTCATCCTCCGATGAATCCGATGAAAACAGGTCCTCCCAGTACAGCGGTTGAACGTCCATCTCATCCTCTGATGATGGCGATGACGGCGATGGATAATCCCAAATATCCGTGGAGTCGCTCACCTCATTTAGTTGGATTGGGCCTCGGGAAGGTCTATACCAGTGACCCCTTTTCCCCTCGTACACGACATTCTCCTGGAGAGGAAGAAAATCTAAAACTTCATCATCTTCAAATGCCCAGATGCGTCTCGGAGATGAGGTGGAGTCTGGGAAAGACATCTTGGAAGACTGATACTATAATATGAGCTGGCATTGAATTTATAGTAGTTCAGATGAAGAGAAAGGTGGGAGAGAAGGGTGGGAAAGAAGGGTGGTAGAGAATGGTGGGAGAGAAGGGTGGGGCTTTGAAGAGTGTGTGATAGGAGAAATACACAATATGATATTTTATCAAAGGGTTAAAATAATAAATAGAGTCAAAGATTATTTACATACTCATTGATTAACATAAGTATGAAAGACAATAATTAGAATGAAGTGATGAACAATGCCCCAACCACGCATTGCCCAATGTGTACCAACCAACAAATTGAATGTACACTCCTTTTTCCACTTATTCTTTTTTATTACTAACACCTAATTTAATATATACAACTTGAATTAAAATACAATTGAGATAAAGTGATGGGCAATGCCCCAACATCGCATTGCCCAATGTGTACCAATCAACAAATTTAATGTACACTCCTTTTTCACTTGATCTTTTTTTTTATTAACAATAACTAATTCTACACATGCAACTTATATTTAAATTAATTTTTACAACACTTACAAATAACTTAACCTATACAAAATATCTTACATCTAACTATTTCTAAGTCGTTGGAGGGTTGCCATCATCCTCTCCGTCAATGCCGTCTCCAACCTGGTGAAGCGTTCGGCCTCCAGGATGGCTTCCTGACGGTCACGCTCAGTCAGCTCAGCCAGCTCAGCCAGCTGACGGGCAATTTCCGCCCGCGCTACTTGGCCCAGCTGGAAGTCGCGCTGAGCCTCGGCTATCACACCCATCAGCTGGTACACATCCGTTTCCAACGTGGGAGCGATGGCCTCCAAGGCGACGTCGGCGACGGGATCGATGATGGCAACTACGTCCACGATAGGGGCTGGTGGAGGTACAGCGGGCGGTGGTGGTACGACATCAACGCTGATGATTTGCACAACAGCACGTGGTGGTACAACTTCTGCGACTAGCGGTAAGTCGACGACTGTCGGCTCCACGGTTACAACTATAGGTGCAACCTCTTGAACACGTTCAATAGGTGCCACTACAGTTGCAACTGGAGTCGCAACAGGGACCGCAGCTCTTGAGGATGATGGCCATCCTGCTTGATACGGGTTGGTTTGATCGCATCTCTTCCGATATGCGGAAATAGCACCAACCCTACTGCTTTTGACCGATTGCTTCCGCGATGACGATTTCACGCCGCTACCACTTGGTCGTGGTGGTGTCGGCTCGAACTCATCCTCGTTATCCACAATCTCAATCGGCTTACATATCATTGACGATTTTGCCCTCATTTTACGTTTCTGTTTGGGAGCAACATCGTCAACGGAATCGCTTTGTCGCTTACTTTCACTCCCACCTTGCTCCTGTGAAACCATTGGCGTCAACGGCTCAGGGATCTCCATGTCCTCCTTAAGGCTCTCCAGGGCGTTGGTGAAGTCCGCTTCGTTGATGTCCGAGTGATATGGTCCTGGTGAAGGCGGCGGAGATGGTCCTTGAGGCCTATTTTCGTCGACCAGGACATTGGTCAATGCTGCGAACATCAACAGGTTGGTCGCCGGTGGAGCTGGAGCCATCGCTGTACATTGAAAAAAAAATTAAACAAAATAATGAATATAAGATAGTGTACTCACCAATTGGAATTGAAGATCTGGAACTTGGACGAGAAACTGCTGCTGGTGCTGGTGGTGTTGGCTTGGAGAACTCGAAGTCAACTGAAGAATATTCAGAGGAACTCTCCTTTTAAGCTATCAGCCCACCTCCCACTCTACCCCCTCCCTCTCGAAACGCTACTTCGACCATTGCGCACATCCCTCCCCTGATACCATCTGAATCAAACCCATCATAACCCCACCCCCATTTCAACAACGCTAAGTATTACAAAAAATACATGTACTTAGTGGAGTGAGTTGAAATAAGGGAGTTTGGCATGCATGACAATGGTGGGTTGGAGTATCAGCATACTCAACAGTTGTATGTGAATGGTGAGTAGCATACCACCCACCATTGTCATTCATACCACAGGACCGTAAATAGCACATGTGGCAGACGAAGAATTGGCCTTCATCACCGGTATCAATTGCAACGAAGGCTAATGTGCAACAATACAAATTAGTTGCAAAATTGTTCAACGTCTCCGACATGTTGATAGGTATGGTACGACTTATGATGGAGTCGAAGTCGCTGGCAGAATCCACCTCAACCCCTTCATCGACGTCATCATCTTCGCTGTCCTCGTCGACGGCATCCAACTCCACAGGGTCCTCCGGCTCCACCAGTTCCACCAAGTCCTCGAACACCAGCTGGTCCACCATTTCCTCCAGCTCATGGACCGCTGGTAATTCCACTGTGCCCTACCTAAACGCTAGACACATAAACTTGACCAAAACAAATGTCAAGTTGGTATTTGCGGCTACACTACAGTGGAGATGGGGTGAGTTCGGATTATTAATAAAGGATCTTGATCTGGGCGCCAGGTAAATTTGCCGACCCACAAATACCTACCATACTAAACCTATACCATCAACTTACCAAATGATAAAGGAAAAACAAACTTGAGATGTAGTACAATTTATTTTTGTGGTCACGTCACAACAAGATCTAAGTGCGACTGTTCAATTGTTAGGCTTGGTAAATGTCTACATTAAAAACATATATATATATATATATATATATATATATATATATATATATATATATATATATATATATATATAGATTTATATATATATATATATATATATATATATATATATATATATATATATATATATATATATATATATGTATATATATACATATATTCATAAGTGATAAATAAAAATATTAGAAACTAAAGATTCTGAAAGCAGGGCAACAATTGACAACAAGCACTGGGAAGCAATGCGCACAGCAATCGAACACTATCGTAACAGGCCAACACCTAGGGATTCCAATAACTCCAATTAATTAAGGGGTATGCAAACTACAAGCGCAAAGCAATCAACACCGCATAGCAAACAACACCGCATGTAATGCTAAACTACCCCGCTCATAATTCCTAAACAGGTTGCAACATTCAATATTTCAAGGAGCGCAGAAATCGAAGGGTTCAATACCAAATATGTTCCGAGGGCGTCGCGAGAGCTCAAGCGCAGGCCGCAATATATAAATCGTGAAATCAAGCAAGTGTTAACCACATTCAATTTCCGCTCAACAATGGTAATCTTCACCAGCAAGTAGGCAAGAATGTTCATAAGCTAGTAAAGCAATAAGCTAGCGAAAAATTAAATGTGAACCAATGTAACTAAATTGTCTTAAGCTAGTAAACTAAAGCTAATAAAACCAATAATTACTGATGATGTAAGCTCGTAAAGCAAAAATAGTATGAGCTAGTGGACTTCCAAGCTAATAAAGCAAAAGCTAGTTAAGTTTTAAGCTATTTAAGCAAGAAGCTGATCAAAGACTTGCGTGTAATCCCACGGAGGTCGTAGGCATCGGATTATCTCAAGAAGTTTCCTGGTACCGTCAACTTTCCAGCCAATGGTGAAATATAGCCGCAGGGAAACCAAATCAGGGACCACTGATATCTGGGAACCTCCAAGTCTGAGTGTTGTTGTCAATAAGGCAGTCGAGCCCCCAAGAAAAAACCCTAGGAAAGGAAATTACTATCAGCAAGTAAACCTAACTATATCTCCCTTCCCAGTTTAAATTAAACTTTTCAGACAGCTCCTCGATATAGAAACTCACTCTATCATCGGGAACATTGTTTCTGTTTCAGACTATTCTTTTGGGACAACCTGTATGTCCAAAAGATGCTTTTCTAAATCAACTCTATATTTACAGATATCTATATACATTACTTCTAATTAAATATTTGAATTAACTCGGTAGTTGTCTGATGAAATGTTTTGGGACAACCTGTATGTCTCAAAAATGACTGTCTGAATCAATAATATATTTACAGATATTTATATTCATTACTTCTAATTAAATATTTAAATTAACTTGGTAGTTGTCTGATGAAATGTTTTGGAACAACCTGTATGTCTCAAAAATGACTGTCTGAATCAATAATATATTTACAGATATTTATATTCATTAGTTATAATTAAATGTTCGAATCAAATCAGTAATTGTCTGACAAAATGTTCTGGGACAACCTGTAAGTATCAAACAATTCTCTAAATTAATAATTAATTTTCAGACCCGTATACATTAGTTATAAATGAATGTTTCAAATAACTCAGTAATTGTTTGATGGCAAGTTTTGAGACAACCTGTATAAATGGGTTTCCCATAACTCAGTCGCGATCATCGACTACCTGAATCAAGACAAAAGACACTTGTAAAAATAAACAACATTATTATTGGGACACTCTGTAACTGAGACGACCTGTATCAGTTCCTTGAGAAAAATGTAACCATCAGCATTTGCAAAAAAAATATAAGCACCAGGAATTTCCGTAGCCTATGATGTCTATGAGACAACCTGATGTGATTTTCCAACAAATGCAAGTTGGGACACTCTGTACCATGCCCAAGAATTGAAATGAAATAATTTATGAATCACAGTAAATAAAAAATCAGAGCAGGAAAAACTCTCTGTACTTGCTTTGCCATGAAAATGTTAAGAAAATCAGGAAAATCAGCAAAATACTCTACTCTTATCTGAAAGGAAATACTCGCTAATTTCACTCAAGTACTTTTGTCAAATGTAGGAGTCAACAGACAAAATCGAACCCATAGTGTGATATTTGATATTTATACAGGGATCATCACTGAATGTAAAAGTAATACACTTACCCTCGTCAAGGGGTTTTCTTTAACAAATATAATGATGAACGTTCCGTAACAAATGCCTCAGCCTGCCTCAGCTATCGTATAGGGCGCTTGGAGATACAGGGACCCACGATTTATATGAACCTAATAAAAATGAAAAATATTTCAACATGGATCGAGGTAATTTGACTAGGCGACAAGGAGATAATGGATTTCATAACGAAATGTCGCTTACCGTGCCTGGGACTCGATTTCGGGTCACTCTGGATGATAACCACAAAAATCCTCTTGAAGAGTCTAATAATGGAATGAGCCAAAAAATATTCCAACAGACCAACTGCTCACCCCAAAATCATCAAACACTGCTTTGCAGAAATATTCCCAAATTACGGATGAATTAAATATTTCATAAAATCCTGCAAAGTCAGCAAAGTGGTTCACTGTCCAGAATCTGCCCGATCAAAAGAAAGAGAGTCACAGAACAGACCCTGACGACCAAAAGTTTGACACCAGATGACAGCCGTGTGCTACCCTGTTGCCTCCTCTGGTCGCCAGTTCCAACCTAACCGGTAGATGTCACTTAACCGTCACCCATATATCAACTTGTACGAATAACCAATCTGATATTGAATAACTAACTCCTAACGAATCACTAAATTACATAATTACATACAATTTACACCTAAATAGCACGATTAGTTACAAATTCGCTGAAATGCAACCCTCACCGGACAATAAAACCGTCAAGTACACCAGAACCAACACGGATCGTGAAACGAACGTACCCTTGTGAGGTATCGAAACGAACAACTGAATGACCTTCCCATAACCTAGCGAACAATAGTGTCAGGTTAGCTGCCAAGTTTCTGTTTACATACCTAACTTAAAAGACTCAAGATATCAAAATAAAGCACTGAACTCAAGGGGACGACTTCCTACCATAAGGTAAGTAGTCCAAACAATTGGCACAACAAATCATTCACAGTAACGAATGGACTAAATCATTCTGCGAGCGTGAATGCTACCTGACAGTGTACAGCTTGAAACATTGACCTCTTTTGTAGATATTCCACTTCCTACCCAGAAAGGATTCATACAAGAGCCTCGTATTATGCTCTGCAATAGAAGAAAGAGCCCTCACAAGTCTTACGAATAGCTACAAGCATTCATAACATCAAACCTGTGGGTCAAAATTCCAGCAATAGTTGGCAATCGCTGCGAAAGAATGAACCAATTCTGATATGGATACCCACTAAAATTGAAATTAATAACGGTACTGAGAATCATCTTCTACTCACGACAAAGTGCTGATACCTTTTTATGCGTTTTTCAGGTAGAGTTTACGATAAAGTAAGGAGTTCCAACGTATCGCTGTTGTGTGACCAAAATATCCTTTTTTTATCAAGTATACAGTGTGAATAAGCAATGAATGAATGAATATCACGTTTATAACAGTGTTCGAAATCTACTGGGCTAATTTAGTGCACAGGTGCCTTATCAAAGTATCCTTTATCTGCTATTAGGTAGGTGTTCATTAATTATTGATATAAATACAAAATAAATTCTACGTTTATACGAGGGGCTGGTTAAACTAGTGCATTCGGGTTTAGATTAAATTTACAACGTAACACCACCTCTAGGTCGTCTTCCCACTCCTCCTCGAAGTTGTTGACGTCCATGTGGGACAGGCTCGTCAGGACTTCCATATAATTTTCCATCGCTCACACAGGTATCAAGAAATTATAATATATATGAAATTTACAACACAATATTCGAATTATGAGATTCGAATGAAGTATTCAGTGACCTGTTCGTCTTTTATATCTTTCATTCAGAGTAGGGGGGATACCACCACCACAACTCTTCTGCATAAGAGTAAAGAGCTCTCGTGTCTCCCAAACAGTGTTAGCGAGAAGATCAGTGTATGTGAATGTGTAAGTAACATTATGGTATCGAAATAAAAAATAACTTTAGTATGACTAAATTTATTCTATATATTTTTATGATAATCCAAATTCATTTTTCAAACTGTTTCCTCTCCAAATCGACTAACCTCTGATGTTTCTTCTCTAATACAGCTAACCTCTTTTCCAAATCATCATATTTTTGCATCATTGCAGATGTTACTTCAAAATCCTCTTTCATTAGATTGCATTTATGATCGAGGTCACTAGTCAACTCTGTTATTTTTCGTGTAATTGTAGCTGTGGTATCCCATACTTTGATATCCATATCACTTTTTAGATTACTATATTTGCGATCTAGATCATCAGTTACCTCCTCTATTCTTTCATTGAATGCTAGACGGGCATCAGGTACAATCTTAGCCGTTGTGGCAAGTATGGCAGCCTGCAAGGCTTTGAGGACACGTGCCTTCGTCTCCTTGATTTGTTCATTGAGATATAATTGAGATACAATCACTCTCATCTATCGGTTCACCAACATTTTTCAGTCTTTTACCTTGCACATCATATTGGTCATCAGGTGAAAGCTTGAATCCTATACCTTGGGAACCTTGAGAACCTTGAAGAACTCGAACTTTAACAGCACCCCATTTTCGTGTACGACCGAATTTATCGATAGCCTTAGACATCTTTCTCCCACCTTGATATCTTTCATACTGATGATTTTAAAACAATCATTTGTATATATCTCTGTGTAGGTATGTTGATATCTCAAATGAAACAATAGGAATTCAGAAAAACATGTTTATTCAAAAAAATATATTTGGTAACAAGACATAAACTAACATAATTTGACTTTTATACAATAAGAGTACTATATAATATATTTGGTACAGGACAAGACATCAGCTAAAATTGACTAGTACAATTTTATTTTTATATAATAAGCGTAATCACATATGAAATACAAATAAATAAGTATAGTGGTGGTGAATTTTCCATTTTGAATGATATTTTATTTATTCAATTCAGCTGTTAATAAATGAAGTAATTGATCTAAAGGACTCTCTTGGGAAAAAGATTGAATAATATTGGAAACCCAACGAATATTCTCTTCTGGGTCATTCTGGTAGAATTCTATATTGCTATGACCCCAAGGAAGAGTTTGTGTTGTATTGGGAATGATGAACCGTTTATCATCATGGTACGACAATGCAACTTTGTTTTTCAATTCAGTATACATGTCGTGCAATATGCTTCTAAACGAGTTCATCTTCCTAAATATTAAACCACCCTGTTCGACAATTTTCTTATAATCTTCACATGTCAATTCATTCTTTATGACGGATCTTTTGACACCTTTTGCTTTCTTGAATTCACTACCTACAGACTGAACATAATATGCTTTAGCACCGGTACCATAAAAGCTAATTATGGGATCATTCGGAAATTCATCTTTGAAATTACTCAGAATTGACTTTGTAATGGGAATATTGAATTGATTTCCTAATTTGTAATCGGAAGTATCAAACTCACCTATATTGCTGGTAATGAATTCATAAAAATTATCAGTTTTTACTTTCAAAATTAAAGAATTCGTGTCAGTGTAGAGTAAGGTAGCATTTTCTGCATAATGACGTTTAATACATTCGTAGAAGAAGTTGTACATAACTGTTTTGGATAATTCTAGAATATAGAATCCCAAATATAGTGGTTTATCGTACAATACATTAACTTTGCCCAAATGAATGGCAACAAAATTTTCGGAAAAAATTTAACAGCTTTTGAAATTAGGACGTGATATTAGGGTGCTAGCACCCATTTTCCTCTTGATGCTTTCCCAATGCGTCACCAGTCTAACATCTATTCTGTTATCAACGTTTTCCATCGTTTTCCCATAAACTGCATTATTCATGAGTTTATAGAAATCTTTTTCAGCTTTGTTGTTAGAGCGATTGCGCATTTCAGTGTTCAAATCAATATAAGGTTTCATCCAATATGACTGCTTGAATTTCAGCACTCTATGTGTATTCATGACAATAAGACCATTGGCCACAGCCTGCTGTAAGCTTTTATAATGTACAATATATTTTCTTTTATCATTTAAATTTGGAATTAATTTAGGAATTTTCGATTTGGAATGTGGAGGTATTAAACTGTCAACGAGAAAAGGGAGATCAGCATGTTTGTCATGTAATTCTTGGGGATAATGAATATCCACTTCGAGAACATAACCATATGGACTATCAGATGCCACAGCCATTACGTCCAAATTGAAAAGGTCATTGGGTGTTAGCCAAGCAAAATCATTGGTGGGTAATGGTTGTGACATACTGTGACCATATAAGTTGGTGGCATCTAAATATGATATGAATGATGAAGGTTCATTGGGGTTATAATTGGGTAAAAATTTATTATTAGCAATATGCTTCCTTCCACTACACTGACTTATTCCACCACGTATTCCTTTCTTGAAAAAATGTATAATGTCAATGTCTGTCAATAATTCCAATTCAATATTTGTATACTTTAGCATTGCATCCCATGATAATCCGGGTGCTGTATGATACTGTGCCGGATCTAATTTATATTTCTCTAAACATATGTCTCTAAAATTCTCAAATATGTCACATAATAGAAGCACATCGGACTTCAAATATAAATCCGAGTATTCTCCCAAACTCTTACACTCGAATAAATGCCAAACACGTTTCGCTCTCATATAATCCTTATCTGATATATGCTCTCCGTTAAGATTGTCATAAAACTGATTTTTTGTGGGGAGAGTTGGATGATTCAACTTGTCAATATGATCAACAAAGTTATATGGAAAAACACCTTTCTGTCTCATCAGATTGAATTTGTCAATTTGTGGAAAATGTTTATGCATCTCAATACACTGATCGGATGTTAAGTTAGCACCTAAGTTCTGCAAAGAATTCGACATGAATTTAAAACTGTCTATGAATCTCATTTTCAAATAATTATTTTCTCTTTTCCATCTTTGTCAGTGTATGAGTGAGTAAATAAATGCTTGGTGAAAGATATGTATTTTTCCTTAGTTTGTGGGATAACATCCACTTTGTCTTTGTTTCTTTACAGTTCTTTTATGAACAAATGACAATCATACCCACTCAGGTTATGGAAAATTATCAGAACAAAATTAGGTAGTTTGAAATTCAAGTTACATACGGAATGTGCGGCAGGTAATCTTTTTTTTCCAGTGAGATTACAATGGTCTCTCACTTTCACATCACCACCCGAGAATGGTTTATCACATATACCACAAAATTGAGTAGAAAAAAACTCTTTTTCTTCCGCGGGGGTTTGTGCAGCCATAGGAATTGGATACCTCAAATGATTGTGATAAATACTCCTTAAATCATCTCCAAGTTTTGTAACACATTTTTCGGCTGCATCCTCACCCCTATATGTCACAAATTCAGTTAATTTATCATTGTATGAACATTTTATCGAATAAGCAAATGAATAAGGTTCATGTTTGTATGTTTTATTCGAGTATGAGTGTTTAGGGTTGGGTTGACTAGTTTGAATGGGTTTGAGAACTGATTCAATGTCGGCATAAACTAAAAATGGTACCTTCATCTGTTTCTCAAAATTTTCAAACATAAGTATATTCCCCGGTATCATTTTACCATATTTGTTGATTCTGAAATTGACTGATGGTGTTGTAGTGCTCAAGTGATTACAGTCATGCAACTGATGACGTAACAATAATCGCTCATGAGAGAAATACAATAAACATCCATCACAAAAATATTTTTTATGCTTATGCGCAGATAGTTGACTTGAAACTAATCTAGAAAGGTCTTTAATCCAACAATAATGACTATTGCCAGAATCATCTGTTATAAGTGACAAATTGACATGTCTTCTGAGTCTTCTCTGTGAGTAACGCAACGGACCAACCACTTCATATTTCATTTCACCCTTATCAAGTTTCGACTCTAACCCATAAACATTTATGTCTTCAAACTTTTTTATAGCTTGAAGTTTAACCGGAAAATCCATACCTGTTACATTCAAGACATTGGAATAGTGGGGGTATGAAGAAACTTCTGACACTCTACCATTCGCAGGAAACAATGCAGATGTGATGGCCCATGCAAAACAATGTTGATCTTCATTGCGAATATTCACAACACCTCTTCTTGTCTCAATGAATTCGGGCAGCTTCACATACGAACATCCGCTGAGTGGACTATACTTGTTGATGTTCACTTCGAGTAACATAACTTTTTCACAACTCCATCCTGAAACATAAACATAATTTAATTTTCATGTAATTAGAAGGAAACCTTAAACATACCTGAATCACGTTATTCAAATTCCGTAGTCTGAGCAATGATGACATCACGGAATCCATCGAATAATGCACCCAAATCCGTAGACTGATCCACAATTTTATTTTGTGAGTTGAATGACTTGGTATCACTCAAATCCCGTGTTTGGACAATGTAGCTGCCAAATACTTCCATATTCACTTTAAAGATCTTGTAAACCTTTATTGCCTCTTCAAGTAATCCAATAACTTTTTCTCTGATCTCACTGAAGAACGGCATATATTCAGTGTAAACATTTGGACTTTCCACGCGATAGCTCACAATTCTACACTTGAAAGCATTCCTTATAATTTGTATGCCATCACTCACTTGAACACATGCATTGTTCTTGTGCTGGAGAGTTCTTTTGTGAGAACTAACTTGGGAAGCAGGAATTGACACATTACAACAATTGCATGTGTACATTGGTGTCGATGCTGCCGCATCTAACTCAATCCTTTTCACAGAAGGGCCACCTCGGCAACTTTGGAGTTGATGCCGACGGAGATTATCACTACGAGTGAACGATTTACCACCTTCACAGGAATACATTTTCTTGATGTCTCTTCAGCACAAAACTCAATGAAATACTGATTTCACAATCATTCTCACCACCTTTAAATATTATTTCGATGAGTGGAAGAGAGGGTAAACAAATTCTCTCTGCATCGACTACTCATGCAACGTCACAGAGCCCTCCCCACCAGTTAACGCATCCAACAGCATATCAATACAGAGAGGACGGAGAGTTAATGGTAGTCGCTACATCGCCACAGCGCATGGGTGTGTGACGTCAGCGGACCCACCGTGTCGAGAGCGAGTATCTGACACACATCAGTGGCTCATCGTGCGCATAGCGCTGAGGTCACGCGACCTCTCCCCCCACCACCATCGCAAGGTATACATCACGGGAGAGGAATCAGAGCTCACATATCGGGCTGGATCTCCGTGGTGTGCGGACGTGTACCGTCTCCATACTTCGGTATAGATTTTCATGTGCACTCTACAAGGATCATACACAGTACCTGAGAAGGTAGATATGAAGGTCATGCAAGACATGGAGGTAAAAAAAAATATGTGTACTTACAAAAAGTACTTGTCCGTGTATGAAAAAAATTCCAAGTCATCTCAAGGTCAAACACAAACCCTGAACACCTCTCCCAACAATATAAATCAAGGTCAAACACAAAATTTCAAAGGCATCTCTAGGGCACGCCAAGGTCATAGACCTACACAAAGGTACCTATGCACCAAGGTCATCCCTGAAGGTCACCACAAGGTCAACGATGACGTCATAGTGGTGGGGAAAGGCCCAGAACCGGCTCAAATCTCCTACTTATACCTCTCAATATCGTTAATTGTTCTCTTTCATTGAATTGTTTTAGAATTTCTCTATCTACATTTTGTATTGGCAGAGATGGGATGTTTTTGAAGTTTTCTATAATTTGTTTAACAGTGTTTTGTGAGGGCTTCTGCTTCTGTGGATACCGAATAGCAAGTATATCACATGTTCTTGAGATAACCCTATAACATTATTACATGCCATAAATAATAAATAGATTTAAGTAATCTTCATTCGAATAATTCAAACGAGCCGGCATGATTGATTACAATGACATTTTCGTGGCAGTTGCAATGCAACTGCGGGCGCCATGGCCAACTAAGAATAAGTAAACTCAAGAATACGATGAGATTTTCTGGAACTGAGACATGTTAATTCGCCAATATTTCGAAAACTGTTGAGTGTGGCATAGATAACCTCTTTCAAAGTTAGTTTCATATTCGATGCCGAATCGAATGAGAACATAAAATTGGAGGGTTTCCATTTGAAAAAATGGACTTACAATAATTTTTTCAACCGGATCTATATCATTTTCTGACGACCGCCCTGTATAACTCCAATCGAATTGATATCGAAATTCTACTGCACTGGGTCCTCTCCTATGAATAAATCGAACACAATCGAAAATAAATGATCATTTCTAGAAATAAAAAAAATAATATTTTTCGTTCTGCAAACGCAATTTTCAAATTAAAATTTGAAATATTTCGAAAACGGTTAGACTTGGGTATAGCATATTATACATGAAACATGTTTAGAATCATGCGTAAAATCTAAAACCTGGATAATATACAGGGTGTCTCATATAAAATAACGAAGTTGGGGTACACTTCCGGTACAACCGGAAGTGCCACAATCTTCAAAATATTTTAGCCGGATAGCACTTATCAACAATAGTGAAATTCCAAATTTTCAAATTCGTCCCACCTATGGTTTTCTATATATTGATCGATGTAGTTCCTGGAGGGACCCCCTGTATATCTGTTATCTAGAATGTTCATAGAAAAAGCTACCAACATTATGAAATATCCAGAATGCTCAGGAGTTGTGAAGGATGGACGATATGGTTTTCGTCATAAGATATTGACTGGTGACCTGTTTGCTTATGTCTTACATATATGGCATCTATCTAATGAAAGATATATTGAAGTTCTGGCCGTTGCATTATTTATTTCCCAGGCGTTTTGAACCAGGGTCTCATGGCTTGTCACTACAGTTGAGTTCCTTGCTATCTGGCTTCCTTAGACAGATCACTCCAGGTTGTGTTTGATGGAGTATCTTTTGACACTCTACCTATAAATGCTGTTGTTCCGCAGGGATCCATTCCAGTGCCAATGCGGGTTCTTCTTTACATCAACAGTTTGTTGAGAGCTGCCTCTTTCCAGTGCACAGATTTGCGTATGACTCTTCATACCGATTTCTCTTCAAAAGCTCCAGCCGGTGAAACAAGAAAGGAACGGAGGATGAACGTGAACGATTTAAATATGGACTTGGCAAATATTCTACAATAGGGATTGTAACGTTTGTTTTTAGTTTTAGTCAATTAGGTAAATAATATTTAAATAACACACTACCTTACTACCCCGTATCCATTCATTCAAATATTAAAGCAATATTATGATATACATGGTGTTTCAAATTCGATGGCCTATTAGACGTTTCTGGAAAAAGGGGCCTAGCATTCTTTTGAAAATTTGGTTTCTTGTATAATGAGCTCTGCTCTATCGATCTAAAATATTTCCAGCGCTGCGGCGTTGCCACTTCTATCGAAAAGTTGCAACAACTTTGATATTTTGAATAGAATACCCTGTATATTATTGCATTTTTCGCTGTGCTATTACTTTTTGATAATTTTCGTATGATATTTTCCTATCTCCAGTGATTTCCTTATGTATTGTTCAAAATATAAATCTTCAATTTAACGTTTATTACTGTAGTATTTGAATACGTAGAGAGCTGAAATTTTGGATGTAGTTCGACAGTGTCCTGTGTATTAGTTATGATTAGAAAAATTCGTTCTTCATTATACAGGGTCGTTGAAAATTTGTGATTTTACCGATAGATACAAAAGAGATGAAAGTTGAATTTTTTCAAATTAAACACTCTGTATGTTATCAAATATCCTGAAAGATAATTGAATTTCCTTTCAAATAATGTATCATATAATCCTATAATCAAGGAGTCAGGTTTCCGAAATAAAAGCAAGTTTTCTATAAAAATTATTTTGCCATATTTTGTATTGGGTAGATATGTCATGGAACATGCTATTATGAAAATTCGAGAATTAGCACATCAATAATATAACGTTTGCTCGTACATTAACGTAAATTTGATTAGAAAAGAATCAAAATGGAACACAATAATTATTCAAATGAAATTCTGATTATTTTTTGTCGAATTGGTCCCATATTTCCAACTGTTCAGTAGATATTCATATTTTGTATTTTTTCACAACAGTCTTCTCCAGAACTAATATTGCATGAATCGAGAAATACAGTGATCTGAAATTTTAATTCAGATTTGAACAAAGTATTCTTGGTTCGGTTTTTCATCTCCATGATGATTGTATCTCCCATTCAGGGTATCTATTGAGAAATCAATAAACAAATGAAAGTCCTATTAATCGCTTATTCATGTTTTCGAAGTGATGTTTAATTTGATTGAATGTGAAAATTTAAAAGAGTTATATCTGGGGATCGCGGTTGTCGAGGCTGTGGACCCAAGTGTCTCATCCACCGATCTTCAAAGTTTCTAGTCAGTTCTATGTTCACTTCTTGTCTACAGTGAGGGGGGCACCGTTCAACTGCTACCAACAACTTCGATATACATGAAGCGGCAAATTACCAAAAACTTCCTAACTGTTATTTTCATATTATTCAAATATTTTCCATATGATTTTCTGAAGGAAATTTGGATTTCCATAAGTCCATATTGAAATCCATTCACAGAAATCAACACGTTTTTGAAGGATCACCTCTTGACACCTCAACATTCCCAAACACAGCATAATTCCGTTCAATTCTTCTGAATTTTTTTCTTTCCATTTGTGGAGAGTTCATTGAATTTCTTGCATGTTTTTGAAATAATATTTTTGCACTAACCGTAAATATAACACAGATTCGAAATATCAGAATTTCAATATGCATTACAATCCATTTTTAATACTTTCTTCTGACAGAAACACCATGAAAATTACGAATACTCTTTTCTGATCACGGCACACTACTATCATTTATAATTACCAGATTCGAAATAGGTAATATTGCCCAATTGAAATAATCTGTAGTATGCCGTGAAAACAACCTGTAAGTTTGACATATAGTGGATTTAAGTGTTTCTGTCAGAAAGAAGTATAAAAAATGGATTATAATGCATATTCAAATGCAGATATTTTGAATTAATTTTATATTCATGAGGTGAGTGCCAAAGAAATGTTTCCAGAACGTGCCGGAAATTCAATAACTTTCATCCAAATTTAGCACGAATTAATAGAAAAAATGCATTGGTTGAAATAAAATTGAGTTCTTCTTAAGGACACACTTTTTTCAAATACCCTGAATGGGAGATAAAATAATCATGGAGATGAAAACCGAACCAAGTATACTTTGTTCAAATCTGAATTAAAATTTCAAGTCATTGAATTTCTCGGTTGATGCAACATTAGTTTTGGAGAAGACTGTTGTGAAAAAATTACGAAATATCAATATCCAATGAACAGTTGGGAATATGGGACAAATTCCACAAAAATTAATCAGATTCACATTTGAATAATTATTGTCTTCCATTTTGATCATTTTCTGATCAAATTTACGTTAATTAATTTTAGATCGATAGATCAGAACTGTTTATCCAAGAAACCAAATTTTCAAAATAATCCTACTTTCCGTTCTCCAGAAACGTCTAATAGGCCATCGAGTTTGGAACACCCTGTATATGATATCTTTGTTGGAGCACCTTGTACTCCACGAATTTTCTTCCGGTCACGGTGTCTACTGGCTCAAAGCAGAAAAAAGCAAATTTCTCAAAAATACTTTTATTTAGCGTTGTTGACCGGTTATACCTTTTTTTCTCAGAAAAGGTGTAGGAATAAGATTCAAATTGAAAAAGAAAACAATAGTTTACTGCAAAGAAAGTTAGGACAAATAAAATAAATAATGATAGATGCGAAGCACCCTCTAAGTGCTACATAAAAATTAATACCAAATTTTGTTTTCCCACTTCAGAAAAACCTCTGTTCACCAAATTTTGTGCAAAAAAATGATTTTTGCAAAAGTTATTCAAAATAATTGAAAATAAAATTTCAACTTTAACACCCTGTATCTCCGAAACGAAACATTTGCGGACACATGTTCAAATGAACATTCTATCTCAGTATCAGACAATGATGTACCCCCCAAAAGTTTGTAAAAGTACTTAATAAACACAATGTATAACACCAAAATCTCCAAAAACGAATTGTTTTCCTGAAACGGTCAAGCAATAATTAATGATTTGAAAGTGATTCATTCATTAAATTTTGACCATTCGAAACCCTTATATTTTTCACGCCTCCTTACACCGTGAGAATGCATTTTTCTGACGTCCACTTGATTGATCGAACTCGAAAAAATGTCTTGACTTTCTTTACTTCGCACGCTGCTGGGCGCAGGAGTCCTGACCCGGTGCCAACCGGATTTCCTTGGAGTGGAAGGAAATGCGCATGCGGCCTTTGATCCTTCATTCGGCAGCTCAATACTGAACTACTTCCCCTCAGGCAACGATAAATTTATTTCCACTCTCCTTTATTTTCTCTATGGCCGTTGTTTGAGGATTGTCTGGAAATCTGGGATGTTATTTTGTGTGGTCGTAATGTTTATGCATTTGCGGAGATTTTTGTCAATGTATTTGCTTTGGAAAAGACAAGGATTAAAAGGACCACACACACTTCTTATGCAAAAAGTATTTCTGTCAAATTGTCCAAAATTTCAATATGTTGTTGAACTCGACACACTGAACGAAAGTTACCAAGGGCAAACAAAAATTAAATGTGTAGATTACGAAATACATAGTGTTGAAGTTGCAAAATGTCACTTTCATACCATTATTGACTGATCTTCAATGCGGTAATAACACTTGATTATTAGTGAGTTGTTGATCTACACCATAGTACCAAACTTGGCCAGTACAACAGTATGCTTTCTGAGCAGTTTTGAAAACAATAAACGGGGTAGACCAAGATATTTTCTGTGTTACACAAACTGAAAATAATGTCAGAATGAAACAACAACGTTGTAAGTCGGGTATGGAAATTGAAGTTTCTGTATCGGATATATTCAATGAGATCGGCTGAACCCAAAATATAGGAATATTTTTCAATTATACACGAGAGACTGAAAGGATACCTGTATCCGTTATATTTGCTTCAGATAACGCGATTTGATCAATTCAATGCACCGATTATACCGGGTGGCTACGGAAGTAGGTATTGCCTACGGAATATCTCAGTTATTGTATGAGGTAGGTTTGTAAAATTTGGAGCATCGATATAATGACATAAGAACTAGAATTTGATCATATTGACATGTCTGAGTCAACTTTCGGTCCGACCGGAAGTAACACCAACTTTGTTATTTTAAAAAGCAACCCTATTTTTTCCTTTTCACGCTATTCAACATTCAATTTCCTTCCTATAGACATATTAAAAGTTGGTATTTAACCAGAAAATAGATCAGAAAAAAATTATTACTAAAATTCGTTAGCATTATAGAAAGCCGAGAAAAAATATTGGAAAAATTGGGACAAAAACAATACTCTGTAGGTGCATAACTTAAATGGGAAAAAGAAAAAAAATATGGTTGCTATTTAAAATAAGAAAGTTGATGTTACTTCCGGTCAGACCGGAAGTTAACTTCAACATGTCAATATGCTCAAATTCTAGCTCTTATATTATTTCATCGATGCTTTAAATTTCACAAGCCTATCTCACACATAACTGATTTATTCCAGTGCCATGTGACCACTTCCAGGTACAGAAAATATGAGTATTATACAATATTTTCAAAAATGATTAAAATGCCTTGTATATAAAAATCTGACCTGTTAATTTTTTTATTCTCTTCATATTTCACAGAAGATATATAAACTTGTGTAAAGAATTTTTCTGTCTAGTTTTCATTCAATGGATGGAGATGATTGTTTTGAAGCATCTTTCAAATCAATTGCTCACAAAACGACTACCACGGATTTTCTTCACTAAGAATACTTACTCTCAGATTGAAGTTGAACAAGGTTTGACAAAAGTAAGAATTGTATTCAAATGCGGGATTGGTACTTGATAAAATAACGGATATAAGTGAAGTTCGCACCATGGCTGCTATCAGCATTAATAAATAAGAAAAATAGTGGGTTTCTGAACAACTCACTGAAAAATGTGATTAATCGAAAACAAAATTACTAACTGAAGAAACTTATATGATAACTCGCAAATCAGATTATACTCCTTTGAATCTTTCATCTGTTTGAAATCGTGCTAGGTGAGTTGGAACAGATTTGAATAGGGTTTATTGGTATTTAACACATACGTTGTATAGCACTGATTTTGAAATTTGAGTATACCAGAATTTCTTCTATAGGACTCCAATACATATCAAAAATATGATATTTTCGTTCATGCATATTTAACACCTCCCAAATGACGAGCATGTCCCAATTTATTTATTTATTTATTCATTCATTCATTCATTCATTCATTCATTCATTCATTCATTCATTTATTTATTTATTTATTTATTTATTTATTTATTTATTGATTTATTTATTTATTTATTTATTTATTTATTTATTTATTTATTTATTTATTTATTTATTTATTTATTTATTTATTTATTTATTTATTTATTTATTTATTTATTTATTTATCTATTTATTTATTTATTTATTTATTTATTTATTTATTTATTTATTTATTTATTTATTCATTTATTTATTTATTTATTTATTTATTTATTTACTTATTTATTTATTTAGTTATTTATTTATTTATTTATTTATTTATTTATTTATTTATTTATTTATTTATTTATTTATTTATTTATTTATTTATTTATTTATTTATTTATTTATTTATTTATTTATTTATTTATTTATTTATTTATTTATTTATTTATTTATTTATTTATTTATTTATTTATTTATTTATTTATTTATTTATTTATTTATTTATTTATTTATTTATTTATTTATTTATTTATTTATTTATTTATTTATTTATTAATTCATTCATTCATTCATTCATTCATTCATTCATTCATTCATTCATTCATTCATTCATTCATTCATTCATTCATTCATTCATTCATTCATTCATTCATTCATTCATTCATTCATTCATTCATTCATTCATTCATTCATTCATTCATTCATTCATTCATTCATTCATTCATTCATTCATTCATTCATTCATTCATTCATTCATTCATTCATTCATTCATTCATTCATTCATTCATTCATTCATTCATTCATTCATTCATTCATTCATTCATTCATTCATTCATTCATTCATTCATTCATTCATTCATTCATTCATTCATTCATTCATTCATTCATTCATTCATTCATTCATTCATTCATTCATTCATTCATTCATTCATTCATTCATTCATTCATTCATTCATTCATTCATTCATTCATTCATTCATTCATTCATTCATTCATTCATTCATTCATTCATTCATTCATTCATTCATTCATTCATTCATTCATTCATTCATTCATTCATTCATTCATTCATTCATTCATTCATTCATTCATTCATTCATTCATTCATTCATTCATTCATTCATTCATTCATTCATTCATTCATTCATTCATTCATTCATTCATTCATTCATTCATTCATTCATTCATTCATTCATTCATTCATTCATTCATTCATTCATTCATTCATTCATTCATTCATTCATTCATTCATTCATTCATTCATTCATTCATTCATTCATTCATTCATTCATTCATTCATTCATTCATTCATTCATTCATTCATTCATTCATTCATTCATTCATTCATTCATTCATTCATTCATTCATTCATTCATTCATTCATTCATTCATTCATTCATTCATTCATTCATTCATTCATTCATTCATTCATTCATTCATTCATTCATTCATTCATTCATTCATTCATTCATTCATTCATTCATTCATTCATTCATTCATTCATTCATTCATTCATTCATTCATTCATTCATTCATTCATTCATTCATTCATTCATTCATTCATTCATTCATTCATTCATTCATTCATTCATTCATTCATTCATTCATTCATTCATTCATTCATTCATTCATTCATTCATTCATTCATTCATTCATTCATTCATTCATTCATTCATTCATTCATTCATTCATTCATTCATTCATTCATTCATTCATTCATTCATTCATTCATTCATTCATTCATTCATTCATTCATTCATTCATTCATTCATTCATTCATTCATTCATTCATTCATTCATTCATTCATTCATTCATTCATTCATTCATTCATTCATTCATTCATTCATTCATTCATTCATTCATTCATTCATTCATTCATTCATTCATTCATTCATTCATTCATTCATTCATTCATTCATTCATTCATTCATTCATTCATTCATTCATTCATTCATTCATTCATTCATTCATTCATTCATTCATTCATTCATTCATTCATTCATTCATTCATTCATTCATTCATTCATTCATTCATTCATTCATTCATTCATTCATTCATTCATTCATTCATTCATTCATTCATTCATTCATTCATTCATTCATTCATTCATTCATTCATTCATTCATTCATTCATTCATTCATTCATTCATTCATTCATTCATTCATTCATTCATTCATTCATTCATTCATTCATTCATTCATTCATTCATTCATTCATTCATTCATTCATTCATTCATTCATTCATTCATTCATTCATTCATTCATTCATTCATTCATTCATTCATTCATTCATTCATTCATTCATTCATTCATTCATTCATTCATTCATTCATTTATTTATTTATTTATTTATTTATTTATTTATTTATTTATTTATTTATTTATTTATTTATTTATTTATTTATTTATTTATCACACTGGAAGAAATACCCATTTACAATACAATACAATGTAAAACACTAAAAAAAATAAGTAAAAACATAAAAATATTATAACTACCTATTTCTAACAGTTTTGCACAGTAACTAGACAACAACAAAACAAATTAAAATGAAATGAGCCATCAAAGCTATAGAACTTGAACTACATATTAGCTCTCTTCATTTGCCAAAGCGAAGACGAGAAAATATCTATAGCCCTTGAGTGAACATTTGCCTGTCGCAGTAATCTAATCATCCCTATGTTTGCACCATAATTCGATCGATGTGCAACCACGGAAAATGTGCTATATTCACGCAGTGCCATAGGAGGTACATATATTTTCACTTATAAATAAACAAGGTGTTACACCTGTGGATCAGAGGACTCAAATTCATTACTGACAGCATGTTGGTATAAGAGTAAGGAATGTTCAGCCTAAAGGAGCAGTACATAAAAAATCTGCGTTAACAATTGAAGCATATTCAAGATGAGATCTAACCAATGAAAGGAATAAGATTTTCATTGTACTCATATGAACAACATTTCTATAGAATGTCTCTTAATGAAACCCAACTGCTTGAGTGCTCTATTACAGATGTACTCAATATGCGAAGAAAATGAGAGGTTAGATTGGAAGATGACTCCAAGATCTTTGATCGAGGTATTTCTCAATCACAGTGTTATCAAAACTATAGTTGAAGGTAATCTCTTGCACTGTGCGATGGAAACTGATAATTTTACATTTCAAAGGATTCATGCTCATTTTATTCACCAAACAACCATGTGAAAAAACATTCAAGCTTTTTTGGAGTACAAGACACTCATCTGGATTTTGTATGAGATGAAATATTTTGATATTGTCGTGAATTGGTGTTGATTCACGACTAACTAGGTAGATACTGATCATTCATAGATTTAAAGCACTTTAGAAAAATATAAAAACATATATTTTACTATGTACAAATATGAGATTACGACGATTGAATTAAATGAAGGAATTATTAAATTAAAGCAGTAATGAATCAAAGAATTGATGAATCTCTCCTAGACTGGTTACTTTTGTATAAATTATTTTAGAAAGATCTATACTTACAATACATATTGGCTTAATATCGAATCTTCCAAACTCCCCCCCTAGCCCTCACTAGCTGCGGGCACGGCAGAACTCTAAACTCGACTCCCAGATCGAACTATCAGTGGCCTTTTTGAAAACTCTTGTTTATGTTCTGTTGAGGACAAGTTGTGTCTCAAAATAAAATATCTTCGCTCACGTACTGAGTTGTAGAAGGTAAAAAGGTTACCCACGTATTGAATGATAATGAAATATTTTAATGTACAGGATGTTCAATATATTTTTGACAATATCATCGGCGTACATGAGGAATTTACAATCGGATATTTCTTTGACAGTGTCATCATTGAATATACTGAACAGTAAAGGTGGGAGCCTTTGGTACGCCCGAAGTGGCAGTGTATTCATCGGAAATGCACCCGTTCAACTTGACACATAGGAGGCGATCTGATAAATACGTTTTCAACCAGTCCAGAAATGAACCACGAATGCCAATATACGATAACTTCTGGATGAGAATAGCATGATCGACTTTATCGAAAGCCTTAGATAGATCTGTATGAACAGAATCAACCTGTAGGCCCTTCTCTAAAGCCAATACAATGAAGTGAGTATATCATCATCATGAGGTTAGTGCACGTCTATCCTCCATCTTGAAACCCATTTTGACCAACACTCATTTCGTTAGCCAAAGTTGATCTAAGGAATCTAATAACCAAGCATTCAAACACCTTGGGAATGGCAGAGAGAACAGTAATAGGTCTATAATTTTCAATAAGAGCAGGATTTCCAGATTTGAGAAGAGGTTTGACGAATGACTTTTTCCAATAGAAAGGAAAAATACCATTTGTCAAAGATTTATTAAACATTAACCACAGCGGTCTACTTAGTGAATACGTTAGGAATGAGATCAGGGCCAGGTCCCTTACCGACATCCAGTGAACACAGACATTCCATCACTTCTGCTATACCAACAGAGAGGCAGTGTGAATTGATTATCTGATTCTTCATATACAGATGAGAAATAATTAGCAAAGGACCCAACACTGTTCATTTTATCATTTAGAGTACAATTATTATATTTCATTGTACTAGGTACATCACAGTTTTTTCTTTTAGAATTTTCAAATTTCCAAAATGGTTTAGTAGATTGACCAATTAGGAATTCAGTATTGTCAATGTACGTACGATAGTATTGTCGGCATTGTGATCTCAAATTTTAAAATTCCGTATAATCAGTATCAGAAAGAGACTGCTTATATTTGATATGAGCATTTTTTTAAGGAAATGCATTTTTTCAATTCACTACTGAACCAAATTGGAAATTTACAAATTTACAAATTGGAAATTTACAACAAATGTAGTTCAATGTCCAGCGCAGCTTAAGCAGGGGAAGTAGTTGTTTTCTGTAAGATATTGCAAAAAAATTACTTCATTTTATCGTAGGTTTTTTTCCATTTCCAGAGGAGTCATGTTTGGTTCAATTTTAAATTAAGAATGTTTTCCTCTACAACGCCTGCAAACATTGTGACATGCCCCCTCATAATATGTTGTGGTAGGTCATATACATACAGTGTCACCGTTAAAGTCAGCATCATATGGGATTTTTTTTATTAGTCAGTTATTGCAAATTTAGAGTTCGTGAACAGTTTGTGCTTTGAAAATTATGCAAAATGACTTTTACGATGTCTTCCTATTCATCGGCTACACCTGTCAAATATGACATTTTTTCTAAAAAATTACTAATTGTCAGGTAATTTCTCAATATTTCGAGAAATATTATATGAAAAAGTTGTTTATTTTTAGATTTCCTACCCACCTACCAAATTTGAACCAGTATGAACAACTTTGATTTTTTTCTCGTTTTCTTAACCTTACAATTTTTCAGCTAATTTAAATTTAGTCAAATCTGAAAAACCAGTTGAGATGTAATACACACATCTGCTGAAAGATTTTTTTTCTGATTAAATTGTTTCTAATTGGATATTTTCAAATAAATACAAATATGCTGAAAGAATTATGTCTAATACTTGATGCAAAGTGGCTCTAGTTCTGAATTTTCGAATCCATTTCCAAATCAATAGACCTAAAGTTGCTAAGTCAATCTTCAAAAATTATTCTCCGAAGTAATACTTACAAATGAATCAAGTTGCTCTGGCATGCTCTGAAAAGAATTGTAGTAATAGAAAAATGAACAATTTTTTCACAATAAACATTTATTAATTATTATAAGGCGATTCAAATGATAAGAATGTACAACGTGGGTTGGATATCAATTATAACATTTCGGTATGTCTTCCATCACGCTCAATGCAAATAATGGTTCGCCTGGAAACTTCGTTGACAGCGTTTGTTAAAAACTGAGGAGACATAGTTAATACACAATCTCGAATTACTGTCTCCAGGTGGTTGACATCTCGAAATGGTCTGCGCTTGTAGACTTTTTGCTTCAAATACCCCCAAAGGAAAAAATCTAGTGGGGTAAGGTTTGGCGACCTAGGTGGCCAGGGTTGTTCCATATTCCGCCCTATTGTATTCCCTCGAAATACTTCCAAGATATATATTTTAACTCCTGCCGAATTGTGAATTGGCGCTCCGTCACATTGAAACCATAGGTTATGTCTTTCATTAAGGGACATTTCATCTAAAACTTGACGTATTTCATCATTTAAAAACTGCAAGTATCTCTCTGAATTTAAATTTTCCCGGAAGAAATATGGGCCAATGACTCTGTTATTTAACACACCGCACCACACATTTGTCTTGAAAGAATATTGATCTCGGCATTCTATCACAAACTTTGGGTTTTCTGTTGACCACCACCTACAGTTTTGTGAACTGACTACCCCATTCGAGGTAAAAGTCGCCTCGTCTGTCCATAAAATTTTACAAGGAAAATTTGAATTTTCTTCTCGTTGTCCTTGGAACCAAAAAGAGAAATCCAACCGTACGTCAAAATCTCGCTCTTTTAACGTGTTTATAAATTTTGGTTTGAACGGCTTGAACTTATTATTGTGTAATATTTTTCTCACGGCCTCCCTTTTAGCACCGGTCCTATTACAAATATCTGTTATACTAGTTTGCCCATGCTCTACCACATCTAGGCATACACTTAATTGAGCTTCTTCATCATAAACTCTTGGATTATGAGGTCTTTTGAAAGTATTTTGTACTGAACCCGTCGATTCGAACTTTGAGATAATCCTGCTCACAGTAGACTGGTGAATATTTCTTTCAGGATGCCGTCCATTGAAAATAATCGCAACTTGTCTATGACTTGTATTTTCACCGCAAAAATTTCTATTTTTTCCTGCAAAGTCAGCATTTTGAATCTACCACTTGATAAAAATTACTGTTTCATAACATTGAAACTGTCAAACACTTTATATCAATTTCCATAACATTCACTTCTATTGTTTCCATAGCATACTTCCCATTTCAACAGCACCTTGATTGATGATTAATTTTTGAGTATAAGTTCGGAGAATAATTGTATGAAATTGATTTAGCAAGAATTTGAACGGCAAATTGATTTGATATTTCTAGAGTTATAGCACTTATCTGAAATGTCTTCATGTGATAAAAATTATTAAAGTGAATTTTGCTATGTTGAAACTAGAGCCACTTTGCATCAAGTATTAGACATAATTCTTTCAGCATATTTTTATTTATTTGAAAATATCCAATTAGAAACATTTTAATCAGAAAAAAAATATATCAGCAGATGTGTGTATTACATCTCAACTGGTTTTTCAGATTTGACTAAATTTAAATTAGCTGAAAAATTGTAAGGTTAAGAAAACGAGAAAAAATCAAAGTTGTTCAAACTGGTTCAAATTTGGTAGGTGGGTAGGAAATCTAAAAATAAACAACTTTTTCATATAAAATTTCTCGAAATATTGAGAAATTACCTGACATTTAGTAATTTTTTAGAAAAAATGTCATATTTGACAGGTGTAGCCGATGAATAGGAAGACATCGTAAAAGTCATTTTGCATAATTTTCAAAGCACAAACTGTTCACGAACTCTAAATTTGCAATAACTGACTAATAAAAAAAATCCCATATGATGCGGACTTTAACGGTGACACTGTATAGTAAAAATAGTAGCGGTCCCAGAACCGAACCTTGCGGCATGCCTAGTTTAACATTTTTTGGTTCTGAAGATGACCCGTTACATATTACGACCAAATTTATATTCCTCATATCAGAATCTATCTATTTTACTATGTTGCCAGGAAAACCAAAACTTGCAAGTTTTTGGATTAAAAATTCATATCACACCGTATCGAAAGCTTTCGATAGGTCGATGAACAATTATACGACACATTTGATGTTATCAATCTCTCCGTATAAATGATTCAGAAGGTGGTAAGAAGCTGTTTTAGTGGATTTATTTTTCATGAACCCGTGCTGAGATATACAGAGTTACTGTTTTCCAAATGTTCGATTATTCTTACTGCTAAGACTTTTTCAAATAGTTAAGATATGTTGCAGAGCAGCATCATTTGCCTATTATTGTCAACTTCAGTGATATTGCCTTTTTTGAATACAGGTATAACAGGACCTGTTTTCATATTGTCTGGGAGTAGGAGAATTGAGCCGGTTCTGGGCCTTCCCCCACCACTATGACGTCATCTTTGAGCTTGTGGACGGTACCTTTGTGTAGGTCTATGAACTTTGCATGCCCTGGAGATCTTTGAAATTTTGTGTTTGACCTTGATGTATATTGTTGGGAGAGGTGTTCAGGGTTTGTGTTGGACCATGAGATGACATTGTGATGACTTGGAATTTTTTTCATACACGGTTAAGTACTTTTGGTATGTACACAGTTTTGTTTCATCACCATGTCTTGCATGACCTGCATGTATACCTACTCAGCTACTGTGTATGATTCTCATTTGTGGAGTGCACATGAAAATCTATACCAAAGTACGGAGAATGTACACCTCTGCACACCACGGAGACTCAGCCAGATATGTGAGCTCTGAGTCCTCTCCCGTGATGTAAACCTTGCGATGGTGGTGGGGGGAGAGGTCGCGTGACGTCAGCGCTAAGCGTACGACGATCCACTGATGTGTGTCAGGTTCTCGCTCTCGACACGATGCAATGCAAACTCACGCATGGTGGGGGCTTTGCATTACACACGCGGTGCATAAGTCTGTGGTAGGGGTGCTTCACTATCTACTACAAAAGAAGTGGGTATGGTGATATGAAATCAGAAGTTGTATACCTAGCAGTCGAGTAGTCAGCAAGAGTAGTGAAGTTATTCAGTGCCTACACAGAGAGAGAGATCAGTGAGTGTGTTTTTCTTTCGAAAAGTATTTATATCCTTATATATTTTCATCATGTCAGTTCCAAAGGTGGATTAACAAAAGCTCAATTCTATAATTAAAGAAGAGATGGAGGTGTTCGAGCAAAGAGTAATATCAACTTTGCCACTGAATGAAGCTTTCCCAATTAAGACTTTGTCAGTTTGTTCTACTCGGTTTGGTAAATCCAACTTATTAACATTGATGGATGTGAGCAATGATACATGGTTCAAAACGTGTTTCAGCACAATTAACTGATGCTGATGTTACTTATATCAATTCTTTGGGTGGTAAATATACGGTAGCATATTTGAGTCAGAGTAAACAGAGTTTTGTTGGCATGAAAACGCGATCGTTGGTCAAATTTGATCTCACTGAATGATAGTTATATATAATTTCCACTTGTCATAGGCTCATTCTGATTCTTTATATTATAGGTAATAATTGTAAGGAAAATATAAAACTATTCATACTTTGTTAAACACACTCTTCGGTGGAAACATCATCAAAAGTCTGATGTGAGTGATACTGATAATTTTTGTAGCATAATTATTTAAATAATTTCTTTTGATTATAGCTTCATTCTTGAAATATGTAAATGCAGTATGCCAGCCAATATTGGACCGAAGCCACAAATATCTCTTCAGCCGTTGAAAGGTTGTCATCAGAATTGGATGCTTTGTGCGAGGACGCTCATCATGCCACCAATTACGACTTGAGCGTATGTAAGTATGAAGAGAAAATTGAGTTCTGCTTGCAAGACTACGAGAACTACAAGAATGGTGCGGATCTTTGCGAACAATATTCAGACCGTTCTTTGGACTTGGATCAACTCTGCAATAGTATGATTGTGTGCGAGCTGAGAAGATTTCTTTATCGCCTCTTACCATATCTACCTGAAGGGGTCATCCAAAAGTACCAATTAGATAATCAAAGCGACGACGACATCGAAGACGGCCAAGAAGATAGTGATGATGAAGAAGAATAATTTTAGATTGTTTGCATATACCCATAACTAATTGAATTGTTAGCTAGTGATATTTGAATAAAAAATGTATCATTATTTAGACTTGTTTTATTTACCTACTCCTCTTTCACATAAATAAATGAAAAATTAATCAATACAAATGAGAATAATTAAAAAACATAATATGTGTGTGTTCCTTCAATATCTGCTGTGAACTGAGCCATACTATGCATTGTATGTCAAAAATGTATCTTGCAGAATGAATGCATATACTTTGGTGTGGGCCAGGAAGTTGACTTTCCTGGTTTCAAACTCGAGCTCAATATCAATCGTTGATGATTTTGTGGCATTCAGCTGATGTGAACAATCGAGAATAATGGATTTTGTCAAAATTGCCCAATGTCCATGAGAGGTTCACTCATATCTTTATCATAATAACTCCGTTGAAATTCAAATTCCAACGTTCATATGGTTATACTTCAGAGTTCAAGTACACTCGAATGTTATTGATATAAGCAGTTGTCAATTTAGTGATATACTTAGTCCTGTCTTCAGAAGTGGTGGTGCTTCGGAATCCAATGGAGATATAACGAGGTGTTTCAAGGGTGTTGGTTGTCTTGATACCCCATATGTCTGAAGATGTGCCACGTAGTGATGGAAGTTTATAGATCCCACATGCGATAAGCCAACTTGATTTTAGCATCCAGACCACTTCTGTTGATTCTATTCAAAAGTTTGAGCTTCTGGCACTATATGTCTTATTTTCCACTAAATTCTATTGATTTCCAAATCAGCATCAACCGCACCGATATATGAGTTCTTGAAGGATCGAGCGATTATAAGAATAATTTCTTGTTTGGCATTCAAAATACTTTTGATATAATCTTCAGCGAAACTCATCAAATATTTCAGTGGTTAAAGAGAAACATTCTCAATTGAAAATTGAATCAATACATGACTCCTTTGGAAATGGAAAAAACCCTACGATAAAATTGAAGTTACCTTTCTGTAATATCTAACAGAAAACAACTACTTCCCCGGCAAAAGCCACGCTGGACATTGAAACCCTACGATAAAATTGAAGTTACTTTTCTGTAATATCTAACAGAAAACAACTACTTCCCCGGCAAAAGCCACGCTTTATAACTTGAAGAAAAAATCTGAAAGTGAAAATTTGCATTTTTATTCAGATAGTTGATTATTTATTAAATGTCCAGTTTCAATTGGAGATTCTTATCTATGAATGAGATAAGGGAGAATGTTATTCAGAATTATCACTCACAGAAAATCGCTCATTTCATTGACGCGTGGATTGCATCACTTTTGCTAGGCCTCCAATACATTTTGGTCGACAAAAATCTATTTCACTCTTCTAAGATCATCAGGGAGTTCGGAAGAATTGGAAAACATACTCTTCAGAAGCAATTTCACACTGTAATGAGGAATTGTTGGACTATTTCCTGTGCGGTGAAACTTTGAAAATATTTTTCTGACATAAAACCTGTCATGGGTATGGCATGTTGATTTCATTGAAAATATGAACAGGATGTTCATAAAGTCAGTTGTGGAATCATCTGCGACTGAAAGTTGGAATTTAGTCGCTGTTTTTCATCGTACAAGATAACCTCTCTTGGAAGGGATTCATGTTTTAAAGAGTAACATTCTCAATTGAAAATTGAATTAATACATGACTCCGCAGATGATGCCACAACTGACTTTATGAACATCCTGTTCATATTTTCAATGAAATCAACATGCCATACCCATGACAGGTTTTATGTCAGAAAAATATTTTCACCGTACAAGAAATAGTCCAACAATTCCCCTTTACAGTGTGAAATTGCTTCTGAAGAGTATGTTTTCCAATTCTTCCGACCTCCCTGATGATCTTAGAAGAGTGAAATAGATTTTTGTCGACCAAAATGTTTTGGAGGCCTAGCGAAAGTGATGCAATCCAAGCGTCAATGAAATGAGCGATTTTCTGTGAGTGATACGTCTGAATAACATTCTCCCTTATCTCATTCATAGATAAGAATCTCCAATGGAAACTGGACATTTAATAAATAATCAACTATCTGAATGAAAATGCAAATTTTCACTTTCAGATTTTTTCTTCAAGTTATATAGGGTCTTTCTCAATATCTATCAGATGTAGTTCAATGTCCAGCGTGGCTTTTGCCGGGAAAGTAGTTGTTTTCTGTTAGATATCACAAAAAGTAACTTCAATTTTATCGTAGGGTTTTTCCATTTCCAGAGGAGTCATGTATCGATTCAATTTTCAATTGAGAATGTTTCTCTTTATAACATGAATCCCTTCCAAGAGAGGTTATCTTGTACGATGGAAAACAGCACTAAATTCTAAATTTCAGTCGCAGATGATTCCACAACTGACTTTATGAAGATCCTGTTCATATTTTCAATGAAATCAACATGCCATACCCATGACAGGTTTTATGTCAGAAAAATATTTTCACCGTACAAGAAATAGTCCAACAATTCCCCATTACAGTGTGAAATTGCTTCTGAAGAGTATGTTTTCCAATTCTTCCGACCTCCCTGATGATCTTAGAAGAGTGAAATAGATTTTTGTCGACCAAAATGTTTTGGAGGCCTAGCGAAAGTGATGCAATCCACGCGTCAATGAAATGAGCGATTTTCTGTGAGTGATACGTCTGAATAACATTCTCCCTTATCTCATTCATAGAAAAGAATCTCCAATGGAAACTGGACATTTAATAAATAATCAACTATCTGAATGAAAATGCAAATTTTCACTTTCAGATTTTTTCTTCAAGTTATATAGGGTCTTTCTCAATATCTATCAGATGTAGTTCAATGTCCAGCGTGGCTTTTGCCGGGGAAGTAGTTGTTTTCTGTTAGATATCACAAAAAGTAACTTCAATTTTATCGTAGGGTTTTTCCATTTCCAGAGGAGTCATGTATCGATTCAATTTTCAATTGAGGATGTTTCTCTTTATAACATGAATCCCTTCCAAGAGAGGTTATCTTGTACGATGGAAAACAGCACTAAATTCCAACTTTCAGTCGCAGATGATTCCACAACTGACTTTATGAACATCCTGTTCATATTTTCAATGAAATCAAAATTTCAGTGGTAATTTACCACTAAATACATGACTGGTTGTGTCCAAGATATCCTGTTCCGTTTCCGAAAGTCCCCATGCAGTTGTAAATAATATGTTGGCATGTGAATGTCCAAATGAAATCATATCGTTCATAGTAGATGTGATCCCCGGCTTCCTGACGACAGCTACTTGTTCACCACCCATTCCGTAGCGAATTTCATCAAAAAAGAAAGCGATTGCATTGTTCGAGAGATGACATGATTGCGTTTCATCTTTAGGTGTGAATTTACCCTCTATATAAATGAAACTCTCAGCAAAGTCGAATATAACGTCTTGATTATTGATTGCGATTCAAATTTCATCTGAATTCCTGAACAATGGTGATCCATATGGTTTGTATGTGTGCTCATGTAAACTTGTGAGGGAATGATAGAGCATCGGCTCATCGAATATATTCAATTTTTCACTATTTGTTTCGAGCACCATTTTTCCTCCACGATTCTGTCTATTATAACAAAAACCCATAATAGTTATTAAATTTTCTTCAATTCCAAAATTATAACAATCTCTTCTGTACTTCCAAAATCAATAATTTTTTTTTTGATGTTCTGAATCCACTGACGACCTTCTGGACTGACTGGCATATATATAATCTTGTGTAATTGATGTAATTCGAACGGAAGTTTGTTTATCAAATTATTAACGAATCCACGACCGTTTTTTCTGCATCAACCACGAACACATCCGTTTCGTTTGATGGTACTCATTTAAATGAAACATCCACGACATATCGTCTCTTACATTGTCTCCAACCAGGGTTCGATACACACTGTGAAGTAGAAAGAAAAGTTTGCTGTAGATAATTTAGATGAAAAATTCGGTTGTGGATTGAATGAACAGAAAGTGTTGCGGCATGGTCCGCTACTTCCATCATCTGTTCGAGGACTCATTATCGGACCATCGAATTGTGGAAAGACGAATGCCATGATCTCTCTCAACACATCCACAAGGACTGCGATTCACAAATGTTTATCTCCATTCGAAATCACTCAGTCAACCCAAATATCAATTCCTACGGAATGTTTTGGAACCTATAAAGGCGTTGGGATTTTTTAAGTTCAGTAATAATGCAGAAATAGTGGAACCGTCCCATGCCAAACCAAATTCTGTTTTCATTTTCGATTATGTAATATGTGAAAAACAGGACATTATAAGATCATATTTCTGTATGGGACGCCATAAAGATGTTGACTGTTTTTATTTTGCTCAAACATATTCACGTGTGCCCAAACAGTTAGTGCAAGATAATACCAACTTTATCGTAATGTTCAAGCAAGATGAATCGAATCTACACCATATTTATTCCGATCACATGTCACCCGATGTAACATTCAAACAATTCCAACTGATATGTATTAAATGTTGGGAGGATCAATGTGGATTTATGGTCATTACTAAAGATAGAAAAATGCATGAAGGTAGATACCGCATGATATTTGATAGTTTTATATATCCATGACACTGCAATCCACATTCAATCGATCGTTAGATTGCACACAGGTTACTTCTGTGGTGTAATCTCTCTTGTAGAACAAAATGAAGAACGATTCAGTAGTTGAAGATAAAAACGATGAATTGAATTTGAAACGTCAGAAAATAGTTTTTTTCCATGCGTGAGCGACATGTTCTCGTGGGAGTCGAAGCCAAACACGGGAAGTCGTGCAAGCACGGAAAAAGCATTTGTGGACGAGTAATGAACGATGTTTTTCATTATATCTGCCTGAAAACAACAGATTGTTTAGAAACATTCATTTTTAATGATGAAGGAATAAAAACATGTATTATTAATTGAAATATCTATGGTAAAAAAATATCCAGAAATTGCCACAAAACAAGCGTTATTTACCCTGTTGGTAAGGAAATATTCAAACAATTTGCGATATCTAGAGAACTGTCAACAACAAATTATTTAATTTTGACATGTGAATAGGCAGCGCACGAAAAAAAACCTTTTTCAGTATGCTAAATACGCATGTAAATTTAGTGTTTTCAGATAGGTGTAATTAAAATATTATTACGAAAGCTATTATTTTGATGTTCATATTAACAATTCCTAAGGCATAGTAAGTAGACGCAAAATATCATTTTTATATATCTTTATTAGAAAAAGGTTAACATTACCGTTTAATTTGTTGAATGAAATGGAGTCATTATTCACTACTGGATGACCAACCACATTCAAAACATTGTCATTGATTTCTTTCGCTCTACGCAGCTAAATTGATTGGCTAATGAAAAAATGATTTTGGAGTATCTCAGAAGAGTTGTTATTACTTTTGTTTAGAAAAAAATGAAATGTGCTGTTTTACCGACACTCAAAAATACCACTTTTTTCAAAAACCCATACATACTTGATATTATCTAGAAATAGGGTAACACTATTCCATTATTTAGTATTGACTTAGGGGATTGATAACTACTCGTATGTACATTTACTCCCATTTTAAAACTATATTTAAGATAAATTTTCCGATACTGAATCATTAGTCGTGAATTGGAGATATTCGTAGGAGCTTGATTGAAAGAAAATGGATTGTGAACTTTTATTTAAATATGAATCCATATTATCAGGAAAGTTTGTGCAGAAAACTGAGCGCTAAGTGAAAACGGAAGTAATTTCTTGGCAGTCCCTGTAACTGAACGGAATTAATCAGAAAATCATTTCACGCCTGACAAACAAACCTCTAGCAAATCCATAGTATAACATCCCATTTTGTGAGAGAGACACTTCTATTCACCAGAGGCCTAAAAACAACATTAACATTAAATCCCTTTTCATGTGGTATTGTTACGTAATGACCAATATTCGTATCTCGAGAAACTAAACACCAGTTTGAACAAAGGGCGACTGGTTTTCAGTTAGATTTTGATAATCCTTTCTGCCGTTATGCGATAGCCACCTAATGTTCATATGTGGTGACAACTGGCTTAGTGGAGACAATTAATAACAATCCCCCTTTCGCATACTTTTTACATAAACGAAACAGTACTCCCAGATAATATTATTCCATTGTTTTCGATTTCTGTACTTTTTCATTTTTAGATTCATGACACGGTTTATCTTGAAAAGATCATGGACGTATTTATACGTCCATGGAAAAGATTGCAAGATGAGGAAAGGAGGTCAAACTAGAAGACAGATAAGGAAGGATAATCAGAATCACATTGAATGAGAATGATTTCGGATAAATTTTTATGTCATGACTCACAACTGACAACCGAAAATAGTACTATAGCAACAAATAGTTTTTTCCCATATCCCGGAATTTCTTTAAAAAATTTCAACAACATTTCAAATTCGGGAAACATTGGTCTTCAATGCTCTTCCCTTATTGGTGCACGACATATAGCGTGACTTCGAAATAGTACGTCATAGTAGCTCCGAAAATGGTAAAAATATTTTTTTTATTGTTGACTGCTATTTATACAGAGAACGCCAAAATGTATGTACTATATGGGAAAAAATTTAATTGTTAGAGTATTGGAAAAAAAATTCTGGAGAAAAGTTTGTGCATGTCCGATAACTTGAAAATCGACTTTGACACACGTGGCCACTAGTATGGCGGCGAATTGGAAAAAACAACTATGAACAGGCCAAAAGTGGGGTAAGATGGCAAGATATCAAAAAAAGTTACTTGAAAATGTTGCGTGGAATTTAAACTGAAATTGCAATTTTTTAAAAATGTTTTATGATCTCTTTAGTTTTTTTTTCTGAATGGCTTGACTTTAGTGAAACATCCTTATTTTGATGATAATGACAGAACTTTCTCATTTTCTCCACCCTAGATGACACTAAATAGAACACTATGGTTTTTGCCAGAACCCTGGCATTTACATCTAACAGTTATTTCAGAATTCCAAGACCATTGTGGTGAGATAGCAATCTAGAAACATTCTTTGTCACTGATTATATTCAAGTTTCTATTCCCATTCTAACAATTCAAACAATTGAAATGATCACTTATAGACCTTTGAAATACAAAAAACACCAGAACTATCGTTCGTGGAAGATAAGGTCATTTTTTCAAAAACTAGAATTATTCTCATTTGCGAAAAAAATTTTTCATGCCTATTCGACACAAAAAAGGCATATATCTACAAATTTCCATCTGAACTATATAAGCAAGAATAAATATACTGAATAATAGATTTTTTTCTGTCATTTTGACGGTTGATTTTGAGTAATGTCAAAAAGTGTTGGGAAAAGAAGTTTTCGATTTTTTAATCATCTACAACTTCTTTATTGAACATATTTCGCTAGGAGGTTATGTTTTGCCGTAAATCGCAAGAAAACATTGTTTTCGTGTATAAATATTTCTTCCTCCAAAGTTGGAACCTCAACTGAATTCTCCACCTGGTCCTTGCTTGTTACTTTTTTTCTACAACCATTGAAAAAATCATGATTTAGAGAGACTTGTTGTCGGTTTTTCTCAATTTTAGGCGGTTTAACGATCAATAAACCACCAAGTTACATAAACTATATAGACCGGGAGATGTTGACACAAAATATTAGGTCATTTGTACCAGTATGGCGGTTCTTCAGGGGTCTAATTACGGAATGACAAAAAAGAAAATGATGGTCATGGCGCTGGTACCGGCGGCCCAATCGGGTGGGCGTTAATCGAACGTGTCGGATAAATAACGAGTGTCGAACGATTTGTTCCACAAAAATACTTGTAAGTAGGCGGTATCGTAATGCCATACTTCTCCGTTGTGAATTACAGCCCGCCATACCGACACGAACACATCAATTAAAAAAAAACAATTCAACCATCTGTACCAACAACTGTAAACGATTTTACGGATCGCCATACAGGTCCCACTACGCCCCACCACCGCCCGCAGAACCTAACTTTCGTTCTACCTGCGTTGCGGCTGCGGACGCAGTGGAGATTTAGATACGCCAAATCAACGCGCTTTGTCCTGTGCAGTACGAAGACGACACAGGTTGACCTACTATTTGCATATTGCCAATGGTGAGGCCGTATGCTGAAGCATACTACTGGCTCTGCAGTGTCAGTGCCCGAGCAAATTAAGCGTTGCTCACCCGCCGAGAGGGGCGACGCATCCCACCCCAACCCTAAGGGTAAGGTCATTGGCCACCTCTACCGAAGTACGGTATTATTTTCCATTGTCCTATCCAACGAAACCTCCGCCCCCTAGAGGCCAACACCTCATGGAAGGGCATCAAGTTGCCTTGACGGGGCTCCCCTTCCCCCTAGGTACCCATGTTAGTCAGATTCCTCAGAAGACAACCATTTGTACCAACAATGTGGGGGTGGTGGTGTGTCGGTCCACCAACCACATTCTCCACCTCGCCTATAATTCCAGAGGCCGACTGTACCTGTCTTTCGACCAAACAACCGACCCCCAGAGAAGGCTCAGTGTGGATTCAGTTATGCCAAATCAACGCGCTCTCTCTATGCCGAGTCCATGAAACAGCAAAATTGAGCTACCAGTTCTCTTTCACCACTGGTGGGGCCATATACTTGAGCATACTACTGGCTCTGCAGTGTCAGTACCCGAGCAATTTTTGGACGTTGCTCACCCACCGAGATTGTCAGGATAGCGATCTCATTCCAAATACCGGTACTCCGGCCAACTCTACCGTTGTACCGTATTATTTTTAGCTATCTAGCCAAACCCTGTCCCCTAGAAGCCAACGCCTTATGGAAGGGGCACCAAGTTTCCTTGATGGGGCTACCCCGACCCCCTAGGTGCTCATGTTAGTCAGATTCCTCCGACAACGTGTGATGAGTAAACGTCCGCAGTCGTTTTCACACATACTGCGTACCCATGTCAGGGTGGAACCCTCCGGCCTTCGTTTGATGGGTAACCGTTCGTGGCAAGCCACTATCATGTTAACGGACGGGGACCCAAGACTTTCAATCAGACATCATCAATCTGGAATCACTTCGAGCGACCCCCGCCCGGCAGCCGGAGGCACATGGTGGACCCCCGGCCCAAACCATTTGTACCAGGCTAACTTTTGCGCAGCTAATCATCGTCGAGTAGCCATTCATGGAAATCACCTTGCCATACGTTTCCGACGGTTCCCAATGGCCGCCATACCACCGCAAGGGAGTAATTTTTTTGCCAAACGATTTATACCATTACTGCATTTGGATTTTTGGAAAGTTTTTGATAAAATGTGACTGTTATTATATTTTCCATACGTCTAGTAGGGGGAAAAGTGCTCCCATACTGGAAAAACTTATTTATTCGACACGTTTTGAAAATAAGACTGTAAAATACGTAAAATCGTTTTTTACATCATGGAATCATGGTATTCTCTTTGCATGGATATGATTCTACCTAAAAAAAATATTCCAGATTGTAACCATGGGGCGGACGGCTGTCGGACTCAAGCCAAGATGATAAAAAAAAGTTAAATTCTGACGATTTGTACCAGTGTGGCATTTGGATTTTTGGAAATTATATAATACAATGTTGACCATTATTATACAGGGTCTTTCACGACGAGCGTTCGTTAGGAATATATGGAGAACGATTCAAAATGAAAATATGAAATTTTCTGGTAGTGGGTTTTCCGAAATGGTTTTCTCAACTAAAATATTTTCAACTTCCGGTCTATTCCGTTATACTTATAACTTCCATATTTCAAACGAAACACCCTGTATTTAATTACATTTTTGAACTCCCCAGCACATTGTAGGCCCACTTTGTGAAACAATGCCTATACCCAAATTTGTTAGTTTTCGAGTATTGATTTTTTTCTGAAAAATTTGACAGTTACAGCACCACTAGGAAAAAATCATAACTCATAGACAGTAACAGTTCAAAATGTGAAATTTCACAGAATCACACCTCAAGCATCAAGTCATGAACAGGTCCATCGAATTTTTGAAATTAATCTACAGGGTGGTCGAAATTTCCACCTAAAATATAGCACGAGAAAACTGATGAAACACGATTTTTTCAAATGCAAACCATACACTATTCCATTATTTTTGGATACTATGAAAAGAAAAATATCAAGTTCATAGAGAATGTCCTATACCTAAAATACAACCCTGGCAAGATATATCCAATTTTGGGAAATATTTGAAATGTAAATCATTCGAAGCAATACCAACCAAGCAAGCTTTGAAAACAAATGAAGTTACAACAAATATGTCCAAATTTGATGCGATATTGACGTGTATTTCGTTATTTTTTATTTGTGTGCAAAGTGTCTCGTTTGGGGTATTATAATAAAGATTTCCTGAATTTAATAATCATTTATGGCGAATGCAATAACAGAACTTGTGTTTTTGCAGAAATATTTCCAAATCTACACAGACCCAATAAAAATATTCTGAGAAAACTTCTAAAAAACTGCAGTGATTTCGAATCTTTTTCGTCTGTCATCAACAAAAAAAACCACTCGTAAACAATGAGGACATCGAAATTGTAGTTTTGGCTTACTTCACAGCCTATCCAGAAAATTTGTTGAAAGACGCAGAAAAGTCACTCAGAATTTCATGTTCGTCAATAAACCGGATTTTAATCAAACATAAGTGGCGTCCCTTTAAACACCACCAGGTTCAAAATGTGAAACCTCATGACTCACCTGCACGGGTGGAATTTTGCGAATGGTTTCTTATCAAGATACAGGAGGACCCTGAGTTCATGAAGAACATTATATGGACAGATGCAGCCAAATATGCCAAGAATGGTATGTACAACCGCCATAATAGTCATTTTTGGATAGCAGAAAATCCAAAGCTCGTTCGCTAGCACAACTTCTACTATTCATGGAGTATTATTGTTTTTTGCGCTATAAAGGAAGACCGAATTTTATGTTTATATCTTTATGATGAGATTTTGAATAGCGATTGATATTCTCATATAATTAGGAATGTGGTTGGTGAATCCATCAGGCATGTTTCTGAACAATACCGTTCCAAGTTATGGTATCAGATGGATATAGTACTGCTACCGTTGCTGGGTTGTTGTATGGGATGTTCGAAGATCAGTGGCTTTGCTACAATGGGCCATTTAAATTTCCTCCTTGCTCTCCAGACCCGACGCCACTGGACTTCTTCATCTGGGGACATATCAAAGAAAATGTTTATGCGGATCCTGTGAGTGATAAAGAAAACATGAAACGAAGGGTTCTGAGAGCTTTCAATAATTTGATTCCTGACTCCATACAGAAAGCTACAAATAGTGCTATGCAAAAAATAATATATTCTTGTTTAGAGCAAAACGGCAATGTCTTTGAACATCTGTTGAAATGAACCACAATATTATTTGAATATAAAGAATTTAAGTTAAATTCTAAAATTAAAGTAAAATCTAACCGTAAAAGATATAAACAAAATAAAATAACTGTATTCGATATCAATAAACAAAGATATAATTCATCTCTCTGATAGTATTTTATTTCAATCCATCCATTTTCCTGTTGAGGTACCTTTTACCAACGACAGAGTTTATATTAGTTCATTTGTTTTCAAATCTTTCTTGGTTTGGTATTGCTTCGAATGATTAACATTTCAAAATTTCCCAAAATCGGATATATCTTGCCGGATATATCATGAATTTGATATCTTTTTTTTTCGTGGTATCCAAAAATAATAGAATAGTGTATGGTTTCCATTTGAAAAAATCGTGTTTCATCAGTTTTCTCGATGTTATGTTTTAGGTGGAAATTTCGACCACCCTGTGAACTATTTTCAAAAATTCGATGGACTTGTTTATGACTTGATGCTTGAGGTGTGATTCTGTGAAATTTCACATTTTCAACTGTTACTGTCTACGAGTTATGATTTTTTCGGAGTGGTGTTGTAACTGTCAAATTTTTCAGAAAACTAACAAATTTGGGTATAGGCATTGTCATACAAAGTGGGCCTAAAATGGGCTGATAAATTAAAAAATTTAATAAAATACAGGGTGTTCTGTTTGAAATAAGGAAGTTGCTCTCAACTTCCGGTATAACGGAAATAGACCGGAAGTTGAAAATATTTTGGTTGAGAAGGCCATTTTGTAAAACCGACTACCACAAAATATCAAGTTTTTATTTTGAATCGTTCTCCATATATTCCTTACGAACGCTCGTCGTGAAAGACCCTGTATGTGCCTTACTTCCAATGGAGGGAAAAAGTGGCGCCATACTGGTACGAATCGTTCGGATTACGAATAAAATTTTAGAATTTTGAAAGAATATTGTACATATTCGCCACCTCTCACAGGTATGGCATGATCAGACTTCTATTTATGATCATACAGAGAACTGTTAAAAAATAGTTTTAGGCTGATACAAATCGTTTAGCAAAAAACAAATTCTTACTCCCTTGCGGTGGTATGGCGGCCATTTGGAACCGTCGGAAACGTATGGCAAGCTGATTTCCGTAAATGGCTACTCGACGATGATTAGCTGCACAAAAATTAGCCTGGTACAAATGGTTGAATTGTTTTGTTTAAATTATTGTATTCGTGTCGGTATGGCGGGCTGTAAGTCACACCGGAGAAGTATGGCATTACGCTACCGCCTACTTCTTTTTTTATCGACTATCAGAAACTACAAGCATTTTTGTGGAACAAATCGTTCGACACTCGTTATTTATCCGACACGTTCGATCAACACCCAGGCGATTGGGCCGCCGCACACAGACGAATTTTCAAAAAAATGTGGGCAAACATACTTTTTCTGTTACCCTCGAAATTTTCACATTTGTCTTGGCGGAAAGGTGGTACAAGGTGGTACTTGTATATAAGTCCATACATAGTAATTTTTAGTAGGTACTACGTTCGCGTCAAAAATATGATAATCTGCAGTGTGACCCTCTTCTCATTGAAACACTTGTATTTTACGTAACTTTCGATGTAGACTTTCGAATTTTATAGAATGGATAGATTCATCAATATCGTACAAAATGCAATTGGGTCATCTCCAATAAGATACACTGCACGCCAGCAGCGATGAAAATATCAAAATTTCTCTCATTTCTAATGGAACACACCAGTAAATTCCATAACTTTCAACATAGAACTGTACATTTTAGCTGTAACTATCGATTTTACAAATTGCACAGTTCTACGTCAAAAGATAAAAGTTGTTTTTCTATGAAAAAAAAAAAATGATAAAAATTTTAGTTTTTCTGAAATGATTTTTATCAGGAACAAAGTGGATTAGTAAAATGATGTTTCTGATTACCAATCCGAAGACGTTTTCAACTTATTTTCCCTACTACTATGATTTTTCGGAAATATCGGTGGTTCCATCGCTGCTGGCGTGCAGTGTATTCCACCTAAAATAATCCCTTCTGGAATATTTGACCAAAACACTCAGAAAATCTTATCCACGCATGTAAAGACGACCATAGGTTTTTGTGTCCACGACTTCATTGTTGCAAACCAGATAGATCAAAGGTGTTTAAATCCTTGGAAGGAAGTTCACACATGTAGCATTCCTGTGTTGATATATGTTCAGAGACAGCATTACAAACTTTTTCATCCATCATGGTGAATAATAAGGTATGCTTGTCAAAAATATTTGAATTTTCAACATTAACTGTAGTCGAAATTAAGGATGATATTTGATTTTTGATGTATTCCATTTCTTTCACTGATATATCTGTAGTCGTCGTCGTATGAGCCTGCAAAATCTTGAAGATGATGAGCAAGGGTTCTTCCACACGACAATTTTTTTCTTAGAATTTGGTTCAACTGATACTAGCTGCAGGGGAACGAGCTGAGTCAGAAACATTTTTGTATCAGAAACACTAGAGTCACAAATTTTTTGAGGGTATTCGCTCATGTCAGAACTTCCGTTTCAACCCCATTTCGTAATAAGACGAAGATTGCATAATTCACCACAACATCTTTTAGAGCCTGAAATAGACGGAAAACTGTATGATCCAGTAAATTTTGCAAAGGTGCTTCTGCAATTGATTCAATAATAACCAAATTGTCAGGATAACACTTCTTTCTCGTTGCTGTAATAGTTTCGTAGTTGAGCTAAATGTTAGTTCTGTATTCTTTGGTTGCATTTCTAATGATATCATAGAATTTTGTTAACTCTGCTTTAAATATTATCGATGAGGCTTTATCAGAAGAATGTGGAATAACGGTCTGGGTAATTTTGGCGTAGGCTTCTCTGTATTTTTGTCGCAAGAGTGGGCGTAGAAAAAAAAAGTCTTTCATTACAGCTGAATAATCTATTTTTCCTTCTGCTTGAAGTTGCATTTGAGCCGCATAGCTCAATTCATGACACATTCCATTTGCCTTTGTACAGCGAAGACAAATTTGTCAATGTTTGCTCTATTTGCGCTGATAATTCGGTACTTCCAGTAGCTCTTCTGACTTCTTCATGCAGGTCATTATATCTTTCTGCAGATGTCGTCGACGGAAAATTTCAATTAGTTCCATTTTCGTGTATAAAATATAACTGTGAACTGTGAACCTGCAATAAAAATAGGTGAACTTACTTCAAATCACAGTTTACACTTTAACAATGAAAATCTGGCAACATCGCAAATTATCGCAACCATTCTTTTCAGAACCTAATTCCATAGACCGTAACGTATTTGTTGAGCAATAATTCGCTTCTTCATCTAACTTAATATATAACTTTTTGCTTAGGAGACAAATGGAGAATTTCTTTGTAACGATTGAAAACGCACCTGTTTTAACAAAATCTGTATATATTTTACATGTCAATATTCTACGTACCTCTAGCAACAGACTTCAATCAATCAATCAATTTAGTTATATACTTCACTGCACAAGTTCAGAAATTAATTACTCACAACAATTATTGAGAAAGCTCACTACAATCACTAATATCCACCTTCCACAAGCATCAAGTTTGAACTGATGAAATATTAATTGGGATGCTAGCTGCTCAATGATGCTGATGTGTCATTGTAACCTAGTATTAAATGAAGGAATTATACATTAGTCGCTACGCTCGTACTACAAAATTTCATATACCTACGAGTGGGAAATGGGTCATTTCATGCTCATTGTACACTATACTTTTTCTACGACTATCTGAATCATTAACAAATCTGTAATAATTTTATAATCCTTTTTATCATAAACTCTCCTTCCGTCATTTTTACATGGTTTAGATAATTTTTTCTTTCTTCACCTGTTGAATGAAACATGTATTTTTTCTTTTCGTACACGTATCTACCTACGTCGTGAAACAAATAACATTCAAAATTTTCAAAATTTGACAACTTGGAAATAAAAAACTTTATGCAGAAAAAATCAAACAGTAATCGAGTTCATAAAATGAAAAAAAAATGTGTCTGCGTGGATTTGAACCCTCGCTCCCACCATCCAAAGTCCATGAGTCATCTGAATCAACACTCGTTGTTACTAGAGCACATAATAATTTGTTCAAATTAACTGCTATATAGAAAGTATCTGTCAACTATTCAAAAATATAGAATCCGATTGTAATCAATCTTTTTATTGAAATTATTCTGGTTTTATGAAAAGAAAATCATCATCGGTATTACAACGAGGTAGGTTTCTTAATCGAAGACGCAATTTAAATGTTTATTTTTCTTAATGGACGTAGAAAAAATAATTTCCAGAAATCTCGAACTTTATATTTTTTGATTTTGACCACAACTTCTTGGAAATTCGCCTGTGTGCGCTGGTACCAGCGCTATGACCATCATTTTCTTTTTGTCATTCGGTGATTAGACCCCTGAAGAACCGCCATACTGGTACAAATGACCTTATATTTTGTGTCACCATTCCCGGTCTCATATGAAAGTAGACCATGCATGGTGATGATCCTTACCAGTAAGGGTAATGGCGTCTAGTGATGGCAGTTTGAATTATCTATGTGCTTCATTTCCTCAAATACATTATATAAGTAAGTAACGACTGAATATAAAAATATGTTACTCAATCTCACTTGTGTATTGTACCTGTTTCACATGTTTTACAACATCAGTTTCGTTTTTTATGTGAAATCCATGAATTATTCGTTTTGTACCTTATCTGGAACACACGTACTCACTCAAAATGTTTGTTTCTTTTGTTTTGTTTCATAATAAGAACACTAGGCAGCCAAACTGATGACACATAGGATTTTTATTTTTTCAGGGACAACTTAGGCGATGGATGCCTATCCTCCCAGCGGAAGTGAAGATGAAAATTTTGACGACAGTGACGCAGATTCTGATTATATGCAGGCGGAAGAATGTTCTGCAGATGAAGAAAGTGATCGAACATCCTCTGAAGAAGATGATCCTCTCATTGCAAACACTTCAGAGGGCAGAGAGGCAACGAAAAAAAATTAACTTATGAAAGGATGAAGGTTCCTTCCATTTCTCCTCTTTTACAAATTTCACTTTTTGTGGAGCACGGGAAGATGAACCTGAAGTGGGCAGACCCTACCACTACCACGAATTATATTTTGACAAAAGTATTCTGATTAATATTGTTTTTGAAAGTTACAGGTACACATTACAAACAAATTTAAGTAAGCCATTCAACCTAAATAAAGAAGAACACCTATCAATCGTTCAAACAGATACGAGTTTATTCAAAAGTTATCTCAACATTTGTGGGAAAGGTGGATCAAGGAATACATTTCTGAACTACAGAAACGAACTGAATGGACCACAGGGAGCAAAGAAACTGATCACAACACATTGGTACTGATCAAAGAAGACAAGGTAGGTACCACCATTGAAATCTGGGACGTATAGCTGAAGTTATACGTGGTAGTTATGGTGTAGCCCAGGTTTCCAGAAGAAAAACTTTCAGTGGACTAATTACACGTTCGTTTTCCAAAATTTGCCTATTGCCACTTGGCGAAATAGACTGAAATGAACTTCACGAGTTGATTTTAGCCAGAAGAACTATGAGTGTAGCTTATATTTCTTTATCTAATTATTTACACACATTTTTTTGTTATCCTATAAGCTCGGATGAAGTTGTAATGGTTGTGAGAAATTTAAAAAATTAATGCAGCTCTGGCATTGATAATATTTCGAACAAAATTCTGAAGTCGGTGATTTCTTCGCTCGCTCAGCATCTGGCATATCTGATAAATCTCTCAGTATGCTCTGGAAAATTTCCTTCTGTATTGAAAACTGCAATTGTCATTCCTATTTTCAAAAAAATGACCCTGCGGAAATAGCTAACTACAGACCGATATCCATCTTAAGTATATTTTCGACAGTTATCGAAAGGTTAATATATGAGAGGATGTATAATTATCTATCCAAGTTTAATATTTTTACTGAATATCAACACGGCTTCCGGAAAGGAAAATCTACTCAAACAGCTGCTTGTAGTTTGATTGAATTTATTTATACTGCGTTGGACAGTGGGAAACAAGTGGCGGGACTCTTTTTTGACCTGTCACGAGCTTTTGATTCCATAAATCTTAATTTTATTAACAGTAAATTATATAACATTGGGTTCAGGGGAACTTTTCTAGATTGGATTGACGATTATCTGAGGGGCAGTGAGATGCTGGTGAGGGTGGAACACTGTTTTTCAGATAAGAAAAAGTCTAGCATTGGTGTTCCACAGGGTTCAGTGCTGGGGCCGCTGATATTTCTATTATTTATTAACGACATGCCTCAGCATATCAATGCCAAACTTTTAGCTATTTTTGCAGATGACACTTCCTTAGCGGTCACAGCATGTGCATACGAGGAATTGATTGAATCAACCAAACAAATAATGATATGTTTCAACAGTTGGTGTGCGCAAAATGGTCTAATGGCGAATATCCCTAAAACTGACTGCATATATTTCACTCCCCACACAAATACAAAAGTACTACAGTTTTACTTGAATGGAGCAACTGTAAAATCAACGGAATGTACCAAATTTCTAGGTATATATGTCGATCAGTCCCTTCGATGGACAGACCATATTGATATACTGAGTAAGAAATTGAACAAAGCTAGATTTGCAATAATGCGTTTGAGATCCTCTCTGCCAGTGGAGTCATTGCTGACAGTTTATTATTCACTTGTTTATAGTCATATGTCGTATAATGTTATCCTCTGGGGAAACTCTGTCAATAATCATAGAATTTTCGAATCGCAAAAAAGAATAATTCGCACCATGCACCATGCAACTTGCCTCCTAATGAATCTTGTAAGCATCATTTTGTCGCCTACAGAATATTAACATTTCCATGTCTATTTGTATTGAAGTGCTTGCTGTATGTTAAAGACAACATTAGAAAACTCAAAACAAACTCTCACTACCATGACTATCCCACTAGAAACAGAAACCTCTTAAGCATTCCATCACATAGGACTGCTAATTTTGAAGGGTGCCCTACTTATCAAGGAATGATGTTTTACAATCATTTGCCTGAAAGCATTCAGCAGCTTGACGTGAATTCATTCAAGAATAAAGTTAAGTCTTTACTAACGTCCAAATGCTACTACAGCATAGGAGATTTTATGACAGATAGGAAACTAGGTTAAAGCTAGCATAACGCATTTTAGTAAATTGTGTTTTTTATTTTATTTTATTATTTGTTGTTACTGTCGTACCTATTTATTGACCTGTCCTATACATCCAATGTCTGAAAGGATTAATAAAGATTATCATTATTATTATTATTATTATTATTATTATTATTGTTATTATTATTATTGTTATTATTATTATTATTATTATTATTATTATTATTATTATTATTATTATTATTATTATTATTATTATTATTATTATTATTATTATTATTATTATTATTATTATTATTATATTATTATTATTATTATTATTATTATTATTATTATTATTATTATTATTATTATTATTATTATTATTATTATTATTATTATTATTATTATTATTATTATTATTATTTTTTTTTTCATTATTAATTGGCTTCGACTACTGAGGTCATTAGCCTTTTCGTTGAATTTTGTATTTCTTTATATTTTGTTGAAAAGATCTGTCGCTTTAAGAAATTTCAAAACATTATTAATATTTACGTTACTGAGACAGGATCTGATATTATTTGGTAGGTTATAACGCTGTCGAGCAGCTCCATATTGGTGGCATTCTAATAGAAAGTGCTTGGCGGTTATCGGTGTTTGGCAATCTTCACAGTATGGTTGTCTTTGTCTTCTCAGCATATAGGAGGATGTTACGTTCGTATGGCCTATTTTAAGTCGTGTTATCACGACTTGTTCTCTTCTCGTCAGTCCTTGAGGAAGTCTAGTGGCTGCAACATCAGGTTTGATTTCTTTCAATTTTGAAACGTTGTTCGTCCATTCGTGTTGCCATGTGTTAAATATTTCTTTTTTTGTGAACTTTTTTGTGTCATTCGGACTGACGGGTATATTCACATCAATGCCATTTTCAGTTGCGGTCCTTGCTGCAGAGTCTGCTTTCTCATTTCCGTCAATTCCTATATGGCTAGGAACCCAAACAAATATGACGGTTTTTCCTGTAGACTGAAGATGGATCAACAGTGCTATGATCCTTTGTACCAGAGGGTGTTTACTAAAGGGGTTTTCTATTGCTTGGATGGAACTCAGCGAATCTGAGCAAAGAATGTACAATTGGAAATTATTTGAGTCTATGTATAACATTGCTTGCCAGATTGCATATAATTCTGCTGTGAATACACTTGCTTGATCCGGTAAGGTCCAAAAGTGTGATGATTCTAAACATGCGAATGCACTTCCAGTTCCTTGCTCAGTCTTCGACCCATCTGTATAGACTACGTGGCTATTCGGATAAGATTCAATTATTCCTCTGAACTCATTTCTGATCACTGTTGGATTGGTTTCTACTTTATCGAATACTAAACAGTCCAAGTTACTGTCAATAGGTTTCAATAGCCACGGCGGGGACTCACAGAAACCTACCTCATAGGTTTCTGGAAAGCGGGTATCCATTGAAGTCATCAGTTCTTTCAGGCGTACACCAGTTGGGCGGGAGATAGTAGTGCGTCTTTCATATATGGATTCCTCTTCTTCTTTAAACATCAATGAAAAATTGGGGTGCGATGGTTGGGTCCAAATTCTAGTTCCATACGCTGCTAGGAGCTGATTTCTTCTGTACTGAAGTGGCGGTATCCCTGCTTCACAGCAGAGTGATTTGAATGGACTAGTCCAGTAGGCACCTAAGGCCAATCGTAATCCGGTGCAATGGATCGAATCTAAGACTCTGAGAGTAGAAGGACGAGCAACACCGTATATGGTACAGCCATAGTCCATTTTGGACATTACCAGGGTTTTATAAAGTTGCACAGCGATGTCTCTGTCACTTCCCCACTTGATCTTAGATACTGCCCGCAGAGGGTTTAGAGCTTTCTTGCATATCATTGTCAAGTCATTGATGTGGGGTTTCCAATACAGTTTTCTGTCTAGGATCAAACCAAGAAATTTTATTGATTCCACACATTCAATATCCTGATTTTGAAGTTTTAGTTTTGGGTCATTATGATTATTACGTAGACGACAGAAGTGGACACATTTAGTCTTAGAGTAAGAAAATTTAAAACCAAGAAGATTGGCGTTATTCTCTAGTTCATCAATTGTATCTTGTAGTGTTTCTTCTATTGTTTGTATCGATGGGGATGAAAAAAATATAGCTAAATCATCAACATACAGGCTTTTTCCTACCATTGGGTTGATGTTCTTGGTGATATTGTTGATAGCTATTGAGAAGAGGGTGACGCTGAGGGTTGATCCTTGAGGTACTCCGTTTTCAAGGTCTCGTTGATTGGAGATAGTGCCTCCATTTCTGACATAGAACTTTCGGTTTTTCAGAAATCCTTCAATAAATATTGGTAAATTTCCTCTAATTCCCCAATCGTGTAAAGTTTTGAGAATATTATAGCGCCAAGTTGTGTCATAGGCTTTTTCTATATCGAAGAAAACGGCTACCATGTGTTCTCGTTTCGCAAAACTATCTTGGATTGAGTGTTCTAAAGCCGTGAGCTGGTCGACTGTGGACCTATAGCATCGAAAACCAGCTTGGTATGGTGAGATGAGATTTTTCGTCTCCAGAATCCATATCAGGCGCATACTTATCATCTTCTCTAGGTGTTTACTCATGCAGCAGGTGAGTGATATTGGTCGGTAGTTTGATGGTAATTTAATATCTTTTCCTTGTTTGGGGACAGGAATGATAATAGCTTCCCTCCACTTGTTGGGATATGTTCTTTCTTGCCATATCCTATTATACAGTTCCAGAATGACTGCTTTTGCTTTCAATGGAAGGTTTTTCATGAAGTCATAAGGAATATTGTCGCTACCCGGGGCAGAGTTTTTGGTTTCATTAAGGGCAATCTCAAATTCCTTCATCGTTAAAGGCTCATTATATGGTGATGTAACCGATTCATTGAAGTTGAGTGGGATTTCAAACTCTTCTTTTTGTTGTGCAAATTCTGGACTGTAATTTCCTGAACTGCTAGTTTTCTGGAATTGTTCGGCAAGTGCTTCTGCAATGTCACTGGCATTGGTTATCAACTGCCCATCAACGATTAGGGTTTGTGAAGTAGTAGAGAAGTGTTTTCCTTTTATTGCTCTTATCTTGTTCCAGATTTCCGAGAGTGGTGTATCACTTTTTAGTGACGACACAAAGTTTCTCCATGTTTCTCTTCTACTGGTAAGTATCAGTTTCCGGGCTTTTGCTCGTGCTTTCTTGAAGGAAATAAGGTTATCTTGAGTTGGGGACCTTTTGAATATATTGAATTTGTGTTTCTTTTCAGCAACTGCTTGAGCTATTTGAGGATTCCACCATGGTACTTGGACTCTATTTCGATGTGGTGTGGTCATCGGTATCGAAGTCTCGGCGGCTCTCAATATTTCCCTAGTGACTGTTTCTACTGCCGTTTCAACGTTATCAGTAGGTAAGTTGAGATCTTCAGTTTTTATTTTATATAGGTCCCAATTGGCTTTTTTTAGTTGCCATCGCCTTCCTAAAGTTTCTCTAATTGGCCGGCCGGCAAATTCAATGGCAATTGGGATATGATCACTTGAGATGTGGTCACTGAGGCATTGCCATTTCAGAAAAGGAGTTAATTCTGGTGAGCATAAAGAAATATCTATCGCTGACAGACATTGGGAACGACTGTTCAGGTAAGTGCCTTCTCCTGTATTCAGAATAATCAAATCGAATTCGTTGATTATTTCCTCAATTATCCTTCCCCTCAGGTCCATCTTCGCAGATCCCCAGATAGGATTATGGGAGTTCACGTCACCCATGATAACGAGAGGTGTTGGAAGTTGTCTGATCAAGTCTACAATGTCATCACGGTTCCATGCAAAGTCGGGTAAATAAAGATTACATATTGTTAAAGGATGAGGGTATTCAATTCGGGTGGCTACAGCTTGGAGGTCTGTCTGCAGAATAACAGGAGTTGTAGGTATGTTCTCTTTGAATAAATTTATAACCCCTCCGTTTGCTCTTCTTTCAGGGTTGACATCTTTTCTAAAAGATTTATAGCCTCTTAGATTAAAATTTTCTTCTGGTTTCAGGTGCGATTCTTGAATACAGATAATTGAAGGAGTCCTCTCTATCATAATCTGCTTTAAATCACAATAGTGGTACTTTATTCCGTTGCAATTCCATTGTAGGATATTCTCTAATAGAGCTATTTTGATTTTTTGTGGAGAACGATAGAATTTAGAGAGTTGACGAATAAATTTGAAAGTAAATAAATGTATAGATGAATAAATAAGTAAAAGAATAAACACATTAATAAATGAACAAACAAAGAAATAATTGAATAGTTATTATATAAGTGTAAATATACTTATATATCACAAATTTTATCACAGATTTATATCACTGGTTAGTTTGGTGGGTTAGAGGAGTTTCTCGCCTTACCCTTTGGCCATCCTTCCTTCTTTTTACTTTGGGAAGAAATGGATGTATTTGATTCCGTATCTGAAGTTGGTACGGGGCTTGGAGTTCGGGCTGCATTCTTCCTTTTGACTTGGTTCGTTGGGTTTCTTTCGGTCTGCGTTAGCGTGAAAGTAGCTGTTGGTTTCTCAAATGTTGTCTTTGTGATTTGTTTGGCTACAGCATCATTTATTATTGAGGATAATCTGGGGAGTAATTCGTTTATCAAGTCTGTTACGTTCATGTTCATTGGTTTTGGACCACTAACAACAGTTTGGGCATACAAAATTCCTGGAGTGGGTGTCCTAACTACTACCTTCTTCTTCGCCTCAGCATATGTTAGATTATCTTTGACTTTCGTTTCCTGAATAGCTACCTCAGTTTTATAAATAGGACAATCTCTACTTCGTGCATTATGGTTACCTTGACAGTTAAGACATTCGATAGGTTTCTCACATGGTGATCCCTCGTGTATCGCCTTTCCACATATACAGACTTGATTGTTTTCACATCTAAGGGAAGTGTGTCCAAACTTCTGACACCTGAAACATCGTAGGGGAGGTGGGATGTATTGCCGCACTGGGAGACAATAGAATGCTACTTCAATTCGCTTTGGGAGAGACGTTTGGTTGAACGTGAGGATATGGTTTGGGGTTTCATGAATTTCACCATTCTTCCGTGTAGTTATTCGTTTAACCGAAATAACACCCTGACTAGTCAATTCTTGGCAAATTTCTTCAACTGTACAATTCAGTAAGTCGTGGCAGTAAATGACTCCTTTAGAATAATTGAGAGTACGATGAGGCTGTACTTCAACTGGCATATCGCATATTCTTTTAATTTCCATAAGCCTTCTAGATTGAGCTGCAGATTTTGTTTCTATAATCAAACCCTCTCTTGTCTTCTTCAAATTTCTGACTTCGCCTATTAGACCATAAATACTTTTTGACAGGATAAATGGGTTGACTTTCGAAAAGTCTCCCTCATTCCTTTTAACGATCAGGAACCGGGGTGGAGGCACCACCGTCTCTTGATTCGTATTATTTTTAGTGGTTTCTTGGTTTGGCCCACTGACCGGATTCCTTATTATAGAGGGGGCTACCTCTGAGGTGGTATTTGAGTTAATTGCTTCCATATAAGTCCCACGAGTTGGGAAGAAAATATGTCGACTGTGGTAGTGCTCCCATACTCACAGTAAGGCTCATTTTACACCGAAGGGCGCCAGTTATTCAGTGGTGACCGTTCGCGACACATAATGCTGTGTCATTCATCCCCTGGGCACGGTCTATACCTTGAGATTGCAGATTTTTCAAGGTTTACTCCTTGTTTGAGCTGCCCTTAGCTTCGTTACTCTTCTTCGACCATACCGGCATGGGTGGCCCTACCAGGAGTATAAACTCCCACCGGCATCGCTCTCAGAGTCATTGTAACTACTGAGCCCCTCCACCACGTCAAGGTCCCACAGCTCCATGGAGAGGTATTATTATTATTATTATTATTATTATTATTATTATTATTATTATTATTATTATTATTATTATTATTATTATTATTATTATTATTATTATTATTATTATTATTATTATTATTATTTTTTTTTTTTTTTCTCCTTAGGAGTGTACCAGTCAGGCCCTGTCTCCGGTGCTCCGACCCATCCGGAGGGCGCGCTGGTGTCGTTAACCCCAATAACCACTCCCTACATCTGTAGGGTGAGTGATTATTGGGTCCGAGAATCGTGTGCCCTGAGTAGACGAAGCGAACCAAGTATAACGGCCTTCTGCATTCTTGATGCTAAGATTTCTGCCATATTACGGCAAGCAGGTATTATTTTCAAATTGGAGAGCAGTGTGTCCATCATTCCACCAAGGACTCCTATGATCAGAACCACCATTTTGACAGAATGGTCCGGATATAACCTGCGGAGTTCAAAGAGAAGATCTCGATATTTAGTCCGTTTTTCCTCCTCTTTTCGAACGATATTAATTTCGCCTGGAGCGGAAAACTCCATGACGAATATCGTTCTACTTTGGTGGTCGAGGAGGACAACATCAGGCTTATTGGCTTGTATTTGCCTGAGGGTGGGGAATGAGTAGTTCCAATAGATTCGGCATCTCTCATTCTCCACCACGGACTCAATATCCCCCGGAGCATAAGGCAACACCGGTGTCTCGTCTATACCGTACGAGTGTCGTAGGTGGTAGTACAACACTCGTAGCGCCGCGTTATGCCTGTGGATATAGGCTGAGACCGCATAAGATGGGCATGCTGATAGCAAATGCATTACGGTCTCAGGTGCCCCACGACATGCCCTGCATCGGGTGTCAGGGACGTCTATACCCATCACGCGACTACGGTAGACAAGGGTGTTGAAGACACCATCCTGGCAGGCCATTATGAATCCCTCGGTCTCCGACTTTAGCTCACTCGACCTGAGGAAGGCAAAGGTCAAGCTTTTGGATAAGCCAAGGTCTTCGATGTTATGAAAGAAGACACCATGCATTGGCTTATCCATATGTAGCTGTAGCAGGACCTCTGTCTCCGCAGCTTTTATCTGAGCTTTTTGCTGAACGGGTCCCAACTCGGTGACAGAGTTTGGGTTAGCCCGTTCAGTGTCGAAAACGAGACCGAGTTCATCGGCCGCACGGGTAGCTGCCTTAAAAAGGAATGCTCCAATCCCTGCTTTCTCATGGTCGCGGACCATGCAGAGAAGGGGATCTGAACTCCTGATGACTTTACAGGCCCCATCCAGAACCATTCTGTTATGCAGACACTCCAAACTCAAAAGTCCACGGCCTCCACGTTGTCTGGAAAAGTATAACCGTGGAACGGACGATTTAGGATGCAAGCTCCTATTGAGATGCATCATTTTGCGAGTCTTAACGTCAAGTTGTCGCAGCTCTTCCTTAGTCCACTTCATCACTCCGAAAGAGTAAAGAAGGATCGGAACGGCAAGCATATTAGTTGCAGCAACTTTGTTCTTCCCCGACAGTTCTGATGACCAGATCTGTCGGAGTTTATGCTGATACTTGCCGCGGAGAGAGTTTTTAACTGCAAATACCTCTTGGGAGCGGCGTTGTTCCACCCCAAGGTAGGTATAAGTCTCTCCGGCATCCAGATGATGTAGGATGCTTCCGTCTACGAGCTGGACATCCTCTCCGTATTCCTCGCATCGTCCTCTTTTGAGATGAACCGTGGCACATTTGTCGATCCCAAATTCCATACCGATAGCATGCGTATATTCTTCCACCACCCTAAGGGACTGATGTAGGTCCCTTTCTCCAGAGGCATACAATTTGAGGTCATCCATGTAAAATAGATGGGTGACATTATGCCTCCGGTTGCTGGGGGTGCCGCAGTTGTACCCACGGGTATTCCTGAGCGCAACGGACAATGGCAATAGTGAGATGCAGAAGAGAAGAGGGCTAAGGGAGTCTCCCTGAAACACACCTCTTCTAATGATGACCTGCTCTGTTTGGACTATGTCTCTACCAGATCTTATGGTGAAGCGAGTCCTCCAGAGCGGCATCAGTTGTCCAATGCATCCCACTATTTGACCGGGTACCTCAAGGCATCTGAGCAAATGCATGATTAACTCATGTGATGTTGTATCAAATGCCTTGCGGTAATCGATCCAGGCCATCGAAAGGTTACGCTTATACTGCACGGAGTCCTGCGTGATACATCTATCGATGAGCATGTTCTCCTTGCACCCGGCGACCCCTTTCTTTGACCCTCTTTGCTCATTTATCCGTTCATACACCGGATCAACTGCGGAGAGAATGCGCGTGTATAAGATGCGCGTAAACACCTTATAACACGCATTCAAGCATGTTATCGGCCTGTAATTCTTTGGATCAGACAAATCTCCGTTTTTGGGGATGAGCACGGTTCGCCCCTCGACAAACCACTCTGGAATCTGCTGCTCCCCATCTAGCCATGAGTTGAAAACTCTGGCCAGATGGCGGTGGGTTGTTGGAAACTTTTTCCACCAATAGTTATTCAACCCATCAGGGCCTGGAGCAGCGAAATTCTTAGAGCCTTTTAGGGCCCCTCGTACTTCTTCCGTGGTTATCGGAATGCGCAGATCATTGAGCTCAGGCTGCCGAAGCCTCCTGCAAAATGCTTCGAACTGCGCTAGGGCTGGAGTATCTACATTGAGTGGTTGCGGATACTCATAGATATTCTTCCAGAATGTTTCCACCCGATCTGCAGCCGGCGGGTTATCGACAACACGTGGAGGCTCTTGGAATAAGCGAGAAGGTTTATCGCGGAACTTTATGTTTTCCGCGATACCTCTCGCCCGCCTCACTAGTGACTTCTTTGCAGCCACTAGCATTCGTATCCTATCAAGGCAGTGCTGTTTGATGGTGAACAGCACACCTTGATTTAATGTGTGGTGAGCTCGTCTCAGTTTTGCGGCAATTCGCCGCACTGCGGGCGTGAAAGGCCTATTGGCCGCCACGAAGTCCACCACACACTGGATACGAGACGCGTGTTGTCTCGCCGACTTGATCTTGGCTTCCATCTTGTGTACACGTCGTTCATGCCTCCCTAACAGAGCGGTGGTGTCCCTCCTCTCCGTTTGGGATAGAGCATGAGCGGCGTCGTACACGACAGAATTGATCTGCCAGATGTCAGCCTCTTCTGGAAGAACATCGCCAATTTCCGCATCCACCCGTGCCAGTTCTTGCGGCTTCAGGGGCTTCATATTGTGAAGCGCCCTGCGGGTTCTGATATCCTCCATCAGTGGAACAATGCGATTCTCCTCCACAGCCAAACCGACACGTGGCATATCTGCCACTTCGATAACTGGCTGAGGAGGAGCTCTAACGTAGCCTCGAGCCCGAAGATGGGATACATAATCCCTGAGATTTTGTGCGGAAAACGCTGCATGCTCTGGGTGTCTCTCACACCACAGAGCATGCATTCTCGCCATGTATCCTCTCCGGGCGGGCTCACTGCTCTCGTAGCAATGCAGAAGTCCGTCCCTTAATTCGTCCGTCCACTCAAAGCGTCCGTTGTTATCGCGGTCGTCATCGTTTGGCAAATCGTCGTTGGCCCCACCACCTTGCCTATGACCCCTAATCCGAGGGGGTCGGTTGTGGGGGCCTCTTCCTCGATCGTTTGGAACCGAGTAGTAGAGTTTACTGGGGGGTTAACCCAGTAAACCCACGGCCGACACCGGAGGGAAAGATGCTTTTTCCCTCCCGGATGCGCATGAGCTGCCGGTCCGATTTTGCATCCTTTGCTCGGGTAGGTGGTGTCGCTACTCACCAGGGCCTTAGGTGTTGGTTGACCCCCCTGCCTAATTATTATTATTATTATTATTATTATTATTATTATTATTATTATTATTATTATTATTATTATTATTATTATTATTATTATTATTATTATTATTATTATTATTATTATTATTATTATTATTATTATTTTATTTGGTACAATCATGCCAAGGCCAGCTGTATATTACGTTTTGTCATTCTGGTAACGGCATTCGTGTTTACGCTCCAAAAATACGCAGTTGTTAGTTGTTAGTTGCTAAGGGCTTGTTATAAGAAGCAACGGAAGTGATTGACAACTTTGACACATGTATTTTGATGGAATAGAAAAACTTATTTTTCACAACGTATCATCGTATATAAAGCATCAAAACATCAACACATGATCATTTCATGCACAATAAAGAAGTTTAACGTGTACCTGCTGAAAATGGTTCTCATTACATATTTTCATAACAATGTTGTACATTAGAACTCAACCTCCAAGTTGCATTCATAATTGAAATTGCAATATTCTGGTCTCAACGAACTCCCATGATTTAACAAAGAAAGTGCTAAGAATAATAGTGTCCATTAATGAATCTGAAATATTCTTGCCTCGACCAACTGAAGGAGCAAGTGCTTACTTGTTTCGAAACATTTTTTTTAAATGTGTTCAAGAGGAATCGGTAAAAAAATCAAAGTCATATTTGGTTGGACCTATTCAAGAATGCTATCACCTTGAATCAATGCAAAGACGCAAAAAATCATTTTACCAGTGTAGCCGGCTATTGGCCGGAAAAGAGTACGACAGAATAGTCACAAAATGATTTGTTTCCAGCACTTGCCGTGCTTCAGAAACCAAATGATTATTATTAAATGTAAATGTTTCAAAGTTAAAGTTATTGTTCAGTTCTTCTGGAATATTTCCAGTTCTTACCACCCACAGAAACCACTTTTCTTCAATCTGAATCGCTGTTCTGTGGAGTGGAAGGTCAGGAAATGATACGAAGGAGTACAGGGTAATACAATCCCCGCCAGTAATAAGCTTGGGTTCGAAATGCTTGCCGAATAATCCCCCAATGGATTTCTCCTCGCCGAAAACTAGAATAGGATGAAAAGGTAATTTCCCTCAAAGGGATGTTCTCAAGTGGCAATAAAACTGATAGCCACACAGCTAGGCTCGTCGTGGAAAGTATTAATGCAGAGTTTCAACTTATAGTGGAACCGAATTTAAGTGTGAGTATTCGCAAATAGTAATAGGTTTAACGAAGTACTTCGTTGAATGATACTGAATGAAGTATCGCTGCTACAGATTCAGAATTATGTTTCTACTATGTTCAAGTTACTACTGTCCCTCAATCCATAAAAACTAAAAGGAACTGCAGAAATTTCACCCTTTCCACCCCAACTGCATATAGTCCTATGCAACACGCGAAAAAGGTGAAACCGAAATTTTGAGATACCCACTTTTCATATTCAGACGATGATGTAACATATGATGCACTCTGAAAAGTGCCTTGAACACTCAGATGGATAAGTTTTTTTCAATTTTTGATAGAAAAGAGGATAATTTATTGAGAGAAAATCGTAAAGAAAACTGTTTTTATGATTAGCATGTTAGGAACACCTTCCCACTCAGCAACACTTTTATTATACAAGGAGAACAATGACCAATTCAGGAAAATAAACTGGTGAGCTAGCCTGTAATGCCGAAATACAGCTGAAAATTTTCAGCGAAAATTCGCCAACCCCAGAATATGTGCTTCTGACTGAAATATCTATGTTTCGACTCTCTGTCTCTGATCTCAATGTTTATGACCGATCCATCTTTCAAAAGTGATTGATACGTGAGGATTGAATATAATTTGTGCTCAAAAGATCATTGTGTTCGCATACATGCAAAGTTCATACGACACAAACATTATTTTCATATTGTTCTCTATTTTGCTCTTCAAAAACATTTATTTTTGCAATTTCTTAAAGGGAGCTGTGCTGAAACTCTATCTAAAAATACCAGCTTCATCCCACATCTGCATTATGAGGCAGAAATAACACTGATTCTAACTCTCCACTTGTTGAAATTCAAGGGCGGTGCTTTTCCTACACATACAAAGAGAATTTTTATTACTCTAAATTTCACATCGTTTTCCACTCCTTTGGTGTTTAGAGCACACTGCATAGTGATTGATGGTAGTTATAAATTATAAACACAAAATGAAAAATTACTGTTTTTTCATTTGTCGCTCTGTTTTGTTGCCAGCAACGTAAAATTCACATAATCACATGCACTTCCATACCGGATTGATAATATTTTATGTGAGAAGTGTTTCAGTCATTTTAGCAAGAGCGCAGCGAAGCGTAGCGAGTGCTTGAATAGAGCACACTGTATAATTCGTCGTGATTGATGGTAGTTGTACATTATAAACACAAAATAAAAAATTTTTGTTTTTTCATTTGTCGCTCTGTTTTGTTGCCAACAACGAAAAAATTAACATGAACACATGCACTTCTATACCGGATTGATGATATTTTATGTAAGAAGTGTTTCAGTCATTTTAGCATGAGCGCAGTATAGCGCAGCGAGTGCTTGAATAAAGAAAGTCTAGAGGCGTTTATAATCGTGTTACAAACTATACTCTTTCTACAAACTCATACTGATTTTTATATTTACAAATTGACGCAGAGTTTTGGTTTTTGTGTCGGGAATATGCACTAGTAGTGTTGTATTCATGTTCTCGATAGTTGTTTCAATTTTCTATAATTTTTCTCTCCGACAAGATTCCATTATTCCAAAAATTATCCAACTCAAAAATAAATGGAAAATGTGACCAAGATACCGTACAACAGAATGCATCTAAGAAGACACGTAGCTAATGATGGTTTCATATGCGTGTAGTCCACTGAATTCCCTCGTAGAAGACAAGTCTTTCTACTTTTTTATTTTCATTTGGTAAATGAATCTACTCAAATCCAACAATAACCACAGTGATGTTCCGTGGCATTGGGCAGCTTGAGTATGTGAACATGTCACTTGCGCTGCCATTGCTAATGCCACTGCCACTGCCGCATGGTCCCTTCGGTGGCGGTATTTTGAACAGAAGTCAGAGGACCGGCAGCACGAGTGGCAGCGACTGTTTACATGTTGCCCTTTCATTCGCTTACCGAGTGCGCGATGAGAAACAATTTTAAGGGCCGTGGTTGAGTGGAGTAACAACAGAGATCTAAATTTTTCAGAACTATATGCAAATAAAAGATTATTGTGGGAGTTGTTACGGGTTTATTTTGCACTAGAAAACCCTTTCTGTTTTAATACAATAACATCAGAAATTATCTGTCATTGATATACACTTTCCAGTCTGTACGCCACTGTATCAAAATGACAACTTGATCGTTGTCATGTATAGCTTGTTCCGAATGTTAGTACTTACCTTTGCCTTACTAGTTCGAGCGGACATGAACCGGCCTTAAGGTAATGACAGTTATCAGCTGTTCTATTTTGCGGTATGACAGCGTTGTTTTGTGAACATACTTTTGGTAAGTCTATTGTTTTGTGTTAAGAACACAAAACTCATTCCTACTCTATCTCTGTCTTATGTCATTGAGGTACCTACTTCACATTCGAATACTTGACCTTGTTTGTGTTTGGTTCTGATATTGAGAGGCTGGCGTTTTCGTCTTGGTTCAGTTGGCAACACTGAATCTTAAGGTGTTCATAGTTCCTAGTAGCTCGAGGTAGTTCCTGGACTGTTCCCACCGAACACTAACGAACAAGAAAGCGCCTTGTCAGATAGTGACAGGTTTGACTTTGACGTCTGAGACATACTTTCCGGTTTATCATTTGATCGTGGTGAGTGACTGACCTATTTTGAAGATTTCTAATTAAAGTTTGATCATCGTTGATGGATCTTGGGAAAATTCATATCTGGAGAGTTTCTCATATTGTTTGCAATTTTTGACGCTATATATTTTTGAGAAATCTCCATTCGCTTTGCGGATTTTTGATGTTAGAAGTCATTTTATCATTGTGTGAAACCACTGGAACGAGAAACTCGCTCTCAGACAGCAAACCGACCATCGAAGCTGTTATCAGAACCCTCCCACTTAATAGAGGTTAGTATTTGCATTTGGGCTCTACTTATGGCCCCATACTAGTGTAATCAGAAGTCAGACTGGCATTGTTTATTCTAGGGTGCTACCACTCTGCTACCACTCTGCTGTGGCTACTTCTTTGCTACTGTTACTGCTTCGCCGCTGGTAGTGCTCCACTACGGTTTATAGCTACTACTCTGCTACCGCGTATTGGAGTACCACTAATGTGATTGTTTTACTGTTCCGTTGCTACACGATTGTCTTTCCACTATTCCACTACTGTGATTGTTTCTGCTCAACTGTAGTTGTCTCGCTGTATATCTGTTGTTCAGCATTCCTTCGCTGTTCGTCCCCATTGTTGGTAATCTTCGTTGAGGGTGTTCATCCCAGATGTACTGGTACTTAGATTGATTGAGCCGTACCCACTGTGGACACGTTCTCATCAAGGCACTGGATTCATAACCTACAACTTGTAAACTGGCCTTACTGAGGAAACCTACTTACGATCAGATAAGTTTAGCATAACAGTTTGCTATCGTGACGTCACAGGCATAGCCCTCACTGGAAATTCAATATTGATATATTTAAACAGTACACCACTCTCAATAACTTGAATTCATCTTGGTGGTACCGTATTTACAGTAATTTTATTTTATTTTATTTTTGTGTTCCGAACTGTGCATATACAGTGTGTGTAATATAAATCAATATATTTTATTAGTAAGGGACATGACTATTTCTTTTATTATGGTCCAAGTTATCTAAGCGTAAGGGAAGACAAAACCTCTACATATTTATATATTATTTTCATACCATTTACAGGTATCTATTGTTCAATATTAGTGCAGTGGGTTGTCCCATTCCATCAGGGTGGTTTCGGATTTTTCACTAGCGATAAATCCGTGGCGCTCCGGAAAATTTACCCCATATTTCAATCTTATCGAAGTCAATTTTTATGTCGAATCCACGCCTACTGAGCTACTGGGTATGTTAGTGGCGTGAAACATCATTGCACATTCACTGCTTTCCTTTCATAAATTTCGCCCCTAACAGAGTCTTCAAACAAAGTTCACAAAATGAAAGACAAAGTATAGGTACACGATGGCTGCAAGAGGAACAGCGAAAACCTGGAAAATACCTCAATTGAAGAGCTGAAGTGGAATAATGAAATCGGGCTGAACTTTGGTTTAATGGAAATCTGATATGGAACTAACAATTCAACGTCGCGATTGTGGACACGCGGTCAATTGTAATAGTACCATTTTTGTTTTGCGAAAATACCCTGTTGCCAAGACCTCTTCGGATTACTGGAACTCTGATATGAAAAAAAAAGTTGAACCTCTTGATTATAGACCCTCAACCTATTCTAATGTTACTATTTTTGTTTTGCGGAAATGCGCCATGGCCAAGTTTTGGTCACTTGGGATTACTGGGAATCTGATATAGAAAAACAATTGAACGTCGCGATTGTGGGCCCGCAGCCAATTGTAATGATAACATTTTTGTTTTGCGGAAATGTCTTGTTGCCAAGTTGGCCACTTCGGATAAGTGGAAATTTAATATGAAAAAACAATTGAACGTTTCGACTATGGACCCTAAACCAATTTTAATGATTCTGTTTCTGTTTTGCGGAAATGCACCGTTGCCGAGTTTTGGTCTCTTTGGAAACTGCAAATCTGATATGAGGATAGTTCTAAGTGGATACCATTTCAAAAGATGAATTGCGCTATGAAATTTGAACCTTGCAGAAATGCGCCAATGTTGCCAAGTCGAGGGCGCTAGAAATCATTTAAAAAACATTTAAGGAAAATTTGCTCAAACGATTGGTAATTTATAAAATGCGAGCGCAGCGAGCATCTTCTGCGATTTCTCTTTTTCATATCATTTAGTGATCGAATTACCAGCAACTTGGATAGCTAGATTAGTTATATTAGGTTATATTGCGTTCAAAATGTTTATGAAACTCTGAATGATTTCATGTGTCTCTGACTTGGCATCAACACATTTCCGCCAAGTCAAAAAGTTAAATCATTTGACATATCAATCCCAATTTCCTGCTATCTGGTAATCCGAAGTGACTACCATGGCAACAGCGCATTTCATCGAAACAAAAAAGGAACCACTAGAATCAGCTGGATATTTTTATCAATAACCTGTATTGCAAATTTCTATAAGGCTTCTCTGAATGATTTTCGGGATCCATAACTTAGCAACATAATTCGACGGCAGCACGGGAATTTTTCCGGCATTCACCGAAAATTAAAAACATCAACATACTCATTTGGAGTGAATGTGAAAGGAATTTTCTTGATTGGATTATCAAACTAACTGAAAGACGCGTGCAAGAACAACTGTCAAAAAACGAACATAACATAAGAAATGATCTACAGCATTGACAGTTTTCATTACTAGATTTGAATGAAGTACACTGATGTGAGTCAAAAATGTATACCATAAATTATTTATTATCAAATGCTGTTTACATCAAAGTTGCGAGTTTGACGTCTGTCAAAACATCAATTGTGATACATAGTTATTGAAATTAGAATTGATTATACTTCACAAGTCATAAAAAAAATATTTATAGGGTGCCTCTTGAATGATGAGGCAAAAGTTGACTTTGGCATAACACCTCCAAAATCATATGGGTTTGACGTAACCCAGACAGCACAGTATATCCATTAGACATCCACAGGATATCATTTATGAATATCCAGTATATCCACTGGATGTAGATGGATATCCAATAGACCTCCAATAGATATCCATATGTCCGCCTATATCCAGGATATAGGAGATATCTTATGGATATCCGTAAAGATATCCACTGGATATCTTGTTGATATCCCATAGATATCAATAGAATATCTAATATTCACATTTAGTCTATCCATTAGATATACAGTGAGTCCAAGATAAGGTTGTCCACCACGAGGATATCTGAAAAGGAAATAGATACAGTTTTGGTTAAATGCGGGTAGAAACTTGCGCAACAGAAGGGCCATTTACATATGAAGGTATGAAAATTCCAAATATAATTTTAGTTTTCACATTATTCTGTAAAAATTTAATTTTCCGCTTTATTTTTTTCTGGCGTAATCGTCAGTACTTTGTTTCAGCTCTGACGATAACACCAGAAAAAATCAAACTAGAAATTGAAAGATTTCGTTTTTACAAAATAATTTGAAAACGTACTTCCATATAGATTGCCGTTCTTTTGCGCAACATTTTTTCCATTTAACTAAAACTTATCTATTAAGTACCTTTTTAGATATCCCCATGGTGGACAATCTCATCTTGGACTCAGACTTTGGTGAGTTAGAAGGAACAAGTGAAATGAAATATTTCATATCACTGGTATTATTTTGACATGATGAAATAATTCTATGGAATATAATGATAAAAAATACTTTATTTGAAATATAGACAAACCAAGAGAATACATTGCAAGTACAGTGCGTAATATTTACAAGAATTTTTCTTTTGTTGTTTAACTTTGTAATGAAATCACAATAACAACTTTATATCACCCAGCTCATATATTCTAGATTCTTCTTTCTGTAAAAAAAAATATATTGTTAATTATCAAGGTCAGAGCTTGGTGTACAAAATAATTCATTCTTAATACAGTTTCACCGAAACTGTAGCTATAATGGCCAATGAGCAAATGAAATTCATATATTTTTATCAATTCCAAAGAAAATTCACACGATTTGGGAGTGATTATGTATTTCAAATAAAAAAGCTTCACATTTCATTTGGAAGGTAGGTACACAATTGTTTTTCAAATTTAAAAATTTAGTTGAGTGGAACAATTCATAAATAAAGTGATTTTATTTTATTAATTCGAAATATACCCTAAAGACCGAGAAACAAAAATTGAAATGCACTTACCTACTGGTTACTATGATTCATCGTTCTTGCCAAGTCATTTTTCATCGCTGTTCTGTTCCTTTTGCATTTGGACTCAGGATAACTGCTTCTGAAATATTCAATGACACAATATACCCATCAATCATTGGAACAATAAAAAATTAACTTACTTCTGATATAATGTGACAGTATTGACGAGGAGAACATTTTCTTTCTTGATAATCCTTTGATAGTCCTGCTGATACTTTTCTATGTGTAATGTACCTAGTTAATATTAAGCAAGCGACGAAGGTGTCTCGTAGACACGTCCAGAAGGCATTTTCGTTTGCATGAAGACATTTCTGTAATGAAAAAATGTCTTATCACTTCAACACCATTATCATTGAGGACAAAAGCAAAAGGTTTGGTGTATTTAGTAATAACTAACTTCATCTTTATTTTCAAGTAAAGCAAACTAAAACGGAACAAGATATCTATTTCACATTTTGACACCACAATGTCCACAATGTTACTAGGTAGATATAATGCGATCAATCATGAATATCTATCATTGAATATTTGGAACTAAAAAATATTCAGATTTAGCAAAGAAACGTACCTTGTCCAATCCATCAAAAAAGCAAAAACAATAAAACACCACACTGCTTTGCACAACTTTCACTATTACCGGTCATAATAGAATAAACACAACAAAACAATATGGCCTTGGCTTGTCTATCGCGGTCATCTTCGCGACTCGACTTCGTTCGCTTCAATTCGTGTTGTGTTCAACTCTCTTCGACAACTCTCCAGATTTACGTACGGTCTGGCATCTCTCTCTCACATGTAGAACCGACATCAAAGTGTTTAGTCCATAACGCTCAGGTAACGACCAAAGACCAAATAAAAAATCGCTCCGTTAACAATTAGAATGGTAAACCTGAGGTGACTTGGACTCCGGACGGGTGATGGATGATAATTAAATAATGCAAAATCACTATTCTTTTTGATCATTTGAAAAATCAAGGTTACAAACTAAAAATATATTGGATATCCAATGGAAATCCATTGGATGAATATCTGGAGATTCAGAATTTTTTATGCTTTGAAGATATGTATTAGAGCTTCCTTCTGAACTATTTTCCATATAATTTTTCGACATATTATCAGTTAAATATACAAAACAAGATTTTTAATCAATATCCATAGAATATATTCAATGAATATCCAAACATACTCTAAATAATACCGCTCAACTGAAAGATAGTTGTCGCTGTTCCACCTGATGCATAACCTTTGAGGTTGAGATTAAAATTGTGGAGATGACTTTGTGTTTTTCTGCATCGTAAATCTAGGAGATGTTGCTTTTTTGATTATTATGGTAACAAAGTGAGTTGCATTTAGACGTCATTGTTACCACTTAGTGATGCCAAATGTTATGAATTGTTCACAATTCTCTTCTCCTTTGAGCATAAAATGTGAAGAAAATTGCGAAGCACATTAAAATGAATTTTGGTTGAATTACGATTTTGTCGGTATAAAAGGAATTAGGTTGGTAACAAAATTGATCGTGACATCACCATCGCGGCACAAAATGGCTAGCGGCCAGAGGTGTTTGCCGAGTCGAGAGTCAAGTAGAATTTGTATTTGGTTGACGCCATTCTTTAAATATTCTATAGGTACTTCTGATAGTGTGTAGTGTTCTGTTTGCTTCTTCTTATTTCAATAGTTGAATCAAATGTGTTTATTAGCAATCCCCAATTATTATTTCTTCAAGGATAGGAACGGTGAGTAGAAACAGAAAGGTGAATTCAGTGATTTACAAAATTTGACATTTTCAGGATAAGTACCTACTGATTTCGCCGCGAAGAAAATGCTGTCCAGAGGATTGGAGTTGAATTTAAGATTTTTCTACATTTCTGTAAATGTTATTTTTTTCATGATTCAGACATAGTTTGATAATTTTATTCTGCGCAATCAACTCACGCATTTGTTTTCTAGCATTCCAATCCATATGAATAGTGATTCATTAGTAAGAATAATAATATTGAGGTATAATTTCTATTTGTTGAAGCATGGTGAGCTTTGTTTTATTCTTGACACACAGGTGAATCAGAAAGTGAAGCGCATTTTTAAATAAGTACTAGTCCATTCAATTTCACATTGTTACATCGAAAGTGTCTCAATGTGCATTCGATTCCGAAGAATAAATGGAATGTCACATTGGGCTAATTTCGAGTCACATTTTGCAAAACATTTTGATGTCTCGACATGACCAACGGGGCACCGAATAGACGTTTATGCGATAATAATGGAAGTCACTTTGCGATTCACTGGTGTGATCTGAAACATGAATGTGAATCCCACTATCATCTCTGAGACCATTCTGTGTTGACTGGGTTGCTGGAGAATGGACGCTGCAAGTAAACAGTCAATTGCTTTGAAGACAGCCTAGGAAGCATTCAGGGCAGGGCAACGAGCAGCGCGAGGAGCAGCGGCAGTAGCTGCATGTAAAGCGTGTTTTAGAATGGAGTTGTAATGGTAGTGTTTTAAACACAGTTTGTGAATATATTATGATTACTCGATAATTTAGCGCGGAACATATCCGTAAGCGAAATAACATCTGAGTAGAAAATCTATTTGGTTTATTTGTCTATTTGACAGATATCTATCTGACGGATGAAGCATACGGAGGGCAACTATAATTAAGGTGTATTATAGCTTTCATCCAATGAAATAGCTATTCATCATACAAGTTCGTGAAGTAGGAATTGAATTGATTTGGTCCAGTCAATAAAGGTCCTATGTCGCTGCGTTTCCGCAACTGGTTGAAGTTGCTTGAACAAGAGGGTGTATTAAATCATTTGCACATGTCTGTATCTGAGGCTCATGGTCACAATCATCCTGGAAATGACGAGAAACGAAGAAGCAGGCATTCAGGGCTCTGCATTATCACGGGACGGAGTTTGCACTCGGTTCCCATTGCGCCCATTCGATACACCATGATTCCCTGGATACAAAAAAACATGTTTGGCCGAGTCGAAAACGAGGGAGAATTTTCTGAAAAACATTCGTTTTCGAGAAAAAAAATTCTGTTTTTAATTGAAGCTAGAGAGGTATTCGGTAAGAAAATTTCACACCAACATATTTTTGATAGTTTTTAAATTTAAATAGTCTTTGTATGTTAATTCAAAAGCAACATAAGATAGAAAACAATAATACAATAAATAACTAAATGCTTGAGGGGAAATTAAATGTAAAAAAAAGTTCTAGGAGTAGGATTCGAACTCACTCTTTATATGTCATTTTTACCTATAAACGTCAAAAACTTTCCAGTGTAATTTCATGCTCCTGACTTCAAGGAGGAGACAAAAATTTTCAGAAATTTTATTAGTTGCTATAATAATGATGAAAAATACAGTCCTTCAACTGGTCGAAAATGTTAGGTGAGGAATTTTCAATAATATTCAGTAGACGTAGAAATTTGTACTCGTGACTTGGCGCGAGCGTTGGGTTGGAAAAAAATCAAATGGGATGGCTTTGGAGTATCACAGGCCTGGATGTATGCCTCATTGATTTTCTTGGTTTTTATTAGAAATCTTAACATCCGTTCAAGAGGCAGACATGTGTGCATAATATAGAACACCTATTTTTTACTACATTTTCGAATCGCTGGCAATAGACAACGTAGAGGCAACATGCTGGCAGAATATTTGTCCATGGTCATTCTCATTGTTTTTAATTGGAAAATTCTGGTCTGCCAAGCTCGCACTTTATATACAGTTTTTCAAATCATAAAAGTAACTTAAAAAATTAAAAAATTAAATACTATAGCAGTCAGAGCCCTGGATGTCTGCCTTTTCGATTTTCTGTGTTCACAGCATGATTGTGACCATCAGCCCCAGAGGCAGACATGGGAGCATAATATAGCTCACCTCTGTTTTAACATTTTTGAAACGTTGTCAATTAACAACGCAGCGCCACCATAGTGGCAGATGCGATCCTTGATATTTCTAAAGGTGAAATTATCGCTATAAATAGTGTCTGCCACGTTTGCCGATTTTATCGAAATTTTGCTCGCCACCTCCCTAACTATTGAACAAGAATATTCCTGGGCACAACAGCTAAGTGATCGTGTTGTAAAGCGTTTGCCTTCCACCCAGGTGGCCCGGGTGCAATCCCCAGACGCCTGCCACGGGGATAAAGTGGTTCGGATTCCGCTTTCATTTAGACTGTAGGTCTCGGATCTCCCTCGTTCAGACAAGCTCTGCTTTTGAGGGGTTTTCTCCAAAAACCAGGGAGTTTTTAAAAACAAAATTTACAATTTTTTTTTTCACTGAGATCTGTTTTTAGCGAAATCTGCTTACAGATCAGGAATGATCGAGTGCATGAGTATTTACTAAAAATGTAAGCAGTTCCAAAGCGCACAGAGTGAGCAAAACTGAAAGAATTTCCATTATTTCCGAATTGATACGAATTTGAAAATTGAACTGATTAAATGTCTACAAGAATGGATATTAGGATATAAGACAGTATGATCAAATTTCGTGAACTGATGAAGCGTACAGGGCAAGAAATAATTCATAATAAATGAAGAAACCTGAAATGAAAATGATTCATGAACTCGTAGTAGTTTTGGAAATAATGAATATTTTCATCAGTTATCTTTTCATTTCCAGCCCTGTATTGCTTAACATAGTTTCAAATCCCTTCACACTGTATGTGTTTTATTTCAAACAACACAATATTCTATGGATTTTGTTATCAAATCTCAGTGATTTTGGAAATAATGACAATTCTGTTCAGTTCTTTTTATTTCTCGCCCTTCAACCTTTAGTAGTGCTCCAAATTGTATAACAGTGTGTGTTTTCGGTTCAAAAAGACATTCAATGGGTATCATTGTAGAACTCGTAGAAGTTTCGGAAATAGTGATAACTCCTGATCAGGTATCTCCTTATTGCTCGCGCTTTAGCTATTCATGAAATTTCATCACTCTGTCTGATATGCATTCTCAATGACATTATATTGATTTAGTTTTAAAACTCGTAGTTTCAGGAGTAATGAACATTTCGTTCAGTGATTTTTTTCATTCATCGCCTTGTGCCCTTTAGCAAAGTCAAGCTTACAATAAAATTTGTTCTTCTGTAAAAATTTTGGCACCACCTTTATTTCTCATTACTTGAAATACCTGTCCCGGAAATAGTATATTAAAGAGTGTATAAGTGAGTATACGCAACGAGTTTAAGGGCACGATGAGAATGGGAGTTTGTTTATCTTACGCTGATTTCTATTATGCCTGCATCACAACTCCAAAACCAATTGTAACGATGTGTAATCAAGACAAGTCTGAATTTATTGAATCAATAGTATTCAACATTGATTCGATAAATTGGTGGGACGATGTAACAGCAAAACATGTATTCAATTTCTTGTTTCGAAACTTTGTTGAGCGATCAAGTAATTAAATGGCAGATTGACGTTTGTCAAAATTTGATCACAACTGAATTAATTTCTATCAGAACTTCAGGAGAAAAAGTTAAAGATTCACATAACCACGCGGAGACATGGTTCAAATCTTAAACTAAAGTTTAGCAAATGAAAATTGTCAAATCAGCAATAAAAGGAAAACGTAACTGGTGAAAGCAGTTCATTCCAGTTTGTGGGAGGAATTGGAAATTTATTGTTGTTTCTCGGTGTCTCTATACAGAGGGTCTTTCTACACATTTCCCAAACTGAAAGCTGGTGAGATCTTTCTATGTACTAATAGTCCTAAGCAAGTGAACCTAGGAAGGTTATTATTTATGGAGAACTTCAACTACATTATTTGTCAGTTTCAACCGGGATTCGCATAGTCATCCAGAGTAATGAATAATAGTGGACTTTGCTCAAACCATATTCCTATTGAGAAAATGGAATCATTCATTTGAAAAGTTGAGAGGGAATATAATTGAGTTGTATATTTACCAAATCAATATTTATTCAGTATTGACTCAATAAATTGGTGGGACGATGTAAGGATGTGTAATCAAGACAAGTCTGAATTTATTGAATCAATAGTATTCAACATTGATTCGATAAATTGGTGGGACGATGTAACAGCAAAACATGTATTCTATTTCTTGTTTCGAAACTTTGTTGATCGATCAAGTAATTAAATGGCAGATTGACGTTTGTCAAAATTTGATCACTACTGAATTAATTTCTATCAGAACTTCAGGAGAAAAAGTTAAAGATTCACATAACCACGCGGAGACATGGTTCAAATCTTAAACTAAAGTTTAGCAAATGAAAATTGTCAAATCAGCAATAAAAGGAAAACGTAACTGGTGAAAGCAGTTCATTCCAGTTTGTGGCAGGAATTGGAAATTTCTTGTTGTTTCTCGGTGTCTCTATACAGAGGGTCTTTCTACACATTGCCCTAACTGAAAGCTGGTGAGATCTTTCTATGTACTAATAGACCAAAGCAAGTGAACCTAGGAAGGTTATTATTTATGGAGAACTTCAACTACATTATTTGTCAGTTTCAACCGGGATTCGCATAGTTATCCAGAGTAATGAATAATAGTGGACTTTAAAAAAAAAAATTACTTAGATATTAGTCAGATATATCTTACCTAGAAATAATCAATTATTCATCATCCGCTTTATTTCCCCTCATCTTTCATTAATTATAAGTATTGCTAGGCCTTAGGTTGAGGCAATGTTAATTTGTACTACATATTCGCTATTTAAGTGAATATCAACAGTTCTTTTTCAATAAGTGATATTTTCTTTTGTTCTGAAACTCCTAAAATCCCACGACTTCCTTCTTATTGAGTATTTTTACTAAACATTTATATATATAATATCGTAAGAGATATTACATTTCGGCTATTTTAGATTCTACCTGTTTTTATAATAACTATTATCTATTTCATAACGAACGATTCTTTGAGCAGTTTCTCCCCAAAATTCTTCCAAGAATAAGGTCTTGAACTCTTCAAAAGTGCTTTCGTCTGACACAAACATTGAACACCATTTTCGTGCATCCCCTATTAAACACTTTTTTGCTAAACGTGTTTTATAACCATTTGGAATGTCCAAATCTGCCATTGACCTCTCCAAATTGTGAATAAACTCTCTACCAAATTCCCCCTCTTTAGCCGCGAAATTAGGAAGATATTTTTGACATTTATAAATGTTCATCATAACACTATTTTTATCAATTTGCAATGGTTCAGAAATGGCCAGGAAATAAAATCGGTTGATGACCGTGATTATTTGAAACTTCATGACGATTTGTCAAGGGAACAGAAACGAATTGTTGATTACTTTGATTTGGTAATTGATGAAAATTAGTCATTTGGAGATAGGGTACATTACTGAATACAACACCCTGATCATTATTGCGAACATCCGATTGATATTGGGGAAACGATTCCGATGTTGTCATCTCTGGTGCTAGATGTGGCACGTTTTCTCTAGACATTCTGAAATTTATTTGAGAAGTTAACTGAGGTGAATCACTCACAAAGTTACCATTTTCATGAGAAATTACACCACTGATCCTATTTACTTGCTGAGAATCGACAGTATTGTGTCTGGTTGATACGGGTCTATTCGGAGTTGACATTGTTGATTGCATCTCTCGAAGAGAATCATTCAACACGGTTGACTGTTTGATCTGGAAAATTGAACTCCTGATCGTGTGAACATATTTATTTATATTTATTATTATTTTTTGTAGTTTGTTCACAAAAAAGAACTGAAACTTTACCTGAACCAACAAGCTGGGCGCCAATGTAATATCTCTTACGATATTATATATAAATGTTTAGTAAAAATACTCAATAAGAAGGAAGTCGTTCGTGGGATTTTAGGAGTTTCAGAACAAAAGAAAGTATTACTTATTGAAAAAGAACTGTTGATATTCACTTAAATATCGAACATGTAGTACAAATTAGCATTGCCTCAACCTTATACTTATACAATACTTATAATTAATGAAAGATGAGGGGAAATGAAGCGAATGATGAATAATTGAATATTTCTAAGTAAGATAGATCTGACTAATATCTAAGTTATTCTTTTTTAAAGTACACTATTATTCATTACTCTGGATAACTGTGCGAATCTCGGTTGAAACTGACAAATAATGTAGTTGAAGTTCTCCATGAATAATAACCTTCCTAGGTTCACTTGCTTAGGTCTATTAGTACATAGAAAGATCTCACTAGCTTTCAGTTAGGGCAATGTGTGTAGAAAGACCCTCTGTATAGAGACACCGAGAAACAACAAGAAATTTCCAATTCCTCCCACAAACTGGATTGAACTGCTTTCACCAGTTACGTTTTCCTTTTATTGCTGATTTGACAATTTTCATTTGCTAAACTTCAGTTTAAGATTTGAACCATGTCACCGCGTGGTTATGTGAGTCTTTAACTTTTTCTCCTGAAGTTCTGATAGAAATTAATTCAGTAGTGATCAAATTTTGACAAACGTCAATCAGCCATTTAATTACTTGATCGCTCAACAAAGTTTCGAAACAAGAAATTGAATACATGTTTTGCTGTTACACAATGCTGGAAATGAATTTTTGTTCAGTATAGTATCCTTTATATTTTATTACATCTAGTCAGGTACGTACTGGAGATCTAATGTCACGTATAGGTGTCATGGATGCTCATTTTACAATTCATGATAAAACTTGGCGTTGATACCTGGTAACAATCTCTAAAACACGGTGTGTTTCAATCTTGAGATTTTGCACGCTTTTTGGTTCGTTTGACAATGCAGCCCTACATTCTTCAAATTTCTACGTCGATTCACCGAAAGAAAACATCTCCAGTTATAACTACAAAGTACACAGCCAACCTATACCAATCTCACAGAAATTCCGTCCAATTGAAACTCTTCCACAGGATATTGGTGGTCGTTTTTTGCTGTCAGGTTGGTGATAAATTTTGTTTTTGATTGTTTGGAACACTGAAAAAATATTTGCAAAAAACTTGAGCTTGTTGTAAATGTTGTGTTCCATTTTGCTGGAATGTGTACGAATATACGAAAAAAAAGATACATTTCACAGATTCCTGAAAACCAAAGAACTTGCGCAAAAATGGTTGTTTCATTTGAAACTTCCCATCCACGAACTAGAATTTTGTTATCGTAAAATAATTTTTGAAGATCATTTCAAGGTGAGTAAAAAATTGGAAAGACAGTGAAGACACCGTTTATGTCAAAACTTTGATGTTGTTGAGTTCCATTCTCGATGTTAAAATTCGAAATTTGAGAAAACACTTTCCTCTCTAGACCCAATTATCTGAAATTGCTCTCAATACTTCAATCAAGGAAGGTGAAAGAATAACTGATGATTCTGATTCTTGTAACTCTGAAGTTGGTAAAATTCACTACGTAACTCTGATGTTAGTGGGTTAACTAAATTTGAGGCATGGATAGTTGATCCCTGACGCTGAGTGAAGCACACAACGTAGAAAATAAAACAAATCCCCAATATGCTTCTCAAATTTGGAAAGAAAACGAATGACTGGGATAACATCTTCCAAACTTGGTCCCGTAATCAAACAAAATGCCTAAATGATAAATAACAGCAGCCATGACAGCTGGGTTGTATGATGAGGATGATGTTGCAGATTAATTTGAATCAGAAAATGCAGAATTCACATGTTTCTCATGTGGACTTGCTATTAAATCAGGAATCCCTTTCTTGTCAACGTCATCTCCAGTTAACACAAAATGATCTCAGAGATGGTAGTGGGCTTCACTTTCATGATTCAGATCACATCACTGAATCGAAAAGTGACTTCCATTACTATCGCGCAAACATCTATTCGGTGCCTCGTTGGTCATTTCGAGACATCAAATTGTGATGCCAAATGTGATTCGAAACTAGCCCAATGTGAATTTCTATTCATACTGCGAAATCAAATGCACATCAAGATCAATTAACTTTACAATGTGCAATTGAATGAACTGGTACTTATTTGAAAATGCGCCTCACTTTCTGACTCTCACTTCACTTCAAATTTAGAATTCTATAATGAATTCTATTCTATTCTATTCGGTTACTCGTTCAGACTCTTCGAGAGTTTCATGTAAGTATTTCAAATTCAGAATGAACAGAAACATGTAAAACAGCAATAATTGTGATAAACAGATTCATTTCAGAACTTCAATTTTCAAATTCATTAAATATAATTTGCAGCATTCGATGTAATCTATCAGATTTTTTATACATTCATTCACACATTAAGGTATGAAATAAACAGGAAAAGGATAGTGAAATTTCTTGACATACCTTTTTGGGAATTTTAACCTTCCACAGTCTGAAAATGAAAAAATGTTAATTCAAAGAAATCTGTACAAGTGTAGAGGGGCAATAATCAATTTGCCCCGATCAGTTACTGCGTTTTGAAGACCGTTGTCTTGAAAACAGTTTATTATTTCGTTAGTAACGTATCGAATACTAAATTTGCCTATATGACGAGAAAACATTTTAAATTGACTGAAAATACTTCTCTTTTTCGAAGAAGTTGACGTTTCGGAGACAAAATCTGTCTCCGTTATCAAAACTCGAAGTATTTTTAGTCAATTTAAAATTTTTCTCGTCATATACCTAGGCAAATTTAGTATTCATCATATTACTGAAAAACAGCTATTCATAATTCAACGACCTCGTTAGGAGTTTTCATTCAATTAATCCCAGCTCTTTGAATGACGTGGTGTTGCACGTTTTTCTGGGTTTTCTACAGTTGTGAAAGCGAATGCGCCACCAAATCAATTTGAGCCCTGGAGCAACTATACATTTTTTTCGTTATTTCTTTGTTAATGTTATTTTAATAACATTAATTGATTACATTTCAACTTTCAGTTTCAGATAATCAAAATAGTAAACGATTTGTTGAAGTTGATAGATGTCAATTATAATTTACTTGAATCAGTGTTTCCAAGTGTTGCCAATGTATATCATTTCGTCAAATCAGTTTAGTTTTTGACAGATTGCACGTTAACTACAGTTCTGAAATTCACATCATCGATGTTGAATTATTGGAAGAATAAGTTATCGGTAGCACTTATAATTTTCAACACGTTCGAATCTTTGTTTATCATGGACGAATAATTGGAGCAAAACAAATTGTTCATGGTTATTTATGACCGGTGAAGGACGGAAAATTAGCAATTAAGGAAGGTAGTTAATCGTAACAATTATTATAATATCGGCCAGCACCAGTTTTATTATTAACATAACCAAATGAAACTGGCGATCCAAGGCTTGTCTCAATATAGATAATTGCATAGATTATTTTCCTACCGCAGAAAACGGTATTTATCTCGAAAAAGGCACAGATGTTATTTACACTGAACAGGAGAATTACAATGAACCAACTGTAACTTTTTGTGGAGAATGCAGTTTGAGAAATTGAGGTTTTTAGATATTCGAGTAACTTACACTTTGTGGCGAAGTATAACGATTTTTACAAAAAATATTTTGATTATTCAAAAACTTTAAAATTGTGTGAAGTATTAACGGGCGTTGGCACCAATTTGAGTTATATGAATTTGTACCTATAGTTTGGATATCATGATAGAATAGAAGTTTATTTTGCAGAAAGAATAAATCGTATACAAAATACAGTATGTATATTGTATGTTCAAAATAAACAACTCACAGAGGCTGTTTGCGAGGATAGCGAATACACTTTTAAGTTAATTTAAAAAAATTACAGTGTATACACTGTCTTTCAAAAGTCTGGGAACAGTCTTTATTTCAGAAACGGCACATAAAAAATTCATGAAAATTACTGGTGGTGGTTTTTGATGATGGCTGATTCAATGGCAATGTTACCAAATCAGCAGTTTTTCAGATATTGAGGGTAACTAAATTTTTTTCAAATAGAACATCCTATTTATTTTCGTTAAAATCAATTCAGCGCCCCCTCATTACTTGTGTTTCCAAATATCAGATTTTAAATTAATGTGGTTTTTGAAATATGACAAAATGGCTTATTCTTTCAAAAGTCAGAGAACATTCCAATATTTCCAATTCGGCTAAAGAATAGTTGATGAAATTTTATACAAGGTGGTTTTTGATGATGCCGGATTCAATGGTGATATTGGCAATGCAGCCAAATCTACAGTTTCTCAGATATTGGGGATAGCTCAATTTTTTCGATTGGAACATTCTATTTATGTTCATTGCAAATCAATTCAGCGCCCCTCAATTACTAATATCTCCAGATAAGATCTTAACTAAGTGTGGTTTTTGAAATATGAGAACATGGTTCGTTGAAATGTCTGCGACGGTACAATGTATTGAAAAATGCACGAGAATATATCATGACATTTCAGATATTACCGGTAGCTCTATCATTTTTAATGGAATATCCTATCGTTTAATTTTTTTTGGGACATTTGAAAAATCGAGTTTTTGTACAACAACCAGCAAATTTGAAAATCTTAAAAAATGAAATATGTCAGGAGGCTCTTCCAATCACGCCTCAAATGCTAACTAATACCTTGAGAAAATTTTATGACCGCTTGGGACATTATTTAGCAAATGATGGCAAATCTTTTGAGCACTTGGTCTGAAAAAATTGTTAATTTGGCAACATTGCCAATATAACCATTGAATCGAGCAACATCAAAAACCATCTTGTACGAAATTTCATAAATTTTTCGTGAGGCAATTTGAAAATATTGGAACGTTTTCAGACTTTTGAACGAAAAAGCCATGTTGTCATATTTAAAAAACCACAATAACTCAAAATCTGATGTTTGGAGACATGAGTACTGAGGGGGTGCCGAATTGATTGCAATAAAAATAAATAGCATGTCCCATTTGAAAAATTTTGAATGAAACCCAATATCTGAAAAACTGTTGGCTTGGCAACATTGCTAATATCACCACTGAATCGAGCATCCTCAGAAACTATCTTCTAACAAATTTCATGAATTTTTCTTGAGCTGTATTGAAAAATATCTGCTACTTGATCAGCCGAGCAGCAATACTGCATGTTGGTGACTCCTTCATTCACCTTTTTTTTGATAAAATGAACATCAATGTGTTTGCTTTTTTGATTGAACTGCCCATTCCTTTTCAGTTTCATGGTGCTTTGATTATCAATATTCAGTTTGATGGTCACGTTTTGGTTGGTGAGCTCGCCAATGAGTGATTTTTAATAAATTAACTCCTTTGTGCAATCTGCAGCAGCAATATACTGCGCCTCATTACTGGATAAGGCTGCAATAGGTTGTTTTCTAGAACACCTCCCCCGCTCGTACTGTTTGTTTTTTCAGTGTCTCCTGCAAAATCTGAATCACAGGATGCTATCAACTCGTTGTCCTTTGAATCTCTTTTATATCGAACTCCATAATCTGGTGAATGTTTCAAATATCTCAGTGTTCGTTTTACGTTGGACACATCTTGATCCATTGGACTTCCAATTTTTCCATTTCCAAAACTTACAAAAAACGCTACATTCGGCCTTGTTTTATCGGATGAGTATAAGAGACTTCCAATTGCTTCTTTGTAGGGAAACTGTCAGTTTTAAAAATATCATTCACCCCTGTAGAATTTCCTGAAGGTGTTGATGCAGGATTAGCTTCAGTCAGAAAGTTCTAAGGAGTCCTATGGAATATTTTTGTTGACTCTGGTTGAATCTGGTACTCTTGATATGCCAAGACCAAGGAATGTTGAAGGACACTGATCTGTAATCATGTCAAATTCATGTGCAAGTTGTCGAAGTAGATTAATCATCATTTGCTCATGATATCTCAATAAAATACCATCGTCAACATATATGGCCTGCTTTCAATGTTATAAGTTATACTGTTTTCAAAAAATTTGTGAATTGCTGATTCCACTTAATTGGTGCCTGTTTTAACCCAGAGAGTGATTTGTTTAGAACACATACTTTTTTATTTTCTTGGAAACCTTCTGGAACAGACATAAAGATCTTTTCATAGACCTCTCCATACAATAATTCTGTTTTTGCAACGAATTTTTTTATAATCATATCATTCTTGGCAGCTAATGCAAATATTATACGGAGAGAAGAACTGTTTACCACAGTGCTGAATGTTTCTTCATAGTTCACTCCATACTCTTGTTCGCGACCTCTAGTCACAAGCCTTCCATTATATCGGCCATTATCTCTGATAGTAAAAATCCATAGGCTAATGAGAATTTTGTTTTCTTCTACTTCAGATTCATCTATACATATAACCATATTTTATTTTTCTTCAATGATTCCATTTCCTCTTTCATAGCTGTTTTCCATTTCTCTTTTTCAGTATCATTAACTGCCTCCTGATAAGATAACAGTACAAAATCATCGAATCATCTAATTGTTTTATTTCTTCCTACTCCCAAGTTTTCATTTTCCTATTTTTCGTTTATCAATCGGTTTTTCAGTACTCTCAGCGGTATCTCTTTTTTCTCTGACCTTTCCACTTAGGTCTTCAGGGAATTCTTCATTGATAGAATATATTTTCATGACTTCTTCATTGGTTCTCCCTTCTTTTCTCTCTACAAAAATAGCATCCAGTTGAACTACAATTTTTCTTTTCTCAGAGTCCCATAGATGATACCCCTCCAATGCATATTCAACAAATATCTATTTTAAACTTAGGGAATCAAGTTTTTTCAGATGTCCTAATACTTTGGAATGGGCATCACATCCAAATATTTTCAGTCGTGACAAATCTGGTTTTCTTCAAGTCAATTTTTCTGTGGGTGTCACATCAAGACTTTCAATAGGACTTCTGTTTAAGAGGAACACTGCAACAGATATTGCTTCTCCCCAAAATGTTTTGCCCAAACCAGAATAAAAAATGAGCGATCTGGCTTCTTCCATGAGCGAACGATTCAAACGTTTTGCTTTGGCATTTAACTGAGGACTATGTGGAACAGTAGAGTCCAAAACGATGCCTTTTTGTTTACAATAGGTTTGTTTTTCTTTACTCGAACATTCTTCTCCGTTACCACATCGTATTTTTGAAATTTTCCTATTATTTTGTAATGCCTTAACTTCTTGAACGTACTCCTTCAGGTATTCTTTAACTTCGTTCTTATTTTCCAAGAGATAAACAACAGAAAAATGAGTGTTATCATCAAGAAAAGTTTAAAAGTAACTTTTACCATCCCAATTCCTTGGTTCAATGGGTCCACATATGTCTGTGTGGATAATTTCAAGTGGCCTACTCACTCAGTATCTTGTTGATGCAAAAGGGAATCTTATTTGCTTTGCTTGCATGCAATAGTTTTAAACAGGATGTTTTCTGTTGAAATCAGTTCGAGAAATGTTGAATCCCGTTACTACATCTTGTAATTCCTTCAGGAATGTTATGCGTATATGCCCCAATTTTCTATGCCAATTATTGAAAATTTGGGAAAGTTCTGCTAGGCTTGCTGTAGGTTTTTCATTGATTTTCACAACATAGAGAGCATTGTTCAGTTTTTCTCCTTCTAGCATTTCTTGTCTGTTCTTTGTGATTCCGACTTCATTCTTAGTGAAAATTACTTCTCCATCATTTTCGGTTATTGCGTTCACTGATAATAAATTTTTAGTCAGTTCAGGAATGTATAACACATTTTTCAGTATGCATGTGTTACTTTTTATGATTCCTTTTCCTTTAGATTGCATAGACTGATTCTTCTTGGATACCAAAATATCAGACCTAATTCCTTCAAAATCATTGTTATTACACATATGGGATGATGATGTAGAATCAACAATGAATTCATTATTTTCTGCTTCACATTCTTGAGTAAAGAATGAAATTTTTTCTTCTTGTCCGAGTTGGTCTTTTTTGCAAAAATAACAGTCTTTCTCGAAATGATTGAATTTTTTACAATATCTGGAAGGACATTTTTATACTTCTTTCCTTCTTTTTCCGTGCAATATCTTGCGAAATATTGGGCGCTACCACAATGAAAACATTTTCTATAATTTTCCTTTCCTACACTTTCGAATGGAGCTCCTCCTTCTTTTTCCACTTGAGCTCTATTTCTTGATTCTTCGGCAAACAATCTGGATGTGAGTTGTGTTTTCTGATCTTGTGGGGTAAAATCCCATGCACTGCAAAAATGTTTGTAGGTTTCTGGTAGTGTTGATAATATTTTTGAAATTAACATTTCATCATCAATCGATTGATTCGGGGATTTGAGTCTATGTGCCAAATTGTCTAATTTGCCAATAAGTAGTGATATTTCTGAACCTTTTTCGAAAGAGAAGTTGAAGAATTCTTGCAGTAAGGTACATTTTTCTTGTTCGTTTTCGTTTTGAAATATTGAGGTCAACTCATCAAACATTGCTTTTGAAGTTGTACAGTTTAGAATGTATGCAATAATATTTTCTATCAACCGAAGTAACGATTGCCTTTTGTGCTCTGGCATCTTTGCGATTCTAATCTGATTTCTGAACATCTCTATTCATCATGTCATATGTTTTCTCGCCTTTGACAATATCGTATAATCCTTATTGTGCTTTGAATAATATCGTTACTTGAAAATTCCATAATTGAAAAGTTTCTCTGCAAGTTAGTTTTAGAATTTGGACGACGTTTTCTGTGACATTTGACATTTTCTTAATAATTATTTAAATTTTTTACGTTTTATCTGAATTGATTTATTTGAAAACTTTTTTACGTTCAGCAGGAACTATCTGGGCATATAACCAGTTGAAAAATATCATAGGTTTTTACTTGTGAAGTGGGAAAATAAGGAATAGAAAACATTTATTCCCTTTTATTCAACTTTTTTCAAACTATCTCAATATTTCTACTACAACCAATCCATAAAGAATATTATACAAGATGGTGATTCTTATAATTCTCAACAATTTGGCCAGGATATGGGCTTCTACTTCATCTGGTAAAGTTGGAAGTTCTTTATTCATAGACACAGCAACATTGTTGGGAACTGATGCTGCAACTATTATTGCCTTGCAGGTGTCTATTTTCAGCCTAAAACGATATGCCAATATTGGATAGCGTCTCCCCAAAACGCCAAAAACCCTTTCTATGATATTTCTTGTACAAATCTGGATTTCATTGAAGCTGTGGGATTTATTATCTGATATGATCTAGCCCATAACCAAAATCACCTGTAACAGTACAGTATTTTTATCACGAAAATTTATTTGATAGGTATAAGAACATACCTACTAAAAAACAGTTCAGATATTTGGTGTCTTCAGATTCTTGTCTCAAGAAACTGCTATTGAAAATTGTTGGGTCATGAACACTGCCAGGTCACCCTGCTACCACGTTCGTTTTTTTTTTCATTCGAGTATAACACACAAATTCCAAGAAAAATAATATTTTCTGTTCCTTTGAGCGTCAAGTCCACCTAATAACATAAAATCAGTTTCTTTGGTTTAGAATGATTTTTTTATGCCTATCCACCTTCACACAAATTCTTACTAGGGGAAAGTATTTCGTATGTCCTCTATATCCCGGCATTTTTATATAATTCTGAGCAAGTATAGCAATTGCCTCAGAACATATTACAACGATAGGAGAAGCAGTTGACAAGTGCATTATAGTAAAGTCAGCTACCACATCTAAATGTCCTCCAGTGGAATATAATCCCAAGCAAATCAACAACTGGTTTGTGGGAGACACGCAATTATTCCTTAAATCAGAACATGCTGTTGTGCAATAATGACAACTCACAAATCGTAGGGATATTCCAGTTTGCTTTCAATTTGCTGTAGAATATTTCTTACAACTTCTCTTGATATACGAAACCATTTTCGAGACATAGTTTTAGACAAGTTTTTATAACGAAGATATATTTGATTCGCATTCCCTACAGACCTTTATAGTTGTATTGAATAAGTTGATTTTTATGGAATTTGCTCATTTTCATCCTGATTCTGAGACAAAAATACACTATTTGTTGAAAAAGCTGTGAAAACATTTTGTTACTATGTAAGTCGACTTTAAAAACGATTAACTATCAATAATTAAGAAAAAACTTATTGCAGTGTATTAGGTGGACTGAAAAGTAAGAAAATACTTAAGTGAGTAAGTAAGCATACTCAACTCTTCATAACCAAATTCAAACCATAAGCCACTAGCTATTATAGACTCAATCTAATGGGCACTGGTATGTTTTGTTCATATACAGGGATTATCACGTAGGTAATCCGTTCATCAGAAGTTTTCTATGTTCCCATTTGGATAAAATTCTGTAAACATGGAACATCACATACAGATCATCTCACAGCACTGCGAACATTGGAGAGGATATAACCAATTAACTATCGTCCAACCCCTTCAGTTTTCGCCGTATTCGGTGTCGCTGTTCATGATGGCAATAACAGTCATCGTGACATCCTATGTATCTAGCATAGAACTTATACCTTGGTAGTTCATTTAAAGACGTAATAACCTTTGTTAAACATGGTTTACGAAATTGCTGAGACAGTGCAAATTGTCAAATGGCATTTTTAAGGATCAATGACGTACATTGCGTCAGATTAAAGTATTATTTGTGGAAAAGTTTGAAAATAGGCCGGACAATTATCAATTGCTCCAATTCTACCTATGTTCCTTTCATCGTGAGATGATCTGTATACCAATATGAATAATCGATTTGGATTGTTGTCAGTAGTGTATCGCTTCCGGTTAATCCGGACGTGGACCTAAACTCCTTCACTGTAAATGGAACACTGTAAATCATTTGAGAGAGCACATACTCCTAATTATAGGAGATACCTCATTGAATTTCTTCAATCCTTAAATGAAAATTGAGTTTTGAGTATGTTTTTTTCTGAGCTTGTGGAATGTTGAAATCACCTCTGGATCTAGTCTCATAGTGATAGACTTCAAAATTTTAACTTACTTTATCATAGAAGGCTATGATTCCCAATATAAAACTTTCTCTCAAATATACTTCTTCAAGAAACTGTTGTGTATTGTACTTCTGATTTTTCATGTCCCTCTTCGACAAATGCAGATAAGCGGATAGTGATTCTCGAGTCTGAGGAGATGCAGGAAATTTGATGAATATTTTCTGAGGAATAACAAATAGGTATAGGCTTTTCTATCTGTATAAAAATTTGCAGTTTACTAAGTATATTGGATTTATAGCCTCAAAAATAAGTGTATGCCATATATATTCTATTGATAGAATTACACTACTTCAGCAAAGGAATGGTAGAATGCAATGCAAAATTTTACTTTGTCTCGACCTGAACAAATGATTTACAATAGGTAAGTCGCCGCTCCATCCTGTGAGCAAATCAAGACTTTACCAACAAAGAGCTGTTTGGTATTTGAATCATGCACAATAATAACTCTCACCTCAATATTTCCAATAGAGACTGTCTGATGTTTAGGAAACAGAAGTTGAATAATAACGACATAAGAAATTCTGTTTTCCTACAAGACAGACTTGTACTATAAATCGGTCCCTCAACATAACTCTACACAAGTGAAGAAATTTTGATCATCTGCCTCAGGATGTCAATAATCTTGAAACCGTACAACTCTACGTTTCAACTGTACTATTTTCTCAGACCACAAATTTCAGATGACAAGTGGTATTTGCCTCTAGCTCAGTGAAGATGGAGAGGTTCGTAATAAGTAGACACTGAAAATACCATAGATCTTAGAAGGGCGCCAGGCAAATTTAGTCCCCTAGAAAATACCTATATCAGAAATAGACAATCTTCCAACCTACCAAAAGGATTGTACAAAACAAAATTGCCAAGTAAAACTAAACTAAATTTATTGACAAAACAGAAAATATACGGTACATATAAATGATGGCTATATTGAATCCACGGTTGTAACTGAGTACAGTAACAAACAATAAGTTCTACTGATAAAAGCTATAAGAAGCAATTAATCCATAAAAGCTCTGAGCCAAATCAGAAGCAGTTGAGTACAAGCATGTGGCTACATCATATGAGTAAAAGCAATTGAGCAATCAGCCAGTAAGCAGTGATAACGTAGGCAGCAAGCACACTAAGCATGTAAGTAGTTACAGTGACTATAAGCATGTAGCATCAATAATGTGAGCAGTAAGCTTACTAATTATATGGGTATTGCGCAAATAAACCGCAAAAAGTAAACAACCAGCAAATAACAACAAGAAATTAACGACAAGTTAACAACAGCCATTGATTAAACACTGCGAATTTCAATGAGCCCATGAGCAATGAGCAAATAAGCAATGAACAAATGAGCAATTATCACTTTATCAGTAGGTAAATAAGTATTTACCACTAATTCAATACGTAAATGAGCAATCAACAAATAGCAATGAGCAATAAACGAATACAAACTATCAATAGGTTGATAAACAGTAAGCAAATGGATCAATAACCAAAAGAGATTGATAAGCAATGAGCAAATAATCAATAAATGAATGAGCAGTACTCATCAACCAAGCCGCAACAGAATATATAACACGTAAATAGCAAATGGCAGAAATCAAACAGTGGGAGAAATGAATGGTCAAATAATAGTTAGCGTAGCGTCCCTTGAGCTCATATGGTGCACAATTCCCGCTTTACATTAAGGCAAGCAAAAATTATATAGAATACGTGATGACCAATAATTAGTATCAAAATATCAAAATAACTATAACAATAACTTCAATTGAAACATGCAAGCTCATTTTGGACACCCTGTTTTCAATGTCGATCTATACTGTAGATCAACATTGATGATTTTCTCTGTATTTCTATGGAAACAGATCACCCTGTAACACGGCAAAGGTAGATCGCCCTGTATACGAAGTGGGATCGTCCTGTAAACAGTGTAGACCAACAATGATGACTTTTCTTGTGAGTTGCCAACGATGGGTCACCCTGTAGGTCGCCAAAATGGTTCACCCTGTAGGACGTCAACGGTAGTTCACCTTGTATCATGCCATGAAGAAAGCAAATTTCTGGGATGGTCTTGACCCCAAAGGAAAAAAAACCTGTGAGAAGGAACAGTTTAAATCAGTAATGTGTCAAAATAATCAAGTTTACAATGTTCGGAACGAACATTGCGATTGACAAAACACTAGGGTAAGGAAATGAGCAACCCAATAAATTGAATTGTTCAGTATGAATCAAACAACAAATGTTCTTATAACCCCGTATTATGAGCTGGGTCGGCTAATAATAGCTCTATCAGTTATAAACTTCAGTGAATGATATAAATCTAAATCCATGGAAAACAAAATTACGAAGCTATATTCAGTGCGAAATCTTGAATAAAGAGCCAGATTATCAAAATCAGTCTGAGTTTTTCAAATGCTGAAATCTCAAATATTATATAAATAATAATAAAAACCATTCAACCCTGGTCGTGTTTTTTCTTCTCAACTGCATTTCTTCAGTGAAGACTGCAAAACTAACTGACGTCGCGAGAACGGGACATCCGTCAATGGAAATTCGGCCTTATCGCCTCAGGTAATAAGGAATAGATGTTCTACACTAGCAATATTAATGAAAATGTGCAAGGAAACCGTTGAAATGATGGGAAAGCGGTAGCAAGAGTGAATTATGAGAAAATATACCTGTTGATTCGTCATAGCAGTCCAATAATTCTGGTACATTTACATGTCCGACGCTAGGTTATAATTGGTACTTTTCAAAATTCTCCGAAGAGCACAGTTCTGGTCATGTAATATGCACTATAGCAAAATCAGCAGAACCAGAACTATTGATATCTGACTTGCAAAACGAAACCCAATAAGGATGATTAGAATATCATTGAATTTTGCAAGCCAACAGCACCACAACCTTCCACTTCAAATTTGTACGTGCAAATGGAAAGAGAGAGAAAAGAGAAAACCTAGCTGTCCGTATGGAACAACCAATAGGAGTCGAGAACGTCATTCCTACTAGAACTTAGAAAGATAAAGACTGCGCTATCTCATAGGTTGAACAAAGCTATTACTTGTCATTCACAAGATAGACATCCAAATAAGAAAGGCAACTTCACAAAACCCAACGTGAATATACTCGATCGATCACACATAATAGACCCTTGGCGCATGCTAGAAACAAACACTTCATTGATTGCTGTCGATTCAATACCAACATATGCTATCGATCTACGGAATTATCTTCCGTTGAAACTCCTAACCTGCCATACATAGCTCACTGTCAAATAGTTAGAAAGATAAAAAAACAAACCCGATACAAATTATATTTATTTATAACTAACAACTGCTGCTAGCAGGAAGTGAATACACTTGGCCAGAAAATCACCAAGGTGAGTTTTGAAACAATATTACCATGAGTGGTCAATGGTGGTTCTTGTTGTTGAATACGAGATACATTTATTTAATGCCTGTTAATTTTTCAGTTCGCTCCCGATACAAGAAAAGTTTTCCTGGCCAAATGCGCCGAACAGGAAGCAAGGGCCATAACATAGAAAGAGAGAGAAAAGATAAGTTTTTCTGCGAGTGAGGCTTGAAAATAATGCAGAACTTCCAGTCCCTATCAGCCAGCCAGTAGACACCGTGGCCCGAAGAAGATTCGCGGTGGTCCAAGAAAGATATCATATATATCATAACATTGCTTTTATGTCTGAAGTGATGGATACAGTGTAGTAGATGGAGTGTTGTTCAAAGATTATTTTCATAATGGCAGGGATGTACTGAATTGCTCCCGCATGGCGGCGCTGAAGTAGTTGGATTCCTTTCGTTTTTGACAGCCTGTGTTATTCATATGAAAATTATTGTGTTTACTAGTATTTTGATTTATTTTCGTTGGTTTTGGGAGTTTTTTCAGTAAAAATGAGTGATAAATATGGTGGTTGGGCTGTAAAGCACTTTAAAAATGAGTTGAGAAATAGGAATGCGAAAATTATTGGGAAAAAGACGACTTAAGGCTCGTTCATACCCTTGCGGACCTTAGCATTTTTTGTGGATTTGACTCATACGGCGAAAAAATTGCGGTGCATGATGAATTATACATGTCATCTTTCAGTATTTGGGGTTAGTTATTAGGAACGTACCGCAATTTTTTCGCCGAATGTTTCAAATCGCAAAAAAATTTACGAATATTTGCAAGGGTATTTCCAGTGAAGCAATGATAAATTGTCATTTTCAGATTGGAATAATGAATAATTTGAGTTGTTTGATTCCAGATTGGTATCTTATGTGTATAACAAAAACGGTAATTTTGAAACCAGCTTAATAGTTGAAAAATGTGATGAGGCTGCTGTCTCGCAGATATTATGGCCATTTGTCAATGTGAGCTTATTTAAATATTCAAATATTGATGTTTCTCATTGTCACAGTATCACATATATGTGTGTTGATGTGCACCATATCTATTATATGCACAGTCCATGGTCCATGTCATCTGAATACTAATACTGTGTTGAAAACGTATTTTTGCGATTTGCCGCGAAACGCAACCTCTTAGCGAAATATGTTCAATGAAAAAGTTGTAAATACTGAAAAAATCTAAAACTTTCTGATCCAAAACTTTTTGACATTACCCCAAATTGCCGTCGAAAAGGCAAAAAACCTATTTTTCAGTATTTTTTTTTCTCGCGTATAAATTATTTAATTCAGATGAAAATTTGTAGATATATGTCTTATTCTGTGTCGAAAAAGCATGATTTTTTCGAAAATGAGAAGACCTCTAGTTTTCAAGTTTTTTACATTTTTCGAAATAAATATCCTTATTTTCTACGAAGAATTGTCTTGATATTTTTTTGTATTTCGAAGTTCTTAAGACATCATTCTATTCATTGAAATGTCTACTTCAAAATGGTCTCTCTAAATCATGATTTTCTGAATATTTTAGATTTTCTTCATTATCACAAAAAGTAGTTTATTTCAAATCATGCATAGTAAAATATTAGAATTCATGATTACACTGCGAAATCAGTTTAATAATATCATTTTTATTCTTTTCTACAACTACCAAAAATCATTGAAAATATTGAGAAATTCAGAGAGACTTGTTGTTGGTTTTTCTCAATTTTAAGCGGTTCAACGATCAATAAACCACCAAGTTACATAGACCATTTGAAAGTAGAGATTTTAACAAATAAAATGATCACTTATAGACCTTCGACGTACAAAAAAAAAAGCACCAGAACAATAATTGTTCGTGGAAGATAAGGGTATTTTTGTCGAAAATTGTACCTAACTCGAAAACTAGTTCTCTTCTGAATTCCAAAAAAGTCATGCTCATTAGACACCAACAAAGACATACTTACAAATTTCCATTTGAATTAAATGAGAAAAAAATTAAATACTGAAAAATCGGTTGTTCACCATTTTGACGGTTGATTTGGAGTTATTTCGATAGAAAAGTCTTTGATGTTTTTATTATCTACAGCATTGCCAAAAAACATTTTACTGTAAAAGGTCACGTTTCACCGCAAATCGCAAATAACCGTTTTCAACCCCTAAACTGCAATTTGTGTGATTTCGTGTTTAATTAATTTTTTTCCTTGAAGTTGGAACCTCAACAGCTTTTCCCACCAGATTCTTGCCTGTTACTTTTTTTCACAAAAGTTATAGGCACCAGTCAAAAAATGAATGGACTGAATACTTATAACGAATTCATTCGTTCCATAACTCAGTGGCATCTTTTCCACCTCCATTATTGAAGTAAAGTACATTTTTATTTACTTCTTCCTACCCTGAAATAAACCCTGTTATGTTCGTCTAAAAACACCGAGAAACCAGGAAAGAGATGAGTGAACATGTTTAATGGTCTGTAAGCGCATTATGAAAAATGATAGGATTCGGAGAAATACACTGCTTCACATTTCTGGAAAATATGTGATTCTCAATACTTCGAGAAAACTGAGATGCCCCTGTGGGTTCATCTGTACGAAAAATTCAATTTTTCATTGATATGTGAATTAATTTCTCACACCCGTCTATTGAATTTGTTCTTTTGTGGATATACTGAGGGATATGAATATTAGTGTTAGTTAATGATAGTATATCGAACGGATCACACCTTATGCATGTCTTTAAAATTCATATACATATTCCATATAGAGTATAATCAAACATGCTGTAAAAATGAATTCAAGATGGTTGCTGGAACAAAACACATCCACAGAACACAGACATATATAAATAATAATAAATAAATAATGTTTATTTCAATATTTCAATAAAATGGTAAACAAAGATAGTAAACAATAAATTTTCAATAAACATGTGTTCACTCCGAAAGTCGAAACTTGTATGGAGCGTGTAAATGCAAATAATGAATAAAAATACTAAGTATACCTATAAAATTACCGAAGCAACAAACATGTAATAAAAAATCGGGTAGTTGTTTATTCTAAGATTACTTATATGAAAATATATCATAAAAATATCATAAAGATATAAATGAGTTGACAGAATGCACAGATGAATACATGTATATGTACACATACATTAATATACACAATATGTCCAAACACATATGTATACACATGCATAAGTGGCAATAGAATAGATTGAGCATATAAAAGTTTTGATTTTCATGTTAGTTCCTCCATACTGTGTTATAATTTCTCGTGATTGTGACTTTATGAACTTCCTTAGTTCTCTTTTGAAAATAGATGGGGACATAATATTTTTTATCACTTCCAGGTAAGTAGTTGTAAAGCTTTGGGCTAAAATATTTGTAGCTTTTTTGTCCTATAGTTTTAGTCATGAACGGAGGTGAATATGTTTGATGTCGGTGTCTCGTATCATAGTTATGTTCAGTTTTTTAAGATTTGATTAAGATTCATGTAACAACATAAATCTAAATCAAATCTTATATTAAACATAATATTACAGCTTAAGAATAACAGTTGTCTTGGATCCATCATTCCTGTTTCAATAAAAAGTTTATCCGAGGGGTACTCACGGTCTTTCCTAAAGATTATTTTTAATATTTTCTTTTCAGTTATCACCAATTTGTTGAGTATGGTTTTTCCAACTCCATCCCAGGATAATATTCCATAGGTAATATGGGATTCTACTAGTGAGTAGTATATAGTTTTCAATTGGATCACATCCAATATATCTCTGAGAATCTTGAACTTAAACATAAGATGTTGAATTTTTTTTATAATGTAATAAATCTGTTTTTCCCATTTTAGATTAGAGCCAATGACTATTCCAAGGTATTTGATTTCCGTACATGATTTTATACTCAGATTTCCATCTATGTGTAGAATATTGAAGTCTGGAGAAGAGGCTTTATGCATATAAAAAGGTGAATAAAAAGTTTTATCAAAGTTGATTGTAAGGAGTTTGTTTGCGAGCCATTCCTTAATAATCTTGAAATCGGCTTCGACCATTTTTTAAAATTTGTCCAATCATCTGAACTATAAAAGATGGCTGTGTCGTCAGCATATGTTGTAATTGACCCTCGACTACGGACAGAAAATAGACCATTCAGGTAGATATTGAAGAGGATTGGTCCAAGAATAGTGCCTTGTGGTACGCCATACTCTATCATTCGAAATTCACTAATTGTATCGTTTATTTTCACGCATTGGAATCGATTTGACAGGTATGATTCGAATAACTTGAGCTGATTACCTCTAATTCCCATGTTCTCCATTGACTCTAGTAGTAGAGTGTGGTCACTGTATCGAAAGTCTTCGATAAATCGATAAAGATACACAGAGATGGTTTACTACTATCCAGACTGGAATAGATCTCGGAGGTGAGGTTTAGAATTGAGCGGAGATGCCTTCACGAAATCTCAATTGTTTTTCTGATAGTAAGTTATATACTTTGCAAAATATGCAGAGAGTTGCAGTTGCAAAATTTTCTCAAATATTTTGGCAAAATTGGTTATTACCGAGATGGGTGTATAATTTATGACATTTTTGTGGTCACTGTTTTTATATATTGGAAGTACCATGCTGTACTTGATTTTTTTTTGGAAATATTCCTGCTGTAATGCTTTGATTGATAATGAAAGCCAGTGGTTCTGATATCAATTCACAGAGCTCTTTTAATGTTTCTGATTTTATCCCATCCATTCCGGGCGCTTTATTATTTTCGAGAGATGTTATGACTGATTATTTCTAAACGATCTGTGGCTCTGATAAACATTGAATTTGCTCTACCTATTTTTCTAGGATTTTTGTAATGTGGATTTTTGGATATTTGGCTTGCCAATTTTTTTCCCACAGATATACAGGGTGATTCACGACGAATTGTACATAGTCCAACCATAAGTACTATGGACCAATACCATTTCATATCTAGTATTGAAAAATGCCTTGTTTCGTTTTTGACGGATATACAGGGCGATATTTGAAAATATGTGAATTATTAAACGTTAAATATCTCTAAAAGTAAAAAACTCAGGCATATGAAATATTCCACACTGAAAATGCTTCCTGAGCTCAATAAAATAGTTTTTGAAAAAAAAATTATTTCAGGCCCGGACTTAGTTTTTTTTAGATTTTCATTGTTTTTTTAAAAACAACACCCTGTAAGCAACATCAGGCAAATTTTATTTTTCTCACTTTGAAGCTTAAGGACCATACTAAGCAACAGTTGAAAAAAATTGAACGCGGAAGTTTTTGTTTTCTGCAGAAAAAAATTGCACTTTCAAAAATACTATAATTTTAATGGATTCACATTCCGCTTATGACTGATGCGGCACTACACCGATAACACATCATAATTTTTCAACAGAAATTATGAGGAAAGTTCATAATACAAGAGATAAAGTATTATTCAACCAACCGTTAAAATTCCAGGGTCGTATTTTCTTTTTTTTTATGTTTTTATTGATCCAGTATAAACAACACCCTGAAAAGCGGGTTGAATAGATTTTCTTTCTGTCACGTCAATGCGGATAGAAAAAACTTTTCTTTCAAACAGTGCAAATGTATTTTTTTCTATCATTGCTAATACAGCACTACATTGAAAAAACATTTATTTAAAACAAAATCGTTCGGAAAGTATTACTTACTCGATTTAAAGATTGATATTACAGGTCCTAACTTATTTAACATTCTAATTGGTTTTGTAAAAACAATACCCTGTCACCTTGGAGGCCGGCTAATACTAAGTACTTGAGCAAAATTAATCAAAGAAGATCAACGTGAAATGTTTAAAAACTTAATGATTTCTATTTGGCAAGTAAAAAAAAACCTTTCGTATCCAATAAAGATGGCAGCCGACTCCGTTTTATTTTTCTACGGGACACTTTTTAAAGTTTGCTGCTGACCGTCACCATAAGAAATACATGAACAACTATTATTGTGAAAAATGGAATGTACAGTGCAATTACAGACATACAAATACTGAAATCAGTTTTCTAGAAAATGTAATTCAGTTGACTCAACGATAACAATAACATATTAAATAAAACTACCTAAAAATGACCTAAGCTGATTTAGTTTTAATTGAACACGAAAGTTTTTGTTTTCTACAAAAAAAATGGAATATTTTGAAAATGATAAGTTTAAAGGATACTCATTCTGCTTATAACTGATGCGGCACTACATCGATAGCACATTATCATGTTTCAACAAAAAGTTTAACGAAAGTTCATATTACTCAAGATAAAGTATTTTCAATCAACCGTTGAAATTCCAGGCCGTATTTTTTTTCAAGTTTTTATTGATCCTGTAAAAATAACACCCAGGAGTTGAACAAATTTTCTTACTGTCACGTCAAATATGATGATGATCTGAATTAAATAGACACCATTTGCCATAGAAGAAACTATTACTTTTGAAAACAGTTCAAATGCAAGTAGGCTTTTAATTCGCTTTGAAAAACAAATAAAGCAACGGGTGACAGAAGCTCGGGTATCCATTTTGACAGTTTGAGTTGGTCATTCAGCACGATGCCTCATCAGTTTACTTACGCAGAATAAGCAGATTTCATTTTTGTATACGGATGTTGTAATGGAAATGCCAGAGCAGCAGTCAGGGAGTACCGGAGAAGATTCCCACATAGAAGAGTACCGAACCACCAAACGTTAAACAACGTTTTTACGCACCTGCGAGAAACGGGAAAATTTCCTTCTGGTACTGCAGAACGTGGTGAGCGACTGACTGAAGACCAAAAAGAGCATATTTTAGAAATGGTTAATTAAAATGATATATCCAGCAATTTGCACATTTCCCAGTCCACAGTTTTCAGGACGTTGAAGAAAGATCTCCTCCATCCCTATCACCCCCCAACTGGTGCAGAGACTGCATCCGGGAGATAATCTTCCACGTTTGCGATTATGCAGGTGGATCTCTGCAAATAGAAGATACATTTATCAGATATTGTTTTGCGATGAAGCCCAGTTCACGAAAGACGGCATAAACAATTCCAGAAATAATCACAACTGGAGACATGAAAATCCACATGTTATAAAGCAAACTAGATCTCAAGTTAGATTCTCTGTCAATGTTTGGGCAGGTATCATCGGTAATAAATTAGTGGGTCCTTATGTTTTGAACGATAGATTGAGTGGGCAGGAGTACCTTGATTTTCTGGAGAATGTTCTCCCTGTTCTTCTGGAAGATGAGGAAGTCAATGTGAGAGATATGAGATTTCAACACGATGGAGCAGGACCTCATTCAACCAGGGCAGTTAATCAGTTTCTCAATCAAAATTTTCCCAATAGATGGATGGGACGTGGTGGGCCGATTCCCTGGCCGGCGAGATAACCTGACCTTACCCCACTAGATTATTATTTGTGGGGCGTTTTGAAAAGCATAGTATATGAGGTAGAGATTACAACAAGAGAACAGCTACGTGAGAGAATAATTGAAGCATTTCTCTTCACAAGAAGGCATCCAGATCAGATAAGAAGAGCCGTAAGGAATATCTTGAAAAGAGAAAGGAAGTGCCGGGAGGCGAATGGATGGCATTTTGAAAATAAACTTAAATCCGATTAGGTCTCTTTTAAGTAGTGTTTATTTGTTATTGTTATCGTTGAGTCAACTAAATAAAATTTTCTAGAAAACTGAATTTGTTATTTGTATGTCTGTAATTGCACTTACTCTCCGTTCCATTTTTCACAATAACGGTTGTTGAAGTTGACTAAAACATTTTCATGTATTTCTTACGGTGACGGTTAGCAGCAAACTTTAAAAATTGTCCCGTAGAAAAATAAAAGTGAGTTCAGCTCCATCTTTTACATTTGATCGGCTGCCATCTTTATTGGATACAACATCCAAGGTTTTGTTTTACTTGCAGGATAGAAATCAGTTAGTTTTTGAATATTTTACGTTAATTTTCTTTAGTTAATTTTGCTCAGGCATTTAGAATTAGCCACCCTCCAAGGTGACAGGGTATTGTTTTTACAAAACCAATTAGAACGTTAAATAAGTTAGGACCTGTAATATCAATCTTTAAATCGAGTAAGTAATACTTTCCGAACGATTTTATTTTAAATAAATGTTTTTTTCAATGTAGTGCTGTATTAGCCATGGTAGAAAAAAATACATTTGCACTGTTTGAAAAAAAAGTTTTTTCTATCGTACCATCCGCATTGACGTGACAGAAAGAAAATCTATTCAACCCGCTTTTCAGGGTGTTGTTTATACTGGATCAATAAAAACATAAAAAAAAAATAAATACGACCCTGGAATTTTAACGGTTGGTTGAATAATACTTTATCTCTTGTATTATGAACTTTCCTCATAATTTCTGTTGAAAAATTATGATGTGTTATCGATGTAGTGCCGCATCAGTCATAAGCGGAATGTGAATCCATTAAAATTATAGTATTTTTGAAAGTGCAATTTTTTTCTGCAGAAAACAAAAACTTCCGCGTTCAATTTTTTTCAACTGTTGCTCAGTATGGTCCTTAAGCTTCAAAGTGAGAAAAATTAAATTTGCCTGATGTTGCTTACAGGGTGTTGTTTTTAAAAAAACAATGAAAATCTAAAAAAAACTAAGTCCGGACCTGAAATAATTTTTTTTTCAAAAACTATTTTATTGAGCTCAGGAAGCATTTTCAGTGTGGAAAATTTCATATGCCTGAGTTTTTTACTTTTAGAGATTTTTAACGTTTAATAATTCACATATTTTCAAATATCGCCCTGTATATCCGTCAAAAACGAAACAAGGCATTTTTCAATACCAGATATGAAATGGCATTGGTCCATAGTACTTATGGTTGGACTATGTACAATTCGTCGTGAATCACCCTGTATAATGTTCGTTGAATATGTCTGCGATACGCTTGACTTCAGTAATTTCTTGTCCATTATTCATTATGGTGTTTATCGAAGATTTTTTTTTGTATTGTGTCCTAATATAGACTATTACTCCATCACATTGATTATATTTACCCTCATTGTATATTGTTTCGTAGTTTTCTAGTTTATATAATTTAAGGTTATCGAGTTGTCTCGTTTCTGTCAGTACAATACATTCTGGTTAACAATACATTTGTTTTAAGTAACATTTAAAACCATCTATATTTTAATTGATACTACGGACCTTCTTATTGATCAATTTGAAGTTGAGAGAATTCTCATTAATTTTCTTTATATCATTATATTCAATGCAGTTTGATTGAGTTTCAGTGGATATTTCATCAATTTCGTAATCTTTGATATATTTATCCATTCCTCTTGAGTAATATAGACTTCACCCTAACCTAACCTAACCTAACCCAACGTCATTTATAGAAACCTCATCATCATTCCCATGCTAATTTCGATTCAATAACCAGATTTAATGATAAATTCACACATTTAACAAGTTGTCACAGAAGGAAAATAATTGAGTTCTGTATGCAATATCAGAATAATTCATAACTTTTCTATTTTCGACGTGTTCTCATTGAAACTGCATACGTTATAGTCCTATTTGTTTTTCAGAGTGACAGCTCATATTTCTGCTTACTAGAAAAGTTTGATCTGTTTTAAGCTTTGCGATCTAAAAATGTTTAAAGGTAAATAAAAATTAATTTAAAAGAAAAATATTTCTTTGGCATACAATGTTGTTTTCAACCGAATTTTCGAGGGTGCTTCATATGTATGTCTGAGTTCTGGTTATTGAGGAGGTTCATAAGGATTGTTTTCGAATTATTGTCTCTGTTTTAATTTCTTGTGTTTAATGTGACTTTAAACCAAATGTTTTTGGTTGTATTAATCCATTTTCATTTGTCAGCTATATGATGATATTGCAACTATCAGCTGTCAACTGTCAACTATTCAATTTTTCGAGATATCAGTGTAGCCAAATTAGCTTCTGGAGTGTCTGACCAGAGACAACCAAATACATCATTATTTTCAAGCTGGACAGATTGGTCGGTTATGCATGGAACATGCAAATATTGAAATACCTGAATGTCGGTACCCTAACTTCCGAAAAGGAGGAAACAAGGTGGATTTCGTTTCTGTTTGTTGGAGTTTGACGAAATAATTCTAAGAAGCTACAGGGGTCTAGCCAGACAGAGGTTCCCTGTTTTGTTCGGCTGACGAATACTAAATTTGTGAAGTGATCCTATTACACTTAGAGGAAAGACTATCGTTGTTCCGGAGTTGCCTCACCTGCTTATACTCGGCGCAGACTTATTATGGCAGGCGAATTATGGGAATTGTTCCCGGCCTTCGACATGACGAGTGAAACTTCTCGAACGGACCAGTATTCGTTAATTCAGTGGAAAACGTGAACTGTCAGACTCTGTTAACACCCTTGGAGAAAGCCAGACTGCAAGCTGTAATTGCTCGAAATGTGTCTCTCATGGGTACAGAATCAGGTTGTACGAATAGGACAGAACACGCGATTCAGACAAACAGTCCTCCGATTAAACACTGGTACTCTCGTGTCAACCCTGTTATCCAACACCAGATAGACAAGGAACTGAAGGAGATGCTGATGTTGGGAATATTTGAGCCGTCGAACAGTCCTTGGTCGTCACCCATCCTCTTTGTGTATACTTCCGGAAGTTAAACACCGTGATGGTGAGGGATAGTTATCTTCTTCCGCTAGTTTCCTATACCTTGAACTGCGTGACGCCAAATATTTGTCCAGTCTGGACGTGAAATCTGCCTCAGGCGTCGCAGATTTTAGGGGCGCAACCAGATCCTAGGAAAAAGCTAAAAGCCAAAAGAAACGAAATCGGAGGATTCAACAAGTCGTATTTGTTAACTGAGCAATCACTCAGAGTCATGAGAGAACAAAAAATCACATCAACTTTTCCAAATATTGATGTGGTTTTGAAAACTTTTTCATGTATTCCTGAAACAAACTGTTCAGGCAAAAGGTCATTTTCAACTGAATGCACTAAATCACTAAAAATGCACTGAAAAGAAGAAAATACATTGTAAAGTGATTTAAACCCATCATTTTGTTACAGTATAAAATATTAAATGATATAAACGCTTGTCGCGAGAAGTATCTATGTATTTCTTATTGTGATTTAAATTTATAATAAAATTATTTAAACTTTGATTATATAACAAAATGATGGGTTTAATTCACATTTTAGGTATCTTTTATCAAAGTATAAAAATTAGTATAAATATAACAATATAAATAAATAAATGACATAAAACAACAACAATAAAAGGGTACACTATGAGCAGGACTCGTAGAAAAGAACATATGCCTCTCTGCCCACAAGTGAAGTTGGTGAAAATGTTTTGTTTTTGTTTTGTTGGTTTGATGTGGACAGAAAAAAAGAGATGAAATGGATTTGTTGTTAAATTGTTGAAAAACATTGAGTGTATGATTTTTTTCTGTTTTTGATTTGATGTGGACACGGCGAGTTGAAAACGTGTATTTTTCCTTTATTATAATGGAAATGGGAACTCGAAAAGTTTCTGCAACCAAAAACCCAACACGTTTTGTTGATGAATAGTTTCAGATTTGATGTTAAATTGTTGAAAAACATTGATTTGATGTTTTGTTTCTGTATTGTTGGTTTGATGTAAACGCAGCCATAAGAGTTGAACACGTATTTTTTCCTTTTTTTGATGTAATAAAAATCTGTCAGATTGACAAGATAGAACAATGTTATGATCAATAATAAAAGTTTAGCTAAATAGAGAAGTTGATAAGCATAAAACGAGCACCTTTCTCACGATTTTCTCTCAATGAAGGATGCTCATCTTTTCCATTAAAAATACTTAACAAGTGCGGAAAGTAATACTTTCCCGCCCGCTATTGCCGATGCCTAAACGACGCGAAGCGGAGTTCGGCAAGAAGTGGCGTGCGGGAAAGATGTTTTCTAATAATATTAAGTGATAACTCTATACACAAATACATATGAACTGACAAGTTTGAACGTTAGGGATCAATGTTAACACTTTTACTATAATTCCAATGGAATCGCAATGATTACACTGATTTCGATTTGTAAAGTCGGAATTATACTAATTCCGAGTTGTAAAGTCGGAATTATAATAATTCCGAGTTGTAAAGTCGGAATTATACTGATTCCGAGTTGCGAAGTAGGAATTAGGCTAATTCCGAATTGTGAAGTCGGAATTAAACTAATTCCGAGTTGTAACGTCAGAATTATACTAACTCCGAGTTGTAGAGTTGTTAAGTCGGAATTATATATATTTTATTCCACCGGGTGACACAGCAGATATGTAGCAGCCTCTAGTTTTTTTTTATTTGAAGAGATAAAAATTTGAAATTTGCAGAAGTTACGTAATCAATGATAGATAGCGCTTCATTTGAATCTAACAACATCTTTTTTCAACTACCTGTTTGACCGGCAGTAACACCATCTTTATTTAGGTGACACCCTGTATATTTATCTAGCCTATCTTATTTGTCTTGAAATTCTCTATTCAACCGTGTATCACAAAGTGGCATTCGTTTCTCAATTCGCAGATGAATTGCATTTTATTGAAAAACATCAAGTTGGCCGTTACCCGAATTCGATAATCTTTCGAAGCTTGGTAGGCTTGGAAATCCAAACAGTATTAGTTAACCGATATAATTTCAGTTTTTTGCACACCTGATCAATTCCTACAGATTATCAATAATTTCTTTGACAAAAAGAAAAAACATCTGAAAATAATAACTCGGTGGTGGAAACGGTTATCCATCCTATAGTTTCACAAAAACCTATCACAGTTAACCATCCTCCTGTTATAATCGCCTTCGTACAAATGTTGATGAATTTGGTACTTAAAAGAATTTGTGTCTTTTCAAAACTCTCGATTCACGCCGATTTCGTCATCAATTTGTCTCAGTGATATCGTCGGATCTGTATGTACTATGGCCAAAACGTTTTCTTCAGTTTCCTCGTCGACAATGTATTGGAGATTGTTTTGATTTTTTGTCTACAATAATTTCTCTTGCACTCTCCGAATATCAACAACATATCGACCTTTTCGTTCTTTGAAAACATATTCTCTAATTAAACGATGCAATTTTAATCAACATAAAACTGACGGAGATAATTAGTACCTGTCAAAAACAAAACATTTTGTGTACACCGCCTACTAGGCAAAATATTATTGCAAATACCTAGACTAATATACTTGTGAATTGGTGGATCAGGTGAACAATTTTAATTTTATGTTTCCAAATGGAAATATCATGATACGGCTACATGGCCAAAGAGAAAGACAGATAGTTTCTTTGGATGAAGAAAAGGTTTGAATTTCGTGTAGAAATGTATTTATAAAATTATAGCAAAGCGCTTTCGACTATAAAGTCATCATCAGTGCGTACCTGTAAGTAAGTGACATTGAATTGAATTTGAGAAATTTTGATAATGATAATGATGAATTCTATTCAATGTCACTTACTTACAGGTACGCATTGATGATGACTTTATAGTCGAAAGCGCTTTGCAATGTTTTTATAAATAAATTTCTGCACGAAATACAAAACTTTTCTTCACCCAATTACACTGGAACGTGCACACAGCTGGACAATTTTCACTTAAGATAGTTTCTTCACAAGTAGGTAGCCAAATTGAAAAAAACATGTTCCTATCTCAGTTTTCGCAATATCGTGAGTTATTTTCAGATGTTTTTTCTCTTTGTCAAAGAAATTATTGATAATCTGTAGGAAGTGATCAGGTGTGCAAAAAACTGAAATTATATCGGTTAACTGATACTGTTTGGATTTCCAAGCCTACCAAGCATCGAAAGATTATCGAATTCGGGTAACAGCCAACTTGATGTTTTTCAATAAAATGCAATTCATCTGCGAATTGAGAAACGAATACCACTTTGTGATACACGGTTGAATAGATAATTTCAAGACAAATAAGATAAATATACAGGGTGTCATTCAAAAAAAAGAAGTTGGAGTTACTGCCGGTAAAACAGGTAGTTGAAAAAAGTTGTCGTTAGATTCAAATGAAGAGCTATCATTGATTACATAACTTCTGCAAATTTCAAATTTTTATCAATTCAAATAAAAAAATACAGGCTGCTACATGTCTGCTATGTCACCCGGTATATGGACCTTCTAAGCTTTCGTAGAAATGGGTACCGATTAGAGTTCTACTTTTTGTTTTTGAATTTATAATGCATAGTTTTCATTACAGTCTTCTGGAACGGGTACGTTAAATTTTTATTTTCTTACAGCATAACCTTCAATAAAATTACACTTTGCTGATTTCAAATTTGTAGTAGAGCTCACACTGCCAACTGGCACTAACGTTATACAATGGTTCACACCTATCACCAAAACTGTAGGGGACTCAATAGTAAATGTCATGCATTTTACAGGGGAATTCTAGAGAATGATTTCGATATTATAGTTGCAGTTGAACCATGGTTATTGGACGGAGAAATTGTACCTACAGAATCTTATGATTTGATTAGAGCCGACAGAGATCTTGCATTCACAGGTAAAACTACATGAGGAGTATTAATGGTAATTAAGAAAGAATATCGGATATTACTACTTGTAAAAACAGTACTTACTTTGAAGCAATAATCGCAATAGTAAAAGTTAGCGGTGAAAAGTTCAGTTTTTGCTGTATATACAGGCCTATTCAAATTCGTTTCTGTACATGGGGATCTCGTAAACGATAAGAGATAGAGTGTCGGTTGGATTGTGGCAAAGTTGCGTATTTTAGAGACCTATTCAATGATGAAAAAAAACGAATATAGTTTCTCTTTTGTTTCTGGAATTATACAGGAAAAACCAAAAAATCCCAAATAATGTTTTTGCCTGTATCTTCTTTATTCGCAGACACATTGAAAATCTGTCCACAGTTTGCTATTATCACTTGATGTGGGCAATCAGAATATGTCCATGAATCTTTAATACAGGGTGTCATCTGACTTGCGTTACCCCCACCTTTGAATTTTTAAATACGGACCTGTATTTTTTGTTGTAGTTTTTGGATCGTCGAGGTTCACTTAGTACTGAGAAATTAAATTCAATTTCATATTTCGAGATGTTTCGGTAATATTTTATTATCATTGGGTGATTTATTCCCTTTTGAATTACGGTCCTGGAAATTAGTTGACTGAGTTAAATAAAAACACAATAGCAACTTTCACGTCTCCCTATGCACCATACTGTTTTTAGAGATTATTCTTTAAATTTTTAGGTACCAATTCATATTTTCTCACATTTTCAATGCTCTTTGAGCGTTTTCTACAATGAACTTCGAATAGCAAAACCTTTTATGATTATCTGAAACATATCTACAACAAAAATAAGTATTTTGATAAGCTGAAAAAGAAATGATAGCAATAATCACATCCGAAACGAAAATTATAATTGTAATGAAAATTGAAATGAAGTAATTTACTTATATACACAAAAGACTTAATTGGAGTCCTTCCATTTCGAAACATTTTTTAACTCGTTTTTTCTATTATTTATTGCCCTTAATATACTTCTTTTCTGCACTGTTGCGAAAGCATTCAAAATCCTCAATCTCGAGTAATCCACATTTTCTTGCACCATAAGTGATTTATTATGAAAACCATAGAAACAGTTATGCTACAGCCCAACGGTATATGGAAATTTATCCCGAAAGGCGTCAACCGCATGAAACTTTGTTCCAGAAATTAGACAAAAACTTCAGCGAATTTGGATCATTCAATAAGCCTCGCAACAGTTAAGGTAACAGAACTCCAGCCGAAATAGAGGAAAGTACTGATGAAAAAGTAAGTTTTTTTTTTTATTTTAATAAACTCTCAGTAATATCACTGAATTTTAGATCAATGAAAATTCATCGAAATCATTGGTACAAATTGCAGATGATTTGAATTTGCTACAAACGACAGTTTGGCGCACTCTTAGGAAGCATAATTTTGAATGTTGCAAAATTAAAACGGTTCATAAATTATATCCAGGAGTTCCCGAAAAAAAAAATTCTGCAACTAGTTGCGTAAACAAATCGTAAGAGAAAGGAAATTTTTGAATAACATCATTTGGACCGATGAAAGTTGTTTCACAAATTGCGATGTATTCAATAGGAATAATGAACATGTCTGGTCTCAGACCAATGAAAGTAACTTCAGAGAAGTTCGTCCTCAAGTGCGATTTGGATTTAATGAATGGTGAACGTTACTTACAATTCTTAAGGACCACCTTCACTGAATACCTCGAAGATATTCCAATAGGTAGGTTGAATGAAATCTGGTTTCAACATGATGGAGCTCGTCCTCATTTTACAAAGAGAGGATAATCAGTTTCTGAATACCACATACAACAACAGACGGATAGCAAATAATGGGCCAATAAGATGGCCTGCAAGATCACCAGATCTTAGTATTTTGGACCATTTTCTATGGGACACATTGAAAAATAGGATTTACTCTGGCGGAGAGATAGATGATGTGGAAGACTTGAGATTGAGGATTCCCATTCGAACATTTATTGCGGCATTAATTCTTTTGTGTATATAAATTACTTCATTTCAATTTTCATTACAATTATACTGTTCGTTTTGTATGTAACTACCGACATCATTTTTTTTTCAGCTTATCAAAATACATATAATCTATTATTATTAATATATTTTTGTTGTAGATATGTTTCAGATCCTCATGAAAGGTTTTGCTATTCGAAGTTCATTGTAGAAAACGCTCAAAGAGCATTGGAAATGTGAAGAAATATGAATTGGTACCTAAAAATGAAAAAAATACTATAGAAAAACACTATGGTACATGGGGTGACGTCAAAGTTGCTATAGTGCTTTTATTTAACTCAGTCAACCAAGTTCCAGGGCCGTAATTTAAAAGGGAATAATTCACCCAATTATAATAAAATATTACCGAAACGTCCCGAAATATAAAATTTAATTTAATTTCTCAGTTCTAAGTGAACGTCAACGATCCAAAAACTACAACAAAAAATACAGGTCCGTATTTAAAAATTCAAAGATGGGGGAGGCCCAAGTTAGATGACACCCTGTATAAAAGATTCATGGACATATTCTGATTGCCCACATCAAGTGCCAATAGCAAACTGTGGACAGATTTTCAATGTGTCTGCGAATAAAAAAGATACAGGCAAAAACATTATTTGGGATTTTTTGGTTTTTCCTGTATATATCCAGAAACAAAAGAGCTAAATTCGATTTTTTTACATCGTTGAACTTTGCCACAATTTAACCGACACTCTATCTCTTATCGTTTACGATATCCCCATGTACAGAAACGAATTTGAATAGCCCTGTACATACCGCCACATAGCAAGTTGCTAGTACATGAATCTGCGATAGATTTTCTACAGGATAATATAGTATACATACAACGAGCTTATATAATGGGGACTCCATTTTACTTGAAATCACTGGAATCCATCTGCAGCAAAACGCTTTCAATGATAAACTAAATATTATAAGTAGGTTTATGGCTTTCAATAACTATAAACTAATTAATGACATACAAAATCTGCTAGGTCGAACCTCGAACCTTATACTTAGTAGTCAGTTCAATAGATAATGTGAACGAGTGTACAATGGTGATTCCCAAGCCATAGTTAATGAGGATTTATATCACCCAACTCTAAATATTATTATTAATATTCATACCGCTAGAAAACATAAGAATGATTGTATGTCAGAGAATAAGTATAATTTCAAAAAGGTAAACTTCCTTTCGCTCAGTGAAAGAATCAGAGATACAAATTGGAACGACATTTTAAATCAAACTAATATTAACCATGTTTTAGACATTTTTTATACGATATGGAATGAAATAGTTGAAGAATGCGTTCCTGAGTATACAACGAAGGAAATAACAAAAAATATCCTATATGGTTCATTGAACTAATTAAAGACATGTTAATACAAAAGGATAAATATAGAAGGATAATTTCAGTGATCATTACATTGATAAATTCAAATATATTAGAAGGAAAGTAAAGAATATTATCAAAATAGAGGAACGTAAAAATATCAACTTGAATTTGAAGAGGATATAACTAACAAACGTAAACCATTTTTGGAATTATATAAAATGTAGGAGAAGTAATTCATTAAATATGGGAAATTATACATGCAAAGATGATCAAATATATTATCATAAATCGGCTGAAGCATTTGCTGATTATTTTCATCTGTTTATGATTCTAATAAAGCAACATATGACTTGATTAACTTAGACAACAACCTTAATGTTAATGATACATGTATTATCAATTATTTAACAGATTTAGAATTCAGTAGTGCACTAAAAAAACTTGAACCAAAAAAAAAAAACTGCTAGAATAGATGGAATGCCTCCATATATACTAATAGGGTGTAACGAATTGCTGAAAAAACCACTCCTTCATATATTTAACTTGATTTTATCAACAAATACATTTCCATCATTATGGAAAACATCCTTTACCACTCCAATTCACGAAGCAGGAAATAAAATGAGTATCGAAAATTACAGGCCAATATCGATAACGGGTGCTCCAGCTAAGTTATTTGAACACATTGTGTATGAAATTTTATAAAAGCATGTTGAGAAATATATTGTACCGCAGCAGCATGGTTTTGTTAAAAACAAATCTGTCAATTCAAACTTATTTTTATTCAGAAAAAAGCTTATGAGTCATTGGAGAATAGATCTCAACTTGACATGGTAAACACCGACTTCAAAAGCATTTGATAAAGTGGACCACGATGTTCTCCTGAATAAGCCGAATAAGTTTGGTGTATCTAGAAATCTGCTTTTATTGATGGCAAGTTATTTAAAAAACAGAACTTTCATTGTAAGACACAATGGTAACACATCTGGAAAATATTATGCAAACTCAGGTGTTCCACAGGGATCTAATTTGGGACCCTTACTGTTTGTAATTTATATAAATTATTTACTCACTGGTCTCAACTATTCGGAATATCCACTCTTTGCGTATGATTTCAAAGTATTTAAAACGGTACAAACAGTCAGGGATTGCGTTATGTTACAAAAGGATGTAAATAATATCATCGAATGGAGTTCTAGAAACAAACTACATTTCAACATTTCTAAGTGCTACACGATGACAATAACTCGTGTTAAAGAGCCTATTGATTTTGATTATATGATGGTATACTTAAGAAGTGCTTGAAAGTTAAAGAATTGGGTGTTACGTACACTAATCACTTGTCATTTGCTAGGGATTTTAATAAAACAAAGTTCAAAATACACCGACTTGAATACCATAAAGCTTCTATACTATACTTTAGTAAGATCCAAACTTGAACATGATTCTATAATCTGGTATGGAGAATTTCAAACAACTCTGGAAGAAATTGGGAAAATTCAAAACACATTTCTTAGATATTTATATTTGAAATTTTTAATATTTTAAAACATTCAATTTTATTCGTATTTCAATTATATACAATTCCTTCCATTGGAGAAACCAGTTTACTCTATTAGTTTTCATTTTATAAGCAGAACAATTAAAAAAAACGTTTTTTGTTATTTAAATGTTTAAAACAAATTAATAAATGTCAATTGCGAGTCAAAAACATAAGATAATGTAACAACGGACTGTTTTTTATGTGATGGCTCAGTCGGTTTTCTACTAGTATTTTTGTTAGGAAAAAATGCTCTATTGATTGGCCTAATACGTCATGTGTGCTAACACTGAATCATCACCACATAAAGTGCTTAAATAACAACGTAAAAACATCTAGCGCCGTTTTACCAATTTTAATATTTGTCTGCGGACCAGCATTGCGATAATAGTTGGCATGTTTCGTAAGTCATCAACCTTTGTTGAATTATATCTTCTTGGGTACATAAATACTTGTGCTTTTGTAATTGATCCGTGTGTTGCTTTTTGGAAAAATTGTGAATATTGCTTGCTGAACACCGGTTAATCCAGATACTTCTCCAACATGCGAAACTTCAAACCTTTTTCGTGTCCTAAATGTCTAGGTGCAGCATTGCCATGTTCATGTAAATTTCGTGGTATCTAAGTCATTAGACCAAACTAATGGCTGTAATTTGTCGTTTCAGTTTTCAGAACCACGCATAAATCTGCTGGGAGATCGATTGTAATGAAATTAGTAGACTGTATGAATATTACAGGGTGTCCCAAAACTCAACGTCATCCTTTGGACGGCTGATAATCAAGATCATGACTGACCAAAATATCACAATATGACCTCAGTAAAATATTGATAGTTTTGGAGATATTGGCACTTTCATGAATTTCGTGAAAATAGAAACATTTTAACAGAATTTCGAGAGACTCAAGTACAAAACTTCTAGTTCTAATTTTTATTATGCAACCTTCAATAACCCTTCTATTGATTGGAATCTAAAATAAAGACATTGGTGCAATAGCTTTGGAGAAAAAAACATATTTGCCCGATTCACGAGTTAATCTATTGTATTAGCTTACTTGTACTCTCCATACTGTAAACAAAATCACCACGCGAACCTGGCAAGTTATTCGAAAAAATTACTCATTCTTACATGATACAACATTCACTATCTTCCACTCGAGGAAAAAAGATATTCTTAGTTTACTGCAACAGGAGCTCATTGTGAAATTATTTCAATAATTATGAAATCGAATGAAAATACTTGTAATTGTAAATTGTTAAACATCATTTTACAGTTTCAGTAGAGCATGAAATTCGGATCATTAATATACATCAAGGGGCTATCAAAATGGAATTATTAAAATTTCAAAATTTTGCCCAACTGTTAATCCTCAAAAACTCTTCAATATCACTACATGTACTATTCGACATTTTTCAACTTAAAGGAGTTGAAGTGGTGTTTTGGCGTTAATGATGTTATCAGAGCTCCAGAGGGAGGTTATTTTCATGCTATTCAAAAACGATTTGGTCAGAAACAAGGTGTTTGGAAGCGAAACTGTTTGCCGTTTGATGAGTATCATCAGTTCTGATTATCTACGAAAAATATGTTGAAAAGAAGTTGCAACACGGTGAGTGCCAGTGTCATATCTTCAGAATAAGAATTCAACAAGCATGCTTTTAAAAATTTCAATCCTATAGATATCGTGAAAAAGCTACTTTTGTTATAGAGATTCGTATTATTTGATTTAATTTCGTTCCTGAAATAGTGACACATTAATTATCCATACTTATCAGTGGACAGTTCAGCATTGAAACTCATTGAAAAATTGATCAACATTTATTAAGGAAATTAAAATATAATGACTGATTTTTTAGGAGATTTGAGGCCTTAAATTAAAGAAAACTCTATTTATTCAAAGTCAACTTTTCGTCAATTCATTTTGACATCTTCAGGGGAAGATACAAAGAGGAGATGTTTTTTTTTAATTAATAAAACAATAGAAAAAACAAATAATAATATACTAATTAATTTACTACTACTTCTTTTCCAGATACAATCACTGAACTATGTTTTGGTAACGTATAAAACTTTAAATTGAATTACTATTGATTTTCTCTGATCTACTCTGAAGTTTCTAGTAACCACGGGTGGAGTTGACAAGAGGGGAAAATCTTCAAATCATATAATAAATTAGTCATCTAAAAAAAAACATTACCTACCATTCAGATACTACTTTATTTCATGCTCAAGAATAATTAATAAAAAATAAAATGAATTGAATGGAGTGTTTCATTACAACACTTTCATGTACAATTCTAGAGGTTTGAAAACATATACTTCATAGAAGTCCGTGTTAGTAGTAGGTTCACTATTTTCATTACAAAACAAAATGGGTACCCACATGGCTGAAATTCTGTAGAACAGTATGAAGTTTCAAAAATGAAGAGCTAAATTGAGGCTTTTATTATTACTTTGTATTCAATATATTCTTTGTTATACCTATATGATTTTCCTATGATTAACGTTCTTTCCCGATCCCAAGTTATATCCATGGAAATGAAATTACCAGTTTTTTCTACAGCTGCTATATTGTGAACACATCATGCTTCTGTATACAGTCGTCTCATGAGTTAAAAAAATTCACTGGTTTGTTATGATCAGTGTCTTAACAGGCTGGTGCCAAAACGAATTCTACACGCTCAAAATAAGGTAAAAAGTAACAGGCAAGGACCAGGTGGAGAATGTTGTTGAGGTTCCAACTTACAGAAAAAAAAATTAAACCCGAAAAATACTCGAAAAGGTGAAATTTGAACGCAGTTTAGGGGTTGTAAACAGTTTTTTGGGATTTGCGTATTAGCAGAAAATGCTCGATAGAAAAGTTGTAGATAATGAAGAAATCAAGAACTTTTGAGGTAAACAATTTTTGACATAACCTCAAATTATCCGTCAGAATGGCGAAAAACCGATTTTTCAGTATTTAAGTTTTTCATTCGGATAAATGATTCAATGTACATGAAAATTTGTAGAAATATGTATTTTCTGGTGTCAAATAGTCGTGATTTTTTGCAATTGAGGAGACGACTAGTTTTCGAGTTATGTATATTTTTCGAAAAAATATTCTTATCGTCCACGAACAATTGTTCTGGTGTTTTTTTGCATATCGACGGTCTATAAGTGATCATTTTAATTGATGAGATGTCTACTTTTAAATGGTATGTGTAACTTGGTAGTTTATTGATCATTAAACCTCTTAAAATTGAGAAGAACCGACCAGAAGTCTTTCTGAATCATGATTTGCTCAATATTTTCAATGATTTTCAATAGTTATAGGAAAGAAGTAACAGGCAAGGACCAAGTGAAGAGGGTTGTTGAGGTTCCAACTTCGAAGAAAAAAATATTACAAACGAAAACACTCGAAATGGTGAAATGGGAATGCAGTTTAGTGGTTAAAAACGATTTTTGCGATTTGCAACCTCCTAGCGGAATATATTCGTTGAAAAAGTTGTAGATAATAAAAAAGTCGAAATCTTCTTTATTCAACACTTTTTGACATAACCCCAAATTAACCGTCAAATTGGCAAAAAACAGATTTTTCAGCATTCATAATTTTTCTCAAATTTGCAGATATATGTCTTTTTTGTGTCGAATAAGCATGATTTTTCACAAAAGAGAAGACTACAAGTTTTCCAGTTATTTACATCTTTCGAAAAAAATGCCCTTATCTTCCACGAACAATTATTTTGATATTTTTTGTATTTCGAAGGACTATAATTGACCATTCCAATTTTTGAAATATCTCATTTTGAATGGTCTATGTAACTTGGTGGTTTATTGATCGTTAAACCGTTCAAAATTAAAAAATGTCTGTAGACTCTGAGGTGATGAGGTCGAAACAGCCTCTCAAATCATTTTCGAATTCGACGCGCTGCTCAACCAGTGCAACAGAGTAATCGGACAGATCAACCTTGAAACAGGCATGAATCTGAAACACCCAGTAAATAAACTACTAAAGCTGGTGAAAAACACAGGCCTATTCAACTAGGAACCACTAACGACAGAATAATACAATAGACCCCAGCTGGTCTCAGTGTTGAGGAAAACCTCAAAGGTAAACCCGGTATCTCGCTCGTCAGCCCTTAGCCAACCACCAACCAACCATTACTTGAGCATCCAGGATCACTGCAAGATAGTGCAAAAAAAATTTCAAATTGCAATTGTGCCAAAACTAATGATTCGACAGCACCTATTTCGTGCACACATAGAGTACACATGATTCAATACTTTCTTGGAAAGGACTAACACTACTTCTTGGAAAATGGCGGAGTTATTAATTTTTCAAAAAAATCTTCAAAATATTCCCATTGAAGCAACCAGATTGCTCTATCAGTTTTCATTTTATGAGGTAAACAATGGTTAACACTATTTTTTATTTAAATGTTTATACTTAACAAATTAATAAATGTCAGTTGCGAGTCGAAAACATGAAAGAATATAACTACGAACTGTATTTCATGCTATGGCACAATCGGTTTCCTACTAGTATTTTTGTCATGGAAAAATCCTCTATTGATTGGCCTAATTATCAAGAAGTAACCCGCCAATGTGTGAAGAACGCCAAAGTCGACTCTCCGTCCAAAACATCCTAGAAGATTATCCAAGATACAACAACCAACGACGTACTCGTATACACCAGATCCTGCCATCAACTGGAGCAATACTGAAATCAAGATATGACATGAAAAATCTAATAGCGTTTCTAACAGTTATCTATATTACTTATGAAATATAATTAGTGAAAAGTCTGTTTACGTTCAGAAGATAATGACGTCATAAGATGACGTGTTAGTTTTTTTTCGCTTCGGCAACGTCTGAAATTTTACTGTTGGTTGAGCAACTCACAAAATGAATTTTTACTAGTTTCATCGCTATTGTACGACGGCGTAGAAGGGCAACGAACAATTTTTTTTTGAATCCCTACTTCTATCTCGAACCCCCGACTTTAATCTAGGGGGGTCCGACTTTTATCTCGGACCCCGACATTAATTTCGGATCCCCACTTCAATCTCGAACCCCTGACTTTAATCGCGGACCCCCGACTTTAATTTCGGACCCCTGACTTCAATCTCGGACCCCCGAGTTTAGTCCTAAAAAAGTGCTCTTGGCCCTTCTACGCCTTCGTACTATTGAAAGCTTCTCATTGGGAATATTAACGTTATATCGGATATACAAAATTACTAAACATGACGTCATTCTCTTCTTAACGTTGACAAACTATACAGTGTGTCAATTTGAAAACGTACCACCCCGAATATTTCAGCGAAGTTGTGTTTTATAAATAACTGATTTCAGATGGCCCCATTAGAAGAAATCTAGATGCGCCAAGTCGGGTGATCTTGGTGGCCATTCAATTGCTCCTCTTCGACCAATCCATCTACCAGGAAATCTATCATTTAGCCACTGTCTAACAGGAAGAAAGTAGTGTGATGGAGCTCCGTCTTGCTGGAAGTTAATAAGATTTTCTTAATAAGATTTTCTTACCATATTACCAGCCGCATCTAGTTGATTTTCCAAAGTTGATGTTATTAGCGGATCTTTTTCTTCAAGCAGATTCAAATAGAGCTCACCAGTTAGATTTTCCTGAATGAATAAAGGTCCAATAATAGCATTTCCCAGAATACCAGCCCAAACGTTCAATTTCTCTGGATACTGTGTGTGACCTTCCTGAAAAAGACGCGGATTTTCATCGCTCCAGTATCGGCAATGTTGTTTGTTAACATGCCCAATTTAAAAAAATGTATACTCATCACTAAAGGTGATATTTTGCAAAATATTCTGGTTGACATTTATCAGATCCGTCATTGTTTCACAAAATTAAATCCTTCTGTCGAAATCATCGTCAAAAAGTTGCTAGAGAATCTTCATTTTGTATTGGTGGAATTTATGTAATTTAAGTGCTTTCCTTACTGTTTCGTGAGACATTCCTATTTCGTGTGCCATACTACGAAGTGAAGTGGTCGGTTCTGCAGCGAATGTGCCTAACACTTCTTTTTGTGCAGCTTCATCCAAAATGCGTCGATTCCTTCTTTTTTTATTAGCAACGGAATCAGTTTCATTGAAGTTAGCCACCAATTCCAAGACATCTTTATGATTTAAATTATTATTCAGATATCGTTCATAGGACATTGCTGCCGTTCTTCTAGCGCATCTTCGACTTTCCCCATAAAATCTTCATTCTCTGAACATGTAAATACTGAAGCCCATTCCCCAAATCTTAAATTTCTATTTCTCCGACTTCTATTGGGGGACTTCCAGAAGCCGCTTTTTCGTTTAAACGGTGCCTACTGTTAACACCTGAATCCTGACGTTGTCGAGAATTCCCCTTCCGGCATTCTCGAGACCAATGTCCGATGTACCCACACTTAAAACATGTTGTCTTTTTCTTGAAGCATCGCTCTGCCGAATGCCCTGTTGCATGGCAAAAACTACATTCCATTGCGATGTCTGGCAGTCGTGTCGGCTGTGTACATTGGCTATTTGAGTGTCCGAAACGTTTACACCCTTCGCATCGTACTTGAGTTCGACGTTCTCTCGTATATTCTTGGCTTTGGCGGAAATGCTTATTCACCGGATTAATTGATCCTTCTATAGTTTCTTCTTTCTCAGCGGATTCGATTGCTTCCTTAATTGTTGTCGGACTGGATGACAAGATTTTCCTTCTTATGGGATCCAGCAAACCCATAGAAAATTGAGTAATTAATTCACTTTCCTGTCGTTGTCTTAAAACTGCGTCTACCGCGTCATCACCTGTCCATGCAGATATTTTTGCAGCTAACACCTTCAACCTAGCTAGAAATTGTCTGCATTTCTCACCACGTTGTTGCTTGCAATCCGAAAATTTGCGTTGATCTTGTCCTGGGATTTTTAGTACTCCAAACTGATCGAGTAAACCTTGTTTCAAAATATCCCACTCTCCTGTCGTTCTTAAAAGACTGTCTACCTCCACGAGTTGTTTCGCTATTCCCCTTAGTCTCAGTCGGACTAAGGCAGTAATTCGATTTTCTGACCAACCAGCCAGAGCAATAGTATCATCGATGGTTCTGACAAAATCAATCACGTTAGAGCTGCCATTAAAAATCGGCAGATTGTCTAAGCTCAAATTTAATGGGGACGTTATATCAGACTGAACCAACCTCAACGGTGGCGTTACTGGAGGAGTTTGAGTCATTTTTTCTTTTATTTTGAATTTCTGACTCTCCCAAATTACACAAGCATTAACTTAACAAAAGGGTAATTTTGTTTTCGTGTCGTGAAAATCTAGAACGACTTCCAGAAATAAAAACCCCACACCTGACGCCATTTATGTGGAACACCCTGTATATGGTGCTACACACGATACGATACGTTGACGAGACAGCGCACTCTTATTCTGACAATAGACTAATTGGGTGTCGAAACAAGAGGAAAACACTGATACGTCGCAATACCGGGAAACCTTCTTCGAGCGGTGAAAGAAAGCTTCACTGATTTTATTTATGGTTCGTCACAACACAGTTGTTAATATGAGAGGAGAAAGAAAACTCAAGCATTGACATAACTAAAATGTATGTATAATTTATTCAAAGGTAAAACAAAAGTATCGGCTTAATTTCGCTGTGTAAAGCCACAGGATGTCACTTTGAATATGGTCAGACAGAGGAAACAAATGGTCAACATGAACACCTCACTGCTATGATTAGCAGCGCATCAAAACAATATTTATAAACTATAAAATGGGCAAAAGGTACACAAAACGACATCGAAAATATGAACTCTACCACTCCTACCGAGATTTAAAACACGCAAAAAGAATGACAGAAAACATTTATTGGCCAACAGAATACAACGAAAACGACAAGCGCTTTTTGGCCATAATTGAGATCCAAAAACTTGAGTTATACTATCTAAAGAATCCTGAATGTCATTGTTTATTAAGAATCTATCAACTTCTCAATCTCAAAATGTATGTCTTGTAACAGATAAATCACTGGAAACTCGTTTTGTATCGCCCGGTGCAAGTCGAATACAATTATTAAATGAAAAGGGTAAAAAACCGAAGTAGATAACAAATGAGAGAGCAACGGGAGATTACAGCAGAGAACACTTAAAAACCCGTCTGAAGGACGCAAACATAATTAGTTGTAAAACAAAGAAACGATTATACATAAACAATCATCTGAGATAAGTATCGTGGAAAAAATATTTAGTTCATTATATAGGCAAAAAAAAACAAAACGGGTACAAACAGCTGTTGACAAACACTTCATTACGGAAACATATGGTCGTCGACCTACTTACATAAGATGAACATCGTGAAGCAAAAAAAAACAGATGTGGCTGCAGGGAGATCGTCGCGTGTCAAATCCCGATTCTACACGATTTATGGTGGGACGACGCTTTCAGGTATTCGAGAGAGAAGTGAATTTTCATTGAAAGGCGTAGAAACACTACACTCATTATTGTGATCGTAGTACTTCACTTTTCTTAACGTGGGTACGGAGAGCACTTGATTTGTTTTCGATATAAAAATTCAACGTTTATTCTTCACAGGAACTAACAAATTGAAAACTATAAACTTGGGTTCACAGATCCATTTGGCTGAAACTACTTTACTTAAACTTGTTGCAGGCTCTGATTTGCCTCAACAATTCGCCATTTCGTAACAAACTGACCTAATCTACATATAAAAAAAACGTTTTATTCTAGACAACACCGAATGAAACGTCTAGTTGACGACTACAATGGAAGACTGTCGATTCATTCCTACGACTAGGAATTAAACTCCGGTACTGCCGAATCTGACTTGCGAACTGACGATTAAAATTCGCGAAACATTCTGTCTTTTTCCCGGAACTCGTAACTGCATGAATACTCGCTGAATACTGAATGAACACCGAATGGATACTGAATGGATACTGAATGAACATACGCTTACGGGTCTTTTTATATTCTCATGAAGCTATAAATTTTAAGTTAATGAATGATAAACTAACACAATAGTGACATTAATAACGGCTATTAATAACACTCTAATAGTCTTTTTCTCATATATCATAGTGTTAATTCGGTTTCCTGTCATTCTTAATGGGTTAAAATTGTGATTTATCGACAGAAAAATGTCAAAAACGCGTATTGTATTTATATTTATTACACCTATAAATATATCTTAGTGACTTTTATAGTCTGTGAATTCCTAAGACAATAATAATTTTCATCTTTGGCCAGCTGTGTTTTGCTGACTAATCGATTGAAACATTTTGTGCATCTGGAATACAAGTATTTAAGTTAGATCTTCTCCTTCTGTAGTTTGTTCTACGATGGGTTTTTTATTGTTTTGATTATTTTCCCTACGTTTCGACGTAATCCTGCATTTAATTAACTGATTAAATGATTCTACAGGGAGTTGGCTGGGGATCTACCACAAATTCACGTCAACAACTGTCAACTCATAGATAAATGACGTTTGCTTTGTATTCACGGAGTTTTGGTGCGCCACCTGGTGCTAATGGTGTTCGCGAATTTTGTTGTTGTTATGTCAATGTGAAAAACGTCATTTCAAAACATCAATGTGAAAAGTTGATTACGTTTTGTACAACTTGCAGAAACGACCACTTCACTTGTGTCACCTGAAGTGGGGATTGTCTTTTTCAACAATGATTTCAACAGGATTGAATATTGTGAAACAATGGCGGATCTGATGAATGCCAACCAGAATATTTTGCACAATAATTACTGACGAGTGAACATTTTTTTAAATGGGCATATACAAACAAAATTGCCGATACTGGAGCTATGAAAATCCGCATCTTTTTCGGGAAGGTCACACACAGTATCCAGAGAAATTGATCGTTTGGGCTGACATTCTCGGAAATGCTATTATTGGACCTTTATTCATTCAGGAAAATCTAACTGGTGAGCTCTATTTGAATCTGCATGAAGAAATATACCCGCTAGCAACATCAACTTTGGAAAATCAACTAGATGCGGCTGGTAATATGGTTTTGGAAGAAAATCTTATTAACTTCCAGCAAGACGGTGCTCCACCACACTACTTTCTTCCAGTTAGACAGTGGCTAAATGATAAATTTCCTGGTAGATGGATTGGTCGAAGAGGAGAAATTGAATGGCCGCTCGACTTGGTGCCTCTAGATTTCTTCTTATGGGGCCATCTGAAATCGGTTGTTTATAAAACACAACCTCGAGATTTGGAAGATTTGAAGAGAAGGATAAGAGCTGCGTGTATAGAAATTCAGGTAAAAGTTTTTCGGAAAGTTAGAGAAGAGTTTGAGAGCAGACTTTATTACTGTTTACAGAATGATGGACAACATTTTGTACATTTGATGAAATAAAGGTCTTTTTGTTATTTTGTTTATGTTTGATTGCAAAACACTGTTTCCTAAACCCTTTTAGAGTTTCCATCTGATTTCTCCAAAAGTACTGGATAGAAATATCAAGTATGTAGTATTTTTGAAAAGGTGATTGAACGGTCTTCAAAATGAGATATCACTTTCTATTTAAGAGTTTAGGGGTTGTTTCCACCCCCGCTTCAGGGTTGACGTAATTTGAATGAAAACTATTCTTCAAAATGTCCCCCATAAAAATAAATTTGACGTGTTTTTGCATATTTTTAGATTTTCTGCGGTGGCTGAAATATTCGGGGTGGTACGTTTTCAAATTGACACACTATATGTATAATTAGTGTATTAGGTATTCGTTGTACCACTAAATTCTGTTTCTCTAATTACCTTTAGTGTTGATGAGACTGATATTTAATAAAAAATATCCTTATACTTGCTCACCGATTCTTACGACTTGTATGTCTGACATAGTTACAGTTACACGAAAACAGTTATATCGAAGTGTTTGTTGTCTGGTATTTCATAATTATTTTTATTTCAATCATCCTTAATTTAATAAAAAATATTTCGTTGTTTCCTGATATAATTATACAGGGTGAGCCAGGGTTGAACCGCCAAAAGTTCAGAATTGGTTTCAGGTAAAAATATTTTTTTTCCTAAAATCATGTGTCCTAACTCGAGATACAGGTTGTCAAAGATAAAAAAAAGTTTTTCATTAAGTACTCGAAAACCTATTTGCTGATTATGATAAAACTTGGCATACTCATCTGCGGTATTAAAAGGTTTCTTTTGTACCTACGTATTATGAAATTATCAATTTCTGTTCCGCCACAGAGAGTAATAATTGATATTAGGACAAATAATTGTGCGCTATTGTTTTTTTTTTTATAATTTTTTTCATTCATCGTTTCAGATTAGGCAATTGAAATTACAATGTTTCAGTTTACTCAAAATTTTTCTCACCTTGTTTCGTGATCGAGAAAAAATTAAACACGTGCATCCCTGCATGTTATAGAAAAAAAATTGTTGGAACTTCATATCAACGGTAGCCGGGCACAATCTCGACATCAATTGCTGGTTGCGTCAAAGTTTGACAGCCAAATTGAATCGAGTTGTATTGCATTTTAGGTTCGTTAATGTCTGCGAAATCATTTTAGAATATTTTCATCGACCATTTTTGGTACAAAAGTACCTACATGTGCTATGTCAAAAATTCATCACAGAAATAATAATAGTAATTCAAAAAATATATGTACAAACAATAACATTTTTGATAGTAACAATATCAAGACAAAATTTTGAAGAGCTTATCACATATTCAAGGAAATCAGATATTCTTCTTTGCTATAAAAACTATTTCATATAAAAAACTCTTTAGCCTTATTGCGAATACGCGTATACGAGGATATATTGAAAAATTCTTAGCCTACTATAGAACCAAACAAAATTTCAATGTCAAAATATTTTATTACTCAACATATTCTCCTCTTAATTGAATTATTATAGCGAACCTGCAACGTCTCTAGACCTTTCAAAAAAAAATTTCTTCTTGCTCTGCAAACCAGACCTTCACAGCTGTTATTACCTCCTCGTTTGGAAGAAAATTTACTACCATTTAAACTTTTTTTCAGTTGAGGAAAGAGATGATAGTCGGACGGAGCCAAATCTGGTGGATAAAGGGGGTATTCTAGTAATTCAAACCCTAAATCACAAATTTTTTGCATGGCAACATGAGATTTGTGTGCAGGGACGTTGTCCTGCTAAAACAAAACACCTTTGGATAGCTTTCCGCGTCTTTTCTTTATGTAATGTCAGTAATGTCGAATAGTAATCTCCAGTTATTATTCTACACTTATCCAAAAAATCAATCATGATTACTCCATGGCAATCCCAAAAAACTGAAGCAAGAACTTTTCTAGCAGATTTTTGGACACGAGACTTCTTAGGTCTTGTAGAACCGGAGTGTCTCCATTCCATCGATTGTTGCTTTGTTTCTGGATCGTAGAAATGTACCCAAGTCTCATCCATAGTAACAATTCGGTTTAAGAAGTCTACATCGTTTTCAAATCGAGCACAGATCGAACGCGATGCTACTTCCCTTGCACGCTTTTGGTAAACATTCAAACATTTGGGGATCCATGTTGCAGCAATTCTTCTCATGTCCAAATTGACGTGAACCATATGATGAACGCGTTCGTATGAAATATTCAGTGCTTCAGATATCCGTTTTAGCCCAATTCGACGGTCTGTTAAAATAATGTCATGAACTGTATCGAAATTTTCGGGGACTGACACAGAAACTGGCCTTCTTGATCGGTCATCATCTTCAATGGAAAATTTACCTATTTTGAAGCTTGCAGTCCAATGTTTCACGGTCGCATACGAAGGACATTGATCAGCAAGGGTATTAAGCATATCTTCATAAATCTGCTTACCTCTTAACCCTTTTAAATGCAGGTACCTGATGATGGCTCGATACTCCAATTTTTCGATTTTCACAATTTCGGTAGACATATTTTTTCTTTTAATTTATTGCGTAACCCTGGTTTACTTTTTTGACGTCAAACTTTACACTGACACTTCTAATAAGTTATTGTTCGTTGCTATGGTAACGCAATATTTTGTTTATGCAGGGAACTGGTCTAGGCTAACTAGATATCAATACATCCTCGCATACAGTTTGTCTCACTAAGTTAAAAAAAAAATTATTCTTCATTAAAAGTTCTGCATGTAAAATCTGAGATACAATCATCAGATATCATTTTTTTTCAGTCGTATACGCGGTGTGTCAAAAAATATGAATTTTACTCATGAGTAAAGTACCTTTATATTTGAAAATATCGAAAATTCTTATAAAATAAAGTTGTTCAGAATTGAAAATTTCTTTCAAATATGCAATTACGTCCATAGACATAGAAAAATTGGGTAATGTTACTTTTCACTTTTTTTATTTTGAATGAACATTTACCACTTTTGATTATGTAACACACGATTACCTTTCCGTTTCTCGAAGTTTTCTAACAATTTTGCAATTCAAACACGTAATGAATGCATATGCATATATTGTGCAAATACGAAAATACATACAAATGATTTTTTCATGTAAGTGGATGCAATTGCATATTTAAACGTAATTTTTAGTTCTGAACAACTTTTTTCCATTAGAATTTACGATATTTTCAAATATAAAGGTACTTTCCACCTGTGTATAATTCATATTTTTTGTCACACCGCGTATACGACTGAAAAAAATTTGATATCTGATAATTGTATTTTAGATTTCAGAACATGCAAAACTTTTTATGAAGAATAACCTTTTTCCTGAAATGAATAATAAAAAAGTTTTCCATATGGTTACAACTTAGTGAAACAAACTGTAGATATAAAGATTATTTATTTTCTTTGTGCCATACTACATGTAGGTTCGTCAAATCATACAAGATATTGATAATTCCAAGATGTACAGAATGTGTGTTAGAACCATATATGCTCAATACTGAGTTGTTATATAGTGAGGACCAAAAGTCCGTCGCCACCCCGTAACTTCTTCATTTTCCATATTACAAAAAAATGTAAAGTACATAAGTCGTAGGGTTTCATTCGATTTCTTTAATGGTTCAAGTTTCATTCATACAGAGTGTCTCAAAAAAGCACAGTGATTTAGAAGTTCATTTTTTAAAATGGGATGGTATTTCATTGCATTATTAAATTCTACGTTTAATTCTGATCAAGTATGATGAATGGTTTTATAAAATTATGAAGACTTGTAAATTATTATTTCGACTACTTTTGCTCCAGTTCAGTGAGAAAATCGTAACAAATGGATCACAATGTATTCCACTTTCCTATCCTAACTCTTTGAAAGCTTTCCAATGTTGCAAACTGCTGATGGGCACCATATGTAACTTACCTCGTAGAACCTTCCTACAATTGTTAGATTTGTTAATCTCACGGAAGACTAGTACAAATGAAGTTAAAACATGTTATTAAAAATGAGGTAGTCCATAAATACAGATCAAGAATCATTAAAAACTGAAGAGATATTTTAATTTATAAGGGTGAGTTTTTATCTATTCCAAAAGATGTTCGACATGTCCACCCTGCATTTCTTGACACATAAATAGTCGGGTTGTTAACTCTTCCCTGACATTAAACAAGGTTTGAGGTGTTATTTCTGAACACACTTCAATAATTCGACGAAGCAGTTCATCTAACGACCCACAAACTATCTTAAAAACTACGGATTTCACATAGCCCCAGAGGAAGACATCAAGCGGTGTGAAGTCCGGTGAGCGAGCTGGCCACTCTGTTGTACCTCGACGTCCAATCCACCTACCTGGATACCTTTCATCTAAGTAATTTCTCACCTCCCGAAAATAGTGTGATAGCGCTCCATCTTGCTGAAATGTTGAATCCAATTAAAATTCATGTTGGTTTTGCGCAACAATCTCATTGATACTGGGACTTATTGTGTTTTGCAGCATTTCGCGGTACTTGGGACCATTTAAATTTTCTTCCAAGAATATGGGACCTATAATGTGGTCACCTAAAATACCAGCACAAGCATTAATTTTCTGGGGAAATTGAGTGTGCCCCTCGCGGAATTCATGGGGATTCTCATCAGTCCAATATCTACAATTGTGGGTATTTATATTTTCATTTGGGTAAATAGTACTTTCATCACTAAAGCAGATGTGTTGCAAATAGTCCATTTGCAACAATTTTTTCTGCTATGGTCTCGCAAAATTCAAGTCGCCGGTCCGGATCATCTTCAACCAATTGGTGCAAAATTTTTATTTTGTAAGGATATAATTTATCTTTTTCTAAAACCCTCCTTACTGATGTTTTAGAAACATCACATGTCTCAGCTACTTGCTTAGTTGATTGTTGCGGCTTATTTACCATTTCGGCTAGTACTTGGATTTCAACATCTTCCGTTAGTATTTTTGGCCTCGCAGACTTCGGAGCATCTTTTGAGGTGCCAGTTTGGTTAAATTTTGCCACCAATTTCTGCAGATATTTTCGACACATGGGACGTTCCGGAAAATGTTCATTGAAAATGCGAGTAGCAGCGTGGTAATTTCGGTTAGCTTCGTCAAATATGATAACGGCTTCAACTTTGTCTGCTACTGAACGATCCATATTAATCAACAAGAGAAATTGAAAACAAGTTTTAAAAACCTACAAAATATCAATGATATTTGGCAAAAACAGATAAGAGTTTTTTGTTGTTGTCATGGATAAAATAAACGCGCCAAGCGTGCATAGCCTACCTCATCAATTTATTCGTTAATTGGTGCAAGAGTAGTCGATATAATTATTTACAATAGTTCATACTTCAAAAACTATCAATTTTTATATAGAAAAATATGCATCAAAGTTGGTCGAAAGTTAACGCAGAATCTAATAATGCAATGAAATACAGGGAGTTCCATGTGAAAAAATAAATTTCTATGTCGCTAGGCTTTTTTGAGACACTCTGTATGGATGAAACTTAAACCATTAAAGAGATCGAATGAAACCCTACAACTAATGAATCAAACATTTTTTTGAAATAAGTAGAATGAAGAAGTTACAGGGGGGCGACGGACTTTTGGTCCTTACTGTATGATAATGTGATACACACAATTGTAAATGATCAGTTCGAAATGGTGAGGTCATTTCATAAATATTGAATGTATTTAAAATTGAGGTGAATCATAAAAACAATCATAAGGTTGGAATTTTTTGAAATTCAGCCTCAAATCTTTTCAGAGATTGGAATTTTAACAATTTTCGCAGTGAGTTGTAAAGGTGGCACCCGCTTGTAGAATTTTTACTCCGCGTGATGGAATTTTTCGGAGTAAATGTTGTTGAGATTTCTAGTATGGTATTTATGGATTCTTGAGATCTTGAGCACTTTTGTGAATGTTACACAATATCTTCCATATGTAAATGATGATCACTATCAGTATTTGATGTTTCTTGAAATGATTTCTATATGTGTCTTGATTCTTCGAGTTGAAGAGTTGTACGCTTCTGTGAGGTAGAGATTCTGGTTGTCTCTGTAGCTAGGCCCAAGGAAATTATATTATAACTGATTGTTGAAAATGCCAGAGCATAATAGACATCAATCAGACCTTGTACATTGGGATCTTCTTTGAAAGAGAATATGGCAAAAAATCTTTCTTGAGTTTATTACAAAGGTGATTTATTCATTCACTTCAAGATAATTTTGCACAGAAAATGAAAAAAGTTATTAGACTCTAAATTTGTATCACCAAAAGGAATACTCGTATCAATGATAGGTGATTAACATTTTCCAGTAAAGTTCGTATAGCTGTTCTTTCGCAGGTTAACTTCAAGTGTTTAATTTCAAATTATAGCAAAAATTGTCCGATTGCCGATTCAACTTTACGGATAACCTCGTCATCTAAGATAACAGAAACAACTACCGTAGTGTCATCAGCAAATATAAATGACCTAGCCTTCTCAAAAATGCAGACTAGTCATTGATATAAACTGGGAAAATCATCGAACATAGAACACTGCCCTCATGCGGTCCTAATTCACTAGTTTGTTCAACTGAATGTAATTTGTTTATATCAACAACAGTGAGACGATTTTGTGTGAAAGATGTTAACCAGTCGTTAATAGACATCCATCGCAAGAAGCTTCGCCTTTAGGGAAAGTGGATTTACGGTGTCAAAAGCTCATGACATGTCAGAAAATGTCGTAGCTGCATGAAAGTCTTTATCGAGAATTTCATATATGTTTAATATCATCGGTCGATGCGGTTTCGGTTCACAGACCCGTCCGAAACCCATGTTGATGAGGTGACAGTAATTTGTTTTTTTTTTCTTTGGTGTTTTGGCATCGACTGATATGGTCATTAGCCACGTGTTCTTGATAGGCCTTGTCACTAACTCCATGCGCCACCTTAGGAGCAGCACTGTTAATTGGAACGCAACAGTGAATCGTGCAGGACCCCATTCCAGCCACGAGATTTAAATAATTTAATGGGTCAAATTAAATAAAAAAATCTCAGCTGCAACTGGGGCTCGAACTCCGGACATTTCGACTCAGAGTCGGAAGCTCTAACCACTGCGCTACGCCCCGACATAGTAATTTGTATTTATCAAAGAAATTGATCAATCTCATATATTGCTTTTTCACAATTTTCGAGATTGGAAGAAAGACACGAATAGATCTATAGTTTTCTACGAAAATGTCGGATCACCTTTTTTAAAGATCGGTGTACCTACACTTTGCAATTTTCAACAAATCGGGAAATTTTCCTGAGCGATTCATTAGGAGAGTTACATATGGTGCTAGTTCATGCACACACTTCATCAGAAGTGATGTGGGAACTTCATCCAAACCTACAGATCTGCAGTTTTCATGCATCGAAATTTTCGATTTATATATCAAAATGGATGGATAAAACATAGTGTTCATAGTGGAATTCATAGTCGTACAGAAGGAAGGAGTAATATCAGATATATTATATTTTGCATTATCAATAGAAACTTAACAAATATATCAGATATTTTTTCAGAATCATTTATGGTTTCATTATCCAGTGTGATATACTTATTATGACTGTAATTTTTTTTATTCGTTCAATTTACTGTTCACTATTTCCCATAATATTTTAGGTTTGTTGTTTGAGTTTTCAAGTAGTACAGAAAAGTTATTGGTTCTCTTTATTTGAATTTTGTTATTCGCAGTATTCCTCATGGTTCTGCAATTTGGAATGAGTGCCATTGTCATTTGTGAATTTTCGAAACCAGTGAAACCCTCTTACTGAATCAATCAGTTCTAGAGTTTCTCTAGAATATTTTATATTGACATCTTTGGCCCTATTGTTTGATTTTTGAATTTTCTGGATGTAAGGTCTCAAAACACATTAAAAAATGCTTGAATACTTCGTCGATATTGTGTTTACAGGTACTGCTATGAGGCGCCGTTTGGGTAAAAAGTGTTTTTGCAAATATATAAACTGTTGTGTCAAAATGTTTATTAGTTGAAGCACTTTTTTCCTTTCCGATATATTTATTTTTGATCAAACACAATATATTTACGTTTCAAGCGTTCCAAATTTAAAAAAAACGTGAATTCACATATATTTATAAATTCGACCTATTTCATTTTGTCAAGTGATGGCGCTACCTACGCCATTTGATACATTCTCGAGAATATAGTGACCGAATGATATCGCAGCAGCCAGAATATATTGTCAGAATATTTTTTCATTAGTTTTTTTAAATAATCATTGGATTATTCAAAGTCAAATACCTTAGAACAGACAAAATTAAAGCGTGTAATAAATCGCATCGGCTGCGCCATCTCTTGACAACATAAAATAAACCAAATTTATGAATATATGGACATTCATGTTTTATATATTTGCAACGCCTAAAATGTAAATATATTGTGTTTGGTAGAAATTAAATATATCGAAAAGCAAAATAAAAAATATTGCTACAACTAATAAATATATTGACACAAAATTTTATTTATTTGCAACACATTTTACCCAAACGGCGCCTCAGTTACTGCGTTGGTAATGCGCGCTTCAGTAGTTGAGTACACCCGTAGATTTATTTTGGGGATTGCCTGAAGGTGGGAACAGACCAAGCAAACATTGTTGTGCAACAGTTGAACAACAGCCGAACAACACGAGTTAACACAGTGTGTACGTGTTGGGCAACAGTTGGGCAACAGTTGGGCAACAGTTGGGCAACAGTTGGTCAACAGTTGTGCCGCTGTTGCGCGGTGTTCGCTCCCGAGGCGGTACATCAAAGGAGATGTTGCCCAACAGTGCGCACACAGCGTCGCCAGTGTGGACGCGTATACAACATAATTTTACATTGTAGCAGAAATTAAGTAGTTCATTTCAAGCAGAGTGACTGAACGAACACTGGACAAACACCGGAGAAACTAGGAAGGTCGATGTTGACGAACAGCTCGTCGACAGTATTTTCTTCCCACGGAAACAAGTTTGACAACAGCTGCCTAAGTGTTGTTCAACTGTTGCACAACAATATTTTCTTGGTCTGTTCCCACCTTTACAGATCAGTGTTTGACTGTTCGCCACCACTTTTCAACGTCTGAGGTGGAGTTCACAACTAAACTGTTAACGTTTTGCTTTTTTCATTTCGTATATTAATTGGTGGAGCAGAATCTGAAAGTAAATTTCAAAGAGCAAACAAATTATTCGAAAAAGTGGTATGTTGTTTACAATTTAATTTTAGTTCGTTGAGTAAGTGACTATATTGGGTCCGAGAATTAGGTACCCTGAGTAGACAGAGTAAACCCAGGATGACAGACTTCTCCATTCGTCTGGCTAATATTTCTGCCATATTACGACAAGCCGGTAATGTCAAATTCAGGAGCCTCTATTTTTTTTATCATTATTTTTATAATTACAAACTTTTATTTAACTTGCTATGTTGGTACGTCAAATCTTGCAACTGAATTTTAAACCAGTTATCCACAACCGATTGAGCTGAAATTTTGCAAACTCCTGTGATTGGGATGACAATGTGTGGTATCTGAGTAACATAATTCTAAATACAATATGGCGAGAGTTTTGTGATCATGATCAGATTCGATTCAAAATTATTGGTATGTGGAGGTTCTTGGGGTCGGAGATTATGAATTTTTAGGCAAAATTCAAGAATTCAATATGGCGGTTCCAAGATGGCAGACTAGTTTTGTGATTATGGTCAGATTCTATCCAAAATTGCTATATGGGTTTTTCTGGGTTGGAGACTGATTTTTTTGACAAAATTCATAATATCAAAATGGCAGACGAGTTTTGTGATCATGGTCCTATTCTATTGAATTTTGGTATGTAAGGGTTTTTGGGATCGGATATTATGATTACATTGTAAACATTCAAAAATCCAAGTAAAACGGCTCTTATTTTTGCTTGAGAATTGAAAAATTGAAAATTGAATTAGGTTTATTTTTTCAAATACAAGGTCTTATTTGAATGCACTGAAAGTAAAAAAAAATATCTTAAGATGAGTGACGTAGGTTATTCTGTAACAGATTCCAAAACTTGCATGTCGCTTTTATATGTCAGAAAGATATTTGAAATTTTGTAAATGTACATTGTAAACAACTAACAACTTTGTCAAATAAGTTTAAAAATGAACCCCAATTTTTGCCCATCACAGTGATGGGTTTTTCAAAATTGATGCTATATTGGTGGTCACATGACATTTGTTAAAACCGTGTTAGGGGCGAAATTTAGGAATGGAGAGCAGTGAATGTGCAATGATGTTTCACGCCACTAACATACCCAGGAGCTCAGTTTGGGACGTGGATTCGACAATAAAAATTGATTTCGATAAGATTGAAACATGTGGTTTAATTTTCCGGAGCGCCACGGATTTATCGCCAGTGAAAAATCCGAAACCACCCTGATAGAATGGGACAACCCACTGCACCAATATTACTGAAATAAGTGGTATAAAAATAATATATAAATATGTAGAGGTTTTGTCTTCCCTTACGCTTGGATAACGAACAGTGAAGGATTACTGAACAACAGATGTACAGTGGAACAACTACAGTTGAGCAGGAACAATCACAGTAGTGGAACAGTGGAAAGAAAACGTGGAGCAATGGAACCGTAGTGGAGCAGTAGCGATAAAACCGTAGCGAAGCAGTAGCAACGGAGCAGTAACACCCTAGAATAAACAATACCAGTCTGACTTCTGATTTGACATGTATGGGGTCATAAGTAGATCCCAAATGCAAATACTAACCTCTGTTGAGTGGGAGGTTTCTGGAAACAGCTTAAATGGTCTGTTTGCTGTCTGATAGCGTGTTTCTTTTCCAAGTGGTTTTCTCGATGAAGAAATGACATAACCCCAAAAATCCGCAAAGCGAACGGAGATTTCTCGAAAACATATATAGTGTCAAATATCTCAAAAAATATGAGAAAATCTCCAGATACAAATTTTCCCAAGATCCATCAACGATGATCAAAGTTGAATTGGAAATCTTCACAATAGGTCAGTTAAAAAAATATCACTCATCAAATATCGAACCAGAAAACTCACTCAAAAAATAACTCAGACGTCAAAAACTGTCACTATCCATAGAAATATATACGTATTATATAGTTACTCTAGAATGCTAATCCGCATGTCAAAAGTTCAGGATAGTCCGCAATGCGCAAGCGCGTCATTAGTGATTTTTGTAACAGGCCCGGTTTTAGTAAAATATTATGGTACTTGTGAAGATCAACAAACGTTAATTCTGAATCTCGAAGAATAAGGTTCGAAACCTCATTGTGCATATACCTGTTATTTGTATTTAGCCGATTTGAATACATATTTTCACATATTTATGATCCCGAATATTCAGCAAAGGCCATCAGAAAGTAGAGTACAGTTAATATTATTATTTACCGCTCTAAAGCGACTGAATTTTGGTATCACATTCACTTTTCAGCTGTAGTTAACCAACAGAAACCTTCGGAACCACCCCAAATCGTCGGTGCTAATTTCAAGGAAGCACTGGATTGGAAAATAAATTGAAAGTACAAAAAACTATGAAAATTCATTTCAACTAATATCATGAATAATTTCAACTCCAATTGGATTTATAAAATTGGATGCTTGGAAGCTCGAGGTTTTTTTCCAGACCGATTCATGTCAAAATACGCAACTGCATTTAATTTAAATCATTTGAAGGGATTAACAAGCTATTTCTACGAGTTTTTCTGGTTGTATTACCTTAATGCAATTTCCACAATGGGGATGAAGGAAAAAGTGAGGCCAGAAGCATTATCCTTACCATCAAAGAAGAGCACTTCCATATTGGCATTAATTTTCTGAGGCGATTCTGTGTATGTTTAGTACTTTTTGTAGGAATCTAGAACTCATAATATGAGCGGTGTGGTAGAAAGTTGTTTCACTCGCCATGCATGCTTACGCAGACACAGTATTGGTACTGCACAAGGTTTCAAATTATTCTATTGTCGTTTTCACATGAATCTTCATGAGGAAAATGTCTGCAACAAATTACAATTTTCTCACTCCAATGTTCTGCTGGGGTCTCTTCTCAAAAACAATAACCAAAAATCATGCCTTTTCTGTCAAGCTAAAATAATATTCAAGCTATTTTGAGCAAAGCATATAGGTACATAAAAAATTTCGTTATCTACAAAAAATGATTTATTTCAGGTATTTTTCCTTTACAATTCATTGTTTATTTTTAGGAAGAAACGGCTTTATTAGAAATTGTCTTTAAAGGAACAAGATCAATGCAAATTCACGAAAGATGAAAGAATAATCAACGACAACAAACACCACACAAAACGATAAGAGCATATCTGAAATTCTAAAAACCGTCTCTGTCTCTGACAAGAGTGACAGATCTTAGTGACAAGTGTTCCTGTTGATGAAAAAGCACTGTTGCACGGTCATTATAATTAGAGTAGCGTAGGGTATATTATTGTTTTAAATAAGTTTCTTTCGCGCCTAAAATTCTGAGTAATCTATCTCTAAAAGGTTCTTTTTGGTCCTAAATGTGCTGTCAAATTTCTCTCTTTCAGATGACATGTGTTTTATTGCCTCATAACAAAAACCTCCAAAACCAAATTATTTTCAAACTTAGCAACGATCTACCCAACCTACACTGATGACGCGCATGCGCACATCGTAAACCGGTCGCATACGCGGCATGCTTTTCGCCGTGAAAATTGGCGGGATTAGCATTCTAGAGTAAGTATATAATATATATTTCTATGTTACTATCAGACGAAGTGCTTCATTAACTGGGTTCGGTATTATGATCCGAGATCAGACAAGATGTTACACACGTGACCACCGAGTAAAGCGATTAATCTGTAATAACCGAACTTGATTTTCTCTGTCCTAGAAGATTGATAAGGCCCCATTCCCATTGTATTTTGTATTAGTGGTAAAACATAAAATGTTGAATGCTATATTGTCTGCAACTTTTGCGGTAGCCCAGGGCCATCAAATTACATTCGGACATGGTAGTGGTGATGATGAGATACCAGAAAATACTTTATTAGAAAAAGTGGAAAACTTTGCTGAAGAAGTCGTTCTGCAATTTAACAACATGTAGTTTAAAAGACGTTTTCGAATAACTGTTTCAGCTTTTGAAGATTTGCTTAACAAACTCCATAAAGTAACGGAAAAGTCTGTCACTTCAGGACATCCTGAAATCCCTTTGAAAAAACAAGCACTAAATACGTTATGGTGCCTCTCAAATATTGAGATTTTTAGGTAGGTAACATAATTTTCTCTTTTCATGTAGAGTAACATTTTTTGATATTATTTCAATTTTTATATAAATACGCTTGATATTTTTGCACAAAAATAGAAAATATTGATCCGGTCTTTTAACACGATTCATTTCCTTCCTAAAAACGAAAACTAAACAAAACCTAACCTTAAAAGTCAGATTTATCCATTTCCTCGGCCAAAATGCTTGAATTAACCCTCCGGTGGTCGGGTGGGGTCTGTGGGACAATCGTTTCTCGTTTCCTGCAAGCAACCTTTCAACATTTTATGATTTGACAAAGGCAGGTATTGATTCAGTGGATCAAAACACTGGTGCTAATAATACCGGTAGAAATGCGAAAAGATGGCCTATGACCCTATTTTATAATTTTCAGAATATTGCCGGAATAAATGATTATGTGGTCCATAAAGGCCGAGGCTAAAGTAATTAGGGAAAGACGCTTGTTTTTGATAGAACTTAGGTTGGCGTTGGCTTTGGCATTATTGAAGGATCATGTGACTGCTAGAGCAGATGACCCTAAGATATAGGACATCTAGGAAAAAAATCAGCGGAATTGTGGATAAACTGTCAATCCCGAAAAATAACAAACAGGGGGGGGGGGTGCGCCCATTGGCAAAATCGGATAACGCTATATTTTTGTGAAAAATGTCATAAATAGCTTTGCTTGAAGCATATTGAACCAATGTGCGAAGGTTGTTTTCAACCTGTTCTTCAAAACTGAGTTTTATGGTTTGAAATGTATATTGTTGCATTTTTTTTGGTCGTTTGGAAAATGTGGAAGAAAACTTGAATTGTTTATTTTCATATTATTATTTATGCAATTATACATGTTAAAACAATCATAAAATACATTTAAAACTCAGATTTTTGTTTCAAATTTTGTTGGAAAGTTTTTTCCCCCACTTACATTTGGGTCTGATAGACACAACCCGACCATGTATGTGCTTTCACATCACCCGATTACTGCAGGGTTAAGCAAACGGATCTACCTCGGTCCAATCCGATTAAATAAACGAACGGCGCAGATTTTCCTCCTCTACCTCCAGACCTAATAAACGAACGTTCCAAATGAAAAAGTTCAATCTAGATATAAATACCGAATTCGCCTCTTGTTTGTTCGTGGTCTGTCAGATTATAATAATTTAATAATAATTTGAGCTTCTCGGAGCTACTCTTTGGGGCAAGTGGACAACGATTGGTAAATAGAACACCTAGATATTCAGTGTTGCCAACTGTACTAAGACGAACCAAACACAAACAAGGTCAAGCACAGGGTTCCTGGATAGGGGGGTTATGAAATTTCATCGATTTTGTCGGGCATCTTGTTTCGTCATTGGAGGGAAATTAAGGTGGCTATCCTGAGATTGGAGGCGCCAAATTTGAATTACACTAAAAATTCCATTTTGTTGTATTGAATTCGAAACCAATCGGTGGGAGTAAATTGAAATACGTGCGAGTGATTAATACATAATGTGTTATTAATATATTCCCTAGTTCGCACAAGTATCTCGAAGGATTCTGAGAGTTTCAAATTTTTGAAAAAAAGGAAAAGTGGAAGAATCTGAGATTTGAAATATATTTCAAAGATTCAAAGACTAATCTCAATATTTCTGTTGTAACACTAGTTGAATAAATTGCACCAATCAAAGAGAAATTCTTTTCATGTACAATGAAAGAAATCAAAACAAGTCTCTTGTGTTGAAATTATTCCAGAACCTCAGGTGCAAGAAAAAAGTGTGATTTGTAATATGATTGATCTCTATTTTGTTCTAAAATATATGAATGTGAAATGGGGTAAATGATTAAAATGATAGAAAGATAAATATTTATTCATCCGTGAAGTTTACTCAAATATAAAAACTAATCATACTATAGTCATTGTCATTCACCCTGCCTTGTTCACTAAACTAACTCACATTTCATCAACAACATTTATATTTTCAGAAATGATTTGAGTACTGTTATTTATGAGTAAATGTTTTAATTTATACATTTTGGTATCATTTATACATTATTTCATAAATAGTAATTTACAATTTCTTTATGTAGAAAAAATTTAACATTTCTGTATATCTACCTAAAATCCTAATTAAATGGCAAGTAGTAAAATTGTGCATATCTAATATTTTAAATAAAACTGAACATATCATTTGTTTTTGCAACGTTCCATAATAATTTTGGTAGTTAATTTTTAGTTTGGATAGTTCTTACACTTGGTAATGGGAACTTTTGTTTTAATTTTATTTCTTTCTTCTGAAAATTGTTGTACAATAGTGTTATTGCACAGAACTGTTCAATGTGTTTTTCTCGTTCTTTGTAACATTGTTGTAAACAAGGGGTGGAAGGAGACTGTGAATCCTCATCTGGAATGGCATAAAGACCTATCACCTAGCTCCAGGAATAGAATATAATGAACAAACCATTATTTGATGGTAAACGATCGGCCAAGGTTACAGATTCTAGCAAGTATCTCTCTATCTCCAATAGAACTCCAACAGATTGATACGATGTCACAGTGGACAGACCAGATTTTTACCAACACGTATTGGTAGGAATAACTAAAAAGGAACACCAACATTATATCATATTGTCATAGCAGAAATATTGGCTTTCAACAGTTTCTATCCAAAACCAATTTGACTTCTGTTTTTCATCAGAACAGTTTGAACTCACCGTTGTTCTAAGCATTTGTCTTGACTTCTCATGTAGGAGAGATTCTTGAAGATTGGTTTCAAAATCTCTTTCATTAAAATGGTCTGAACAAATCCTGGAAAAATCAATAGGTACCCATACTACAGAAATTGATCCATTGCTGCTTTACTATTTTTGGGGAATATATGGAACGACAATTTATCATGGTATGACGTAGGATTATTGTTACAATATTGAACGAGTAATTAACAATTTGCAATACAAATTACAAGAAATAGTAATACTATTTTATCGTGATTTATCTGAGCCACGGGCTTTAGTAATTTTATTTATTCGCAAATTGACGTAAATATAACGAAAGTTACCAATTTCAGGATAGTCACCTTAATTTCCCCCCAATGACGTATTCTCTCCCTTTCCTCAGTCTTCCCCTTGTCTAAATGCTCACTTATTTCATATCCCCTTCCTATCATAAGAACCCTGGTCAAGCATTCGAAAGTGAAGTAGGTACCTCTATGGCACAAAATAGGGATAGAGTAGGAATGTAACCCTTTTGTGTTCTAAATACAAAACAATAGAGTAATCTAAAGTATGTTTACAAAATAACGCTGTAGTACAGAGGAATGCGGGATGTCATTATTTACTTTTACCTTAAGGCCAGTTCATGTCCGCTCGAACTAGTACGGTAAAGGTGAGTACTAACATTCCAAAAGAGCTGTACATGACAATGATCAAGTTATCATTTTGAAACAGTGGCATACATAGTGGAAAGTTTATATCAATGACAAAGAATTTCTGATGTTATTGTATTGAAACAGAAAGGGTTTTCTAGTGCAAAATAAACCCGTAACAACCGATTTTAAGGTTTTCGAATATTTAGAAACGATCCCCTGGAAAGTTTTTTCATGTAACTCTGATAATTTGAAATTTTCCCATATGTTGCAAGTATTATGGGCCACACTTTATAACATTCACAATTTTAGTATGTTTTTATTTTCAAATACTAATGCTTCTCCTTTTCATGCAGTAATAAGAATAACCAATCTAATTCAGATTTAATCTTATTTCCATTAGATAGTTTTTCACACATTATTTATGCAGGGGTAATAAGTAAAAGAAAATCAATTTAATAGAGGAATATTGACTATTCAAACAGTTCATATCTTATCTTCAATACCTAATTCTTTTTCTGTTCCTCTTACCAAAGTAATCACAAGCTACGTAAGGTAACTAAAATACTAGTTCTTTTAGTCCCATTTTATTAACACATTGTTTAACTAGTGCTTATGAATATGTCTCAATTGAATATTGAAGAAATTTTTTATGTATTTCCCATATCATGTAACTTTGTTATTGATTTATTTTATATTTCAGTCAAATTAGCAATACTGTTTGAAGAAAAAAATCAAGTTAGTGTAAAATGTTTTAGCCGAATCTCCCTCGAGTATGAATTAAAATCCGGAAATAATTTCTTGTCTCGAATTTAAAAAAAAAATCGTTGTCATAAAAAATTTCTACTTGCTAGGAATAGGTATTATTAGTGAACATTCATTGTAAATAACCACTTTTGAATATAATTCAATACATCTTAATGGTTATCGTATATCAAAACGTTTACTTTCAGCATTCCTAGTCTGAATTCGACAAAAACTAAAACACGTATTCTTGATTATCGCAATGTTTAATTCAATTCTTCCGAGATCAACTGGATGTGGTATTACTGTGTGAGTCTCGGCAAGGACGTACGCTCGTTATAAGCTTCAAATTAAATGAAATAGCGGTATCAAAATACCACTGATTGCAAACAAAATTTATTCTTTCATCGAGTTTACTCAACATAGTCGTAGCACGAAAAGAAATTTATAATAACGGCAACAATTTGGCTAGTTTGACGTTCCACATCCCGAAGCGCCCTTCGTCTCCGATATTGGCAACGCCGGTTGCGCCCCGACGCCGTCAGCTGAGCGCGTCGCGAGTGGGGTTCGTCGAAAGGGGAAGTGGGGAGCATCGGGCCGCCCCGGCTACTGCATAGCGCAACGTACGGGCCATCATTCGCGAGTAACAGGGGCTCCGGGGCACTTCAGTGTGGCCCTGAACAGGGTCGGCGCAAAAAAGCATTCACTCATATAAAATTATATTATATATTTGAATTTGGGGCTGTGAAATACAGGGTTGAACATTTGAGGGTATGGAGACTGTGAACGGGGTGCCGGAAGGGGACAAAGGGGGGCCGCCACCCCCTAGCCCCCTCACAGGGTGTTACCTGCTGATTGTAGTTGGAGAGCCGTATACCGAGCACCACAAGGACATTATTCTGCAGAGAATCGCTAAAGGTAAGCTTATTTCAAGTTATTAGAAAAAAAAATCCTCAGAGACAAACCCTCTGACGTGGGGGTGAAATCGATTAAAATGGTTGCCGGCCGGTGATTTGCGTAGACTGGACCATTCTTTGATTTCTTGCTAGTTTTGATGTTTACTTCCAGTCTGGTGGGGAAAATCGGTTCAAATTCGTTCCACAATATATTTTTCCTGCTTGAAAGCAATTTTGGATTGTGAATGATTGTGGTGCCGTTTGGTGCAGAAAGCCCCACTAAACCAATAAAAGTTCCTGTGGAATTTGCTGGAATTTCCGTATGCTATTGGTCATCTACGCCTTATCAAGAGTTATCAGTGCCCTAGCCTTCCATATGACATAGCTAAGGATATACAGGGGTTTCTTGTAGTAATTTGTGCTAGGTATATCCAACAGTCGATGAATTTGTTTCAAAACTATTTGAATGAATTTTTAACATGATTTAGTGAACTGAATGTTAATGAATGCAGCCTTTTGATGTACGTTTGTGATATCAATACTACCCAATATACTAAGGGCCAATCACAATCATTTCTAAAAGTTTTTTAAAGTATTTTAAATATTAGATAATCGATGAAATCCTCGATGAAATCGATGAAACCCTCTACAATCCACGATTATTTTAGTATATGATTCGATTGTAACAATGAATGATTCGATAGTAACAAACAATTTTTTGTTTATCAATTGTTACTTCAGCGAAAATAATTTTTGGTTGACTCTTTTCCGATCAGGAGGTGCCATTCTTGTTAGTATCTGGATAAAACTGTGGGGCATACATATTTTCACTGTCGCGTCCAGAGATATGAAGGGGTACAACCTCACTAGTCATTGAAGTACGAATATGTCAAGGAAAGTGTCATTATTCGACAGTAAGATATACCGGGTATCCGCGAAAGGTAGCTCGCCCCTATAACTTTTTTGTTTTTGGAGATAATAGAATAAAGTTCAGAGGATCTGCATAAGACATAATACTGCGTTTATTGACGAGTAACTCAAGTTCAAAGAACTTCCGGTTTAATCGGAAGTGACGTAAATTTTCGATTTTCAAGTGAGATACCCAGTATATTTTCTTCTCTTTTGTCTCCACATGACATTCTGAATACAACCATATATCATTTGTCACTTTTTGTACCCAATTTTTTTTTTCAAATTCTATTTTTCAATCTAGAATGCTATGGATACGTTCAAATCAATGATTGCAGCCAAAAATTTTGGGAAGAATACAACTTCACTGTTTTCGGTGAAAATGTATGTGCTATGAGAAATTTAATTTTGAAATTGAAATTACTAACTTTTTTGAAATGGCAACATGGTGGTTCGTCGGGTTAGAAAAAAAGACCATTTTATTACGATTAATTTGATGCCCCACACTTATAGGTTTCAAACAAAGTTCCGTTAAAAAACTCAAAAAACAACCTCACTACTGATAAAACAAAATCATTAAGTAGGTCGACTTCTTATTTTACCTCGCTTCTCCAAAAGTAAATTAGGTATTTATTCTGTAATTATTTGAAGAACATGTTTATAATAATATTTATGCAACAAAATATATTATTCGCTTTTGGATTATTAATCTTGTTTTATAAGTTGTGTCGGTTACAGGTTGCTCAATGCATTTAAATCCCATTTTAATTTCTTAAGACCTTTTTCTCTTAAGAAATTTCTAATTTAATTTTTTTTAAGTTTTTTAACGGAAGTTTGTTTGAAACCTAATAATGTACAGTATCAAATGAATCGTAATCGAATGCTCTTTTTTCTCAACCTAACGAGGCATGTTGCAATTTGAAAAAATATAGTAATAGAAATTTTGAAAAGAAATGTTGTATGTCAGATACAATTTGATTAAAAACAGTGAAGTTGTATTTTTCTCAAAATTTGAGGACTGAAATTAGTTATTTGAATATGTCCATAGCTCTCTAGAATAAAGAATACATTTCAAAACAAAAATAAAATTCGGTTACAAAAAGTGACAAGAGCAATGAAAATTAACCGGGTGTTTCATTTGAAAATCGAATGTTTATGTCACTTCAAAAGTTGCAGGCAGTTGAATTACTTGTCAAAAGATGCAGTTTTATGTCTTATACAGATCCTTCAAACTTTAATCCATTTTCTTCAAAAAAGTTTTAGGGGCGAGCCACTTTCCGCGGGCACCCGGTATTATTATAATAGACCTAGGTGACTGTGCAAAAAAAGATCTCAATTTTTAGAGAAGCTTTCATGATTTTTTATTGCAAATTTTGAGTCAGTAACTATTTTGAGTGTAAAAGACGTCGTTCTATGATTGAATTGAAACTAATAAAAACATTTGATATAGCTTCACATGCTTTTTCATCTGAAAAGTTGACCCAAAACATGAAATTTTGCTCTGTTGAGAAATTTTTAAAAAATTAATTGCTGTATGTGTATAGGGAAATATCAAAACTACTGAACTACTGTTGACCTCAAAGTAAGAAAAAATTGTTTACTTTAACGATATTATTTATAGATTTATTCGCTTCCACACAATTTTGAATTAATAAGCGAAAGTACAAGAGAGGTGCTAAAATTTCACTGTTTTTTGCGAATATCCCAAAACGCGCCAGGAAAGGACCGAGTAAGTCTCCATTGTCCCAACTCCACCGTTTGACTAAATTCGGCGCGACAGGGCGCCATATCATGGATTAAAAAATATCAATATGTCATTTATATTCAATATTGTGTGCGACTGAGCATTCCTCAAATTTGCAACAAATATTTTTCCATAATACAGAATTAAAAAACGCCACTTTTTAACAGGGTTTTCAACAATGTACTCAATTCTTCGCAGTGAATGAATTCGCGTACGAGGTTATAAGTTGATTGAGTTTATCGTTGAGGATGGTTTCTTGATCGACCAAAACATAATGAAGCTATGCTTACAGAGTGTTTGAAATGAGGAAGGGGCCATATTAAATATAGGGTGGCCCATTAGTGTGAGGAAGTACAGTATCTCGCCTATCATGAGGAGTATGAAAAACTATTTCAGATAAAGGGTAAACTTTGTTGTTTGTTAAAAATATTTCGAAATATACAGAGTGTGTCTTTAAAGTGGGGCAACACAAAGCATCAATTTTTTAAATGGACCATCCTGTAAATTCTCTCAAGTTTGAACTGAGCAAAACATTTTATATACGGAGGTGTTTCTTTTTATCGAAAATTTTGCGGCGTTGTAAAGTTATTGCTGAAAGAAACTGAATCTTCGGAAAAACAGACCATCACAAATAACATCATAAATAATTTATGAATAAAATTTAAGCAAAAATATTTGTGTCATGCACAAATTATGAACATTATACGCTCCTCTGGATTGTTTAATCAAGAGCTAGTTTAATAACTCCGTGCCTATGATTGAATTCTCTTCGAATTCAGATGGGTAAACTCAGTTCAAATATATAGTCGAAGGAAATATACTCAATATCTTCAGAACATCAGATCTAATTCTTTGAGTATCTCACGAAATATTCATATATCATAGCTTGCTAAATCCTACAAAAACACAAAATTAATTATTTGGCGCCCTCTATCGCTTTATGTATTACGACGTAGTTAGGTTAATATGAGATGACTTCAGCTCTCTGTTGGGGACGAAGTCATGATTGAATTCTCGAGAAGAGTAATTACTCATTCAATTGAATGGAGCCTTCCATGTATTTCCATTTGCATTTTGTTTTCAGAGATCAACTTCCATTCTGATCGATCATCAATAATAATTAACTAAATCAACTCATAGTTTGGAAGGCGAATTTTTCCACCTAAAAATTGATTATATTGACTATTTCACGCACTTGCCAAATGAACCAATCAGGAGCTCTAGTCAAGTTCGGATTATCGATAATACCGAACTTGACTCTTGACTCTGATTGGTCTGTCAAGTTCGATGTTTTCAGCTACGTATATGTGACAGTTAAACGTCAAATATAAGTAATGACGCTATGCAGGCATTTAAAAACGAGCAGATTTGGGATAAATTCTATCAAATTAATCATTGTTTGTTGTGAATTAGTCAAATGAAAATCCACTCATGAGTCTGACTTTTATTTTTGAACTTAACTGAATTGTATCGAGAAAACACCACGAGTCCGCACGATGAGTGGCAATTCAGTTTCGTTCAGAAATGAATCGACAGATTTATCGCGGAAATTCAACCACTTGGTGGTATTACTGTTGAAAACTACCATCTAGAAAATCTTTTTTTTTTCGTTTTATAAAGGAATCATTCACGATCTTAGGAAAGCTCAGTTGAACAAAAGTTGACTATCGATTGCAAATGATACGTAAATGGTTTCCATTCATCTTAATTCACTCAAAAATAATAAAATTCGTAATTTGGAATGATTACATACATATGTAATATGGACCCTTCCTTATTCCAAACACTCTGTATCCATACCCAGTCAACACAGAATGGTCTCAGAAATAGTAGTAGGATTCACCTTCATGTATCAGATCACACCAGTGAATCGCAAAGTGACTTCCATCATTATCGCATAAACGTCTATTCGGTGCCCCGTTAGTCATGTCGAGACATCAAAATGTGATGCAAAATGTGACTCGAAATTAGCCCAATCGAATGCACATTGACACCCTTTCGAAGTAACAATGTGAAATTGAATGAACTGGTACTCATTTAAAAATGCGCTTCACTTTCTGATTCTCCTGTATGTCAAGAATAAAACAAAACTCAACAAGTTTCAACTTTAATAGGAATTATACCTCAATATTATTATTCTTATTGATGAATTACGGTTCATATGGAATGGAATGCTAGAAAACAAATGCTTGAGTGGATTCCGTAGTATATACTTTTCACAAACAAAAATAAATTATCAAACTCTGTCTAATGAAAAAAAAACACAATATACAGAAATGTAGAAAAATTTATAATTCAAAGTTCTTCGCGGCAAAATCAGTACCTATCCTGAAAATGCCAAATTCTGTAAATCACTAAATTTACCTTTCTTAATTTCTACTCACCGATCCGGCCCTTTGGAGGGATGAAGTTCTTGGTAGAAATAATAATTGGGCAATGTTGATAAACACATTTGATTTAACTATTGAAATAAAAAGAATCAAACAGTACCTACACTCTACACTACACACTATCGGCAGAACTTATAGAATATTTAAAAAATGGCGTCAACCAAATACAAATTCTACTTGACTTTCGACAATTTTGTTACCAACCTAATTCCTTCTATACCGACAAAATCGCTATGAAACCAAAATTCATGTTAATGTTCTTTGCAATGTCGGGGCGTGGCGCAGTGGTTAAAGCGTCCGACTCTGAGTCGAAAGATCCGGAGTTCGAATCCTGGTTGGGCTGGGATTTTTTAATTTAATTTAACCGATTAAATTATTTAAATCTCGTGGCAAGACTAGGGTGAGTCCTGCACGATTCGCTGTTGCGTTCTAATTAACAGTGCTGCTCCTAAGGTGGCGTATGGAGTTAGTAACAAGGCCTATAAAGAACACATGGCTAATGACCATAGCAGTCGATGCCACAACACCAAAGAAAAAAAAAATGTTCTTTGCAATTTTCTTCACATTATATGCCTCGAAGCGACACTAACGAGAACAAAATTGTGAACAATTCATAACATTTGGCATCACTTAGTGGTAACAGTGATGTCTAAATGCAACTCATTTTGTTACCATAATAATCAAGAAAGCTACATCTCCTAGATGTTTGTGTTAACTAGGTAGCTTCATTACATTTTGATCAATCAACGATCATTCTGACTGATCCTCAATGATAAAATCTGAATTTTATGAATGCTCAGTTGCACACAATATTGAATATAAATGAGATATTGATATTTTCTCAATATATTTCTCCAGAAGTCACAAAATGTATGATTTGGCGGCCTCTAGCGCGGAATCTAGTCATACGATCGAGTTGGGCCAATGGAGACTTTTACTCAGCTATAAAATATCAAAAATACAGACATTTTCACTAAAAGAATTTTTACCATAAGAAATACAACGAGATTCGTATACAGCACCCCAAAAGTTATAAGTGACAATAGTGAAAACGACTGCTGAAATTTTGGTATTGAGAGGTCGTGTTTTACACAGTTCGGCTAGGTTAGAGAGCTAGTCCGACTATGAAAAGAAAAACAAATGAATTTGAATGAACTGTCGTCCGCTGTTCGCTGCGGTTAGGCGGACGCTTCAATACCGTTGAGGCACTAGACCCGTTAATTTAGTAAATTAACGATCTACTGATGACGCACAGTTAACAAATCTTTTTGATTATTCGAGACCACCAGAGTTATCAATGTCATAATTGCTGGAAGCGTGAGGTTGTTCTAGGCGCATTCGGTTCAATGCAACAGAAAGTCAATTCGTTTTCCAATTTATTTTTATGGCAATCATCTGAATACTACGAAAGCGTCTAGGGGTCACACAAATAAAATAAAATAATTTTTTTTTCAATATATAAGATTTCTTTTCAATATATTGAAAATAAATTCAATACATTGGATTTATTTTCAATGTATTGGATTTATTTTCAATATATTGAATATCTTTTCAATATATTGAAAAAAAAAATACAAAAAAGGATTTTTTTTCAATATATTGGCTTTTTCGAATAACAGGAGTTATTCCAACAGGGCGAGGGTAGAAATCGTTTAAACTTTTCTTTTGAATAGGTATAGAGAAAAGAAACCGTGTACACATTGTGCATAAGGAAGAGTTATTTGACTATATCTTCGAAACGGTTCAACGTAGACCCTTCGAAACTGGTACTGCTCGAGTGGTAATAATAAAATACTAGTTCAAACATACTGGGCGTTTCATTTGAAAAAATTGAACTATGGTAATTCCCGTGTCGATGATGCACTATTTATAAAAGAAAACAATTTCGGAAGATGGTCCTAGGTGCTTCCTTTTGGAAACAATTATGAAGAATTGAAATGGTTATTAACAATGGAGAAATTGTACAAGGGAATACATCAAATCGAACAAAGTTTGAGAAACGAATAATTTTTGCGTAGTCGAAATACCCTTCTAATAGTACTAATAATAAAAATAAAAGTAGTACTTCCTCATAAACACTCGAAGATTGTACCCAAAGGCATAACCTACGATGGTAGAGATCAGCTATTATTATTATTGGCCGTGGCGCTCCGGGGCGACTCACTGATTTTTGGTGGCGTATTCACTTTTTAGTCGCAGGAAACCCCAGCACCATTCCAGGTGATATGTGCACACTTCAAGGAAACACCAGACAAATATCTTTCAGAAAACAACTACTTCCCCTTACGGACGTTAAATTATAGCTTACGTACGTCCATTTATGCAACGTTCCTCATTGAAGGACAAAATTAGCACTTGCAATTTTGTCCTTCTTGAGGAACTGTAATAAAACAATGATTAATATCTTTTATTTGGTGGAAATGACTACCTGCATACGCATGTTTCAATGTTATTGTCTCTCATCAGTGCTATAATAGGTCAAATTATGGCTGACAGGATTGCTATCAATTTTGCCACGATAAGGGTTTTTTCTCAATAAACAAGTATAAGTGAAATCCAGCATTACACTGTTGAAAAATCCAATTTAATGAAAAGAAATCCAATATATTGAAAAAAAATCCAATAAATTGGATTTTTTTTTCCAGAAAGTGCTTAGAAATTTCGAATACTGAGCGCTAAGTTCATTCAAATAAGACTGAAAATTTAAAAATGGAACTTCTCTCAGTTTCGATTGTAATACAGAAGAATGATCAATAAAAATGATCCAGGACGACAATATTGATACAGAAATTTTTTAATTGTTGACAAGAAACTCTGAAAAATTATTCAACAACAGACAACAAAAATAGATGAACTACCTATTTTTAGTGAAATCTCATGTCTCTAACATATTTGAAATTCCTAATTACTTATAATTTATTGATATTTTCACAATCCTGTATTTTCACAGTCTGTACCTGGCGTGACAACAACTGTCTATCATATGTTTCTATTTGAAAGGTATTCATTCACATAATGAATAAATTATGGTCTTAAGACGCCAGTGTTGTCATCAGGCAGACACTGGTTCCCAAAATTTCGGCGAATATAAGAAATCAAAGTAAATTTTTCCGATTTTTTTTCTGGAATTGCCAACGACTCTGAGAAAGTATAAACTGGTGGCTGGGTGGTTTAGCGGTCGCTGACATAGATAAGGAATATTCAGCCCGGTGATGTATCACTTCCGATAAACATAACGTCAGCGTTATTCGCCACTTCCGCTATTTTGCTAAGATCGGTATGCAGTATCATGGTACGCGTAACGTGTTTCGTTAACTGATTGCGCTATTGCAGAACATAGCGATCGTAATTTAACTTGACATATATGCCATCCGTTATGACCATGACTGTCCAAGTTTTTAGTTTATTTTTTGTGTTTTCCAATAATTTTCCCCAAAAAAGCGTATTTTTTAGGAATTTTTCATGCCGCTTTTCGCAAGCACTTAGAGAGTACAATTCAAAGTTTAGTTTTTCCGTTGACTTCAATAAGTGACTTTATTTTTAAATAAGGTTCTATATTTCATTCAAGATATGAACAAAACGTGGAAAGAAGAATGTTACGCGATATCAGCAATCCATTGGAATTGACGGAAATTAATTTTCAAAGGAATTTTCGCCTATTGAGAAAGTCAGTGAAGACTTTAGTTGAAGTTTTGGGGCCATTTCAAAGCAAGAAAATCAAAGTGATATGTTGTCTGTTGATTTCTGTAAATTAAAGATTTTGAGTACACTAACATTTTTGCTAATGGATATTACCAGAAAAGATGGACACAATTTGCATTAAGCTGTTGAGCAATCTCGTTTAACAAGAATCATAGCAGAGATAAGGCTACGGAAGCAGCCAGTTTTTCAAACCTGGGATATCCTAGCTCCCTTCAAGATAACCAAGGATTATTTTCATTCATTTATGGTTGATAGTTGGTTGGTTAAGGACTGACGAGCAAGATACCGGATGAACCTTTGAGATTTCCCTTAACACTGAGACCAGCTGGGGTCTATTGTATTGTTCTTTCGTCAGTGGTTCCTGGTTGAACAGGCCTGTGTTTTCACCAGGTTTAGTAGTCTATTTACTAGGTGTTTTGGATTCATGCCTGTTTCTGGGTTGAATCATTTATGAATATAATCTTTTATTAACGAATAACTACTGTTCATCTCAGTAGCAGGTTCACTCACATTTGTAAAACCAGCTATGATACTTGAAAGCAACGAATAGTCAGGATAAATTTCGTAGACTGCATCACGATAGATTCACATTTTCCATTCCGGAATTTTTAAATTTTCGGCAAGACGTTTACGATACGGCGAATGTATAATTCATTGACAGCGGTGACAGCACTCGTCGTATTCACTCTTACATGTCATGCTTTCATATAATATTCCTTCTCTTCGATAACGCAATACTTTCTTCCGATATTACCACTACGGCATAGCGATAACCATTAAAATGCAGATACAGCATACGGACTTTACCGATGTACGTTACGATAGCCGTTATGCACGACCTGGACGAACAATAATGCGGAAACTGATAGATAATAATATGTGGTTCAACTGTGCGCAAGATGTTTTCATTTTGATGTGTTGTTTTTGCACAACACAATCGCGTTATAAACAATTTAAGATTGCAAGATGCGTCGATTTAAGGAAATTCGTCATTTTCAAATTCTATAAACCCAATTTGGAAGTAGATATCAATATCTACAATTTTTATAATTTTGATTTATACCTGAGAGGTGGGAAATCTGTTGAAAATGTCACTGAAAGTTGATCAAAACGCTTCAAAGTACGTCCGAAGCCGCCCGAAGTCGCACTGAGGTTAACTCGAGTTGAGTTCGGGCGACTCGGATGCACTTTGAAGCATTTAGATTAACTTCCAGTGACATTTTCAACACAATTACCACCTCTCAGGTGACAATCCAAAATTCTCAAATTGTAGATATTGATCTTTACTTCCAAATGCAGTTCACAGAATTTGAATAAGATGATTTCCCTTGAATCGGCGCATTATTGTTTATAACACGATTTTGCAAAAACTACACATCGAACAGAAACCATCTTGAGCACAGTTGAACCATTATCTATCAATTTCCGCAATATTGTTTGTCCAGCTTCAGGAATGTGAAAATTATGAATTTTTGAAAAATGGTCTCGTTTTCGAGATTTTCCTGGATTTTCTCCTTGAAAAAAGAACCATTTTGTAGGTTTTATAGTTCTTTACAAAAGTTTTTCTGTCTGTAAAACGATTCCTGCAATATTTTTTTCGAAAAAAAAAACAAAAAAGATGTAATTTATTCCACTATTTCTTGTTTAAAAATTCCACAAAGCGATTTTGCTGGGGCGAAAACCAGGGTTTTCATTTACGAACTATCTCATAAAAAGTAGTATAGGCCATTTCTGTCTTTTATTTCGTGTGAAGACAGCCTCTTGCTTTCATCTAGAGCTGGGCCTATTTGAGCACACTGTTCGGCCCAGGTAGGTCTGGTAGGTACAGTTGTCTTATCCACTGCTAGAAATATATTTCGGCTTATTTCCAGTTTTACAGTATTCATATCTTGGATGAAAGTTGAAAGTTACTATACTCTGTTATTTAATAATGATATTGAATATGATCAAGCATTTAATTATGAGGGATTTTGAAAGGTTTTTATAAGTGTGCGGGTTAATATCATGTTCATTAAAGAACGAGCGTATTCATTATATTTCAAACAGGACTTCAACTTTTGCTTCTGAAAAATCACACAAAAAATGTTTTCTCGTATGGGTAAATATGACGGAACAAAAATCTAGTTATCATTTACTTTTATGGTCCGTGGGATATGCATGTTTATTTTTACCCATATTCGAAATTAAGTATTAAGATATGAGGATGTATTGATATCTAGTTAGCCTAGACCAGTTCCCTGCATAAACAAAATATTGCGTTACCATAGCAACGAACAATAACTTATTAGAAGTGTCAGTGTAAAATTTTACGTCAAAAAAGTAAACCAGAGTTACGCAATAAATTAAAAGAAAAAATGTGTCCACCGAAATTGTGAAAATCGAAAAATTGGAGTATCGAGCCATCATCAAGTACCTGTATTTAAAAGGGTTAAGAGGTAAGCAGATATTCTTAATACCCTTGGTGAGCAATGTTCTTCGTATGCGACCGTCAAAAATTAGACTGCAAGCTTCAAAAGAGGTATATTTTCCATTGAAGATGATGACCGATCGGGAAGGCCAGTTTCTGTGTCAGTCCCCGAAAATATCGATGCAGTTCATGACATGATTTTAACAGACCGTCGAATTTGGCTAAAACGGATATCTAAAGCACTGAATATTTCATACGAACGCGTTCATCATATAGTTCACGTCAATTTGGACATGAGAAAAATAGCTACAAAATGGATCCCCAAATGTTTGAATGTTGACCGAAAGCGTGCAAGGGTAGTAGCATCGCGTTCGATCTGTGCTCGATTTGAAAACGATGTAGACTTCTTAAACCAAATTGTTACAATGGATGAGACTTGTGTACATTTCTACGATCCAGAAACAAAGCAACAATCGATGGAATGGCGACACTCCGGTTTTCCAAGACCTAAGAAGTTTCGTGACCAAAAATCTGCTGGAAAAGTTCTTGCTTCAATTTTTTGGGATTGCCATGGAGTAATCATGATTGATTTTTTGGATAAGGGTAGAACAATAACTGGAGATTCCTATTCGACATTACTGACCACTCTAGGGAAAAAAATTAAAGAGAAAAGACGCGGAAAGCTATCCAAAGGTGTTTTGTTTTTGCAGGACAACGCTCCTGCACACAAATCTCATGTTGCCATGCAAAAAATTCGTGATTTAGGGTTTGAATTACTAGAACACCCCCCTTATTAACCAGACTATCATCTCTTTCCTCAACTGAAAAAAAGTTTAAAAGGTCGTAAATTTTCTTCCAACGAGGAGGTAATAAAAGCTGTGGAGGTCTGGTTTGCAGAGCAAGACTAAACATTTTTTTGAAAGGTCTAGAGACGTTGCAGGTTCGCTGTAATAAATGTATCCAATTGAGAGGAGAATATGTTGGGTAATAAAATATTTTGACATTGAAATTTTGTTTGGTTTTATAGTAGGCTAAGAATTTTTCAATATATCCTCGTATTTGATGAATAGAATTCAATTAAAAAAGTAACAAAGTATTATTTTACACATTTTACAGTGCTTTGGAGACCAGTTCCCATAATTTTCACCAACTTACAGTATTCTATGTTTCTGAATATTTCAAAGTCAGCTAATTCGAAATATGCAATACATTAAGATTATTCGATTTTTATTAAAATTGCTCGATGACTTTTTTAATAATAAATTAACTGTGCAAGCTCTTCACAAAAAATTTGTCGTGTTCATCACTTGGTGAATGATATTGCATATGGAAGATTTTGAGGAATACTGCCTGAATCGATGTCATTCAAACTGAAAATAATGTTGAAAATTCGAAGGAATTTTATTTAATTCTTCTCGAAATGGACAATAGTGTAAAATTTAGAGAACATAGAGAAAGCCAAGGGCGTAGCCAATCTCGACACCAAATACTTGCCATATTTAATCGTGAAGCCGATCTCAACACCAAGCGTTGAGGTTCTAGATAAACTACTAGGCTTTTTCGACACTATCAGGCAGTTACTTTACCTATAAATATGCGTAATTATCTCAGATGGCTATATTTTTAGGTTGAAGACAACAAGAGATTGAATTCTTATTCTAGTTTATGTGCGTATATTCTTACAAGGTGGTAATACAAATATAAAAAAAAATTATGAGGACTTATGTATAGTCTGTTCTAACCAGAACGAACTGACCTCACATAGACATTTGAGTGCGTTTAAATTACACAAGAAATTTTTTATGAGGGGTAATTATTCAGTCTGTTTCACCATCAACACCAGGGCTCTGGATGGAATATCAAAGTCTTATTGTTTGGTCAAGTAATGGTCTAGAATCAGTATCTTGGAAAGAGTGAAATATGTGTATTATATAGCTTTAGCAAGTTGATGGTTATAAATCTATTAGCATGGAATGGAAAACCAAGTTTTTGGGAGAATACAAGAAAAATTTCGAATCAGAGCACGAAAAGAAAGAACTTAGATTTCCAATTTACTAGAAATAGCAATAATTATTCCGGAAACTTCAGTTAATCTTTGGCGTGGAATGAATTCCTCACAAAGTCTGTGGCTGACTCTGGTCTTGTAACTGGTCTGGTCCTGTAACTGTCTTCAAAAATCAAAAAGTTGCATTTGTTGTGTTATTATTATTTACAATGTTATTATTTGCTTGGATAAATTCAGATTTGATTGGAAAAATATAAAGGCGTGCAATACAAGGTCTTATTGAAAACCGTTTTCATCGATATACGAAGGAGTTTTATACGTACATGAATAAAATGCAGACTTTCCAGGAGGTGTTTGCTTTCCGTGTCTATTTTCAACCAAGGATTCAATTCCATCAAACAAAAACCCTTCTTTCAAGTTAGTTTGACTACCTTAATGTGGGGTGTTTGATAAATGTGACATCTATTTTTGTTACTGATGGGGAACTGTACGAGTTCATTCAAACATAATAGTGTTCTTGAGATCTTCTGTCGTAGTAGCGTATCACTTTCGACTGGAAGTATTAATACCTCTAAACAGGCGCTTTTGCAGCAATTAGAAAAATCGATGTTGCATCTGCTTTAATGAGTCTTTCAATGAATTACACATATTTTTAAAAAAGTTCATCATGTACTCAGAAATTATCATCTCTTTATTTAACTGCAAATCTTGATTTATGTTTGTTTCTTGCAAAGTTACGAAGTTATTATTATTATTAGGATTGCTATTTGGAAAACGTTGAGGTGATTCCTGCATTTTGAAGAATGTATGCAATCTAATCGAATAATTATTTCCATGGAAAATGAGAAAATAGATGATAAATACACTGAAGAATAATAAATGTTTCAAAAAGTTTAACGTACAATCATTACAATTATTTATTGGAACGGGAAAAGTGGCTCTGGTATTTTTAGCACCTGTCGTACACGACACAGGAGTAGGATTAGAAAATATACAGACTTCATTGCAGCCATACATTTTTTTCTTCTTCGAACTCATTTTTTCTAATCATTTGTACTCAACATCAATTTCAGCCATTTTGATACTACCTAATACCGATAGCAACTTCTGATCGAAAATTTGTTAACTGAAAATATTTCAAGCATAGTTTCGAAAATTGTTCCAAAATTAAGCATTTCTATTTCGTCAGCTATATAATCAGCTGCGGTTCATGAAGTTTTTATGGTGCAGAAAAGTATTGTACGATGTTTAGCTCATGCTCCAAATGGTACCTCATGCCGCAAATTATTCAAGCACTATGGGATTCTTCCTCTACGAGGACTATATATACTGGAACTTATATATACATAAGCGTCGCGAAATTTTCGTTAAGAATAATTCAATCCATGATCACCATACAAGATCAAAAAACAGCTTTCACATACCGAACGTTCGCCTAACAATGTACCAAAATTCATCCTACATATTAGTACAAAATTACTTCTCCTTGACCTCTGTCCCTATAATATGAATGAGTTTTATGACAATTTTCGATAAACTCGAACTTGAGTTGTCTTTTATCTTTCATGTTGTCCTTGTAATATACATTTTTGTTACACCTGACTTGTCTGATAGCTTCACAGCTCAATAGATGAAATAAAAATTGAATTGAATTGAATTGAATCAGATTCCTGTTGAACATTCAATTGAATACCAATCACAAAAAAGAGCAAGGATTGAAGGATTCTGTACCACGAATAATTTTTCCTAATGTTATTTAGTTCGGTTTAGTTTTACATATCATATAATTGTAAAAATATGATATATTATATCATGAGATTTACGGATGATTCTATATATTGACATTTAGTTTGTGATTACCAGGAACAGAATACAAAAACGATTTTCTCCACGTGCATAGTGCGTAGTAAAAAAGGTGTGGAAAAGGGTAAAATACTATTTATCCTCATTGATTGACAACACAGGCATCCAGTATCCCATTACCACAAACAACTTGAAAATAATGAATTTTACTTATATTGTGTAGGTAGATTATTTTTGATTTTGGGAATATATTGGTCTGATATGCAAATAAAACCTTCAATTAAATCAGTTCATTTTGTAAGTAGTTCCCTTATAGGTGTTAGACGCGAGCGATGCAAAATAATTCAACTGAATTTTTTCAGTAGCTGTATCACCGATAGTTTCAGTAAATTTTACTACAATTTGATAATTTTCAATTTTTTCTACATTTTCATTTATTCTTCCATTTACATGGATCACGCCTTCTCCTACTTTTATCTGATGAAAACTAAATTGTTGGGTGTTGACAAAATGCTCAAAACAAATAATTTGAACCCTGGTATCTTATATTTTTCTCAATATGTAACATCTTCCGCTGAATCAAACTGTTTAAGATCTGTGAATTCTCTTTGGAAATTTGACATGGCGTGAATGGTTTAATTTTCAAAGAGAACAATAGTCTAACAATGTACTGCGTGGAATTATCTCCATAAACCAATTTAGAGATATGAATCGCTTCATCAATAGTATGAATATTACTTTGCTTTGTTCCCTGCTAAATCATGAATTGCTAATGAGAGCCTTCGGCGGGATTTTATCTCCACTTCAAACTTCGAAACTTCAAACTACTCCAAAAAGTATCGTATCTTCCGGCGCGGCGTTCCTTTTTGATCGAGTTTCAGTCTGTTAATTCATTTACATTTCACGAATACCAAAAGGGTTTCGATGCTTCTACTCTCTTTGGAAATGTAATACAGTATTTTGTGGAATATCCGCAGCCATTAGCTGATGATTCTTTCAATGGAGTAAACTCATTTCAGTAAAATCACTATTCTTCCAGCGATACTGTATTCCTCTTACAATAATTATGTTGAATTCAATTGGTAACTGAAAACTAAGAATGTTGAATACAAAAGAACGCATATGAAGGTTTATACATTTTAGTCTGTCATTTAAATTAGGAATTAATAATTACGAAGTTGGTTATTTTCAACTTAACAACTAAGATTTGAGAAATTTTGTCGATGAAAAGTGCAGAACATGGCGTTTTAAAATGCCATCAAATGTTATTGTTGAACAAGGAAACTAAACATTATTTAACAAGGAGAGTCTAATCCCCATAACACAATGGGGACACTAATTGAAAGAGATGAAAGAACATTTGTGACGAAATGTGACGTAGTTGGACATGTCATGGCCGCCGTTTTCTATAGACAGTGACGGACTAGCTCTTGGTATATAAGAGTTACTGCTGACAGTTTTGTTGCTTGGTTCGAGTTCGATTCTGTCCTCATGTCCAAGTACATCACTATGACGCGTTGAAGCTACAAGATTCTGATTGGCTAGAGCTTATTAAACCCTCCTGATAGTTTAGTCTCTTTGATTGTCGAATTTGGCGGAATTGGAATAAAATATAGCTCAGATTTGATGAAATTTCAAGGTTCAATTTTTCTTGTTGACTATTTCATTAAATATGGATTGTGGAGATCAAGACTCTTTGGAAATGATGAGTGCATTCTTGATTCTTGATACAACAACTGTACTCACAGTTGGCATCAAACGTCAAGGTCGTCAAGAACGAATCGGATGAGTTCATAATTCTCAATTGATGAATATTAACAACTTTTTGATTCTGTAATGAAAATTCTTGATTAATAATTCATAATTGTTAGTTTAGTTGAATCTATAAACCCAACTTTAGAGTTAATGAGGTGACAATTAAACAATAAACAGTTTCTACACTTTGAGGAGTAGATTTTGAACTTGCTAAAGAGCTTTTTAAATGCCTGTTTTTTTGCTCCCAATATCAGGGAAATGATAAAATGTGAATGTTCGCTACTTCATTTTATTAATTTTCAGAAAGCTTCAGAGCAAGATAGACTTCACCCTGTGGTGACTTACTTTCAATGAGTCTTAACACACCATACATATATTTATAATTGGTTGTCTAACGTCATCCATAGAAACCTTATCAACATTCCCATGCTAATTTCCATTCATAAACCTCATTTAATGATCAATTCACATTTTACAAGTTGTCACTACAAGGAGAATAATTAAGTTCTGGATGCACCATCAGAATAAATCATAACTTTTCTATTTTCGACTTTTTTCCATTGAAACTGCATACGTTGTGGTCTTGTTTGGTTTTCAGAGTAATTAGCGCTTGAATTTCTGCTAACTAGAAAAGTGTGATATATTGCACCCCTTGCAATTGTCGATCTAAAAAATTAATCCTATCTACTCACTTTGGCATCCAATGTTGTCTTCAAACGAATTTTCGTGAGTGCTTCATATGATGTCTGAGTTCTGGTTATTGAAAAGGTTCATAAGGAGTGTCTTCGAATTATTGTACCTGTTTTAATTTTTAGGGTTAAATGTGATTATAAACCAAATGTTTTGATTGCTTTCGTGTTTAATTTCAATGTTATTTGTCATCTGTCCGATGATATTTCAACTGTCAGCTGTTTAACTGTTTCATATTATCAGTGTAGCCAACTTAGCTTTTGGGATGTCTGATCAGAGACAACCAAACACATCATTACTTTTAAGCTGGTCAGATTGGTCGGTTATGCATGGAACTGCAAGTATTGAAATATCTCAATGTTGGTACCCTAACTTCCTGGATGAAAAAATCTTCAAGGTGGATTTCGTTTCCGACTGAAAGACGAAGAATCAGATAGTAGTATTGGTGAAAGCTACAGGTGTGTAGCCATACAGCGGTTCCTGGTTTTGTTCGGCTGTCGAATCCTGAATTTGTAAAGTGACCCTTCAAGGATATTTCGTTCTACTCATCTCACCATCAACTCCAAAGTCTTGGACAGTTATGACAATTTGGATTTTGAAAACTTTGTACCACGCCTACACTTTTTTTTTCAACATAAAACCCTTCACAGAAGATGAGTATTCCAACTTTTCCTTTAATCGTTTTCATGCTAGCGACTGTTTAGAACAGTTATTTACTGAAAAATATTTATAGGGTTTTGTACCTGGAGGAATTTAACCCAGGGAATTTTCACGCTTCCTTTTATGGTTGGGTATCTTCCAAGCTTTGGTTAAGCCCCACGTCTTTCTGTTGAGAATATTGATGTTATTTTGGCATCAGTATAGCTCATTTTCCCGAAATGTAGGTTGCCTGGTTTTGCCTGATGAAATGCTGATTGCTGTCATATAAGATGAAGCCTTTTTCATTGATAGTCTTCGTAGACTCCCTTCCCTCATCACTCCAATCCTGGTTGGCTTAGGATCTAGTCCAAAATCTTCACGTTGATGTCACCAGAGGAACAGGTTTCACTTACAATTTTTATATAGGATGAAAATCCTACCATTTCAATTTTAATTAATTTTTTATTATTCAATGTTGATATTATCTCTGGTTGAAGTTTATATCTTTCAACGACGATCTGGAATCCACCACATAGTATTATGTGCTGGAAAAATTTATTTCCTAATAAATTCTTACATATAATGAATTTAACCTCATATATGCAACAGATATCGAATATTGAATATTCTTAGAATCACAGTCTTATTTATGAAAAACTGTTACTCTGTCTAGTGAAGATTTATTCATATTAAATGTTTGTGTGTTCACTTGTTTTATTTATTGATTAACACTCTTCAACTTGACAACATCGTATGGTAAAGTCTCTTATAGTTTTGGGTATAACATCTAATTGTCATTATTCGGTTGCTCAACAGTGGAGTCGGAGGTGAGTATTTTATATATAAAATATTATAAAAGGGGCGCCAAGTAGTTTCCCTAATTATACCACCCTCTCTAGGAAATAAAACACCTTAAATTACTAAACAATTCACTTTCCAGTCTCAGCAGAGTTTTCACAAGATTGTTGCCCCAAATATAGTAGCATGGGGTAAATGTGGTTGTACAAAACCTGATAATAATAAATAATACACTCTCGAGAGTACTGCCTCACAATCAAACTGAAATTCCCAACTTAAGACTACAATGCCAACCCACTTCAAATTTGATTGTAAAGTCCGTCACAAACCTCAAAAATTCTAACTATGTTTTGTATGACTTTTAGAACGGCGCTTGAGAAATACACCAAATTGAGAAATAGGGTATCAGTCCAATAATAACTTTTTTTTTTTGAGTAAACTATGATCAAGTTTTTCTCACGTAGGTACATAAAGGGAGGCCGTGATCGCAAGAAATATAAGTGTATTATAAAAACACCATAAAAGAACTGCCACTAAGTGGTACTTATCGCTTCGTTGATTTCCAAACTTTCCAGTTGTCTTTTTTTACTTATTTTACTTCCAGAATTTTGTGCCAGCTCTTTAGTGGGTGTGCTATTCCCTTTCGTATAACTTTCTGGTTTTCCACCAACCTAGGTCTTGTCACAATTGAATCCCAGGCTTAAAACGCCTGAAATATGTCACCTTCGTACCAGTAAGAACCATTAAACAGCTGAGAAAACACCTTCAGTGAGAAAACCCAATGCAATCTGAAGGCGTTTCCTAGAAATGTTTCCAAATAGTTGATCCAGAATATGCTTACAGATGATGGCCAAATTTAACAAATATCCCCCAGCACATCATCTCTCAGTGTGATACAACGAAAAAGCCGTTTAAAACAAATTTTTTTTCGAAGTTTCGGTGATCACAATATATTTGAAATTCGCCTACAGTTCTCACTGCCGTGGCCGTATCGATCAGGAACCTACCGATGCCTTTCTCTATTTGAGCAAAAACTACGTTTGTATTAAAAACGTTTCCATAGTCGCCGATGCGAATATTTTACATTATGGAAAAGTTTTCATGATACCAATAGTAATTAATATAAGAATATAAAAAACAAATGCTATACCGAGTATTTTTGACTTAGCCTAATCAAAATCGAATCCCACTAATTCTATTTCAAGGAGAATATGGAAATGGAACGATGAAATATACCGTGCGAACCAAAATCATATAATTTAAATTCGTAATAACTCCTTGACATAGACATATTAAAAGTTACTGTGGCGCCTCCTCTTATTTTTGTGACCATTCTGTTACTGTTCAATGATACATAATTCTGTTTTATAAAGTATAGACGAACCCATAGTGCCTACAGACGAAGAGCTGCCGTCTGCATTGCTCCTTTTTATTAAACTGGGTTGCTAGGTATAGAGGAACAACTAAAAAGAAAAAGTCTCAGTTCACTGATTTTCAAGATAATATTTCTCTTTATTAGATCCATTATCATGTAACTTAAATTCAATACGAAAATACCATATTTTCGACCACCAAGTGAATGTTTGGTTATTACGTAATTTTGTCGTAGCGTAAAATGGACACCGATCTTTTGGAAAACCTAGGAGAGAGAGAGAGATAGAGAGAGGAAGAATTGTTTTAACAAATATTTTTGAATATCCACTTCATTTGCTAAAGGAACGTTATACGCAGTCAAGGAAGTAGTTTTTTTCTGTCATATACTTGCCTGATAATTTCCACTTTATGGAAATGTTTGGCAAGAAGATTATATCGACATCGTCGAATTTATTCGTATCAGGTATAGGAATAAAGGAAACTGTAATTCAGCAGTCATAACTATCACCTTGGCAATATCAGAAAAAAGCATTTCTTTACTATTGCCTGTACTGATTTGTATGTGTTACAAATTGAAAAATGTCTGTTCGATACCAATCTGTAATACAAAAACTTTGTCTAGGATGAGTCACAATACCACTAAAAACTAGATATATTAAACATAATACTCGATATAAGTTTCTTGTCTATATTCATGGTGTAATAAATAACTGCAAATATAATTAAAAATGGTTCGATTTCATGCCTATGGTCTCAATAACGACTTTTACAAAAAGCGTGCCTAGGATTAGTGGCAATTGAAACTGTGAAACCCAGATTTTATTTACAGAGGCGGACCAAATAATTTTATCCAGGTAGGAATAATATGTAGAACAAAATCAATAACGTACTTTCAGTGATTTTTGAGACCATAATCTGAATTAATTCAAAATAATATTTCAATTTCAGTAAGTAGGCATCAACTTCATTATTCCTATAATATGATCCTACCTTTTATACCAAGTTTTCATACTAAAAATTCTCTTAAAAATTATAATGTGACCTCATATAAAAGAGATACCTTACCTTGAAATGGCTCTTGCAAAGATTTAATGTATTTTTATTACTCCTTTTTTTTATTTGGTGTTTTGGCATCGACTGCTATGGTCATTAGCCATGTGTTATGGGTAGGCCTTGTATCTAACTCCATACGCCACCTTAGGGAGCAGCACTGGTAATTGGAACGCAACAGTTAATCGTGCAGAACTCGCTCCAGTCGAGCAACGAGATTTTAATAATTTAATCTGTCAAATTAAAATAAAAAATCCCAGCCGCAACTGGGGCTCGAACTCCGGATCTTTCGACTCTCTCTAACCATTGCGCCACGCCCCGACATATTTTCATTACTTTTGGTTATTTCCATATGAAAAAATTATTTGCGATATCGAGTGATGTTGGGTGATGAGATCGTCAGATAAGAACAATGCTAGAATTTCACACTGGGTGATCAATAATTCGTACACTGTAATAATAAAGGAAAACATTTTTTCAATGACCACAAAGTGAAATCATTCGGTTTGGTAATTTGGTTCCCATATGCGGTGGAATTTCATAAAGAAATATTTTTTCCACTGATAGATCTTATCATTTCGTACCAAAAGTAGGCTTTTTAAGGGCGGGTTGTACAAAACAAGTTCAGCTTATTTGAGTTATGTTGCTAAGGAACTAAAAATTTCATTGTCTAATCTCTAGCAACTAAACCGAGCTTAGCTAAACTGATGGTGAACCTGCTTTGTACAACTCGCCCTAAGTATTTGTACTGAACCGGAAAGAAGTCAAAGTTGATAAAAGTAATTTATTTGACCAAGATAATTTCAAACAATGAAACCTATTTTTTTTTTCAACTTCTTTGTAATAAAAAAAAAATATATTTCAGTCGTACAATGAATAACTTTTTGGGACTTACTTGTTTGTACTAGTAAAACAAATACATATTCGTATTCAGGGACATTTCTTAAGATATGTTAATCTGGACAAATGAAACCAACTATATAAGAGACGGAACTGTCAACAGGAGGAATGTCCACAGAAGGATATTTATGAGTGATTGGTTGTTGTGTTTGAAAACAGGAGGCTCGTTTTAGTGGAGCAGGTGTTGATTCTTCTTCCAAAACAATTCTGGCATATTTTGCAGCTCTATGTTGAATAGTTCTAGGTGTATTCTATAGGAAAAACTGCATATTCCACGATGAATGCCAGCAGCATGTGTGTGGTCACATATTCGTCAAGTGAATAAAGCGGCAAAAATTAGCTAATTTTGCCATTTCTCTTCTCTGCTGTCTCAGAACGCATAAAGATATTCAAATCGTCTCTGCTAGAGCAGGAAAAATATCTGTTCCCATTCCAGCGGTTTCCCAAAACTCCTTTACATTCTCTAATGTTCTTTGATCAAGCCCAGCTATGTACAACGGGTCGAAGAAAGCCCTAATTCTGCTGAAAAAGTAGGTTGAGCAGCATGTAATAAGTAGTGGCAGGCAACTTTCGCTATGTACGAATTGTTGTACGAAACAGAAAGATTAGCTATTTCATCCAAAAATGGTTCCATATGTCAAACGGTGTCTGCACCTGTGGCAGCTCTTAATATACAAGAAAGATTGAAAACTGAAGTAATGTCGGGCAGGTGCTCTATCCATTTTGTCGAGTTCAACTTGACAACGCTAAAGATAAGTAGGTTTTAAAGCTATAATGATGATTTTTCATTTTTACAAATTATGACTTTTTCTGTATCGTCCCAAGTGCGTTACTTGGACTCAAAATTCACACAAACAATATTGAGTGGAAGAGTACCAAATAGTCCAATTCCTGATGATTTAAAGGATTTTTTTATTTCTCAAATCGGATCAGAATTCCCTTATTAGGGAGTTTGGCAGCTGTCAGTCATGAATGTGTTGGGCACTAAAGAAAAGTGAAGCAGCTTTAGAAAAAATCAATTATTCATTAATAATACACTAACTTGGTACTTATGGCAGAAAAAAGTCGTTGAATGTTGTTTGAAAACTCAACATTAAAAATGGTTTTCTCTTATCTTTCAATTTTCGGTGGTGGTATGCAAGTGCCTATCTCGCACTCTCCCACTTTTCACTAGCGCACTTGCCCTGCGCCCTTCTTTTCTTGGGGTAAGAGCACAGTATGGCAAAATTTCGAATCAAATAAATTTCAGTTATATTCTAACTTAAAAAGTATCCAAATAACAACAAACAAGATTGGATAACGGTGAATTGTGGCAGATAAACATAGATTAGCTGATTTTCCCCATAGCATGATGGGAGAGTTTAAGTCACATTTGGAACCGTCCCTACCGAAGTGATCTACACTGAATCACCCTTCTGGACAGGTATTGAAGGATATGTAGTTGGGAGCAGAACCTACTCCTATTTCTGGTACAGATAGGTCAAGCTAGTGTTTGTATGAAGTAGGCAAACATTACATACATTTTGATACACATTTTCAAATTTCCTTTTGGTGATTCAACGACGGTACATAAAGTTATTACGAAAATAGCATTTTCCTTGAAGCAAAAGCAAAATCTACCAATATTTCCCCCCAGCTAAAGTCTACCGAATAGAGCCGCTTCCCTAACCCGCACGGAGCTTAAGAAGACATAAAAAAGCGATTCAGCGAGCAACACCATCCTTCAGAATGGGTGTTGATCGCTCTCCGAAACTTGATAATGACAATGGCGCGCCTCTGTCTAGACTGAAACAACACGGAATAAAATGCCAAAGCATGACTCAGTATTAATGACTTCAGCGTGTTAGTAACATATGGGCTCCTTGACAAAATTTAATATTCAATAGACGCCGCAGAGTATTATAAACTGCAAATATTGGACTTCCTGTTAGCAGTGATTCGGTGAACAGGAACGTCTTCTCAATACACATTGCACGTTTTCCATACCTATTTGATTTTTTTTTACTAATCTTTCTGTAGACTGTAGGGTTGCTCTTGAGTATTTAAACAATGGATGAGAAAGGATAATTTTGAACAAATACAAAGGACCACGCACATTTCTTATCGGAAATGACTATCCGTTAATTTTAGTAAATTTTTGATATGTTGTTGTAGTCCTTGATGTGCTAGTTAGTCCAAGTGTCCTTGGCCACAAAGCTCAAAAATGGACAGTTTTCGAGATATGCAGATTTGAAATAGGATTTTTTTCATTTCTTGCCATATTTGCTCATCAATTGGAGAGCTTACATATCTGTTACTATGAGATTGTTTCTGATCATATGAATATAGATATTATTTTTTTATATGTCTAAACTTTGAATGCCACTCCATAAAAAAAATATAACAATTTCACATTACCACATATCATCTGGAAAGTATATTATCAAAGATGCAGCGCGGTTTTTCCACTGATTCGTTTGGTTATGAGATGCTATTAACAATTTTTTTTTCTATTGGTGCCCCATTTCACCTAATTCAGCACGCCTCAGAATGTTTAAATCGAACTTTCAAAAACGCGCGTTTTTTAAAGTAACTAAGGCAACATCAACAACTCGAGAAACGTGAAGACGTCTGAAAGACAATTCTTTGATTATTGATCTGACAGAGGAGTACCCACCTTGTAACGTCAAATAAAATATCACTAACAAATGCAAGACAGCACAACTTGTTCATTTATATCTGGTTAACTTTTCCATCCATTTGATGAACTTGCCATATTCTTTTTTATACGAATCATTAGATTTTTGCGAGTATTTATGATTTCAAAGTTTACCAACAAAAAAAAATCGCGTGAAGTATTCGTGGATAACTGGTCTTTCAAACACTTGTTCTATTTCGAGCACTCCGGCTGCGCCGTCGTGCTCGAAAAATCGTGCGTGTTTGAAAGACCTTCTTATCCACTTATACTTTAATATACTATTTTCTAGGATCGTGCAAAAGATTTAACTCACTATATGCAGTATCAACAGTCTTACTTTCATATATTTATAGTTATCCATGGACATCAGCGTTTGACAGTGACAATTTTTAGAATTGAAATATCAATTCCACCTATAGAAATAAAATAAACACTCGAACGCCAATTAGTTCAGAATAACGTGGTCCCCTACGGCAGATACACCAACCCATGAGTTTGCGCAATAGAGCGCAAGTGTCGCCACGGACGGTCTTAGGATGTGTGACTTCCTGTAACTGAATCTGATATAAGTTGTCGGTAATATCATTTGCACTATAATAGAGTTTTCCTTTAATGATATATACAGAAAAACAATAATAGACTTTTTGAAAATAGAAATATTGAGTTTAGGTCTTCTATTATGTGCTTTCTCGCAACCAAGCAGGGAGAAATTATTGTGATCGTCGAAAAATTCAAATTTGATATTGTGATGAGAATTTATTCTATTTTACTTAGTCTGTAAATCAGAAAAAAACTCAATTTGTATCCATCGGCCTCACGCCTAAACCGTTGAGCCTATTATACTCGAAGTCCATATCAGAGAGTGAGGAAACACTTTCTTATCTTAAGGTAGGCATATTTTTAATTTTTGAAAATCTAAATATTGAAGGTGGATTTCAAGAATATTTTAGTAATTTGGGTATAGTTGCCTTTGTGTACAAGTGATTACGAATGCTTTTGTTATGAATGATGTGAGTTAAATCAATTAGGAACCCAATGTATGTGGTGATTTTGAATCATATCTATATCATGTGATGAGATAATCCACTTCTACAAATTGATTGATTAATTAATTAGTTATCAATGCGAAAAAGTATGTAATAATAACAATGAAGGCTTTTATTGACAAGACATTACAAATTTTCTTTACATGAGTGCAAACTACTTGTTGATACAAGTGTTTGCTCTTCCACCATTTTTGTTCAAAAACAGAAATGTCCACGATTGGAAATATAAAATTGGGAAAAAATCTGTCAAATATGGTTGGGTAAAAAACTACAGTTTTGCATTCGGCCAGAGGTTCTCATTTATCATTGTAAACGTTGTTTAATCGAATTAAATTCAAATGGCACTTTTTTGTAATGAGAAAGAAGTAGATTATCGAATGTTGAGAAAAATAAATACAAAATGTCAAAATTTCAAATTGTCAAATGATACAGGATATTCGTTTCACTCTGTTTCAAATAACAGGAAATGGTAGAATTGGAGGAAAATTGACTATAATAATTCTCAACACATTTTATTTTGCAATATAACAAACTTATTTTATGGATACAAATAAGTTTCTACCATGGCACCATGTAGCTTTTCCAGTTATACAGCTTACTATAGTTCATCTACCTAATCTAACCTTAAACTTTGAACTGTTTAGATCATTATGGAACAGATGGTTTCCTCAAATTCAGACATGGAATAGCATCGGGTCTCAATCTGAGTTTATTATTCACTAAAATCCTATCTTCCACCCTGAAGTGCACATCACACCCACACAGGGACTTTGGTCTCGTTGGTATATAATATCTATTATTTTCATATCGATATACTCTTACTGTTAAATCTTCAGTAAGAAAATGTCGTTCTTATTATTCCCTCAGAATGTTCATACTATACTTTATACGACTTCTGACATATAAATACTTTTTACAACGCAAAGAAATAAAAAAAATTTAGTCTGAAATGAAATTTCGGTATTAATTCAATTTATTCAGTCATTAGAAATCTTGAATTGAAATAGCTTCAATAATTTTTCAGCACTCTTAACATGTTTCTCTTCCATATGATATACATCAAATATTAAGGATTATGTGAAAATATTGAGTTCCATAGTTTGTTAGCAATATTGTTCTTGGGAAAACCACGTTAGGTCCATTGCCAAAAATGCTACCCAATTACTTGGTTTTCTGTTTTGTGTCAAGAGCTATTTTACTTCCCATTACGACCTATATCTAAGGTACAGATCCGACCTGTCCTTCAATACTGTTTCCATATACCTAAAATACAATGAACCAGTTAGGCCGCAATTATACTTCCTGGCGACAGGTTTCAAGTTGTAGGCGACAGGTTGCAGAAGTTGGGTGTTAATGTCTTTATACTTTATATAGGGTGCAAAGGAGCAAATTGAAATAGTATGTACTGATAATGTCGTTCAAAACACGTTGTTCGCTTTTGTTATTAAAAAGTGAAGATGAAGAAGAAATTTACAGAAGAAGACGAATAAGGAAGATTAGTGTTCACCCTGTACACGAAGTACGTCGTTGATATGGCAAATTTCATCACCTGTTCGGAAATCTGAGGAACCATCCTGAAAGGTTCTTTGAATTTATGCGGATGTCTGTAGGAACAGTTGACTTTATTTTAACAAATGTAGCTACTTCGAAAAAAAAAAACCTGTAAGATGCCAATCATTCTTGAAGAGAGGTTCTATGTGACTGTGGTGGCCATGCTGGTAGAGCGTTCGCCTCTCAAGCGAAGGGCCGAGGGTTCCGTGCAAAGCATCACACGTTAAAAGGTAAGGGTTGCGTCTTTCATAGCTCGCACAAGTATCTAAAATACTTCTGAGGGTTGCGCTTAGGGTTACAATCGGTTGACAGAAAAATTATAACAACAGTAAGATAGGTAACCTATTCAGTTCCAAAGATTGCAGGTCTTGTCTGCGCGTCACTTATTAAGATCTCGCGATCTTCTTCTGATACTGCATGATTCGCCACATTAATAATTACAAATAATTGTTACTTGCGCGCACTGAAGAATACAAAACGGTACTGCGATTAATAGTGCCAGAGGGGTGCCAAGAAATCTGTCGCATTTTGGAGATGCGGGTGGCAGTCGGCGACATTGCCGTGTCGTCTCCTGCCTCCTGTGTTAAGTATAAACGGTAATGTAGAATATAATGCAAAACAGAAACAAATGACATCGCCTGTCGCCTACCACCCGACATCTGTCGCCTGGAAGTATAATTGCGGCTTTAGATTCTGTCAAAAAAGAGCAATAAATCTCGTCGGTGATGCCTTGCTCACAAACTCGCTTATTTATTTGCCCTGCTCAAACTTGAACATTTAAGGTCTATTCTACTTTTCCATTCAAGAATGGACCAATAATAATTCAGCCTTTCTCAAATTTCCCATACATAAAACATACAGAATCCACCAGCCCGCTACGATTTCACATGCTGCAATATTCTTTCACTTCAGATTGAAGTCAGTCCCAATCGAAATCCTTTCTGTGGTTCCTATAGAATAGCTATGAGCCTACTTCCTCAGTAGGAATATTTGACAAAGAGAACTTGATATCAATTGCAGCAGGACTGGTATGAGTATTTGCCAGGTGTAGGCAGTCGTAGGGGTCTAGTGGCTCATTTTTTGCTCGATGCTTGCCGACGAAACTCTTAAAGTAAGGGACATTTGCGAATGACTGGATTATCAATAATCTATTTTCATTTCACGATTTTGTCAAATTAGCATATTTTCTGAGACTATTGTCTCCAGGAGGAGGCTAGCATTCTTCGAAACCGCAAAAATTATTTTTCTTAAAATGTTCAAGCAGTATGTGACGCTTCACTTAATTCACATAATATAGTTTGTGGGTGGCCAGGTTCCAGTCATGACTCCACTATGCTCAACAATCATCTTTATCTGTTTCATTTGATTATATGAAATTCGTGGAAGTCATTATTGCTGCCCCAGAAAAAAGTTTTCAATTACTTCTTCATCACAACATTCCTCATGAATAGTACAGCCACATTGAAAGGATGGTCTTTTTGTGTTTTTACCCCTCATGTTATAATTGTTTACGAATTGTTTACGAGTTCACCTCTGAAAATTATTTTTTTCCTGCAAAGGACACTATTGAATATTATTGAAAATTACTACCATATTGTAGTGAATGTTATATACCTACTTTTTTATGTTTTGTTTTGTGGAGTTTTCTTTGTTAGGGCCAATTTATGCAACATACATTATCATAGTCATAATCACTATCACAGTCCTAGTCTTATCGACCAAAAGCCACCAATATGAAACCCTCCCCCCCTCCGTGGAAATTTATGACTTATACTTTTTTTGTTGGTAGTACCTACCGGATGAAGAATTGAATTGTTTGCCTCTCTTAAATTACAGCATATTCCGGAAAATAAAGAAAAACTGAAGAATAAAAAAAAATTGTTTTGTTTAAGTTTAATTTTACAAAAGGGTAGGTACATTAGTTACCATGTTTTTTTATGAACTTATTTGGTGTTCATTTTAGGTCTAATAATAAAAAAAAATTAAAAAATCTCAACAGCATATGATTTTATAATATCTTTTATCTTTTTCTTCATCCTCGTGTATTATGTCGTTTAAGTTTTGTACTTCTGGTTCATCTTCATCTTCAAATTCGTCTGGCTCGAAGGTTTCTGGAACGTCAAGCAGTTTGAGTGGCAACGGATCTCCTTTAATCCAATCGAATTTGAGTTCACCATTTTCCAATTTCCACCCATGTCCCACTGGAGTTGGTGTGGAGGGTTTAGCTACATGTGCGTTATTCCATAAGCAACATTGGTAGTTGATACGTTTTATGTGGTTTTCTAGTGACGTTTTGCATGGAGGAATTAGACTTAAATCCATACCTTGATTGTTGGGCAGAGAAAATGCAGTTGTGGGAGAATACTTTTGTATTTAAAATTATTATTATTTATTTTTCCGGTATATGCTGTAATTCGCAAGTGGCAAACACCTAAAATCTTGAAGTACATGTCAAAACAAACAAAACATGTATGTGTCGAAAATTCCCAAGGGGGGTGGGGAGGGGGGGTATACAACAGCATCCGCTCTTTGTCTTAAGAAATTTTAATATTTATGCCTCACAGTTCGAAGATAAAAACTTGACAGATGACAACACTGTCATAAGTGTCTTTTTATCCCAAAGCAAGGGACGCTTTTCAATCATTTCAAAAAGAGTGTACCCTCTTCCTGGCTCGTGTTTTTCCGAAACACAATGAACAATAACAAATATAACAAGGATAACAAGTCAAAACAAATAATTATTTATGACATTTGTCAAAAAGGTATCGACGCGAATGCGCGTTGTGCACGTCGTCCGAATCATAAGCATAAGAATTGAAAATTGCCAAGTTTGAAGGTCAAATTCTTATGATTAAGATTGATACTGAACAAAGTGCATAATTGCTCATACTGAAATGTACAGTTTTAATTTAATTTTATGATTAAGACAGTGACAGTGATTAGGACTATGATAATTACAATGATGCATAAATTAACCCTTACATGGCTCTGTGTCATTTCTTATACTCTGTAATGTTGAACGAAGAAATAAATCATCTACCTATCAATCTAACCATCCATTTGGATATAGGAACCGATAACTATTATTAAATAATAAAGTTTTCGAATATTACCTCGAACTTTATGCGTCCTAGTGGTACTTCTCAAGGACCACCTATGAAACTTGCATATGAGTTTTTCTTCGATCAACTTGAGAATATGACCCTTCAATTTGATAACCTCATCGAGGAAATACTTTCCGATATTGAATCTGATTTGGGAGAATACACTCAAGTGACTTGTCCCATAATAATGAAGGTCTAACACCAATATATGGATGGAGTATATAAGGCAGATATGCTCAAATCGATTTATGAGCCAAAAGTCAAGCAATGTCTCAAACAGACTAGATGGACTTACTTAACTTAATTAACTTGAGAACATGACCCCTGAATTTGATAACCTCAGTGAGGAAATACCATCCGATTTTGAATCTGATTTGGAAGACTACACAGATTCTCATTGTCACTCAATTGATTTAGGAAATACTTTCCATTATTGAATCTGATTTGGGAGACCACACAGATTATCATTGTCACTCAATCATGACATGTTCCAAAATAATAAAGGTTTAGCACCAATATCTGGACGGAGTAAATAAGGCTGATATTCTCAAATCAATTTATGAACCTAAAGTCAAGCAATATCTCAAGCATACTAGATGGACTTTCGATTAACTTGAGAATATGACCCTTGAATTTGATAACCTCAGTACCGACATTGAATCTGATATTTGGAAGACTACACATATTCTCATTGTCACTCAAAAGTGACATGTCCCAAAATAATGGAGGACTACAACCAGTATATGGGCAGTGTATATAAGGCTGATATGCTCAAATCGATTAATGAACTGTATCGGAAGTGTAAATAATGGTGGTACTGGATTAAATTAAACTTTTTGGATTTGACCATAGTGAATTCAATCATAATATTCAAAACTAGGCAACAAGGGACGGCTATGAACCTGAAGGATTTCAAAATTGAGGTTGCTGATGGCTTGGGAGGGGCAAATCATATGCTTCACTCCATATGGGGTCAGGTAGCCGAGTGGTTAAATCGACATGTTTCAATCACTTTGGTTGCCAGTCGGCGGTGGTTCAAACCATGGCGACTGCAGACAATTTTCTGTTTTCTGATGGCTGAGAAAGTGCTAGGAATCGCACGTAAAAAGGTAAGACCTCGTTAATCCTTGGCTCGCACAAGTTTCGACTTCTGAGGGCTGCCGTTCGTAAGGGGACGACACCTGGTTAACGGAAAAAACAATTTTAACAACAATTTTTTTTAACTCCACCATCAAATGACGATGCCACATCTGCAGCACTAAAAGTAATCTGAGACGCACAATGTGGAGCTCTGCAACTCATAAGGTGGACTTATGTCTTCAAGAAAACCGAAATTGTTTGTCTATTTCATTCAAATAATTGAAACCCATCTGGCCTGATGGTACCCCATGTGGACCACCATTTTTTGTATTCTTTCAATAACAATTATTTGATACAATATTGTTTTTCCTTATTATAAAGGTCTATTGAGTATAATTAAAAAAAAAAATTTAGTTTTTCAGTTCAATTAAATCCGGGCTCAGAGGAGAAAACAAAAAATCTTAAATATGAATTGATGTGATGATATATTTGCAAATAAGGATACTTCTTGAATAAAGATCTGCTGTTCTGGAAATATCTAGTGAAAATTAACAAAGTTGAACAACAAATATATAAAAATGTGATCAACTTCCCGAAAGACGGAAAATTGGCGATTCAGTTTGATAATAAAAAATGTATTTCGAACTTGAGTTCGTATAATAAAAATATGAATTGACACAATCGATTGAGACGTGATATAAATAAGTTTCCCTTGAAAAAAGAACCCTTATATTCACGAGAAATCAATACGGAATGGGGTCGCCGTATTGGCAAGTCGGCATGTGGCAGGTGTGTATAATCAATACGTATCGTCGCACCCCCAACTAGACCAACATTTCAGTTCAGTGACATTGGTAAATTTTGAATGAGTATTGGTCTGCCTTCGTTCGTATGAATATCGAAGTAATATACTATTAATAGTAGTACAAACTATGTCAACGAATTCTATTGTGCATAATAAATTTGGAAATAATCTTAGAAACATTTTAGAGCCAATAGTGTGTAAGAGTACACTGCTATATGACTGTAGAATGGAGTTTGCATTGCATGCTAGAACATTACATTTTAGCTTTTACTTAAACATTTGTATCATCTTAATAGCATGTCATAATAGACCGGGGGATAGTGACAGATTTCGGGACACGATTTTACTCAGTATGCGTTTTGTACGACAGTATTGTCCGTATATCCTCATGATAATAATGCATGAATCAAAGAGTCGTCGTAGGTTCTTCATATTAAAATATAATGATAATAATTTCAATTATTATTATTCGGGTACGATTTGAATCAGACTGCCATGTGTTTCGTGATGCAATAATAAAACTAAAATACTCGAAAAACGATTGGCAGGCCGTTAGGTTGAGTCCGAATGGCTGGTATGGTCACGTGAAATTGTATTTGGAAAAAGGAATTCTCCGCCCATCCTGATGGTATGCCAATGGTTTTTCGAGTATTTTACGTCTATTACTTTATTATAAAACACATGGCAACCTGATTGGAATCGTACCGAAACACATAATTTTTCGAAAATAATATTATTATTTTTCAATATGAAGAACCTACGACGACTCTTTGATTCATGGCATTGGCCAGAAGAGTTACAGAGCTTCTCCTGAAACAGTGACCTGTGTAGGTCTTATACATGTCTTTTCCCAGACATTTTGCAATCAAGCTGGGAATTACTCCTATTTCATTTGTACCCACTTGTTGGTTAATACATTTTTCTCTCGGATATTTCAAAGATAATCTGTTACTTTTTGTATGAGGTGGCCGTAGTGCTCTATATTTGCGGTATACCTCAATAAAATCAGAATTTGAAACAGTATACGTTCTGCGCAATAGGTCTTCGTATCAGATATTTTAACAATCAATATAGATCCTGCATCTTCAAAGGCATCAATAGATATATGTAATAATTCTTCACGGCGACAGGCACCGCTGTTCAAAATTAGGACAACCTACAAATAAAATATATTGAAATTACTACTAACTTACAGAATTATGATTATATCTGTATCTTATAAAGTAAATTTGTTTCGTTACTTGCATCTTGAATGAATTTTTTGATATCATCCCTTGATAAAACTTCAGGTTTCTTTCCTCGATATCCGACGCTTTTGTTCTTAATGAGCGGGACCAATTTTGAAAACTTCCGTATATCAATATTTTAACATTCAATGTACTTTTCAACATTGAGTTGACACTCCATACGTAGGAGGTTTCATAATATTTTATTTTTCCTGAAAATAGCATATGAGCACATTATCAGAAACCTTTTTTACATGTTTCTTGTCGCACCATTCACGAAATTGGTCATATATTTTGTCATATATTGACTTGGATTTGGCCGGTAACATACGAGGATGTATTGATATCTAGTTAGCCTAGACCAGTTCCCTGCATAAACAAAATTATTGCGTTGCCACAGCAACGAACAATAACTTATTAGAAGTGACAGTGTGAAGTTTGACGTCAACAAAGTAAACCAGAGTTACGCAATAAATTAAACGAAAAAATATGTACACCGAAATTGTGAAAATCGAAAAATTGGAGTATCAAGTACCTGTATTTAAAAGGGTTGAGAGGTAAGCAGATTCACGAAGATATGCTTAATACCCTTGGTGATCAATGTCCTTCGTATGCGACCGTGCAAAATTGGACTGTAAGCTTCAAAAGAGGTAAATTTTCCATTGAAGATGATGACCGATCGGGAAGGCCAGTTTCTGTGTCAGTCCCCGAAAATATCGATGCAGTTCATGACATGATTTTAACAGACCGTCTAATTAGGCTAAAACGGATATCTGAAGCACCGAATATTTCATACGAATGCGATCATCATATAGTTCACGTCAATTTGGACATGAGAACATTTGCAGCAAAATGGATCCCCAAATGTTTGAATGTTGACCAAACGGGTGCAAGGGTAGTAGCATCGCGTTCGATCTGTGCTCGATTTGAAAACGATATAGACTCCTTAAACCGAATTATTACTATGGATGAGACTTGGGTACATTTCTACGATCCAGAAACAAAGCAACAATCGATGGAATGGCGACACTCCGGTTCTCCAAGACCTAAGAAGTTTCGTGTCCAAAAATCTGCAGGAAAAGTTCATGCTTCAGTTTTTTGGGATTGCCATGGAGTATTCATGATTGATTTTTTGGATAAGGGTAGAACAATAACTGGATATTACTCTTCGACATTACTGACTACTCTACGGGAAAAAATTTAAGAGAAAAGACGCGGAAAGCTATCCAAAGGTGTTTTGTTTTTGCATGACAACGCCCCTGCAAAAAATTCGTGATTTAGGGTTTGAATTTCTAGAACACCCCCCTTATTCACTAGATTTGGCTCCGTCCGACTATCATTTCTTTCCTCAAATGAAAAAAAAATTTAAAGGTCGTAAATTTTCTTCCATTGAGGAGGTAATAAAAGCTGTGGAGGTCTGGTTTGCAGAGCAAGAAGAAACATTTTTTTTGAAAGGTCTAGAGACGTTGCAGGTTCGCTGTAATAAATGAATCCAATTAAGAGGAGAATATGTTGAGTAATAAAATATTTTGACATTGAAATTTTGTTTGGTTATAGTAGGCTAAGAATTTTTCAATATATCCTCGTATAAGATACTGTTGCATTTGCTTTCTCAGATATACCTTATGGGGTGGGGTATAACTACCACTATCATAATAAACATCCATCTTCTTGAAAATAACTTGAAATTGAAGCAACTACGAGCAAACAAAGTCAAACATGCGGCGTGCTAACAAACACTTTCTATAGTAACGACACAGAAAGATCACTGGATGCTGTGAAATTTTACTGAAAGTATTGATAACATTGAAGAAGTATGGAAAAGAGAAGTATTATTTAGTTATTTTGGAATATCTTTTACACCTTTTTTTCACATTTTACTTCTCGACAATATAACGTTGGAATATTTTGCCAATATTTTCGAGGTCAATATTGCTTCGAGAATATTTAGCCAATATCATTCAAGTAATATTAGACCGATATCGCCAAATGTTCACATTTTTTTCTAACCAGTAGGTATTGCATTTCAGATATTTTGCCAATATGTTCCAAATATTGTACAAATATTCTTCCAATATGGAATGGCCTACCCATGTACACATTTTCAAACATTTTTAAAGGGTAGTCAATGAATAATTGAAATAAATATATTCTTTAACTTTTTTTTCGGAATTCTTCGATGATCTTGATATAATCATTCAACAGTGAGGTTTATAACCCTCTTATAACGTATTAGCAGAATCATGTGTAATGAAACGGTTTCTAGAATTTTAAATGTTAAATTTAGCTGATAAAACCATCATCTGACCTTAGTCGTATATGACGTTCAGTCTACAATGAATCGGCATGTCATAAAACTGATGCACTGTTGGAAAAATTTGTTTATCCGGACAAAATAACCGCAAAATCCAATTTAAGCGTCTACGAGGTTATGTACATACTATAATCTGCTCTGTTTTTACATAATTTATGGGATTTTTTTTGCATTAACAAAATATTTTTTTTATGTATACAAAGCCAAAGGATTATCTCACATTTATTCATGATGTAACTAATAAACAGCTGGTGAAAACAGACAGTGTCGGAAACAGATCAACGTAATATCCATTTAAAATAAAATTGAATCGTATGATAAATCCAGAAATATACAGGATGCACTTCTACGAATGATGGATGTATAATGCGATTTTATAACGAAATACAGTAATTGAAATTGGACAGAATTCATGAATTTTAGTCAAATCAACCATATTCTGAGAACCGTTGTCTGCTTAGCTAAGAATCCGCTAGTCGAATTCGTTAGAAACACTGTCAATTTCCGAATACAAAATATAATAATTTAAATAGTGGAATATCGTACTGATTGAGTCACAAATGTAGAAATGTAACTATTAACCCTTATATAAAAAGGCAGTGTGTGAATAAACATGACATTACCAATCTTACAGGTAACTTATATCCAGACTCAGTAGATGATATCCACAGACTCCGTATCAGTTCAAAAACCACAAGTATCAATTAGGGCAATGCTATCTCAGATAAAACAATTGAATTCGGAAGACAAATACACAAGATTAATTCATGGTCACGATCATGCAAAGTTGTGGCAAAGTATATAGACATGGTTGAAGACCAAGCTAGGTCCGTTATGTATATTGAAGATAAATGAAAATATTTTGGACAAAAGTAGTCTCACGTGCTACAAAGTGCTATCATCACGTGATTTAGGGTTTGTTTGGTGTTTTCGCTGGGAAAGTTGAGTGTTTCCAGTAGTCGAGCAAATGAACACTGTAATCAGATATTTCTTTGTCAAACAAAGAACAACTTCGTCTGTGGCTAATACCAAGACGGATATTGAACTAAAAGTACTTACTATATTTCAAACCGCAGAAATCAACATTTATTTGACTAGATATGACTTGCTTGAATTTGCAATTGTCTTCATGTTAATAGTAACAGATTCAGGGCATTGCCAAAGTATTCATTTGTTGTTTCAATGGTGATTGATTTTTCAGTGGTTTCTACCTATGCTACAGGTAGTCTCGCCCTGATTTTCTCAGTCAAGTTTTCACATTCCCCGATTGATTCCCTACCTTGATCTGGAATAATGTAGATGTGTCCGATGTATGCCGACTCTTCAAATTTAAAGCAGCGTTATTCTATATGTATTACACTATAATCTTAGTAGGATTCAGTGGCGTCTCTCCTTGTTCAGTTCAACGTTTGATTCGTCTATTCTTACGACTAGTATGGTCTCTTGATTTTCCCCAGTGTAAAAACACTTGCATTCACATGGCACCTCGTGAATGCAGTACTTCAAGTCTCTGATTTTGTTTTAGTTAAGGAACTTCTCAACATGTTTCAAAGAGCTTCTGACATTTGTTGGTTGTTAGTTGTCTATCAACTTCAACATTCAGAAGGGGTAGAGAGCCGTTGACCTCTTTCAACTTGTGAATTTGATGGGACTATGACAGTTGACTCTGACTCGAAAGTGTTCAAGGTTCTGGTCTCATCTCATCTGTAGTCCGGTTTGTAGTCCAGTTTATGAATGATGGGAGTTTTTGGGTCATTTCAGGCATCTGTTGGAAAAACCCCATTGGAACTCATTCCAACAGGGTGTAGAAACATACCTTCTTTCAGAAATTGGAGCTGCATATAGATATTTCTACAGTGAATTCAATATTATTGCTTGGACGGGTTGGTTGTCCTGTTCGAGTTTTGTCCAGATTATGCGAATCTCCTTTGTGTATACCTACGTTTGTTCACAGGATATGCACTTCGAAGAAGGAAGAAGCTCATTTTTCCAACTGATTTAAATCTCACCATGAACAGATACGATATATCAGATAATGAACAGATATATCCGAAATATGTTGTACATCCATTATGAAAATGGTAGGTTCTTTATGAAGAATAACCCTGTCAGGTTTTCATAATGCACTTCAATGAAAAATATAGGAGATTGTTTAAAACAAAGATGTATTCAAATGAATTTCGTATATTAAATGTAGTTATAACAATAAAAAGGCTTGGGTAATTCATAATTATAAGACAATATGAATTAATGTGAGTTTTCATCGCGGTACGGTAATTAATAATAATAGCCGTCCTCTACCCGCCTTTGCTGGGTACACTCTTCAAGTGTTGATGAGGAAGTATAATAATAATAATATTTATTATCTGTTTATAAGCAGACGCAACGAGTTTGAGGGCACGACGTGAAGCAAAACTTTCACTGAAATCAATAAGTTTTTCGCTGGGGCTGAATTGAAACGAATTCTATCAAAATCCAGAGAATCCTATTATAGAGAAGAGAAAAAGATGATCATTTTTAGGACCTATAAAGCAACTTTTAAGGCAGGACATGTTTTAATCCTGAGAATTCGTACGGTTTTTATTTCATTTGACAAGGATTATGTCATATGTTCAAGTAACTGAAAGAATGATGAATTATGGGCAGACTGTTAACTGGGTCATGAAGAAATAGACATCTTTCTGAAAATAACTGCCTTCTGGAGTATAGTGCTGATCTAACACTGAATTGTATTTTAGCACAAAACTAATATCATTCGATGATCTGCATATGGATCTGAATAACTACTACTACTAATCAGTACGGTGAAGATGGAAAAATACACGATGTTCATCATTCAGTCGAACATTTGCTTAATTCCAATTTAAATGTAACAAATGGAGCAAAGAAAAGTTGCCGCAAGCTGTACTCTCATCCAACCCTCTTGATTGCGATTGCCACAATTTTCCTTCATTATGCCTGGAATTCTACTGGAGAGAAATGACTATTTCGTAATTTATATGAAAATTGATGTACAGTTCTGAAATCACTATGTATTAACATACATAGAAAGAGAATATATCATTAAATGAGGTTTCTTGTTCAACCGAGAAAATTTGCACGAATGATTATTCAAGTAAACACATTTTTAATAATTATTGATGTCTTCCATTATGAAGTCGCACTGAGAAATGCGAAATTTTAACAATATTATTTGCGCAATTGATGTAATACGAACTTGAACTTGAATATGGCCCTTATTTCAGTCGGTAGTCACTCGTCCAATTAATTTTCAACCTGTGTCATCAAATCATTTATCGTTTCACAAAACACATAGGGAAACACTAAATTTTTCTGGTCCCGACAATACCAACAGACAGACAGACGAGCAATTATCGCCATATTGTGTTATTATTGTTCAAATACTTGGAAACTATTATAGTAATGACTGTTTGTTGTCCAGAATCAAGAAAATATAGGTATTGACATTCACTCGATACAGTTGAGATTTTCCTAGGTACCAACCATTTTGCATTGCATTGCAGTGGGAAGTAACTGATATGCATATGTTTCAAATCACACTTATTCGGCATTAAAATTAACCCATTTGTTCGCAATTTTTTTTTTTTTTTTCGAAAAATTCGACAAACCTTATTCATTTTGGAATAATTGTGATACCAGAAGACATTAATAAATTACATAGAAAATATAACAAGAAAATAACAAGCGTACTCACGTGAGTACACTTGGCACAAATCATAGTGAGAGTTCGTATACCATGAAGTTATGTTCATAAATCCTGAAAGAAAGAAAACTACAACCACAGATGATGAGAAACTATGATATCTACTTTAATTACGTATGTGAACATGACGATATATTAAAAAACATGAAAATTATCGGTTACTGTGGAATTGTATGAAGCATTCTTTCTCAATGCACAACGTTATGTTACATTTCATATGGGCCGTGGTGGTAGAGCGTTCGCCTTTGGACCGAAGGGTCGAGGGTTCAAAGCCTCGCATGGTCATCGGTCTCGTGCATGGCATCACACGTTAAAAGGTGAGGGCTGCGTCTTCCCTAGCTCACTCAAGTCTCTCGAAGACTTCCGAGAGTTGCGCGTAGGGGTGCAATCGGTTGATGGAAATAACAATTTTAACATTTTTTTTAACGAAATAGTTCCAGCGTTCTCTAATTGCCTGCAAGGGAATTGCTTTTCAATTTTCCCCTGTATTCTGTACAATACTGTTGAAAACAGAGACTGACGGTATTGCTTTATCATCATCACTGTCATAAGTGACCTCAACTTCTCCGAGTGCGTCAGTAGGAAAATGCGACACATTACTTTCATTTTCATCGTTATCTTTTTCGTCAGTTTGTCTGTCATCATCGGGAGGAATGGGAATGATATTTACATATTCACGGCTTGTATTTGTAACGTCACCAAGCGCAGTTCAAAGTATTTTGTAACGCTTGCCTTAGAAACCTAGCCTTATTACTGACGGTAATAAAAAAAGTCAAATCTTCGTTTCACTAATTCATTTGAACACAACTGCTAATTCATTTCAGACAAATGAAGTAATTTATCGCCAAGCTATTCTGTGAAAAAGTCTATCTGCCAACCATACAACTGAGTGCCCTATCTATCTGCCCTCTTCACTCGCGGCGTGGTATTTATATCCAAGATGAATTCTTCTCTAGATAGTTCCGCTACTGCAAAACATACCTGACAAAAAGTGTACAATGGCAGAATATGATAATAATAATACTAATTTTATTCAAAGTATTTAAAATTTCAACAATTTCAAGAGGAGTGTGACAAGATGGTATTTTCTGGAAGAGAATAAATTCGAATAAACAAGTACTCACTAAGGCAGTGCCTTTACGTGGGCGAGTCACTTATTCTAAGAAACAGAAAAAATGACAATTATTAGTACAACTCACTTTAAAATTGAGTTAAATTGATATTTTGGTGTGATAAATATTTATAAAATCATCGTGTAAATTTTGTTAAAATAATCGAAATAAAATAGAATTATCATAAACATAGTTAAAAAAGCGAAATGATACATAGAAATATTGAAATATAAATATCACACTTCGGGTAAAGTACAGGAACAATAATAATAAATAGGTTTTCACAAAGAGAAATAAATGTATGATTTTCACACAATTGTGAATAATTTCAGCACAATTTATTTCTAAAAAGTTGACAGCACCAATTTTTTAATGTTTCTTCTATAATATTGTATTAGAGATATTGTGTATAAACGATACACTTAAGTGTTGTATTATTCTGAACAGTTTTGTTCAATTTTATCAACCAATATTATGTACTTACCGTATACAATGAGTGAATAAAAACTGAGTGTTTTGTTCAAAAAATATACACAACTTATGTTCTATTGTTGCACCATTGTGCATTATTACTTGTGGTATACACAAAATATATGAAATTAATAGGTATGTTGTGCGACGAATGTCAACGACTTGTGTACTGTTTATGCTTGAATTGTAATGAACGGCAACAATTTGTGTACCTAGTTTGTACAAATTGTGTAGGTATTTTAAATAAAGGATGCAAAAAATGTCACAAATTTGTGTACTTGACATACATGAATTGTGTAGGTATATTGTACATATTTGTGTACAAAGCAAGGTCAAATTTTATAGATACCATTTATAATTTTAAGAAAGGATACACTTGAGGCACATAACATCCAAACGGAATAAGATAAGAATAAGCATCAGTTTCAACCTGCTCGTTTTTTCATATCTCATTCTTTTCACAAATTATAAGCATCATTATCCAGAAGGTTGAGATAAAACTAAATGGCATTCTAATGTTTATTTCATCACAAATAACTAATAACAAAAATGACTGAACTATAAACTCTATAATTACAAATAAAATAACAGAAACACGTTGAATAATAATAAAGTTTAAAGTAATCTTCGTGTCAAACTATATTTATTCAAGTAGGAAGTACGTGAGAGAATACCCTCATCAAATAGTTACAAATGATGAAAGTTTGTAGGTTTCATGTAATAACAAAAAATAATAAAGAAAACATTGAACATGATCTAAATGAAGTCAAAAACTGGTGTGACTCGAATCACCTGTGCTTCAATTCGAAAAAGACAAGCCTCCTCACCTTCAAATTCACCTATGATTCATTTATGTTAGGTTTGAATCCAATTATGAATAAACCTTCCCCAAAGTTTCTTGGCATGGATATAGATGACAATCTGAATTTCTCTACCCATATAAACTCCCTAAGAAAGAAGGTGGCGTCAGGCAGTTATGCAATATCTAAGGGACTTGGTTTATCGATGGGTAGGGTGACTTATTTTTCCTTGGTGGAATCACACCTAAGAGATGGTATAGCTTTCTGGGGTTATTGTGCTAAAAATCTATACGAATCCATTTTTGCCCTTCAAAAACGAGCGGTAAGATTTATGTCTCGAGCTGAGTACACTGCTCACTGCAAGCCCTTGTTCATAAAGCATAAGATTCTCACTTATCCTCAATCTTTATACTGGAAACCACTCGTTTGGTACACAAACATAAAGCTATCAACATTGATGATGAATATCCAGTAAAAAACATAATACACGTCAAATGGTAAGAAATAATGTAGCTTTACCCATTCCCCGATCAGAGCAAACAAAGAATTCTATATTGTGCGAAAGTAGAAAAATGTACAACAAACTGCCCACAAACTTGAAAGAAATTCCGGTACACCACCTTTTCCGAAAAAAAGTCAAAAAAATACTTTTGCTCAAGGCATACTATGGCCTACAGGAGTACTATGATGATGGTCAATTCTCTTAGTGATGAAATTGTGAAAAAATGTATGTTTGCCGTCTATATATTTTTATATTTTTTACTTCTATATCTGTCTTTTTATATATATATATATATATATTTATATAAATATATGTATATTTATTATTGTCCCTTACCGTTATATCATATTCATGCCTAGCTCAAGTCCGCCTTGTCAATAAGATATATTTTTCTTTGACAATAAAGCATATTGATTGATTGAATAGCAGAACCAACCTTCAAATATTGGTATCAGTTCCCAAATATTCAACACTTACATTTGACACAAAATCACATACAAACAAATAATAAATATTAGGTAAGTACACTTTGTCAGCTTCGCCCTTCGATCAGCATAAAACAATCAAACAATGATGGACTGGACATTTGGAGTATTCGGACATTCAAGAAACGATAGGTGCAAATGCTGCGCGTGCGTATTTAGTAGGGTGAGACGACGCCTTGGTCAAGTTGTGACAAAATTCACAATCGTGTTGAAATAGTCTACAATTTGTGAACATCAAATAGATAGTTTACAACGGGTGTAAGATGAGTTCAATGCGTTGTAGATGTTTTCCATATAAGTTGTGTTATGGTAGATATGCATATTTTTGTGTATTTTTAGGCAATGTGCAAGTGCATGAATACTATACAAATCGACTTGCACAAATATTTATTGAATTTCACAAAACGCGTATGATGAAAGGATGGACAATTGTGTAAATTATCTACACAACTGTCTTACACAACGTTGTGCATGAACCTCATGCAGTCTTTTCTCTCTGTATAGATGATATTAAAATATTCTTATACCTGAACAATGAATGGATATGGACATTTTAGAGACAGAAGATAATATTTTGTCGTTTTTTTGACAGAGTATATGTTTGAAACATTTTTGATTTCAGTCGCGAGAAAATTATAAAATCTACTAGCTAAAACGGTATGACTACTCTGCCCTATTCTCATTCTAAATGATTTCAGTTTAAGAGCCTTATTCGTTTTCAAACGAGTTTGGTATAAATACACAAATAGCCATTGTCGAGTGAAAATCTATCACTTTGCGATCTAAATTATTTACTCTGAAGATTTATTAAAAAAAAAGAAATTGTATCGCAATGCAGGAAACTGTATTTTTGCAATTGCGAGGCCTCAACTTACGAGCACTTGGAAAAAAATCATGAAGTGTGTTAAACGAAATTTTTTAGGTCGACGCAATTACATAAATGACGGAACTGAAAGCAAGAGTCCAAAAAATTACAGAGTAGGTAAGTTCATTGTAATTCAATGACTCATTACTATGTAGAGTTAATGAAAGAACGTTATATTTCGACGAAAATATCTTCCTAAAAGCGTAGCCATTCAAATTAAACATTCTCCTTATCCAAGTTATCAACACGTCTGCGGCACATTACCAACCAGATACTGCCTTGAATAACAATTTTCAAGAAATTCGAGTATGAACATTTGTGCCGCACGAAAGATTTGAAAGCACTCCCAAAAACACCAAGTGTGTTTCTAACTTTCTAATTATATTATGTCGGCATTGGAAGGAATAGAAATAATGGAGAATTCTCCAAATACTGCCAGGAAATGGATTTTATGGATTCTCTTGCACACGACAACCAACCGCAGAGGCAAGAAATAGGGGAGTTGATAGAGGGATATTATATTTGTCATGAGAATTTTTTCACGGCCCTTTCTGGTTTTTTATATACCTCATGAATAACAAAGAAATCCATGCGAGCCTGTATGGTATTAATGTATGTTTTTTCAGGGAGCCTTGGTTTCTGATACCTTTTTTTGTAGCTGTTGTTACGTGTTCAATTTGCACTGTAAAATCCTTTTTCTGATTGGAAATAATTTCGTCTAGATTTCTTTGTCGATTGATAAAACTGTACTCTACACTGTATAGTCCGTTTTTTCAATATGCTAACTTTGTCATTGTAAACGTCTCTTTTCGAATTTTAGTTCAGTACTCGCTTCGGCTTTATCAATTCGAGCATGCATGAACTGACCCGTTCTGTAAACATACTTCTGATCACAATTTTACTGTTCTGTGGTTAGAATACAGAACCGTCAGCTTTTTCTGGTTATTCAACAATATATATATTTATATATATATATATATATATATATATATATATATATATATATATATATATATATATATATATATATATATATATTTATATATATATATATATATATATATATATATATATATATATATATATATATATATATATATATATATATATATATTGGAAATGGTAAAACATCTATTCGAGAAATGGACTAACCCTCTCAAGCTGGCTAGACAGGAACAATTTGTTCTCAACCGTCTCCGAAATGGTCATATGATGCTTACCCTCGGATATTTATTTTCTAGACAAGATAGTCCCACCTGACAACGTTGCCAAGTTTACTTGACAGTACCGTACATCCTAGAGGAATGTGGTGCTTACGATATACACCGAAGGCAGTCTAATCTGAAGTCATAAATTGTAGTTATTTTGACTAATGATAAGGGAGCAATTAGAAGTCTGATGAACTTCTTGAAAATATCAGGCCTACTCAACAAAATTCAACTAAACAATCCAGGAAAACGGCTAATAACCTCGGATGCCGCATAAATTAATAAAAAAATGTGTATATTCGGTGGAAAATAAGAAATTCTTTGTATAATTTCGAAATTACTTAAAATAGTGGGTCAGAGGCGTTGCAGCTTTCTAGGTCCAAGACTTGGGAATTATAACCTGAAGCAATCAGTACCTGCCAAAGCTACAAAATATTAGAAAAAAAATTACAATTTGGCTTCAAAGCTTTGACAGAGAGATATTCCAAAAAATTAGTCAATCTTTCATTTAGCACAAATTGTTCATCAAAATCAAATGACTGTGATGAATGTGTATATGTGTATATGTGACTCTTGTACTAGTGATATATTCAGAGAAATTATGAATTATTCTCATAGATCTTCCGTTCTTCCTTTGGTAGTTCGGGAATATTCATTATTTGATGTTTCCTACTGTTGGTTTTGATTGCAGGATTTGTTGGGTCAGGTAAGCACCGCAGTGTGGTCATCTTGCCATAACGCTCAGGCCTTTCTCTGTCTTTCTCTTCTTTTAGGACTTGTAGCGCCATTCTTTATCGATATAACCACTGGAACCAGGGACTGGTTATCAGAAGAAAAACCATGAGAGTCGTCACACGAACCCTCACCTGAATAAAGGTTAGTATTGTTCTTGACTGTCACTGATGGCCCTATCAATCTGAATATAAGTGGAATCAGAAGTCAGACTGGTACTGTTTCCACTAATATTATAACTTTCAGTGATATTTACAAACAATTGACCAGAATACTAAAATGGAATTGAAACTGCAAAGAGAAAATCTTTCAATACTTTCTAGAATAATTCTTCAAATAAAACAAGTGACAGCTGGAAACTTATTAATTTTGAAAGGAACAAACACACCAGCAGTAAAGTATCTGAAACTTTATCAGCTGATCATCTCAACAACTATTTCTTTGTTGTATTTAATTGTTATTATATGATGGACCAATTCCTGATTCTTTGTAGCCCAAAGGCCAGGCTCATTCTTCTTTGATCCTATATTACCTCAAGAGGTGGCAAGTGCTATCCATTGAATAATACGTTCAGCTATGCCATGTTTGAGCTCAACAGCAAAATAAATAATGAATATTGTGGACAGTATTTTTCGTGACGAGCTGAAACTTACCAAAGTTATACCTATTTTTAAAAAGGGCGATAGAGAAAACCCTAGGAACTATAGGCCAATATCTATTGTACCCAGCTTTGGTAAGATTTTTGAAATCATACTAAAACAAAGGATGAATAAATTTTGAGAAACTGTTAAGCAATAATCAATTTGGATTCCGTCAACATCGATCTACTATTCATGCAATATCAATGGTTGTGAGAGAGATAGTCGAGGGCTTTGACCAGGGAAAACTAACATGTGTAACCTTATGTGACTGTCTCTCTAAATATACTGGTCTCACATTATGGAGTGTACGAGGAGTATCATTGAAACTCATCGAGTCATACCTCCAGAATAGAGGTCAATGAAACAACCAGCTCAAACTGGTTAGAACAAGGCTTGATTTTCGGGCCACTTTCATTCATAATTTATACCAATGATTTTTTTGTCATATGTTGTCTCATTTAGGTATTGCATTTAACTTCTTTGAAATCAGCAGAAAACGTTGCCCAGGGATGGTTTAACAGCAACATATAATTTTCTCACCAGATAATAAAGTAACAGTGTGTGACCATGCCAAACTTTTAGGTTCAACTATTGTCGACAGTTTATGCTGGAAACCACATATCGAGAATACCTGTTCCAAGTTGAGTAAACACAATTTTCTTCTGAGAAAAAAGAAATCGTTTGTTGATGAAAATACTCTTCTTTCTTCATACTTTGCTCTCATTCATTCATATATCAGCTATGGATTGATCCTATGGGGAAATTCCCCTCACTCTGAAAAAATGTTTAAAATTCAAATCGAAAACAATCCATCAGAATAATCTGTTATTGTTTATAGGGATTCTTGACGGTCATTATTCTGTCAACTCAGAATCATGCCTTTACCAACTCTGTTCATTGATCAGTCTCTGCTCGAAATCCATGAAATAATAAAAAAACTCCAGACTTACCCAAATTATCCTGACTATAACACCCGCAACGCAAATCTGATCAGGTCTCAACGATTTAAATACAATAAGTCTTTCAAAAACTCTATGAATGATGCTCTTTATAAAATACTTCCTACCACATTGAAAAATAAAAACCAATCCACATTTAAAAACTCTATCAAAGTGATACTGCATGACAAGTGTTATTTCACTATCGCCGAGTACATGGCTGAACAAAAACTACTACATATCTACACAGGGTGAGTTAACGACCAATCACGAAAAATCCTGCAGCGTGCTCTCCCTACTAAAAGATGAGGAAAACGAAGTCAAATTTGGAAAATTGGAACAAAAAATTTACCTTCCGTATGTGGACAGCCACAATCAGTGTTCTTCCTTCTTGGGACTGAAGTTTCAGCATAACTCTCAATAGGAAGTGACAAAAATAAATAATTTTTATAGAGCACAATTTAGCCAAATATGAAAGTTTAAGTAAACAATGTTGCTATCAAATGAGCTTTTCATGTACCCGAACACAGTGTTCTTTTGAGCACAAATTATAATCAAGCTATTCGTATTAATGCCTTTTGAACCACCTATTAACAAAAATACGTTGAAATAATGTTTCAGTATACACCGTCATAAACTGAAAATGACAGACCGCATGCATAATTGTAAGGTGACTGAAACCACCATCAATATAGACTAAATATCGACAGCCAGTCAAATCGCGTTTCAGTAGTGTATGTACGAGGGATGGCGAACAAAAAACTTACATTAATCACCTCAGATTTCATGAATCATCCTGTAAATTTATACTTCATGTATTTTTCATTAATATTAGTCCAATTCTATCAGAATGGTTTTGGCTTCTTAATGGTGATAAATCCGCAGCGCTCTGGAAACTTGAACCCCATACTTATATTTCAATATATCATGCCTAAAACTATCAACCTTCACACGTCCTACACTGTGGTCTTTCCCGAAAGAGAAGACTGGGTCCGGAATGAAACCAACCTTTGTAGGGCAAATGAACGTTGGTTCACCGATTGTTCCAAAACTCAGGAAGGCGTCGGAGCCGGAATATATGGGATGAACCCAGTAGTGAAACGCTCGTTCAGTATGGGCAAACTAGCACGATATTTCAGGCAGAGGTATATGCCATTGAAATGTGTGCCAGGGAGCTGGAAAATCGGCACCATGCACACACGAAAAACAATAAAAATATTTTCAGATAGTCAAGCAGCACTTAAAGCGTTTGAATCCAACTGCTTCAAATCTAGGGCAGTATGGAACTGCAGAGACACCTTAAACCGACTGGCGCAACGCAACAACGTTACCCTAGTCTGGATACCAGGTCACACAGGCCTAGAAGGAAACGAAATAGCGGACGCCCTAGCAAAAGGGGGGGCCGAAACAACGTTCACTGGACCAGAACCGGTAATCGGTTTAGCATATAGCACTGCCAAGAATGTCATAACAGCTTGGGCAGACAATAAAAGACTCGAGTACTGGCGTAGTCTACCGGGCCTAGCCCATTCCAAAGCATTTATTGCTTGTACAAGGAAAAAACAGGACGCTGACAAACTGCTAGAACTCAGCAGAGCGCATCTCAGAGTTATAGTAGGTTTGCTTACTGACCACTGCAAACTCAAACATCACATGAATAAAATCGGACTTGCACAAGATGCAGAGTGCCGGCTATGCATGGAGGATGATGAAACGGCTGAACACATTCTCTGTACATGCCCTGCAGCGCCAGAACCAGATTCTCAATATTTGGCGATACGATAGTAAGGCCAGAAAACCTGGTAAATTGTTCTCCCAATGCATTCCTCAATTTCGTCAAGAGATTGGATATAATGGGAGAAATATAACCATAGGGTGAGCCACAATAGGCCATTGGCCGCAGTGGGGAGGGCCTGATACGGGTCCACTCACGTTCAAACCTAACCTATATTTCAATATTACAAAAACATATTTTCTTTGTCGTGCCTACGCCCAAGTGAGCTGCTGGGGCAGTTAGTTGCGGGTGCCAGTTTTTGCACGTTTATTGCAACAATGTGTTGGGTATTAATCTGTGGTTTTTAAATTTGAGAGAATTGAACATATTCACAGATTCACGAACACAATTGCTGTTTATCCATAAGTTGCAAAAAATAAATCTGGCAACAAAGAAATCTGGCAACAAAGAAATACGCAAGCCAACACAACTGCGCGTTTTCGATGAAAATAAAATATCTTTCCTAAGTAACATTCCACGTTTTGAGATCGTTTCACAAATGGTCGCCTGATACTGTCGGAATTCATTCTACCCCATTTCTCCGCTATACATGCAAATTTAATATGTCTCGAATATTCATAGCTTATGATTAGTATTCATTTGAAACTGCTTGGAAAATATTAATTCAGTTATGTTCATTCAATGCTGAGATTTGCAGAAAGCTTTGAATCATCCACAATAATTGATAAATAAAGATGAATCCGGAATATAAGATATTTTTTGTCTCAGAAAACTTTATCAGTAAGGATTCAACTTAGAAAATAGTAATATGAAATGAAAACACCATTTCTCTAATCGATTAATGTTAATGTTTGGGATTCACGCTTGATAATTGTCTGAATTGGAAGAGTCCTTGTGATTAATAAACACCAAAACTGAGTTCTGTTTCGTAGTTCATACGAAATCTTAATTTGATTTGGTCCACTAAATAGTCATCAACTATAATAATAAATGATCTTCATTTCCCACATATACAAAAAACAGAGAAACAAAGATTAAATGGGAACACGCCTAAGATCAGCTAGTTTCATGAACATGAAGTATATGAAACCTCTGTTATTGTTCTTAAGCGTGGAAAAAAGCCATTGTGTCCGGTTTATTGAAAAATATCAAATAACTAAATGGAAAGAAAAAGAAAGATTGACGGAATGAACAGATTCCGAACATAATGAGTAGGTACCAACTAGATTCCATCAATATAGTAGCCTGAAACGTGTACCTATCCCAACTTATATTCATTTGTTCGTTAAGTATATATTTCTTCAGGTGCTTTTTGAGCAAATTGTTATTTAATGTTTTTATACAACACAAACAGAAGAGACCCTAACATAAATCCATGTGGGACACCACTAGGTACTTCTAGCGAGGATGAGAGAGCGTTACCTTTTTTGACATTCTGACTTCGACCATAAAAATATCTTTTGAAAAAAATACGTATGTCATCGCCTAAGCCAATGACTTTAGTGATGTTTGAGTTTTTATTATTCACAAAATAATAGACATAATTTAGTTAACACTTAGGTATGTATTTAATATAATTAGAATGCACTCTAACAACAGTATCTGACATTAGATGGAACGCGACACGGTATGCTTGAGATCAGTATCGTGACTGCTTTTGCAGCGTTGCCAGAAGTAACTTGATAATGCTCACACAAGTACACATATATATGACACGCCCCTTTTTCAAAAAAAAAAAATAAGAATACAAATGTATAAAAAAAAAATAAAGAATATTATTTTTAAATTTCAACCAAATACTATTTTGGGGCATCTTAGTAAGTAAGTCTTTCTGGAGGTTTAATATGTCTTCCATATCTGGTTTTCACACATTCGCTTGGACTTGTCTCTCTTCCTGATTTCGCTGTAGGATTTCGATCAGGCGGTGAATAAGTAGGACCAATTGACAGTTTATTTTCTGGTGAAGTGTTAGCAATCTTCGGAGTCGACGGCATATTAAATGGTCTCAAGAAAATTCGGTTACGTCTATAATCAGTGAGGTTACTTTTCACAATGAAATCATTTGGGCCTGCTTTGTTGAGAATTACTCCTGGTTCCCATTTTCTCCTTTCTTTTTGTACTAACACATTTTGCCCAGGTACTAGCTCAGGAAGTTTCTTCGAATGTTTGTCAAAATAAAACTTGTGCTTTCTGTTTCTGCACTCAAGTTTTTCTTTCACATTTTCTTGAACACAAGTTGGTTTTAGCAAATCAATGCTTATAGGCAGAGTAGTCCTTAGTCTTCTTCCCATCATCAATGAACAAGGAGCAGGTAAATCTTGTTTAGGAGTACAGTTGTAATTTAAGATAGACAGAAATGGATCTTCTTTCGACTGGATCGATTTTGTTATGAGACTTTTTACAGTCTGTATTGTACGTTCAATCATTCCGTTGCTGCGGGGATAGTAAGGACTGGACGTATTCAACTGAATAGAGTACTTTTCAGCAAACGAATAAAATTCATGAGAATTGTATGGGGGGCCGTTGTCCGAAAAAATTTCTTCTGGAAGCCCATGTGATGAAAATATATTTTTCAGAGAGGAAATTACGCTTGAAGCAGTTTTACTGATAAGTTTGTTAACTATGACGAATTTACTATGATAGTCAACAAGTACTAGAAAATTGTTAGAATATAGTGACATGAAATCTATGGCAATTTTTTGCCAAGGTAAAACTGGAACGTTATGCGGAGTCAAAGGTTCCTTTGCATTACTTTTGGAGTATTTTTGACATACTTCACAATGTTTTATTAATTTTTCTATGTCTGCAGACAGTCCAGGATAATATATGATTTCTTGAGCTCGTTTCTTACATGAAACTATACCCTGATGAGACTGATGAAGGATATTTAAAAATTCTGGTCGTAGAGCAGCAGGAATGATCAATCTTTTATGAAAAAATAGCACATTTTCATGAACAAAAATATCATTTCGGATATCCCAATATTTTTTAACCTCAGGAAGCACACTACTTTTATGAGTAGGCCAACCATTTAATACATAATGTTTAACTATTCGAAGAACATCATCTTGTTCGATGGCTTACTGGAGCCTTTCCTCATTTTTTTTAGAAGTTGAGAGTACAGAGTATACACGCAAATTTGTATTCAGGTAGTTAGTGTCAATCGTGTCCGCCAGGGGGTCACGACTTAAAGTATCAGGAATTTTTAGTAGTTTCCCAGGAACATATACCAATTTAAAATGATACCGTAGGAGACGAATAGCAAGTCTCTGGATGCGGGGAGACATGTCATCTAAATTTTTCTTCAGAAGACCTAGCAACGGACGATGATCTGTTTCTGCAGTGAAATCTCGAGCATATAAGTAAAAATGAAAACGCTCGCAACCAAACACTATGGCTAACAGCTCTTTCTCAATGTGATTGTAGCGCTGTTGACACGCTGTTAATGAAACAGAAGCATATTCTATTGGGTTGCCATTTTGTGTAACAACGGCTCCTAGCCCATAAGGGCTGGCATCCACCGAAAGGGTTGTCTCCTTGTTAGGGTCGAAATATGCTAGAGTTGAAGCTGACGAAACTAACTGTTTTATTTTACTAAAACTTTTTTGTTCCGTTGGTGTCCATTGCCATTCATATTTGTCACTCAGGAGTTTTCTCAAGATGCTTGTTTCTTGCGACAAATTGGGGATAAATTTTGCTAAGTAAACTACCATGCCTAAGAACCTTTGCAGTTCTTTTTTATTTTCCGGGGGACTCATATTTGAAATAGCTTTTGTTTTATTGATATCTGGGGAAATACCGTTGCTGCTTATGTGATGCCCAAGAAACTTAACTTCTTCCACACAGAACTTAGATTTTTGTAAGTTGAGTGTTAACCCACTATCTTGAATTTTTCTCAGAACTGCCTCGAGATTTTGGTGGTGTTCTTCTAAAGTTTTACCAAAAATTAGTATATCATCGAAATAACAGATTACACCTTTGATTCCGGACAACATATCAGAAACAAAATGTTGGAAAATTTCCGGTGCACAAGAAAGTCCATATGGTAAACGTAGATATCTGAACCTGCCATAGCTAGTTGTGATTGTACAAAGTAAGGAACTTTCATATGTTAGTGGTAGTTGAAGAAAAGCTGATGACGCGTCCAGTAGCGAAAAATATTTTGAATTTGAAAGTTCAGAAAATAAAGTGTCTGGTGTAGGTATCTGGAATCTCTCCCGTCTAATATATTGATTTAATTTACGAGGATCCATACACATGCGAATATCAGAACCCTGATTTTTTGGCACCACTACAATTGGATGTATCCAATCAGAAGGTTCGGTAACGGGAACAATAATATTTTGCGCAACTAACTGATCTAGTTTTTCTTTAACTTTGTCTTTTAAAGCGATTGGTATTTTACGCGTTGCACTTATACAAGGAATTGCATCCTCAGATAAAGTTATTTTTACTTCTCGATTCACCTTACCAATTCCGGAAAACACAGATTGATATTTGTCTAAAATCTGTTGTATATTATTATTATTATCAGAAATTGTTTTTGACACTTCCAATACCGATTTAGAGTTGAGAATATCCAATTTTTGAGCTGCAGAAAGTCCTAATATTGATTTAGGCACATTTGATTTAAGAACGAAAAACAGAAGTGTTTGACAACTATTTTTAAATGTACAGTCTAAGTAAATTTGACCAATAACATCTATTTTATGACCTGAATATGAACATAAATTTGAAGAAACCGGCGACATTTTACAATCGTCGATGTTCAACTTGTCAAAATCACTGAAGTTTAAAATATTGACTTGACTACCGGTGTCAATTTTTAAACAAATTTCATGTCCATTAATTAAAAGGATTTCAAGCCACTCAATCGAGTCAACACTACTTTGAGTCACTGACCAAACCACTTGAGAGGAGTCTTGAAAGTTATTGTCCGATTTTTCTCCGACACAAAGTTTTTCAAAATCGTTATTACAGTCACAGTCACAGTCACAGTGTTCTTCAGGATCCGTATCTGTGACCTCGTGAACAGAACTTTCATTTGGACAAAAGTTTCGGTAATGTCCTCGTTGTTTACATAACGAACAAAGGCGAAAATATGCTGAACACTTACCCTTTAGATGTCTTCGTCCACAATTAGTACATTGAACGTGACTAAAGTTACCTTTTTCCAATGGTTTTTTACCATGACAGCAACTAGTAGTAGTAAAAGGCCTACTTGATGATGATGATGCCATACTTCTTACTTGGTAACCATTATTGGACCATTTTAGTTGACCACCCTGTAGATGTTGATTTTTCTTATGGACTGCATTCACACTTAACGTTTCCTTGGAGATTTCTTTTTGGGTAGCAACACTACTTTCCATAGATCTACAGATGTCTATCGCTTCAGCTAATTTTCCGCTGCCACCAAGTGATGTTTGAGTTTTTATTATTCACAAAATAATAGACATAATTTAGTTAACACTTAGGTATGTATTTAATATAATTAGAATGCACTCTAACAACAGTATCTGACATTAGATGGAACGCGACACGGTATGCTTGAGATCAGTATCGTGACTGCTTTTGCAGCGTTGCCAGAAGTAACTTGATAATGCTCACACAAGTACACATATATATGACAACTTTCAGTTTATTTTACAGTCAAGAATGGTCTAGAGTGTCAAAATGCCATTGAGAAGTTTTATCTATTACTATGTGTTCAGAATTCACGAAATATACTTTTATTTTTAATTAGCAACTTCATGACTTACCTCGGTATATATCGAATCAATCCAATCTATATCTAGGTGTTCGGGAGTTTACGGCGATTCATCGGTTTAAACATAAATCAGCGCCAATCAGTCAGTTCAGTAAAAGACTCGTAAATGTTACAATCACATTTTGGTACATTTTTTCGCACGTTCAAAAGAAACACGCAGTTTTTGTTGTTAGGTATTATTGCTATTATTGCGTTACCTAGTTTCCAACATTGTGTCGGTGGTGACTATGTGTTCAAATTCAAACTCCAAAGGCCATAGAAGAACGAAGAAAGAAGAACCGGCAAGAGAGCTCTTGAGAAGAGGCACCCACGCCGTCTGGAGTTTTCCACCTTACGCCGCGCCGGTACAATTCCCGTAAGTTATATTCGATTATAATTCAATTTAATCAAAATTGCAACCAGACTTGACATCTCTCCACATTTTAATCCCGATCTACCTGGTGAACGTCCATTATTCGAAACCACAGTGCTATCGAGGAAATCTATTTAATTATTTTCGAATTTTTTGTCTCTTACACGCACACTATGTCCAAATAGAATTAAGAATCAGATATGGCATTTTATAGATCAATAAAATGTACGAATTGTTGATCAGAGAACCTCCTGAAGGGACTTATACAAACATTTGGAAGTCTCAGCTTTTTCGGATATTTTCATTTTTGAACTTTGCGTATTCATACACCCCAATAAGTCGAAATATGATAACAATCCCTCCTCCAATTATCTAAATATACGGGAAAACGGAATAATTTCCACATAAATCCATTCCAATTTAAAAGAACGGCTAAGTCACCTTTTTATTTGGGACTGGAACTTTTCAACAAACTGCCTGAATCATTTGAAACTACTGAAATAATTCAAGTTTACGAGACCACAATCAGAAGGTTTTCATTAGACCATAATTTTTATAAAAATTACGAATTTTTCAAATCGTGATTTTATTTCAACGTCTCATTTATTTATTGGATGTGAATGAAGTTGACGAGTTTTGTTCCGCATAGTATATTGTATTAAATTGTATGCCTACGACAATCTGATATAGCTGTATATTTGGTTTGATATTACTTTTATTTTCATTTTATGGACGTACAAATGCTTAGACAGTTCTGTATCATCTCATCTGACTCATCGTATACCTTTGTACATTCCACAGGATTAATAAAGTGATTCAAAAAACTATTTGGTCAAACCAAAAGGGCTATAAAAACTTGTTTTTGAGAGCATACAAGAACAAAATGCTTGGTAAATCTGATAGTCTTAAAATATCAAAAGGCGTAAAAATACCAAACTCCATTGATTCTCGATTTTTTGACATAACAATAAAATTAGAAGTTTTGAAAAAAAAACCTCTTATGTGTATACCCCCGATGAATCAACTCCTGCAAAAAGACAGCTAATTAATGATGACGTCTGATTTTGATTGGGAAACCTGACTTCATCTAGCAAGCGACCGTCACTTTAATTTCGATTTTGACCACTGAACAGTTATTCAACTATTACTATGCACATACAGAATCAAGAATTTGATATGACATTTGAATTTGAAGCTCCTTACCAGCTCCAAATCTATTTATTGCTCAATAAAATATTGATCAAAGAACGTCCTGAAAGGGCTCATACAAACATTTCGTAACATCAATTTCTGTTATGTCAGCTATGATTGATCAATATTTTGGACACAATATAAGTGGTTTTGTGAATGTTTCGTTTAAACAAATCACAAAAAACGCGACAATTTTGTTTTTAATAACTGTCCCTTCAAATAAGTGTTTCAATGAAGGTTATTGTTATTGCGCATTTATTCTGCAGAATGTAAGAGATGGCAGTCGCCTAATTCTTGAGAGAAATAATCCGCTTCAGTGCACGAACATTTTGAGAATTTGGAAATTGAAAATATAGTAGAAAATCTGATTCTTTATTTTCAGAATTCGCCACAGATTTCAAAAATGAGAAAATATACTACAACTATGAACATTTTTAGTAAAACCGGAAGTGCAACAGAATCTGTTTCAATGTAAAAAAATATTACTTATTTCAGTTCTCCAATAGCCCCTTACATATTCGTAGGATTACTTTTCTTAAAAATATAGGGGTGCGTCATCTCTCATACTCATCCGGTATATTGTCGTTGATTCATCCTGCTAAAAAACACTCGAACTTTTATTGAATAAATTTCATCGCAAGTTTTCCATCAGTAATATTACTCGTAAAACTGATATCAGGCAAAATTGCTCGACCTACAGTATTCCATTTCAATTTTTCTCTCGTGAAATCAATGATTGGCAAATTTTGTCGTTAGAAAAAATAAATGAATTTGGTGTTTTTACTGAACTGTCTTGGTTCATAATCTCCATTTTATCATTTTAAATTCCGAGAAAAGTGTCTAGGTATAACTCGTTTTTTTCCTAAGGCAGTATATTCAACCAGATAAATACCTCCTTATTTTGTGAGACTGATACTTTTAAAAGTAAAGTAATTGATACAAGAAAAAATCATCAAAACTTGTGCAGTTCTGGTGATTGGGTTTTTCACATGAGTAGAATAATGTTGTCTTATTCAACCAGTGAATTTTTTTGCGTTGTTTCTGATAGATTCAAATTATTTTTATGAGGTGGGCACTGCATTGAATATTGTTGAAATGTCAACAATCTGTCTTCAACAGTCGATAGCAGATTAATCCGAAAACATTGAGCAAATAATAACGTTTTCATTATAGAACCAGGTTTTCCAACAACACAATTTCCCCTGAAAGCCTCTGGTCCCAATAGATTCAATATGAACACGGATGCAAACTACTGAAGTCCTGAGGTATGAAATATGCAATCGATAGGGTGAATAGGGAACAGGAGAGCAATTGTATACCACGAACGTGGTCAAACTGCCCTCCAAGGAATGAGAAGCAAATATGGAATTCAGCTCATTGAAGTATTACTGAAATATAATTCAATGAGTAATGGAGGAATTAATTCAGTCTGGAATGATCAAATATTGATCTCTCACAAATGTTACTAACTCAGACTGGAAGACTAGAATAGAGATTCATATTAAAAAGAAAAATTCCATGGAAAAGTTTTTAGAATTTGAAATTTGAGTTCCTCATAAAATACAACTGAAACGTTCAAGCCTCAACCACAACACATCCAAATACAAATGTAGTGACCATTTTGGAAAATTTTCATTGTTGAAATTGAGAGATGGATATTTAACCCATCAAACAAAGCCTTCATTTTCTCGCTTATATTGGAAAGAAATTTGAATGTATTTTAAACAGGGTTATAAAATAGGATAGCAAAAATATATTTTTTTAAATTTTTTATGCTAAACGTAGAGTTACAGCATGTGACCATATGACCACACTAGGTGTAAATAATGCAAATATTTACTGTATTGTATCGAAATAACTTTACTATTTTACTGGATTTGTAAATATTTATTTGACAGGTTTTCTAATAGTTTTTTTTGACAATCAATAATAATCTTTTTTTAACATATATGGAGTCGTCAAGTGAAACATTAAAACAACATATAATAAACAGAGTGTTTTCAGAAATAAAATAAAGATCAGTTCCATTCCTAACACTAGGTCATTCAGTATAATTTTAGTTATTGGTCATGAAATATCGCAAAACACTCCTCAAAAACACCAATATATCTCAAACCATTAGAAACTTGCTTTAGCGATGAACTATTTCTGCTGGTGTTGGCATACCAGGTCTTACGGGAGCATTTTTATATTTGCTAATATAATGCCACCGTCCTTACAAACCACATTCCCTCTAGCTCCTTCAGACATAACTTCCTTGTCGATATTGATAACATTTTTGGGGATTCGGTTCACTGTTTTTATGATTTCATACCGTCTTCCTCTCAAATGCAAATTGAAACCAGTGAATAGATTATCCACGAAAATTTGGTAGAGTAGCTTCTTTTCTGGTAAACTATCTTTATCCAGCACTTTCTGCAGCATGAAACCTCTCCAGAAAAAAATTACTTTAGCTCATATATCAGCCTAGTGTGACCATATGGTAACAGACAAATTCGCTTGCATAGAGCATACAGATTTACAGGATAGGTTGAAAGAAATATTCCATACTGCAGATTAATTATTTTATTGTAGGTATATAGTATAGATAAAACTGTCAATATAAACAAAAACTAATTTTTTTTCATATGTTGGCTTCATTGTTGGCACTATTTACAAGTTCTGCAGCATGCCGCTGCTTGGCAAAATTTAAAAAAATACCCCTCTCAAAAAACAGATTCTATAAATGCCCTTCAGGCTATATTAGTATCTCATGTTCTGACCACATAAAACACATTTATTCATGTTTGTTCAGGAGGTTGATGTCGATATGATAATTTCATTAACTGATTTTTTGATGTACGTCTTCGTAATGGGTTGAATGTTTTCCCGATGCAATCGTCTTCATGTTTTCATAAATGATTCCGATCCTGGTAAAATTTACTGCCACTGTTTCTTCAGAAATGTATAATTTCATATTACACAGATCTTTTTGCTTTCGTTGAATGTTCACATTTAACACAATGATTTTCGATCACTTAGAATTATTAATTCACTTTAGGAGAAGTATTGAAATGGTGGATTTAATGTAGGAAAGAAATAACACTTACATTTTATTCGTCAATAGCGATGAGTAATGAGATTGGTTAATCCGGTTCTAGGGTTTGATTAAAAAAGAGGCCTGACGGTTCCTCAAGGCCTTGCCCATATGGACGACACGTCGTTTCCTTATAAACCTTTCAAGACATTTTGAATGTCAAAAAACGGCGTCCAATGCAACACATTCGTTTGGTTTGTTGTTAATCATAAAAGGTAATTCTCGTAGCTGGTACAAGTCATTCGAAGATAATATGCTCGTTAGGGTGCAGCCGGTTGTGGCTGAGGAAAGTTAAAAAAAATGAAAAATATCGCTCAAGTTGCGTGGGCCACTGACATCACTCGCTTTCTACGAACAAATTACGCAATGTTATTTTATCAACAATCACACAGCGATCGCAAGTACAAAAGATAAAACGATATAATAGCAGAACAAATATACACCGTAACTAGTGAAGTCCGCATCATGGGATTTTTTTATCAATAGCATTATTCGAAATTTTACTATGGCATCGATATTTGTCACCTGATTTTCTGTGAATTTTTTCAATTTTTTTACAAAAAAAATTACAAATTGAGGTTATTTCTCAAAATATAGAAAACAGTCATTGGAAAAAGTTTTTGTGAATCCTTCAGCCCATTTTCAAAATTTCCGCTGCATTACGTAATTTCGAATTTTTGTAATTTTTTTGTTGTTGCAATGTAAGACTCAACGCAACGGGACAGCCTGGGTGAGCCTACCACGCACGAGGTGGAGTGTTTAGTGGGTATACCTACCTAAGGGAGATTCAATTCAGACTCAGGAGACTCCCACACTACCTTATGGAATGTGTGAAACAGGCCAGATGAGGTGCCCATAAAGGGTTTACCACCTCGTTCCAATGAAAAAAAAACACTCTAATGATGCAAACGTGTTGTAAAATTAAATAATTGTGAATGTGATTCAATAAGGCAAATTCACATTGTATATATTATATTCCTTGTATAATCACATCAATAGAAAATTTCTCATGGCAAAATTACAATTCAAAATTTCAATAATGATGTGAGTTCACGTGATATTGTGAAATTACCTGAAGCCTTCGATTTGATTGTAAATATACATGGAGCTTGTATCAATTCGTTTCATAGAAACATCAGATATTGTGAATTCACGTTGTTCTTGTATTCATATCGTGTTTTCACATCCCTGTGTTTTGTGAAGTCCCACCAAAGGGCAACAAAAGCTCAATAATGGAGAGTTTTGAAAACAAATTGCTCTTACATGGAGGTTCTTCGGGTTGTAAGGCCGACGTATGTTAAGAGAAGATCTCGACGTTTCGCCAACACGAGTGGTTAGCATTTTCAAGAGAAAGTTTTTGGTTTGTTAAGTCGCTGTCAAATGTTTGACATTTGTTATACGTTGTCTCAATAAATACCTGTGATTTGACGTTCTTACATCTGATTGGTCCATAGCGTTAGCTGACATCATAGAATCGTTCGTACCGTTATTTTGTGGGTAGGGAGCTAATTAAGAATTTTTGAGAACTGGAAGCAAAACCTTGTTCAACCAAAAACTTTCTCTTGAAAATGCTAACCACTCGTGTTGGCGAAACGTCGAGATCTTCTCTTAACATACGTCGGCCTTACAACCCGAAGAACCTCCATGTAAGTGACGATGGTCGCGAAAGCCTTTCACAATTTAACAATTTGCTCTATTTTAGAATTTGATATTCATATTGTTTCACATGGTACATTTCTAAAATTGAGGCAAGGTTACAGGACTTGACATTCTCTCATTTCATGGTTCTTTATTTAACACAATTACTTTTGTGTATCAATTTACAAAAAAAATGTTTTTTCACTGATATATCCTGTGAATTCTACAGGTTATATGGAATTTCAAAATATTTCTGAGAAAAAACATTTTTTTGGCAGCGTGCTTGGAAAAATCACTTGTTATTGTTGGCAATTTATTTTTAAAGTTATGGGACTGTAAACTCTTCAGTCAATATCTACGCAAATTCATATTGTGATACCAATATTTTTTTCAGTGATAAGTCAGCGGCATAGTTACTCATATCTAAACCTTCTAATGGAAAATGAACAACACAACTCAATTTTTCTATGAATCCATCAGCCGAACAATAATCCATTTTAAATGGATAACAAGAATTTGAGGGGAATTTTTTAAATCGATACGGATTTTGTGTACTTCTTTGTTTGCAATTTGAGCAAGTAGGTTTCCAATCACCATCCAGAGTTTCTTCACTAGTGAATGAATTCAAACAACCTAACAGTCTCAGTTTTAGTTTTCTTAGCGGAATCGGTACGGAACTGTCCCAAAATTGATCAAACGTAACTGAATTAAAACAGAAAGGGTTTTCTAGTGCAAAATAAACCCGTAACACAATGACCACAATATACAGTGCGGCTTTTTTTAGTCCCCCTTAACTCTTGAATGGTTCGAATAACAGACATGAATCAAAAACCAATTTTAACGGTCTCACCGATACTACTTTTGGGAATAAAAGAAATTGTGATTACTTGATTACTTAATTGGATACATTAATTACAGCGAACCTGCAACGTCTCTAGACCTTTCAAAAAAGATGTTTCTTCTTGCTCTGCAAACCAGACCTCTACAGCGTTTATTACCTCCTCGTTGGAAGAAAATTTACGACCTTTTAAACTTTTTTTCAGTTGAGGAAAGAGATGATAGTCGGACGGAGCTAAATCTGGTGAATAAGGGGAGTGTTCTAGTAATTCAAACCCTAAATCACGAATTTTTTGCATGGCATCATGAGATTTGTGTGCAGGGGTGTTGTCCTGCAAAAACAAAACACCTTTCCGCGTCTTTTCTCTTTAATTTTTTCCAGTAGAGTGGTCAGTAATGTCGAATAGTAATCTCCAGTTATTGTTTTACCCTTATCCAAAAAATCAATCATGATTACTCCATGGCAATCCCAAAAAACTTTTCCAGCAGATTTTTGGACGCGAAATTTCTTAGGTCTCGGAGAACCGGAGTGTCGCCATTCCATCGATTGTTGCTTTGTTTCTGGATCGTAGAAATGTACCCAAGTCTCATCCAAAGTAACAATTCGGTTCAAGAAGTCTACATCGTTTTCAAATCGAGAAAATATCGAACGCGATGCTACTACCCTTGCACGCTTTTGGTCAACATTCAAACATTTGGGGATCCATAGATATTGCAGCAATTTTTCTCATGTCCAAATTGACGTGAACTATATGATGAACGCGTTCGTATGAAATATTCAGTGCTTCAGATATCCCTTTTAGCCCAATTCGACGGTCTGTTAAAATCATGTCATGAACTGCATCGATATTTTCGGGGACTGACACAGAAACTGGCCTTCCTGATCGGTCATCATCTTCAATGGAAAATTTACCTCTTTTGAAGCTTGCAGTCCAATTTTTCACGGTCGCATACGATGGACATTGATCACCAAGGGTACTAAGCATATCTTCCTAAATCTGCTTACCTCTTAACCCTTTTAAATACAGGTACTTGATGATGGCTCGATACTCGATTTTCACAATTTCAGTGGACATATTTTTTATTTTAATTTATTGCGTAACTCTGGTTTACTTTTTTGACGTCAAACTTTACACTGACACTTCTAATAAGTTATTGTTCGTTGCTATGGTAATATTTTGTTTATGCAGGGATCTGGTCTAGTCTTACTAGATATCACTACATCCTCGTGTATATATATATATATATATATATATATATATATATATATATATATATATATATCATTACAAAGTTGACATTTCTACTACTACTACTACTATGACGAAGTTGTCGAAAATTTGAAAAAGAAATTGCAATACTGTATGAAAATATCTCAACTCTGTAATAATTACGCTCTTGTCATATAATTTCCCCATATACATGCTATTTCCATAGCTTATATGTAATAATTAGACGTACCAATTATAATCTCTATAATTCTTCCTTGACGTCATATTTCTAGTAAATAGTTTCCGAATTAGGGTCCTGTGGCACCCAAGTGCCAGTAAGTGCTGAAATCGTACGATTATAGCAGGAGGGACTCCAGAATTTACTGATCGTGTGGATGGCATTATCAGGAATGAAGACATTAGAGCGGCTTCTAACGAACTTCTTTGTGCGCTGTCGGATCCAGTTAAGCGTTATGGAGCAATATTCATTCGATACATTTGCTATTACGTTGTGATTTGCATATTATGGCTGGAACAGATTCTAGATAAGTCACCTATACCTTATAATATTATGTTTGTTGCCTTTAATCACGATCAATTCATTTCATCGATGAACCATAGTGCTCAAATTTGACGCAGAAGCTCAAAAAAATTTATTATTGAAAAAAGTGAATATTTTTTATGCAAAGTAAAAAAGTTGAAGAAATTGAAATTCAAGGTAACAGTTTTTTCACTGAAATATGATCTTTATTGAAATATTGAATACAACAATAACAAAGTTACAATGAAAAAAAACATTAATTGGGTCTCCGGGGCGGTTCGAATTGATTTGGTTTAACAGCTGCAGGAAAACCCAGAGAAACTTGCAAAACCACATCATCTGACGAGATCGAATTGAGGAATTGACGGAAGGGCGGAGCTAATTTTGCGACATTGCCAATATAATTCCAGAAATATTCAATTCACGTATCACCTGGAATATTTTAGTGAATGAGTATGAAAAATTAGTTGATATAACCACAACATTTTTCCATCAACACTCTGACTGCACATTTGAAACAATAGTACTCATACTGTTTCTAAATGACTAGCAAAATTCAAAGGACGAGACAGATCACGGAAATGTGCGCAAACAAATATGAATATACTTGCGCACAAAAAAATAAAGAACACCCTTCACAAAAAATAATCTACTTTAATGACTATAAATCAACCCGACAGACCCGACCTTATGCAAACCTAACCTAGCTTACCCGACTATACGATATGGATAGATGGCGTCTTTTCCATCTGGTTGCGCATGCCTGCTGCATGCTCTGTCTATTTAAAAATATCTTTTGTGCATTCAAAATATTAATACCAAGATTTTTTTTTTCAGTCCAGTTATCTGACAACGAAATGGCTTCTTTCATAACAAAGAAGTCAGTGTCAATGTCTTTTACTGACTCAACAACAACAATGAGTCTTAATAACTTTATAAGTGTACAATGCGACGTTGTCAGATTCCCTATAATTCCTACACACTGAATACTCATGAATACGAAATGTTTGTAGTGAATAGTTTTTGGAAGTATTGGCGCCTTAGACTAGCAATTTTTTCTTCAATAATAATAATAATAGTTCCTAATAAACACTCGAAGCGTAAACCATTCTTAGTGAAGATATTCAGCAAGAATACGGGGGCAAAGCGAGCACGCGCATTCCTACTACTACTTTTGTAACTTATCTCTTACTTCTTGGTGAAGATATCTACGAGAAAGACGCGAGCGAAGCGAGAGCGCGCATTCCCATCACTATCGATTTCTGACAACTTTGAGTAGAAATTGTCATCCCTTATTCGTTAGTGAACAAGACCAGAAAAACGCGAGCGAAGCGAGCGCGCTCGCCCGACATTTCGCAAATCCGCGCGCAAATGTCGGGTGAGCGCGCGCATTCCCATCACTACTTTGTCGATTTCTGTCAACTTTGAGTAGAAATTTTCATCCCTTATTTGTCAGTGAACAAGACCAGAAATACGCGAGCGACGCGAGCGCGCGCATTCTCTTCAAAGTTGACAGAAATCGACAAAGTAGTGATGGGAATGCGCGCGCTCGCTTCGCTCGCGTATTTCTGTTGTTCACTAACAAATAAGGGATGAAAATTTCTACTCAAAGTTGACTGAAATCGACAAAGTAGTGATGGGAATGCGCGCGCTCGTCCGACATTTCGCAAATCCGCGAGCGCGGATTTGCGAAATGTCCTTTAATAATAAGGAAATAAAAATGAAGAAATCTGCATTGTTCACAATGCATAAGGAAATATTTTAAATCAGATGATCAAAAAAAGTGAACCTCCAGCAAATATGCTTGCTTCTGCTCTTTTTGTCATGGAGTCTCATATACTCTTTAGAAAATGCCAAAATTGTTTCTGATAGTTTTGCAAGAAATTACACCGAAAAAACAGTTTATTCATAGTTAAATAAATTAATTAACACCCAATAAATTATTTATTTGAATATTGCGGAATGAACGTTTATTATAAAGAAACAAATAATGCATTCAAATTATTTGAATATACCTCATTATTAGTTAATTAAAATTAATTTTCAATTAATAAAGGTCCCACTATAGATTTATCAACTGTAAATAAAACATTATTTTTAATAAATGAAGAGTATTCATTAAACTTCCATATTTTATTATCTAGGTATAAAAAATATTATTTGAAAATAATAAACCAATAGGGACGCAAGATGAGCCTTCTAAAATCAACATGGCAGAAATCGGAATCAATGTATCTTACAATTTACAAATTACCTTGACATATATTTATTAATTCTACAAAACTGTTGTCTCTCAAACACTTTTCAAGCTCCTGATCCTGGTCTATTATGGGGCGAGACAGCCTTGATGAACTACATTACTTGTAACTTTTACGACACAATCAATGATTTTATTATATTAGAGAATAGATGCACAAACCACGCATATAATAATTATAAAATAAGTGTTGTGTCTTCTATAACTGTGAATAGATTGTTCGATTTTGAATTACACTTACACAACGCAAATGGCGCACCACATGACGAAACACGAAACTCCGACGTACGACGTGACACGTGGCTTATAACCGCTCAATCCAATCCAATCCCGAAGCAGGAGAGAGCAGGTTTAATACAGGCCAAGGTTTTCTTTTCTTTCTTTTTGTTATACTATTCATAGTATTATTTTATTCATACAAAATCATAGACGAAGAATGAATTTCGAGTTGTAATTTCATAAGTTCGAAAATAAGCACTTGGGTTTAGTAATAATTCAATAATTTTTTGTGTGATGAAAGAAGGCCGTTATACGCTTGATGGTTCTAGACAACTTGGAACCATCCTATATTCAATACAAATATTACAATTAATTCAGCTTTTAAAGTATATGACTTTGACTAAATCAACAGTTGCAAATGGTGAAGGGTTCAAATCAATTTCATCTTCATAAGATACCTACAAACAAATTATGTTTCAATAATAGTTTCAACCATGCCCAGACAACGAAGCAAAAATAAAAATAATAAATCCGAAAGTTTTGAAATTTGGTGAAAATGTTTATTGGAACTAACTCTTGAACCTGTTCAAAAGTCCTGACTAAGTGAAGGTCCGCATTCCCCGCCATCTTGGAAAAAACTGCTCTTTTATGGTTTTTGTTATATAATTCTTTATTTATTACCAGTTCTCTACAAAAATGGTCGAATTCAATTTCTTCATAAAACTAATATTTTCCGTGAGAATTGACGAAGGACTTGACGCAGATCGGAGAATTGCTCTCACTGTAGGCTTGAGCAACAAAATATGAATTCAATGGAGCATCACGGTCCATATAAATCTCTGTGGGAACTCTAAAGACATAAATTTCTTGTCGTTACGGAAAATTCAATAATTGTTATTATTTGTTCACTTTCAATTTTTTTTTTATTTACTTACTCACTTTATTATTACGTGTAAGTGCGTTGTTTCTTTGCAGACTGGTACTGGGGATATTATCATCGACCATACCAGCATAATCCAATAAATCAATGCTCCCCGCATGGTTGACATTGCCCTTTCTTCATTCGCGTCATCGTCCTCGTCTCCGTCTTCATTTTCTTCATCAACTATTTTCGGTCTGTTGAAACAGCCTCCATGACAATTATTGCAAACCGTTGTACAATCAATCCCTACTTTTCTACACCCACACAACCCTGCACGGCCAGTCGTACATAAGCAAAAAATCTGAATTAATAAAGCCTCTGGTGCAATGGAGTCCATTGTTGTAATTGGACTGAAGTATCCTTGGACTCGCTTTCAACCCCATAATTCAGAGGGTAATTCATTTCCTAGCCATTTCTGCACTACTTTTGTTTAATAACTTCACGCACCTGACTTTTTCTTTCTTGAAAATCGATGGAGTAGTAACGCAGCCACTGAAGGCATGCAAGAAAAGAATGTTATGTTGTTCTCAAGTCCTGATGATTGTGACTACTGTGATAAAGACACCCTTTTCCCGGTTTAACAAAAAATGTTTTTTCCGATGGAGCCAATGCAACCAGTAAAACTAAAAGATCACAATCTTCGTCAATAATAGCCACGTTACTTTTTGATGAAGATAGTTGGATTGCAGTGTTCACGATTAAACAATCTGCATCATCTGTGCTCTGTCGAAATCCTATTCCCTGATTGGTTAGCTTGGTTGATGGCAAGTCAATTAACATCTTTTTGTTTTTGTCGTTTGAAAGTATATACCTGACCCAAAATGATCGATATTTACGCAGGGCACACTGTTATGATTCTTAATCTGTGTTGGAGCAATTCTCCGATCTGCTCCAAGTTCATCGTCCATTTACTCGGTAAATGTGGTTTTAATGAAAAAACTGAATTCAACCTTTTTTAGAGAATTAAATGTTCTCAAATTTTGATCACAACAACCATTTTGATAATGTTGATAAATAAAGAGTAATAGACCAAAACCATAAAATTGCCTTCTTTTTTCAAGTTGGTGGTGATTGCGGACCTTTAATTGGTCAGGACTTTTGATAGGTACAATACAATAATAAACATTTTCACCAAGTTCCAAAACTTTATTATTTTAATCTGCTGAAATTCGGCCTTCGTTAATTGAATATGAAGATGCTCATAACAAAAAATATTGGGTATCATATATCATAATCTTTTGAACTTCAATGAAACATTAAAAAGGTTATCTTGATGCCTATTTCAATTTTCTGGGTGATGTTTCACTATTATAAGTTATAATGTCTATGGAAATGACAAATGAGTTTATTAAGCAAATTATGCATTGAAAAAGGATACACTCATTACCACTCCCGATGGATGTGTTGAATATAATAGCTTATCATTTCCTCAATCGATATCAGGGTTGGACCTGGAGTAAATCACATTCCTGATTCCTGCCATCTAAATCGCTCCCCTTCATCTATACTCACTCCCTCCGACCTTTCGTCAGACGAAATTGCCATCTCCAATTACATCTCGTCGCTATTATTATGGCGTCAGTGAGGTCAATTGGGTGCATTTGAGAGCATTTATTTCATGAGATTGCTCGGTCAAAGATTCAAAGGGGAGATTTACAGATAGTAGTCAAATGTGACCACAGAAAGGGTAGTTTGCTGTGACGGATATTCCCAGTAAAAAGAAGTATTTTATTGAGGTTCATTACAGTCTTCTTACTCTGATTCACTTATCGTCTCAAAGCAAAATGTATTCCAACGGATTTCAGAGAATTTTTTGAGATCGAGACAGAACTTTTGTGAATGTTTGGTAATTTATGTTCTTTTTAAATATTATTACCAAAATTAATCTATTCCGTTACTTCTTCTACAAGTATGTTATAAAGTTTCAAAATCTGGATTATTTGGCAATAGATATACGTTAAATACTTCAGCATAAACCATTTAGTAATGAAAACTGCATAAAGATTCAGATAAAAATAAATAAACATGAAATCAAGGCATAAAATAAAATATGCAGTATTTTTGTCTGTTAGTGTAGAATCCAGGTATTCTATTCATTCAGAACTGAGTTATTATCAACCTTTTTTCATGGTCTAAATTGCAAATATTTGGGAGATCGGTGAGCTCTTTCGGATATATCAGAATTTGTACGACATCTCGAGAAAAAAATATTCATAATCAGTGAAATGGTGAAGTTTATTACAATCCTCCGAAATCCAAGAAGAGCTGATACTGAAATAATTTTACAAAACGTTTTTCAGCCATGGATCGTCGAAAATGGCCACGTTTTACCTGATGCCTATGAAAGGTTAATTTTCATTATTGTTAAAGGTAGTTAAAAACAGCCTCCAGTCCACCAAATGTGGCAAAGAACACTAATTTTGTGAGGAGTCATTTTTTAGCATGGCCTACTCAGGACGAGGATATTTTAAAAACATAGATTTTGTGAAGAGCAGGTAATTACACTCCAGAAGGCTGGCCGTGGATGTTTTTCACTATGTGTTTTGAAATACATGGCTCAGTCGAGACTGTTTCCGTCTCTGGATCATGGGACAGATAAGTTTCGTGGATTCAATTCCTTGAATGTTGATCATCATTAAGTAATTTGAGTAATTCTATTTATAGTGAGGCAGTTTGATAAAAAAGTGTAGATACCCGGCAAAATAGCATTAATTCACGGGATCGCTATGCAGCCTACTGTTTCTAGTGCCTATATTTACATTATACAGTATGTACATAGAGTAAGGAATAACTTCATTATCTAGAAAAGGACGAGCTTTTTGAAAAAATCCACAGACATATTAACTTTTATTTAAAGATGCACATCTTTTGACGTTTCAATTTTAGTTAGATGTTTCGGATATAATGTCATTGACATTATTTTCAAATTGCAACCCCTATTTTTGAAAGTGCTATTTGAAGGAGCATATTTCTCTGCACATGTTAAACCAAGAGTTATGTCATGTTACATGAGGAAAGGACTCCGCAAACTCCTTATGGAATTTGGGTACCGGTTGATTTTTTGAATTTTCGGTATGATGTCCATGTAATTGTCAACCAATGTTACCATTGCGCCAACCCAAAAAAATTAACAGTTTTGCTGCTAGGGGGCGTTGAAATCACACTTTGCGCAGATTAGACTATTTATTTTTGAACCCGGTTACAATATTTTCACTTTTTTCATTGTTGCTAATGTTGCACAATACTGTGCTGTTTTATAAAAAAAATCTAACCCCCTCCCCTTTTTCCCCCAACTCCTATTACGGAACGCAAAAAAAATATTTCTCGAGTGCCTTCAAATGTATCGTCGGATGTTTAAATATGCCTACATAAGGGAATTAGCAGTTTTTTATGATTATCCCCCCACCCCCCAAATGATACAAAACAAAAAAATTTCGATGGATTTTTCTGAATTTTCGATATGATGCAGTTCAAGTTATTTTAAATAGAAATAAATTGGGTGACAAACTCCAAAAATGAATAGTTTTGATGCTAGGGGGCGTTGAAATCATACCTTGATCAGAATAGACTATTCATTACCATAGGCGGAAATAATACCTCTACGTATTTTAGTTTAGATTATGCTGATCAATTCTGTAATTTTTCATGAAATGAAAATCTGAAACCTCCCCCTTACCCCCTACCCCTAATTTAAAACACGAAAAAAATTTATTACCGACTACTTGTAAATGCTTAATAAAAATAAATATTTTGATCAGCTCACATTGAGGAAATCGTACAGTTGTTTAATTTCACCTTTCCCTCCCTTCAGAAAAATATTGGTGGAGTTTTCTGACTTCTTAGTAGGGCGTAGTTCATGTTTTTTGAATATCAATCAAGGGGGCAAATATCTTGAAAATAAATAAAAATTAGTCATCCACAATTTGAGTTTGAGGTGGTGCCTGAATTATTTTTTTTTCGTGTTTTGAAATAGGGGTTGGGGGTAAGGGTGAGGTTTTAGATTTTCAATGCATGAAAGTTTACACAATTGTTAGGCATAAATTAAAACAAAAATACGTAGAGATATTGTTTTCGCATATAATAGAATTGTCTATTCTGAGCAAGGTATGATTTCGGCGCCCCCTAGCATCAAAACTGTTCATTTTTGGGATTTGTCACCCGATTTATTTCTATTCAAAATAACTGCATCATATCAAAAATTCAGAAAAATCCACCAAAATTTTTTCGTTTTGTGTCATTTGGGGGGTGGGGAGATAATCATAAAAAACTGCTATTTTCCTTTTTAGGCATATTTAAACATTCGACGATACATTTGAAGGAACTCGAGAAATATTTTTTTTGTGTTCCGTAATAGGAGTTGGGGGAAAAAGGGGAGGGGTTAAGAATTTTTTTTATAAAACAGCACAATATTGTGCAACATTAGCAGCAATGGAACAGGTAAACAAATTGTTACCGGGATCAAAAATAAATAGTCTAATCTGCGCAAGGTGTGATTTCAACGCCCCCTAGCAGTAAAACTGTTCATATTTTTGGGTTGGCGCAATGGTAACATTGGTTAAGGATTACATGGACTACATCATACCAAAAATTCAAAAATATCCACCTGGACCCAAATTCCATAAGGAGTTTGCGGGGTCCTTTTCGAGAAAATCAATGATTTATTGATTTTAATTTAACTTACTTTATTCGGGTAATAGAACGAAACAATCAATTAAGGGTTCAAAACAAAGTCCTTTCTAGCTTTGTGAAGTTCTATATCAGCACGCCACTGGTGTGGTCGTATTTTTTATGTCCTAAAAAATTACCCTTTTTATTATCGTAAAATGACATTTTACTGTTTTTGATACCTTACTGATTTAGCCGTTTGGTTGGCGTAAGCCACAGTTTTCAAGTTCATATTCACTTTTTCTGAAAAACTTTGCATAAAATGTGCCTTGCTTTTACTCAGAGAATCGAAATTCTGATAATGATTGTATACGATGATAGAGTACGAACGCAACAAGAAGTAGTTGGACTGTTCAATACTCCAGTACTAAATACCCGAATAGGCCCATTACTCAATCAGCAGTGGGCAAAGTGGAGATGAAGTTTCGTGACACAGGTAATATTGATGATCTTCCAGAAGCTGGGGTGTCCTAAAATCAATGAGGAGGTCGAATTGAATGTTTTATTCGCAATGAAGGTAAATCCATACAACAGGCTAAAATGAATTTGTAAAAATCAAAATATCACAGTTACAACTACACATATAACTTTAAAATTAGAAAAGTGGCATCCCTATAAGATGACTAAGCCAAGAGTTTTTCGAGGACGATCCAGACTAACGGATGCAGTTCTGCCAAACATAAATGGATATGTGCAATGCTGACCCTCTGCTAGTAATGAATATTGCTTTCTGTAATGAAGCTACCTTTAGACTTACAGGAACAGTGAATCGGCGGAATTGCAGGTACTGGGCTAAGGAGAATCCAAAATGGATGAGAGAACATCACACACAGTATCCTCTGAAAATGAATGTTTGGGCGGCTATTGTAGAAAAAAAAATTATTCTAGACCCCACTATTTCGAAGAAACCTTAAATGTTCCAAGGTACCTTCAATTCCAACAGGATTATGTTATACCCAGTCTGGTGATCTTATTTCCTAACGCAAATATCCCTGCTATACCAAATGAAAACTTATGGTACCAGCATGATGGCACCGCCGCCTTACGCTGATATTAGAAGGTATCTTCACCAAGTTTTTGCCAACAGATGTGGTTCCATTGAATGCCCGCCAAGATATCCAGACCTTACTTCATTATATCTTTTCTTTGGGGCCATCTAAAGAATGTCGTGTACAAAACTAGACCAGATGATATCGAGGAATTGAAAACTAGGATTACAAATGAATATAAGTATATTACTTAACAAACTGTCACTAAGGTCCAACGAGAATTTATTGACCGTCTTGAATACTGCCAGGCTCAGGAAGGACTTCAGTTTGAACATTTGATCAATTAGTTTGTTCAATCAAATGCGTGAAATATATTAATTCAAAATAATTATAACATTATTTTCTCGAAAATTTTCTTCTGTAACATGACAAAACTTTTGATGTGCTGTGCCGAAAAAATATGCTCTTTCAAATGGCCCTGTCAAAAATGTAGGTTGCCATTTGAAAGAAAAATCGATGATGTCATTTCCGGAAGAGTAATGACGTCACCAATCCGAGTAGGATACCAAAAGATGCGCATCTTGATAAAAAAGTTGATGTATCCAAAGATTTTTCCAGAAAGCTTTTCTTTTTCTAGATAATGAATTTGTTTCTTACTTCATGTACAAACTGTATATCCATAACTACAGAACTCGATCCAACGATTGAAAAGTGATAAACCTTCCTGAACTGAATGGCCAAAGTTCTATATCGTGTTGTGCATTAGAGTCATATTTTCAGGTAACTGCTTGTCATACTTCGAAGTAACTTCGTAGGAATTTCAGTCAAGTATGTGATTTGGTCGAATGAGACAGTTGATTTATCGTCATGTTTGGCATTGGCATTGCTGATCATGTCAAATGAATCAAAATCGGTAGTGAACTCAGCAGATCACTTCAGTCAGAACTGAAACTATGAAACTGAACTAAGGAAACTTCGAGATGGATGGGAAATTTCATTACTGAATTCATAGCTGACACATCAGAGTGGAATTTTCATTGAATAATTATGCCAATGTGATCAGTTCCTTTTTAGGTGGTGATGGATAGATCTTAAACTTTTCAAATATTTTTTAGTACAACGTAGTAAAAGTTTTCTGATTTTCTGTAATGTTGAAGATTACGATAATTATAATAATTTCTAATAAAGACATCAAAAACGCTGAGAATAATCTCATTTTAAACTTTAGGATTCAAGTATTCTAAAAATTGTTTGGGGTCCTTCATTGACCTCGCTTGGGCATCTACGTTGATTTGAAAAGCATGGGTATCTAAGGGTTAAATGACTTTCCTCACCTTTGGCGAACTGAATAGAATGGGTCACTGAGCCAGAGAACATTCTCTATTTTTCTTCATCATTTGGTTCCAATGAAACGGAAAATACTGCAAATTTCAGAAAACATTATGAGGACCAAGAAAAAGGAACAAGGATTGCTGTTCGTTGGAGAAACAATCCTCGTGAAAAAAATGTTCGGCGAATAGAAGACCAACAAACGGTGTGAATACTGAGCTCGGCGGAGAGACAGATACCAAATTTTCTGCAGTGTTTTGATGAAGTAGGTGAGTGTGTGATCAAGGAATCACCGGCAAGACAATATGTCCTTTTGTGGGCAGAATCTACACAAGCTTTAGTGTATGTTTCGGAACTACACTCCATATGGGAATAGTATTCAAGGATGGTCGGATCCGTGTCTCATAGTCCAAGAGCAGTTGAAAAGAAATAAAATAGCACTTGGCATCTCCTAAGCATCTCACTTATGCAGAAAGAAATAGCCGTCACCTCGGCTTGAAATATAGATGTTGAGTACCGAGGATTAGACTAATGTTCTGTCTCGGTCTCTGCCCGTTCATTCCAGGCCCAACCCCAATTTTTCTGTCTTATAGATTTACCCTCTTGACAGCATTGGTAAGGCCCTGGATCTGACTCTCCCACGCTTCTCGGCCTCTGGCTAAGATCAAACTCATTATATCATTTAGCCAATTTTGTATGATGGTAGTGTATGTTCTATCAAAGGAGTAGGTTGGAGTCATTTTGTCCGACGGCATTTTGAGAATGTCGTTTCTGAAGCCCTCCATGTTGGAGTGGCCTAGGTTGTTGTCCCTCCATTGGCTCAGGCCGTTTAGTCTGTGGGCTTCTATCTTCTCCTTCGCTTCAACAAGCAAATGCAGAAACGGGCGTTAAGGATAAACTCCAGGCTAATCGTCAATGTTCTGGATCAGCAACTCCGAGCAGGGCCAGTTTTTGTAAACCAGTCAGCCCATACCTACCATTGGTTTTCACTTGTTCTATCATTAGCCATCACAGCAGGGCTTCATAAAATAAATAAAGTTGAATAAAAAACCTCTACACTTTAATAGTCAACGTTTCTCGAAACTTGAAGTAATAATCTGATCCGTTCACTCTAAGATTGAAACTGTAATACATCTACGAGTGAAAGATATAATTTTTCAGACACTCATCTTGAATTCGATAAACGTTCTGATTTATTCTTTCAATCCACTTCTTCATTTTCCTGGAAATGGTTTTGAGTGCCTACATCGGAATAAAACAAAATGCACCCATGAAACTTGATGGGAGTTTCGAAATATTTTCAAGTTCAATATTTCATTGTGTTTTTGAAATGAGAAGTTTGTTATTTTTGGTATTTATTTCTACAATCGAAAGTGAAGTATGTAATCGATGTCGAAATACGATGTCGATGTCGAAAAACAAATTCCTTGGATTTTGAGAAAGAGGGAGTGCATGGGAAACCATCAGCGGGAGAGCGAACTTTGCCATTTTCTCTGCAGGTTACAGAAGGATTTTTGAAATTTTATAATCTTTTATACCGTATTATTTATAATCTGACCTGCAACAACAACAACGATATTATTATCATCAAATTGTGTGCTCTGTGCTGTTTCTCAAAATCGAAAGAATTTGTATTTTAATTTTGAATGAAATCGAAATCATTTTGATTATTATTTCTTGAGATCTATGAATATTACCTATTCCTTGCTGGGATTGATATTGAATGCACAATTTGTGCCATTATTTGTTTTGATATCTTCACTCTTCACAGGTTTGATATTATTTCAGCATGGTGTTTCTTGATGAGTTGTGATTGTTGTGAATGTTTTTCCAGCTATGCAACTAGCAATACCATGTTAGGAAGAAACTTCCTGAGGCCCCTGATCGCCGTCGCCATGGCCATGAAAAATTATTACATTTTAGGTTAGGTTATGTCCGCCAGTTGGTATCAGTAATTGTATGAATGAAATTATCCAGAATTTGTCGAATATTGTGGAGTTGATAGTTGCTTATCACGATTCTGGTCAAAGTTCGGTGTTGTGCAGTTTCCAAAAACAGCTAAATACCGCTTGCTGTAAAATTCCGTTAACCGGGCGCTACAAGCTACAAAAATTTTTTTTTTTGAACTTACGTAGTTTGACCTGAACAAAAAAAACAAATGAAATTTTAGGCGGTTTCAAGTAATTTCGGAGATACGAGCCTTTTTTTGAATGAAAATTGGCATTTTCTGGTACACGTTTCTTCTTTGAAAAATGTAGCTCGGTTCATTTCTGCATAACTACGTCCAATTTTACTGTATAAAATTATTGAATTGTCCTTTTATTTCTCTGTAATGCATTTTTGTTTATGGTTACATAAATTGTTCTGTATTAGCATGTTATTAAAAAACACCCTGTATATTTTCTTATGGGCAGTAACCCATTTCCAGAAATTGTACCACAATTCATATTTCATAGATATCAAAGCGATCGTAATCTCCAATAGAAACACACTCGTAAATGCCGTTTCAACTATATCACCCTTTCACAGGAAATAATCCGTTCAGACAACTATCCTTCCTGTCTTTAAATCCGAGAATATTCGTAAATCTCAGCAATGAATCCCTGAAAGAGCAATTTTAGGTAATGAATGTCCTGAGATGCACTGCATTGCCTTCAGGAATGCCATAATAATACGGACGAGATGAAATTGAGGATCTCGACGATCTCGATGAAAGGGTTGTGTAGATTGTAATGGCACCGAATTTCGAATTGGCGATCCTGTCTCCACATTAGAGGGCGAAAAGAGAGAACATAAATTCGTGTATAGGTCGAAAAAAATTCACATTTTGTACAAATTCTAAACGAATAACTACTTTAAACAAGTAATGAAAAATAATAAGTTTATTTGCAATAATATACAGGGGTCACCATTTAAAACGAAACAGATGAAATATCTCATTCCACGTTCATTTAAAAAAAATCGCCCGTACACGTAATCACATTTGTCAAGGGAGAGGTTTTTTGTTATTATTTTTAACACTGCATCTTCAACCCTCTAGGGTGGGTGGGACCATCCCTTACTATTTCAAATGGAACAAGGGGTCGAGTGATACCTCTTTTAAAAGGGCATTCAATTCTCTTTCAAATGACATCTTATTCGTGAATTTCGGTGAGATAGTTTTTGAGATAATAATTAATATTAGTTTAAATGTGCATTTTCTAAAATACTGCTAATCCTTCTCCGGCGGAACTCTCTCAACCAAAAAAGAGGTCTAGTGCCGCCACTCCATCAAAAGCAAATAGATATTTTTGTATCTAGAATGCGAAATGATACTTTTGCGTTTGAGAATGGAAGTTATTTTGCCGAACTTCAGCGAGGCAAAATAGCCTCGAGAACGCAAAAGTATTTCGCATTGGAGATGCAAACAATATTGTTACGAAAAATGCAATAAAACTAATATGAGAATGAAATATTAATAAATAAGTAGGTATCTGTCATTGTTAATTGACATTTCGTGACATTTCATATTTGAAACAAAACGAACGACCTGCTAGGTGTTATTGTTTGCAAGACTATCGTAACGGTAGCAACAACCAAGAGTTGTTATCTTTGACCATTTTCAGTCTTGACTTTGTGTACCTATAAGTTGTATTCGAGAGGGTGAGATATTAAAAATGGTTTACTCTTTAGAAGACAGAAAGGAACTGCTAAAACTGTATTATCGCAACAATGATTGCTCTGGAGCTGCTGCTAGAATTTTCAACGCGCAGTTTCCTGACAAGAATGTTCAGGCCAAATTATCAGAAAATTTGATGAAACTGGCTCGGTGCAGAATTGAAAACACAATCGTGCCAGGACGATAACCAATGGAGATATGCAAATAGGGGTTTTTGGACCTTTAGAAACCGACCGTACTCAATTTAATAGTCTAAGAACATTGTCAGAAGGACCTGGGGTGTCTGCAACTTCAGTTCACAGGATATTGAAAATTGCAAAGTATCATCCTTGCAAAGTCCGTCTTGTTCATGAGCCCAACGAAGATGAATATGACCGCCGCGGACAGAATTTTGCGAACTTATGTCAAATCGCATATTTGAAAATTGCATTATTGTCTACAATATCTGTTTCTCAGATGAATGTACATTTACTCTTACCGGGGCAGTTAATAAACATAATTGCAGGTATTGGTCCGATGAAAACCCTCATCTTTACAGAGAACATCATACTCAAAGACCTCAGAATTTAAATATATGGGCGGGTAGGTATCCTTGGCAACCATATTATTGGTCCCATTTTTATCAATGAAAACTTGACTGGAGAAGTTTACCGTGGTGGTCGGCTGGTAAAAGCGTACGCAAGCTTGGGGTCGTGAGTTCGATCCACCGATTCACCGGTCTCGTGCATGGCATCACAGGTTAAAAGGTAAGGGCTGCGTCTTCCCTAGCTCACACAAGTCTCTCGAAGACTTCCGAGGGTTGCGCGTAGGGGTGCAATCGGTTGACGGAAATAACAATAACAAATGATTTATTACAAAATGCAATAAATCCTTTTATTACAAGGGTAGCACAGGAAGATGCAAATCTTATATGGCAGGAATTGGTTTTCCAACAGGATGGGCCCCTTCGCATTATTATGTACGACTAGGAGAGTACTTAAATCAGTCATTTCCAGGAAGATGGATCTGTCGGAGGGGGGCCAGATAGGTCTCTAGATCTAACGCCACTCGACTTTTTCTTATGGGGACATCTTAAGACCAAAGCTAATGCAACTATAAGCCCAACGATTTAGAAGATCTACGGGAATTGTACAAGAATGCCGGCTTATAACACCAGACATGTTACAGGCAGTTCGTGGAAAATTTTAATCAAACCTTTATCATTGCATGGAAGTCGGTGGTGGTCATTTTGAATATCTGGGTAAATAATTACGTGCGTTTTGTATTACATTTCATTATTAGTATTTTGTTAGTCCAACAATTAGATTAGAAAAACCATTACACAATTAGATACTTATCTCGGAAACTATTTCACCGAATTTCACGATTGAGATGTCATTTGAAAGAGAAATAAATGCCTTTTTAAAAGAGGTATCACTCGACCCCTTGTTCCATTTGAAATAGTAAGGGTTGGTCCCACCCTTCCTAGAGGGTTGAAGTTGCAGTGTAAAAATAGTAACAAAAAACCTCCCCCTTGACAAATGTGATTACGTGTAGGAGCGATTTTTTTTTAAATGACCGTGGAATCAGATATTTTTTCTGTTTCGTTTTAAATGTTGACCCCTGTATATTTGAGTACAGTATAATATACACAATCAATTGTCTGTTTGATGCAAATAAACCGGAAAAGCTTCACGAAGTTTCAGTTGTTGTAAGGATTGAATTAAGATAAAGAAATTATCGAAATTAAGTTATATAATAATAATATGTAATAATGACAAGAAACAAATATGGACGACAGTTTGTGATTTCCATATGTTAACAAAAATTATGGAAAAATTGTCTTTCTTTCAGAGCTGTGCCGAGCACTGACAAAAGTGCTTCGAGTACTAAGCACTAAACACTCTTGAAAAGTGTTCGGGAGTCTCGAGCACTAAGCACTTTTTTTTGAAGTGCTCGCGATTACTAAGCACTTTCAAAAAGTAAATCGATTTAGCGAGCACTATGCACTTCTCAAAAGGGCGAGACCTTTAATGTGGGCGCTCAATTTCGTGTATTCCAAGTTTATATTGCATTTGGAAACGGTTTCACCTGGAAATCTCAAATTTGGTAGGTGAACTCAGAAAAGATTGGAGTACCATTGAATATATTGACATTGGTTTGATATCGAAATTTGAGATTTTTTTGGTCGGCAATTGAAGGAAATGAGTCGATACTTGCTTTTGTTTTATTTCAATAGAAAGACCCATAAAAACAGTTCAACTTCCAACTGATAGGGAATATCCAGACAATGTATTATAAACATCTCTCGAAGTTAACTTTAATTTTAACAGTCAAGTTAACTTCAGATTTGAAATGGCAGTTTTATAAAAGTCTCATTTCTGGAATAAAAAGAAGAAGAAGGCAAATGTGTAACCTAGAATTTATCGCAATTTCTTTTGTGACATTTCTAATTTTCTAATAAATAATAAAACTGCTAGCAATAGATTTGAGAATCTTCCAGAACTCCAACAACTACCAAGAATGAACATGTACGAAATCTGAGTGTAATTAACACTTGTATTACTGGCGATAGAAGATGATTTCAAAAATTGAAAATACTTATAATTCTACAGTAATTAGAACTAGAAATGTTGACTTATTAGTTGGTCTTTGTAAATTTGCCTCACTAATGTGCCCCTTTAACAAGCATAATATACAGACTTTCTTGATGATCGAAATAATCGAAATCCGTTTTCATTTGTTTTCAAATTCTATTTCGTTCCACAATATAAAATGGTTTAACAGATTTCTAAATATCCTTCGACGCCAATATCCTTCAATAATAATCACAGCATCTCCTTCATTGTCCCTTAAAAGTTCCTCGAAAATAACCAGGATATCGTTTGCTAACATTATTGCGAGAAAAAAACAATCAAATTGAGGTTTTATGCTAAATTATTGATAGAAGAACTGTCGAAAACCACCATTTTCTGGAAAGTTAACTTTAACTGATACCCCTTCCTACCAATAAAGTTAACTCCTACATTTTAAAGTTAACTGTAAGATGTGACGTCATTCCTCGAGTTAACTTCGAGTTGTCTGTCAAAATAGTTTTATAATACCGGCCCTAACTCGATTTCCGAAATGGGCGGCGAATAGCCAAATTGAAATATAGAGCGGCGCGAAATAGTTCCTACCTTACCAACTTTCTCACTGATTTCTTAGTTCGGCAGTTTTCGGATAGAAAGCACCATTGTATAGTATATTTCTTTCATGTCAGAGCGTGCTGCCGTAAGAATGAAATAGGAATGTGATTTTGATAACCATCGGTAGACGTCAGACGGGCAGAACTAGTCAGATCGAGAAAATGAAATGTTCATATTCATAAGCGTTACATTTTTAAAATTCCATTTTTTTCTCCTCAACACTGACATAATTTTCAGTGGTTAAAATTCCAGAAAAGAGAAAATGAGTCAGCAAAATCTGCATTATCTGACGGTCTATAACTTAAGAGTATATATTGTTAACCGCGGGCCTCAGAATCGGGGCAGTGGGTAGGAGGATCGTCACGTTCAGCGGAGTGAGGCGACTTATATATTTATTCGGTAAACTTTGAGGTAAAAAATCAAATATAAAATCAAAATTTTGTAAAACAAAGTCGCTTTTTCCTTGTAATTACTGAACGGCTGAACCGATTTTGATGAATTTTCGGTCGTTAGATTCGTCTTGATACTACAAGTGACACTTATTATATTAAAATTATAAAAAAATCAAAGTAGCGGATTTTTTGCGCCAAATAATGTGAATAATATAAGGACGCAATCAGTAGTGCTTGAGGGTGGGGGTGCCGCTGATCGCGTTTTATATTTTTAACAACATTCATAGATCCTTAGCTGAGAAAAGGCTCAGTGCTTAGTAATCCCCAAAAGTGCTCCCGAGCACCGCAGTGCTTGGAAGCACTTTTCCGGATTACTAAGCACTAAGCCTTTTCGTAAAATGCTCAATGCACTAAGCACTGAATCCAAAAAGTGCTCGGGAGCACAGTGCTTACGAGCACTAAAATGCTTTAAGCACTTTCACGAGCACTAAGCACGTACTGCTTTGGGACAGCTCTGCTTTCTTTATTTAATATTCATTCTTTTGTTTTTTTTTTCAAGGAAAAAAGTGATTTGACGCTCTTTATTTCATTTGGCATTGAGTCGTACAAATGAGGAATGGTGTATAATAAGTCGGGGTAAGTGCGTTTTTGGAGTGAGTGCGTCCACAATTCATTGTCCATTCGATGTTTTATTTGATACTTTCAATGTTTAATAATTTACTCAATAAAGGTTAAGTCACGAGTTTGTGGATTCTGTTTGAGTTCATAGCTCGCACTGCATTAGACATAAATTATCTCTGTGAAAAGCAATTGAAAGCATTCACTCATATATTAGGGTTGTTCGAGTAGAAAAAAGAGCCAGAATCGTGTCGAAAAATTATTTATTTCAAGACTTCAACTAACGTTTTATGAAAACGTTAGTCCACCTTGAGTTCTTTGCGGATTCGCTATATCACAAGGCCAGTAATAATTGAGAAAAGTAGGTGAACAACATTTCGGTTATCTTCTTCTTTCGCTAAATGTGAAGAAAAATATTGATGACAGATAAGAATTGTTTATTCCAAATCCTGGGACTAATGTTTGGGGTGAATGTTAATTTACCCTTCTCTGAATCGATATAAAATAGTTTGATAAGACTGTATAATGAACTTTAGCAATTTACGGTTGGTACAAGATGCTAAAAACGTGTCTTAAAAGTTCTCCTCTCTCTAACTGAGAAGTAATATTGCGAAATTACATTGAGGAATAATTCATTCCAAAAGTTGAGAAATCATTTATTCCAAAAGTTGAACTAACGGTTCGTACAAAAGCTAGTTCACCCTGAGTTCTTTCCTGATTCTATGGAAAATAGTTCAATAACAATGTATAATCCACGTTGGAGAGAATTTGTTCGAATTGTGGAAAAATGTTTTTTTTTCAAGTTTTTTAGCACTAACGATGAAAAAAACGTTTATTCCAAAATTTAACCAATGTTGCGGATATACGTTCGTTCATTGGGAGTACCTTGTCGATTCGATGATAGTTATTATTATCGTAAAAAAGCAAAAATTGTTTGATAGCAATGTATAACACATGTTGGTGAATGGCTGATGAGAAACGTTGCTGATAAACAATTGTTTCACAATTTCCTATCAACTACTGTGAGAAAATAGTGAATAAATACATCGCTTTTGAGAAACGGTTATTCTATACGAGGAATAAACATTTCAGATAAACGATAAACAGTCACAAAACAATATATAATACACGTTGGTGAATTGTTGTTGTTTAAAATTGTTTATTTCCGTTAACCAGCTGTCGTTTCCATACAAACGGCAGCTCTCAGAAGTCGAAACTTGTGCGAGCCAAGGATTAACGAGGTCTGCAGTCGCTAGGGTTTGAACCTGCGGTTGGCAGCCAGAGTGATTGAAAGATCGGCGCTTTAACCAATCGGCTACCTGGCCCCTAATGGCCTGAATGATGCACGAGGGACGTTGTTGATGAAAATATTTCACGTTTTTCCCTCAACAACTGTGAGAAGATTGTGCAAAATCGTTCGAGAAACGTTTATTCTATAATATTGATTACCATTTCAGATAAACGTTTTAAAAAGGTATGATTTAAACATGTCGTCAGAAAACACCGTTTCAATAATATCAACTGAACAATTGGATTTAACGTTGACATTTTCAATTGTCTTTCAACGTTGCAATTCTTTACCGAAAACGTAGTCTAAACCAATTCTACTTGAATAAAACTTTGAAAAAACGTACGTGTGTCCATTGGGACGTTTTTATCATTCCTAGTTTTCCATAATTCAGTTTTTATAAAATTTTTACAAACCTATCTCTTATCTTCAAAAGTTGGTGATCCAATAAATCTACAGAATCAGGTAAAAAACGAATTTTTAGAGGTAGGTTAGAATTCCATGTGTTTTGTTAGTATATTCAAATTTTCCGGACCTACCCGTATATTTATCAAGGCTGTCCATTAATGGGGTGGCTATATTCTTATGATAGTGATTACAAAGAATAAAATCAAACATCGAAATGAGAAAAATACCCAGAAAACTTATTGAGTTTTGTCATGTGTTCATTTTTACACGGTAAATGACATGTTTCAATTTTTCAAAACATGTATTGTACAGAGAATCCCTAGAGATGGAATTACTTATCAATCAGGAATATCGAAGTATTTTCTGCTATCATTTATTGTTCCCTTTCGTCATGACCAACACCTCAGTGGAAAATGGTATCAAGCGGAAAGCTCAAGTGCGTTATTGATCTGCAATACCCTAGTGCCGCCCCGTGTTGAGTTTGCCAATGCGCAACGTACACGTCACAGATGAGAATTCTCGTCTCTCTTTGCACACAGAAGTTTTTTGCCTTTTTTGCTCAGAGCTGGTATGGAATGGGTTTCTGTAATAAAGGTGTGAAATTGGAAAGATTCGATTTTTATTTGCTATCAGTGGCGGAGTCTTCCATCAAACGATTATTGATGAATACATACTGGAGCCAATTCGGATGAAAGAAAATTTGGGGTGAAACTTTGCTTTCTGTTTCATAAGAGAACTTCTGGGTTTATGTGAACAAGTTAGAAGATTTTCAACAGAAAAGATCAATCTTCGGATCATTCGAGTTTGAAATTCCTCACCCACACTAGTTCATAATAATCCGTCATATTTGTATAAAACCTAACAAAATGCCAAGCTTTCTGATTCGCACATGCCACAATTTCAAAAGTGTTCATTTCCTTCGGAATTTATTTATGGCCTTGTTTTATGTTTCAGATCAGTCATATGAAACCCTCAGTACAACACACTCATATCAACATACTTCAGAAGACACATTCGATTTATTTTCAATTAATTTATAAACTAGTTAATTATAAGACTGACTACAGCGTAATCCTAAATAAAGTTCACTTCAACATACCCTTTTATGATAAAAATTAACAGATTTTTTAAAATAAATCTGTCATTCAAATCACTATCTGAACTCTGCACTGCTAAGATGCTGTAAGTTACTCAACACCCTAAACGCAATTCTAGACTTTGATCTTCGCCTCATTTTACAAATCTCTAGTTTTGAATAAAAAAACAGTATCTGTCTCACATAGTAAGTATTTTCGTTGACTTGCTATATGATTTCCTCGTTAACAAGCTTGCAACAAAATTATACTTTTTGATTGCAAAGCTGTGAACTCCATAATGTATAAAATTGAATGCTATATGTTGGGCTAGTCCTGTTTGTATTCTTTGTTACGGGTTTATTTGCACTAGAATAGTATATTGTGTATCTAGTAGTAAAAGAAATACATTCCCGGACGACAATGTAAATTGTTGGCCGAGGCGAAGCCGACGCCAACAAGCATTAAAGTCTGGAAATGTGCTTTTACTACGAGGTACACATACTATTTTTTTCTGAAAACGCAATCAGCATTATCGAAAACTAAGGAATTCTACATATTGTTTGCGTGAATTCAGTAACTGTCTAAAATGTAAACAAGCCGGCAAAAATATTACCGTATCGTTTTCGATACGGGAAAGAACTTTTTAGGCAACCATCCGGGAAGTGTTCACTTCCCGGACACTTTTTCTTTGGGAAAGTAGCACTTCCCGGCCTAGACCGGGAAGTACGTACTTCCCGGATTAGGCCGGGAAGTGCTCGAATTTTAATACAAATATTAATACAAATAAGAATTAGAATGTTTCTGTTGGTACCCATCTTCTGTTCGAATTTCAATATACAGGGTGTTAATTAAGTACGTTGACAAACTTCGGGAGGTGATTCTTTGAAGGTTTTCAGGACGAAAAGTTCATATAAACATATGTCCCAAACGGCTTGGTTTTCGAGATACAGGGCGATACAAATACATTTTTTTCAAGATTTTTTAGAGTTAACTTCGACATTTTCGACAATAATCAGTTCAAATTAGGCAAGTACAATCCATTCAATAGGGCGCACGATACAAGATAATGCATGTCTTAAATAATGTCTTAAATAATAATAAATTTTCAGAGTCAAGCTTTGTTCAACCCTTCAGAATTTTTTTTTCCGCCGCCACTGATATATTATGAGGAAGGAATAATGAATGTTGTTTCATTTAACATCTTTTTGATATCTTGTATTTTTTCATTTACTTGTACGGTTCAGGGGCTATAATGAAAATATTAATTTAAATTTTCCAGTGTGGCATAACATTAGAAAATTTGAAAATTAAACATTTTCAATTATTGTAAATTGATGGAAATAAATTTTCAGAATTAGAAAAATCTACGATGAATAAAAATTATACAATAAAAAATATAAAGACAAGCTTCTATACAAATGCACTGAAAATGAAAAAATAATTTGTTTCATTTTTTGTAGGTTATTCTGTGAGTATCAAAATCTTTCTGTACAAGATTACCTAGATCAAACAATGAAATGAATTATTTTTTCCTTTTCAGTGTATTGTATAAAAACTTTAAAATGTTTTCTTTTTATAATTTTCATTTTTAACATTTTAGTTTATTTTTTATGTGAAACTGAAAATCTCCAACCCAAAAACCATCACATACCAATTTTGAACAGAATCGGATCATTATCACAAAACTCGTCCGCCATATTGGAGCCGCCATTTTGTTTTTAACAAACATTTTTTTAATGCATTGTCACCGGAATTACGGAAACCTGCCAAATTTCAAATTAATCGGAGTATTAGAAGTGGGTCAAATTCAACTTTTATTAAATTGTTTGTTAGTTAGTTACAAGTGAAGCTAAATAAAAGCTTGTTATTGTAAAGATGTGATTTCTTTTTGTGATATCTAACAGAAAACTACTATCTCCCCGTCACTGCAGTACGCTGGATATTAAACTAGATCTGACAGATATTGGGAAAACCTTAACTTTCAAGGTGAAGATTCTGATGGTAAAAATGTGCATTTTCATTGAGATATTTGATTAAAAATGTTTTTACCCATCAGTCTTGATAGAGAACTCATTCGAATTTTTTGTTATTTTAAAAAAAGATATTTTTTAGTTTTCAATTGAACGTTTCCTTTTCAACATAAAAAACTTCCGAAAGGTAATCCTGTAATGGAAGATAGTTAATAGGGTTTATCTAATAGTCGCAGATCATTACACATTTGATTTTCATTTATGAATCTCTGGTCATAACTCCGAAAAACTAAATCAAACAAATTTTTGTTTCCGTACGGAGTACATTATTTTATCAGAAATTTCGGTTAGTTTTTTCTTCTGCAGTAACGCAGAAATTTTGTAATCAATTTGAATTCATAAAAATAGCAAAGTGGGCTTTGATATTAATTCATTTATTTAAATATCAACAACTTGACAGTTATCGAAAGTTGAGAAACTGTCTCATTGTTAATTCTTCATTAGTGCAGATTCATTCAATATTCCTTTGGATAAAATGGTTGAATATACAAATTCAGAAATGGCAGACATGCACTTAATGTATGGAATGGCTGATGGTAACGCTCGTGCCGCCAGACTAATGTATCTAGAAAGATTTCCACAACGTCATATTCCCAGCACACAAATGTTCATCAATATTCACTCCCGTCTTCGTGAAACGGGTACTTTCAAGAGGTCTGCTGTTCTCATAGGAAGACCCAGGAGAGTTAGAACAGTTCAGATAGAAGAAGCTGTACTTAACGAAATTAAGCAGCATCCAGACACCAGTACAAGACAAATTGCGGCACAGTTTAACGTAACCCATGTATTGGTATGGCAAATTTTAAAAGAACAACAACTTTATCCCTATCACATACAGCGTGTTCAAGCTCTTCTGCCAAGGGATTTTCCAAAGAGATTAACTTTTTGCACTTGGATTCGAAATAAATTGTTGGAAAATCCATGGTTTTTATCTCAAGTGTTATTCACCGATGAGGCATGCTTTTCCCGTAAAGCCATTATTAATTTTCACAACAATCATATGTGGGCTGATGAAAACCCACACGCCGTGATTGAAAACCATTTTCAATAGACGTTTTCTGTGAATGTTTGGGTTGGAATTTTAGGGAATTTCCTTATCGGGCCACATTTTCTGCCTCATAGACTCAATGGTGACCATTATCGACATTTTCTTGAATTCATCTTACCTGGACTCCTAGAAGAGATCCCACTGAGGGAAAGAATTGGAATTTGGTTTATGCATGATGGTGCTCCAGTACACTTCAGATTGGTTGCACGCCAATATTTAGAAGAGAATTATTCTGATCGCTGGATTGGGCGTGGTGGGCCACAACTTTGGCCACCAAGGTCACCCGATATGAATCCACTTGATTTTTTCCTCTGGGGGCACCTTAAATCATTAGTGTACCGAACTCCAGTTGAAAGTGAAGAAGACCTGAGGAATCGCATACAGGAGTCATGCGGAATTATAAGAAACACTCCTGGTATTTTTGAGCGCGTACGCCAGTCTATGGTTAGGCGCATAAACGCATGCATTGAAGTTGGCGGTGGCCATTTCCAGCAGCTCCTCTGACATATCAATTTCAATAATGGTCCTTTTCTGAACTTAATTTTATTCCTAGGGAATTTATGTTACTTTGCTCTAGTATTTGATAATAAAGTTATTCACTATTGAAAATGTCCAAAATTATTTTGCCATAATTAACTTTGTGCAATACATATTCAACCTGAGTTATGGTAAAAAATGTATGTGAGCTCCATAACATTACATTTTCTCTACACGAGCAGAAAATAGCTATTTGTGTAATGAGAACAAAATGACGTATTGCGTCACGCGCTAATCTTTGGAGAGTGGCAATGACACTTCGAGAAATGAATTATTTTATATCATGCGCACTATTGAATGGATTGTACTTGTCCAATTTGAACTAATTTGGATCGATTATTGTCGAAAATTTCGAAGTAAACTCTAAAAACTCCTAAAAAATGTATTTTGATCACCCTGTACTTCGAAAACCAAGCCGCTTGGGACATGTTTATATGAACTTTTCATCTTGAAACCTTTCAAAGAATCACCCTTCAAGTTTGTTAGACTATTTGCTTCTCAAATTTCTTTATGTTATGCGTTACTGGAAAATGTTTGCGTTAATATTTTCATCGTAACTCCTGAACCGTACAAGTAAATGAAAAACATCAAGAGAGCAAAAAGATGTTAAATGAAACAACATTCATTATTCCTTTCTCATAATATGTCAGTGGCGGCGGAAAAAAAAAATCTGAAGGGTTGAACAAAGCTTGACTCTGAAAAAAGGAGGACCCTGTGAATTATTTGAGAAATGCATTATTTTGTATCGTGCGTACTATTGAATGGATTGTACTTGCTCAATTTGAACTGATTATTGTAGAAAATGTCGAACTTAACTCTAAAAAATCTTGAAAAAAATGTATTTTTATCACCCTGTATCTCGAAAACCAAGCCGTTTGGGACATATGTTTATATGAACATTTCGTCCTGAAAACCTTCAAAGAATCACCTCCCGAAGTTTTTCAACGTACTTAATTAACACCCTGTATAATACAAATAAGAACTGAAATGTTCGAAATATTCAAATTTGGAATTGATTCATCCGGTTAACAGATGGGTGAAAGTCGACCTCTCTTCGTCTCTTAGACTAAATGCGTCTCATTGATTTGTTATTCTAAATGATTGCCGAAAAAATAGTCCAAACGTCCAATAACAGTTATTTTGGACTCGTAGACTTCCAGGAGTCGCTAACGCTCGTCCTAGAATTTGGTCTACTCGTCAAAAAAAAACAGTATTTTCCGGACTTGTTACGTAAATTACTATTCCCGTACCGTTTAGGTCCGAAAACGGTCCGAGAAAGTTCGTTGCTTAGCAACGGACTAAAATACTAGATTAGCGTATTTTGAGGCCTGAAGTTGCTCCGAGAAAGTGGGCATTCTTGAACGATTTCAGAAAAAACCCTTTCTGTTTTAATACAATAACAGCAGAAATTTTCTGTCATTGATAAAAACTTTGCATCATGTACGCCACTGTTTCGAAATGATACCTTTATCGTTGTCATGTACAGCTCTTTTCGTATTTTGGTACTCTCTGCCCTATTAGTTGAGACGCCATAAACCATCCTCAAACTAATGACATTTATCAGTTGTTCTATTCCGCGCCATAACTGCTTTATTTTGTAAAAATACTTTTGGTTAGTCTACTGTTTTGTGTTCATAATAAAAACATAACATTCTTCTATTTCTATTCTGTGCCATTGAGGTACTTCACTTTCGAATACTTAACCTTGTTTGTATTGGGTCTGAGATGGAACAAGGCTGGCGTGCTCATCTTGGTCCAGTTGGTAACACTGAATCTCTAGGTGTTCTGTCCACCTGAGTCGTAGTCAAATTGTCCCTAGGAGTAGCTCCGAGTAGCTTGAGGTAGTTCCTGGACTGATCTCACAGACCACGAACAAACAAGGAAGCGCTTTGTCAGAAAGTTACTGTTTTCGACTTTGACGTCTGAGTCATTTTGAGCGACGTTTTCCGGTTTGATATTTGATGAGTGACATCTTGGCAACTAACCAATTCGAAGATTTTCAATTAAATGTTGATCATCTCTGGTGGATCTTGGAAAAATTCATATCTAGAGCATAAGGGAAGACAAAATCTCTAAATATTCATATATTATTTTTATACCATTATAGGTATCCATTGTTTAATATTCCAGTAATTTTAGTGCAGTGGGAGGGTTGTCCCATTCCGTCAGGGTGGTTTCAGATTTTTCACTGACGACAAATCCGTGGCACTCCGGAAAATTAAACCCCATATTTCAAACTTATCGAAATCAATTTTTATTGTTGAACCCACGCCAACTGAGCACCTGGGTATGTTAGTGGCGTGAAACATTAATGCACATTCACTGCTCTCCTTTCCTAAATTCCGCCACCATTCTTATTTGTCAACTGAATTTTAAAAAATTATGTATTCTCGTGTCACAACCAAAACAAATGAAAACAATGCCAGCAAGAAGAATTATGGAAGCGGCATTGAAAAATGCCTGAGATCACTTTCTTACATATTCTGGTGAACACAAGGTGATTACTTTTTCAACCTTGAACTTTTTATTTTGAGAAGATAATTCTCTTTTTCCGTGAATTATTCAGTTATGGAGAAAATGTCTAATTTACATTGTTTCAAAATGTCATCACTGGTGTGCCGTTTGTTAGTTTTTCGGCAACAGTTTATATAATTAGTTTTAATGGTATTATTTTTTCAATATTCTCAACCTTTTCAAATCTGATGGTACTTTCTTTCATATGTTGGACATTTACAATAAATACTCCTCGTCGTCGTCGTCCTCGTCCAGTCAAGGGTGTCTGGATAGTCTAGACCTCTTCTAATTTCGATGTTATTCAATCTGTAAAATAAAATATAAACAAAAGTCAATCATTGTATCAGTTGCTTACCGCCCGCCATCCTCCACAATCACGAATTGTTTGAATGAGCTAGAGGACGCAGTAAATAATTTTCTACCCGAAAGTGACATTATTCGTCATAGTCGGTGATGTAAACATTGATTTGCTGACGCATGATCGTAAAAAGGAATTGTTACCCAATATATTCCATTCATACAATTTGGTTCAGTTAATAAAGACCCCAACTAGAATATCGAATATCAGTCAAACGCTCATAGATTTGATGATTGTCAATGACTCACAATATTTTTCATCAATAAATGTGTTGGACATTGATGGTATCTCAGACCATCTTGCGTTCACATGTGAAATTGATTTACCCAAAGACAACTACGTTAAATATATCACTTACCGCAACTTCAGTAACTTTGATGTAAACTCATTCAAACAAGACTTATGCAATGAGAACTGGAATGCTATCTTTCAATTTGATAACGTAGATGTCATGCTCACTTCTTTCAATAATCGTGTTATAAATATATTCAATGATCATGCGCCATATCGTACAATAAAGGCAACCAAGCCATCATCACCTTGGATGACTTATAAATAACATACGTCAAATGATAAAACTCAAACATAAAGCTTTTCAACGATACAAAAAACTAAACACGATGGGGTCATGGAATTTCTATAAAGACTTACGGAACTACGTCGGTAGTGCCATTCGTAGAAAGAAAGCTACATACCTGAATTATGTGTTGAAACAAAAAAAATCCAAAAATACCTGGAACACCCTGAGATATCTGGAAATTCTCCGTGACAAAAGTACACCTGAAATTCCCCCACATCTGGAAAACTTGGATGTACTCAATGAACATTTCACCAATATACCAGTACTGAATAAAACCCAAGGGCAAACTGATCTTCTAGATAAATACGCAATAGCTTTACACGAACCTGATTTCAACTTCAGTACGGTGTGTTCGAGCACTGTTATGAAATATCTCAATAAAATCAAAAGTAATGCTGTATGAAATTTCAATTCGTATGCTGAACTTGGTAGTACCTCATTTGCTAGAGTACATTACATATATTTTTAATTTCGCTATAAAATCCAATACATTTAATCCAGCAGAACTATCAGATATAAGACCTATCAGCATTCTCCCAACTGTCTCGAAAGCGTTCGAATTGATAATTAAAGAACAGATCACAACTTATACTAGTATGATGAATCTTATAACTGCTGTTCAATCTGGATTTCGCCCTCAATATAGTACAACTACAGCATTGAGTCTGATTACAGATGATATTTTTAAAACAATTGATGAGGGAAACCTCACCTGTCTTATTTTATTGGACAGCAAAGCATTCGACACTTTGGATCAGTCCGTTTTATGTAAAAAACTCAAATATTTCGGTTTTTCTGACAGTGCGGTTTCACTTTTGGAGAGTTATTTGACTGGACGAACGCAAACTGTCAATTTGAATGGTAACAAATCTTCCTCCCTAAGAAGACATCACGGAATTCCACAAGGTTCTGTTTTGGGCCCTCTTCTCTTTGCCCTCTACATATGTGATTTTCACGATTACGTCAGATCAATAAAAATACACCATTACGCGGATGACACTCAATTATATATGTCATTCAGTTTCAGTGAAGTCATCATAGCCGAGGATAACTTAAACAGAAACCTGGAACAACTCTTTGACGCATCTTGTGCACACAACTTGAAACTCAATTCAAAAAAATCGCAGGTGATGCTGTTCGGTGCCAAAGCAAAGAGAAATTCCGTTTCTGATTTAATTACCATTCGAATTCATAGTAATCCTATTCAAATTGTAAATCAGAGCAAGAACTTGGGTCTAAGATTCACAAAACACATTAATCAGTTGTGTAAGGGCCTCATACAGCGTATTACGGCAGTTATATCCCAGCAGGCACTTGATGTCTAAAAAACTCAAATTAAGACTCTGATATTCTCGCGAATCGCTTACTGCGACATTATTTATGGACCTGCCCTAGACCAATATAATGGGTTGCGGTTGCAAAAAAATCAAAACAGTTTCATTCGATTCGCATACGGCATACGTGAGTATGACCATATCAGTAACTCTGGTTGGTTGAATATGAAACAAATGAGAGAAATACACCTCCTCACTATCACCCATTAGATTTTGCAAATAGGATCTACGGTATATCTACGTGAAAAACTGATTTTCCTTTCACGATATAAAAATTCCAGAAACAAATATCATTTACTGATTCCTAGACACACAACCGCAATATACACTTGTAGTTTTTCATACAACTCAGCAAAACTTTACAATCGTTTACCACATGAACTTGAAGACCTCAGTTTGAGAAATTTTAAAAAACGCTTGAAAGTCATTATTCAAACAAGGCAATGATGTGTTATTATGATGACTCTTGCGATGGTTTTCGGCATCTTACTATGTAACTATATTTTAATATTATATTTCTCATTACTTTTATACGTACACTTCATATTTTCAAATTTTTTTCTCATTTCATCTACAGGGTGTCCGGTAAACCTTGTACAATATTGAAACTGGTGATGGACCTGGTCATGACTGTACAGAATATCGGAATTTCACCTTAGTAAAAATCTCACCGTTTTCGAGATAATGAGCATTTTTCAATTTCTGGAAAATCACTACCTCACCTTGGATTTTTGAGTGCCATGTCTACAAATTGAGACCAATTCAAATATCGAAGATTACTGATGAGTGATGCTTTCAGACGTACAAAACAGTTTTTCAGAAAACTATACAATTTTTCGAGAAATGAGGGTAAAATGCCAGTTTGACATAACTAAGTGGAAGTGGATATTCATTACAAAAGAATGCCCATTTTGTTCAGACTCTACCATGGTATAAAACATACGATAATTATTTTTGGTAGGAGTAGAATTTCGATTATATTAGTATGATGTTATTCTGAGCTAAAATCAACTCCAGTAGACTTTGTCAGTAATGTTTTTTTTTATCATATCTAGATGAAATGATTTAATAATTATGTTATTACGTTATTATTATTATGTTATTATCGTTATTATGTTATTATCGTTATTACGAATCAACTGCTAGGACGCATTCAATGAGATGTAAAGAAGTAAATATCAATTCAACGTTTTTTTGAATCAACACACACTATAAACCACAATAACGATTATTCAACATCGCACTGAATAATATTACAAAAATGTTATTTTCCATCCACTCGTACGCAGAGACGACATCTTTTCAAGAAGAACCTTTTCAAATGCGTTAAAGGTTATAGCCCCCAAATCAGCGATTCTCTGAGCGGAATTATGCAATCGGATATCGTTCAGCATAAAGCGCTGCTGCAGCAGTAGCACTACCTCCACATTCACCATAAACGTAGTGCATATGCGCATATTCTCGGGGAGTATAACGTGTGAACGGCATGAGAAAGGAAAAAATACCACTGAATGAAACAAGCGGAATAATAAAAAAAGTCACAAGTTGTTCAACCAAAATGTGACAGTCACCTACTAGATTTTTTCAATTCTTTCACAGAAGATCCGTTCATGCACAATGCTGTATTTCATTTTTTCATCAGGAAACTATTGCTTCTACGGATACAACACAGGAGTTAGAAAAGTTTTAGATTTTCGACAAGGATTCACCTTCTAAAAAAATTTGCACTTATTTGATTACACCCTGTATATCTGTCGGTCACTGAATCTTCGTTGGAATCTGGATGTTGGACAATTGTGATATTTTTCACAAGAAATCGTTTTAATCGGTGCCATGTCGGATAATCGACATTTCATTTCGATAATTTTATTCGGCTTAATTACATGAAAAGTTAATTTTATTGACATACTATTTAATGCTACCAAGCAGTCTATTCTTCATTATTAATAATCATTTCCACATTTCATCTTGATAAAATCGAAATAAAATAATTTTTGGGCGTAAGTATAAAAATTGAAGGAAGCCTTGAATAAAACCACGCCTTATTCAATGGAAATCACTTCATCCAAAAATAATTATAGTTTGTTTAATTCCATGGCAGAGTCTGGACAAAATGAGCATTCTTTTGAAATGAATGTCTATGTTTCTATGAATGGTTATGTTTCTTTCAGACAATAATAATAATGTCAAACTTTTTTAAAAAAATTTATGAAACTCAAATCTGTTATTTCAACCTCATTTCTTGAAATTTTTTTTCACTTTCTGAAAAACTGTTCTGTACGTCTAAAAGCATCACTCATCAGTAATCTTCAGCAGCAAAGATATTTGAATTTGTCTCAATTTGTATACATGGCACTCAAAAATCTAAGGTAAGGTAGCGATTTTCCAGAAATTCTTGAAATGCCCATTACCTCGAAAACGGTGATATTTTCACTGAGGTGAAATTCCGATATTCTGAACAGTCATGACCTGGTCTATCACCAGTTTCAATATTATACAAGGTTTACCGGACACCCTGTATATATTTACATATTTATGTTGTTTTTTGTAGAATTAAATGTGTTCTTCCAAGGTTGGGTTTGAAAGCAGCTTCAATAGCTGAACCACGCCCATTCATCATTCGTATTAAACCTTTATTTAACATTTACTATGATGAATAAAGTCATGTTATTATTATTATTATGCCACAAAAAGTTTGAGTTTTTACGGCAAAATATCAAGATGAAAAATCAGCCATGATATCGATCTGTATAGAGCATGATAAAATGGAACGAAAAAAATAAAAACAAATGAATAGATACCTAGCAGAAAGTCGGATACTGTTAAGTTTCTTTCATTCTGGTTCGTTGTATCACGTTCAGATTGGAATTAGCTCTCTTACACCATTTCATGAATAAGTACTTAATGAATTTCCAACACTTCTCAGATAATGTTCACGTAAGCAGTTACTGCCAGGCATACGCAGTAGAAATTGAGAGGCAAACGAATCAATAAAAGGGAGATGTATGAATAGACCGGTAGACATTAATTCACAAATGGAGACTGCTTCTTTTGTGTCATTTAAACGTGCATGCTTTTTTCCAACTACTATAAAGCAAAACAGCAGAAAGCAGGCTTGTGCCTTTTTCCACTGATTATCTGAAGTTTCACAGTAAACAGTTTGCTGTGGGATCTTTGTCACCCAATCGAAGAGCTGAATTATTGAAGATTATCGCCAACACCTTTTACCTGGAACAGTATTGCCATGAGCTCATTTCCATGTCGGATAGCTACAGACGAATATAACAAAAGAATCCAGCGTGGGATTTTGAAGGAATTGAATTTCAAATAGGGATCGTAGGAGTCGTAGCGTTGTCAGACTAAGTGCGATTTCACACACACCGTTAAAACCGGTGCCGGTGACGAGCTGGCACCGTGTGCAATGTAATCAAATTCCAATTTTCACACATAGCCCGGTCCCACATATTTGCCGGTACGGCCGCCGTTTCCGATTTATGCAGCCGCCGGGGATCTTGACAATCGGAATCAGAATCGAAATCGGTTGCTGTGATTTCTCATGTCCACACACACACTCTGATGTATCGGTGATGGAGAGTATTTTAATACTTAAGTGTTTTGTTACCATTGCTGATGTTAACAACATCAGCAACAACAATACCATTGTTGCTGATTCTTAATGTTATTTTCTAGTCGGTCCACCTGAAAATCAAATGTATTTGTACTCATTTTAAAGCAATTGAAGAATTTGAAGGTATCTTCTCCTAGTATTTCATAAAGCGTGTAAAAATTACCTTCGTATATTCCAGTAAACAGGGGATGTATCCAGTGTTGTCTTTCATATTTGCTTTTTCGGTATTTTCTCCTGAGATACAATAACGTCTGTTGATAGCAGTACCAGCACACATATTTTATCTTGCACTGCTCAACATATACTAAAACGGATAACGGCACCTTTATACACAGGCACCGGTTCTGCCGGTGTTTGTGAAAACGCTCTTGAGTTTTCATCATTTCAGTGCGAATGAAAAACAGTCCGTAGTTATATCCTGTGATGGTTTCGACTTGCAAGTGTCATTTATTAATTTGTTATAAGCATTTAAATACAAAAAAACGTGTTTATAAGCATAAGAATAAACACTTCTGCTTATAAAATGAAAAATAATGAAGTAGTATGGTTGCTTCAACAAAAAAAAATTGTAGAGAATTGAAATACAAACAGAATGGGTTGTTTTTCGACCCAATTGGATTATTATTAACAGAAAAAAATAGAATTTTTTTAAATTCATATGACAGGAACCGGCCATGCCCGCGTTATCGGACGAGTAGTAGGAGAGTCCAGGAGGAAAGGGGAATTCTTCTAATGAACGGGTTAGAGCGTTTTCATGCAAACCGGTGAAACCTGTGCCGGTAACGGTACCGGTACCGAATGCAATGTAATCAATTTCTAACTTTCACACATGGCCCGGTCCGACCTATTTGCTAGTAAGGCCGCCGATACCAATTTATGAAGCTGGCAGGGATTTCGACAATCGGAAGACGGACTGGTCTCCGATTTGTCGGTTTCTGTGATTCTTCCCAGGTAGCACATCATATCGGCTAAATCTTGGTTCCATATTGGGCCAATATAGATATATTGTAAATGAAAAATCAATATTGGTCCAATATGGGTGAATATTAAAAAAACAATATTAAAATAATAATATTGGTGGAATATTGGTTGAACTAGTTTTGAATGTAGATTATCACATGAAATATTGGGTCAATATTGGTTGAATAATTTCTACCAATATCGATAATAGAATATTGGTTATATATTGTCTTCCACATCTAGAATAAATATTGCAATCCAAATATTCCAGTCATATCGATTATAGGGAAAAAAACTATATTGTATTTCCAAGTTTGATAGCATATTGGTTGAATATCATTTCCACTTTATTTGACAAATTGTAATAACTCATATTGAGTCAATATTGGTTCAATGATATTTACCAATATCGTTAAAACAATATTGTCTTCACATCGTTTTCAACAACTAGAATAAATATTGCAATCCCAATATTCCCCTCATATCGATTCAAGGAATAAAAACTATATTGTATCTCCAAGTGTAATTACACATTGGTTGAATATCATTTCGCCAATATTCAACAAATCTTATTAATTAATATTGGGTCAATATTGGTTCAATAATAGTTATCGATATCGTTAAAACAATATTGTCTTCATATTGTTTCCTACATCTAGGTTGAGATGAAATTTGAATATTGGCCGAATATTCAATGAAACATATTTAAATTATTTCATGATCAAACCTGGATAAAAATCCGCTAGGTGGCTCTACATATAGAACGTCTTCTAAAACCTACGAAAGTTTATTAAATACTTCTCTTAACTTGTTCTCAAGACAGCTCACTCAGTGGTTAATGCGATCAAAAGGCAGACTCTGGTGTCACCTTCATCAACTAAAAGACATTTAATAATTTACCAAGGTATATTGACGTCCTCCAATATAACCAAATGATATTGTACCAATATCGATAAATATTTTAAGGCCATTATTGCTTCAAGAATATTTCACCAAAACTATTTTTGGAATAATTAAACAATATTCGACCAATATCGCAAAATGTTCACATTTTACTTCTCGACAATATAACTTTTGAATATTGTGCCAATATTGTCAGAATATTGTATCAGCGATATTGTACCAATATCGCCAAATATTTTGAGGCCAATATTGGTTGGGGAATATTTCGCCAATATTATTCAAGTAATATTGGACCATTATCGCCGAATGTTCACATTTTTTTTCTCGCCAATATTGCATTTCAAATATTTCGCCAATATGTTCACAATATTGTACCAATATTTTACCAATATAAGTGTGCTACTTGGGTTATGTACGTTTGTCCACTCACATAGGTTGTGACGTGTCGGTGATGTGTTTTGTCTATATCGCTCATCAGTATCGCTGTTCTCCTCATTGCGATCAGAGTATTTTGTATTTGATTGTAGGTTGTATCCTGATTCTTAGTATTATTTCTAATCATTTCACCAGAAAATCAAATGTATCTGTTTTCATTCTGAAGTAATTGAAGAATTTTAAGTTTTCTTTTCTTAATTTTTCTTAGAGCGTGTAAAAAGAACCTTCTCAGTATCTCACAGCCAACAGGGGATGTAACCAGTGTTGACTTTCATATTTGCTTCTTCGGTATACAATAACACTAGAAAATAACGTCTGTTGATAGCAGTAACAGCACACATCTTTCTTCCTGCATTGTTCAACATATACCAAAGTCTAAAACAGATAACGTCACCGATATGCCAGGCTATGTGAAATATGCTGTTGTCTGGTACCAAAACCGGTACCATCACCGGCACGGCACCGGCGCCGGTTTTGCCGGTGTGTGTGTGTGAAAACGGCCTCACATGATAATACGCTTCCACTCACCTCCCGGTGTCTCCTTCTAATCGTCCGCTCATGAGGGCTCTGCCGTTTTAGTCATGTTTGCAAGCACTTTTTACCCATTTCGCAACATTGCAGCGCAAAATGAGGATATACATTTTGTAGTACTATACTTCTACTTTCAAAATCTGTTTGGGGAATTGAAATCGGACTATCAATAGATCATCCAGGCACGCTGCAAGATAGTGCAGACAAAAATTCAAATTGCAATTGTGTCAAAACTAATGATCCGACAGCGCCTCTTTTGTGCACACATAAGTTATTCATAATTCGATACTCTTATGAGAAGGGCCAATTCTACTTCTTAACGAATGGCGGAGTAAGGATTTTTTGAAAAAATCGCAAAATTTTCCATTTTGTTCGTATTTCAATTTTCATTGGAGCAATCATATTGCTATATCGGTTTTGATTTTATAAGCATAACAATAAACGAAAACATGTTTTGTTGCATTTAAATATTTATAACAAATTAATAAATGACAGTTACGAGTCAAAAACAACAAAACATAACTACGAACTGTCTTTCATCTGATGGCATAGTCGGTTCCCAACTCGTATTTTTGTTAAAAAATCAATCATTTCAAGCTCTATTGATTCATGTATGAAAGTTCAGCTGTACAGGGCACAAAGCAGAGCATAGTTTATTTGCTGTAATTGTTTGAAGCTGTGGAATTCGGGCGCTCAAACCAAGTTTTGACGTATTTTAACCTCTCATTTTTGTAATATTTTCGATATTTTGATATCTTTGTGAAGACAATATTGTTTTATCGATATTGGTAAATATCATTCAACCAACATTGACTCAATATGAGTTATTACAATTTGTCAAATAAAGTGAAAATTATATTCAACCAATATGCTATCAAACTTGGAAATACAATATAGTTTTTTTTTCCTATAATCGATAAGATTGGAATATTTGGATTGCAATATTTATTCTAGATGTGGAAAACAATATACAACCATTATTGTTTTATCGATATTGGTAGAAATTATTCAACCAATATTGACCCAATATTTCATGTGATAATCTACATTCAAAACTATTTCAACCAATATTCCTCCAATATTATTAATATAATATTGTTTTTTGAATATTCACCCATATTGGACCAATATTGATTTTTCATTTACAATATATCTATATTGGCCCAATATGGTACCAGGATTCAGCCGATATGATGTGCTACCTGGGTTAGTTTGCCAATTTCTAAAAAAATTCAATCACAGGTAGTCAATTGAGATTTACGTCTCAATGAAAGTTGTTGCTGAGTGTTGTTCATCATATGCGGAAAATATGGGTCCGGATGAATTCAGTATAATATGGTTCCATGCTGAGGGCTAACCATAAACAACGTTTTTCTGAGTTAGATTGAGATTCTCCAATACTATCCGCCCAAGCAATGTCAAAAATCATAATGCTGGAATGGAGACCTCCATGCCAAACACAAGAAGAAGAAATATCATCTGATGGCACTCTATTCAGTAGAAATGGTTCTTTAGCAGTCACTTCAACAAAAGAAGCATATCATCGCTAAAATCAAAATTAAGGCGCTTAATCCAAACTAAAATATGCTGAAGATATTAAAACATTATGAAAATTGTGTTAATGCACTAATATAAACAGTTCGTTCTGGTCAGTTCTGATCTGGAAATGAATTTCACAAAGGGAAATCTTCACCAATAGTCATTAGTAGCAATGAACCATTAGTAGCCATATGTAAAGTGAGCAAAGAACTTTGTGGCCAATTTAGACCGTCAGTTTTAGGTGCCCCATTTTCGCATACAAGCCTCGAATAGGGTTGAAAAGTACATCAATGTCGAGTAAAATGGAGGGAAATTTACGAGTGGCTCCTGGGGAGAACATATGGAAAAATCAGAAAGAATTTCCATTAAATTTTCCGACGGGAAAATCTATTTATCCATTCGCGCCACTCAAGCCATTATGTTCTTCGGTCTAGTGACGATGTAGGTTTTCATAGTTTCGATGGGCTTGTGTGGGAAAATCTGTTAAAATCTCAATATTTCTTTGTAAGATTACGCCCTCATTTTAACTCTTTAGCCACCTGCAACTCTCAAGCCTTTGGTATTCTGAAGCCAGGTTCTATTATTCAATGATAAGGTGAACACGCCTTGCGTTGAAATACGGAAAATCGAATTTTCCATGGAAAATCGAATTTTCCATGGAAAATCGAATTTTCCATATGTTCTCCTCAGGAGCCACTCGTAAATTTCCTTCCATTTTCCTCAACATCGATGTACTTTTCAACCCTATTCGAGGTTTGTATGTGAAAATGGGGCACCTAAATCCGTTACTATCTGACGGTCTATTAGCTGGTTACCTCATAAAATGTTATATTTACGACAGAATTAAGTAAAGAAAATGCATATCAATGAAATCGAACAGAGTGAGATAATAAAAGAAATGCATTAAGGAGATGGAATCGATACTGAGTTGACTTCGTATATTTGAGTGAAAAATTCATTCTGAAATACAATAAAAAATGTGTGTTTTATAATTGTTTAGAAAAATTGGTAAGAGAACTGTTAAAAGTTCAAGAACATAATACATGAGCAATCGTTTAATGTTTTTTTTATTCGTTGAATTGCTTGAGAGTTCACTTATCACTGGAATATGATAAACTTCAATATTTTGTATCCATTCTCTTCGATTCCGAAAATATGTTTGTCAAACACGTTGTTCCAGGATTTATATTAATGATTCTCTCCATAACGAGCAGTGAAACAGCATAATTATTGAATTTGTACGAGACTTTCTTTAGTTAATTCATTTTTTCACGAAATTCATACGTTAGGATTTCGTAGCTACTTGTCTCAAATTTGGTGTGTTTTCCGAAATCCCTATTTTTATTTAGATGGAATATGAACTGTTTACTAGACTATAGGAGTATATACTACTAGCGAGACATTTTCTAAACGCAGTTGAGTCTATTTTCTTCTAATTTTCAATTTTTCTTACTTCGGTCAAAAGACTCAGTGATACGAAAAGGTTCAGGTGACCGACCTTATTATAGAATTATAGCACTTCATTCACTCTTGATTTTGACTCCGAACGTGGTAATTGAAAATTTATAGAAATGGAATTATTGCAGATTATTTCCCCTATTTTATTTTTAACAATCCATGAACGAGGATTTAGATATTTCAGTGCGTTCTCGGCGTTATCACATTATCAATTATTCGAATGTTGTATATAAAATACGCGAGTCGTATATTCGAGCTGAGTAATTGAATTGTCAGAGTTTATTATTCTTCATGAAGTTGAAAATTAACGAGATATAATTGGCTCAGATCATATGTAGCCACGAATCGCATTTCGCAACAATATCATTTATTCTACTAAGATTCAAAATTACTGAAAAGTTATTATTTTGTTTTCCTTATATAAGGTGAGCGCTGCTCAATTATTATATCACGCACACTATGCCAAAAATAATTAAATTTTCAGCCAAACTGTGCCTACATAACTGAAGCAACGCCCTAGTCACCAGAACAGATCTATCGATCATGGATTAATTACAAATATTTCCAATACAGCCCAAAATCACCCTAATCAACAATTCAGTATCAATCAACAATATGTGTTGAACCATACATTATTTGTCGCCATTGTACGGATGAACAATCGATAGTTCAGCTGCGCCTCTTGTTTAGCGTTTCCCTAATTTGATAGCATTTTCCCGATGGTATTTTTGGACGAGTTGTCGCCCACATAAGATTAATGTGATAACAGAGTTTTTGTTGGGTCGTGGAGATAGAAATGAGGTGAACAAAAACATTTAACAGAAGGATAACTTTGATGAATTATCTATGAATAGATGTTATATTTTTTTCAGCATTGAGGTTGCCAGAAAGACTTGTTTTGTTAGGCCAATCAATAGAGCATTTTTCCTAACAAAGATACTAGTAGAAAACCGACTGTGCCATCATATGTAAGACAGTCCGTTGTTATATTCTGTTATGTTTTCGACTCGCAACTGTCAATTATTGATTTGTTATAAACATTTCAATAACATAAAAAGTGTTTTTTATAATTGTTTTACATATAAAATGAAAACTAATAGAGAAATCTAGTTGCTCTCATTGTAGGTAACTGAAATACGAACAAAATGAAAAACCGGAAAAACCGAAAAAAAAATCATAATTCCGCAATTTTCCAAGAAATAAGGTCGACCCTTCTCATGAAAGTATGGATCATGTGTAATTCATGTGTGCACTAAACAGGCTCTGACGGATCATTAGTTTTGGCCCAAATGCAATTTGAATTTTTTGTGCACTATCTTGCAGGGTGCCTGGATGCTCTAGAGATAGTACGATTTAAATTTAACAGATTTTGAAAGTAGAAGTACAGTTCCACAAAACGCATATTCTCATTTTCCGCTAAGGGCTGCGAAATGGGTGTGAAATGCTTGCAAACATGACTGAAAACGGCCTAGCTGGCGTAAGCGGTGGAGTGGTAGGTGAGAGAGGGAAATGTAGGGAAGCGTAGTACTATACTTCTACTTTCATAATCTGTTTGAGAAATTGACAGGCTATCACTAGAGCATCCAGCAACGCTCCAAAATAGTGCAAAAAAAATGATTTGCATTGTGCCAAAACTAATGAACCGACAGCGCCTATTTTGTGCATATATAAAGCACGCCTGCTTCAATACTTACGTGAGAAAGGCTAATCATACTGCTTTAAAAAATGGCAAAGTTATGAATTTTTCAAAAAATCGCGAAATATTCCGGTTTTTCAGTTTTTACCCGTTAGTAATGATTCGATCGTGTCATAAAATATTCCATTTTGATCGTATTTCAATTATCTACAATTCTTTCTATTGGAGCAACCAGATTGCTCTATTACTTTTCGTGTTATATGCAAAACAGTAATAAAAAACACATTTTTTGTTTTTTATATGTTCATAACAAATTAAAAAATGACAGTTGCGAGTAGAAAACATAACAGACTATAACAACGGACTGTGTTCCATGTGATGGCACACTCGGTTTTCTACCAGCATTTTTGTTAAAAACTAACTCATTTTATGCTCTATTGATTGGTGTATGTTTCGAATGTTTCTACCAACGGTTTTCTCTATTTACTATACAAGTAAAAAGTTTTCGAGGATGTTTTTCAGAAATAAACCGGGCTATTTCCAGGGGCGAATATTTTTTCAGTTGAAACATTTATTGAAGAAAAATTACAAATTTTTCTCATATCTTGATAAGATAATCGTGTCTACAGTTTTCTTTTAACTAGTTTCCATAAATTCAACACGTATACTCCTAAAGTCAGGTTCAAGTATATCATATCATTAACAATATCTGTACCATGCATCATGTGAAAGAAGTAAATATTTCACATGCGGAATTAGGCTTAATTGGCAAAAGGCGATAATTTCATCAAATGACACTCGACTATTTATAATCCTGCCTTTCGCAAATTTCCGATAGTACAGGAGTTTCGTCAGCAGGCATCGAACAGAAAATAATCCATCAACTCCTTATGGATTCAAGGCATATCAGTAAAGTTGGAATGCTTTCTGTGGGTCTTAACGATGGCTCTGTACTTACTTTCTTGGTAGGTACTGGAGTTATCCAGGTAGCACATCATGTCGGCTAAATCTTGGATTCATATTGGGCCCTCTATAGATATTTTATAAATGAAGAAATAATATAGGTCCAATGTGGGTGAATATTCAAAAAACAACATTATCTTAATAATATTGGTGGAATATTGATTTAATCTATTCTGAGTGTAGATTGTCAATATTGGTTGAATGATCCATATCGAAAATATGATATTGTATACATATTGTTTTCAACATCTAGAATAAATATTACAATCCCAATATTCCAGTCATATCGATTCTAGGGATAAAAAACTTTATTGTATTTCTAAGTTTGATAGCACATTGGTTGCATATCATTTCAACTATATTGGACAAATTTCAATAACTCATGTTGGGTCAATATTGGTTCAATCATATTTACTAATATCGATAAAATAATATTGTCTTCATAATGTTTTCAACTTCTAGAATGAATATTGCAATCCCAATATTTCCCTCATATCGTTTCTAGAAATAAAAACAATATATCCAAGCGTGATTGCACATTAGTTGAATATTATTTTGCCAATATTCAACAAATCTTATTAACTTATATGGGGTCAATATTGGTTCAATAATAATTACTGATATCGATGAAAAATATTGTCTCCATATTGTTTCCAACATCTAGAATAAGATGAATTATAAAAATTATATTGTGATTAAACCTGGATAAGAATTTGCTAGATGGCTCTACATATAGAACGTCTTCTAACACTTATGAAGATAAATTTCAAATAACTTGTTTCCAAGGCAGAATACTCAGTGGTTATGGCGACCGAAAGGCAGACTCTGGTGTCACCTTGATCAACTGAAAGACATTCAATAATTCACCAAGGCATATGCACTCCAATATATCAAAATGATATTGTACCAATATCGATGAATGTTTTGAGGCCATTATTGCTGAATAATTTACCAATACTATTTTTGAAATGTTTGAAAAATATTTGACTAATATCGCAGAACATTCACATTTTACTTCTCGATAATATAACGTTTGAATATTTTGCCAATATTTTCATAATATTGTACCAGCGATATTGTACCAATATCGCTGAATATTTTGAGGCCAATATTGCTTCGAGAATATTTCGCCAATATTATTCAAGTAATATTGGACCAATATCACCGAATGTTCACATTTATTTTCTCGCCAATATTGCATTTCATATATTTTGCCAATATGTTCACAATATAGGTGTGAAAATGGAAATCAATTGCAGCATGACGGATAGTTGCATTAGCGCTCTGTTCTGACCGGATTTGCACTGATGATCGTAGAACCGTGAAACTAGTTTGCAAAAGAGTTACATCTTTGATCAATATTTGCTAGTTACTACAGGTAGCATTCCTAAGTGTGATCTCGTAGAAAAACTTTACCAGGTGTTGGGCAGGGGTGATTCGGCATCATTATTTTCATTATTATTATTATTTTCCGTTGGGAATATCCCAGTCAGTTTGACACATCCGGAGGGCACGCTGGTGTTGTTGACCTTAATCACCACTCCTCACGTCCAAAGGATAAGTGACTATTAGACTCCTATGATCAGAATCACCATTGGTTTCGGTAGATAGAGTCTGCGGAGAACCATATTCGTTTCATTCGGTGGTCGAGGAGGTCAACATCAGGCTTATTGGCTTTTATTTGCCTGAGGGTGGGGAATGAGTATTTCCAATAGATTCGGCACTTCTCATTCTCTACAGCGGGCTCAATATCCCCCGGGGCATAAGACAACAACCGGTGTCTCGTCTATACCGTACGAGAGTTGTAGATTGTAGTACAGCACTCGTAGCGCTGCGTTATGCCTAACCTTACATAACCTTAACCTAACCTACTACAGAAAAAATAGTGTGGCCAAAATTTGGAAATTTTGGAAATAGGGAATTGTTATAAAATTATATCTATGAAAAACTTATAATAAAAACAACCTTTATCAAAGGTTGTATGAGAATATTAGGAAATTATGTAAAACGATTACTTGTGTTTCTGATCACTCTCATATCTGTGGATTTTTTTAGATAAAATATTAAGTTTCAAGCAGTATAAATAAGAGACTTCAAAATAATCAAAATTCTTGTTTGAGACTTATATAAGGAATAAAACGTCTTCAACAAATTTCTCCTAAAGTAAAAGAGACTGGATGGCTTAGCATGTTTAACTGAAGGAAACATCATATGGGATGCTTTTTCCACAAAATACTATTGAACAAAACACCTAAATCTCTGGTAGAAGTCCATTTCAGCTCAAAGTGGAGTGGTATTGACGATTCGATAAAAAGTATCTATAATAAAATCATCTCCACAGCTTTAATTAAAACAGTTTTCAAACTGTGGGGTACATGTTTCGGATTCAGCAAGAATCCATCTTCATCCAGATATTTCAATATATACTGAGGACCAAGAGTTACTCACATGGAGAGGAAGTCCATTTTTCATTTAAATTTGAAAAATTTTGGTAATATGTCCAATGCCCTAGAATTGAGGTTGAGATATAGTGGTAATGGCAGCAAAGACAATGATTACCTACTAACTAAGTATGGTTATAGTTGAATGAAAGAAAATAATATTAGGAGTACAAGAATTAAGGCCGAAGATGCATGCATGTCTTTATACCACGACGAACATTCAATTACATACAATGAATTTCAGTGCAGGGTTCCTACAAGGCTAACTCCGCAATTGCTAGTTGCACGGAAATGTTAATTGAAACATTTGGACCACCTATAGATCGATTTCTGGGTTTTGCCCTCACCAGTATAGGGTAGGTTTCTGCAGACAAACCTTTGGGTATTGCTTTGGTTGAGGGGCCGATGTTGAGATGGCGCTCGTGGTTTAGTGAACGCTACACTACGAGCGCGGTCTCAGCTTTAGTCTTGACATGGATAGGTTGTGATCCTCGGCCAGAAATACGAAATAGAAATTTTGCACTCGAGAGTATATCTGGGAGCGGAGATCCAATAGGCTCCGCCCACCATCACTCACCTGCGGCTTTGCTCTGGCATTGGCCGGAGCAAATGCCAGCTTTTCTACTTAAGAACGCGAGACGATTCAAATCGACAACGACACCCCTGAAGAAGTACGGTGGAGGCGAGACCTTCGGCGACGCCAACGTCTACTTCAACAGGCACCAAATCACGATTAATCATGCTTTTATGTTTCAGATACCAAGAAGAACCAACCAAGTTGTAATTTCAATTTCAGTTAAATCAGTACACAGCACTCGGCCCTCAGCCGAGAGTTTTTTCAGGCCTTCAGCCAGTTTCAGGGGGGTACCATGCACATAAAGTAAAGTCATTGTTTCAAAAAGTCAACTCATGTCAGCTATAAGGGAGCTTCAAGCCGAGAATGGGCTGGGCACTCCATATCAAACGGTAAGATTTTATTCTGCTGATCGCCAGTCATCAGGATGACGAACCGCTTTAACGAGCGGGGGTGGTGGATAGGGGGGGTGAGCTTTCGAGTACGTACGAGTTCATCCTTCCGGGCCTCAACCTTAGGGGGTGCATGGTCAAATCGACAGTCGTCCGGGTACCACGAGAGAGCCCGGGCAGTGTTCTGCTAGGTAGTAGTACTCGGATGGCTCACCCAAGCTTTTCGGCTATTTTAGCTTCGACCATTTATTTGCGATAACGATGTTTTTCAAAGTATTTCTGGCCAGGGTGTAGCTTCGTTAGAAATCTACAGCCTGGCATAGGCGTATGAGACGCCGTTGGTAACACCAACACCATTCAAAAAGAATTCGTACTGTTCCTGCCTGATCCAGTAAGAAGAGTTCCGGAGTTGCTGGATTGCGACGATGCTGTGCGCTGAGTGTAGCCAGCTGGATGAGGTGGATACCTCCGATTTCCGTACCTCCGTGCACACGCATTCAATTGTCAAGGTAATTGAACCATTTGTTGCAGACATTAGTTATTGTTTGCAGAGATCTACCCTATACTGATGAGGGCAAAACCCAGAAAGCGATCTATAGGTATTCCAAATGTTTCAATTAAGATGTCTATACAACTAGCAATTGCGGAGATAGGTACTCTGCTCGGAAATTTATTGGTTATTATTCACCGTTCGTCGTGGTATTGTCAGGAAAGTAGTTGTTTTCTGGTGGATGTTCGACCCAATTTCTCCTGTTGTTTAGGATTAAGGCAATGAGCTCAGTCCTGGTGAGTCAAGGACATCTTGTTTCTTTCTTGATGACAAGCTCATTGTTAACAATGCAGATTTCTTTTTTTAAACTGAGTTCAGTTGCCAAGGTAATAGAAATTTCATTGGCCAATCCAATCCCTAGCAACTTAAGTGAGTTTTCTTAAACTGTTAGTGAACTTGTTTTGTACAGCGCGCCCTAAGAATCATTGTACAAAAGAGGTCAATGGTTGAGGAGTCTGGGAGACCTGATTCTTTTTCCAAATCTAGATACTCCTTGATTATTTATGTTAGGTACTGGAGGGTCATTAGTGATATGAACGTCCTCAAATTTGTTTTTACTGTTATCACGGTTAAGCATGTGGTCAAAATCTAACTCTGTTTGTGATCTCCTATCCTGTCAGTATCATTGTCATCATATATGAGTGATACCGGATGCTACATACCGAACAACACTCGAATATCGATGATTATGATTGGATTTCTTCATGAAAACACTTTGAAATAGACAGGTTGAACTCTTACAAGACAATTTGTGTAAAGACAACATCGGAAAGATTTCAGGATTGTCTTGAACCATTTGCCTAGTTTTAAAGAAGTGTCTAGATCTACCTATCTAGTTGAACGACATGTAGGATTCAATATAATATTGATTTATTTTGAAGATGCATAGTCTGACTAGACACCTACTTAACGTCTTCCATGCATATGCATGCAACTGCGGATTTTATCTGTATCAAAGTTTATAGCTAACAACTTTTTTAAGGTCCTGCTGGCTTTTTCTACTGGATTCTCAATCCTGTCACACTCCTGGTACAATATCGTTCTGATACCTACATCAGACGCATAATGTTTTTCATGTGCGTTCACAGCTAACAGACTGCACCCTTACGCGCAACCCTTAGAAGTATTCGAGATACTTGTGCGAGCTAGAGAAGACGAGACCCGTATCTTTTAGCGTGTGATACCATGCACGAGTCCGGTGACCGTGATGGAATTCAAAACCTTGCCCGTATGGTTGAGAAGCGAACGGTCTACCATCAAGACAACAACGTTCCATTGTAAGACAAACGTACTTGATAAAACAGGAGCAGTATGGTCTTATAATCAGTTTGAGCATATATAGTCTCATTCCAATCAATCTTCAAGTCTGAAGAAAGTAGGTATTTTTTCAGAGATAAAATGATTTATAGTCATATGGTGAACTCAATGTTAACACCTGAATTATTCTATGAAGAAACTTCCGATTGAAAACGTCCATTAGTGTAACAAATAAAATGATAAATTCAAGTCAATGCAAAGTTATGACATTTCAAATAAAAATTGATTATCAGAAATCGATATTCCAAAATAAATACTCTTCAAAAGTCCGTATCCAAAGCATTTATTCGCAGTTTTCCACTCCTCTATTGGCTACATAAAACTTGCAATTCAGGATATTTAAAGTTTTGCCAAATTCCTTAAGAAAATGCCCTGTGGAGGGTATCCGAATTTTATGAGCATATACCGAGCAGGAATGCCAATGGAGACATAAATATTTAAAGCATGACAATTATTATAACAGGGGGAACGAGTTTACATGGGACCCTAATACCGTTTGTTTAATATTCGCGACAAACATGTCACGCTGAACACGGCCAAATTTATTGAACATCATAACTGGAGTTTAAGCGAGGCCCCTATGAGGCAATATATATATTTCGTTGCATATTATTTATGGTCGGCAACATAGGAATTCTCCATTCTAAAGCATTTTAGATGGATAATAAATAAACTTGTAGGGGAAGAATGTGAAAGTGAAGTGTTAAAAAATAATACAAATAGTACTGATTATGACTGCGACAACACTGCGAAAGATACATGTATGTGAATGAATCAAGTGCTATTACCAGTAGTCAGGAGTGGTGAAAGCTTGCAGATTGCTTTGTGATTGACATTCAAAGTTTATTTATATTTATGACCAATACGTTTAGTATCAGGTTGCACGGTCGGGTATTTGGTGATACTTATCGGAAGACGATTGAAGCAATAATGAGTTATTCTGAAGCATCCCAATCAGCAGTGACAAAATATAATTAATTATATTTATCCACAATCACCTTATAATTGAAATTTTATCCACACTTATGAACCGTATAAAGTACCACTTTATCTACTAGTGGAATAATGAAATTACTTTATTCCACTAGTGGAATAATGAAAAATACAATCATGAATATCAATCACATTTTACTTATTTTCACCAACTTCACAAAATTTTACAAATGGAGTCGATAAACAATCGAAAATACATAGCAACCATTCAACACCTCCCGATATTTTTGTATGTTATTTCAATGATTTTTGAAGAGGTGACAGCCGCTGTTAGAGAAAAATGTCAAATCATTTTGTGATGAAAAATTTCCGCGATTCTGATTCTAAATGAATGTGATTGTGAATAAAACGTTGTATTGCATGCGTGTTTTAGAAACATTTTATTTGCTTAAGAAATTTAAACGCTCGAGCTTCGCTCTCGCGTTTAAACATTCTTGCGCAAATAAAATGATATCTAAAACACTTATACAATAAATAACTATAATTTGCAGGTGAATTTTTAGGCAATTGTTTGTAGAACAATGAGTATATACAAAATCCATTATTTTTACACAGCTATTGCGGCGCTTGTAACCACCTCTACCTCACCTAAAATCCATCACTTGTTACCTGTCATCCTTCATCTTTCACAGTAGATAAGTTGATCACTCAATTTATTTTTGAAATTGAATAACTTTATTCAAACAGTGAACAATTACACAAAATAACAACAGGAAAAATTTTTAATTGGCGCTACGGACGGCCTAAACAGATTCGGAGGAGCATTTGCTTTTGCTACTGCTGGAAAACCTAGAAAAATCTGCAGTACCACATCATCTGGAGCCTTAGAATTGATTGAATGAGAACTCATAAAGAGGTCCGCTGAATTGTGCCTATCTGCTTTTCGATAATGGTGTGGTGCCTGCAGAGGCTCCAAGAAGTCATCTTCAGATTTGTACGAATCTATTCTGTCTTTGGCCAAGGTGTTGTAGTGGCCATCAGAACCACAGTGGACGATGACTTTGTAAAGCTCATAGCGATAGGCGGCTACATTGGGGTGTTCTGCTAGTTTGATACGGTACTAATTCATTACTCCTTTGAGTTGCTGAATCATAACTGGAGAGATTCAGAGTTCCAGGTGCTTCAATTAGATTTGTCTCTTGTCACCTATTACCTGTATCCCATCATCTGTCAGCTATCCTTCGTCATGCATCAATTCTCACTTGTCATTCCTTCGCCTTCAATCGGTCACCTATAATCCGTCATTGGTCACCTGTTTTCCGTTACCAACCCGAAACCTGTCATTGGTCACCTACCATATGTAACCTCTCACTTGTTATCCCTCATTTGTTACTTCAGACTGGCAGCTTATAAGAAAGAGGGAGAAATATTCTTCATTGCCAAAGAAAATTGTATTCTTATAAACAAAAGATAAAATTCATGTAAGAATGTATAAAACACATCAATATGGATTGGTGAACAAATGAAACAAAGTTTTAGTAAACATACTTTCACTTTGAGTAATGGCAGGTGCTTACAATAGTTCATGTCTTTTTTTTCTTTGCTGTTTTGGCATCGACTGCTATGGTCATTTGCCATGTGTTATGGGTAGGCATTGTTACTAACTCCATACGCCACCATAGGAGCAGCACTGTTAATTGGAACGCAACAGTGAATCGTGCAGGACTCACTCCAGTCGAGCCACAAAATTTTGATAATTCAATAGGTCAAATTATATCAAAAAATCCCAGCTGCAACTGGAGCTCAAACTCCAGGCCTTTCGACTCAGAGTCGGACGCACTAACCAATGCGCCACGCCCCGTCATAGTTCATGTCTTCATTTAATGATCGAATTCCTGGAAAAATTCGGGAAAGGTATGAGTCGAGGTAGATTAACACGTTGACTGCCGTGCTCATTTTTTCATTTTTGGTATCAGAGCCGAAGCAAAATCGAAAATTTTGTCCCAGAAACCATTATGGACTCTATGTAGGTACAGCCTACAGAAGATAGTATATCGTTGAATTTTTAGGAAATTGAGACTCTTGAGTTCAAAAAATTTAAAACATTCAGCTCGGTCTTATAGACCGAGTCGGCGCTCTTCAATAAGTGTACACCCTTGCATCTTCCAAAAATTCGTTGTTTTTACTGATTTGTCTGCCACGCCGACTCGGTCTGTGCGTCAAATGAGAACAATTTGCAACGCAAACTTGTTACTGAAGCCGTCTCGGTCTGTTTTCGCGATATTATCGACAATAATTTAGACCGATGGCTTCAAGAACAGTTCAATTGGCTCGGTCCCATAGACCGAGTTGGCCTGGTGTATCAACATCAACCTCGGTCTATGAGACCGAGGTGGCTCACCAGAATAAATTTTTCCTCGGTCTCATAGACCGAAATGGCAGTCAACGTGTTAAGATTATTTTTCTAACGTACTATATGATTCACTAAATGATCACGATTTTTCAAAACTATATAAAAATGTGCTTTCTAGAAAGATCAAACAGTACAGGCGGAGTATTTTCTGCGACACTGAACTGTATGCATGATTGTTTCGAAAATAATCTAGAAATGTAAAGTTTTAATGCTCGCGATTATTGAATCTTTATTGGGTGCACATGCCCCAGAAGTCGATTCCATTAGATTTCAATAGAGCATAATTACACTCTTTCTGAACCAATTTTGCTTGTAGAAATTTATAGGGCATCTCGAGACAAAATATTTACTGAGTATCAAGATGTGTCACGTTCTAGTGAATCATCACCGAAGGGAAGTAATTCGATCCTGACAATTTTCAGTGCAAGCGAAATGAAGTTGCACTATTTATTGATCTACACTAAGTCGTACGAGATGGTCTCCTTCAAAGATGAAGGATATAGTGGTATCATTAGCGAAGGGCGTGAGCTTGCATTGAACATTGAGAATCGTCAAATATTGCCCAGGGCGGACCCTGGTGGAAATATTGTTCCCTGCTATTCTAAGTTTATCTGGAGTTTCTCATTTTAGCCCCGTATATTCCAGCTTGTTGAGGGTTTATATAGTTGCTGCTAAGTTTCATGAATTATAATCTAATTGGGTCGACTTCAATTCACCTACATTTTGCATCCTGTTTAATAGGATATATCCTCTCCGAACCTTAGAAATATACCGAGAGGTAGGACCTTCAGCAGGACTTTGCCAACAATATTCCGTTATAGTCTCAAGCCGACAAGCTTTTGTGTCTGATTGAGCTCATTCACTCCAGGAATTTGTGAAGTATTTGGCCACCCCACAGAGGCTGCACTAAATTATCAAGGGAGGCATCATATTTGATCTGAGTCCCCAAGTATCGCGATAGGTTCTTCTGAGTCCTGTCTGGATGAAACTATCAATTGTTTACCACTGCGCTTCGTTGAAGGTGAAGTATAGAACAGTGTTCGCAGAATGTTGAGAAAACTTTTCTATTTGAGAAAATTTGTAAGTTGGCGAAACATTGATGAAAAATAAATGTAACCAATCTGAAAGTTATTTCACTTTGCGTTTTCAGCAACTCTTTCAAACACTTTCATAATAGAAACTTTCGTGCCCTGAACCCTTCCAATCAAACCAACCAATCGGATACAAATTGAACCTTTTCGTTGCGTCAACAATTTGTAATATCCAAGTGAGCCATCCGAATCCCATGCTCCACAGGCTCCTTGATTAAATAGTCGAGTCAACCTTCGAAATCGATTTTCCGCAGATTCGCTTCCAATATACATTAAGCTTTATCTGCGTTTGCTAATACTCCACTGATTAGATAGATTTGTATCTGCGTTCATGCTGCGAAAGGCAAGAAAGACCGTTTGGAGATAAATATAAATGTAAACCATTTCAGAGAGGAAATACGAATCGTTTTTTCCGTTCAGTCATTTACATTTAGGAGTAGAATTCAGAATAAGGAAGATTTCAATTTAACACGAATGTATTTATTATGTTTACCCACCAGGTTCACCGGCGTATTTCTATTGATCACATATTTCACATGAAAAAGCTGAAAAACAAACTTTCCTCTTAGTTAGAGAGCCGTGGGTCTTAGACCGCGATGAGAAGAAATACGTCTTTCGTCTTCCTTCATCGTGATTTTGTTCAGAGAGTAACTAGTAATCATCTGACTAAGCGAAAGACAAATTGGTTGAGGCGCACAATTTTGGGAACCAAAATCGATCATAGCAAAAGTTCGACGTCTCATGTATTCTTAATTTTTGACTTTTTGGTTGAATAGGTCAGATGCAGTTGTCACTTGTCAGATGTCAAACAGGACATGGGGGGACAATCAAAGCCATTTCCCATAAGACTCTGTATATATTTTACTTAATTTTCTGGAAAACGAGTTATTTAAAGACATTTTTACCGATGGTATTGTGATTATTGGTTCATTGTGAATACTGTGAAGTAGGTGCATGAGTCTGTAGAGGTGTTATTAACAGCGAATTTTTAGTTAAGAGATACGTTGTCACATGATTCACATTTCATAATAGGTTTCTTTATTGGGTTTTATTAGGAAAACCATGAAGTTTTGTGCTGTTGTGGGTTGTAGTAACCGATCAAATGGAAATGAAGACGTAACATTTTTCCGATTTGCTTCACTACGATGTGAAGAGAGGCAGATATTAGCTGCTAGGATAGAGAGACATGCAAGTTGGATTGCAGCTCTTCATAGAGATGGTTTTACATAAAATAAAGCAAATAAATACTTCGTGTGTTCTGCACATTTCGTTACAAGTAATACACTGACGAAAGCTCATCAACTATGTGTAGATGAATATTTTTTCATGTCAGCCTTCTGATGATCCCGAACATCCACACTACGTGCCTTCATGATATTGGAAGATACAAACTCCAAATCATAGATTACCAAGCTCTTTTTCCTTAGGCACCAAGTTATGGTGTTACTGCAACACACCAGATGAAAGAACAAAGATGATCAACTGCCAAAATGCATCTTTCAAATTTCAATGGTTCCATCGGAGGTGCATCGAAATCAAGAGGTTATCAAAGGGAAAATGGTTTTGCAAAACTTGCCTCAGAAAATGATGAGATGAAAATATTTTGTTTATTTATTGATTCTTAACATTGAGTTACATCATATATATATATATAGAATATATATTACAAACATTTCAAACCCTAATAAAATGTTCACAGTGGAAAATATATATCTAGATCTACCAAATTTTCTAAAAAAATATAAATTTCAACAAACACACACTCATATATACAGGGTGTTTCTTAAGTACGTGCAGAAAGTCCAGGAGCGTATTGCTGACATCAAAATAGAAAGAAGAGTTCCCATAAACATATGTCCGCAAGTTATTCGTTCCTGAGATACAGAGTGTCAAAGTTGAATTCTTATTTTTATTTCTTGTGAATAATTTCAAAATTATTTTGATATTTGGGTAAAGTTTGGTATCTAGGAATATTTATTATTCAGTTTGTATAAAAAATATATTCTTGGTAGAGGTCACTGCGAGCAACCGTTTTCGAGTTATTGAGATTTGAAATAATCGATGCAAGTGATTTTAAATGACAAGATTTTTAAATTCAAAATAAATTCAATTAGAAATTAGTTTTTTTCATAATTAACATTAAATTTGATTATGACACTGAAAAATCATCCCAAATACCATACTTTACCCGAATATCAAAAATATTTTGGAACTTATTCACAAAAAAACAAATAAAAGAATTAAACTTTGACACTCTGTATCTTAGAAACGAATAACTTATGGAAACTTTTTTTCTTATTATGACGTCAGTAACATGCTCCTAAAGTTTCTACACGTACTTAAGAAACACCCTGTAAATGTATTTCTATATTTGGATAAAAGTAAATAAAATACATAATTAAAAGTACAATAATATTTTATGAGTTGCCTTATTTCTACTCTTTCCAGACTGGTGAAAAAGTTGACATTACTTACTACAGTTTCCTAAACTAGTATTTGAAATAAACAGATTGATCACAGTTCAGGTACATTTAAAACAAGATCAAAAATTCTAAATATAAATTGTACATGCAGTATACATATATTGTTATATACAAATAATGTTCTTTTGACTTTTATTCGTCTACAATTTCCAGTCTGTCATTCAGTCAATGCATGAAGACAAAATATATGTATAATTAAAATGAAGTACCCAATGTGCATTTGGAAAAAAAAAATAGCAATGGTACCTATTAGACAAATGATTACAACAATGTCTGACGGAGATGGGTGCCACTTCTGTTACCTTTTTATTTCCTGTCCATCAATCTTTTATACCTTGTTAATCGCACCTCCTCAGATACTGCAAGATTTGTTTTTTACCCCATATTTATTGAAAGAACGTAGTCTGGATGTTTGGGACCATCAGACAGTTGACCTGAAAAAATATTCATATACACATAGTTCATAAGCTTTTGTCATTGTATTACCTGTAATGAAATGTGTAGAAAACACAAAATAGTTATTTGCTTTGTTTTCTGTAAAACTATCCCTATGAAGAGCTGCAATCCACTTTGCCCGTCTCTCTTTCCTTGCAACTACTATCTGCCTCCCTTTAGACTGTATTGAAGAAAATCGGAAAAATGTTACGTCTTCACTTCGATGATCGGTTTCTATGACCCACAACAGCACAAAACTTCATGGTTTTCCTAATTAAACCCAAAAAAGAAATCTATTTTGATATGTGAATCATGTGACAACGTATTTTCAAACTAGACATTTCCGGTTAATAACACCTCTACAGACTATACACTCACTTCACAGTATTGACAATGAACCAATAATCACAATGTTACCGATAAAAATATCTTTAAATGCCGAGTTTTCCAGAAAATTAAGTAAAAAGGTACACAAAGTCTTATGGGAAATGGCTTTGTTTGTCCCCCATGTACTTGTTTGACAACTGACAAGTGACGACTGCATCTGCCCTATTATCACCCTATCTCATTCATTTGAATTCCTTTCTCTGTGTATTCCTGGTTATTCTTTTTCGTGGTTGGGAAAGAATACAGGTTTTTTGGCCGCTGAAGAACCTCCATGCGAAGTGCAGTTTTCGATTTTTCAACTTATCGGCTCCTGCGAGTTTTTTAATTTGTTTATCTGATCAACCCTGATGCCGGGCCTTACTGAAAAAGTCCTCTACTCGGATTTTCCCGAAGTAAAAACCATAACAAAGTGAAGAAACACAAAATTAAGCATATAAGTGTCACCGTTAAAGTCCGCACCATATGGGATTTTTAGAGTCATTTTTTAGTCAGTTATTGCAAATTAGTTAGTGAACAATTTGGGCTTTGTAAATTATGCAAAATTACTTTTACGATGTCTTCCTATCCATCGGCTACACCTGTCAAATATGACATTTTTTCTAAAAAATTACAAAATGTTTGGTGATATCTCAATATTTCGAGAAATATTGTATGAAAAAGTTGTTTATTTTTATATTTCCCAGCTACCTACCAAATTTGAACCAGTTTAAACAACTTTGATTTTGCTCACGTTTTCTTAACCTTACAATATTTCGGATGATTTAAATTCAGTAAAATCTGAAAAATCCAGTTGAGATGTAATACACCCATCTGCTGAAAAAAAAAATCTGTTCAAAAACTGTTTTTAATTAGATATTTTCAAGTAAACCCAAATACTTATGCTGAAAGAATTATGTCAAACTTGATGCAAAGTGGCTCTAGATCTGAATTTTCATTTCCATTTCCAAATCAATACACCTAAAGTTGCTAAGTCAATCTTCAAAAATTATTCTCCAAAGTAATACCTACAAATTAATCAAGTTGCTCTGGCATGCTCTGAAAAGAATTGTTGTAGTAGAAATTTACAATTATTTCACAATATACATTTATTATTTATAAGGAGATTCAAATGACAAGAATGTACAACGTGGGTTGGATATCAATTATAACATTTCGGTGTGTCTTCCATCACGCTCAATGCAAATAATGGCTCGCCTGGAAACTTCGTTGACAGCGTTTGCTAAAAACCGAGGAGACAATTAATACACAATCTCTAATTACTGTCTCCAGTCGGTTGACATCTCGACATTTTGTGCGCTTGTAGATTTTTTGCTTCAAATACTCCCAAGATATATTTTTCAACACCTGCCGAATTATGAAACGGCTCTCCGTTACATTTAAACCATAGGTTCTGTCTTTAAATAAGGGGCATTTCATCTAAAACTTGACGTATTTCATCATTTGAAAACTGCAAGTATCTCTCTAGAGTTAAATTTTCCCGGAAGAAATAAGCCCCAATCACTCTGTTATTTAACATACCTCACCACACATTTGTCTTGGAAGAATAATGATCTCGGCATTTTATTACAAACTATGGGTTTTCTGATGACCACCATCCACAGTTTTGTGAACTGAATACCCCATTTGAGATAAAAGTCGCCTCGTCTGTCCATAAAATTTTGCAAGGAAAATTTGTATTTTTTTCTCTTTGACCTTGGAACCAAACGGAGAAATCCAACCATACGTCAAAATCTCGCTCCCTTGAAGTCTTTCTAAATTTTGGATTAGAAAAACTTGCGAATATGGACACTTGGCCGATTTTAACTATATAAATATGTTGAAAACATCTGAAAAATTGTTGAATTTGATGCTGTATTTTGTGTTGATGAAGTGAAGGAGGAATCTTGAGCGGTTGGCGTGAGAACGTATCCTGAAACATCAGTTTTTATTTTTTTTTTGCACTCAGATCTAATCTTTTGAATTTAAAGAAGGTGGTGTTGGAGAAAGTTACTCCTGATTCTATCACTTTTAAGCGTTTAAAACGTCACTGCACTCATAGTCATTATGCTCGCTTCGCTAGCCCCTATTACGTCCCGACCTTACTGTAGACAGATCTAAACTTCTAACGTAAAAGAAGGAAACCAACCTAACCTAACGTTGGCATTTTTGTTACAGACGTTGCTTTCGATCTGTTCACTCTTCAGCTTTGAAATCGTTGAAATAATTGCTCGCTGCGCTCGCCGTCATTATATTCGCTTCGCTCTCCCCTATTCCGACCCGACAACTGTAGATTCAATCTTTTTACGTAAAAGAAAGGAAAACCACCTAACCTAACTTTTGCATTTTTGTTACAGAAGTTGCTTACAATCCGATCACTTTTTAGCGTTGAAAACGTTAACAAAAATAGTTGCTCGCTGCGCTCGCCCACTTATTATGCTCGCTTCGCTCGCCCTTATTCCGCCCCGACAAATGCACACATGTTCAATTTTCTGACGTAAATAGAAGGGAAATCCATCTATCCTAACTTCGGCACTTTTGCTACGGAAGTTGCTGACTATTCGATCACTTTTCAGCGTTGAAAACGTAAATAAAAATAGTTGCTTGCTGCGCTCGCAGTCATTATGCTCACTTCGCTCACTCCTGTTCCGCCTCGACAACTGCACACAGATTCCATTTCCTAACGTGAAAGAAGGGAAAACCACCTAACCTAACTTTGGCACTTATGTTACAGAACTTGCTTACGATCCGATCACTATTTAGCATTGAAACCGTAAATGAAAATAGATGCACGCTGCGCTCGCCGTCATTATGCTCGCTTCGCTCGCTCCTATTCTGCCTTGATACCTGCTCACAGATTCAATCTTTCAACGCAAAAGAAGGGAAAATCACCTAACCTAAATTGGAACCCTTGGAAATATTCGCAATTTTTCTGTGATTCGACTCATACGGCGAAAAAATAACAGTTGTGTAGTAATATCCAACTCCAGCCTGAAAAATTACATGTTTTCATTCATCATTCACCGCAATTTTTTCGCCGTGTAAGTCGAATCGGAAGAAAATTGCGAAAATTCGCAAGGATATGAACGTGCCTTTAGGAGGTGGACGCACGCTAAGGAAGTGAAAGTTGGCAACGTTGCATTTGAATGTATACACCCGATCCAATCATGTTCATGAGAGCTGTCATTGAATTTGTCAAATATTTTTGAAATTCAAGTTTAAAATTTGATCTCCGTAATTTCTTGAGCTTCATTCAGTCAATTAATCCCCTTTATACTTCTGAGAGTTGATGTTTATACCAGTTATTTGGATTGGAAATTACGTGAATTATCTTGGACTGAAGAGTATTTGTGAAGTGACCACAATGGAGGATTTTCGCCAAAAAAAGGTTCTCACAGACATTTCCGCGGAAAAATTTCGATTGGCCATTTTATCATGTTTTACAGAATCTGTGCAAGTGTCCACATTCGCCAGTTTCGCCAAAATTTCGTTAAAATCGGCCAAGTGTCCATATTCGCAAGTTTTTCCAAAAAAATTATCTCGGCATCAATTATTCGCTGTTTTAAGGCATCTATGAAAATTTCGTTAAAATCGGCCAAGTGTCCATATTCGCAAGGTTTTCCGAAATTTTCACAGAAGCCTTAAAACAGCAAATAATTTGTGCCGAGAGATTTTTTTTTGCGGAAATCATGTTTTTTTGATTTTTTTCCTATATATATATAATATATATATATATATATATATATATATATATATATATATATATATATATATATATATATATATATAATATCCTATAAATATATAAATTATAACCAGTTTAAATTGAACCAACTGACTGCTTCTGTGCTGTTTATTCACTTCCAACAAATGCCAATGATTTTAAAATGCTCATTCCAAGCCATACAAGAAATCATTCATATAGGGAACGGTTTTAAATTATCATTAGTTTCAATTCATTTGAAATTGAAATTCATATTGACGCAAGTGTCAAATGTCAAACAAGCGAAGAGACTAAAAGAGAACAAAGCGACGTTGCCAGTTTTATTTGAATTCCTGCATACCGGGATCAGTTTGCATGTGATTCTTTTTTTGGAAATATGTTGAAAACATCTGAAAAATTGTTGAATTTGAAGCTGTATTTTGTGTTGTAGAAGTGAAGCAGGAATCTTGAGCGGTTGGCGTGAGAACGTATGCTGAAACATCAGTTTTTATTTTTTTTGCACTCAGATCCAATCATTTGAATTGAAAGAAGGTGGTGTTGGAGAAATTTACTCCTGATTCTATCACTTTTAAGCGTTCAAAACGTCACTGCACTCATCGTCATTTTGCTCGCTTCGCTAGCCCCTATTACGTCCCGACCTTACTGTAGACAGATCTAAACTTCTAACGTAAAAGAAGGGAAACCAACCTAACCTAACGATGGCACTTTTGTTACAGACGTTGCTTTCGATCTGATCACTCTTCAGCTTTGAAATCGTTGAAATAATTGCTCGCTGCGCTCGCCATCATTGCGCTCGCCGTCATTATATTCGCTTCGCTCTCCCCTATTCCTCCCCGACAACTGCAGATTCAATCTTTTTACGTAAAAGAAGGGAAAACCACCTAACCAAACTTTTGCATTTTTGTTACAGAAGTTGCTTACAGTCCGATCACTTTTTAGCGTTGAAAACGTTAACAAAAATAGTTGCTCGCTGCGCTCGCCCTCATATTATGCTCGCTACGCTCGCCCCTATTCCGCCCCGACAAATGTACACATGTTCAATTTTCTGACGTAAAAAGAAGGGAAATCCACCTATCCTAACTTCGGCACTTTTGTTACGGAAGTTGCTGACTATTCGATCACTTTTCAGCGTTGAAAACGTAAATAAAAATAGTTGCTTGCTGCGCAACCCGTCATTATGCTCACTTCGCTCGCCCCTGTTCCGCCCCGACAACTGCACACAAATTCCATTTCCTAACGTAAAAGAAGAGAAAACCACCTAACCTAACTTTGGCACTTTTGTTACAGAACTTGCTTACGATCCGATCACTATTTAGCGTTGAAACCGTAAATGAAAATAGATGCTCTCTGCGCTCGCCGTCATTATGCTCGCTTCGCTCGCTCCTATTCTGCCTTGATAACTGCTTACAGATTTAATCTTTCAACGCAAAAGAAGGGAAAATCACCTAACCTAAATTGGAACCCTTGAAAATATTGGCAATTTTTTTGTTATTCGACTCATACGGCGAATAAATAACTGTTGTGTAGTAATATCTAACTCCAGTCTGAAAAATTACATGTTATCATTCATCATTCAGCACAATTTTTTCGCCGTGTAAGTCGAATCGGAAGAAAATTGCGAAAATTCGCAAGGATATGAACGAGCCTTTAGGATGTGGACGCACGCTAAGGAAGTGAAAGTTGGCAACGTTGCATTTGAATGTATACACCCGATCCGATCATGCTCATGAGAGCTGTCATTGAATTTGTCAAATATTTCTGAAATTCAAGTTTAAAATTTGAAGTCCGTAATTTCTTGAGCTTCAATCAGTCAATTAATCTCCTTTATACTTCTGAGAGTTGATGTTTATAGTTAATGACCAGTTATTTGGATTGGAAATTACGTGAATTGATGTCTTGGACTGGAGAGTATTTGTGAAGTGACCACAATGGAGGATTTTCGCCAAAAAATGGTTCTCACAGACATTTCCGCGGAAAAATTTCGATTGGTAAAGCCATTTTATCATGTTTTACACAATCTGTGCAAGTTTCGTTAAAATCGGCCAAGTTTCCACATTCGCAAGTTATGCCTTTGGATTGAACGGCTTGAACTTATTATTGTGTATTGATTGAGTTCTTTATCATAAATATAATAATAATAATAATAATAATCTTTATTAATCCTTTCAGACAATGGATGTATAGGACAGGTCAATAAATAGGTACGACAGTAACAACAAATAATAAAATAAAATAAAAAACACAATTTACTAAAATGTGGTATGCTAGCTTTAACCTAGTTTCCTATCTGTCACAAAATCTCCTATGCTGTAGTAGCATTTGGACGTTAGTAAAGACTTAACTTTATTCTTGAATGAATTCACGTCAAGCTGCTGAATGCTTTCAGGCAAATGATTGTAAAACATCATTCCTTGATAAGTAGGGCACCCTTCAAATTTAGCAGTCCTATGTGCTGGAATGCTTAAAAGGTTTCTGTTTCTAGTGGGATAGTCATATGGTAGTGAGAGTTTGTTTTGAGTTTTCTAATGCTGTCTTTAACATACAGCAAGCACTTCAATACAAATAGACATGGAAATGTTAATATTCCGTAGGCGACAAAATGATGCTTACAAGATTCATTAGGAGGCAAGTTGAACATGGTGCGAATTATTCTTTTTTGCGTTACGAAAATTCTATGATTATTGACAGAGTTTCCCCAGAGGATAACATTATACGACATATGACTATAAACAAGTGAATAATAAACTGTCAGCAATGACTCCACTGGCAGAGAGGATCTCAAACGCATTATTGCGAATCTAGCTTTGTTCAGTTTCTTACTCAGTATATCAATATGGTCTGTCCATCGAAGGGACAGATCGACATATATACCTAGAAATTTGGTACATTCCGTTGATTTTACAGTTGCTCCATTCAAGTAAAACTGTAGTACTTTTGTATTTGTGTGGGGAGTGAAATATATGCAGTCAGTTTTAGGGATATTCGCCATTAGACCATTTTGCGCACACCAACTGTTGAAACATATCATTATTTGTTTGGTTGATTCAATCAATTCCTCGTATGTACATGCTGTGACCGCTAAGGAAGTGTCATCTGCAAAAATAGCCAAAAGTTTGGCATTGATATGCTGAGGCATGTCGTTAATAAATAATAAAAATATCAGCGGCCCCAGCACTGAACCCTGTGGAACACCAATGCTAGACTTTTTCTTCTCTGAAAAACAGTGTTCCACCCTCACCAGCATCTCTCTGCCCCTCAGATAATCGTCAATCCAATCTAGAAAAGTTCCCCTGAACCCAATGTTATATAATTTACTGTTAATAAAATTAAGATTTATGGAATCAAAAGCTCGTGACAGGTCAAAAAACTCTTGGATCATGAGGTCTTTTGGAAGTATTTTGCACTAAACCCGTCGATTCGTACTTTGAGATAATTCTGCTCACAGTAGACTGGTGAATATTTCTTTCAGGATGCTGTTCATTAAAAATAGTCGCAACTTGTCCATGACTTGTATTTTCACCGCAAATGCGTACAATTTCTATTTTTTCCTTGAAAGTCAGCATTTTGATACCACTACTTGATGAAAATAACTGTTTCATAACCTTGGTGAAACTATCAAACACTCTATTTCAATTTCTATGACATTCAGTTCTGTTGTTTCCATAGCATAGTTCCCATTTCAAGATCACTTTGATTGATGATTAATTTATAAGGTGAGAAAATAATTATTGTATGAAATTTAATTAGCAAAAATTCGAAAGGCAAATTGATTCGATATTTCCAGAGTTATAGCACTTATCTGAAATGTCCTCATGTGATATAAATTAATAAAATGAATTTTGCTATGTAGAATGTTGAAACTAGAGCCACTTTGCATCAAGTATCAGATATAATTCTTTCAGCATATGTATTCATTTGAAAATATCGAATTAGGAACATTTTTAGAGAGAAAACATTCTCTCAGCGGAGTATCACATCTCAACTGTTTTTTTTTTTGGATTTTACTAAATTTAAATTAGCCGAAAACGCGAAAAAAAATAAAAGTTTTCATTAAATTTTTTTTTCGAAAGATTGAGAATTAACCTAACAATTTTTGATTTTTTAGAAAGAATTTCAAATTTGACAGGTGGAGCCGATCGATAGGTAGACGTCGTAAATGTCAATTTGCATTATTATCAGAGCACAAACTGTTCACGAACTCTGAATTTGATGCGGACTTCAACGGCGACACTGTATGAGACGTCGAATTTTTGAGATGCTCGATTTTGGGTCCCAAATTTGTGCGCTTGTACCAAATCGTCTTCTGCTTTGTCAGATGATTACTAGTCACTTTCTAAATAAAATCATCATAACGGAAGATAGATATAAATCGTCGAAAATATTGATAGACATTTTTCCTTCGTACTGGCGTCGGCCCTGACCGATTTAGAAAATATTTAGCATTTGGGATTTTCTAGGGATAGACTTTCACCTCACCAAACGGAAGACGTATGGGGGTCATCGCGTCTCAGAACCCGCGGCTCTCTAACGATGTGATACGGACCCAGTATAAACTGAAACAAATCAGGAAACATAAGAAAACAGTGTTACAATATTAGCATACCTAATGAATATCATCTTTACTTCAGGAAAATTCTCAACTGCACTGAATAAATCAATCATAACCCCTGTCTACAAGAATGGAGATAAAAGTGACCCCAAAAATAATAGACCAATCTCATTTATATGGATCATTGCTAAAATATTAGAAAAATGCATAGTCTCCATAATGAATAAATACCTAACTAAAAATAATATCAATTCGATTATTTGGCTTCAGTGAAAATCTTTCCAGAGGACGCTCTATTTCATTTCACAAGAAAAATCCATGAAAAATCTGGAAAATAAGAAAAAAGTTATAAGAATATTCATAGATTTGGAAAAGACATTCGATAGCATATCTCATGAGATGCTTTTGCCAAATCTTGAATCCTACGGCATCCGCGGGATTGTATATGAGCTTTTCAAGGACTATCTGACAGACCGTACCCAGAAGGTCAAAATGAAAGACCGCTTCAGTTAAACTTAAGAAATAAAATGTGGTGTCCCCCAAGGAATAGTTCTTGGTTCCCACTTATTCCTACTTCACATAAATAACATATTGAATGTTGACATTTCAAGAGATATTATTTCATAAGTAGATGATACTGTAATTCTTTTTAGTTTTTACAAGTCGTGCAAGGGAAACAACAAAAAAACGGCAGAAAAGGGCATTTACAAAATCAGATAGTGGCTAGACAGTAATCTACTCAGCTTGAACTTCCAAGAATCTGAATTTATGACCTTCTCAAATAGTATTCTGAATCAACCTGATTTAACACATTGAAATTTCACTTCAACTTGCACACTGAATCCATGTACATGTCAAGGAACCATAGAAACAACAAAATAGTAAGTATCTAGGCATAATAATCAACAGTACACGGAACTGGGATAGACACTCTGAATATTCAACAAAAATACTGAGAAAACTGGACTCCACGTTCTATGAGCTACGAAAATTTCTCCCAATGAACATAATCGTAATACCATACAAATCACTGGTTGAATCTATTTTGACTTATGGTATTATCATATGGAGTGGTACCTACCAACGCCAAATAAAAACACTTGGATCTTGAAAGTTCTACTATCGAAACCAAAAATATTTTCAACTACACAGCTCTTCTCAGACAAAAGATTCATAGGCATACAAGAACTTTATTTTCCAGATGAAAAGAATATCAATAACCATGATTACAAAACAAGAAAAACAGACAATTTTAGAACACCCCTTACTAAAAAACTTTATCGCGAAAATTCTTATGTACAACAGGCCCAAATATTCACAATCGACTACTCTCAAACCTGAAAAGTATAAAAAATTTGGCAATGAATTGAAAAAAATTATATTTGATAACAGAGAAAATATTAATTTTATACCATGATAAAAATAAAAACAATATGAAAAAAAATTAAAACTATAACGAAGACATCAACATTAACCAACCCGGGTCGTCAAAAAATACAGACAATGGGTACTAAAAAAAAAGGTTTTCGTCGTAGTATCAATCGTTGAGGTATTATATTGAAAAAACAGGCTTGAGCACATTTCATCGAAGATGGCGTCCCAAGCGACCACTCCTCAAGGTCAAAAATTCGGATTTTTCATCAGAGTAGAAACCTAAACGACATATTTGAAAATTGTTACTACACCACTTTTTGTAGGACAAAAATCCTCATCGACTGGATTATGTGTGAAGTACATAGTTCTGCTGGTAAATCAGTACAGCACAAATCCTACGCCACAAATAACCAATGATATATTCAATTTTCACATATATTTCAAATTTTGGATTTGGTTTCTTGGATTGGGATCTGGTAGGTATCTTGGGCCAGGAAGCATTTCATGAATCGCTCTATTAAATGGTGCTATCAATTGTGATGGTAACCGTCATTACCATTCATATGAAATTTCCTTTAAAAAGTTGGATATTGTTAAAAAATGGACCATGCATGCAGTAATTTTCATAACTCCAATAACTGGACAAAAGCTGCATGTAACGAACTTTTGATGAATTCTAAAAAGGCACTTACCAAAACTTTTTTCAGACATGATGAGTTGTAAACATATGACGACGATTTTGAAATTCGTCGTGGAATATTCTGTGCGAAAATACATGAATATTTACATGAACGTGACGTCATTAAACGTTTACTTCGTATTACCGTATTGTTGCAAATTCACTGAGTAAATTCAGTAATTTTCCAAGACATTTTTATTGCAACCTTCGTATCTTGAGCTAGTAAATGGAACAATCAAAAGCTGTCCTCGATTCAGGTTCACACTCGGATATAAAGAGAGTCTGAGTGGGATGGTGGATCGATGAATTCTTGAGGCAGAACCGAACCCTGTTTTATTGCTGACGTTCAGTCTAGCAAAGCCAGCCATTACCATTAACTTGCAGTCTTTTATGTCGATAATATTACTTATTACCGCAGCTATGTGGAGCCTTAAAGGGGATCGTGTGAAAAACAGTGTATATAATTGGTTTCAGTATAATTTGTGTTTTATTCCAGGACATATTCTTTTATTCCTCTTGAGGTTTTGTGTTCAACTTCCAAAGCATTATACAGTGTGTTTACTTCTCATGGAAACACCCTCGTATCTTCCGTAATTTTTTATGTATAACCATAAAATTTTCAGGATCGATAAATACAATAATAAAAGGGTCATCCTACGTGATATTCACTGCACGCCAGCTGCGATGGAACCCCCCATTTTTCTGGAAAGTTATATTAAGAGGCAAAATTGGGAAAAAACTCCTTCGGATTCGTGTCATCAGGATCAGGATGAGAAGTGGAACGCACTGTATGTGATAAAAATTAGTGGACATTCTTGTTCAAATCTACTCGAACGTTTCAATCGAAGGCTATACTAATTTTTACGGTTTTATACACAGTGAATCACTGATATTATAACAAACGTTGACCAGTGTAGTTAGAATTGAGTTTTGAAAAAACCTTCTTGTAGGAAAATTTCAATCATCATTTGAAATCAAAGTCATCTTCAATGATGAATGATGATGAAATATTCCCCGATTATAAATCGTCACCGTATTCGCTTTCGAACTTATTCATTTCTTTCAATTAAATTATAAATGTATACTGCAACTGTTGAAACTAAATGTCAATGAATTAAATGTGCAAAGTGTCTAGATTCCAATGAATTTCCATTAAAAATTATTTTTTGATTAGTCCCCGAAAAGAAGAGGTGGTCTAAGTGTCTTGGACCCATATGAGACTGGCTTTTCTTCATTTTGGCAGATTTTCCAAGTTATTTTCACACTCGGACACCATCAGAGTGGATGTGATGTTTGATCTCCGTGCCAGTATTACTGCGTTACTGTCTTCGACATTTGCCTTTGGAGATTTTCTTAGACGAAAGTATGTATGACATATACTTCGGCCAGGAACACTAAGGCGGATTCGTCTAGTAGACTTGGGAATTTCTTACCAAGTCCTTTTTGATATATTCGTGCTCCGGACATGCTACCCGACCTCAAGCCGACTGTGTACCGCCTGTGTTGTCTGCCATGTGCAGAGCCATTCCTTTCTTCCGTTATGAGAATAACAATGTTTCGACCTTTTCTAAAGTTCAGAACTGGCACTGTGCTGTTCTTTCCTATCAGTGTAGAATGAGATTGCTCTGAGTGTCCATAATTCACTTCTCCTCCACACAAGCGTGTGGTCTTCTTAGTGCGACAAGCGAGTTTCTCGTTCTAGGCCAGACGTCTATTATGACTCCAAGATATTTTTTTGACCTCTCGGTAGGTCACTATTGTTTCACCCTGCATACAGCTTCATTGCAGGATTCTTCGAGTAGATTTACCGATTGTTTTTGAGTCATGATGAATACTCAATCTGCGTATGCGTGCGCGTACCCACCTAACCCATTTACTTCCTCTAGAAGTCCTGACTTCTATCTCGGGATCTCGAGATTCCGAAATATGAGTCAAGATCCCGTCTTCTATCTCGGGATCTCGAGATCCCGAAGTAGACGCCTGAGACTTATAGCTCAGGTTACCGACCGCAAAGGTTCCTGAAAAAAGTATATGAGAAAAACATTTTGGCGGCTCCAAAATAGCGTATGAGTTTTCTCATTATTGGACCGATTGAGTCTTAGCAAAATTGGTATATAGGGTTTTATGGGATCGGAGATCATGATTTTTTTAGTCAAAACTCAGAAATCGAAGATGGCAACTCAAAAGTGACATATGAATTTTGTGATGAATAGACCAATTCTACATAAATTAGTTTTAAGGGATTATTCGGATCGAAGGTAATGATTTTTTGATAGTACTTAGGAGTTCAAGATGGCGGCTCCAAGACAAAGGATTAATTTTGTGATGTATGGACAAATTGATTCTAATAAAAAATAATACACAGGGGTTTTTGGGATCAAAGGTCATGATTTTTTTTGGCAAAATTTTTGAATTCAATATTACGGCTCCAGAGTTGTGGACGAGTTTTGTGATTTATGGATCGATCGATTCTATAAAAAATTGGTATACTTATACGGGTTTTTGAAATCGGAGACAATGATTTTTTGGGCAAAACTGAGGAATTTAAGAGTCCTCTAGAATGACGGACGAGTTTTGTGAATATTATCCGATTTCATTCAAAATTGATATGTGGTGGATTTTGGGTTAGGATTCTGTTTTGGGGTCGGAGATCAGATTCGCAAATCAATTTGGAGTTACCATCACCATCATTAAATTTTGATGGAAAACATGATCCCGACCCCAAAAACCCCTACATACTAATCACCTAGGAATGAAATAGGATCATAATCACAAAACTCGTCCTTCATTTTAGAGGCATCTTGAAAAGTTTTTCCAAAAAAAATCGTATTCTCCGATCTCAAAAACCCGTATACTTATACCAATTTCTTATAGAATCAATCGGTCCATAATTCGCAAAACTCGTGCGCCATTCTGAAGCCGTCATCCTGAATTCCCAACTCATAACAAAGAAATCAATACTGCCGGTCTCAAAATACCCTATATGCTAATTATTTTTTAGGATCAATTGGTTCATTCATTACAAAATTCGTGCGCCATTTTGGAGCCGCCATCTTGAATTCCTAAGTTTTTACAAAAAATCATATCTTCGATCCAAAAACCCATATACACCAATTTTTTTTAGAATCAATTGGTCCGTACATCACAAAACTCATCAGCAATTTTTTGGAGCAGTCAAATTACTGAGTTTTGACAAACAAAATCATTACCTCCGATCCCAATAACCCATAAAAATCGACTTTTTTTGCAATCAATCAGTCCATGCATTGCCACTACTTTTAATTAGCTTTATGCTTTTATGATGGCAACAGAGCTGTCAGAGTGACAGGGTGGCTCGCGACTAATTCGTAAGGAGACGGGAGTGGATCGCCAGCTATATGAAAGCAAGCTCGCCCTACAAATTATTTATACTGATTCCCATATAACACGAACAGTATTGAAAAGTAAAGTTACCACACTCTAAATGATAAGCAGCTTATTGTTTGAAGGAGAATAATTATTAATATGAAAATGCGGTACTGAAATGACTGTTACGGGTATGTCCTCACACAAAACTAACTAGTTAAATAAATAACTGAGTAATATTAAAATCGTAGTGAGTGGCCTTACAACTGTCCTGCAGATACAGTTAAATGACCAAATATGTTTCAAACGTCAACATACCTCTGGTGAGGTAATACAGGTCCTGATGAATAGAAAAAAGATTAAATGTATCCAAATCCGCAAAAGTATGGGGCACCTTTTCTTGTAGCGTTCATACATTAGCATTGGGTTAAAGGCTATGCTATATAAATGATATCAGTACACGGTAGGATACTTAGGTCTAGATATGGTACTTGGAGTGCCAAGTCAGGCCAACTAGGGTGGTACAACCAGGCTGATCTTAGCTGCAATGGTGCTTATTTGACTTGGATATCCTAATAAATACTTCTGTCCAGAACAGGCCTAAGTGCTCCCACAGTGGAAGATGCTTTCGGTCGGTAGGTAGGTTAACAGCGGCACTTAGGGTCGAGTACTCAAAGGCCTGATTAATCAGATCCTAAAATACATGGAGGACTGCTAAATGCTTGAAGAACACCATGTACGAGGATGCTTACCTGAAGTCTGAACATAATCTGTGTATAGGTGAGGTTCAGAAATATGCATACAAAGCAATTCAAACGACGAAAACGAAAACTGGAACCTTTTGGCAGTTGCAAAATAGAATTTATTTTCTGATGATTCAAATGGAATCAGAAATTTTAACAACTTCTCCCAAATTATTTCAGATTCATCTCTAGCTGATTAATCTTCTTCTTCTTAAAACTTCAATTCAAAAAATGTCAAATCCGTGTTTGTAAAATCAAAGATAGTAAGATGGAGAATGAGAGTAAATTCAGTACAAACTCCCTAACTAACGTGCCAACGCGACGCGATGAGTTGAAGTGATCTATCTAATTTGAAGCTCTTTTTCCCACTTATGTGAAACCCATGTTCCGTTTCAAAGTGTCCGAATCTGTATAAGAAATAACATAATTTGTATAGGAATTGATAACAAAAAAAATGATAATGGTATGAATGGCCGTGATATTAAGGATAATTTGACTGTAATGAATTCTATTAATTGGCCCAAAAACACAGGGGAGTCCTCGTTGCTGGGGTAGAAGTTATTAATAGATGAAATCGTGTCATTTGTTGAATTTCAAGGATGACATGAATACTGTATGAAATCGATTGGTAAAAAGTGTTATTATTATCATGCGGGTATATTAGGGAATGCTCAGGTAAACCTCGTTGATCAATATACGTCTTCGGAAAAATACAAGAATACATACATACACAATGAAACATGCTGTCTATCTCAGGGTAGTTCATGACAATGCGATTACATCAAAATTTAATAACACATTAAATAATTATGATGTCCTCATAAAATTGTTCCAGACTATAAAAAGTTTTATCATTAAATAATATAACATAACTGATATTTTGCCGGCTAAAAATTTCGACAACATAATTCATTACAGTCGATGCCAAAAAAACAATTTCATGTCAACAAGAAAGTCTTGCAATATTCTGAAATTTGCATTATGATGCGATATTTTCATATGACCAAGTGATTATATATTGTGGCAGCTATTGTATATAAAGGAGTCTTTTTCAAGTATGGAAGTGGGGATTGTCAAGCCAAGTTCATAGGAGTGATGAGTTCAATATATTGAGGAGTACTTTATGAATATATGTTTAGGTGTATCAATTTATTGAAAAGACAAACAGATTCCAGAATCTATAGATCAAGATTGATGTGAAGATTATATGAGGGGTCCACTGGAAAAATGATGAAGTTCAATTTTTTCCGAAATCGACATTTTACGGGCATCTGTTAGCTTGTAGCATGAAGTATCAACATACCAAATCTTACAGGGGACAAACAATGAAATTCCATTCAAAACTGCTGACGAAAGTAGGCAGCACAATGGAAAAACTATGAGACTCACACATTAGATTTCGCTTTTCTCAAATTTTAAAAAGTGGAACCTCATCGTTTTTCCACTGGACCTTTCATATTATGTTCTGCAAAAAGTGCCCCGATTTGCTTATATAGGTATCGTATTGCTCTCTTTAACAGAACAAAAACTATCTGCGGTTGGGTTTTACAATACCTGGTGTCCGCTGAAGGTGGCTCGCCCCTATAAATTTTTTGTTCTTTAAAATATTAATAATATCACTTTTATATGTGGGGGCGTGGCGCAGTGGTTAGAGCGTCCGACTATGAGTCAAAAGGTCCGGAGTTCGAGCCCCAGTTGCGGTTGGGATTTTTAATTTAATTTGACCTATTGAGGGTCAGTTTTTCAAGTTCCAGTTAACCTCCAGATTAATTAACTAATGGTTAGAATGTGATCCTTCAAATATCATTCTATGAATGTCATTCACCATCTAAACTATTAGTTAGTTATCTGGAGTTTAACTCGAACATAAAAAACTGGCCCTGAATTATTAAAATCTCGTGGCTCGACTGGGGTTAGTCCTGTATGATTCACTGTTGCGTTCCAATTACCAGTGCTGCTCCTAAGGTGGCGTATGGAGTTATTAACAAACAAGACCTACCCATGACACATGGCTAATGACCATAGCAGTCGATGCCAAAACACCAAGGAAAAAAATCTCACTTTTATTAGATACAGGTCAGACAAAATTGTACAAAAGGAATATGAAGGAAAACATCTCTAACTTGTAGACCCAAAGGCATTGTGCTCTCTTTCTGACGGATTCGCGCGTTACCATTCAAACTAAATTTTAACCAGTTAAAACAACATTTATGATAAGTTACTTCTGGTTTCACCGGAAGTGAAATAAACTTTCGATTTTTAAATGGAGAACACCTTCTATATTTTCATTTTGTTATCTCCATATAACGTTCTAAATACAATTTTACTTTTTGAGAACTTTTTATTTTTAAACTTAATTTTCAATCTAGAGGGCTGCGGAAACGTTCAAATAACCAATTTCAGTTCTGACATTTTGGGGAAAATACAACTTCACTGTCTTCTGTAAAAATGTATCTGCTACGTATACTTTGATTTGTGAAATGGAATTACTAGTTATTTTCAAATGGCGACATGGTGGCTCGTCGGGTTAGTAAAAAATATCATTCTATAACGATTAACTTGATACCGCACTCTATCAGGTTTCAAACAAACTTCCGTTGGAGAACTCAAAAAGATTAGAGATATGTTATTAGCTTTTTGATTATTGGTTTGTTTTATATCAGTTGTGTTGGTTCCAGTTTGCTAGATTCACTAAAATTTTTCTTCAATCCAAAAAGATCATAAATTTAAAAACATATTCTTCAAGTTTTCCTACACAAGTTTGTTTGAAATACAACAGTGTGCAGAATCAAATTAATCGGAGTAAAATGATCTTTCTTCGACCATCGCGATCTTACCATTTGAAAGAATTAGTAATACAACACCACATTCATTTTGACCGAATTCAGTAAAGTTGTATTTTTCCCAAACGTGTAGCACTTAAATCGATAATTCTAATGTATCCATAACCTTCAAGAATGAGAAATTAATTTCAAAATTGATAAAAAATCGGTTACAAAACGTTTTAATTCATATATGTTTGTATACAGAGTGTAATGTGGAGACAAAAGAAGTGAATATATGGTAAGTGTTACTTTTAAAAATCCTATATTCATGTCACTTTCGCTAAAATCAGAAGATGCAGTTCAATCTTGTATACAGATCTCCCGAGTTTCATCCCATTATCTCCAAGAACAAAAAAGTTATAGGTCCGAGTCACATTCCGCCACAATATGCAAACTAGGAAGTATTCGGCCAAGCATGGATCCCTGAGGAACTCGGCAGTTTATACTGGCTAGAGTTAAAGAAGTTGCTGTTCTCACAATTTGTCTTATCTCAGTTAAGTGAGATTTTATCCATTTAAGTGGAGGTCCATTTATACCATAGTGAGATTCAGTTTAGTTTCAGTTCAGTTTCAGTTCTCAAATAAAATTATATTTCATATAAATTTTGAGCTTTGTTTTATTCACTCAAATAGGTGAAAAGGTCGTTGTGTTAGAGTGTTTGGCTTCCATCCAGGCGGTCTGGGTTCGATCCCCAGTCGCATATCACTGAGCTGAAGTGGTTCGGATTCCACTTTTATTTAAACTGTAGGTCCCGGATCTCCCCTGCTTGCACAAGCTCTGCTTTTGAGGGGTTTTCTCCGACAAACCTGGGAGTTTCGTAAAAACAAATTTTACAAATTTTATAAATGTTACAACTGCAGGAACAATGTATCTAATTGAAATTGTTGAAATAGCAATGTTCCACCCATTTTAGTTCAATAAAATTACTAAAAATGTTTCAAACTAACCAAACCCTAAAGAAAACAATATTTTAACGATTTTAGTGGGATAAAGAGACCACGCAGCAGCATTATGGAAAAATTGAAACCGGTTAATTATTCTAAATTTTTGATATGTTGTAGAATATGACCTCTTGAATAAGAGTGTCTCAATCCTATGACTAGTTTTCGAGATACAGGGTGTCGAAGATGGTAAATGTTCATTTCTTCAAAGTAACATTGCTCGTAGGAAAATATCTTGAATGAAAGAGTTTTGCGCGAAAAATATTAATCACCAATAAGGCAATAATTTTAGACTGGTTTTATATAAAAATTATTGCTACATACGGGGTGAGTCAAGCCTTATTCGAAATGAAATTCTCATTCGACATTATAAAATGAAGATGTGATCAAACCAAGTAACACACTGAATTGTTCATCGTTCGAATATGTCAAAATCGATAAATACAAATTCCATACTGGAAGAGTCATACTGGGTGAGTCATACTGGGTGAGTTTTTTTGGTGACCTTTGGTATATTTTTATTTAAGATTTTGAGGTTTGGGGACCATTCAGCCTACGGCTTGTCCGAAATTGATATACAGTGTGACACAAATGCTAGGTGATGGCAAAACTTGCAAAAAGGCGTTCAGTTCATAATTCACCATGTAATAAAAAATTCCGTATGTTGAATTTTCCAATTTTCTGTAATTACTCTCAGTTTGAGTACACTATTTTAATGTCAAACAGTACTGGCTTTATTATGACCAGTTTTTGAGTACATGGTTTACCCAATATACTCAATCCATGGTAAACAGGACATTACAACAAACAATTGATGAACAACAACAAAATTATTATTTTTATGGGTTACTTCAAACCTATATTAAGATATGTATTATTTTGAACCATGGTGGTTAACGTTATACAGGGAGGCTCGATAGTGTATGGAAGTAGCCCTTCAGAAGGGAAATATGAAAAGTATACTAATAAAAATTATATGCACCAATGCATATTTCTTAAACCCATTCATGCATATTGTTTCATGTGTATTATGTCTGGGGCCCGAATTTTGGTAACGTACCATGATGCATCTGTTTTGACAATGTGAAAAAGAATGCATTGATATACATTTTATAATTTATTTGAGTCGTCATGAAAATTGTTGATTAGATAAATCTGTATGAAGTCTCTTACCGCTACTCAGTATGACATTTCCATTGCATAAATCTTTTTTGACAACTTTTGTAATAGAGAGTGTATATCCGGTCGCCCCTCTTACAATTTAACCCTGTGTAACTCATATACTGGTAATAGCAAAACCAATACTGTTTGACATCATAATAGTGTACTTGAACTGAGAGTAATGACAAAAAATTGGAAAATTTCACTGACGAAATTTTTAATTACAGGGTGAGTTATGAACAAAAGCCTTTTTGCAAGTTTTGTCATCACCTAGCGTTTGTGTCACACTGTATATCAATTTTGGAAAAGCAGTATGCTGAATGGTTTGTAGTCAAGTATCCCTAAAGGCCTAAAGCTCAAAATATAAAATAAAAATATACCAAATGTCACCAAAAAAACTGTCACTTTTTGTGTCACCCAATAGGTATAAAATTTGAATTGGTCGATTTTGACATATTCTAACGATGGTCATTTCAGCGTGTTACTTGGTTTGATCACAGCTTCATTTAATAACGCTGAATGAGAATTTCATTTTGAACAATGCTTGACTACGAGCAACTTTACTTTAAAGAAATGGCCATTTTCCATCTGCTACACCCTGTATCTCGAGAACTGGTTATAGGATTGAGTTGGGCCCATGGACACTTTTGTTCAGGTCATATTCTAAAACACAACAAAAATTCAGAAAAATTAACCAGAGACAATTTTTCCATAAGGCAGCTGCCTGGTCCTTTTTAACATAAATTGTTTAAAATAAATGTTTAACAGTTTTAATCTAAGGCATGTTCACTAAAATTAGTGGAACGTTGTTTTTTCACATCACATATCTTCAGGTGTTAAAACTACACTTATCTCCATCTTTATACCATACCTATTCTTAAATCTATTCCATGTGCCATTGTTTAGACATGAATATTTCCACTTATTAATATCGCCGAGGGTACTCTGGAGGAAAAATATTTCCAGAAATATTTTGTGTTTCCGTGGATACCAAACAAAAAACGTGTCGCTGATTGGCTTAAAACTGTACCTAAGTGTGAAATTTTTTATATAACTATTACGGATAGTTAGGAACACACTATCCATTGCTATTAGACCAAGAGCCCGTGTTACTATTTTTGGTAGTGATAAGTTTACGCCCATCGACCACTGAAACTTGTATTATCGATGTCGACGATGCTACAGAGATTCTCGCCATACATGATTTCCGGGGCAATTTAGGGTAGGGGGCTTACCGATCTGTAGCAAAAAAGTGAGCAAAATTTATCGTGAGTATGCGACTGAGAGTATTGGGAAAGCAAAGATTTCAGGAAAAAAATTCGACGCTCGCTGATTGTCAGTCGCCTACATCGAGGCGTTCACCCGCTGCAACCCTCAAAATATGTAAGAAAAAAGAACAATAAAAAAATATTCAGTTTACAACTGACAATAGAGGGGATCTTACCATTAGCATTTTAATAAAACAAAGTTCGTGTGCCAGCCGTTTTCAATAGGGCGGAAGGGCGCTGGGCCCACCTGTTTCGGAAAAATGTCTAAGCATTTTTTTATGATCAGCTTACGACTGATTCCTGCACAATTATGTTCAATTCTATCTGTCCAATTGAAAAATGCAATTAAAAGTCATCAAACGTGTTGCAAATATTGCCCTTCTCAAAAACAAGTTCGTGGAATGGGGCTATATAAAGCACTCCTATATTTTTATCAAAAATATCAGGTGTTTATGACTGACAATCAAACATTTAGGTACAACTTAAGCACGTGAAGATGAAAACACCTTTCTCAGCTGTTCATAGTATGGATAATGCTCAGTTGGTGGCTAAACTAACAAGTTCCCTGCATTTGCGAGGTGCAGGTATAATATGACTATTATTGAAACATAATCCCTAAATTTTTCAATACTGTAACTTGATGACTGACACTTCCAAACATACCTGAAGTGGACTTGCTTGATCGATTAATTCACGTGTCAGTCATCTCATGTATCGATGGAATGTTGTCAGTCAACAAATGCAGCGTCGCGCGAAGCGCCCTGATCTGTATATTCAGAGATTACTTGCAATTTCCGAATGTCCGTACCTTCTATGAAATGTTTATGACTGACAATCATAAATGTAGTTACAACGTAAGCATGTGGATGTAAAAATACATCTCTCAGTTGTTCTTAGTATGAATAAAGTCCTTTCAATCGATAAAATAGGACACATGCCACAACATCATAATAATTTTCCGGAAAAGGTGGGCCCAGCGCCCTTCCGCCCCATTGGAAACGGCTGGCCCGCGAAATTAGTGTTATTAAAATGCTAATAGTAAGATCCCCCTATTGTCAGTTGTGAACTAAATATTTTTTTGTTGTTTTCTTTTCTTACATATTTCGAGGGATGCAGCGGGTGAACGCCACGATGTAGGCGAATGACAATAAGCGAGCGTCGAATCATTTTCCTGAAATCTTTGCTTTTCCGATACTCTCAGTCGTATGCCTACGATAATATTTGCTCACTTTTTTGCTACAGATTAGTAAGCCCCCTACCCTAACTTCTCTCCGGAAATCATGTATGGCGAGAATCTCTGTATAGCATCGTCGACATCGATAATACTAGTTTCAGTGGTCGATAGGCGTAAACTTATCACTACCAAAAATGGTCTATATATACACCTATTCCAAAAACAGATGAAAATATAGATTGGATGATTATAATTCTAAAGATATGAAGCAAATTCAATACGGTAAAGGTGTACAGCAGGGAAACATTGGTGGCCGTTATTTTAAAGCTATCATCAGATTCTTAGGTATAGAATGAACATTTTCAAGAAAAAATTCTGCTAACATCAATATGCAAGTGGTTTACTGCATTTTATACAATGAACGTCACCTCAACTTCTTACCTTTTGGATACCCAGAATACGAATCAAGCATTAACTGGATTATTTATTATACCATAAGACGGTAATAATAGTCAGTAACGTATTCTTATCCTTGTGGTTCGCAAGCAAGGCAAGGAAGGAAGGAAATTTCAGCCACTCTTATTGGGATGTTTCTGAACTAGTGACTGACGACACTGACAATTATTTCCGTCTTATAGTATACGAGTAGTATGTATATGAGTTCTGTTCTTTCAGGTTTTCTTTGTTTGTTTTACTACCACCCTACTGTAAATGAGTATCATTTTCTGTGGTATTGCGAGTTCCTGATTTGAAGATAGTTTTCGTGATTATTCTACTCATTCAAAATGCTTTATTGGATTAGATCAATTTAAATGATGTTTCTACCATACAAACTTCCGTAGTTAGGAGAATTAATGCGACAAATTGGATTGTGACGTAGGATATTATAAATTCCTATAAACTAGGCTAATCCGTAAGTACATTATACCTAGACATCAATCTATCATTAAGTACAACTTGCCATCATAGCGATTTTCCTCATCGGATTATGCAAAAAAAACTCATAAGAAATAGTTCCTTTAGAAATGGAGGAGGCCTTCATCAAGAGAAATATTATTCGAAGTAGAAGTGTAAAGGTTTTTTATTATATGTACAAGTTATATTTGATAATTTTGATATATGACGAGGTGAAATTGATTACATCTCCCTGTTCAATTCAAAAAAAGTTTCCTTTTTTGAAAAGGGTTCATTCAGGGTTATCTTAAATGAGATCATGAATTTTGGTTGATGATACTTTGTCACATTTCATAAAGGAATCTTCATATAAACATATGTCATAACTTGCTTCGTTTTCGAGTGAAGTTTCAATTAAAAACCGGTTTTACATTCATTACCTGAAAGTATTTCAGCCGATTTTGATGAAACTTGGTCTGTTTATTAGCAGTTACAAGGGGCTTCTTTAGTTCTTTTCTTGGAATTAGATTTCAATTTGTAAGTGACTGATATTTATGGTAAATATCATTGCACGCAACTTTCTTATAATGCCGTGAATTTATAGAATCAAAGTCAGTAGATTGAAGTTCCAAAAGTTAAGTGAATGAGCTTTTTCTCACATACTGCAAATTTTCTCGAAATTCTATTTGATTTTTTGCAAAAAGGTATGGTTTAGTTATGATAGAAACAGTTTACAACAACAGGCCCAGGAACACAAAACTTATTATGACAGAGTACAGGTAGAAATATATTCATTAAGGCAATCTCTCGAATAATATAGTTTTGCTATTTAAAATTTACCGCATCATAAGATAGTTGTATTTTTAATTGTTAAATCTGATGAAAATATGAAACAACAGTGGAAGTACGATGATTTTTACCAAGAATATCAATCAGCTGACTCATTAATACTTAAAGTTCGAAATCTTGTATCATTAAAATGAGTCTCTTATTGAAACTGCTAACAGACCAGCCAGGTTTAATCAAAATCGGCGAAAAGATTTCAGAATAATTAAAAAATAACCAATTTTTTATTAAAACTTTGACACTCTGTTACTTGAAAACGAAGCAGTTTAGGACAAATGTTTAAGAAAACTTTTTTCATGAAATATGACAAGGAATCACCACCTGAAATTAATATGAGATACACCCTGTATATCAACCAACTTGAATGAAGCTGGATCAAATATCTTGATTTCTTCTATATCAAAGTATCGAATACTCGAACGATAGCATAATATCAGCAGACTGGAATTTTTCTCAGCATTTCCATGGAAATAGGTGTATTCTCTGTTGTAGATTCAACACAATGTGCCAAGACAATTTCTGAGATAAAAACGTTGGGTATGCAAATATTTATACCAAACACACCAAGAAAGAAGCAACCGAAACTGCTCCTGAAATATAGCTTTAAGCACACTGCATACCATCGATGGTACCTGAGAACAGCTTTGCCCTGAGACCAGATCAGAATGTGTTGAAGCAAGAAACATGTGTACGGAGACAATCGAATTGTCGAAAAAGGTTTACAACGCCAAGATGCCATTAAACCAGCGAAGTGTCCCGTTCGTTTTGGTAATTTACCAAAGTTGTGGAAAGCAATTTTACCAACCAGGAAAGATGGAATACTAGCGATGAACGCCCAGAAAAATTACAATATTTTTGTCAGAACGTTTGGTGCAAATTTCACCGTGGATTCATTGGAAAAACAACACCAGTGCATCACATCCATTGACACTCGTGTGTCTGAGTACCTTCCGCCAACAAACTATCAGACGCATTCTGCTGGGTCACTAACAAAGCTAGTGGATCTGACGGAATTCCTCCGATCATTTTCAAAACCCCTCTTATGATTTGGAGGTATTTCCGTCCTACTGAAAAATTGCGCAACCATACAACCAGTCCCCAAAAAAGGGGGAAAATATCCTACCTAGCAACAACAGACATAATGCACTATCTGTTATCTCGAAGGTCATGAAAAAAGCAATCAATATGATTCAGTTCCTGTCATCAGAGATCAACTGGTGACCTGCTTGCTCACTTATCACATGTATGGCAGCTATCTATTGAAATGGGGTGGGCTCAGGGGTGTTCTCCAGGAATCCGAATACAAGCATCAGCTACTCACTGGGCAAATACACCTCTGTGTTTCAGGCGAGGTGTACGCCATTTTCCAATGCGCGAGGAAGAACAACAGGAGCAACGTCGAAAACGCGTACATCAATATCCTGTTAGACAGCCAAGCAACATTTAAGGCATTGTGCCACAAGGAAGTGACGTCCTAACTGGTATGGGGTATGGGACACCGGGGAATTGCAGGCTATGAAGAAGCAGACGAACTAGCGAGAAAAAGTTTGGAAAATCCCTCAAATCAAGCGCAGTCACTTTACCGAAGTGTACAGTAAGAGCGTCTGTAAGAGATTGGATTGGAGACAGTCACAAAAATTAATGGGAAAGCATCCTAGGAAACAAACACGGGAGAGAATACATTGAAGGACTTTGCCATAAAAGAACGGCAGACCTATTAGCGATGAACAGGAGCCAGTTGAGAACCGTAACGGGACTCCTGACTGGTCATGCACCAGTGAAGGAGCACCTCAACAAAATGGGACTGTACAATGGAGACCTGACCTGCAGACTATGCAGTAAGGATCCAGAGACAGTGACACACATACTGTGCTATTGCGAGGCACTAGACCGCAAAAAACAGGCAATCTTCGGCAGCTATCTGTCCAGAACTATACAGATCGTACCCAGTAAAGGACTTGTACAAACTCGTACAAGGCACGAAAGTACTGGATTGGGTACTGTGACAGTACACTACATAGGCATGATACAATGGGCTGATAAGTCTAAGAGTCACCGAAGGCAATAACCTGACGGGCATAGAGGTGGAGGTTTTAGTGAGTAGCCCTGTGAATCAGTGGAGTCTCACAGTAGGTCTGGAGTTTCGAGCGTAAGCCGCTTTACCTATATGTGAGAGTTTTCCTCCACATCAGCGAAAAAAAATCTATTGGAAACTGTGGTAAAACCATTTTAGAGATAGTTCACGTGGTACCTATCTACTAGTAAAACCGAAAATTGAATGAGAATATATTAGCTGAACAATGATGTTCGTTGTCGTACTGAAATTTTGTTCTGTTTTTATAAACAAAAAATAACCTATCAAACCTTTTTTGGTTTTTGGTATTACCATATGGCAGAGAAGAACAAATATTTCTAGAAATGTCGATATTATTGTGTTTGTATTTAGGTAATTATTAAATATTACGTCATTTTGTAGTTGGTGAAGATATTGAATTTATATTCTAGGGTTTTGAAGTATTCGTCAGGAGCTTCAAAAGGATGTGTCACGTAACCCCTCTATCCATTTGATTTTTTCTCCCAGATGGCGCCCAGTCACCATCTTGAAAGTTTCATCTAGAATATTAATTCATGCGTCACTTTCATTATACCAAGTTTCAATTTTTTGAGTTGACCCGTTCAAAAAATGAAAGAGGGGGCGACATTGAAGAAAAGCATTGTATATCAATTTCTTTCAGTTGCAACAGGGAAACGTCAAAGAAAAACACAGTGCTATCCAGGGTAGTTAGTGTGTCCTCATAGTTCCAGAAGCAGCGTTGCAATTTTGAAAATAAATTAAAAGAATGTAATTTTCGTCCCAAATTAATTTTTGAGTATGAAAAATAATTAAAACACGAGTTTGTCTGTGCCTTCGCGGAGCAGACTGTGGGTATCTATAGAACGAGTAAAAGTAGGAGGAGAATTAAAAAAAAAATTTCATGCAAATATGTCTAACTAATGAGTTATTGAAAAATAATGAAAAATGGTGCATACTCGTCAGCTATCCTTATGAACTGGTAATGAAAAGTGAGGGTGATGAATTATTTCATAGAAATTAGAAAACTTAGATTATTATAGCGTATTTATAACATCATCAAAATAGTGAATCAAAAATCATCGGTGCTTCTAGTGGTGGTAAGACCATTATCGTGGGGGAGGGGGTTTGAGGTGCTGAATGCGCATGATATTTCAGCATCAAGTGAATTTTATCAACTAACTGGGTCATGGTTGTCGGCTGGTAGTGCGTTTGCCTCGCATGCGTGGTGGGGTCGTGTGTTCGATCCACCGATTCACCGATCTCGTGCATGGCATCACACGTTGAAAGGTGAGGGCTGCGTCTTCCCTAGCTGACACAAGTCTCTAAAAGACTTCTGAGGGTTGCGCGCAGGGGTGCAATCGGTTGACGGAAATAACAATTTTAACAACATTTTTTTTTTAACTATAGGTTGGCTATTGGTATTCGGTATTTTATTAACATTAATGATTCATTGTTTTATGTATACTTATCCTTCTTTCTTATAAAAATATCTGTGTTCTCGAAAGAAAACGCATTATCATAATAGTATTAAAAAGACTGAAGTGGTGAAATTTTCATCAAACCTATTTAATAACTTTAAAAAAATTTATATTCAATAGTTTTAAGGCTGTAGTTCATGAAACGAATGGTAAGAACGATCATCAGGTACTAAGATTATGAAATTTATTTTACACTGAAATATCATGCGCAAACTCCCAGCTAACGGTCTTATCCCCATTAGGGTGAGTTTTTCAAGTTCCAGTTAACCTTCAGATTAATTAACTAATGGTTAGAATGTGATCTTTCAAACATCATTTAAAAATGAGTAAATTTTTATCATTTTGAAATAAATATAAATACTTTGTACCTATTGGATTTGTAATTCAGGAAATTATTTTGTACCCTCACTTTTTATAACTACTTTATAATGGTAACTGACGGGTCATCCACCATTATCCATGCAGCTGACTCTTATAACTTAATTTTGATTATTCAAACATCAACTGAACAAATTTCCATAAACTCGTGTAATGACACTAACCCCATTTTCCACTAGCCCAATTCACTGGGTAAGTGGAACCTACTACACCAACTTTCTATTTTTTCTTCAAGAACATCTTCATTTTCGATGTTTCACCTACTGACTTTCACATAATATGACATAACATATTTTTTGAATAATATGTACTCTAAGATAATATTTTCTATTCGAACAAGTACTTTAATTTTTGTGATCCTTAACAATCAAATTAATTAATTTTTGGATTCGTTCTGTTTACCCTGATTTACCGTATCCCACACAGTATTTTGGAGGGCTAATACTTTCTTTGTCTTCTTCTTTAGGAGAATTTCACCTTGTTTAACGAGCCTTGTGGAAGTCATTGTTAATAAGAAACATCCACGTTCAAGATTCCGCTTTCATTCTGTCATTGTACAAGTGATTCATGTACCTCATTTACCTTATTAAATCAGCAAGCAATCCTGAATAGTCCCGTTACGTGAACACTACAACCCTACATCAACCTGGCCTCGAAAAAGGTCAACATCTATAACCACGGCATTGCAGTAGTCGAGGACAGACTTTGGTGAACCTCTATTGCATATAAATAGAATTTTGGCTGTCAACAGCTACGATAAATCAAAGCTCTATAGCGTGTCTGTTATAGCGGTAACTGTTTTTATGATATCAGTTTTGTTGTTGATTGTTTTCCAATAAGGTTAGAGATGACAAATTTGTAGAATAAAATTGGTATTCATTCAGTGACTCAATCAAGTTCATTTTATACACTGACGGCCTTAAAGTAGACACAAAATTACATCCATTGCGGATGTTGAAAATGACAATATCAAAGAATGTGTTTTATTGCATTTTCCAGAACCTACGATGAATTTAAATATTAACCTAATCCGAAACATCATAAAAGGGCTCCAGTTTTCAGATAGGTATTTCTATTTTTTTGAAAATGTTGACAGATGCAGCCCTTCACAAAAAAAAACACTTTTTAAAATCAAAGACAGTCTGGTCAAAATTTGCCAGGATTTGCCTGAATGAGACCTGAAGCTTCCTATATCTTTGGAAACTTTTCAAAAGTTATACGGGGTGCTCAGAAATTAGCGCCGAATTCGGCTATCTCGAAAACTGTGTACCCCATTCATTTCAAATAGTAACCCCATTTTTTCTGAACTCCTGAGGAATTTATGCACAATCCCATATCTGAATAAATTGAACGGTTTTTGTAGAAACTCGGAAAAACTAAAATTTCTGTGTGGTTATTGGAGACATAAATTATCATAGTATGGTTTCTTGGAAGAATCGCCAAGAAACAAATGCTGAATTACCATTATGTTATTTCTTGCTTCTTCTCTGAGAAAAAGTAACCATGTGACATCTTTGAACGGCTTTGTTTTTACCCTTAACCTTCGGTTACAAATTGTGAAATATAATGAAATGAGGGTACACGTCGAAGCTGAATATTAATTAGATATGATAATAGATTCGATAAAACTCAATCAAATTCTGGACAAATAAAACTGTGTACCCAGAAAGGGGGATACTGCAATATTAACGCCATTATCATGACTCCGAACTCATCCTGCATTCGTCACATGCATGCGTTAATAATGTTTAAAATCTCACTTCTCAAGTAAATATTCCGGGTGTCCGCAGAAGATTGCTCGCCCCTATAACCTTTTGGTTTTGAAGATAGTGAATTGAAATTTGGTGGATCTGCAAAAAACATAAAAATACGCTTCTGACGAATAATTCAAGTTCGTGCAATTTTCGGTTTTATCGAAGGTGACTTTAACTTTCGAATTTTAAAATGGGACACCTAGTATATTTCTAGCTCTTTTGTCTCCATAAGACATTCTCAATACAACCATTTATCACGTTTCGTAACAATTTTTTACATTTTTTTGAAAGGTTATTTTCCAATCTAGTGCTATTGATACGTTCAAATCACTAACTACAGCCCTTAAATTTTGGGAAAAATACAGCTTCAATGTTTTCGTTGAAAATATATGTGATATGTTGAATTTTATTTCACATTTTATTTTTCACATGGCAACGTGGTAGCTCGTCGGGTTAAGGAAAAAGACAATTTTATTGCGATTACTTCGAAACCATAATACACTTATAGGTTTCAAACAAAATTCTGTTTAAAAAGTTAAGAAACTACCTTAGATGTTTCATAAAATGAAGCATCTTTTGGTATTGAAATGATATTCAAATGCATCGAGTAACCTTTGACAAACACGACTGATAAAAAAAACAATAGGGAAGTCGACTTCTTATTTTACTCCGCTTCTGCAAAAGTAACTTAGGTATTTATTCATTGTGTGATAATTTAGAGAACATGTTAATGATAAAATTTATGCCAGAAGATATTTTATTAGCTTTCGGATTATTGATTTTGTTATGTTGTTTTCAGTTTGCTCGATGTATTTAAATCTTATTTTGATGTCTTAACATCCTTCATTTTGAGAAATTTCTCATTCAATCTTTTAAAGTTTTTTTCAACAGTAGTTTGTTTGAAACCTAATAATGTGAAGTTTCAAATTAATCAAAATGAAAGGCTTTCAAAATGTTACTTATAACGTGTACAGTCACTAGTTGAAACTTATTTTGACTCGAACCAAGGAATCCAAAGTTAGATGTTTATCTACACATTGACAGGTGGCCAACAATTTTGTTGTTCCGACCAACCCAAGGTTCAATCAAGTTAGTAGGTACGTTAGAGGAACGTAAACATAGTCTAATTGAGAAAAGAGTATTTTTCGATATGATTCCGATAGTTCCAACCTTTGACAGCTGTTTTGTGGTCACCCTCTCATCAGAAAAGATTTATGTAGCTCTCGAAATCAAAACGAATCCACTCAAAATTAGTACCGTAAAGGCAAGACAGTATATTACAAATTGTTACTACATAATATGGCATCTACAGTCCTCAGTTGAAAGTTGATATCATAAGTAACACTTTGTAATATACTGTCTTGCCTTTACGGTACTAATTTTGAGTGGATTCGTTTTGATTTCGAGGGCTCCATTAATCCTTTCTGATAGTGGGTGACCACGAAACAGCTGTCAAAGGTTGGAACTCTCGGAATCAAATCGAAAAATACAATTTTCTTACGAAAACAGTAAAGTTGTATATCATTTTCAAAATTTTAGTACTGAAATCAATGACTTGGACTTGGACATCCATAGCACTCTGGAATGGAAAATTAATTTCCAAATGAAAATAAAATTCGTTTACAAGAAGTGACAAATAGCACATGGTTTTATTCAGTATGTCATATGGATACAAGATAAGTGAAAATATACCAGGTGTATCATTTGAAAATCGAAAGTTTATGTCAAAAGATGCAGTTTTATGTCTTATACAGATCTTCCAAATTCCATTCCATCATCTTCAAAAACAGAAAAATAGGGGGAGCCACTTTCCGCGGTCGTGTTGGGATCGATCCCTATTGCTGCGACGTTTTGAATTTGTGAATAATTTACATTTTTTTAGGAAAATTAAACAATATCGAGATCAAATTCATTAAATATACCAGGTGATTAGCCAGTTATTTGCGGCCCTGAAACTTTTTTATTTCAAGAAAAATTCATAACATACCTATAGAGCTTTTTGAACGATTATTAAATGCAACTGAATGACTTATTCCAATTATCCACATTTTGTCACCTTTCAAGTAAATGTCAAGTTTTTTCTTTGAATGTGTTATTGTATTTTTAATTGTGAAATGTGATAACAGCTTTTTCTCTGAGTTCAAAAGTTATTCATCTCCTTCATAATTATCACGTCAAGAACAATAATTAATTATTCTGAACGTGAACTAAATATTTTTTTGAATAAATAATGAGCCATTTCTGTACTCGGTGTTAAAAAACGTTGTTCAAATATTTTCTATAAAACTAGAAGGAAAATACAATTTCCACTCGGGTTTGAAGGCCGTTGTTTTTGGAATTTCTTCCTAACGTTTCGCTAGCGCGAGTGGCTAACTTCTTCAGAGACTAATACATCATGAATAATCTCAGATGACTGGAGATTCCGTCTACGGAGATTGTTTTTATTCTGACTTATTATTATTACTGTATCTGTATTTGGTACATTCTCACTAACCCCAATTGACCCCTTTCTACCTGCCGGTTTAATGTCGTTGATATCATTTGTTATTTCATAATTGCTTATTACCGTAACCTGGTTCGGCATATTTTCGATAACATTGATTGACACCTTTTTGCCTGCCCTCTTAATGTCGAAGTTTTCTTTTGTTATTTTGGAATTTCTAAGAATGGGATTCCATATTCGGTTGAGGTTCACAGCTTCTTCTTTTCTTTTGAAATTCTCGGTGTGTTTGTGGATCTCTATTGCCTCCCGTACAAGTCGGCTATGGTATCCCTGGTTGGGGGTAAGAAGTTTTACGTCCTCAAACAGAAACTTGTGGTTTCCTTCACTGAGCGCGTGTTCTGCCACTGCTGACTTGTCCGTTTGGCATAATCTGCAGTTCCTCTAATGTTCCTTCAGCCTTGTTCCCATCGATCTTTTTGTAGCTCCGATGTATACCTTTCCGCAAGTGCATGGTATGCGATATACCCCCGCTGCATATAGAGGGTCTCTTTTGTTTTTTGCCGACCTAAGGCTTTGTTGTATTTTCTTGGTGGATTTGAAGACCGTTTTTATGTTGTGGTGCCCCGAAAGTTTTCCAATTCTGTCTGTGACCTTAAAAATATATGGAAGATACGCACGTGCAACTATCTGAGCCTCCTCCCTACTCGTTCCTCCCTACTCGTTCTTCATGGCTCTGTTGATTTCGGGTGCACTATATCCGTTCGATCTCAAGGTTTCTTGGAGATGTTCTAGTTCATCCTGTAAATGCTCAGGTTCACATATTCTCCGAGCACGTTCCGCTAGTGTGGAGATAATTTCTTGCTTCTGACTAGGATGGTAGTTTGATGGAGCATACAGATACCTATTTATGTGCGTAGATTGCTTTTAGTCTATCAGATGTTTGAATTAATGTCGGCCATTGTTTTCAAAACACGAGTGTACCCTGTTTTTCTTTTCGGAGACTGACTGTTCAACGTCTGACACTCAATGCGTATTCTGTTCTTGAAGCCTTCAAAGTACTCTAACGTAAACGAATTCTTTGAGATAGGACTAAAGGAAGAAGCCCAATGGGGCAAGATCTGGCGACCTATCCTCAACCCGTACTACTAATAGACATATTTATCATAATTTACAATACAAAATATGACAAAAAAATGATATCAAAGTCTTTGACAAGTGACAAAATGTAGATAGTTGGATTGAGGCATTCAATTTCTTTCAATAAACCATCGGAAACATGCATAAGGTACGTTGTGGTTTTTCCTTCAAATAAGAAAGTTACAGGGCCGTGAGTACTTACCTAAGTCACCTGTTAAACAAACACATAATATGTCAGTGAATATCGTTTTCACAGATATCAAAACTACTGAAAGTTACAGGGCTGAATCACCCGGTATATAACAAATCTATTATCACTAACGAATTCTGAAATCAACCAATTGCACTTTTGATTCTCACTTCCATTTAAAACTAATGGAATTGAAACCAATTCTTGGAGAATTAGAACATTAACTGAATTACCAGACATGACCTTCACAGCTAGAGGAGCATCAGAGTTAATGAGTACATAGTTGGAAGTGATGGTAACTGCGTAAATTTAACGGCTTTTCAATTAACATGTTCACTGGCGCAAGTGTCGAGTTTAATCAAGAATGTTAATATGTTGTGGGTCAGGAACCAAGGAAAGGGGAAGAAAGAAATGTATTTGATAAGATGAGACATTTGTTCTGAAAATTCGAAGAGTTGCAATTTGTTTTTTAAAATATTCAAATATTTTGTAACTAGAAGGCTTGTTGAAATATGGTTCTTTAGATTCTGAAATAGATGATACGCCTAACTCAATATAAAATAGTAGTACCTACTTATTCAAAATATCACATGATAACTTAATAAATAACATTAGAATAAAAACGTATACCTATAAAAACTCACAAAACACAATGATCGTTCATAAATTCAAATTAAATTTGCGCCAAAGGAAAAATCTGTATACTGGGTGTCCCAGATTTTTTTATACAGAATATCTCAGTTATGCTGCTTAGAAAAAAAATTAAAAAAGATGCACATGTATCAAACACGTATGACTCTGAAGCTATTGTGTTAAAGTCAATTTCTGTTTAAATACTACTGAGAAACTACCCCTAACATCAAATTTTCAAGTGGCACCCTACACATTTTTTTAAATTGTGAACTGCAGTCAATAATTCTAACTTCAACGATGTATCACACTTGATATTTTGACAGATGTCAAACTGACAGAATAACCGATTTTGAATATTAATGTACAAAATTCTATAACCCATATGAACATGTCTACCATCATTATTATTCATGCATGCGTAAAATCATTTCCTGCGTTACTGTGGTGCAGACGTGTACAATCTTCTCTTGTAAGTCGTTCAAGTCTATTGGTATTATCATACGAGATTTTCTTCAAATATCCCCACAGATCTTTTCATACAGTCAATATATCAGTTATGCTCCTTAGGATATTTTGTTTAAAGCACACTTACGTCAAACCCATATGACTTTGGAGGTGTTATGCCAAAGTCAACTTTTGTCAAACTACCCTAGAGAAAACACCCCCCAACCTCAATTATTCAAGTGGCACCCTATAATAGTTATTCATTGTATGAGTGTTTTAGATATCATTTTATTTGCGCAAGAATGTTTAAACGCGAGAGCGAAGCTCGATCGTTTAAATTTCTTAAGCAAATAAAATGTATCTAAATCACGCATGCAATACAACGTTTTATTCACAATCACATTCATTTAGAATCAGAATCGCGGAAATTTTTCATCACAAAATGATTTGACGTTTTGCTCTGACAGCGGCTGTCACCTCCTCAAAAATCATTGAAATAACATACACAAATATCGGGAGGTGTTGAATGGTTGCTATGTATTTTCGATTATTTATCGACTCCATTTGTAAAAATTTGTGAAGTTGGTGAAAATAAGTCAAATGTGATTGATATTCAAGATTGTATTTTTCATTATTCTACTAGTGGAATGAAGTAATTTCATTATTCCACTAGTGGATAAAGTGGTACTTTATACGGTTCATAAGTGTGGATAAAACTTCAATTATAAGGTGATTGTGGATAAATAATTTTATTTGCTTAAGAAATTTAAACGCTCGAACTTCGCTTTCGCGTTTAAACATTCTTGCGCAAAGAAAATGATATCTAAAACATTTATACAATTAATAACTATATGGCATATATTTTTGACTCACAGTGTACTTTATTCTAATCTAGTAATGGAATAAAGATTTCATAAAGCCATCTTTCACTTCCTCCGCTGTCTTTTGCTCTTTTTCTATTTATCCCCCCTTATTATCGGTCAGGCGCGGTTCTTCCAGACTCAATCACACAAGCAACTTCGGCTTCTATGACATTCATCTTCAGTGGGTGTTTTCGAAGGAAAACTGAAAAGAAATAAACGGGTCAAGTGAAATTAAACCTGGAATAATCACTATGGTTTTCCAGTAAGGTTGTAGTTCTATTATGCCCATTTTTTTCATAACTTCATCTTCAGTAGTTTCTGAGATGAAGGGAGGGGGAAATTTTTAGCAGTTCATTCATAAAATGATGAACAGAATATTTTTGAGATACCTTTCAAATGATACTCCACACGACCAACTCAATGATTTTTTAGGTGACAGAAGTAGATATGGGATGGGCTCGGTGGCAGAAGTAGATGGGGTGGGCTTGGGTTAAGAATTTTATGGGGATATACATAACTCCATCATCATTTAACACCTTTTTCGAAATTTTTCTTTATAATCGCAATGATTCTCAAACATTTCCATAACTTTCGGATTAAAATTTTGGCTGTATGACGGTGTATATAACCTCAAAAACATAACCGAGTCAAGAACCAATTGATCATTTTGAGTCACGTGACTTTGACAGAGCGGCCATTTTGTCGGTAGGGCACACAAGGACGGGTCTGCCATTGAGTTTTCATTGTTTTCCGCAAGTTTGTCCTGTTTATTTCGAGTTTTTAGTGCGTGTAGTGCATATTTTATCAACTTTAACTACAATATGGCTAGGAGTGAATACTACTTATCTCTCAAAGGAGACGTGAAATCGCGGTACGACTCCAAACTTCAAATTATAGACAATGTTGATCCCTATTCTCTCGGTGCAAGTGAACTGACCAGCAAGTTAAGTTCTTTGAAGGGACCCAATCAGGGCTATCCCTATCTTCCAGTTTGGCTGGTTCTAGGTACTACAAAGTTGAAAAAAGACGTTTAGTTCAACACCATATTTAACTAAAAATTCAAACATTTTGGATCATAACTTTTGTTTTTCTTATGTATTAATATTATTTACCTACCTGATACAAAATGATCTGCACAAATTCGTGCATGTTTAAGGAATGTATCTCTCAAATTGCCCCGTTTCAAAGCCCCAACCCATCTTTCTCGACGTTCTTTTGATTAGGCGTTCAGCATATCTCCTCGGTTTTGTAAGGCTTTCAGAATTATGAAATGATGAATTTTATCACTTTCTGCCATTTTAGAACGCCCCACAACAAAACAAAACGCTGGCATATTCAATTATTCACACTTTAAAAATCGATCTTTCCTATTGTTTACAATGACGCGAACGGTTTGTATGCCCTACCGGCAATATGTCGGACCTGTCGTGACGTCACCTCAAAATGATCAATTGGTTTGGTGCGTAACTGACAGCTCGGAGGTACAACAAACTCAATCGCAGAAAAAGAAGAAGAAATAACCTCACTTTTCGTTTTGTTTCTGTTATTAAAAAAAGTTTTTCGCAGTTTTTTCTGTTACTGTCCTATTTTTACTGTTTCTGGTGTGTTTATTTCCGTTTCTGCTGTTTTCTTGAAAATTAGAAATAATGGACTTCACAACATATTATTCATGTTTAGATGATGTTCATCGACTACGGAATAAAAATAAACAGCTACTCTGTGCTATCATTAATAGACAATGATCCATATCTTCTGGAATGTATCCTGATCTTGTAAATCATTTAGTGGACGTGAAGAGTGGTTTCACAATGAATAAAATTTGACAAAGCATGTAGTCTTGAAGTGGCAGGGAACTATTTCAGTAGAGGAAATCCCTTTCCAAATTGAACAAGGCAGTTCTAATGCACCTATAAGTTCTTCAATTTCTTCTACCAATTCAGAAAGAAATTTCACTGGCACAACCTCAGTGTCACCAGAACTAACTAAAAGATCATCAAGGGTCTCTAGAGTACCCACCTGCCTGGACCTGTAACTTGAACTCACCTATTTCTGTTTCCTTACTAATCAGCTTATTTGAGAAGGAAGAAAATATGCTGTTTGATCATTTCTATCAAAGGCAAAATTGACCTGAATCATGAATCATATTTAAAATATTCATCTGTTACTAGGCACACAGATTTTGTAACATGTTGGATATGAATGTCAGAATGAATAAAGTCAGTTATCTGGAAAAGTATTTAATTTATCAAAATATAACAGTAGGTTGAAATATCTTTAACAATTGAAGAATTTAAATAAATTAAAAGAGCAACTCCTGAGCAATCAAAGTGCAAATCATGGTACAATTATCAGGCAGGTAGAGGCACAGCATATAATTTTTATATTAATTCAATTCAATTCAACAAAACTTCTTGGATTTTAATTTTTCTGCCAAAGACTTTGAAAATGGTCTGATTATAGAATGAAGAACTGCCACTTTGGACTCGACCAAGCTCATCAGTAAATTTTGTTTCTCTTCCTCAGAAACAGGAGATATATCTAACAAGTTTGCTTCCCTTTTATATAGGGGTTCATCTTCAGTTAGGTTCAGACACTTGGGATTTGCTATATTTTAGTCCAAAACTCTGCAGGGTTCACCTGGCTTATTAGTTGCTTTTTTCCTGTCAACGTGACTTACTCCTGTTTTCTTGTTATTTCCAGCTTCAAGAAGATATGGAACGATGCAGATTACTGATATTTTATCTTTACTGTTGTCGATGAAACATCATCTGAACTTGACTAAAAATAACATGTTTATTAATAAATTTAAACATAACAGCAGAAACAGAAAAAATACCAGAAATAGTTATAACACAGCAGAAATAGTTATAACACAGCAGAAATAGTTATAACACAGCAGAAATAGTTATAACACAGCAGAAACAGTAAAAACACGGCAGCACGGGCGTAGCCAGGGGGAGGGTTTTGGGGGTTCAAACCCCCCCCCCGAAAATTTAAGATATTAGCAATAATAAATGAATGAACCTTCTGTTTTTTTTTCATCTTTAATTTTTATTTCATACTTATCTTGAACTCCCCCCGATACTAAAACCTGGCTACGCCCGTGCACGGCAGAAATAGATAAAACTCCGAAAAACGTTATTTATTTACAAAAGCAAACAGAAAAGTGAGGTTCTTTCTTCTTCTTTTGAGTTTGTTGTACCTCCAAGCTGTCAGTTACGCACTAAACCAATTCTAGATACAAATATTGACTAACCTTATTTTATCGGGAATTCTGCAACCTTTTATGAAAATATAAACTCAAACTGATTACTCACACTGTACCAAAAACCAAACGTTAAATACTCATAAATAAACCTAAACAAACACAAAATGGACTAAACGACTGAAGTAATTAGACGATACTAAATTACAATAGGGACGCGATCTGCTATTGGTCAATGAAATGGCAGGTAATTTAAATAACACGACAGAGTCATGCAAACCAAGTTGAACATGCGTAAATAATCAGCTAACCAATGACCTGACTAATCTCACGTAAACAGAATACCATAGAAAATTCAGAGAGTGGCAACCCGCAAGCATTTTATCTGTAATAATCTCAGAGCGTGTCCCCTTTCGATTTTTTTTATTCTATTTATTTTATGTGAAATATATGTTGTCAGATGTCAAACATCTGTCGTCGTCGGCGTTGACACTCACTTCAGTCGTAAGTCAACGCTTCAGCGGATTTATAAAAACGGGTTTTCACTTGGCGGAAAATCAGAAGCGGATTTTCAGTGTCAGGATTCTATTGGATGATTTGAAACTGAAAGATTTTGCCGCCAATTTAATTGCGGATACGCAAATAAGTTGACATCGCTTCAACTTTTGGCGGATTCCACTAGATTTATAAATTATAATCTCGAAATATCGAAAAAATATGGACATAGCCCATACCAAAGATTATTACAATTACCTACTCCAATGTGATCATTGGAAAAAATCGATCATTTTATGTGTTTTATTAATGAAAAAAGAAAAAAGCAACACAGATTTTGGGTAAGGGAGATTTTTAAGCATAGGAGTGAAAGTGGCCAATTTCATTGTTTGATACGGGAAATGAGATGTGACCCACAGCTACATTTTAATTATATGCGAATGAGCGCAGAGAATTTCGATTTACTCCTAAGCAAAGTTGGACGTTACTAGAAAAACAAAGGACCACTTTTCGAGAACCTATATCTGCATCTGAAAGATTAGCATGCACGTTGAGGTAATAAATTACATAACTTTGGAAATATATTCTCCTAGTGATTATCAATTATACTTAATAATTCACACATATCTAGCCTTCGTTCTTTTCCTAAATTTGATGTCTTATAAAAAATCCCTAGAAATTTTTGCCGACAAAAAGCTGGCAATGGAAATCTTTGCATATTTTTTGGCCGATATTTAAATCCGCTTCTGATTTTCCGCCTAGTGGAAACCCATCTTCAGGCATGATGTACCTACTCGTCTTATGATTGGTCAATAGATCGATTCTACTTTGAATCATCGAGAAACCTTTCACCTTCACAACATTATTATAATAAAATATTATTAATTTCATGTTCTCGACTGGACGTCAGTTTGTAACTCATATAAGTTTTGCTCGTTTGATACAGCAAACCAAATGAGTTTCAGAAAATGTTCAATTTATGACATATACTTACCTAGTTGACGTAAATTATTATGGAAGGATAATGGGCCAATACTGGCTGAATTCTCTTCAGATTCCGAGATCTGGTAATCAGCCTTTACTAGAATGCCACTGGCAAAAGAAATTCCTTTTAACTAGTTCTGGGCCAATGTCGGCCAATTAACTGATAAAATATAACGGATTGGCCAATAGCATGTTGATATTTTGCCGAAATCATCACGCCATGGCCAGTTCATGGACAGTACTTAGCCGGCATGTCCATAATGGGTTCGGATGGTGGCCAGAGATAACATGTTCGTTGGGATGATATTGGCCATGCCTAGCGAATACAGGGCTGCCTCCTGAACCTCAGGAACAGAGTATTTTTTGTTAGCATTCCTTGCAGGAAATCTAGATGAATAATATCCAGCATTATGTGGAGCGGTCTTGATATTAGTAATTCTGCCGCTTCGTCCTCATGTCCCCGATAGATTTCTCCAGTGCTTCCTTGGTAGCCTGTACCAAGTGTTCTACCTGGACTTTGGAAGCAGGATGATGTGGTACTACTCTTGCATGTCTTATGCGGTTCTGTTGCTGAAATCTTTAGTTATCTTGAGATGCAAATGATGTTGCATTTTCAGTCATGCAGTAGATGGTACGCTGATGCTACTTTAGTTATGTGATTAGTAAAATAAACTCATGTTCAACCAAACTAGCGTCCCAAAATAGAAAGTTAGCCATCTCCTTTCCGATACAAAAAGTTAATCGATCTTTGTCCCACAGTTGTTTTGGATGGTGAATTTTGCATTGTGATTTACATTCAATTAGAAAAAGACACTGGATGTCGACCCAAAATCAGGAAATGTTCGCGACATACAATATCAACATCAGTGACTTGGACAAAAAAGGTGGATATGATGAAGTGAACTGGTTGCCTCAATTTTCTATAAAGCAACAATTTTTTGATAGATGTTTGATCAACCAAATTCACGGTAGAAACTTTCTTCGTCTACGGATGCACTCCGCAAAGTATTTTCGTTCGCTCTGTACTAACCCAAATCCTAAATAAGTATTCATCAAACTTTTCTCATATTTCCAACGAATGCTATTTATTGGGGAAAAAAACTCTTCAAATAACTTCAGTTCTTAAATGGGCGAAGAATTATGACCTAAGTTCTGCCAAGTTTCATAACAAAGGAGTACTTGCAGCATTTTTTTCAAATGAATAGAGCCAGTTATGGTTCAGTTCGTTCGCCTTATTGACTGCATAAACTTCAGTGAAAAACTTTCTCAGCATATTTTTGAATTAACCTTAAGACTTCATTAAAAACATTTGGAACCAGAAGAGCCACTAGGAGAAAACAAAGCACTGTTATGTGGTGAATGGATCATGTCTCTCTATTGGCTGTTGCGGATATGAAGGATTAAGTAGTTGATTTTTTCTCAATCAGAAAAAACGTGATGTAGGTGTTTTATTCGAATGAATCCTTTGGTATGAATAAAATTCAATAAAATAGGAACTATTCGAAAACCAATACTTCGTCAATTTTACCAGGCACGCATTTTTTCAACATAGATATCTTCGTCAGGACCTAAAGCTCATACTAATTGCATCTATTCTATATACAATGAGTGTCCAAATTTCCAACATTTGGTTACCATTTTAATTATCCATTTGCAGTAAAATTTTACTGCAAAAAAACTTGGTGCATTGCTAAGAACTCTCATTGAAGGCATTAGAATTCTGAATTTCTAAATTTTCGAATTATATACGGAGAAAAAAAAAGTAAGAATTTTGGATATTTCCAATAATATCAAAAAATATTATTTTGGAAAGTTATTTAAAACTGAAAACAATATTTAAATTTGGAATCACAGCCTCACAAATGTATTTTTCCATTACTATCACTATCACTATGATTGAAGACAATGAGTGAATGAAACAACTTATTCAAACTCAGCAGTTAACTAATACGAATTAGCAGGTTTAATATTACTTCATTCATTGTGTCAACTTGAAATGTAGTACTGAAAGGATTGTTGCTTAGGAGGCTGTAAATACAAATCTGGAAATTATCTTCAACTTTACCAAACACTGTTTTTCGATAAAATCTTACTCGTAATCAAATTCCCATATACCGATTGGGGATTCAGAAATCTGACGCGTTCATTGAGAGTTTTTCGTAATTCAGCAACTTCTTTGAAAAATAAAATTTTCTGAAAAATGGATACCTAATAAAAATAATTAACATTTGTGGCAAACTTTTTGACACTCACTGTATACTTATCAGAGTGGTGAATTGCACTCATTACCCCCTCACTTCGAATTGTCTACTATTGTTCATCTAATTTAAATTTTACAGTCTCAATCTGAGTACTTGAATTAATTTTCTAGGACGATGACCAACCTTCATTGATTTTATAGATTCTGAATCTGAATTTAACAACCCACGTATCTGAATTTGGAACATGATAACGAATCCAAGCTGAATACATTTGATAATCAATTACAATTCGATATATAAGAAGAGTTTCGTTTTCAAACTATGTTAAGGGTTCATTTAACGATAGCATTGTTTATATACAAAATACAAAATACAAGTAAAGTAAAAATAAAAAAACATCAACACCCACGTAATGACTGGATCACAGAAGCTGTCATGAACTCAACAAAAACAAAACAGGAATTACATACGCGGTATAAACTAGACCCAAACAACCCAATAAAAAAACAAGAATATACCAAATATAGAAATAAGTTAAATAAGATAATACAAGATGCAAAATCTAAATATTTCCAAAATGAAATAGAAAAAAATTCGAAAAATACAAAAAGTCTCTGGAACATAGTAAAACAAGTAAGCGGACAAAACAATGAATACACAATCAAAGAAATAAAAACTAAAGCTGGTGAAATCATAACTGAACCACTAACGACAGCCAACTATTTCAATGAGCACTATTCGTCTGTGGGCGAAAATCATGCAAAGAAGATAAAAAACCCTCATCACCTAAGCCCGAACTTCAGTCGATTCAGAAATCATTCTACTTATTTCCTGTTGAAAGTAAAGAAATTGAGTCAATTATTAAGGATTTAAAAACGGGTAAGTCCCCTGGAGAAGACACAATTAAAACGGAAACGATACAAATGATTGCAAACGAAATAGCACCCCTACTCGAACATTTAATTAACGTTATATTTAAAACAGGAATTTGTCCTTCTAATTTTAAAAAAGCAATAGTGATTCCAATATACAAAAAAGGTGATAGGAAAGATGTGGTCAACTATAGACCCATTTCTCTTATCAACATATTTGCAAAAATATTCGAAAAATCACTGAAAAGCAGAATAAATGATTTCTTCGAAAAAAACCACATTATATCTAACCAACAATTTGGTTTTCGTACAGGAATGTCAACGAACGATATCACATCTAAGTTAAGTGGAGAAATAAATCACTGCATTGATTCTAGAAAGCCAACAATTTGTGTCTTTCTAGATCTCGCCAAGGCCTTCGATACTGTGGATCACCCTCAGTTATTCGAGGCTCTGGAGGGATCCGGTATAAGAGGAGTAGCACTTGAACTCTTCAAAAGTTACCTCAAAGATCGTAAACAATCGGTAAAAATAAGGGAAACTATAAGTCATGAAAATAAAGTATCATATGGAGTACCACAAGGAACTGTTCTTGGGCCAATACTGTTCTCAATTTATATCAATAACTTACTTACCCAGAAATCGTCTGGAAAAATTTACAGCTTCGCCGACGATACAGCCATTCTCTACTCTTCTGATTCTTGGAAGAACCTGAAAAGAGAAATTGAACAAGATTTGGAAAACATCTTCAACTGGTTTAGCCACAAACTATTAACAGTCAATTTCGAGAAAACTTACTTTGTCCCTTTTGCTAGCTATGAAAATCACTTGCCAGATTTTAAAACTCTTGAGCTGAAAATAAATAAAATTCATGTCAAAATAAATGCAACTAATAGAATAAAATACCTTGGAATAACTATTGATTCCCATCTGAGGTGGAATTATCACACTGAGCAGGTAAGCAAAACACTCAGAATTGTCTTGTATAAATTTAAGTGTTTAGTCAAGATACTAACTCTCAAGCAATTAAAAATTCTATATCATGCTCTAGTCGAATCACGCCTGCAATATTGTATACTTAGCTGGGGTGCATGTTCATACACATACTTGCGGAAGCTAGATGTCCTTCAGAAAAGAATCCTGAAAATAATTTATAAAAAGCCTCTATTATATCCATCTGATACAGTTTTTTTTGAAAGCCATGTACTAGATCTTAGACAACTATACTATTATAACACATTAATATATACTTACAAAAACAGGCACTTACTGAAAAATCCAGAACACTGTTATAACTCAAGACAAAATGTAGGTAGTTATGCTACCGTTAGAACTATTAACAAAACAATTGCAAAAAAATGTTATACATACCTTTCGTCGGTAATCTTCAACAAACTCCACGAAACTTATAAAAATTATCTTCTGAAAATAAATAGCTTGGAAATGTTTAAAAAATATTTCAAATCGTACATACTGCAATCTGACCGTAAAGAAATACACAAAATAATTGAACCTGTTCCCCTCGGTTGAAGTTTCCCTCATTTATACCTTTTTTACATTTTACCCTTTATACATTCTGTATCTTTATATTTTTATACTTTTATATCTGTATAGTTTCATATTTACCGCAATTTTTAAACTTTTTTGCTATATGTATGTGTGTATGTATGTGTATATATATTGTGTGTATATATATATGTATATATTTGTATAGTTTCACATCTACCGCAATTTTTAAACTTTTATGCTATATGCTTTCGTGATTCTCTACTTGTGCAGAAACTACTGATGTTTATGTTAACAATAATTACATGTTTAGGTACTGTTCCATCAAACACTAACAATCTATTATATTGTAATATTTTAATACCCATATACAACCGTCTATGGTTTCTTTGGGTTTTCGCTTGTTGCAAAGGAACATTATAGGTATACCTTTTAATGAAATTTTGAAAACTAAACTCAATGTAACATTGTTTATATGTGTATTTTTTGCAATAAATTATTATTATATTATATAGAAGATAGTTAGTCAACCTTATGGGATTATAATTGGATCAAAATGGATGCAACATGTAGATGGCGATAGTGAGCTCGCATCCAAGTCATGTCGTAACTTCAGTGATCTGGCCTCCAAGTCATGTCGTAATAACTTGATTGAAACAATGGGACAGCATTGAAATCAGTGTTTTTTGAAAGAACCTGCATTAAAATGACGTCAAATATTCATGTTTGTAACTAATCACGCTAGATGACACTCGCGTTTGCGTCCAACACCAATTACACAGGCATTGACTAACTATCTTACTTCTATATAAACAATGACAATAGAAAACCCTTTATGTTTCAGTACAATAACATCTGAAATTCTCTGTCACTGATATAAACTTTCCACCCTGTATGACACTGTTTCAAAATAATAACTTGATCGTTGTCATGTACAGCTCTTTTCGAATGTTAGTACTTACCTTTGCCCTGCTAGTTCGAACAGACATGAACTAGCCCCAAGCTAATGACAGTTATTAGTTGTTCTATTTCGCGGTATGACTGTGTAATTTTGTAAACATACTTTTGGTTAGTCTATTGCTTTGTGTTTAGAACACAAAACCCATTTCTTTCCTATCTCTATTCTGTACCATTGAGTTATTTCACTTTCGTATACTTGACCTTGTTTGTGTTTGGTTCTGAGATTGAGAGGCTGGCGTTTTCGTCTTGGTTCAGTTGGCAACACTGAATCTTTGGGTGTTCTGTTCACCAGAGTCGTTATCCAATTGCCCCAAGGAGTAGCTCCGAGTAGCTTGAGTTAGTTCCTAGACTGATGTCACAGACCACGAACGAATAAGGAAGCGCTTTGTCTGATAGTGAAAGTTTTTGACTTTGACGTCTGAGTCATTTTGAGTGACGTTTTCCGGTTCGATATTTGATGAGTGATCTGACAACTAACCAATTCGAAAATTTCCAATTAAATTTTGATCATCGCTGATGGATCTTGAGAAAATTCAAATCTGGAGATTTTCTCATATTGTTTGCTATATTTGACGCTGTATATTTTCGCTTTGCGGATTTTTGAGGATATGGTCTTGTAGTGTCATTTTTCATCGGTAAAACCGCTGGAACAATAAACTAGCTATCAGACAGCAAACAGACCATCACAGCTGTTACCAGAACCCTCCCACTAAACAGAGAGTGCTTCGCTACTGTTCCGTTGCTGCGCTACTGTATTGGTGTTTCACTACTGTGATTGTTCCACTGTTCCGTTGCTCAACGGTTGTTTTTCCACTGTTCCCACTACTGTTTATTGTACCGCTAGAGTTCCACTGTTCCTCTGTGGTTCAGTATTCCTTCTCTGTTCGTCCCCTATCGGTATTCCCCGTTGATGGTATTCGTCCCAGCTGTACACGTACTTCGTTTGATTGTGTCTCACTCTCTGTGCACACCGGTATTCACCAAGGCACTGAATTCATGAGAAAATCTACTCACTATCAAATAATTCTAGCTTAAGATTGTAGCCCCTAAGGCATATTACTAATTGTTAGCATTCATCGTGACGTCACATGCATAGCCAGGTTTGATATTGCTATACTTAAACGATACACTACTCACGTACACTTTAATTCATCTTGGTGGTGCCATATTTACATTAATTTAACTTCATTTTGTATTGTGTACTGAATTGTGCACATACAGTTTGTTAATATCAATCAGTATATTTCAATAGTAAGGGACATGACTATTTCTTTTATCCTGGTCCAAGTTATCCAAGCATAAGGGGAGACAAAACCTTTACATATTTATATATTATTTTTATATTATTATAGGTATCTATCGTTTAATATTTTAGTAATATTAGTGCAGTTGTAACATTTTATAAGGGTGGTTTTTCACTGGCGATAAATCCGTGGCGCTCCGTAAGATTAAACCCTATTTTTCAATCTCATCGAAATCTATTTTTATTGTTGACCCCACGTCAACTACTGAGCTACTGGGTCTGTTGGTTGCGTGAAACATCTTTGCACATTCACAGCTTCCCTTTCCTAAATTTCTCCCCTAACAACTATATCTAGTTGAAATATGAATAACTCTCAAATCACCTTTTAAAGTAAATCTGATTTTTAGTCATTTCAATTCTGAACTTACTTTTCTGTTAAACACAGAAATGACGATGTATGCAAGAATTATCATGATTCTTATTATGTATCGAGTAACACACTGACTGATATTATTCAAGAAAAAACATTATTCAGAAATCTCAAAATAGTTCTAATACTAATTTGACAGTCACATTTCTCACCTTGAACAAACAACGATGAATCGGTGTAGTAGTCACACTTTCTTTCCCGAAACGAGACATTCTGCAAAAATGCCAGAAAACTAAAGTAAAAAATGTGGAATTGCACTGAGTCAATGACATAATTTACCAGTTGACAGGTACAGAGCCTACTTGGTAATTATAGTTTCCTACTGGATTATCTGAAGGAAAATGCCCATTTAAATTTTTTATGTTACTTTGGTGTGAAATTTTCTAACAGTGTTTCCCACGTTCTCGAATTCTGGAAATATCACAAGGGAGATTACTAGTGATAATCATTCAAAATAAAAGTGTCCAACTGAACTTAAAATCATCAGTTGGATGCTTTTCTAACGGCAGTAAATCCTCTATTTACGCCCAGTTCATTTTAGCCTCGAATATATTCATTCCGTAGTGCTCATATTACCGGGGCTTGAATTAATTTTAGATACCCACAGAAATGCATACGATAAAACAACCCCAGCGACAAATCGAAGAGATGAGAGGCGCGGAGTGGAACCTTGAGAGTAAATTTAACTTGAACTTAACTAACAAAATGTTAGGATAGGTTGACACCCGTTGGTCTGCCTCGAAATAACTTCTTATTTATATCACCGACAAGACACACGATGTTTAGACATCGTGGAATGTTTATCAATATTATTCGTGAACTGTCCGATGACAAATGCATTAGTTGATCTATTTCGACTTATGGAAACTCAGGTCTATTGTCACATATATTAGTTTTTTATACCCAAAGCCGGTGAATTTGGAATGTTGATGGTCTGCCAGAGAAACGAATTTGGAGTAGAATAAAATATTTATTTAGGAAAACCACTGCACAGACCAATTAATGAACAATTCAAAGGTTGTCCGGGATATATTTCAATCACATTCAATAGCAAGAACAGTAGTTGTTAAAAAAATTGAAATATGCTTGTTGTAAGTCACTAGTTACTTGACAATACATAAAGACAAAATGTATCTGTATAATTAGAATCAGTAGAATATAACTGTATGTACCAAGTTCCTTGATCTGTTCCACAGACTCAAGTGTAACATATTTTATTTCATGAGATTCACAAAAAAAAAAATTATTCGTCTGTAACACGACATTAGTACACTTTGCTTTGTGATTGAAATATATTCTTTTACCGTCTTTTCAGGACCAAGAAAGAAGATCGAATCAAATATTCAAATTTTTTGGGTATGTACGAAGGCTTTGAAGGATACGGAAATTTCCGAAAATCAGTGAACATCGATTGGAAATCACGATAATCACAATTATTGAATGACAAAAAAAAAGGTCTTCAAAAAACCTAATATACGGACAGGGTTCAATATTTCTATTATTTTTCTTACTCGGGTGTTATTCGAAAATTACTTGGGTTATAGAGAAATTACCTACGATTTTTGGAAAATAGTGGAAATTAGTGTACACAATTGAACATACAGTATAAAATCAATACAACATGATAGTTATTTCTAAAAAAATTGTTTCTTCGGTTTCAAAATGACTGTCAGATTATTGCTATAACATAGTGATGATGAACATGAGGTCTGTAACACGGCATACAGTTACTTGACACTATGAAGTTTATAGCAATTATTTGTTTCCTTCTTCATGTTATGACCCCTTCTCTGTGACATACTATGAGTTTTTCCTATTCTATATATTTTCCAGGGTAGGTTTGTCATGCAGGTGGCTATGGCTGCCTCCTTGGCAACGTGAGTTGTTGCCTTGAAAATATTTGGTATTCTGACTGAAGCCACAAATGTGCGGTTGGCTTCCTGTTGTTGACTACTTTTGGATCTTGCATCCAAGTGCCGCCCATCTTTGCACCGTACTAATGATGAACAAGAATTCTGAAACACTTGTATTCGGACACTGTGAGCGTTATACTTCACACTTGGTGGTCGTGTTGGTAGAGCGTTCGCCTCTCAAGCGTAGGGTCGAGGGTTCAATCAAATCCCTGCGGTGTCGTGCATGGCAACAAACGTTGGAAGGTAATGGCTGTGTCTTCCCTAGTTCACACAAGTCTCTTGCAGTCTTCTGAGGATTGTGCTTAGGGGTGCAATCGGTTGACGTGAATAAAAATTTTAACAATAACAATCATGGTTACATCTGAATTTAAGGAATTTCGAGTTATACTCATTATAAAATTCCGAGTTAGTCGAAATTCTGAGATACCCAGTTGGAATTATGATGGAATTCCGATTTACCAAGACGGAAATTCGAGATACGATGATGAAAATATAAAGTAATATAAAATTCTGAATTAGTGGGTCATAATTCCGAAATTCGCAGGCGGAATTATCAAAATTCTGAGTCATACAGGGTGTTTATTGAGTATTTGTACAAACTTGAACGGGTGAATCTTTGACTCATTTAATTAAAATTCATACGTACCTGTGTTCGCAAATGTTTCGTTTTATTTTCAATTATTTTTGAAAAACTTATGGAAAAATAATTCTTTTGCACAAATCTTGGTGAACGGGTTTTTTTCAAGGTGAATAATCAAAATTTGGTATTAATTTTCATGAAGCACTTAGAGGGCGCTTCGTACTCTATCATTATTTATTTTAATTTGCCCTTTACTTTTTTGACAGAGAATTTTTGGGTTTTTTTACATTCGAATCTTACTCCTACAACAAAAGGTATAGGTGCTCAACAACTCTGGGTGCATTTTTGAGAAATTTACAAATTTCTGCATCGATGCTCGGATGCAGGTAATGTGGTCGCTTAGGCGCCGGTGCTGGGAACTTTACAAAAACTAAGTATTGGACCGTTGGCCCATGACATTAGAAGTGTCGATTATCTAGGTATGCCCTTCAAGGGATTTGAAGATTAAGTTAGATTATCGGGAAGAAAGTGGTTTGTTAGATCGGTACCCGGTCGCCCCTTTCCTGTTCACTCAACTTTCGGTTGAAAGCAATATTGAAAATGTTAATATAAAAGCAGCTATACAAATTTATTGGAATAGTCGGGTCTAGCTGAATTAACTGGGCTCTTGCCGATTTGCATAAGTCGGTTCCCAAGGGCGGCATACGGACCGGAAGTTATCCTCTACCGACAGTTTCCTCAGATTATTTACGAAGGAATGCCCTTTGGTTGAACCCTTCATTTTGACCCATCAATCAATGTAATAATATTTACATACAATTTGGGTGTGCGAATTTAGCAGTTTTCGAAGGAAAGGTGACGTCTTTGACGTCAGGGAGGGGGGCGACCGGGTACCGATCCATCAAACCACTTTTTTCCGATAATCCAACTTAATCTTCATGTCCCTTGGAGGGCATACCTTCGTAGATAATGGACCCTTCTAGTGTCATGAGCCAACGGTCTACATGTGATAGATCTCTCTAAAGTTAACAATTTTTTCCCACAAAGATGTATCGAGAAACATTTCATTCTCAAGATACAATGTGATGAAAAAATGATATTTTTAAAAAATTCAACAGCATTTAAAATGATTTTTCTATGAATCTTGATGTAAAAAAAGTTATTTATTTTGGTGAGAATCATCAAATACTCAGTTTTTGTAAAGTTCTGAGCAACTTTATCTGAAGTTCAAGGGACCCCATAACCTGCATCGATGCAGAAATTTTCAAATCTCTCAAAAATGCTTGCTTCCAGCGTTGTTGAGCAGGTATACCTTTTTTGCTTAGAAAAGGTGTAGAAAGGTGCTACATAAAAATAAATACCAAATTTCGATGACTCACCTCAAAACAACAACACCGTTTACTAAATTTTGTGCAAAAAAATACTTTTTGCTACAGTTATTTGAAACAATTGAAAATAAAATTTCAACTTCAACACTCTGTATTTCCGAAAGGAAACATTTGCGGGCACATGTTTATATGAACTTTTCATCTTAAAATCAGTCAAAGATGTACCCGTTGAAATTATTAAAAGTACCCTTGAATATTAAGTCAGAATTATGAAATTCTGAGTCACCAGAGGGAATTCGAAAAATAAAATTGCTCAGGCACTTCTAAGCATTCCTAGATAGGTACACCTTATTCTGATGAAAGATTTCCACTGAGGTCTACTTGTTCGTTTTTTTGGGCAATGTAGACGTGCAATTTGAGAATCCAATCCATTTAGAAATTGAAACATAATTTTGTAATTTTTCTATAACATATCAATTGCTTTCACATTTCTCCGATCCAATATTCTACTCGTAGAGAAAGATTTGTGGTATGAGCACTTTCAGTAATTGGATCAGACCGCCACCCTCAGCAGACATTCTGCCTGCTCAAACAAAATCATTTTATTCTCATATGAAGTGGTTGTCAGAAATAATGGAAACTGCTCTCAGGGATATGACTTGCACCGCAGAAGGATTAAATTCACGAGATGATTTTCATTTCGTAATCCGCAAATTGAAGGCTCTGAACATATTATACAAGGTGGGGCACCGAAAACGAAACAGACCGAATATCTTCAAAACGCATGTGTTGTGAAAAATATGCAAAAATATATCAATTTTTAATTCAAGGGGGTCATCTTTCAATCATAACCTCAACTGTCATACCTCTCACCCCACCCCTTGGCCACTATCACCCAAACAATTTGAATAGTTAAAGTAGCAAGTGTGAAAAGGTAATTTCATAAGGAATTCAACCATGTCAATTTTCGCTACCTTACTTCCTATTTTGGCGCCCTCTTGAGGAAAAAACGTCCCGTATTCCAAATTATGATACTTCATTCGTAAACTTATTTGACATAAATTCGGTGACTATGTGTTATGTAATTTTTCTAAAGAAAAAAACAAAATGGCGGCTCCAAAATGGCGGGAAAGATTTGCAATTATGGTCCGATTCGATTCAAAATTGATATGTGGTGGTTTTCAGTGCCGGAAATTATGATTTGTTTGTCAATGCAAAATGACAAGATGGTGACAAGATGGACAAAATTTGTAGTTGTGTTTCGATTCGATTCAAAATTGGCATATGGGGGTGTTTCAAGTTTCCAGTATGACTAAAATGAAATAACTAAATTGTTAAAAGAAAGTTTTTACACAAATGTGCAAAAAAGGAAATATTTTTTTTAGATGTGTGACCTTTATTCTGTGCCTTAAAAAATCTAAATTTTTATCTCGCAAAAAAACTATTTTGTACTCGCGGCAAGCTTTTGAATTTGTAACGCATAGAGTAACCAACGTCCCACATCTAAAACTTTTATTTTTTTCTATTCATCGCATTTGTATAAAAGCTTTCTTATCAATTTTGTTCAATTCTTTCTAGTCTGTACCTAAAATCCCCACAATCCAATTTTGTATCGAATTACAAATCTCATCCGCCATACATTTTGTTGTTTTTTTTCAACAAAAATCCCATAATGCATTGTCATCGCAATTATGACAACCTACCAATGTTCAAGTTGATCGGTCAACTAGAAGTGGGTCAAAAGTCAGCAGATTTGTCTCACACATACATACATACTACCTAACAGGGCAAGTTGGAAAAAATTGGAAACTGCATAAACTTGAAAATTGGAAAACCTTGCATATATTGAAATTCAATCATTTCAAACTACATTTATTCACAGTAGATGCTCAAAGTGTTCGCCATTAATTGCCATACATGTGCATGAGTTAGTATCGAATCGCTGTCTGACGTTTCTGAGCAATTTACGAATAAAATTTAAATTTTTAAGTTCATGCAATGTTAATTTTTTCAATTTCTGTTATATTTTCGTGAATTGTTCACATTAGCTTTCAAATCAAATATCAAAAGTTGTTTTTTCCGCAAGAGGGAGTCAAAATGTAAAGTTAGGTAGCGAACACTCACATGTCTGAATTCCTTATGGAATTACCTTTTCAGTGCTTTGTCACACTTAGTACTTTCCCTATTCAAATTGTATGGGTAACCAAGATGTGGGGAGAGTGGTATGAAAGTTGAGGTTATGAAGGAAGATTTTTTCGCAGCACATGTGTTTGACGAATTCGTTTTCTGTGCCGGGTCGAATCGAACCATAATTACAAATTTCTCCCGCTATCTTAAAAAATATCATAATTTCTTACCCTGAAAATCACGACATACAAATTTTGATTCGAATCGGACCATATTTACTAATTTTGTCCGCCATCTTGGAGCCACCATCTTGTTATTTCGCATTGACAAACAAATCATAATTTCCAACCCTGAAAACAACCACTTATCAATTTTGAATCGAATCGTACCAGAATTGCAAATCATGTCCGCCATTTTGGAGTCGCCATTTCGTTTTTTCCCTTAGAAAAATTCCCCAATGCATTGTCATCGAATGTATGTCAAATTAGCTTGCAAATGAATTATCAGAACTTGGAATACGAACAGTTGTTTTTCCCGCAAGAGGGCGCCATAATAAATAGTTAGGTAGCTAAAATTTACATGGCTGAATTCCTTATAACCTTTTCAATGATGTGTCACACTTACTACTATCCCTATTCAAATTGTTTGGGTGATAGTGACCAAGAGTTGGGGGAAGAGGTGTGACAATTGAGGTTATGATAGGAAGATGTCCCCCTTGGATTAAAAATCGACATGTTTTGAGTTTTTTTTCACAACACATGCGTTTTGAAGATATTCGATCTGTTTCGTTTTCGGTGTCCCACCCTGTATATGGACGAGTAAGAACTGGATTGATTTGTTTGGGAGTGAAAATAATGCAACTAAGTACTCTTTTTTCATATGCTTCTACGAAGTAGTGATTGATTAATATTGAAGGTATCATGAATATTGTACTAGCACTGAACATATTTGTATCACACGAGAAAATGTTGCAACCAGAAAATTTAAGAGTACGAAAAAATATTACGTTACTTTCTTACCACATCTTGAAATACTTGGAAGTTGTCCCCATCCAATTGATTTCTAAATTTAATGCCACAGATACTTTTGAATTATGAAATTATTAAACAAAAGATTTTGAATAACGTGTAAGTACTATTCGACCAAGCTATTGGCGAAAGAAAATAAGATCGCAGCGCCACCTATAGCAAGACTTTGAACTACGAATCATGGACAAAGGTTTTTGACTTTACACGTGTTTATATGGCATTTTGACGATCTGTACTCCTATTTTCAAACAATTTGTGAAAATTTGTGATTTCTATAACTAAAAAGTGATTGTGTTTCTATTGAAAGACTCTAAAGAACGTTTCAGTAAGGTGATTCAGAGGTATTTTGTTTTGAATGCTTCTGCAATTCAAGGTTGTATGGCGTTTTGATGATCTGTTCTACTATTTTCAAACAATTTGTGAAAATTTGTGATTTCTTTAACTGAAAAGTTAAGTTCTATTAAAAGATTTGAACGATAGTTTCAGTGTAGTTTATAAATAATTTTTACTTGTTTTTGGGGGTCATGATTTGCGATCAATTATTGATCTGATTCAATCATCAGTATGTTTGTCAAACAAGCATATACTTCGATATTATTTAGCTTGCCAATTTTCAGTTTCAAAATCCATGCTTTCCTTTGGTCAATTTCTTCAATCTGGTCGAACCAATTGGTGATTGCTTTTATTTTTGGGGGAAATTTGTGATATCCCACATTTTCCTTCTTGCCATATGTCCTGCATCCTGGGACTGAACAACTAGGATTGTATTTTTCCATATTTGGCAGTCTATCAACAGTATAAACCAAAAAAATACGAACAGAAACAGAAAACGAGTATGGAAATATCCTTAATCAACAGAATGAATCAGATCAATAACTCACAAATCATGACTTCAAAAACACGTAAAATATTTGTAAACTACACTGAAACTATCGTTCAAGTCTTTTAATAGATACTCAATAACTTTTCAGTTAAAGAAATCACAAATTATCACAAATTGTTTGAAAATAGGAGAACAGATCATCAAAACGCCATGCAACCTTGAATTGCAGAAGCATTCAAAACTAATCGGAGATGAAATTCCTTTAAATCACCTGACTGAAACGTTCTTTGGAGTATTACAATAGAAACACAATAACTTTTAAGTTAGAGAAATCACAAATTTTCACAAATTGTTTGAAAATAGGAGTACAGATCGTCAAAACGCCATATAAACACGTGTAAAGTCAAAAACCTTTGTCCGTGATTCGTAGTTCAAAGTCTTGCTATAGGTGGCGCTGCGATCTTATTTTCTTTCGCCAATAGAGGTTTTTTCCCACAAAATAAAAGACGCAAATGGCATACACTAATTTCTTTATGATGGTTCGGTAATGAAACCCCAGTTTTCGCCACAGCAAAATCGCTTTGTAGAGTTTTTTAAACAAGCAATAGTGAAAAAATTCATAATTTTTTTTTTTGGAAATGTCTCAAAGAGTATACAGTCAATGAAACTTTTGTAGAGATTTATGAATCCTACAAAATGGATTCTCATACGACTGGATCGGTGCATCATCCTCTGAGATAATCCGGGAAAACCTCGAAAAAAAGGCCATTTTTCAAAAATTTATAAATCTGAAGCTGGACGAACAATATTTCGGAAACTGACAGATAATAATATGTGCTTCAACTGTGATCGAGATGTTTTCTGTCCGAAGTGCAGTTTTTGCACAATATCGTTATAAACAATTTAAGGGCACATCTTGCAAGATGCGTCGATTTATCATCTCTATTTATTTATTATTTATAATAGACCAAGCTATAAAGATTTTTCCCCCACAAATTAAGAGACCAAATGGCCTAAACCAATTTTTATAAAATAGTTCGTTACTAAAAACCCCAGTTTTCGCCCCAGCAAAATTGCAAGTGAAATTTTTTAAACAAGCAATAGTGAAAAAAATACAACTTTTTTGGTAAGATGCGCCGATTAAGGAAATCGTCGTATTCAAATTATGTGAACGGCATCTGGAAGTAAAGATGGATATCTACAAATTTGAATATTTTGAATTTACACCTAGGAGGTAGGAAATGTGTTGAAAATGTCACTGAATGTTGATCAAAACGCTTCAAAGAGCGTCCGAAGTCACCCGAAGTCGCACTGAAGTTAGCTCGAGTTGAGTTCGGGCGACTTCGGGTCGCCCATTTCGCACCTCTCAGGTGAAAATCCAGAATATAACAATTGCAGATATTGATCTCTACTTCCAAATGCCGTTCACAGAAATTGAATAAGATGATTTCCCTTAAATCGGCGCATATATATACAGGGTGTCAGGTAAACCTTGTACAATATTGAAACTGGTGATAGACCAGGTCATGACTGTTCAGAATATTGGAATTTCACCTCAGTAAAAATATCACCGTTCTCGAGATAATGGGCATTTTAAGAATTTCTGGAAAATCGCTACCTAACCTTGGATTTTTGAGTGCTATGTATACAAATTGAGACGAATTCAAATATCTTTGCTGCTGAAGATTACTGATGAGAGATGCTTTGAGATGTGCGAAACAGTTTTTCAGAAAGTGAGAATTGCTTTCAAGAAATGAGGGTAAAATGACAGATTTGAGTTTCAACAATTTTTTTAACAACAGTTTGACATTATTGTCTGAAAGAAACAACCAATTGGAAGTGGACATTCATTTCAGAAGTATGCTCATTTTGTTCAGTCTCTACCATGGTATAAAACAAACCATGATTATTTTTGGAGGTTGTGATTTCCATTGAATTAGGCTTGGTTTTATTCTAGGCTTCCATCAACTTTTATACTTTCGCGCAAAAATTATTTTATTTCGATTTAATCAAGATAAAATCTGGAAATGATCATTAATAATAAAGAATTGGTAGCATTAAATAGTATGTCAATAAAATTTACTTTTCATGTAATTAAGCCTAATGCAATTATCGAAATGAAATGTCGATTATCCGACATGGCACCGATTAATACGAATTCTTGTGATAAATGTCGCAATTGTCCAAATCCAGATTCCAACGAAGTTTCAGAGACCGATAGATATACAGGGTGTAACCAAATAAGTTCAAATTTTTTTAGGAGGTGAATCCTTGTCGAAAATCAAAAACTTTTCTAATTCCTGTGTTGTGTCCGTAGAAGCAATAGTTTCCTATTGAAAAAATGAAATACAACATTGTCCATGAACGGATCTTCTGTAAATAGAATTGAAAAAATCTAGTAGGTGGCTGTCACATTTTGTTTGAACAACTTGTGACTTCTATCGTAGTTTTTTGAAATTTTTCCGCTTGTTTCATTCACTGGTATTTATTTCTTTGTCAAGCCGTACACAGGTTATACTCTCCGAGAATATTCGCATATGCACTACATTTATGGTAAATGTGGAGGTAGTGCTACTGCTTCAGCAGCGCTTTATACAGAACGATATCCGATTGCACAATGCCGCTCAGAGAATCGCTGATCTGGTGGCTATAACCTATAACGCATTTGAAAACATTATTCTTGAAAAGATGTCGTCTCTGCGTACGAGTGGATGGAAAATAACATTTTTGTAATATTATTCAGTGCGATGTTGAATAATCGTTATTGTGGTTTATAGTGTATGCTGATTAAAAAAAACGTTGAATTAGTATTTACCTCTTTACATCTCATTGAATGCTTCTAAGCAGTTGATTCGTTACTACTCATGATTATTTAATCATTTCATCTTGATAAGATAAAAATAAAAGACATTACTGACAAAGTCTAATGGAGTTGATTTTAGCTCAGAATAACATCACACTCTAATATAATCGAAATTCTACTCCTTTTTAAAATAATTATCGTATGTTTTATACCATGGTAGAGTCTGAACAAAATGGGCATTCTTTTGTAATGAATATCCACTTCCACTTGGTAATGTTTTTTCCAAACAATAATGTCAAACTGTTGTTAAAAAATTGGTGAAACTCAAATCTGGCATTTTACCCTCATTTCTTGAAAAAATTGAATCGATTTCTGTAAAACTGTTTTGTACATCTAGAAACATCACTCATCAGTAATCTTCAGTAGCAAAGATATTCGAATTGGTCCCAATTCGTAGAAAGGGGGGGCACTCAAAAATCCAAGATGAGGTAGTGATTCTCCCGAAATTTAAAAAATGCTATTATCTCGAAAACGGTGAGATTTTTACAAAGTTGAAATTCCGATATTCTGAATAGTCATGACCAGGTCAATCACCAGTTCCAATATTGTACAAGGTTCACCGGACACCCTGTATATAGATAGATTTGCTCTTAAATTGTTTATATCGTAATTGTGCAAAAACAACACATCGGACAGAAACCATCTTGCGCACAGTTCAACTACGTGTCATTATTTATCAGTTTCCGCAATATTGTTTGTCCAGCTTCAGATTTAAAATAATTATGATTTTTTTTTAGGTAAAAATGCACCGATCTGGTCGTATAAAAAAATCATTTCGTAGGTCCGTAGGGCAAAAATCGGGGTTTTCAATAACTTTCTATCTTATAGAAAGTAGTAATAATAATAATAATACTTTATTGCTTTTAAAACAAGTTTACAGCAAGAAGTGTATGGGGTTAATAAAAAAAGGAAAATGATAATAATGAATGTGAGTTTTAAAATGATATAAAGACAAGGAAATCAAAATGTTACAGTTTGAATTATGATAATAGTGATACTAATAGTTACTCGCTTAAGATAAATGATCTTAATCTAAGAATATTCCAAATATATTCTGATATTTTCTTGGCATCAGTTAATGAAATATTTTGTAAAGCAGCCATCAACGTTTTCAAACTCCATAGGCAAGAAGTATTATGTTTCATCACTGTATAGATAGGACAGTCAAAAATAATACGAAAAAGTGTTTCCTTTTCGTTCATATTGCAAACTGGGCAAGTTAGTTCAGGATCAATAGAGTAGGAGATTCCATACAGAATAAATTTGATTTTGAAATGATTGGCCATACGTAACTGAGCGAGAGTGCGTGTGACCTGGATGGGTAGTTTTAGCAGGAGGTATGTGCTTGTATTTATGGACATATTCAATAGATTGTAAACGTACATAAATGGGTACCGAGAGGATATTGCAAGATCTGACTTATGCAAAAATTTGTAATATTTAGCAAGTAAGGGTTTTCTAAGCTTGATCAAATCATTGTAGTTCAGACTATTCCATAATGACAATGAATCAGCATCAGAGAAAAATCGCCTTACTTGCAATGGCCAGTTATATTTAGGATCTGCGTTATTTATTAGGTGCATTTGTTGTTCATAACAAAGCCTGGGGTATCTGTGATTTTCCATTAGGAAAATCTTGCATATCCAGTTGAGGGTTATTTTAAAAATATTATAAGCGATTTTAACTCTTCCAGTTTCTAAGCGAAGGATGGAATCGTATAGGCCGTTTACGTCTTCAATTTTGTGTGAAATGAGCCTCTTATTTATATCTACAACTTGGTCTATATTGTGGTTGGTGGTAGGATGAATTTTGAACACAAATTTTTTCATACTCAAATGAAGCCAACTAAACCAATGAAATCGAAGCTACAGTCTGGGAAGAGTCGTTTTTCTTAGAGAATGTCTTTGACAGGTACTTGAAGAATAACGGACCATATCGTCTTCAGTCCTGGCTAACAGTTTGCATTGCTGACCAGATTAACCAGCCTTCTGTACTCTTAGTCCAAAGTCTTGGTTGTGAATTTGTTGCTTGCCGAGAATGTTGACAGTCCTTGTTACTTATAAATGTTTTTTCCCGCTGACGTCCGATTTTCTGTTTTGGCCTAAATTTAAATTTGTTTTCTTACTCGACATGATTATTCCTTTTAACTTTTTCATTTTAAGTGGCTGGTGCGAATAACTACGTTACCGAATACGAAATCAATATAACTTCAATATAATGTCACCATTTTCCCAGGTATGTGAATGACAGTATTTACATCCCGTTGGCAATGTAAATTAGTAAACGAATGATATCGGTCATTTTCATATTTTGTAGCTAAGCATGTATGGGCTACTCACATTGTCGGCAGCAGTAGAAGTATCGTTCCTAAATCGTTTCACAATATCTGCCACAGTTCATTACTACTGCAGCAGAATTGCATTGACTGATAAAACCTATTAAATTAACTACATCAGAGCACAATAATGATAATTATATTTACTTACTTCTAAATATAAACGAATGAATAAACTATAAAACGAATAAAATGTATAATGAAAATAAATCATCTAAGATCCATAGTTGTCTATTTTCCTCGATTTGAGTACCAAGTCAAGTTCATTATCACATCCCGTCAATGTCTCATGATTTATGAAGTACAGATCCGACCTGTCTTGGAGATCGACGCAACCTCATTTTCAGTATAAGCTACTGATTAGTACTATAAAAATACTGCTGGTGAAGAAAACTTCTTTTTCGTGCAATCGCACGCGAAGTCAGTATTTCGCGTTCTCAGCACAGTCCGCGAAATTTAATAGCAACGGCCGCGAAACCAAACGTCACTTTCAATTTGTCACACCAATCTTTAAACTCGCCGTAACATTTTTCGTACTGCCGTTTAGATTTTTCGGGTATTAAAACGGAAAGCGCCGAATTTACAACGCTCAGGAGGAGTGGAAGGTACTGAAATATCGCTATCAGTATCAGACATTTTGCGTTTTGACAAGAACTGTCAAAATATTTTGTACATATTGAAACATATCATTTCCATAGCACACGGTGATATTGTTAAATAAATTGAACTGCTGTTGATTTTAGAGCAATAATATATTTATTTACAACTATCTATTTCAATAATTTTAACGATTGCACGAAAAATAGTGTGTATGCCATGGCCGCGAAACTTTTTAACGACCTCAAGATTATCTTGCCTCGGCCGCAAGCGGCCTCGGCGATAACTGTTCTTTCGGTACGTTAAAAAGTTATTTTGCGGCCTTAGCATACAAATAACTATTTCGCGCCAACCTGATGATATACAGAAAATCTGATTTTCCATTCAACATCTACTGGTTTGAGAATACGTTTATGTTTCTAAATCGATAAAAATTAATGTTATTTTTATCCTAAGATGTTGTAACACTACAGATCTCATCTAATCTGATGTTCGAATAAAAATTAAGTATAGTTCTACCAGAGCCTCTGAGATGTGCAAGCGATAAATGCTGTCCAAGTTGAGGTTTCTTGTCATAAAGTATTTAGGGATAAAGTGCAAAATTCAAAAATATAAAATGTTTCAACTGTAAAAATATCAATGAGAATACTAATTCAAATTTATAACGTTTCTTACTTTATCTAGATCTGAGTTGAATTTGTTTGTTCATGTCAGAATAAATATGAAGCTGGTTGGTTCTGCCATGTATCCTGCAGAAAAATAGAGTTAGTTCCAGAACCTGCGATATGGAAAGTGGCATTTCAGTCCGTATAACTGGATCAAAATACTGAATTCGAGGTAAATTTAACGGATTTATGATGCATATATGCTTAATTTCATTGAAAAATTCATAAAAGTTCAACACACAAACTAAAATGAAAAAATTTATCAGTAGAGTCATATTTCATTGTTCATTACTTAGAAGTTTCCAACTATTTACTTTATTTTTTTTTTCAGTTTCCAACTATTTACTTCATTTTGTATGATACATTTTCATAAAGAGATTTTTTGTACTCGAGTGTACAAAGTTAACGCTCTTACAAAAAAGCTCTATTTTAAGAACTTGTATTGTAATAACTATTTATGATTACTTATATCATAAAAACTATTTATTATTCTTGTATCATAATAACTATTCATGATTCAAGTTCGTAAACTAGACTTTTAAGTCTTACGAGAACGTATCATACAATGTGTTTTCTCGGACAGTTACTAGGTATGTCGAAAAATTGTTGCAGTTGTACCATTAATTTCAATTTGTTTTAATGTAGGAAGATTTCAATTTTTGTAGTATTATCACATGATGACTTTCTTGTAAAATATTACGCAAAATACTGTCTTTTTGAATAATACGTAAATCAGTGTGTAAAAATGTACTTTACGCACAATTGATTTTTACTCATTTGTACAAAATAGTTATTTGTGTAACTAGTGTGTAAAGTGGCTTTTTTGACGAATGTGAATATTGTCGGATGAGCCGAAGGCGAATGCGGCAATCACATGAGTAAAAAAAAGCCTTTACACACGAATTACATACAATATTTTTTCTACTACCGTACATAATTTTTCACTGAGATTAGAAATACAAAATTTACTCAACACACTATGGTAATGAATGTACATTTTACGAACATACATTTATTTGACGATTAAAAATATATTTCACTCGTACATAACAAAATGACATTAACAAACAAAACAATGGTCAATAAATTAGATTTTTATTTGTTGGTTGTTGGAAATATTAGTATTGAAGGTGCAAATTTATGAATATGGCCTTTTCCATTACAGAGTTTAAAATATTTTGTGACCTTATTTCTGTAATATTGGTATCGAGCGGTAATCCAAATTCTCTATTATCGTCTTCAACAGTAAAACTGTAGTTTCTAGAAAAGCTCTGTTTGGAAGTAGATGGCATCCATCAACAGTTTATTAGAAATTTTATTCTTTTGGGTAATTGTGCTATCCACATAGCCTTCTGCAACAGCAGATGACTTCCATCCTCCGTGTTTTTCATAGTTAGATGGTCATCTCCAGAATTTGCTACCATAGTAGCTGAAGACCTCCTAAAGCAGTGTCCTGTGAGAGCTGTTGGATTGGGCAAGTTCAGATAGGTTGCTATAACATATGGCATTTTACCAAATGTATCTATCCCCACAGGCTGTTTAGGAACATTTACCATTTGCGTATTTTAAATTTATATTTGATGGTCTTAGTGAGGTATATTTTTTTATGAAAGATAGATAGATAATCAACTGAAGAATTATTACGATTTAAACTCGTAAAATGCGTTCCATTCCATTTTTTGTTTCTGGTATTTTAATAACTGTTTGTTTATCTTCTACATCGTTAATTGTCATTTTACATAATTCTTCTCGACGACAAGCTCCCGAGATTCCAATTATGAAACCAACCTAAAAAATAATATATTGCAGTGGTACAAATAGCTTAATTGAAGAGAAAAACATGAGAAAATATCCTGACGTTTGGAATGTAAAATTGTAATCAAAAGGGAATGGTTTTGTATCATTTTGCGTATGATGTGTTGCCTAACTAAGCCGGTGGCCTTTGAGGATCGGCGTAGTTACGCAACACTCCATACGAACACCATACATTGCAATAGCGTTACTCATAACATAAAAAAATATTTAGATTTTATACATACTCATGCGTTTACTTACTTTGATCATCAAAAACTGGGAATCTGAAGCATTCAAGAGAAAATTAATAAAATGTTCTCTTTCAAAATTTTTAGATTTTCTTGCTTTATATCCTTTATTTTTTTGTTTGATAAACGCTATTAACTTGTTGATGTTCGAAATATCAACGTTGTTTTTATATTTTCAACATAGAATATATCGACCATAGTGTAGAAGGATTGCAAGACTTTAACTTCTCAGCGAAATAGGCCAAAATGACGTTTTCTGAGTATTTTCTCACTTTATTCTTCCTGCACCATTCTATAAATATATTATATTTCTGTTCATAAATATATGCAGATTTTTCTGGTAATAGGTTTTCAGAGGCTTTTTGAGCACTGTTGAGTATATTTGGAGGAGTATTGTCAAATTCGCCTGATGAATTTGAATCCATATCGGTTATCAGATCCTACAAACAGATAAACTGCAATAAAATTGAATGAAGAATTATCAGGTATACAAACATTATTGACAAAAACTTGTTACCTTGTGTGATCAGATTAGATTTTAGATAATGTACTAAATAAACTTCATAAATCAATCTATAACAAACACTTTTGCTGTGTTCTGTGATACTGTGAACACAATTTCAGATATTGATTGTCAGTTCTTCCAATTATTGTAACCACACAGCCTACTTACTTTTTGAGAAAAATCGACATCCACGGTCTGTTTAAATTTAATTAAAGCAATGACATTTGCAGAAAATTATGATCAAAATAAAAAACATGATAATTTGTTACATACTAAACATAAGCAAAAATTATTTTTGATCTTAGACGAAGATACCATTAGTGGAAATTTAAATTAAAACCTTTTATTTAGTTGCTATACACAATTATTGACATATTTTACTTCACGCACTAGTGCGTAAAGAGTTTTACTTTAGGCAGTAGTGAAAAAAAGTGAAACTTTACGCACTCCAAAGCGTGCGTAAAGTACGTACTTTACGCACGGTAGTAGAAAAAGTATATTTTTACGCACTGTCATTTGTGAGCAAAAACTTAGTTAAAAACTCTAAGGAAAAATTTATTATGAGCTTGCGAGGACTTAAAATTTGAATGTATCGCGATATTTTACTTAAAACCTCATGATCTAGAGTCAATTTCGAAATCTCCACTGTGTTTTGTCTGCATTTTTATTAATTTGGAGGTGGGGTTTATCTCATCTAAGAATTCTGAAAATTCCCTTGTTTATGGGTACGAAGTCAAGAAATTGTAAATTGTAACTTGTCATATACTTGTGCTTATAAATTAAAGAAGTAATGAACCACATATTTCTGATTTCTTATTATTATACATAAAATAATTTCCTATATTTATGAATAACACTTTCGTAGGAAATGTGCTTAGGCTTCCACTAAATCTACCTTCAGGTCAGCTGATGGGCCCTAAACTGTCAGTTATAGTGTTTCATATAGTGACTGATGATGTTTTCTATAGCTTATTATTTCACTTTGTTGCAGGTGGGTACTTGCTGGCTCCAGTAAAAAGTTGAAGAGTTTGTTTCTATATCGGTGAGTAGCTAGTGTGAGTTAGCATTTGCTTTCCAAAAAGCACATATTTTCAGATTGATGATTCATAAATCACTGCTTGCATACGATACAAAACTAAAACTCTGTTCTCTGAAAGAGGCAATTGGATTAAACAAAAAAACATTTTTCATATACAGTGTGTCCCACTTTGAGCAGCCACACCCTCATATTTCATTGAGAATAAAATAATTTGAGATTTTTTTCCCGTATTATAGTATTCTGGAATACCTACCTTTATGTTGTAAAATATTCGTATATCCATTTTCCACGGCTAACTATGACCAATTGAAAAGTGAAAAAGTGGGGAAAACATATCAGGGACTTTTTCATCACAAAATTAACATCAAACTCTGTTTCAGAATACTCTTAAACCTCCAGATCACAATGCTTGAATCAATTGATTATACAGGGTGTCATTTGTAGCTGGCAGTGAGATTATCAATTTTTCATTAGTTTTTTTTCGCATAATTTTCAAAAAAAATCACTTTTTACAAAATTCACAGAAATATTCAATTAATACTGCAAAAAATAACCAAATAATACTTTTCCATGGCAAACTGTGACCACTTGAATAGTGAAAAATTGGAAGAAAATATATTAAGGATATTTTATTTAACTCAATGATGAATCATTAAAATATACAAGGTGTCATTTGTAGCTGGCAATATCACCAACTCTTATTCATCCATAATGCTCGGTTGATTTGAAAATGTTTTTGTCACAAAGTGCCCAACAAAGTTCCATTATAACTGTAGAAAGTTACCAAGGATCACTTTTTCATAGCCAACTATGACCAACTGAAAATTGAAAAATTTGGAAATACATATGGATTCTTTTATCGCATCAGAACTTACATCAGATTCAGGATCAGAACACTCTGAAACCCCCAGATCTGAATTCCTGAAAAATATATAAGGTTGAAAATTATTTCACTTATCAATTTATTCTTTTTCCTCAGCTGCAAATTCACATCAATTAATAATATTGGTATTTACAGATGACTCGGGATTGAGATCTAAGAGTTTCAGAGTATTCTGAACCCATTTCTGATGTTGGTTCAGTGATATACAGTGAGCACGTGAAGGTTGGAACACATTCGTTAAAAGCTTAATTTTTGGTCACTGTTCGAGTTATGAAGTCATTATAATTTTTTTTTTGAATGACAATAGCATTATTTGATAATACCTTCGAAAGGAATGTATTTTTCAGTGTATGGATGTCATATTTTTTATTATGTGATACATTGTGTTTCACTTCTCATAGAAATACACTCGTATCTTCCGTAATTCCTGACATAGAACCATGAAATTGTCAGAAACAATAGATACACTAGAAATGAAGTCACAGCACAAAAATGTTCATTCTACGAGGTATACTCTGCACGACAGCAGCGATGGAACCACCCATTTTTTCATCGTTGCTGGCGTGCAGTGTATATCACGTAGGATGACCGTTTTTGTGCAGTAAGTTTACTTCTGATACTAAGGTAAACACGATTAAATTTCCACAGATTTATTGTCTACGCGACATGTTTCGATACACTGTATCTTTTTCAAGCGAATGTAATACATTAAATTATTCTACCTTGAACATTACTTAAATACCCTTCTTAACAATTGAGGTAATTAGGAGCAACCTATGATAAAAATAAAATTGACAATACAATGTAGGTACAGGTACCTGTAAATCTTAAAACACATCTACTACTTAATTAGTTGAAAAGGTTTAACAAAGGAGAATTATTAAGGTCCAATTGATCATTTAGTAAACAATTCGAATTTTTCAATTTATTAATTTCCAAGAATTCTAAATAATTAAGTCTTGTACCCTTATTTAAAACATGAAGGATTTCAAAGTTTTCATCGAAGTCATGGTCTTCTTCCAAAATATGATTGGCATATGTTGAATGTGTTTTAATATTTACATAATTCATACGGTGCTCACGTACGCGGCTTTTGAATGGTCTACCAGTCTGACCTAAATATACTTTGGAACAAGATCCACAATTCAATTTATAAACTCCTGAATTTTTAGATTTTTTTGTTTTATCTTTATTATTTTTAATAAACCTTCCCAACGAGTTATCTGTTCTGAATGCTACTCTGAAATTTTATTTTAAAAAAAATTACGCTATTTTTTCTGAAACGGGCCCTGAATAAGTTAAAGTTCTGTAATTATTGTCAAGGTTCCTCATAGTGGGGTACACTTCTTGGATAGCCCTTTTGACTTGATATCCATTATTAACTGCTATCTGTTTTATAATAGCAGTTAACAATGGATATCAAGTCAAATTAATAGAGAATATTCTTGCTAAAAATTACATTAAAAGGCTATCCAAGAAGTGTACCCCACTATGAGGAACCTTGACAATAATTACAGAACTTTAACTTATTCAGGGCCCGTTTCAGAAAAAATAGCGTCATTGTTGAATAAACAAAATTTAAGAGTTGCATTCAGAACAGATAACACGTTGGGAAGGTTTATTAAAAATAAAAAAGATAAAACACAAAAATTAAAAAAATCAGAAGTTTATAAATTGAATTGTGTTGGCCAGACTGGTAGACCATTCAAAAGCCGCGTACGTGAGCACCGTATGACTTATGTAAATAATAAAACACATTCAACATATGCCAATCATATTTTGGAAGAAGACTATGACTTCGATGAAAACTTTGAAATCCTTCATGTTGAAAATAAGGGTATTAGACTTAATTATTTAGAATTCTTGGAAATTAATAAATTGAAAAATTCGAATTGTTTACTGAATGATCAATTGGACCATAATAGTTCCCCTTTGTCAAACCTTTTCAACTAATTAAGTAGTAGATATATTTTGAGATTTACAGGTACCTACGTACATTGTATTGTCAATTTTATTTTTATCATAGGTAGCTCCTAATTACCTCAGTTGTTAAGAAGGGTATTTAAGTAATGTTCAAGGTAGAATAATTTAATTATTACATTCGCTTGAAAAAGATACAGTGTATCGAAACATGTCGCGTAGACAATAAATCTGTGGAAATTTAATCGTGTATACCTTATTGTCATATACTATGAATTTCCATCAAGTAAAGGCCATGTCAATCCAAAAGTTTACTTCTAGTGTATCTATCGATACTGAGAGTTTCATGGTTCTACGTCGGAAATTACGGAAGATACGGGGGCGTTTCCATGAGTAGTGAAATAAATAAGAGTTTTTCAGGACCGACAATTTTTCAGGAGACAGGTGTATCAGTAACAATTCGGGGATCCTGAACACAAATCCGATGGAATTCCATGCCAATTTTGCTCTCTACTATAACTTTCCGGAAAGATGGATGGTTCTAACCTCAAATAAATGAGAGTCCTAGAAAAATTAAAGGAAGGTAACGTTTTTGATACCAGCAATGAAACGTATTACAATTGCGGAGTATATCATGTAGAATGAACCGTTTTGTGCGGTCAGTTCATTCCTAGTGTATCTATCAATCATGGAAATTTTGTGGTTCTACGTCAAAAACCACGGATAATATGAGGGTGTTTCTATGAGAAGTGAAACACACTGCATAACATAAGAAATAATATGTCATCGATACACAGAAAATTCCTTTCTTTTTGAAGGTATTATCAAAATAGGTTATTGCCGTTCAACAAAAATTATAATGACGTCATAATTCGAACAGTGATGACGTCAACAAAAATATAAGTGGACCAAAAAGTCTGCGACTGAAAAAGAAAATCGAAGCGTTTAAGATTTTTTCCCAATTGGCCATCTCTTAACGAATTTGTTCCAACCTTTACGTGCTCACAGTAAATTCCCCAATTTTTCACTTTTTAGCTGATCATAGTTAGTTATGGAAAACTAATGCTTTTTTACATTCTGCGGTATTGATGAAATATTTCTGGGCTCTTTGTCACAACAGAAGACATTTTAGAAATCATCCCGAGCATTATGGATGAATAAGTGTTAGTGATATTGCCAGCTACATATGACACCCTGTATATTTCAATGATTCAGCATTGAGTTCTGGGGTTCTGGGACCTTCCAAAACCAGAAGTTAGGGTTAATTTTTCAATAAAAGATCCTTATTATATTTTCTCCCAATTTTTCACTATTCAAGTGGTTTCGGGTTGCCATGTAAAGGCAGTATTTGTTTATTTTTGGCAGTCTTGATAGAATATTTTCTTGAATTTTGCGAAAAGTGGAGAAATTTTGAAAACTAAACAAATATTACTGATGAAAAAGAGTTATTCATATTACCAGCAACACTGTTTAATCAATTGATTGAGATCTGGGGATTTAAGGATATTCTGAAACTGAATTTTATGTTGATTTTCTAATGGAAAAATCCCTAATATACTTTCCCTACTTTTCAATTGGACATAGTTAGCCGTGGAAAATGGATATGTGAATGTGTCATCAACGTAAAGGTAGGTATTCTTCAGTACTATAATTTAAAAAAAAATCAAAGTATTTTATTCTCAATGAAATATGAAGATGTGGCTGCTCAAAGTGGGACACACTGTATAATTTTGGGAAAAGCATTCATTCGCCAAAAATGTGGTATCCATATGCCTCCATTGAACTCCTGCGATAGCGACAAGAATGCAAAATGTACGATTTAGTACCGATGGAATGAAACCGTAATAAATATCGGCTTTGTCTGGGAATTTAAAATTTATGGGGTACACGCTTTCTCTAAATGTGTGATTCCACGAATCATTTTGAGTGTAAGTACTCTGTAATGTTACTTTAATAGCTGGCTTTAAATGCTATAATATATCACTTGAATTTCCGACAACGAATTGTACGCCTGAGGTTGGATGAGCAAGGAAATCTAAAAAGCAAAGGGGAAATGAGATCCATTTATTTCGTGGGACAATTTTTTCATGTAACTAGGATGAGTGCATCAGGTTAACTTGTTGGAACAATTAGTGGGGCATGAACAGGGTGAACTAAGACTATTTACCAAAATCTACACAGTGTGCTCTCCTCACCAAAAGAAGTGGAAAACGAAGAGGAATTCGAAATTAACAAAAAAAAATACCTTTTGCAAGTGTAGGAAAGCGCCGCCCTGAATTTATTCTTGCGACTCCTAATGAGAAATAGCAAAAGAAAATAACAAATGACAACGAAGCACATCATGGAACCATAGAAATATAATAAACACTAGAACGCCAAACCCGCTGTCCGAGATTCAGTTGAATGACCCCTCACAGTGATTGATGACCAACCTTTGCACTTGCGCAATGATGACGACACGGCACGTCGCGCCGTTGCCAAGTTTTCTTTTTTTTTTCGTCTTCCAAATGAGGTTCGGAATATCATCTGTGGTTAGGGCAGGTAATTGTGGGAAGTCCAGTAAACTTGGCAACACCGACGTGAAATCCCATCGTGGCGTATCAAGCGAAGAAAGATAACAATGTCGACTTCTGAGTTTTGGCATCGTTAGGTTTTAGGAGTTGTTCAGAGAAACGTGTGAATCTGGATAACACCAATATATTGGCAACGACACAGTGGCAAAAAAAAATTATGAGGACTTAAATTTGGATGATATGTCCATTATAAAAAAAATTAACATTGATATCAACTACATGTCAATCGAAGATGGGGAATTTTATCATGTAATTTCATTTCTCCCTTTTCTTCGAGTACTCAAATGTGGTTACACATATGAATATATTGTTGATAAATCTATAAAAAAATTATCAAATGTTGAGTATGATTGTCTACTTTTGAAGACATTACAGAATCTTCTGCAGATGCAGAAAACTTTAGATTATTGAATAGAAAAAAAAGGTAGTCTCATAAGGCCATCACAAACTGTTATAGATATTTGTATTTTCCATGAGAGAAAAATAATTTTATGCCAAATGAAACGAATTTTTTGGAAACTTTCGTACACCAAACTTCATCAATATTATTTCAGGATGAAAAATTATTCAGCTCCATAATAAACCACATTTTCGATATATCTCCCTATGAGGTGAGTCACAAATTGAAAATGATAAAAGCGATAACAAGAATTTACACCAGAATTAGATTTTTCAATATTGCAATGTCACAAACTGAGAAAATTAGAGGTGAATTGAAGTGAAGAACACTTACAAAATTTATGATATTTTCCCATCAAACAATTTTGTCCTCCAATCCTATCATTTCTCCTTATCTGGAACGAAATGAAACAAATATCCTGTAACAATTTGAATTTTTGGCTTTATATATTTATTTCTCTCAACATTCGATAATCTACTTCTTATTACAAAAAATGACATTTGAATTTAATACGATGCAACAACATTTACCTACGATGATAAATGAGAACCTCTGACCAAATGCAAAAATGTAGTTTCTTACCCGAGAAACTATATTTAACAGAATATTTCCCAATTTTATATCTCCAATCAATGACATTTTTGTTTTTGAACAAAAATGGTGGAATAATGATAACAAGAGTCAACAAGTAGTTTGAACACTTGTAAAAAAAATTGTAATGTCTTGTCAATAAAAGCCTCTGTTAATATTATTATTATTACATACTTTTTGCATTAATAACTAATTAACTATTCAGTCGATTTGTAGAAGTCGAAAACCAACTGCAATATCCAGAATTTCGAAAATCAAAAATACGACTTCATAAAGAAAATGTTTTTTTTTTTTTTATTCACAGACTGAGTGGAATCAATTCCCATCAAAATATCAAATTTGAATTTTTTGACGATCACAATAATTTGTATCTACTTGGTCGCGAGAACGCACAAAATAGAAGATCTGCACTCAATATTTCTATTTTAAAGATGTCAATTATTGATTTAAAGTATATATCATTGAAGGAAAACTCTATTGTATGTAAATGTTATTACGGACAACTTATACCAGATTCAGGAACAGGAAATCAAAAGTCCTAAGACCGTCCCTGGCGACACTTGCGCTCTATTGCGCATACTCATATGTTGGTGTATCTGCCGTAGGGGGACCACGTTATTCTGAACTAACTGGCGTTCTATGTTTTATAGGTATAACTCCTGGCTATACAAAATTTTGACTCATTGTATGGTAATTGTTGAAACAATAAGTGGGGTATGAACAGGGTGAACATAGACTATTTACGAAAAACTACACAGGGTGCTCTCCTCACCTAAAGAAGTGGAAAACGAAATAGAATTCGAAATTTAAAAAAAAAATACCGTTTGTAAGTGTAGGAAAGCGCCGGCGCGCCGCCCCGAATTTATTCTTGTGACTCCCAATAAGAAATAGCAAAAGTAAATGACAATAAATGACAAATGACAACGAAGCACATCATGGAACATGAAGTAAATAATGTTCGTGTAGATTGAGCTTTCCGTGTACGCGAACACCATGCTCTTTAGCGTACAAATTACATTCGAGCCATAGTTATCAATGCCGCTTGAATGATCGAATAACGAAAATACGTAGATATAATATCTCAATAAATAAAAATGGCATACCGCGTGAAAAGTTGGACTGTGTTTCGAACCACTGATAGCCAGAGAGCTGGGAATTTTGGGAAGGTATTTTTGGCAAATTGACAAAATATAATTTTGCCAACTGACGAATCCAGACTCGCGAGTCTAGAAGAGCGTTTGTGGTTATTTCGTTACTGCGCAGCATGTAACATTTGCAACAAAAAAAATCCAAAAAAATATATTTTTGGCAACTTGATTTTTTGTCATCTTTCAATTAAGTTTTTACGTGATTCAAAACAAACAACCCCAGACATTTTTGTCCAAAAATATTTTATGAATATTCCTAAATAATATAATATAAGAATTGTGCCTACAATTTTTGTGAAAAAGAAAAAAGTATCAGGCAATAACCAGATCGAAAATGCTGTTGTGGTTCCAACTTAACTTTTAGGAAAAAACATATTTAAACACGAAACCACGCAAAATGGTGAATGGTGATGCAGTTTAGGGGTTGAAAACGGTTTTGTGCGATTTGCGATCAAACGTGGCCTCCTAGAGGAAAGTATCAAAAAAAAGTTGTAGATAATGAAAAAATCAAAAACTTTGGTATTCAACACTTTTCATCTTAACCCCAAATTAACCGTCAAAATGGCGAATAACAAATTTTTCAGTATTTAACTTTTTTCTTACGTATAAATAATTTATAGTCCATCTCGCAATGTTGAAAAAATGCATCGCATGTGCAGGTAAATGATTAAGTTTGGGGAGCTATATCAGGGTGTTCAGAGAAACGTACGGAACACAAAAAGCGTTGGTGGCCATCTGAGTTTCGCGTCTGGCGTATTTAAAGTGGAGGAAAGTGGGGTTTGATGAGCTAGCATCTAAATCGGGTGATAACTCGGTGACTATCACATTTATGTGAAAAATTCAAGAGACCAAACTGATAATATATAATATTTGTTCCATGCTCAAATCCGCTACTCAGTGAAGTTCGCGAGATAAAATCGATTTACTAATTATTTCAATATATTAAATTCATTTAATCAATGAAACACATATAATAATCCATTACTTTATTCTCTGTCAGATATTCGATCGACCAACACTGCCTTTAGTCTAGCACGTACAGCTAGACTGGAGGCTGGACAAGGCAAACAAACAACTTTACGAACCATATTGGGAGGGAAAGGGGGTGTTTGGTAGGCTCAAATCAAAATTGAATGATAACTCTCTAAAAATCAATGGTACGTGAAAAAGTCATTTTACCGAAAAGAGAGATCATTTATTTTTCTACAATAATTATCTCTTGCGTTTTTTCAAGAGACATGAGACAATTTCTGTTTCCGGTTGAACATATTAAACATTTTCATTCGAAGATAATATTCGTTGACAAAAAAAGGAATCAGAAACTGAACTATCTAGTTTTACCAATCGGAATTTTCAGTTTTGTCATCACTAACAATTCCTGTCTCATTATAAATATTATCGCAAAATATTTTTCTTCAAGACAAACATACATCTCTGTGCATAGGAGTTGACTTGAAATACGACTGCAGGAGCCCTTTGTAAGCGGTTCACACGGATGATCACAAAGTTCTGGTACCAATGTTCCATCTTCAACGTTCCATTCAAATTGTAGTGGTAGGGAAAGACAAGGATGCGGTAATTTACATCGACGCCACTCCATAGCCCTACTTACTGCAGGTAGCAAAGCTGCTCTTGTGGGTGGTATATTTCCTGCAACACCCTGTTTTTGCGTAAAAAAACACCGTCTCAACTCTTCCACTGTATACATTCGCTTCTTTTCTGTTGAAAGTAAGTACTCCCTGCATACATACTATTCAATGCTCTCGTACGTTTCATCTTCGATGGATAAATCACCAAGCGATACCAACGCTCCAAACACATCATCATCTGCATCCAAGAATCTCTCCTGAAAATATGGTTTTGTTTTGCCTTTGAAAGCTCCACGAAATTCTGCACCTAACAAAGCTGCGTCTCGCTGTGGGTCAAGGGAACTGTACTCCTTACCTAAACATTTCTCTCGTTTCGTTGCTCCTAGAAAGACCATATAGTCTTTTGGTGAATGGGGGTAATAAGGACAGCCAAAATGAAAACGTCTGTATCTGGTGAAAAACTGTGGAGACTAGGTGCACCTCTCTTTGTCGCGTCAATAGAGTGAAAAATTAGCTTCGCATCTGTTTCCTCGTGAAAGCTTTAAAGATGTGCTATGCATAATCCAGAAGCTTCTGTAGTTTCTGGGTATGCAACAACTGCACATATGCCTTTTTTCACTGCTGATGTAAAAGAGTGTCCTACTGAGGAATTCGGTGACTCAGTCCTAATGAGAGAGTAGTTTCTGTGACATAAGTGCTCTGATATTAGTTTTGCCTCAATCATATATTGGAAAGGCGAAATGCCTTTTGGACGACGCGACGTAATCTCAGCTGCTTTGAAAGAATTATTGATAAAAGTATCATACACAACATGTATTTGGCAAAATACTCTATACTCTTGAGGATACTTTATCAAAAAATTGATCAGCTGAATCTGAATAGGTAGATACTTGTTTGAGCTTGAGCTAGAAACTACTTTGTGAGAGTTTGCTGACGCCTTGTGATTAAAAAAATTCCGCCCAATATTTTTAATCACATGTTCTACTGTTCCAGAGCTTCATCTACCCCTACGCAACAAAATGCATTACTTCTCCAGGTGGATCTGATGTTTATAAGATCCTACTGTGGCATTATGCCATACATTCAAAGAAGAATAGTAACGTAAACCTAGCGCAAATAAGTACTTGTTGAAGTCATCCAAGGCTGCAATACGCAGATTCCAGTTTGCATTCCTTGTTGAACGATCGAAAGGTAACATGGAGAAAAGTATATCCATTACCATTTTGAATGTAGGGTTCGCTTCACTCACCTCTTTGAATGAACCTTCCGATTTAGTAGGAAGTTCCAAATTCATCAGCCTTTTCTTTAATTGAAAGTGTTTTGATAGAAATAGTAATACTACAACGTTCCAGGTATTCCTCATCTCGACAGCTATAGTACCGCATTCCTGTTTCAAATCAGGGTTTTCTTTTGGATATAACGCATTATCCAGAGAGGGTTCTTTGACCGATAGCCGACCAAAACGGTTTGTGAAGTCGTTTGTTTGTCATCCTCATTCATATTTTGGTGGAATATCCGACAAAGCATGAATAAAAGAATGATTATTTGTGTTCCATTGAATAATTGAATTTAATATATTGAAATAATTAGTAAATCGATTTCATCTGGCGAACTTCACCAAGTAGCGGATTTGAGCGTGACACTAATATTATAGAAACGGGTATCCTCTATCAGTTTGCTCTCTTCACTTTTTCACATAAATGTGATAGTTACCGAGTTATCATCCGATTTAGATGCTAGCACATCGAACCACACTTTCCCCCACTTTAAAAACGCCAGACGCGACACTCAGATGGCCACCAACGCTTTTTCTGTTTCATACGTGAACACCCTTATATAGTTCCCCATACTTAATCATTTACCTGCACACGGGATTACACAACTGTATGGACTATTAATCTTGATGAAAATTTGTGAAAATATGTCTCTTTTGGTGTTGAATAAACATGATTCTTCTGCATCTGAGAAGACGAATAGTTTTCGAAAAAAAATACCCCTATATTCCACGAACTATTGTGTTGGAGTTTTTTTGTTATTCGAAGGTCTTTAAGTGATCATTTTAATTGTTGAAATGGCTACTTTCGAATGGTCTATGTAACTAGATAGTTCATTGATCGCTAAATCGCTTAAAATTAAGAAAAAAGTCTCTCTGAATCATGATTTTCTCAATATCATCAATTATTTTTGATTTTGTTCATTATTTTTTATAACAAAAAAGTTTTTATTGAATTAGACATCATTAAATATTGGAATACATGATTTCATTACAAAATTAATTTTATGATATGATTTTTACTCTTTTCTACACTATTGAATATCATTGAAAATATTGAGAAAATCATGATTCAGAGAGACTTGTTGACGGATTTTCTCAATTTTAAGCGGTTCAACGATGAATGAATCACCAAGTTACATACACCATTCGAAAGTAGACATTTCAACAATTGAAATCACTTATACACGTTCGAAATACAAATAAAACACCAATACAATTGTTCATTGAAGATAATGTTATTTTTTTCTAAAAATGTACCTTACTCGAAAACTGGTCGTCTTCTGAATTGTTACAAAAAAATGGTTTTTCCGTTAACCAGCTGTCGTCCCCTTACGAACGGCAGCTCTCAAAAGTCGAAACTTGTGCGAGCCAAGGATTAACGAGGTCTTACCTTTTTACGTGCGATTCCTAGCACTTTCTCGGGCCATCAGAAAAATTTCTGCAGTCGCCATGGTTTGAACCACCGCCGACCGGCAGCCAGTGACTAAAACAATGTCGCTTTAACCACTCGACACCAAAAAAGACATATTTCAAGAAATTTTCATCTGAATTAAATCATTTATAAGCGAGAAAAAAATTTAATACGGAAAAATCGGTTTTTCGCCATTTTGACTTCAATTGGAGGTTATGTCAAAGACTGCTGAATGAAAAAGTTTTAGATTTTTCCATTGTCTACAATTTTTTGCTTTAACATTTTTTGCTAAGAGGTCACGTTTCGCCTCAAATTGCAAAAAACGATTTTCAACCTCTAAACTGCATCTTCATTTCACTATTTTGGATGTTTTAGTGTTAACAATTTTTTTTCCTCAAAGTTGGAACTTTTACAACATTTTGCGCGTGGTCCTTGCCTAGTAATTTTTTTTTCAGAAAAATAAAAGGCACCAGCCTATGAGTCAAATTGTTATTGTGATTCATGACGTACTTAGGATTGTACGTAAAAAGGTAAACTCATCGTCTTTCCTAGTTATCAGAAGTATCTCAAAGTCTTCAGAGTTTCTCGTAATGGTGCATCCGGTTGATGTAAAATAAAAATTTCGAACATATAACCTTATGTTAAAGTATTATTCAAATAATCAACCTTACTCATCTCTTTAGTTACAAAAGGTACAATCCTTGTATGGATATAGCATGAAAAAATTACCATCCATTGTCTTCTCAAGCCCAATACTTCTTATTTTTTCCAAAAGACATTTTTAGACCACGTTTTTGGTCACAAAGTTTCGTACTTTCTATATATTTTGAAAATCTTTTCTAGAAGTAGAGTTACATCAAAAGTAATACATATTCGTAATAATACTTTCTGTAATTATATGCACAGTATCAGTAGCAAATATTTAATCCCCGCAATTCGCACGGAAGTACTTGCTTCCTCATATGGGGGGCACCACCAACGAAGACTTATTTTCTCGACTCTTTCCCCACTTCGTGAAGTCTGTCATCCCCATGAAACCAAAAATCTCGTCTCTTTCTCCAAACGGAAGAACATCAAAGTAGCACAGCTTCCATGTTTACCTTCAAGTTCATATGTTGCTGGGTTAGTGTGTTTAACAATATTTTCCAGAACTCTAGAACAACGACCAAATGAAGATCAGCTCGAGCCGATGATGCCCTCCACAGACCTCAAAGCTTTGGAAACGGGTTTGAATATAATTCTTTTCAAATGCATAAAATACTGTGTTGGTGCAGTTGCAAAAGGGCTCGGCTCGCGTGAACCGCTCCGTTATATGCCAAAATTTCCATTACAACTACCTACTTGAACAGCGATCCTTCCAATGAGGATGAAGACGAGACAAAATTTTCTCTATCGACGGCAGTGCAAAGAATCTCTCGAAAACCATTCCTTCAGGATGACCGAGATCCTGGTTGTGGACTGTTCCTGAACCATCTAGGCCCAGAAGATCAAGTAACAATAAGATGTTTCATTTGATTACTTTCACTCCGTCGCTTCGTTTACGTTCTGATAGTCGTCCTTTTCTCTACTTTTTGTTAACAAAATTGAAAGAAATTCAAGAATTTTGCTGTATTTGTCAAACATTCACACTTTCATCAATATTGTAACCCTATTGTAATTATATTATAAAATAGTAAAAATAGACGGGTTTGAAATTGAACTACAATAAAAGCAATTTTCTGCATATATCCAGGCATATATGTTGGCAAGTGATGAAGATAGATTCTATATAGGACTAATTACCTGGATTACCTGGAAAAATTACTTTGAAATTAGTAATTGATGTAGTTGACGAACTGTACTACTTTTACACGATTTTGAAGTTATTATTTTGCTCCATTGATTTGTTACAGAGCACTTTTGCTTTGAGTATACGAGGATGTATTGATATCTAGTTAGCCTAGACCAGTTCCCTGCATGAACAAAATATTGCGTTACCATAGCAACGAACAATAACTCATTAGAAGTGTCAGTGTAAAGTTTGACGTCAAAAAAGTAAAACAGAGTTACGCAATAAAATAAAAGAAAGAATATGTCCACCGAAATTGTGAAAATCGAAAAATTGGAGTGTCGAGCCATCATCAAGTACCTGTATTTGAAAGGGTTAGGAGGTAAGCAGATTTACGGAGATATGCTACCCTTGGTGATCAATGTACTTCGTCTACGACCGTGAAAATTTGGACTGCAAGCTTCAAAAGTGGCAAATTTTCCATTGAAGATGATGACCGATCGGGAAGGCCAGTTTCTGTGTCAGTCCCCGAAAATGTCGATGCAGTTCATGACATGATTTTAACAGACCGTCGAATTGGGCTAAAACGGATATCTGAAGTACTGAATATTTCATACGAACGCGTTCATCATATAGTTCAGGTCAATTTGGACATGAGAAAAATTGCTGCAAAATGGATCCTCAAATGTTTGAATGTTGACCAAAGCCGTGCAAGGGTAGTATAGCATTGCGTTCGATCTGTGCTCGATTTGAAAACGATGTAGACTTCTTAAACCGAATTGTCACTATGGATGAGACTTGGGTACATTTCTACGATCCAGAAACAAAGCAACAATCGATGGAATGGCGACACTCCGGTTCTCCAAGACCTAAGAAGTTTCGTGTCCAAAAATCAGCTGGAAAAGTTCTTGCTTCAGTTTTTTGGGATTGCTATGGAGTAATCATGATTGATTTTTTGGATAAGGGTATAACAATAACTGGAGATTACTATTCGATATTACTGACCACTCTACGGGAAAAAATTAAAGAAAAATGACGCGGAAAGCCATCCAAAGGTGTTTTGTTTTTGGAGGAAAACGCCCCTGCACACAAATATCATGTTGCCATGCAAAAAATTCGTGAATTAGGGTTTGAATTACTAGAACACCCCCCTTATACACCAGATTTGGCTCCGTCCGACTATCATCTCTTTCCTCAAATTTTCTTCCAACGAGGAGGTAATAAAAGCTGTGGAGGTCTGGTTTGCAGAGCAAGATGAAACATTTTTTTTGAAAGGTCTAGAGACGTTTCAGGTTCGCTGTAATAAATGTATCCAATTAAGAGGAGAACATGTTGAGTAATAAAATATTTTGACATTGAAATTTTGCTTGGTTGTATAGTAGGCTGAGAATTTTTCCATATATCCTCGTACATATATAAGGTAGAAAGATGTTGAAATCTGAAAAAAATATATTTTGAGAGATAGAGAGCCTATGTCTAGGAATCCTGATATTGTTGGCATTCCTAGTACCGAAGATGTCCAAAAACGTGAAGTGAATATTGCTATGAAAAAATTACGGCTTTCAACAGCTTAAAAATGAACAAGAGGTAGGGAAACAGCAGAATGGATATGAACTTTCTCATGCCAAATTTTGCCAGCTTCATATTTTTTAGTGAAGAAGCTTTTACTACCACCTACCATAATCGAAATATAAGCGAAAAATAAAAAAGGGATACTTTTTGCTATGCCCTGTAGTTAGCTTCAGTCGCAGATCCCAGGAATTTTTGTCTTGTTCATCTTCAAAAACCTCCGAACACAGCTCTTTTACACCAAGCAATAGAGCATAAAATGAGTGAGTTGCTAACAAAAATACTAGTAGGAAATCGACTATGCCATCACATGAAAGACAGTCCGTAGTAATATTGTGTTAAGTTTTCGACTCGCAACTGTCATTTATTAATTTGTTATAAACATTTAAATAACAAAAAAAGGGTTTTTTAATTGTTTTGATTATAAAATAAAAACTGTCAAAGCAATATGGTTTCTCCAATGAGAGTAATTGTAGATAATTGAAATACGAATAAGATGGGATGTTTCACAACCCTGTCGGATAATTAGTAACGAAGAAAAACTGGAAAAACCGGAAAATTTTGCGATTTTTTTTTAAATTCATAACCCCGCCATTTTTCAAGAAGTAGTATTGGCCTTCCTCATGAAAGTATTGAATCATGTTAACTTGATGTGTTCACAAAACAGGCGCTGTCGGATCGTTAGTTTTGACACAATTGCAATTTAATTTTTTTTTGCACTATTTTGCAGCGTGCCTGGATGCTCTAGTGATTGCCCGATTTCAATATCTCAAACAGATTATGAAAGTAGAAGTTTAGTACTACGAAATGTATATTCTCGTTTTGCGCTACAATGGTGCGAAATACGTGAAAATTGCATGCAAACATGACTGAAAACGGCCTAGCCCGCGTCAGCTGCCGAGTAGAAGGAGAGTCCGGGAGATAAGGGGTATCTTCTAATGAACGGGTTACGTGATAATACGCTTCCTCTCATCTCCTGCTAACTCCTACCACTCGACTGCTTTCACCAGCTCGGCCGTTTTCAGTCATGTTTGCAAGCATTTTTCACCCATTTCGCAGCATTTTAGAGCAAAATGAGAATATACGTTTTGTGGTACTGTACTTTCACTCTCAAGGTCTGTTTTAGAAATTGAAATTCGACTATCACTAGAGCATCCAGGCACGCTGCAAGATAGTGCAAAAAAAAATATTCGTATTGCAATTGTGTCAAAACTAATGATCCATCCTGTTTTGTGCACACACAAATTGCATATGATTCAATACTTTCATAAGAATGGACAACCCCATTACTTGAAAAATGTTGGAGTTACGAATTTTTAAAAAAATCGTTAAATTTTTCGGTTTTTCCTGTTTTTCTCCGTTATTAATGATCTGACAGGGTCGTAAATAGTACCATTTTGCTTGTAATTTAAATATCTACAATTCTTTCTATTGGAGCAACCAGATTGCTCTATCAGTTTTCATTTTATAAGCAAAACAATTTTTAAAAAACATGTTTTTTGTTATTTAAATGGTTATAACAAATTAATAAATGAGAGTTGCGAGTCGAAAACATAACAGAATATAACTACGGACTGTTTTCCATTTGATGGTACAGTCGGTTTTCTACTAGTATTTTTGTTATGAAAAAATGCTCTATTGATTGGCCTATTTAGTAATAAAATGTAAGCACAGAAGTCTGTCTACAACCCATTTTCAAGCATTTGTTGACTGAATTATTATCAAATGAACTTATTCACCAATTTTGGCGTATTTGTCTTTCGCCAGGAAGCCAGGAAACGGTCTATTCATAAACTCAGCCGCTGCAGTAGGTATTGATCGATCCCGTCCGAGTTAACCGAAAGTAGAAATGATCTAGAAGGCGAACGCAATTCATGAAACCCAGAACAACAAAATGAAATTGGCAATCTTTGCGGGGAAAACGGCTTCAGAATACTGTAACGTTTGCGGAATATTATATGGATGTTTTCGAATGGAAACTTTGGAATAGTCCTTTCGATAAGTGATAATTGTTTATGATAATATTAAATAATAAAAATAATTAAATATTTTCAATAATTAAGCACTGCCAACAATTTATGAATTTAATGCATGAGATGAATTGTTTTCTTAAAATATGATAACACGAAATAAAAAATTACTATATGGGGACAAAAATATTTAGAATAAGAAGATCTATTTCTTCAACGAACGGATACCCTGTTATGCAGGGGAACATGCAAAGGAGAACCGTGGAAAGTATGTAAAACGACAAATTTGTAGATGATAATCGTGTAATTTTTATTATAAATATTATTGAGATATGCACTGGTGGGGGTAGGAAAGGGAGCTCCGCACAGCCATCATCGCCTAACCTCGAATTAACAGGGTTATTAACGCTATTCGACACGAAGTATTATGGCTAAAGAATTTGATTTCATTTCCGGATTTTACGATCGAAACGAAGGTAAGTTTCAAGAAGGTTCAATTCACCTAAACCTTATAGTTTTTGAAATATCCCTTATTTTGTATAGATGTAGCTTCAATGCTTCAATGCTCTAATTCTCAGATACACTGATAAAAATCGTTGTGAAAAAGCTTAGTACGTTCTGTGAATTTCACAGAACATATCTTGTGACCAATATTCCACATGATCAAAACTTTAAAAATTGCATTATGAAGTGTATTACAGATTCAAACATGTGAAGCATAAATAGTACATTGTGAAAACGAATGATTCACCAGACTGATTATGTAAAGTGTATCCTGACATGTTTTGTTATGTGAAACCCCCTCTATGTTCATTTTATGCGTGCACCCCTACCCTGAGCCCAGTGTCATCAGTTCTATTTTTAGAAGTGTTGAGATTATCCTGTTCACCATCTACTGCAAATCTGCATTCAGTGTTTCGGACCGGTTACAAGTACAAACAGTGTTTATTATGAAATACTTATAGGTTAGGTTCAGTTGTGTGGTTTTTGTGATCATCTAGTAAGTATATCCTTAGAATATTTTGTTTTTCTTCAATTTATGATGTGTCAAATGTATGACGATCCGTAAATATCATTGGAATGGAGCGAAATTTGTATGCTTACTTTTAGAATCCTCTCAGGTGAAAGGAAAATACAGAAAAGTAGTACAAAATTTGTATGTCAATATTCACGATGTGAGTTCATGTCACATGATAAACACATTTTTTTCCCATGCATATTTGCAGAAATGTTACTAGTATAACGTCTCATTTTCATAGCAGATACATGTTATTGAATTTCATACGGTTATAATATAAATAACTTGCAATTCAGAGAACAAAAAAATCATCATCAGTTCACACAGAGTTTCATGATTTTCAAAAAGAAATTATTCAAGTCTGCTGACAGTTATTCAAAATCAATTTCTTATACTCAAAAACTCTCATTTTCCAGCCAGTTCTTTACGTTTCTGATGCCATAAATTTTTTTCAGGTGTCAAACCATTGGTTATACATATTGAGAAGAAAATTATTGATTATGATGGACAAGAAAAATTTTTGGACGTTTTGAAAGTGGAATTTTCCTTATATTTTATTTTGAATATAAAATATCCAAAATAACTCTCAACGACAATGGCATTTTTTCAGAGGTATTCCTGACAATGCATCATATCTGAGGATCAAAATCAAAGAAAGTATCAGCTGTTCGAAGTAAGGTGTCCAATTTTATCAATAAGTTAGTAAAAATGTGGAGAAATACTTCGAACTTTAGTTTCATTATTGTCAGTGTATTAGCTATTATTACTTTTTCATAAATTCTATATCCCAGTATTTCATTCCCATTTGCTTTGTTTTAAGTTTGTACTTGAAATTTTTTTATTCCACTATTTTGAAACAGTTTGAATTAATATATTTTTTGTTCTATTTGTTGTATTTTTTTAAATGAGTATGTACTATGTGTACTATTATTGTTTCACGTTCTGATTTTCCATAGTTTATTCGTTCTTTTACAAATTTTTATTCAAGTTGAAGGATTCATCGTGTTTTTTATTTTTTCCTGTAAAATTTGTTCTACTTTATTTTTTTCTAATTTTTTTTTATTTTACCTTTTATGTTTATTTTATAAAACTCTTTTTAATTTCACTCACTCATCAAAAGTTAGGATGCAATCTACTACACAAGGAAAACTTTTCAACGGATCCTTTTCTCAGTGGAATGTGTTATGATTGATTCAAGTGAACCATTTGTCTGAAAATATGAAGGCTTATCGTTATAGTGGCTTTTTGATAAAACTGATGTGTAGATTTCATTCTCATTGATGTTTCTATGAAACTGAATAGAGATTTATAACAATAAGCCGAATCACAGGAAGATTTTACAATACAGTGTGAAATCTCATTTGATTCTGAAATCCAAAGTGATATTCCACCGAAGAATTACAAAGTACATTTGAATTCTACATTGTTGACTGTGTACTATATACAGTACTGATCAAGTGAACTTCAATTATATTTCATATGATTTTAATTCTGAAAATCACAAAATTTACTTTAAATTACAGAAACAGCATAGTAGATTTACACAGCAGATCAAGTAATTTTCCACACAAAATTTAGTTATTCTCCATAACGAATCGTGTTATTATTCAAACCATTTCATGGATTTTCCATAACAAATCCAGTTATTTGCTATGGCGTTTTTACAGTATTCATAATGAACTCTTTCTAATACATAACTAACTGCAATTTCACATGATTTTACGTTGGTTACAAAAAGGCCAACGTAAAATTATGTGATATCAAATTATCTTTTTTATCAGTGATAGTGTTTTCTTGTTTGCTTTTAACAAAACTAATGCTAGAGGCAAATATCTGAACAACTTTCATATAGCACTTGTGGAATATTTACTTATACAAGGTGTGTTACAATTAATCCAAAATATTCACAATCCTTGAACAGTAATAACTTGTTTAATTCAAATGGAACGGAACTTATTTTATGTCAGCAGCATCAGATGTCAAATTTAATTGTCCATCGAGGTAAAATGCACATTTCCATTTTGCAAACTGATTAAGGGAGATTTATTATTTATCAAGTCGTCTATGGAGTTTTAACAAGTTGTATTATAATTAACTTATGGTTTTTAGTTATTTATTCCAAATCGTTCTATTAGTCATAGCTCTGATAGCAGTAGATTATGATCTTGTTAATATCATATTGTTTTAAAAAATGTTAGTTTATCCGAGAGAAGAAAGAATCGACATGACTTTTATACTCCGAAAATATCTTTCGTCGTAAATTCGTGATGCCAGAAAACATCACGAATTTACGATGAAAGATTTCCCAACAGAAATCATTTAATCAAAGCAGCATTCAAAAGATTGTTGACACTATTTAGACGAACTGGAAGTGTTCAGTATAAAATCCCATAAAAAAGAAACCTGAGACAGAAAACGAAGATAATGAATTTGTGGTAATTGTCTCTGTAATCGAAAATCCCCATACGAGTCGAAAACTTTATTGTGGAAAATATCGTCAGTATCAAGCGTATCAAGAATTCTTAAGAAATATAGTTACCGTATTCTTATAAAATTCAGCTTCACCAAGAGCATTCCGAAAACGATCATATAGGAATAGTTATTTACCTAACAAGTGCGGAAAGTAGTACTTTTCCGCACGCGACGGCAGTTGCACGAACGACGCGGAGCGGAGTTCGGGCAAGCCGTCAAGGTCGAAAAAGACGTTTTCCGCAACAATGTTTTTCCTACGAGTGTTTTTGTCCATCTTATTTATGAAAAAAAAGATTTTTATTTAACACGATTTTATAATAATGCTACAAAATGACACATAAGACAGAATAGTTACATAGATCATTTAGTTTGTCCTAAATATCCTCATTTTCAACAATATAAAAATCGTGCGGAAAAGTAGCTTTTCAGCACTAGTGCGGAAAAGTAACTTTCCTGCATGATTTTATCTTTCCGCGAGATTTATAATATGAGATCGAATCTAGTCTATTAACGACTGTTTGATAATAACTTTCCGATATTCCGTAATTTTCATAAAATTAATTTCAAAATATAAAGTAATTAAGACATTATCAAAATAAATAGTGATATTTAAAATTTGACAGGATTTGATATGGCATTATAGCAATTAAATTAATATCTGAAATAGCTCAGTTGGCAAAGTAAGGGAGCAGTCGTTCTACGCTGGTTAATGGTTAATGGGTTGGTGGTTCGAATCCTGGGGAAGTAAGTACTTTTTTTTTGTTTCTGTTCTGAAATCGATGAGAGTACTTACTGTTCAATTTTCGATATATTTTTCAATATTTGTATATTCAATGACGACATGAGTGTTTTTGATAGAATCTGTTATGAAAAAAATAATTCGCTCGTACTACAAAACTACAAAATATACCTACCTACCTACATTTCCCACAAGTAGGAAATGTATGTCATTTCATGCTCATTGTACAATATACTAATCTTGAATTAAAATATTGTGCTTTAAAGAGAAAATCTTGCGTAAAAGTAAAAATCGTGCGGAAAAGTAGAACTTTCAAAACGAAAAATCGTACGGAAAAGTTACTTTTCCGCACGCTCGTAGAAAAACGACTTTTTCAATTCAGTTCTGTTCAGTGATGGGGGCATTTTTCATAACAATGTGACTGTTGATAAACATAACTTCTACTATTATTCTGATTCCAATCTACATCCATTTGGATTTAGTCATAATCAACTCAGATGGCCAGTGAATGTACGGGGCGGAATAATGGGTCAATATTCAATTGGTCCTCATTTTCTTGAAGAAAATCTACATGGAATGTTGTTTTTAGAATTTTTGAAAAATTATTTTCCGCTCCTATTACAAGACATCCTCTTAGACTTAAGAAGATCGATATGACTTCAGATGGATGGAGCTCATGCACATTTCCATCGTCAGGTCCGTGAATATTTGAAAGTTCACTTCTGAAATCGATGGATTGCAATGAATGGATTCCAATATTGGCCTCCAAGGTCACCCGACCTAACGTAACATGATTTCTTCTTATGAGGATACAAAAGGAATCGTTTATAATACACCTCCAACAACAATATGAGACAGCATATCTGAGAAGCTTTTCTAAATGTTAGCCCTCATATGTAAGAAAATATTGCTGAAGGGTTTAGAAAGAGGATACGTTTGTGTTAAGAGTCTGTTGGTCGCCATTTGGAACAATTGATATGAAATATTGCTTGTTTTATATCCACCATTTTTTCTTCATAATTCAAACTATCAAACTATCAAACTATTCAATAATATCTCAATCAATCAATTTTGATTCGTCAAAACACCATGGGCGACTTGATGAATAATAGGTTTCTAAAAATCAGTTTGCCGATTGAAAATGTGCATTTTACTTGAAAGTGTAAATAGTTACCTATAGGAATGTATGCTATACTATTCGATTGATGATTAAATTTGATATCTGCTGTTGACATAAAATACATTTCAATTAAACAAGTTATTACCGTTCAAAGATTGTGATTATTTTGCCTCAATTTTTACACACCTTGTATAAGTTAGTAAACATTTCACACGTGCTGTATGAAAGTGGTTCAGTTAGTAGCCTCTAACATTAATTTGGTTGATAACATGAAAACACTAGTTGGGAATTTGAGCATTAAAGCTACATTCTACATTCTCACAAAATAAGAGATATTTCAAAAACCATGAGGTTTAGGTGAATTAAACTTTGATGAAACTTGCCTTCATTTTGTTAGTAACACCTGGAAATGGAATAATATACAGGGTGTTACGTTAAAAAATAACAACTTTGATATTTTTCGTGTTTTTTGCACACCCTGTACAACATGAAAATATTTTTGAAATGTAGCGCTAATAAGTCCTTGTATATCCAAGAGAAAAAACTTTCAAAAAATCTTCGTGTCGAATAACGTGTATAAACCTGTATTGACCAGAGCAATATGTTGTATATGCACATTTTTTTTCTTCAATTCGTGTAACTAGGATATGTGAACCCTTATCTTGGCAAACCCCTAAGGGAGTTTGTAGAGTGAATGTCTTTACCATTATTTTTCCTTGATTTTTTTAAATGAGTGAAATATTGGTTATACCATATAGGATACATTGTTAAATATGTATACTGTAGAAGATAATTTGTTTTGTGTACATTTTTATATTTCCGAAATTAGAAAGTGCTTCCATTTCTTTGTTCTTCAGCGCTTCATTTATGCATATAATCAACTGAGTACAATCATAAAAACCAAAACGAACTCTTCAAACAAAAACTTAAAAAGAAACATATTTTCAAGCGTAATAATCCATTTACAAATGGTAAGAAACAATTTCAATCCTTAATCTCCTCCTGGTCAAGCATTTTGTGCATGCCCAGTTCATTACTCCTTTATTACGGCATTGTCCTTTCGTACCGAGCATCCACTGAAAAAATATGTAGTTTGATATACTTTACATCGTTTATAGGCCCAGGTACTACGCCACCTTTTTTTACTTCCTATATCCCCAACATTCAAACCACAACTTATCAAAAATTTTGCGATTTTCCCTGGATGACTTTTTTCAAGATATATGGATTGTAGAGGGGTTGTACATGCTATGCGGCAATTCGACCCATTTGATCTTCTATGCATTACCCTTAATCTATTCTAGGCCCGGCATTCTGAGACTTCGTATGAAGTTCATCATTTTCTTGGGAGCTGATATCCTGGCATTGCAGGGCATTAGGAAGGCCCATCGAGCCTCGTAGCTTATTGTAAAATCACTTGAGGAAGCTACTGTGATAGTGAAACATGTCCATCTTTCCGGTATAGCTCTGGAACGAGTGTTATTGATTTAACTGTTCCATTTCACATTTTGCTCGATTATAACGCTTAGATATTCAACCTCTTTGGAAAATGTTTGCTGGGTTCCATTCAGAGTTTGGGCTTAAAGGTTGTACTTTCGTCTCCTAGTGAATGAAACCCGCACTGTTTAGCTGTTTGATGAACACCAGCTTCTGATAGTGTTTAGGGCTACTTGTATGTGGAAATAACACCGTCATGTCCGCCAGTGGATCCGGATCCAGCGTCATGTATCTTCACTATCAGGTTTCTGACAATCAGTCAAAAACAAGGGCCATAGAACTCCTTCTAGGAGTCTTCCTTATTCTATTGTTATTCTGACTAGTCTGTGTTGTTGAAAAATCTGAATCAGGTAGAGTTATGCACGATGAAATCTACCATCACGATATCTTCAGCTGTAGGATGGTTTTGCAATCCATTATTCAAATGGAAGTAAGATAGTTAGTCAGTGCCTGTTGAATCAGTATTGGACCAAAACGCGAGTGTCACCTAGCGTGCTCAGTTACAAACAACCATGAATATTTGACGTCATTTTAATGCAGGGTTCTTCAAAGTACAGTATCGGTATAGTAACAATCATGATACTTTTTCAACACTTTTCGATACCATTGTTCGATCTAAACTAGAATATGGATATATTACTTGGAATCCAAAGAGTTTTTTATGCTCCAATATAATAGAAAAAATCCAATAATGATTGCTACGAATCTTTTCGTCCAAGAAACACAAGATCTGGCCCTATTCATATCTTACTGCAACCAACTACTAGAATTTAATGTCCAACCATTGGATGATCGATGTGAGTCTTCGGAAGTAATTTCAGTTTTTAACATTCTTAAAACGTTGAGAGCACATGAAATTATCCAAACCATTGATTTTTATAATAAGAAGACGCAATCTATTTCGTGTCTCGAACAGTTTGTCTTCTGTTCAACAATGATATATTCAAAATAACAGAGGGACAACTCCTTCGAATGTTCAAATGTACCTGAATCTTCTCTGGTCATTGCATATTTTATTGTTCTTAACTGATGTATGGTATTCTTAACTATATTATCTTATATCTGACTGTAGTATTGTATTTTTGTTGTATCTTTTACTTCATAATTGTATTTTTCAGATGTACCATTGTATTCAATGAATTTTATGTACTAAAGAACTCCTAACAGTGCAACATGTAAGTGGAAATCAGGCTATCATCAGAATCATTGCTGAAATCGGGTGGAGGCAATCATGCAGAAATACATTCAAAGAACTACGAATACTAACGTTTGCGATTATTTATATTTATGAAATATGTATATACAGGGAGGGCCAATGGAAACTTTCCACCCTAATTTGTAGGATTTCAAATCAAAATTTTGAAAAACGCTCTAACATGTCGATATTTGATTTGAGGGTGAACTAATTTTCAGTTTTTTTCACCCCCGCAACTTGAACCCTGTAGCGGAGGGGTGAACAACCCTCAAAATTTGAATAGGGAAAAGGGGTCGTGCCATACCTCTTTTTGAAGGTCTCATTGAGTTCTTCATGACCCTATAATTTTGCCTTATTATTGTCATCGATAACGAAATGACAGGTTGTCAAACTCTTGGAAATAGACTACTTATTTTCTGAATAAAAATACCAAATAATTAGAGGTGGACACGTCAAATTTAAATTCCAAGCTGTTCAAAATGTCAGCCATGAACATTCGTGCTATAATAAAATCACCCCGGTTTTCTTAGGCGTGACATTAGGGAACAGACAATAATTAAAAATAATCTCCGCCGCAGGAATTTTAGTATTCGCCTATTGACATAAAAACTAACAGATACATCCGATTTTTTGGCCGTTGAAGAAAAAAGTATGTTTGTACAAACTTTATTTCTACTAGACATGGTCGCACCATCATTTACATAGCGTTAGTTCGAGAGTTTATAGCGAAATGTGATAAGTATGGTTTACACTGTAGCTGAGCGGGTCGAATTGGTGTTTATTTATTTCAAAAACAATGACTGTGCAAGACAAACAGCACGACTATTTAATGAAAGATAAAAATGTTTCACATACTTACGTTAGACAACTGATGGAGAAGTTTTTGGAAACTGGAACAGTGCAGAACCAAAAGGATAATCCGGTTCGTGTCGTTAGGAATGAAGCCGTGCAAATCGCAGTTTTAGGGCACATTACAATGGATCACACATTGAGTACGAGGCAATTGGCCGAAGTTTCTGGTGTTTCAGGAACAAGCGTTAGAAGAATTTTGAAGGCCCACAAATTTTACCCCTACAAGATAAAACTGCTTCACGAACTTAATGAGGATGATTATGATCGACGGTTACAATTTGTAGAAGAAATGAGTGAACGCTGTATTGGCGATCCAAATTTCCTGTATAATATCTGCTTTTCAGATGAATGTTCCTTTTTTCTAAATGGATTGGTCAATCGACACAATTGTCGATACTGGAGCGATTCAAACCCACATTTATTTAGAGAGAGCCATACTCAACATCCTGAAAAGTTGAATGTCTGGGCAGGTATTTTAGGAAAGCTCATCATTGGGCCATTCTTTTTGCAAGGCAATCTGACGGGGCAGCTGTATCTTACTTTGCTTCAAGAAACTATTTTTCCTAGAATAAGGGAGGTCATTGCCGACGATAACAACTTGACACACAATAATTTTTTTTTTCCAACAAGATGGACCTCTACCACATTTTGCAGCACCCGTTCGGAACTTTCTAGACGAAAATTTTCGAGGACATTGGATTGGCCGAGAGAGATCTTTCTCCTCTTGACTTCATTCTCTGGGGCCATTTGAAGTCTACTGTTTATAAAACACAGCCGGCTTCTCTTCAAGTTCTGCAAGAACGCATAACTGTAGAGTGTCAAAGAATAACTGCTGATATGTTGCAGAATGTTAGAGAAGAGATAGAGCAGCGATTTTATTATTGCATGAATGTTAATGGCGGACATTTCGAACAGTTTGTACGATAACTTTGACGTGTACACCTGATTATTAAACTTGAAACTTTAATTATTTGGTATTTTTATTACGAAAACAATAGTCTTATACCAAGATTTTGACAACCTGTCATTTCGTTATCGATGAAAATAATAAGGCAAAATTATAGGGTCATGAAGAACTCAATGAGACCTTGTCCCTATTTAAATTTTGAGGGTTGTTCACCCCCCAGCTACAGGGTTATATCTACGGGGGTGACAACCACTGAAAATTAGTTTCCCCTCAAATCAAATATCGACGTGTTCGAGCGTTTTCTACAATTGTGATTTTCAATCCTACAAATTAGGGTGGAAAGTTTCCCTGTATATTTATAAGAACAGGCCAAACCTCACATCTAATCAGCATCAATACTCGACTCGCTCTTAAAACTTGTTAATACACAACATGCACAGAACCACCCTATACCAATTTCTTCTTAGACCAAAGTTTTTCAATAAGTTAGATGAATCGATTAAGAACTCACTCGAACTCGACGAATTCTAGGTTCATATTGTCCCATTTCATTAGTAGTTTCATTTGTGATATAAGAAACTCTGTTCTACTCAGAGGCAGATTTAGGGTCTCGGCCGCTCTAGGCTACCAAAATTTTTTTGTAGTAAATTCATTTATAACGTCTTTGTAATAGAGTGAGTTTGACAACTGCGACTCTATACTGCGTACAGAGAGAGCATTAAGCCTATCTGCTGTAATTCTTGAACGCTGCTGTCATTCTTGAACGCAATTAGTTCTTGACGCGTCGCAACCAAGAAAAGCTGCGTTCTTCCGATCAATTTGTTACCGGGACACAAGCACACATGCGTAGTGAGATGTCGGGATACACAGTCTATAGATGTTCGTGGAGCCATTTCAATAATTTCAAAGCGATTTTTCTGGAATTAAGGAGCAGTGTGCAGCGAAATGAAGACTGACTGCTTTTGATCGATTTTCTGCTGGGCTTGAAACAGACGAATTGGTCAGGAAGGAGAATTTATCGTGAAATTTGTGCTGTTTTTCAATAACTAATTTTTTATTCTCTGAAGTTTCTTTAGCTCGTTTTCTGTATTCGTAACCACTTGCTTTTTTCCGCCGGTTACTCATCTTATTCACCCAAATTTTCAAGTTCACAGAAACATTTCCACGATAATATTAACGAGCTGAACAAGCACGCACTAAAGACCAAAGACATTTCGGGTTAAGGATCCAGGGTTTATTCTCATTGGCTTTGGCAGCGTGTTAATGCATGTTTGATAATTGACATCGTTCCATTACTACCAACGTTGTGGTGAATTTTATTTGCGCACTACAAACTACATTTCTTCCAACGTTATGTTGAATTTCATTTGAGGTTAACGTAACCAACAACAAATGAGAGAGCCATTGAATGTGTGTGTGGAGATGTCCACCAATGCATCGAAAGGGACCACGAAAAGTTACAATTCAACGAGGTTGCTGGTATAAACGTTCAGTCCACGTGTGTAGGTACATACTACTGGTACTCATTAGTGACAATTATGCAATTATTAACTTGGTTTGTTCATATAAAATGAATTCGGCACTGTAAAACACTTGTTTTATTCAATTTTAGGTAGATGGAACTTTGAACCCCTCAAAAATTTACAATAAATGATTTGCCGCACTCCGAAATCTGCCACTCCTTAAATTTTGCCGCCCTAGGCTATAGCCAACTTAGCCTACACTGATAAAAAGTTTTATTTGCATCAATGCATAATTGCATGCATTCAAGAAAATTGTGTTCTTGAATAGAACCAACCAAATATTAGTTTGATTTGTTGACGGAATACTCTTGACCACTAGAAAGGAAACTGTTTTGAGACATATGAACACTGTCTTCACTGAAGAATGGGAGTTGTTTGAGGCAAGAATATTTCAATTTTGATAATTAACACTACTGTGAATACTTTCTTTGTTCAACGGTGTGAGTTGGTTGAGGCAAGAATTTTTCAACTCCAATAACGAACAATATTCTTCTATCAATGTGATCCCATAATACCTGCGAGCGTTGAACCTCTTCATTCAAGAGGTTTCAAACAGAGAATATATAGATTCACAAGAATTGCAACTAGGAACAATTGAAGTATAATGGTTATATATGAGAATAGTTTTGTAATATTTCAATTTCAGAAACTATATACCAACGTATTCGGTGACGCATTGCAGTGCGATCGAATATAGATACGACAGCGTCATTCGCCATTATATACACACACTTGTTGAAAACAAAAATATCTTCAACCTACCTTCACAACTGATCCATAAATGACATAAATTCAAACTTTTTAGGAATAATTGAACCTCCATTTTTCACTTTATTAGCCGGCACAGCTGCACTTAAATCCTCTGTAAAAAACTAACATCTTCCACATCAAATTCTATACAACCCTCAAACCAAACGGTAAAGAATTCCCCAAACCAAAGCGGGAACGCGGGAACGGGAGCGGGAACACTGTGAAAAACACAGTGAAATACAGTGCACGCAGCAAACCAAACATATTTCTCTGTTTGCCTGCATTTGGGAATACGAATAACCTCACCGATATGCATTTTTTCATATCCTGCTCTCGTACCGCGTTCCCGCGTTGGTTTGGGGAAACCTTAACATGAGCAATAGCATGAAAAGATGGAGGACTCAATCGCAGTACGGGTAGCAAGGTTTCGCGTGTATCCGCAGAGCTAAAGCTCATTGGTTGACAGTGCACGTGTTCTCTTCTGACCTTCTCCAAGAAATTATGTTCTTGAGTCAAAAGGAGCATTCTTCACAAGTATTTATTCTCTACGCTAAAGGGTTGGAATGTATTGATGCAAACACATTCATTCCAAGAGAATTTATGTAAAGAAGCAAATAGTTCAATGAGTTTGAAATAAGAAGATTATTCTCATTCTCATAACGTATGAGAAACTTGATTGAACCTTGGGTTGGTCAGAACAACGAATTGTTGGCTGCCTGTCAATGAGTAGATACACATGTAACGTTGGATTCCTTGGTTCGTGTCAAATTAAGTTTCAACTAGTGACTGTAGATGTCATAAGTAACTTTCTGTTATATCTGTCTTGCCTTCACGGTATTAATTCTTGAGTGGATTCGTTTTGATTTCGAGAGCTCCATAAATCCTTTCTGATGATCCGAAACAGCTGTCAAAGGTAAGAACTCTCGGAATCAAAACGAAGAATACTCGTTCCTCATAACGTACGAGAAACTTGATTGAACCTTGGGTTGGTCAGAACTAAGATGTCTACAAACCCTGGTGTGTCGAGTGATTCGATATTGTTCTGATTTTTCAGAAGACAAATAAACAAATGAAATAGTGGTCTGCTTCTTTAGTCGGTTCCAGAGATGGAGCCCTTATATATAACTTTAGTCTGGTCAATATTCCAGGGATATGGTGATTGATGACTGTTGTCAATGGAATTTCAACGAACTTCAAATACAATTCAAAAGTGAATGATGGTGACAGAATCTAAATTTCATAGTGCAATTTCCTTGTATTGATTACTATTATTAATGTGTTTCTTCATTTTGCTGTATATTTTCTTAGACATTCATCCAATAATAATTTAATTATTCTGCTTGACTCGTCATTTATACTTGATGAAGATCCATAGTAATTGTACAAACTACACTGAAAACGATTCGATCCACCACAAACTTTATTTAATCAGAGAGTGAAGAAGCTAGTGTACAGGCAAAACATGTCTGATAAAATAAAATTTGTGAATATCTTATCGTTTCCTGTGTAGTTTGTACAATAATAATTTGATCATGTTCCTATTTTGTATCATTTGTGGGCAACCCAGAGAAACGAACAAAATAATTCATCTATATCCAGTACCGAAAGTGAGTAGTAAGTACCACCATATTATGAAGATTATCACATAGTATCTTGTATTATTAGAAAACATTTTAATGAAAATCATGGCACGAAATATATCACACACGGAATCCCGCCATTCCCGCTTATATTATATTAGCAACAAGATTAACAGGTTCTAATGGTGAATTTTCATTTCTTAATGTAATGCGTGGTTATTATTGTAGTGAATTTCATTTCAGTAAAAAGTTAAATAAATAAGTCGAAAATGTAACAAATAAAACTGATTGGTGAAGTTTTTCAGTAAATTCCAATAATTACGTTTCTTAATTCATTTCATTCGTCGGCAATACTTGAAAACTTCTGTTCTTGTAAATTTACCCTAACAAAAAAACCGACCGTGGCGGTACACGCAAATGCGGACTATTTGGGAAACAGACCACGAATTCATTTGTTTTCTCTTAATCAAGCTGGCGAATTGTCTCTCGTTTTATCCCACAGTTTTCCAGGTATGACTCGACACACCAGGATTTTTAGACATCTTAGTCAGAACATCGAATTGTTGGCTGCCTGTCAATGAGTAGATAAACATCTAACGTTGGATTCCTTGGTTCGTGTCAAATTAAGTTTCAACTAGTGACTGTAGATGTCATTAGTAACTTTCTGTTATATCTGTCTTGCCTTCACGGTATTAATTCTTGAGTGTATCCGTTTTGATATCAAGAGCTCCATAAATCCTTTCTGATGAGTGGGTTACCACGAAACAGCTGTCAAAGGTTAGAACTCTCGGAATTAAAACGAAAAATACTCTATTTTCAGATATATATATATAGTTTCAGCTAGTGACTGTAGATGTCATAAGTAACTTTCTATATATATATATATATATATATATATATATATATATATATATATATATATATATATATATACAGGGTGTTAATTAAGTACGTTGACAAACTTCGGGAGGTGATTCTTTGAAGGTTTTCAGGACGAAATGTTCATATAAACATATGTCCCAAACGGCTTGGTTTTCGAGATACAGGGCGATAAAAATACATTTTTTTCAAGATTTTTTAGAGTTAACTTCGACATTTTCGACAATAATCAGTTCAAATTAGGCGAGTACAATCCATTCAATAGGGCGCACGATAAAAATAATGCATTTCTTAAATAATTCACAGGGTCCTCCTTTTTTCAGAGTCAAGCTTTGTTCAACCCTTCAGAATTTTTTTTCCGCCGCCACTGACATATTATGAGAAAGGAATAATCAATGTTGTTTCATTTAACATCTTTTTGATATCTTGCATTTTTTCATTTACTTGTACGGTTCAAGGGCTATAATGAAAATATTAATTTAAACATTTTCCAGTGTGGCATAACATTAGAAAATTTGAAAATTTTCAATTATTGTAAATTGATGGAAATATTTTTTCAGAATTAGAAAAATCTATGATGAATAAAAATTATACAATAAAAAATATAAAGACAAGCTTTTATACAAATGCACTGAAAATGAAAAAATAATTTGTTTCATTTTTTGTAGGTTATTCTGTGAGTATCAAAATCTTTCTGTACAAGATTACCTAGATCAAACAATGAAATGAATTACTTTTTCCTTTTCAGTGTATTGCATAAAAACTTTAAAATGTTTTCTTTTTATAATTTTCATTTTTAACATTTTAGTTTATTTTTTATGTGAAACTGAAAATCTCCAACCCAAAAACCATCACATACCAATTTTGAACAGAATCGGATCATAATCACAAAACTCGTCCGCCATATTGGAGCCGCCATTTTGTTTTTAACAAACATTTTTTTAATGCATTGTCACCGGAATTACGGAAACCTGCCAAATTTCAGATTAATCGGAGTATTAGAAGTGGGTCAAATTCAACTTTTATTAAATTGTTTGTTAGTTAGTTACAAGTGAAGCTAAATAAAAGCTTGTTATTGTAAAGATGTGATTTCTTTTTGTGATATCTAACAGAAAACTACTATCTCCCCGTCACTGCGGTACGCTGGATATTAAACTAGATCTGACAGATATTGGGAAAACCTTAACTTTCAACCTGAAGATTCTGACGGTAAAAATGTGCATTTTCATTGAGATATTTGATTAAAAATGTTTTTACCCATCAGTCTTGATAGAGAACTCATACAAATTTTTTGTTATTTTAAAAAAAGATATTTTTTAGTTTTCAATTGAACGTTTCCTTTTCAACATAAAAAACTTCCGAAAGGTAATCCTGTAATGGAAGATAGTTAATAGGGTTTATCTAATAGTCGTAGATCATTACACATTTGATTTTCATTTATGAATCTCTGGTCATAACTCCGAAAAACTAAATCAAACAAATTTTTGTTTCCGTACGGAGTACATTATTTTATCAGAAATTTCGGTTTGTTTTTTCTTCTGCAGTAACGCAGAAATTTTGTAATCAATTTGAATTCATAAAAATAGCAAAGTGGGCTTTGATATTAATACATTTATTTAAATATCAACAACTTGACAGTTATCGAAAGTTGAGAAACTGTCTCATTGTTAATTCTTCATTAGTGCAAGCTATAAAGCAGATTCATTCAATATTCCTTTGGATAAAATGGTTGAATATACAAATTCAGAAATGGCAGACATGCACTTAATGTATGGAATGGCTGATGGTAACGCTCGTGCCGCCAGACGAATGTATCTAGAAAGATTTCCACAACGTCATATTCCCAGCACACAAATGTTCATCAATATTCACTCCCGTCTTCGTGAAACGGGTACTTTCAAGAGGTCTGCTGTTCTTATAGGAAGACCCAGGAGAGTTAGAACAGTTCAGATAGAAGAAGCTGTACTTAACGAAATTGAGCAGCATCCAGACACCAGTACAAGACAAATTGCGGCACAGTTTAACGTAACCCATGTATTGGTATGGCAAATTTTAAAAGAGCAACAACTTTATCCCTATCACATACAGCGTGTTCAAGCTCTTCTGCCAAGGGATTTTCCAAAGAGATTAACTTTTTGCACTTGGATTCGAAATAAATTGTTGGAAAATCCATGGTTTTTATCTCAAGTGTTATTCACCGATGAGGCATGCTTTTCCCGTAAAGCCATTATTAATTTTCACAACAATCATATGTGGGCTCATGAAAACCCACACGCCGTGATTGAAAACCATTTTCAAGAGACGTTTTCTGTGAATGTTTGGGTTGGAATTGTAGGGAATTTCCTTATCGGGCCACATTTTCTGCCTCATAGACTCAATGGTGACCATTATCGACATTTTCTTGAATTCATCTTACCTGGACTCCTAGAAGAGATCCCACTGAGGGAAAGAATTGAAATTTGGTTTATGCATGATGGTGCTCCAGTACACTTCAGATTGGTTGCACGCCAATATTTAGAAGAGAATTATTCTGATCGCTGGATTGGGCGTGGTGGGCCACAACTTTGGTCACCAAGGTCACCCGATATGAATCCACTTGATTTTTTCCTCTGGGGACACCTTAAATCATTAGTGTACTGAACTCCAATTCAAAGTGAAGAAGACCTGAGGAATCGCATACAGGAGTCATGCAGAATTATAAGAAACACTCCTGGTATTTTTGAGCGTGTCCGCCAGTCTATGGTTAGGCGCATAAACGCATGCATTGAAGTTGGCGGTGGCCATTTCCAGCAGCTGCTCTGACATATCAATTTCAATAATGGTCCTTTTCTGAACTTAATTTTATTCCTAGGGAATTTATGTTACTTTGCTCTAGTATTTGATAATAAAGTTATTCACTATTGAAAATGTCCAAAATTATTTTGCCATAATTAACTTTGTGCAATACATATTCAACCTGAGTTATGGTAAAAAATGTATGGGAGCTCCATAACATTACATTTTCTCTACACGAGCAAAAAATAGATATTTGTGTAATGAGAACAAAATGACGTATTGCGTCACGCGCTAATCTTTGGAGAGTGGCAATGACACTTCGAAAAATGAATTATTTTATATCATGCGCACTATTGAATGGATTGTACTTGTCCAATTTGAACTAATTTGGATCGATTATTGTCGAAAATTTCGAAGTAAACTCCAAAAACTCCTAAAAAATGTATTTTGATCACCCTGTACTTCGAAAACCAAGCCGCTTGGGACATGTTTATATGAACTTTTCATCTTGAAACCTTTCAAAGAATCACCCTTCAAGTTTGTTAGACTATTTGCTTCTCAAATTTCTATATGTTATGCGTTACTGCAAAATGTTTGCGTTAATATTTTCATTGTAACTCCTGAACCGTACAAGTAAATGAAAAACATCAAGAGAGCAAAAAGATGTTAAATGAAACAACATTCATTATTCCTTTCTCATAATATGTCAGTGGCGGCGGAAAAAAAAATTCTGAAGGGTTGAACAAAGCTTGACTCTGAAAAAAGGAGGACCCTGTGAATTATTTGAGAAATGCATTATTTTGTATCGTGCGTATTATTGAATGGATTGTACTTGCCTAATTTGAACTGCTTATTGTCGAAAATGTCGAAGTTAACTCTAAAAAATCTTGAAAAAAATGTATTTTTATCACCCTGTATCTCGAAAACAAAGCCGTTTGGGACATATGTTTATGTGAACATTTCGTCCTGAAAACCTTCAAAGAATCACCTCCCGAAGTTTGTCAACGTACTTAATTAACACCCTATATATATATATATATATATATATATATATATATATATATATATATATATATATATATATATATATATATATATATATATATATATATATATATATATATATATATATATATATATAATATATTTTTCATCATGTGACGTTTTCTTTGTTATTGTAACATTGAAGTCATCTTCTGTTTTGTACTTTTCAACAAGAGAAATAAACCTATCATTATCATTATTATTCTGTTTGTTGCTAAGTATAAGTAAATTCTATTGTAGTATTTCCAGTTGCCCGTACCAGGTGCGGTTCTACCCTTTACCGATAAATACTCGATTGTTTGACAAAGGGTCAACTATCGAAGGCCACAATGATTATAGCACCGTAATCATATCCGTTCCCCAGCATCTGATTTGGTTTGGCCTATTGCCCTTAATGGACTCGTTGGACCGAACGGCATGCAAATATCCCATGATCTCTAGTGCAGAAAGTTTCAGTTACCCTGCAGAGCTATTAACCCACTTGCCTAATTTCCATGAAAACTCTTGCATTCGAAAGGAGTTACAAAGTCAAGACTTCATAAATGGACAAAACACACCAGCAGCTAATTTGCATTAATGTCTGTCGCTGTCCAATTAAGACTCGGCGGGGAATCTTGAAATTGTAATGAGATGATTCATAATTAATGCGTATGAATAACTGAGCTAATTTGAAAAAAAATTCGGGTGTCACCGGTTCATTTTGGAAGAGAAGCGTGATGTAGAATCGATGAAAGTAACACTATCTGATGAGTTTGGTGATCGAATAACAATTAGGATTGTGATGAATATAGAGTTGAAGAATAACAATAACATCACACGCAAAAAATGGTCCGAGTAAAACGTTTACCTGACTTTCTTTATTGTTATGAGAAGATTGATGCACATTTAAAATAATCATTTCGTCTCTAGAAAAATGAGAATTCTGAACGCATGAACTTGTAGCTATAATATCGATTACATGCAGCAAGTACTTCGAATATTAGATAATTCACATTGTATAATGTCAGGTCAACATTTTACTAGCACTGGAAAAGTGTATTTTCATATTTATCATCTCTATCTCCAGTATTTCCCAAGTAATGTTGTTAGTGGCAAAATTTAGGAAAGGAGAGCAGTGAATTTGCAATGATGTTTCACGCCACTAACATACCCAGTAGCTCAGTAGGCGTGGATTCGACAATAAAAATTGATTTCGATAATATTGAAATATGGGGTGAATTTTCCGGAGCGCCACGGATTTATCGCTAGTGAAAAATCCGAAACCACCCTGATGGAATGGGACAACCCACTGCACTAATATTACTATAATATTAAACAATAGATACCTGTAAATGGTATAAAAATAATATATAATTAGGTAGAGGTTTTGTCTTCCCTTACGCTTGGATAACTTGGACCAGAATAAAAGAAATAGTCATGTCCCTTACTAATAAAATATATTGAACTATGTTACACACCCTGTATGTGCACAGTTCGGCACACAATAACAAAAAAAAAATGAATGCAATTACTGTCAATATGGTACCACTAAGATGGATTCAATAGATTGAGAGCGGTATACTGTTTAAATAAATAAAATAATGAACCTCCAGTGAGGGCTATGCCTGTGACGTCACGATAGCTTACAATTATGATTACTGATGCCTTAGGGGCAATCTCTTATGCTAAACTTATCTGATTGTAAGTAGGTTTCCTCAGTAAGACAGTGGGTACGGCTCAATCAATCAAGTACCAGTACATCTGGGGCAAATACCCTCAACGAAGAATACCAACAATGGGGACGAACAGCGAAGGAATGCTAAACAACAGATATACAGCGGGACAACTACAGTTTAGCGGGAACAATCACAGTAGTGGAATAGTGGAAAGACATTCGTGTAGCAACGGAACAGTGGAACAATCACATTAGTGGAACTCCAATGAACGGTAGCAGAGTAGTAGCAATAAACCGTAGTGGAGCACTACCAGCGGCGAAGCAGTAACAGTAGCAAAGTAGTAGCCACAGCGGAGCAGTAGCAGAGTGGTAGCAGAGTGGTAGCAAGCAATAGCCACAGCGGAGCACCCTAAAATATACAATACCAGTCTGACTCCTGATTACACTTGTATGGGGCCATAAGTAGAGCCCAAATGCAAATACTAACCTCTATTAAGTGGGAGGGTTCTGATAACAGCTTTGATGGTCTGTCTGCTGTCTGATAGTGAGTTTCTCGTTCCAGTGTTCCAATGATGAAATGACTCTAACCTCAAAAATCCGCAAAGCGAACGGAGATTTCTCAAAAATATATAGCGTCAAAAATCGCAAACAATATGAGAAACTCTCCCGATATGAATTTTTCCAAGATCCATCAACGATGATCAAACTTTAATTGGAAATCTTCAAAATAGGTCAGTCACTTATCAAGATCAAATAAGGAAGACGAAAATATGTCTCAGACGTCAAAGTCAAAACTGTCCATATCTGACAAGGCGCTTTCTTGTTCGTTAGTGTTCGGTGGGATCAGTCCAGGAACTGCCTCGAGCTAATTGGAGCTATGAACAGAACACCTTAAGATTCAGTGTTGCCAACTGAACCAAGACGAATACGCCAGCCTCTCAATCTCAGAACCAAACACAAACAAGGTCAAGTATTCGAATGTGAAGTAGGTACCTCAATGACACAAGAGAGAGATAGAGTAGGAATGAGTTTTGTTTGTGTTCTTAACACAAAACACTAGACTAACCAAAAGTATGTTTACAAAACATACCGCAAAATAGAACAACTGATAACTGTCATTAGCTAATGGCCGGTTCATGTCCGCTCGAACTAGTACGGCAAAGGTAAGTAATATTCGGAAAAAGCTATATATGACAACGATCAAGTTGTCATTTTGAAACAGTAGCGTACAGAGTGGAAAGTGTATATCAATGACAGATAATTTCTGATGTTATTGTATTAAAACAGAAAGGGTTTTCTAGTGCAAAATAAAACCGTAACAATGTATTTTGCTAGCCTGTATATGCACTGAAAAAAAGTTTATTAGTAGCAAGTAAAATTTGCATACCACCAAGTGAAAATCTGCATACTATATGGGTGAAGTACTCGCTTTATTAGCCACAAGAAAAATAAGATTCCTGAATTTGATCACTTGCTATATTTAATGTAATTTCAGGAACATAATGTAACCTACCGTTATTAACTTCATTAAATGCAAACTTTTCATTGTTTTGGCATCAATCTACATTTTATTCGCAGTGGGTGCTCAGTTTGATAACTACTAGTAACACGTAAATTTACCCTTCATGAAGAATGATTAACTCTCAAATAACTCATATACTTGAATCGGCTAAAAAATATTTCAGTTGCTATCATATAGTATTCTACTGCAGCAACATTTTTAGATTATTATACTAATTTTGGTATACTTGAACTTATCAAATGACTCACTTTTTAGTAATTTTATTGTCTTACCTTTGATAGCTTTCATTCCATCTTTGGTATCAGGATACTCAAATAAAATATCCACCTGCCCTCAGTTTAGAGTTATTCGTTCTTCAAAGAAGCCATTTGTATTTTATAAAGCCTTATTTTCAATACAATCATTTCATTCTTGAATTAACTCTAGTTTATACTCTAATAAAACGTACTTACAAAGCATATATAGTCTAGCAGAATGAATTTCTTAAGAAAAACTGTAGAAAGAGATTGCAGTTAATATGAGAATATTTTTTCGTGAACTATAAGTTGATATGGAAAGAAGTATAGAACATTTTGACGGTTCTTTTAAAGAAATCATCGCCTCTGGTCTCCCTATCTGGATCACCCAGTACAACCTGTTTCAAAATTAGGAATTTCGGAACTTTGTTGAATCTGTTTTCACTCATCAGTATGAGTGAATCAACAAGCAGACAAGCTAATGTCTTTACCCATTATGATCATAACTAATCCAAGTCAGGTATACCTAACATAAAGTAGAATTAAAACGTTCTGAAAATAGAGAATAAAAGGTAATGAAGAAAATAAATGAAATTATGTAAATTTATGATATTTTTATTGAAATAGAACTGTTGTTCAGTCTTTTAGAAAATTCTCCTGATCATTTTATACTCTAGAAATGTTAGGTCAAAATCCATATTCTACATACCAACAAATATCAAACTAAAACTATTAGTAACAATAGTATAATTCCAACACGCGATGTAACACGTCCACATACAACTACTAACTAAAATGCTAGAATTAGAACGATGCCAGTTTTGCGCCGTGGTGGTCGGCTGGTAAAGCCTCGCAAGCTTGGGGTCGTGGGTTCGATCCACCGATTCACCGGTCTCGTGTATGGCATCACACGTTGAAAGATAAGGGCTACGTCAGCCCTAGGTCACACAAGTCTCTCGAAGACTTCCGAGAGTTGCGCATAGGGGTGCAATCGGTTGATGGAAATAACAATTTTTTTTTTAGCTGCGGCCGGTATTACTGATTGATCCCGAACTGGTCGAAAATCAACAAGTAGATGAACACGTTATATTTTCGCAGAAACACCAAGATCTACTGCAGATTTTTTTTTGAATTATGCCTGTAACACGAGTCTGATGTTATGAATTCCATTTCAGAAACCCAAAGTTGAAAAATATGAAAATACACATTTCCAGCGCAAGTAAAAAGTTTACCTGGCATTGTACAAAGTGAATTATCTAATGTTCGAAGCACTTGCTGTAAGTAAATAATATTATAGCTACAAGTTCATGCGTTCAGAATTATAATTTTTTTATAGACAATATGATTCTTTCAATTATAGGTATTACTTTTCTTATCACAATCGAAAAAAAGTCAGGAAAACATTTTACTTGGACCATTTTTCTCCGTGTGCGATGTGTGAATTAAGAATTAAATGAACGTATCGAAAACAGGGCTTTATAAAATATAAATGATCCCTCTTTGAGGAACTAATAACTCTAAACTGGGGGCAAGTGATTATTTTAATTGAGTCTGGTGTATCCTGATACCAAAGACGGAATGAAAGCTATTAACGGTAAGACAATAATAAAACTACCCAACAGTGAGTCATTTGATAAGGCCAAACGAACCAAAATTACTATAATAATCTAAAAATGTTGCAGCAGTAAATCGTTCTTCATCAATGGTAAATTTACTTTTCAATAGTTGTCATCAAACTGAGCACCTACTGCAAATAAAACGTAGATTGAGGCTCATAAAATGGATAGATTGCTTCTTATAAAGAGTTTGATATCGGTGATTCTTGTGGCTAATAAAACGAGTACAGTTTAACAAACATACCTGAGATCATGAAATTTCCACTTCTTGCGCGAACAATCACGTGAATATCACTGTACAGTTCAATTATTTTATCTTTACCCGTGCGTCATCATTGTAATGCATATGAAATAAGTCAAGAAATTTTAGTCAAAACAAAGTCTAAATGTAAAACGACGTGGCTGATATCCCGATAAAAATTACAACGTGTAGATAATGAGATAAGATAATGAATTATTAAATTAACTAAATTAACCAGGCATAATCTAAAAAAGAGTTAAAATATTTTGTGAATGTTTTTGGTCTTTATTTATAGAATTAGGTAAGGTTTTTTCTCAATAGGGTTTCCACTCTCTGAATTACTGTTGTGTGAATATCCCGGTAAAACGGAATTACAGTCACATATATCAATTGTGGGGTTAGAAATTTCAAAGATTATTTGTGAAAAAAACACATTGTATTGTACTTACTTAGAAATTAATGATTGTAAGAGACGTTTAGTTTTGAAAAAAACTGTTTTTATAATGTGTATGACTGCAAAACGAAGTAAAAGTGGTGACAAACAATCCCCAATGACAGAAAATAATGACGTGATTGATGGTACTGCTCTAGTCAATACACTATTTGGCAAGGTTAGTTGAAATGTAAAAACACTGTCAGCTTTATGGCTAACTCTTTTCACTGTTTTGAGTTTCAATGGATCATCACAATACCATAATTCTTTGCTTAGAAGACAAATGTCAACGAATTTTGATTCGCTCATAGCGGTTGATAGACAGAGATGTTACATAGAGGGTGAGTTATTTCTTAGATCATAAATTGATGACGCATGGGTAAAGATAAAATAATTCAACTGTATAGTCCGTCGTACGACTAAAGCGCAACATGAGCGTGCATATCTTCACAATTGCAGCTATGTCTGCCAAGCTGTACTTGTCCCATATAGTATGCAATAATTTTTTTCCGTGCAGAATCATAGACCAAAAGAGAATCCTCCCAGTTCATATTAATGACAAGATACGACAGCCAAGTGATTATGCAATTATGAGCTATTCACACATCACGAAAATAACAATAGTGGTATAAACACGTCAAAACCATTGATTCAAGCAAAAAAACGCATAGATAGATAGTAATCCAGTAACTTTGTCGCCTGAAAGTATGGGGTAGGATGCGTCAAATCCCGTTGTTCTGACTTCTTGCAGCCTTGTTTATAATATTGGCCTAATGAATAATCCAAATTTGTGACCTCGAGAGTCGAACGCAACTTTGCCAAAAAAAAAAACAACGCGAAAAAATCGTTTTTTTCAAATTTAGGCATTTATAACCCTAAAAGACTAGTTTTTGAAATAAAAAACTTTCTTCGGAAGTTTTTAAAGTAGACTAAATATGCTACAATATGATAATAGAATTGTCTTTGTTGACCCAACAGTTTCCGAGATTAAGCCTTTCAAAGAATATAATTTTTCCCAATTTACTAATTTTTTGCATTATTTGAAACGTCACACAACTCTAGCCCAACCTAACTAATTTTGGTAGTGAATATTGTCAGATACAGTCAAGTACTGTTGAAATCTATGAAAAGCTATGGAGGGCTCACCCGAGGACGTGATATGACTGACACATTATTCTCTCGATGGACATTAGGCATAGTGTATCTACATAATATCTGCCACGAAGTGGAAACATACTGAGAGGTTACCACTGCAACAACTGAACAACATGTTGACATGCGACCATCTCGTGTCACCAGAGATGAATCAGATACTGAAAAACTCTGTAGCTGGTTTGCACAGCACCCTCCATTCCTTATAACAGATTTCATTATGTCCATCAGCAGTGGCCTGGTTGGAGAATCTACTATCAATAGCCACATGGCTCTAGAGATTGGAAGACAATCGATGCTAAAGATGGTTGGCCAGAACTTCGAGGAAGTGAAATTCAAATGTAAAAACAATGTGGTGTCCGTTTCTTCAGCTGTACGAACTATTACTGTTGGCAATAAACAAGTAACTGTTTCACAGATTGTGTCTCTTAAAACAATCGGATGAAGAATTGCGAGAGTTCTTCACTTACGAACTGCCATCAATCCCATTGTCATTGTTCTCTGAAGAGGGAATGAGAAAGGGCACAAAATCCACCTTGTATTCATTATTTCAACATGTAATCTCAAATGAGAAGCAATGGTTAACGAAGTTTGTAGTAGTAGATGGAGGGCATCTACTTCACAAAGTTGTATGGCCTCGTATCTCATCATTTGGTGCGATTGCTGACAGATACATACAGTACATTACTGCTTACTATGGCTCAAACATGGCTGTAGTCTTCGATGACAAAAACAAGATTCGTTTCATAAAGCTGCTGATATCAAAAATGGGAAATCACAACATTCAAGTACTACAAGCAGAGGAAGATGCTGATAGGCTATCATCACTACAGCTGTAACTGCTGCCTCTACGTATGATATAGTAGTAGTCGTTGGTGAGGACAGTGACTTGCTGATGATCCTTACTGCGAAACCAATGTGAATTTTTATTGCAATTAATGTGGAAGAGGCAAAGCATCAGATGTCCAGCATCGCTTCTTCAAAATCCTCTATAAAACCAGAGCATTTCCTCTCCATCCATGCCTTTAGTGGTTGTGACTCGACATCCTGCTTTTTTAGCTTGGGGAAGAAGCAAATGATGTCCATAGGAAAAACATCCGGAAGTTGAAAAGGATACTGCGATGTTTAACGACTCCAACTCTACACCTGACGAGACAGCAGCAGCAGGAGAGCAAGTCATGAGTACTCTATACGGAGGCAACCCCAATACCCATAACATTGACAAGCTTCAATCTAGCCAGGTTACCTCCTACACGAGACTCTGCTCGATTCCACTCCTTGCGGACATACCATCAGGTACAAATTTGTCCTTGCATCAGTAATACACATCACATATCATTCATCATTTTCTATTCACATGTACAATCTTCTTACAGGTACAGGCGTGGTTGGGAGTCACACTGAACCCTGGGGGTGGATATCCACGCTACAAGGCCTCAACCCCAAAATGATGACCAGAGATGGAGCCTTACAACACGTCTTGCGTATGATTTCTTGCGGCTGCAAGAGGGTTGTAGGAATGCGTGCAGCTGCAGGAAGGTATTAAAATGCTCTTCAGTCTGCAGGCACTGCAGCGAGGCCTCTTGTTACCATATACCTGATGTTGCAGTAGTAGATACCCCAGTTGGCGACGATCTGTCCGATGTAGAAATGGAGGATGACTTGTGGGCACAAGATGTCGACGATTCATCACCATTCCAATACGTTGATCCAGATACAGACGTACCTCAACCAGGACCTTCCAATTTAATTTTCAGATTTTCACTATTATCCAATTTCCTTACAAATAAACTTATTAACTTTGCACTTATCTTTTTTACTTCATTATTCGTAGCTCAGCTTAAACATCATCGTTACCATTTCTCATTTTTTTTCTCAATATCCCATAATAAAAGTACAGGACTTCGATAGTATAATCAGGGTCAAAATTCATTAAGAACAAAAAAATTGCAAAATTCAAAAAAAATTATTAATTTTGAAAGGCTCAATCTCGGAAACTATGGGGTCTATGGGAACAGTTCTAGTATCATATTATAGCAAATTTAGTCTTCTCTAAAAACGTTTCTGAAAAGTTTTTTCAAAAACTAGTCTTTTAGGTTTATATTCGCCAACTTTAAAAAAAAAAAACATTTTTTTGCAGTTTTTCCGATTTCTGACAAAGTTGCGTTCGGCGCTCGAGGTCACAAACTTATTCTTTGGGCCATCATCATAAACAAGTTTGCAAAAAATCAGAACTACCGCATTTGACGCTGTGATGTATAAAGTTACTGGCCTATACATCAAAATAATCAGTCAAGTCAGAAAACCAAATCCAGCAAGATATTGATCAGCACTACAGAAATTTCTTTGTTTATGATTTGAAACTTTTTTCTGTCTCCTCTTCTCTTAAACCATAGATCTTTGAAAAATTCCATCCCGTCTTGTGATTAACAATTATTCTCAAAGGATTTTATTTTGTATTGTTGGGCTCTAATGATTTCACCGCGTCTGATGGAATTATAGCTCATATATGAGTTTCGAATATATTTCAATAAAAAAAATATGATTTGAAAGGTATTCAACAGAACCGATTTTTCCAAAGTATTTTTTTTCAATTGATCATAATCATAATCAATTGTTACAGCCCTGAGGATGAATTTAATAGAATGAGAACCATACGCAGGAAATCAATAGTTTTTCTTCGTGTTCACATCGATTCCAATCCATATTGACCTCTAAAATGAAGTTGCGACAATATCGAAGTAATCGATGGTATTTATGGTTTCGAAAGTTATTAGTTGGAATAAATAATTCAAATGCAAAAATTAAAATTATTTGAGAATACAATGTCATATCAAGGGTCGAACAAAATAAAAATGAAAAGTGCAATGGTGAAAGAGAAATATCTTTCCGATCAAATGGTCAACATAAAATATTTTCAGCTGATGAAGATAATGCCAAGGTCATCATGAACACAGACGTTTCTGAAGGCAAATTTATCCAAATGATCTCTAACAAAACTTATAAAATAATTAATGAAGACACTACTCCGTAAGGTTCATATAAACCCATGAAAAAATTAACGCAAGGTTAAAAATTCCGAAAAAAAACGAGTTATTTTAGCATTCAAATTGAATAATTAGAGAGCTGTAGAAGAAAAATCTGATGAATAGTTTGCGAGGAAAAAAATAAAAACCTAACTTTTAGAGTTTTTTTTAAGTTTTCCCAAAAACTATTCATCAGATTCCATTTCAAATATCATCAATGTCAAAGAAAAAGATAATCACGATTTTTTTCAGAATTTTCTACTTCAACGTTACCCTCACAATTTAAGAAAATTCTGAAAATCTCGTTATAAAATCAAAGACAATTAAGAAGAATCGAGGCCACCGAGGTCTCTAGCCAACAAAAGAGCGAAGACACTTCAAATTCAACCAAATTCGTAGACAAGACTCAGCAGAGGCCCAACAAAATTATGGACGCACTTTGTACCAAATTCACAGACAGGACTCAACTGATTTCGAAAAATTATTTCCCCGAGGTTTCCACCCAACAAAAAACTAAAGGCCCTCTTAGTTTCACTAAATTCACTTACAAGGCTCTGTATCAACAGTAATGGGGCCCGCGAAGTCTACATTCACAAAAAAACGTAGATACTGCAAAACTGAAATATTTTGTAGATCACTGAATAATAAGCAAATACTGAGAGCTGGAAAAGATAAGAAAATAAAAGAAAGAACCTTGAAATCGAATACAATGGCATCTGAAAAGTATTATCAGTGAATTTGGTGAAAGGTGCAGTGCTTCCGGTTTTGGTTGGATGGAGACCTCGGGGGCGTCATTATTCGGTTTCAACGTCCCTTGCTGTGTTCTGTTAACAAATTTCAGGAAATTTGTTGAGCGTGCCCTCAGATTGGTCTTGGATGGAGACCTCATTGTTCAAACTCAACACCTCGTACTGAGTTATGTGTGCAAGTTTCAAAAAATATAATAGGAAAATTTGAACCAAAATTATTATAATAATTATTAAAAAAGGAATTGGATGTTTTTCTCCATCATGAATCATGACTTTGATGTGTCTCATCACTGTTGACTTTTTGCTATGAACTTCATGTTTAATGTCTTGATAAAGAAAATAAACACTTCCGAAAGCTCTACCAAATAACAAATAGTATTTTTTTAAACAGCCCAGTATTTTGACTGCATACTCAATATCCATCCGCATTTTTCCTTAACTAGTCAGTCAAGACTACCCTTCGCCTGATAATGCAGTAGATAAATAATTCATTATTGAAGAGAAAGAAATCCCAAAATCATCTCCACAACGAACAAAAAATGTAATAATTATTATTATTATTAGTACCGGCTATCCGTAATACAGCTACATAAACCATTGAACCACATTACCAAAATTAATACCAGATAATAATTAATAACCCTGTGAGCTATTTCGCAGTACTCCGAATAATGTTGGGATTTGGCAACAATGCATTAGCAGTAGGGTTGACCGTTGGAGATTCGGTAGATATTCCAGCTGAAAACTGTAATTCATTTGGAAGTATTATTAAAGATCGCTGTCACTATGGTATGGAAAACATATCTTGTAAGTGCTATCTAACAGTTCAGAAACGCGAAATTTTTGACTTTATATGAACCTTAAGTAAAAAAAACTGTAAAAAAAAACTGAATGGCTACCCATGTTCATCCGTAGAGAGAAAGATACGAGAATGTATTGATATCTAGTTAGCCTAGACCAGTTCCCTGCATGAACAAAATATTGCGTTACCATAGCAACGAACAATAACTTATTAGAAGTGTCAGTGTAAAGTTTGACGTCAAAAAAGTAAACCAGAGTTACGCAATAAATTAAAAGAAAAAATATGTCCACCGAAATTGTGAAAATCGAAAAATTGGAGAATCGAGACATCATCAAGTACCTGTATTTAAAAGTGTTAAGAGGTAAGCAGATCTACGAAGATATGCTTAATACCCTTGGTGATCAATTTCCTTCGTATGCGACCGAGAAAAATTAGACTGCAAGCTTCAAGAGAGGTAAATTTTCCATTGAAGATGATTACCGATCGGGAAGGCCAGTTTCTGTGTCAGTCCCCGAAAAAATCGATGCAGTTCATGACATGATTTTAACAGACCGTCGAATTGGGCTAGAACAGATATCTGAAGCACTGAACTCTTATTTCAAGTTTTATGTCAATGACGAGTTTTGCAATTTCCAAAGAACATCGACAAAATCAAGGAAAACAAGACAGTGGGTGATATTTCCGAATATCTGGAGGCCCTAATCTCAGGAGAACAAACACTTACCCAAGCAAAACATCCAAAGCTTTACTGTTCTATGGAAGAACAAGTTGTGCGAAAGGAAGAAAATAGCTTACGGCAAGACTGAGGTTTTAAATGGATTACAACATAGTTAGGCACTGTGAGTTCGGCTTTTCCCGAGGAAAGACATACTTTATTTTGTTTGCATTCAGTTCTACCGCATTGTTGGATCCCCAGCTTGATCCAGTTCTATGATTATTACGTTAGCATCCATTGTCGTTCAGTTTTGGTTTCGCGAGCTGATAAAAGAGCTCTTAGTCTAGTCTACATGAACTATTTCTGTGAATTTCTCTTCAAGGGCACCGAAAATTATGATCGAGTGCTAATTCGATTTGGATTGACCTCTAAAAACTTTTTACAAAATTAGAAGGTGCGCCGGCCAAAATTGCAAAAATTATAAACAATTTAATAAAAAAAGGATAGGGGTTTGGTTTTTTGGAAATATCTCGGAAACTATCAAAGATATCGAAAAGTTGAAAAAAGATCCTGAAAGAGGAGGAAATTTCCTAAAAAAAGATTCAACTCCAGGAACTCTACCATAAATATTTAGAATTTAAATTTATATGCGAAAATAGCGCTAAAACAGGGTGATGCGAGTCCCGCGTGTTCTAACTTATACAGACCCTTGAACAATAAAAATTATTTTAACTATTTTAATATCAATATTAAGAAATTAAAAAATTTGCTTATCTTCCAGACACTTGAATTAACGAAAATCCATGGAAAAAAAATTTTCTCGTTATTATTTTTTTTTTTTTTTTCCTTGGTGTTTTTGGCATCGGCTGCTATGGTCATTAGCCATGTGTTCTGGATAGGCCTTGTTACTAACTTCATACGCCACTTTAGGAGCAGCACTGTTAATTTTTAACGCAACAGTGAATCGTGGAGGATTATTCCCAGCCGACACGAGCCTCAGTCATTTAGACTTTCACATCTGAAAATGAAAAAAGATCGCACCGTCTGGGAATCGAACCTGCAATCTCTCGATTACCAGGCGAGCGCTTAACCACTGCGCTAATCCCCGCCCTATTATTTTATTACATATATTATTTTATTACATATGCTTTTGTTAATTAACTAGTTTTTAAAAGTTTCAAATTCAAATTCAAATCCTGATAATTGTTAAACTAAAAACCTCAAATTTGTTCCACGTATTGAAACTATTCTTGAAAGGTTTTAAAAAAGATTTCCTTTGGAAGAATTAAAAAATGTTGATTTTCCACTTTGTTATTAACAATCTAAGAGACTAAAAACTGAAAAATGCAAATAAAGCTATGACTTTTTTTTAATATTCCAATTTGTTCGTATTTCAATTATTTGAAGTTACATAAAAATGATTTTTTCAAATTTCTCACTCTGATTATTCAAATAATTGTTATAAACAAGTGTTTTTTGATTTGTTGATTAAATATTCTTTTTTGTTACCAAATATTAATATAAAGAAACCAATTTTTAAAAATCCTAATTTCCATTGTTCTTCGATATTCAAACAAAAATTGTATCGTGAAAATTCATTTGTATATAACAAATTGTTTATTAAATAAATATAAATAAATATTTTTTTATAATATAAAAAAACAATTGGAATTATGATTAAAAAAGAAAAAAGGTTCCCTAATTTTAATATTTGCTAGCAAAAAAATAGTTAATTAACAAATGTGTTTTTAAGCAATACATTTTTTTTTAAATGATTTTGTTCTTGAAGATCATAATATTTATTGCTGATTGAAATTCCAAAAACAAAAATTCAAATATCTTATACTTAAACAATGCATTTGTTCATAACAATTATTTGAACAATCAGAGTAAGAAATTGAAAAAAATCATTTCTATGTAACTTTAAATAATTAAAATACGAAGAAATTGGAATCCAACGAGGATCTTTTTTAAAGCCTTTCAAGAAGTGAAACAAATTGGAGGTTTTTAGTATAATAATTATCAGAGTTTGCATGTAAATTTGAAACTTGGAAAAACTAGTTCATTATCAAAAGTATATGTAATAAAATAATTTCTGGAAATTTTTTTTCCATGGATTATGGTTTATTCAAGTGTCTAAAAGATAAGTGATTTTTTTATTCCCTAGTATTGATATTTAATGGGTTAAAATTATTTTTATTGTTCAAAGGTCTGTATCAGTCAACGCACGCGGGACTCGCATCACCCGCTTTCAGCGCTATTTTCATCTCTTAATTAAAATTCTAAATATTGGTGGTAGAGTTCCGGGAGGTAATTGAAATTATGATTAAAAAAGAAAAATGGCTCCTCAATTTTAATATTTGCTAGCAAAAAATAGTTAACTAACAAATGCGTTTTTAAGCAATACATTTTTTTTTGAAATGATTTTGTTCTTAAATATCATAATATTTATTGCTGATTGAAATTCTAGAAACAAAAGTTCAAATATCTTATAAACAATGCATTTGTTTATAACAATTATTTAAACAATCACAGTAAGAAATTTAAAAAAAATCATTTTTATGTAACTTTAAATAATTAGAATACGAACAAATTGAAATATTAAAAAAAAATCCATAGCTTCATTTGCATTTTTCATTTTTTAGTCTTAGATCGTTAATAACAAAGTGGAAAATCAACTTTTTTCAATTTTTCCAACGGGGATCTTTATTAAAGCCTTTCAAGAATAGCTCCAAGAAGTAAAACGAATTTGAGGTTTTTAGTTTAACAATTATCAGAGTTTGTATGTAAATTTGAAACTAGGAAAAACTAGTTCATTATCAAAAGCATATGTAATAAAATAATTTCGGATTTTTTTTTATATTCCTCAATATTGATGTTTAATGGGTTAAACTTATTTTTATTGTTCAAGGGTCTGTATCAGTCAACGCAGGCAGGACTCGCATCTCCCGCTTTTATCGCTATTTTCGTCTCTAAATTAAAATTCTAAATATTGGTGGTAGAGTTCCGAGTGGTAAGTTTTTATTAGGAAATTTCCTCCTCTTTCTGGATCTTTTTTCAACTTTTGGATATCTTTAATAGTTTCCGTGATATTTGCAAAAACCAAACCCTCCCCTTTTTTTTACTAAATTGTTTATAACTTTTGCCGGCGTGGACATTGAATTACAGATGGCTTTAGCCAAGGAAGCAGTTGTTTTCTATCAGATATTACAAAAAGTAACTTTAATTTATCGTTGGTTTTTCCATTTCCCGATGAGTCATGTATTCGTACAATTTTCAATTAAGAATATTTCCCTTTACAAAAATGAACATATTGTACCCATATACATATACAAAATATATATTGGAAGTCAGAATGGACAGTACAAAACCACAAACAATCAGGGGTTATTGCATTACTCTACAAATAATTTTACGAACATGAAATTATGAACACAACAATACATATATTTATTATTAAAAGTACAGTCAATAAAAGTTGTGAAGGTGAATAATTAAAGTTATTACAAGACGTCACGGGATTCAATATGCTTATGTGATAATATGAAGAATTGAAGACAAAAAAAAATTGAAAAGGCCGAATTGTGGTGGTAAACTCATCATTGTGGTCATAAAGAGGTTGCAGTATCAATTTTTTAATGGATTTTTTTAACCGTTTAAGACACCATTGTAAATAATAGAATCTTTCACCAGTGTTGGTAGGTTTTGGTGATCTAATGCACTTGTTTTGTCGCGTGTTGTGTTGAGAATCAGTTGTTTTAGAAAGATTTTTGATTTTATGGATGAGGCTGACTGATTCCACAATATGAATGGATACAACTGTCAATATGCTGTGTTCTCTGAATCAGTCTCACACGAATCTCTTGGTTTGACTTTGCACATGTATCTCAGAGCCTTTTTTCCAGGACGAAAACGTTGTGAAGTATTTATTGGCTGCAAACTGCCCAAAATGCAATGCTATACCTCAAATGAGACTCAACTAGAGCAAGGTTTGCATCAGTCCTTGCTGCAGAGTATCCCAACTCATTAAATATTACCCGTATGTCGTAACAACCAGATGACAGCTTGTTGTACAGAGGGTTTTGATGTGATATTCAAATTTCATTTTGTTATCAATATATAACCAGAGAAACCTAGTTGATGGTTTGTTGCATAAATGAGGTCATTATCGGTAGATATGTCGGGAAGATTGCAACGAAGTGTGATAATATTGGTTTGCTTTGAGTTCATTACTGAAGAATGAGTAGCACCAATTTTTTATTCTATCTCTCGCTATATTTTTCTTGCTATTGTTGAGCTGTTTTGGCACGCCATAAAAAGGGTGTATTAGGTAGGATTTGACCTTGGCCTCGGAAAAATCACAAAATACTGCCGCAGCGCACTCTCCGACGTTGATTTCCCTATATACCTACGACATAACGACATAAATGCAAACAGTACATCGTTGGTGCAATTTGAATACATATTGATCGAAACTAATGGTATTATTCGTTGGACAAAAGTTCAGAATGCGATTTTTCACAACTTCTTCTATAATTTTAGCTAAACTAGGTATGAGAGATACAGGCCGATGATTAGATGGATCACTAATAGACTGGGAGATGGTGACAGATTTCAGTTGACGATTTTCTCGTTTATGCCTCTGAGACCAGTGAAAGGTATGAAAATTCGATTTGCATCAAAAAATATATGTGTTTTGAGACGATGTTATCGCCGCTGCCATGTACACCGAAGGCATGTTAAGATATATAGTTTATCCAATATCAGTTGGATATGACTTCATTTAGCTCAATATATAGGGTTAGTTCAAAATAGCACATGGAGCAATATCCAATGAAGGATGAAAACTGAAAATTAAATTAATATTATTCCCTATATAAAGAAAACATTAGACCAGATTGAGTATATTTAACGTGTAACCGTTCGAAGCGTGGAAAGCAATCAGTAATGCGGTGACCGCCTGTTACATAAATTACCGTAAATCACCTCTTAATATTTTTATTGCTGTCCGGCAGCCTGGTGATATTTGTGAAAAGAAGAACAGTAGCGTACTTAATGAACGATCAAACAGAACTCAATATTTTATCTCTACTTTGTTTTGCCGTTAGACTAGGTATGAATGTAATTAATTATTGACAAACCAAATAGTGTTTGTTTGTTATCATAGAGTTATCCGAAAACAGGTATAAAACTGTTCCCAAATTAATTAACATTTTGGGAATATAAAAGAAGGATACTGTAATAGAATAACTCAGTATACTCCTGCTTGAAGAATCCATTGTATTGCAATACAAGTGTCGCAGTTTTTTTAACTAAAAGTGTGAAAATCAGCATTAAAATTTTAGTATAAACGTTTGTGTATTTAGTGTTGTAACATGGCATTATGGCGACCATTCAAAGAACGTGAGGAACAAGACTCACAACCGGATGAACAATGGGAATTTAAGAACAAAGATCTTCATGTTCAGACCCAAAGACTTGTTCTAAATATACAGGGTGTCCGGTAAACCTTGTACAATATTGAAACTGGTGATAAACCAGGTCATGACTGTTCAGAATATCGAAATTTCACCTCATTTAAAATCTCACCGTTTTCGAGATATTGAGCATTTTTTTAATTTCTGGAAAATCACCACCTCACCTTGGATTTTTGAGTGCCCTATCTAAAAATTGAGACCAATTCTAATATCTCTGCTGCTGAAGATTTCTGATGAGTGGTCCTTTCAGACGTACAAAACAGTTTTTCAGAAAACGATGCAATTTTTCAAGAAATGAGGTTGAAATGCCAGATTTGAGTTTCACCAATTTTTTTAACAACAGTTTGACATTATTGTTTGTAAAAAACAGAATCAAGTGGAAGTGGATACTCATTACAAAAGAATGCCCACTTTGTCCAGACTCTACCATGGTATAAAACAAACGATAATTGTTTTTGGAAGGAGTAGAATTTCGATTATATTAGAGTGTGATGTTATTCTGAGCTAAAAACAACTCCGTTAGACTTTGTCAGTAATGTCTTTTATTTTTACCCTATCAAGATGAAATGATTAAATAATTATGAGTAATAACATGACAGAGAAATAAATACCACTGAATGAAACAAGCGGAATAATTTCAAAAAACTACGACAGAAGTAACAAGTTGTTCAAACAAAATGTGACAACCACCAACTAGATTTTTTCAATTCTATTTACAGAAGATCCGTTCATGCACAATGCTGTGTTTTATTTTTTCACTTGGAAACTATTCCTTCTGCGGACACAACACAGAAGTTAAAAAAGTTTTTAATTTTTGACAAGTATTTACCTCCTAAAAAATTTTGCACTTATTTGATTACACCCTGTATATCTGTCGGTCTCTGAAATTTCGTTGGAATCTGGATGTTAGAGAATTGCGACATTCATCACAAGAATTCGTATTAATCGGTGCCATGTCGGATAATCGACATTTCATTTCGATAATTTTATTAGGCATAATTACAAGAAAAGTTAATTTTATTGACTCATTGACATACTATTCTATGCTACCAAGCAGGCTATTCTTCATTATTAATAATCATTTCCACATTTTAACTTGATAAAATCGAAATAAAATAATTTTTTGGCGGCGTAAGTATAAAAGTTGAAGGAAGCCTAGAATAAAACCTTATTTAATGGAAATCACTTCCTCCAAAAATAATTATAGTTTGTTTTATACCATGGTAAAATCTGGACAAAATGAGCATTCTTTTGAAATGAATGTCCACTTCCAATGGTTATGTTTCTTTCAGACAATAATGTCAAACTTTTTTTTAAAAAATTGATGAAAATCAAATCTGTCATTTTACCCTCATTTCCTGAATTTTTTTTCCATTTTCTGAAAAACTGTTCTTTCTGTACGTCTAAAAGCATCACTCATCAGTAATCTTCAGCAGCGAAGATATTTGAAATCGTCTCAATTTGTATACATGGCACTCAAAAATACAAGGTTAGGTAGCGATTTTCCAGAAATTCTTAACATGCCCATTATCTCGAAAACAGTGATATTTTTACTGAGGTGAACTTCCGATATTCTGAACAGTCATGACCTGGTCTATCACCAGTTTCAATATTGTACAAGGTTTACCGGACACCCAGTATATAAAAATCTTAAAAAGGAAATGAACGACAAATGTGACAATGAAATATTCGGAAGGATATCTCATCTCACCAGTTTGGGGCTTTCAACTATTTACAGAGTGGTTAAACAAGGGGATGTTGTAGATCATTATCGTAAAAGAAAACGAGAAGATCCGAAATTAAACAAAGTTGATAAGGCCACAAAAGATTGTCTTTGAAGGCAAGTTTATGATTTCTATTAACGAAACGAAGTACCTACCTTGGAATCAATCAATAACAAATTATCTGATTATCCTGAGTATACATATAAGTCGCACGAATCAAACACTTCGCCAAATTCTTTTAGACTGTGGTTTCAAACACAAAAAACTAAATCAGCAAATCATCCCGGCTCGTTCTGCAAAGGCAAGATTACTTGCGACAAATAAAAGAACATCGGGAATTGAAGAGACATATAGTATATCTTGACGAGACTTGGTTCGATAGTCATGATGTGATTCGGTATGGATGGGTAGATAACTACCAAAACTGTTATCTCCAAACACCATGTTCCAGAGGAAAACGTATAATTATTGTACACGCGGGTAGTGAAGATGGTTTTGTACCGAACACGTTGCTGTTGTCAGCAAAACAAATAATAAAATGTTCAGCAGATTATCATGAGGATATGACTGCAACTTTGTTCTCAAAAAACTACAAAAAAGGAGACATTTTGGAATTTATGGCTTATAAAAAATTGAATATTTCCCAAAAAGCCACGAAGGAGGAATTACTACGTATAATTAAAAATGAAAATTTTGAAAAATAATATATTATTGATGAACTTTGTAAACATTCTGGTCATACGCTTCTGAGGTTACCTCTGTATTATTGTGTTTTCATCCTTATTGAATTGGTTTGGGCATTTATAAAAAACAAATTGAGAAAATCAAATCCCTCCAAATCTAAGAGAAGTAGTAGAAAACGTTAGGAGAATCTTAGGAGAGGAATATAAAGATCTTTGGACAGAATGCATTTTACATGTGATTTCAAAAGAACGTGAATATTTCCTTTTGCCATCCATTCAACCAGTAATCATAAACATGGGTGATTCGTCTGATTCGGAGGATTATGATGATTGCGTCTTGCCACGATTTTGATGTGTATGTAAGCAAATAAATTATTAATGTTTCCTGATGTTTTCTTTTTCTATTTTTTTGAACGACTTGTTTTTGGTGTGTCAGATAACTTGTCAATAAGTTACGAGCAACGTCCCGTACCCATACACGCGCAATCCTTCAATTATATTCATTATAAGAACAAGACACATTATATTCGCAAATTTCCATACAGCAAGCAATACGCAGAGTTATACCCAAGTAAGAGAAAATATCTCCGCCTATGGTCGGCAAGTACGATCAAAGCTAAGTCATTGACGTGTTAATACGGTTTTACAGCTCATTCAACTGAGATAGAAGCGAAAACATTTTAGGCATAAGGGTTGCACGTGGCCAATTGGTGCCGATGATGGCGTAAACTTTTGATATATTTTTTTTTTATTTTAGATGATTTTTTCGTTGCTGATGCCAATTGAAATAATGGAAGTTTCCATCATGAATGTTCCATTTAAAAGTGTCATGAGGTTTGCGGATACCGAGGTGAGGTTAAGTGCCGGAATTGATTTTTTTATATGAAGGCTACGCGACGACCGCTCGAATTTTCCATCATTTTGGTCGGAATTTTCATATCTTTCACTGGTCTCAAAGGCATAAACAAGAAAATCGTCACCTGAAATCTGTCACCATCTCCCAGTATATAACATTACCCTCTTCATGAATAGGGATAACCACTGAGGTTTTCAGGAATGAAGGTAAGGTATCAGTTCTAACGGAAAGGTCAATAAGTTTAACTAATGCCAATAGAGCTGCGTCAGGAATATTTTGAATTACTTTTATTAATATTTCATCCATAATAGAGCAGTTTTTGTTTTCCGTTTCTTCCGTGATTTCTTTAATTTCAGCAATGTTCGTGTCGTTTAGATATTATGCGTTTGACGAATGGGTATATCCCAAGTAACCTAATGGGGGTTGAACTTAGATACTTTCCGTGAGTTCGCGTGCAATACTGCGATGGTATGAATTCAGTGCGTTAGGGCCAATTGTGATATGTTTTACCTCTTATTTCGTTTATTACTTTCCAACACTCCTTACTCCCATTATTGGCTCCTTCGAGTCAGTCTCTATGATAACTTTCTTTATAGCTAGCCTAATTATTCTTCAATATATGCTACTGTATTTATGATGAAGCCTGAGGAAGAATAGCTCATTTGTATGTTTTCGAATGCTATGCAAGCATCGCATGTTATCAGCAGATTTATTGATTCCTGTTATCTCTTTCATTTAATTTGATTCTTTGGACCAGAAATGCATTCATAAAATTACTTTTGAGCTTGTGGTAAAATTAGTAGAATGCTTCATCAATTTCTGGGTTGCTTTCTCAGTTCGTTGATACATATAGTTGTTGAAATTTTTTTGAATTCTTGCTACTATATAACCATCAATATTTCTGCTAGTTTTCATTAGCATGAATGAGATCGAGACCCACCTTACTTTATGGATTATGGCTTCGTGGTCAGATAGACCAGATGTAACTAAAGAAATAGTCAATTGTTGTGGCATTATTTTTCTATATTCCGGTAGGAGTAAGTACATGCATCTATAAGTTGAAATATCCAAATCAATTATTAGCATTTGTCTATGTCTATGGGGATCATCAAAATTTATGTTGAAGTCACCTGTCACTATAAAATGACGTACAGCAGGTAGTTCAGAAAGCAGGTTTTTCAGTTTGTGGAGGAAACTCATTATATCCATATATATCTATATAAACAGACCAAGAAAAAATGTATTGAATTGCAGTATGATGTTGAGAATTCGGAGATTATTTCTTCTAACATTATATGGTATTTATCCATATTTTTGAAATGGAAACGACCTGATATTGACTGTTTTATGAGAGTAAGAGTACCGTCATGAACTGCTTGATATCTGCAAAACTTAGGAACTAGTACAAAACCAGACAAGAAGATATTTTCATTTGTATTCAACCAATGCTCCGTCAGCATGATTATGTTATGATAGTTACCGTTGGCACATGAGATGAGCAACTCTTCAGTTTTATATCTCTCGATCTGAATATTCTATAACATAAAGTTTATGTTGTATGTGGTGAAACTGCAGGCGATTATCGATGTTTTCATTATAGGGTTTTTGATATGATCTCGTCGTCTAACTGATATTTGAAGGCCCAATTCACTACACACAGACAGTTCCAAGACTTGTCTTGCAAATAATTGAAACTGCATTTGTGTGGGTAAATTTATCCGTTGACGAGCAGGTCTAGGAGTTAATACTGAACTTCAAGCCATTCCGCCTCCGAAATATATTGTAAAATTCAAGTTTATCGAAATTTGCCAGTTACATCCTTCGTTATGGAAAGTTGAAGATGAATGTAACGCCAATAGAGATTTATGGCTGAAAGGATATTAGGACTTATTGGCGTATTATAAAAGAACTCAGGAAACTGTTAGAAGCAAAATGAATAATCTCAGAAGTGCTTTTCGCAAAGAATTAGAGGAGGTGAAAAAATCTGAATGAACTAGATCGCATGCCAAAGTACATTCGATAACCCCTCCGAGACTAGTCCGTTACATCCAACATTGACGTAAATGAACTCATAATCCGCGTTGAGAATTGCTATGAGTAAGTACCTACTATACTGCAATATTATTTATAGTTATAAAAATTTGATCCATTCTTCTTCGATTCCAAGATTATTATAAGAAAAATGAGCCTGATACCAGAAGTACAAACAAATGCCAAGCATGTAGATTTGAAGATTTCCAATTTATCCGTGATAAATCCTTAACTGATCGCGTTCGTTAAGTTGGAGTTATCCGTTTCATTTAGTTGATATTATTCAGGTAACTTTTCTTTGTTCGATTTACTCATATTGTGTACTGTATTCTCCTTCGAGGTCCATATTTATTTCACTTCTTGACTTTTCCATGTCAACATTTACTAAAAACTACCCTCTTTCAAATTTGCTTATAAAATTTGAACTTCATGTACAAGTTCTAGTTTGAATAAACGATATTGTGCGAAATCAAATTTGACGGCACTCCGAATGGCCCAAAACAATTCCTGGCTGTACGTCCACGTGGACTCTCGAATTTGTGCGCTTCTGTAGTATACTCATATTGTACACCTACTGTATATACAAATGTAAGAAGCTTGTCTACGAGTGGTTGTCAAGTCAACGAATAACAATTAGATTTTGTTATTAAACAACACAATTTCAGAGAAGCTTCACTTCCTTGCAACATGGAAAGAGTTGAAATTGATTCAGATCCTACTCTGCTTCCAAGTTATATAATGGAAGTGCTAATACTGAAGTAGTCAGTGGTTTGTTACCAACAAGGGTTCAACCGAAACGGAATATCAAACCAATTGATCGACTGACTTATACTTGAGCATTTTTTTATTTAAAGGGGAAAATATTGTAGTATACTCATATAGTACACCTACTGCATATACAAATGTAAGAAGCTTGTCTACGAGTGGTTGTCAAGACAACGAATAACAATTAGATTTTGCTAAAGTAACGTTTTGTAGTTTTCTTTCCTAGATATATTTGCTAGTAGGGAAAAGGTATAGTTTCCAAAGTAAAAACACAACAGCTTCATATTGGATAGCTTCTACCAACAGGGTCTTATGATTTGCTGAAAAGTCATAGAAATTTTTTTATATCTTCACGATGACCAACAGGAATATCGGAAGGATATAACTATCGTCACATCAATGTTTAGTTCAGAGTGTTCAGATGTTCTTTGAGTTCTGTGGTTCAGACAGTGATCGCGATTTAAAGTGTTGAATGAGATTGGTGCATTTGAAATTGTATAGGAAGGTCGATGTTAACATTTTATTTATCAATCATAAAATCTTTTACTGTTCAGAAAGCATGTCTTTCCATGATGACAAATTTATTTCAGATTCTTCAAACTACAATCATATCTTGAATAAATGACAAATCGTAGTGACTTATTTGTGTCGTTCATATCTAGAATGCATACTTCAGTTCATCGGATTCTTCATAGTCACCTGTTCTTTCCCTTGATATAATTTTTTGTTTTTGAAGAAACCAATGGACTGATTGAATGAATGCAAAAAAAAATCGAATTTCGATTCCTTTCAAAAGTAAACAAGGATGGTTACTTCATGGACAGACTGTATATGCAATTCAATAAGAATAGCATTAGATGTCATGTGTGTAAACGAAAATCCTTGTCTCCATGTTCCCATAAATCATCGTATCGTCGGAAAGACATAACTGAACAGATCGTTTTTCATTTTTGCGCAATATGGGAAGCAGGCTTATCAATCTTTCATAAAATCCTGCGGGAATATTCAATCAGTCACCATCACTACCAAAATGCTATTTCCGTGCAAAATAGCATTTTCCATGATAAATAACAATACATCCAGCTCACTCACCATGATATGAAAGCGATCGGTGGAAATCCAGCCTCTAAGCCAATCATCCGTTTATGAACAGAAAAAGGTATAAAGGATTTATAATATATCCTCACTAACTGATGGATTACTTACTTTATGCAATATATCATTTGCTCGTTCCCAGCATATCGTGTTGCAAATTTTTCCACTGTGACAGCTTATCAAAGAATCTGAGATTGAGTTACTTATATGTTTTTCGCCGTTCTTCTCGTCGTTTCACATATTTTCTACTACGCAGAATATTTTTGAGAGAGCGCTTGATTCGTTTTCCATAAAAATAAAGCCTTGAAGTTTTCTTGTATCTCATAATTTTCCAGTTGCAAAAATTACTCATATCTCAAAGAAAGCGCTCACTCATGGCTCCACGGGACTGACTGCTATATTTATTTTACAGTGCTCCTTGAAAATGACCCCTTTTTTATGAGTTGAACATGGTGACAGCCGACGGAAAGTACACAGAGAAAATTGTTTTAAATTTGCAATAGTATTTCAATGCTTAGAGAAAAACATTAGTTCAGATTTAGAGTAATCTTACTTCTATAGTTGAATTTACAAACTACAAGAGGTGTCTTTACGGAATTGAAATTATACGTCATTTAGCGAGTAAATTTTCCTTTCATATACTGAGAATAGTTGTGCAAATATCCTTCTACTAGGTCTCCATTATGTTCCTCTTCATTCTTGTTTGTGCCATTGCAGTAGATTTGGGGAAAATCATGTAATAGGCGTATTTTGTGCATTGCATCATCAACAGAATATAAGTGAACTTTATTAAAATCATTATTGGGAAGGATATTTCGGCCCAGTATAGCGCTGGGGTACGTTCCAAAGGTCTGGAAGTCAGCGAGGGTAGTCTTCATCCCCAAGGCGGGGAAATGAGACCGAGGAAATGAGACTACAGAATAGCAAAGTCCTTCAGACTCATCATTCTAACACCGTTCTCGCTTGAAACGCTGGAAAAGGTGGTGGATAGATTTCTGATGGTGATCCCATTCCACAGAAATCAACATGCGTACAGAAGAGGAAGTTCGACTGAATCAGCCCTCCACACTGTAGTGCGAAGTATCCACATGACATGAAGGTTCGAACATTAGTAGTGTTTTACGATGTGGAGGACGCATTTGACAAGGCAAAGACAGTGAATATAGAGGAATCACTAATGGCTAGAGAAACGCCTTTATCGATGGTCAGCTGGGTTGTATTGTCACATACTAGGAGAAAGGTCGAGGTATCCCGGGGAAACATCAGACTGGAATCTGCCTGGAAGCTGCCTTCCTCCCCATCTTTAATGCTGTCATGTATGAACTCCTGGGTAAACTCACAGATGGATTGAGTCCCAGGTATATGCGGACAATGGAGTTGTTCTAATCAGCGGACGATTCATCGGAATCGCCTGCTACCGTATGCAGGTAGCTTGCAGAATAATTGAAAGATGGTGCGGTGAAGCAATGCTCTCAGTGAATCCAACGGAAACAGAGATGATCCGGTTCACCAAACAAAGGGAAAATTACGCATTTAGGCCACCTATCATGTTTGTTACGTATTCCTCCACTCACCCGGTGTGGAGATACAATCGTGGGATATTGTAAGTAATGAGGCCTTCAAATACTGGCAACTGAGAAGAATCGTAGGAGTCAACTGGGGTACCAACCCACAGATTATGCGCTGGCTGTACACGGCAGTCGTCAGACCAAAAATCCATTATGGGTCAGTCGTGTGGTGGCTAGGCGCACAGAGCAGCACAATAGGCCAAAAACTATGCAAGGTCCAAAGGTTGGCGCAATGAGAACGAATCCAACAGCAGTGTTGGAGGTACTGCTGAGGCTAATACCGCTTCCAGTCTGTATCAAGAAGTGAGGCAATGGCAGCCCATTTGAGGATGCGGGACTCGAGAGTCTGGGTAAACGAAAGAGCGATGATAGGTCATGAGGAAATTGCGAAGTGGGTGGAGCAGGAGATCCCGATCTCTGCCCTCAAAGTGAAAAGTGCAAAAGATAGACTGCGATGGAATAGAGAGTTTATTCTTACTATTCCGAGCAGAAAACACCGTAATATGTTATACAACAGTGTTTTAAGCTGAAGTGTTCTCCACCCTAACCGTAGCTACGAGGCACGTGGTGAAAGAAGGGCCCGACCAGAGAATTTATATCTGTTCGGATAGTCAGGCACCGCTCAGAGCCATCTGCCATCTTAAACCAAGCATAGCACTTGTAGCGGAGATGCTCTCGAAAAACCAGCTGAAACGAAGGAAGTTCAGCTGGTATGGGTCCCGGGTCAGAAAGGGGTGCGTAGCAACGAGGAGGTAGACGGATCCGCAACGCCGTTCTGTGAGCCGGAGGCTGTACTAGGCATCGCTAGAAGCCAAATCTCTTCCGCCCTCGAAGAGTGGGCGGAAGAAGAGCTGAAAAAACTTTGAAAGGGTAATACCGGCTACAGGTAGTCGAAAGACTTTGTGGCCGGCTCCAGTAAGTCAACGACGGTATCGCTTTTAGGCAGAAATTACAATTTAAAGTTCCATCACATAATAATGTCTCCATTTATAAATACACTGAAAAAGTGCACAGAGTGATTCAGAGTGAATTTTCAAGGTAATATGATAAGTGACATGCAAATTTCCACTCGAAGGTGAGTTCCCGCTAAAACGGGCGATAATTAACTTGCCGCTGGTGAGAGCGGAAAAAGTTATTAAGGAAGAATTGGTGTTCTTCTAGAATTTCTGTGAGCTGTGTGCCTCAGGGAACATTTCCAGAGGCAGTCAGTTCTGGCAAAGCTATGGAACTTCCATAGCTTTGCCTTTCGTTAGAAAAATGATCTATGGAAAAGACATACTCGGCTTGTCTCCAAATTTACCACAATAGTAAATGAAGACTGAGCTCGACGGGTCAGTCTCGATGGGACCTCCAACGTCGGAACGAATGATGATATTTCAGAATAGTATCGTCCATGAAAATATCACCAATATCACCAATAGTGACTGTTATGTCGATTCACATCTCCATTATTGTAGAATCGCGATTCATCGCTCCACAAAGTTAGGATTTTCATGTAATATTACCTGAATACAAGCAATGAATTCAAGTCGTCGTTCAAAGTCCGTGGGTTTCAAACCTTTTTGAATGGGTGGTATTTATTTTCTTTCAGAATTCTCTGTACATTAGATTTACTCACACCGACTTCTTCTGCAAGAGTACGGATAGAAACATGTGGATGAATAATGATATAAGCCAACACATTGATATCTAAATCTTCAGTTCTAACAGATCTCGTATGATGTCTATGCTTTATAGTAGAAGGAAATGACCCAGTTCGCAATTTTTCTTCAACTCTAGAAAAAGTCATTCGTGACGGAATGGGTCTGTCTGGAAAACGTTCTTGGTATAGACGTTGTGCTTGACGGCAGTTTTTCTGAAATTCCCCAAAAATTAATAACGTATCAATGCAATCACTTGGATTAAACGCCAAAGGTATACTGGAGTTTTCGCACAAAGAACACAGTTACTGTTTTGCAAAGAATCACTGCATCGAACTGGACAGTGGATACAATTCAACATTTGTTACTATGGCATCAACAAGCATAAGCTACTTGATGAAATTGTGCAATATAAAGTAATTCACCCTCAAGTTAGTCACATTCTCAAGAATTTCAATATTATATTCAACTGATATCGTATCGTAAAGGTGAGAATAATGCTTTGTATTCAGTAGTATAGTTCAATTTAATAAAAGATATAGACTGGATTCGTGTACAAGTAAATAAGTTTTTTTGAAACGTTATATATATCATTAAGGAAAAGTGCAATAACTCAACAACGCCGTAACCGAATTTCAAAAACCAAACATGAAATGATATCAGAATTTAACGTAGCATCTGAATATGTAATGATTAACAGGGCGTTCTATTTTAAAATATGGAATTTTGTTCTGTAGCACCCTGTATATTTAAAGATTATATGAAAATATAGCTCTCATGAACTCATAAAACTTTTGTGAAAAACATTTTTGTATATCTCCTCCAACAAACCAGATATTGCCTGTCACATAAAATTTAGGATACCCGGTATAGATACTCCTGACATAATAACAATGGCCACCGTGAGATCGTTCTTTCTAAAGAAAAGACAGGATTGTGTTCTGTTCGCATTGAATTCCTCCAAGTTGTTCGATACATATTCTAGAATGATTGCAATATTTTGTCCATATTCAAATCATTCACGTTCCTTTTTTGTTCTTTTCTGGTTTCATAAACTGATTTCAGAGCTTTGGAAGAGGAAGAGGAAGTGGTTTGAAGAGTACTATCCTCCGCAAAGCTGTGCACTGGGCATGATGTAGCTCTCAACAAGTCATCGATGTGAAGAATGGATCTATGTGGAATAACAGGATTTATGATATCTTTCGAAAAATGTTTCATAAGACCTTATTTTCAATTGCTGCAAAGTATAAATTTACACCATTCGATAATCGAAATAAAGTCAAAGAAATAGTCCTGCCCAAATCCTATTATGTCCTACAGGAGTTTTGCTATGATGCTCAATTTCTTGTATCGTGATATTACTGTGCTGAAATTATTGTATTTGTCAACTTGTTTTATGTACTAGAATACTATTTGTCAAATTTTAATGTATTCTTGTTTTAGGTTCTAGATCGCTTCGTTAATACGAATATTTTTTCTTGGACAATAAAGTATATTGATTGATTGACCATTTACTACCAAAGTGAACATCATTATATTACTTTCGATCTATAAATATTCAATTTCGAATAATCTTGGAAGTATATTGTCTATTCTGAATTTCTTGAAACCAATACCTACCTTACTGTGGTATTGAATTCATAATATCAATACCGCAGGCAATTCCATTTCCTGTATACACAATTGTTGTGCCCTCATGTACATTCAGTTGTTGCTCTTAACAAATATTTTCATGAAAACGACGTTTTTTCCTGGATTCGTGTTTCAAAAAGTATTATCGTTTTGATCAATTATATTCGACATTGCGGAACCTAATAAAGTGGTTTCTATTGTGAGAAAGTCGAATATACCTTATATTGTAGAACTATATTTTAATGAAACAGATCGAAGCAGAAAGAAAGTGAAGTAGGCCGGCGTTCCACTAATAAAAATTGAGCCATTGAAAACGTTTTCAAAGAAATTCATACTCCATCCCAGACTTTTCTTTCATTTCATCTCAAGTATTATCTTTTTGTTAATATTTCAAGACAGTTCAGACAGTTATTTTTGTCGTGCCTTATCACTAAATATAATACAAATGAACATACAGCATTGCTTTCCTTCAAACGATTATCACATACGCCAAAGTATACTAGGTGCACCCCTAATGATCAGGACCATTATTCAAAGATCATATACCTATTCTTCGCGCCTAAACTGTATAATCAAATTCCTGAAACCATGAAATCAATCATGAATTTCAATCGATTTGAAAAATATTTAAAAAAAGATATCCTCCAAAGTCAACAAAATGAACTTCTACGTCTATTTGAATGAAAAAATCATAAGTGTCTTTGCTATATTGACTACTTACAGTTATGAAATGCATATATATGGTTCCACTTTACTTACTTTTATGAGTCATGTTACTTTCTATAATTGTCATATCGTTTATTTTCAATTCTAACGTAATATATAGACATGATTACTGTGTACTTATCCTTGCCAAACAACTTTTTTCCCTCTGTGTGAGTATTGTGTCTTGAAATTGATGTAAGTTACATACTTCTGATAGTCAGAAGTTCTATGCTACAGAAAGGATATAAAAACAGGCGTTTCTGATAAAAAATCACCATAACTATCCTAATATTTGAAAAATATAATTTGCAAAACCGCTATTATTGATATCAGCCCCTCCCATGGATCTATTGTTTAAAATAGGTAATTGCGTGAAGCTCAAATACGTTCCCAGGTAGCACATCATATCAGCTGAATCTTTGTTTCATATTGTGCCAATACAGGGTGTCCCATATAAAACTCCGCCGGCAAATATCTGGGAAATGAAAGATAATAGGTATACATATTTTGTGAAAGCAGATGATATTGATTTCAAAGGATCCTCTTATTTAGGTAGATATCCACCACTGGGCGTCATCCGTAAGGGCGTCATGACACCGATGCCAATTTTTTCAAATGGCATCCCAGACTTTTTAATGCTTTTTTGAATTCTGCATGGAATTCTGAATTCAGGCATATAGCACACTAGTGGTTTCCCTTGAATACTGATGAAGTACAGTAACTTTATTGCATATTATAAAGAGGGCCATGAATGAGTCAAAAAACACTTACACGAGTTTGATAAAATTGATCTATCAGGGATAACTGCGTTGCCTATTCAGTTTCATCTTAAAATAAATGTTTCAAATTACCAAAATATATTTCAATTTGACCAAAATTCGACAACATGATGATAATAACTAAAAATTAAAAGTGATAGCATGAATTATTTCAGTAAGTGTTCGAACTGCCTCCCTTCACGTAGAATACACATATTGTATATTTTTATTATTTCTCGATACGTCACAGCTAAAAGCGTCTCTCGCGATATGGAAGCACAAACATTTGTGATAATATTTTATAAATCATCTACATTTTGTGGACATCACATATAAACTGAGTCTTTTATATATCCCCACAAAAATAATCCAGTGGAGTCATATCTGAACTTCGAGCTGGCCATTGTGTTGGACCCTTATTTCCAATACATTTCTCATTGAAAGTATCATCCAAATATTGGGTAATTATTCTATTATTATGCGGAGGTGCCCCATCTTGTTGCCACCACATATTCAGTCGAGTTTGTATCGGTAAATTCTCCAAGAGATTCGACAATACATGTTGGAGGAAAAGCAAATACCTTCCTCCATCAAGAATTCCTTCGAAAAAATGAGGTCCTATCAAATAACCATCAATGATTCCACACCAAACATTAACCCCCCACACAGTCTGATATCTCGGTTTTTAATCGGGTTCACGTCACACCAATAGTGACAATTATGTTTGTTTACTATACCGTTCTTATAGAAACGGCTTTCATCACTCCATAATATTTTGTTCAGAAACTGATCATCATCATGAATACGGGTGGATATCGTGCAATGAAGTTCAATCTCCTATCAGCATCTCCTAAATATGGGAATAGATTATTGCTATGAACCATAAAACATAAAGATTATTACCTGGCTGTAGTCCTTGAACCAGATGTATTTTGTAGGGATGGAATTTGTTTTCTGAGAAAATACGTTGTATTGAAGATTTCGAAATAACACATTCCATTGCTACCTGTCTGGTAGAACTATATGTGGTTCCAATACAATTTGACCTAGCACTGCAACAGTGTGATCCTCATCTGTAGCCGTTCTTTGTTTTTTTCGATTCCGTTCATTAAAACATCCATTTTATGCCAAAGATTTGGCTAAGCTAGTGAATGTTTTGTCTGACGGTAATATTCTATCAGGATACCGATTGGCGTATATGCTCACTGCTTCATCTGCATTCCTTCTTGCTTCGCCATAAATACATATATCTAACTTTTCGGCAATCGAAAATTGAACCATTTTTCAATTTAGAAAAAACAACACAGAACTGAATACACGTAAAATCTGACAGGTTTTCTGACAGATCGATGAAGACTCATTTATTTTGGCGCTTTCATGGCCATATTTATATCAGTATTCAAGGGAAACCATGAGCGTGCTATATGCCTGAATTCAGAATTTTATGCAGAATTCAAAAGAACATTAAAAAGTCTGGGATGCCATTTGAAAAAATTGGCGTCGGTGTCGCGACGCCCTTACGGATGACGCCCAGTGATGGATATCTACCTAAATAAGAGGATCCTTTGACATCAATATCATCTGCTTTTGCAAAATATGGATATCATCTTTCATTTCCCAGATATTTGCCCGCGGAGTTTTATATGGGACACCCCGTATAGATATATCATAAATGATATTGGTCCATTATGGGTGAATATAATAATAATAATAATAATAATAATAATAATAATAATAATAATAATAATAATAATAATAATAATAATAATAATAATAATAATAATAATAATAATAATAATAATAATAATAATAATAATAATAATAATAATAATAATAATAATAATAATAATAATAATAATCGAAGTTATGCCACGTGTCGGTCTGGCTGTGGAGAATGCTCGCATCATACCACCGATGGAGGACATCAGAACTCGCAGGGCACTTCACCATGTGAAGCCCCTGAAGCCACAAGAACTGGCACGAGTGGATGCGGAGATCGGCGATGTTCTTCCAGAAGAGGCTGACATCTGGCAGATCAATTCTGTCGTGTATGACGCCGCTCATGCTCTAACCCAAACGCAGAGGAGGGACACCACCGCTGTAGTTGGGAGGCATGAACGACGCGTACACAAGATGGAAGCTAAGATCAAGTCGGCGAGACAACACGCGTCTCGTATCCAGTGTGTGGTGGACTACGTTGCGGCCAATAGGCCTTTCACACCTGCAGTGCGGCGAATTGCCGCAAAATTAAGACGAGCTCACCACACATTGAATCAAGGGGTGCTGTTTACCATCAAACAGCACTGTCTTGATAGGATACGAATGCTAGTGGCTGCAAAGAAGTCACTAGTGAGGCGAGCGAGAGGAGTCGCGGAAAACTTGAAGTTCCGCGATAAACCTTCTCGTTTATTTCAAGAGCCTCCACGTGTTGTTGATAACCCGCCGACTGTTGATCGGGTGGAAACCTTCTGGAAGAACATCTATGAGTATCCGCAACCAATCAATGTAGATACTCCAGCCCTAGCGCAGTTCAGAGCATTCTGCAGGAGGCTTCGGCAGCCTGAGCTCAATGATCTGCGCAATCCGATAACCCCGGAAGAAGTTCAAAGAGCCCTCAAAGGCTCAAAGAACTTTGCTGCTCCAGGACCCGATGGGTTGAATAACTATTGGTGGAAAAAGTTTCCAGCAACCCACCGCCATCTGGCTAGAGTTTTCAACTCATGGCTAGATGGGGAGCAGCAGATTCCGGAGTGGTTTGTCGAGGGGCGAACCGTGCTCATCCCCAAAAACGGAGATTTGTCTGATCCAAAGAATTACAGACCGATAACGTGCTTGAATGCGTGTTATAAGGTGTTTACGCGCATCTTATACACACGCATTCTCTCCGCAGTTGATCCGGTGTATGAACGGATATATGAGCAAAGAGGGTCAAAGAGAGGGGTTGCCGGCTGCAAGGAGAACCTGCTCATCGATAGATGTATCACGCAGGACTCCGTGCAGTACAAGCGTAACCTTTCGATGGCCTGGATCGATTACCGCAAGGCATTTGATTCAACATCGCATGAATTAATCATGCATTTGCTCAGATGCCTTGAGGTACCCGATCAAATAGTGGGATGCATTGGACAACTGATGCCGCTCTGGAGGACTCGCTTCGCTATAAAATCTGGTGGAGACATAGTCCAAACAGAGCAGGTCATCATTAGAAGAGGCGTGTTTCAGGGAGACTCCCTCAGCCCTCTTCTCTTCTGCATCTCACTATTGCCATTGTCCGTTGCACTCAGGAATACCCGTGGGTACAGCTGCGGCACCCCCAGCAACCGGAGGCATACAGTCACCCACCTGTTTTACATGGATGACCTAAAATTATATGCCTCTGGAGAAAGGGACCTACATCAGTCCCTTAGGGTGGTGGAAGGATATACGCATGCTATCGGAATGGAATTTGGGATCGACAAATGTGCCACGGTTCATCTCAAAAGAGGACGATGCGAGGAATACGGAGAGGATGTCCAGCTCGTAGACGGAAGCATCCTACATCATCTGGATGCCGGAGAGACTTATACTTACCTAGGGGTGGCGCAACGCCGCTCCCAAGAGGTAATCACAGTTAAGAACTCTCTCCGCGGCAAGTATCAGCATAAACTCTGACAGATCTGGTCATCAGAACTGTCGGGGAAGAACAAAGTTGCTGCAACTAATATGCTTGCCGTTCCGATCCTTCTCTACTCCTTCGGAGTGATGAAGTGGACTCAGGAAGAGCTGCGACAACTCGACGTAAAAACTCGCAAAATGATGCATCTCAATAGGAGCTTGCATCCTAAATCGTCTGTTCCACGGTTATACTTTCCCAGACAACGGGGAGGCCGTGGACTTTTGAGTTTGGAGTGTCTGCATAACAGAATGGTTCTGGATGGAGCCTGTAAAGTCATCAGGAGTTCAGATCCCCTTCTCTGCATGGTCCGCGACCATGAAAAAGCAGGGATTGGAACATTTCTCTTTAAGGCAGCAACCCGTGCAGCCGATGAACTTGGTCTCGTATTCGACACTGAACGGGCTAACCCAAACTCTGTCACCGAGTTGGGACCCGTTCAGCTAAAAGCTCACATTAAAGCTGCGGAGACAGAGGTCCTCCTACAGCTGCATATGGATAAGCCAATGCATGGTGTTTTCTTCAACAACATCGAAGACCTTGGCTTATCCAAAAGCTTGACCTTTGCCTTCCTCAGTTCGAGTGAGCTAAAGTCGGAGACCGAGGGATTCATAATGGCCTGCCAGGATGGTGTCTTCAACACCCTCGTCTACCGTAGTCGCGTGATGGGTATAGACGTCCCTGACACCCGATGCAGGGAATGTCGTGGGGCACCTGAGACCGTAATGCATTTGCTATCAGCATGTCCAGCTTATGCGGTCTCAGCCTATATCCACAGGCATAACGCGGCGCTACGAGTGTTGTACTACCATCTAAGACACTCGTACGGTATAGACGAGACACCGGTGTTGCCTTATGTTCCGGGGGATATTGAGTCCGTGGTGGAGAATGAGAGGTGCCGAATCTATTGGAACTACTCATTCCCCACCCTCAGGCAAATACAAGCCAATAAGCCTGATGTTGTCCTCCTCGACCGTCAAAGTAAAACGTTATTCGTCGTGGAGTTTTCCGCTCCAGGCGAGATGAATATCGTTCGGAAAGAGGAGGAAAAACGGACTAAATATCGAGATCTTCTCTTTGAACTCCGCAGGTTGTATCCGGACCATTCTGTCGAAATGGTGGTTCTGATTATAGGAGTCCTTGGTGGAATGATGGACACACTGCTCTCTAATTTGAAGTTGATACCGGCCTGCCGTAATATGGCACAAATCTTAGCCGCTCGAATGCAGAAGGCCGTCATCCTTGGTTCCCTTCGTCTGCTCAGAACACATGACTCTCGGACCCAATAATCACTCACCCTACGGACGTAGGGAGTGGTTATTGAGGTAAACGACACCAGCGCGTCCTCCGGATGGGTCGGAGCACCGGAGACAGGACCTGACTGGTACACTCTTAAAGGAAAAAATAATAATAAATAGGCAGGGGGGTCAACCAACACCTAAGGCCCTGGTGAGTAGCGACACCACCTACCCGAGCAAAGGATGCAAAATCGGACCGGCAGCTCATGCGCATCCGGGAGGGAAAAAGCATCTTTCCCTCCGGTGTCGGCCGTGGGTTTACTGGGTTAACCCCCCAGTAAACTCTACTACTCGGTTCCAAACGATCGAGGAAGAGGCCCCCACAACCGACCCCCTCGGATTAGGGGTCATAGGCAAGGTGGTGGGGCCAACGACGATTTGCCAAACGATGACGACCGCGATAACAACGGACGCTTTGAGTGGACGGACGAATTAAGGGACGGACTTCTGCATTGCTACGAGAGCAGTGAGCCCGCCCGGAGAGGATACATGGCGAGAATGCATGCTCTGTGGTGTGAGAGACACCCAGAGCATGCAGCGTTTTCCGCACAAAATCTCAGGGATTATGTATCCCATCTTCGGGCTCGAGGCTACGTTAGAGCTCCTCCTCAGCCAGTTATCGAAGTGGCAGATATGCCACGTGTCGGTTTGGCTGTGGAGGAGAATCGCATTGTTCCACTGATGGAGGATATCAGAACCCGCAGGGCGCTTCACAATATGAAGCCCCTGAAGCCGCAAGAACTGGCACGGGTGGATGCGGAAATTGGCGATGTTCTTCCAGAAGAGGCTGACATCTGGCAGATCAATTCTGTCGTGTACGACGCCGCTCATGCTCTATCCCAAACGGAGAGGAGGGACACCACCGCTCTGTTAGGGAGGCATGAACGACGTGTACACAAGATGGAAGCCAAGATCAAGTCGGCGAGACAACACGCGTCTCGTATCCAGTGTGTGGTGGACTTCGTGGCGGCCAATAGGCCTTTCACGCCCGCAGTGCGGCGAATTGCCGCAAAACTGAGACGAGCTCACCACACATTAAATCAAGGTGTGCTGTTCACCATCAAACAGCACTGCCTTGATAGGATACGAATGCTAGTGGCTGCAAAGAAGTCACTAGTGAGGCGGGCGAGAGGTATCGCGGAAAACATAAAGTTCCGCGATAAACCTTCTCGCTTATTCCAAGAGCCTCCACGTGTTGTCGATAACCCGCCGGCTGCAGATCGGGTGGAAACATTCTGGAAGAATATCTATGAGTATCCGCAACCACTCAATGTAGATACTCCAGCCCTAGCGCAGTTCGAAGCATTTTGCAGGAGGCTTCGGCAGCCTGAGCCCAATGATCTGCGCATTCCGATAACCACGGAAGAAGTACGAGGGGCCCTAAAAGGCTCTAAGAATTTCGCTGCTCCAGGCCCTGATGGGTTGAATAACTATTGGTGGAAAAAGTTTCCAACAACCCACCGCCATCTGGCCAGAGTTTTCAACTCATGGCTAGATGGGGAGCAGCAGATTCCAGAGTGGTTTGTCGAGGGGCGAACCGTGCTCATCCCCAAAAACGGAGATTTGTCTGATCCAAAGAATTACAGGCCGATAACATGCTTGAATGCGTGTTATAAGGTGTTTACGCGCATCTTATACACGCGCATTCTCTCCGCAGTTGATCCGGTGTATGAACGGATAAATGAGCAAAGAGGGTCAAAGAAAGGGGTCGCCGGGTGCAAGGAGAACCTGCTCATCGATAGATGTATCACGCAGGACTCCGTGCAGTATAAGCGTAACCTTTCGATGGCCTGGATCGATTACCGCAAGGCATTTGATACAACATCACATGAGTTAATCATGCATTTGCTCAGATGCCTTGAGGTACCCGGTCAAATAGTGGGATGCATTGGACAACTGATGCCGCTCTGGAGGACTCGCTTCACCATAAGATCTGGTAGAGACATAGTCCAAACAGAGCAGGTCATCATTAGAAGAGGTGTGTTTCAGGGAGACTCCCTTAGCCCTCTTCTCTTCTGCATCTCACTATTGCCATTGTCCGTTGCGCTCAGGAATACCCGTGGGTACAACTGCGGCACCCCCAGCAACCGGAGGCATAATGTCACCCATCTATTTTACATGGATGACCTCAAATTGTATGCCTCTGGAGAAAGGGACCTACATCAGTCCCTTAGGGTGGTGGAAGAATATACGCATGCTATCGGTATGGAATTTGGGATCGACAAATGTGCCACGGTTCATCTCAAAAGAGGACGATGCGAGGAATACGGAGAGGATGTCCAGCTCGTAGACGGAAGCATCCTACATCATCTGGATGCCGGAGAGACTTATACCTACCTTGGGGTGGAACAACGCCGCTCCCAAGAGGTATTTGCAGTTAAAAACTCTCTCCGCGGCAAGTATCAGCATAAACTCCGACAGATCTGGTCATCAGAACTGTCGGGGAAGAACAAAGTTGCTGCAACTAATATGCTTGCCGTTCCGATCCTTCTTTACTCTTTCGGAGTGATGAAGTGGACTAAGGAAGAGCTGCGACAACTTGACGTTAAGACTCGCAAAATGATGCATCTCAATAGGAGCTTGCATCCTAAATCGTCCGTTCCACGGTTATACTTTTCCAGACAACGGGGAGGCCGTGGACTTTTGAGTTTGGAGTGTCTGCATAACAGAATGGTTCTGGATGGGGCCTGTAAAGTCATCAGGAGTTCAGATCCCCTTCTCTGCATGGTCCGCGACCATGAGAAAGCAGGGATTGGAGCATTCCTTTTTAAGGCAGCTACCCGTGCGGCCGATGAACTCGGTCTCGTTTTCGACACTGAACGGGCTAACCCAAACTCTGTCACCGAGTTGGGACCCGTTCAGCAAAAAGCTCAGATAAAAGCTGCGGAGACAGAGGTCCTGCTACAGCTACATATGGATAAGCCAATGCATGGTGTCTTCTTTCATAACATCGAAGACCTTGGCTTATCCAAAAGCTTGACCTTTGCCTTCCTCAGGTCGAGTGAGCTAAAGTCGGAGACCGATGGATTCATAATGGCCTGCCAGGATGGTGTCTTCAACACCCTTGTCTACCGTAGTCGCGTGATGGGTATAGACGTCCCTGACACCCGATGCAGGGCATGTCGTGGGGCACCTGAGACCGTAATGCATTTGCTATCAGCATGCCCATCTTATGCGGTCTCAGCCTATATCCACAGGCATAACGCGGCGCTACGAGTGTTGTACTACCACCTACGACACTCGTACGGTATAGACGAGACACCGGTGTTGCCTTATGCTCCGGGGCATATTGAGTCCGTGGTGGAGAATGAGAGATGCCGAATCTATTGGAACTACTCATTCCCCACCCTCAGGCAAATACAAGCCAATAAGCCTGATGTTGTCCTCCTCGACCACCAAAGTAGAACGATATTCGTCATGGAGTTTTCCGCTCCAGGCGAAATTAATATCGTTCGAAAAGAGGAGGAAAAACGGACTAAATATCGAGATCTTCTCTTTGAACTCCGCAGGTTATATCCGGACCATTCTGTCAAAATGGTGGTTCTGATCATAGGAGTCCTTGGTGGAATGATGGACACACTGCTCTCCAATTTGAAAATAATACCTGCTTGCCGTAATATGGCAGAAATCTTAGCATCAAGAATGCAGAAGGCCGTTATACTTGGTTCGCTTCGTCTACTCAGGGCACACGATTCTCGGACCCAATAATCACTCACCCTACGGATGTAGGGAGTGGTTATTGGGGTTAACGACACCAGCGCGCCCTCCGGATGGGTCGGAGCACCGGAGACAGGGCCTGACTGGTACACTCCTAAGGAGATAATAATAATAATAATAATAATAATAATAATAATAATAATAATAATAATAATAATAATAATAATAATAATAATAATAATAACAATAATAATAATAATAATAATAATAATAATAATAATAATAACCGTGCTCATCCCCAAAAACGGAGATTTGTCTGATCCAAAGAATTACAGGCCGATAACATGCTTGAATGCGTGTTATAAGGTGTTTACGCGCATCTTATACACACGCATTCTCTCCGCAGTTGATCCGGTGTATGAACGGATAAATGAGCAAAGAGGGTCAAAGAAAGGGGTCGCCGGGTGCAAGGAGAACCTGCTCATCGATAGATGTATCACGCAGGACTCCGTGCAGTATAAGCGTAACCTTTCGATGGCCTGGATCGATTACCGCAAGGCATTTGATACAACATCACATGAGTTAATCATGCATTTGCTCAGATGCCTTGAGGTACCCGGTCAAATAGTGGGATGCATTGGACAACTGATGCCGCTCTGGAGGACTCGCTTCACCATAAGATCTGGTAGAGACATAGTCCAAACAGAGCAGGTCATCATTAGAAGAGGTGTGTTTCAGGGAGACTCGCTTAGCCCTCTTCTCTTCTGCATCTCACTATTGCCATTGTCCGTTGCACTCAGGAATACCCGTGGGTACAACTGCGGCACCCCCAGCAACCGGAGGCATAATGTCACCCATCTATTTTACATGGATGACCTCAAATTGTATGCCTCTGGAGAAAGGGACCTACATCAGTCCCTTAGGGTGGTGGAAGAATATACGCATGCTATCGGTATGGAGTTTGGGATCGACAAATGTGCAACGGTTCATCTCAAAAGAGGACGATGCGAGGAATACGGAGAGGATGTCCAGCTCGTAGACGGAAGCATCCTACATCATCTGGATGCCGGAGAGACTTATACCTACCTTGGGGTGGAACAACGCCGCTCCCAAGAGGTATTTGCAGTTAAAAACTCTCTCCGCGGCAAGTATCAGCATAAACTCCGACAGATCTGGTCATCTGAACTGTCGGGGAAGAACAAAGTTGCTGCAACTAATATGCTTGCCGTTCCGATCCTTCTTTACTCTTTCGGAGTGATGAAGTGGACTAAGGAAGAGCTGCGACAACTTGACGTTAAGACTCGCAAAATGATGCATCTCAATAGGAGCCTGCATCCTAAATCGTCCGTTCCACGGTTATACTTTCCCAGACAACGGGGAGGCCGTGGACTTTTGAGTTTGGAGTGTCTGCATAACAGAATGGTTCTGGATGGGGCCTGTAGTTCAGATCCCCTTCTCTGCATGGTCCGCGACCATGAGAAAGCAGGGATTGGAGCATTCCTTTTTAAGGCAGCTACCCGTGCGGCCGATGTGAACTCGGTCTCGTTTTCGACACTGAACGGGCTAACCCAAACTCTGTCACCGAGTTGGGACCCGTTCAGCAAAAAGCTCAGATAAAAGCTGCGGAGACAGAGGTCCTGCTACAGCTACATATGGATAAGCCAATGCATGGTGTCTTCTTTCATAACATCGAAGACCTTGGCTTATCCAAAAGCTTGACCTTTGCCTTCCTCAGGTCGAGTGAGCTAAAGTCGGAGACCGAGGGATTCATAATGGCCTGCCAGGATGGTGTCTTCAACACCCTCGTCTACCGTAGTCGCGTGATGGGTATAGACGTTCCTGACACCCGATGCAGGGCATGTCGTGGGGCACCTGAGACCGTAATGCATTTGCTATCAGCATGCCCATCTTATGCGGTCTCAGCCTATATCCACAGGCATAACGCGGCGCTACGAGTGTTGTACTACCACCTACGACACTCGTACGGTATAGACGAGACACCGGTGTTGCCTTATGCTCCGGGAGATATTGAGTCCGTGGTGGAGAATGAGATATGCCGAATCTATTGGAACTACTCATTCCCCACCCTCAGGCAAATACAAGCCAATAAGCCTGATGTTGTCCTCCTCGACCACCAAAGTAGAACGATATTCGTTATGGAGTTTTCCGCTCCAGGCGAAATGAATATCGTTCGAAAAGAGGAGGAAAAACGGACTAAATATCGAGATCTTCTCTTTGAACTCCGCAGGTTATATCCGGACCATTCTGTCAAAATGGTGGTTCTGATCATAGGAGTCCTTGGTGGAATGATGGACACACTGCTCTCCAATTTGAAGATAATACCTGCTTGCCGTAATATGGCAGAAATCTTAGCAGCAAGAATGCAGAAGGCCGTTATACTTGGTTCGCTTCGTCTACTCAGGGCACACGATTCTCGGACCCAATAATCACTCACCCTACGGATGTAGGGAGTGGTTATTGGGGTTAACGACACCAGCGCGCCCTCCGGATGGGTCGGAGCACCGGAGACAGGGCCTGACTGGTACACTCCTAATGAGAAAAAAAAAAAATAATAATAATAATAATAATAATAATAATAATAATAATAATAATAATAATAATAATAATAATTAACGTCTTTATTTCTTTCAAATGATACATACAATTGTTTTTACAGCGACAGCTTTCGAAAGAAAAGGGCGGAGTTCAATTTATTTGGAGATTATATCTCTAATAAATTGTTCTTCCACTCAACCCTGAACGTACTGCACTTAGAAAAAAAAATGTAACATTAGATGATATTATCACGTACTCAGCACATTTTTAGTATTGCTTGTTAGTATTTTTAGTATTTGTAGTATTTGATCGTTGAAACTTTCCGTGGATGAATGATGAAATATCAGATTGATATAAACAGGATCTTCTATTGCCGGGAAAAAATGTATGTCGTTAGTTTGGATTTGAAATTTTCCAATGAAAGTGTTTTAAATTCTATTGGTATGTAGTTATATATATGACATATTTGATATGTGAATGAACGTTTGAATAATTCAGTTCTGAATTTTGGAGGCGTCAGGGTACCCCTGAACCTTATGTTCAGATTGTGGATATCCGAACGAAAAGTAATTTTTCTGTGTAGGTAACATTTTTTTTGCACAAAATAATTTTATGAAATAGACATGCGGAATGAAGGAAACTCCTATTCTCCATGTTCAACCAATCAGCTGGTGTCAATTTAGAAGAAATCCTCTCACGTTTGTGTACACCGTATATTCAAAAAACAATTTTATATTAATAATATTGGTTGAACCTGTTCTGAATGTAGATTGGCACATGTAATATTGGTTCAATATTGGTTGAATAATGTTTACCAATATCGATAATACATTATTGTCTACATAATGTTTTCAACATCTAGAATAAATATTGCAATTCCAATATTCCAGTCATACCGAATCTAGGGATAAAAAACTATATTGTATTTATAAGTTTGATAGCACATTGGTTGAATATAATTCTATATTCAATAAGTTGGGTCAATATTGGTTCAATGATATTTACCAATACTGATAAAACAATATTGTCTTCACATTGTTTTCAACATCTTGAATAAATATATAAATATCTAGTAATAAAAACTATATTGTATATCCAAGTGTGATTGCACATTGGTTGAATGTTATTTCAACAAATCTAATTGACTAATTGACTTATTTTGGGTTAATATTGGTTCAATAACATTTACCGATATCGTTAAAACAACATTGTCTTCATATTGTTCCCAACATCCAGGATGAGATTAATTTTGAATATTGGCAGAATATTCAATATTAGATATTAGTTTATATCATGATCTAACCAGGATAAAAATCCGCTGTGTGGCTCTAAATATAGAACGGCTTCTAAAACCTACGAAAATGTATGAAATACTTTACAAAACTTGTTTTCAAGACAGATTACTCAGTGGGTAGGTTGACCAAAAGGCAGACTCTGATGTCACCTTGATCAACTAAAATACATTTAATGATTATTCACAGAGGCATATTCATTTCAACCAATATATCCAAATGATATTGTACCGATATCTATGAATGTTAAGATGCCATTATTGATTCAAAATTAGTTCACTTATACTATTTTCGAAATTTCTAAACAATATTATTGACCAATATTTGAATATTTTGCCAATATTTTTATAATAATGTACAGGCGATATTGTACCAATATCGCTAAATATTTTGAGGCCAATATTGCTTCTAGAATATTTCCCCATTATTATTCGAGTAATATTGGACCAATATCGACGAATTTTCACATTTTTTTCTCGCAATATTGCATTTCATATATTTTTCCAATAAATGGGTGCTACTTGGGTTGATTTGCTTATTTTATTTTCATATTTTTATTCAACAATGTGAGATGGCTGAAACTCGAACACAATTGATTTTTAAGCAATCAACGTCATAAAGCATACAACAAAAAATTCAAAATAGCAGTGAGCAAATAAATCACTATTATAATACATCTAAAACAGCCAATGATATTGGTACAATATCGCTGGTACAACATTCTGAAAATACTGGCAAAATGTTCAAACGTTATATTGTCGAGAAGTAAAATGTGAACATTTTGCGATATTGGTCAAATATTGTTTGAGCATTTCAAAAATAGTATTGGTGAAATAATCTTGAAGCAATGGCCTCAAAACATCAATCGATATTGGTATACAATATCATTTGTATATACTGGTGGAAGTGAAAATGCCTTGGTGAATTATTAAATGTCTTTTAGTTGAGCAATGTAACACCAGAGTCTGCCTTCTGCCTTGAAAACAAGTTATTTGAAGTATTAAGAAGGTCGTGGGTGTTACAAGACGTTCTATATGTAGAATCACCTAGCGGATTTTTATCCTGGTTCAATCATAATAGGTATAATTTTAATATGGTTTATTGAATATGCGGCCAATATTCAAAATTCGTCTTTTTCTAGATGTTGGAATGGAGAAAATGTTGTTTCATCTATATCGGTAACTATTATTGGACCAATATTGACCCAATATGAGTTAATACTTTTTTTTGATTATAGAATAAGTTAACATGTGGGCCTGATGGCATTCCAGCAAAATTTGTCAAAGAATTCATCGACCATTAACCATCATAATATTCAACTTGATCTTGGAATTTAGTAATTTTCCTGCAATATGAGAGGTGTCGCGTATTTCTCCGGTATTCAAGACAGGGAAAATTTCCGAAATTGAAAATTATAAGTTACTAGAAATAATCCTGTTTGATTCAATCTACAATCACGTACGAACGTTTCTTTCTGATTTCCAACATGGATTCGTTAAATCACGTAGCACAGCAACAAATCTGTGTACTCTCACTCAGTTTGTATCCAATGCTCTTGATTGTAGAAATTAAGTTGATATAATATACACCGATTTCAGCAAGGCATTTGACCGTGTATCTATCACATAAACAATTGCTGAAAAAACTATCTCGCTTTGGAATATCGTACAAAATAGGAAACTATTTGTTGAATATGATGGAGTCAAATCATTCACTTTCATGGCAATTTCTGGAGTGCCACAAGGCTCAAACTTGAGACCCTTACTCTTTATCAATGACATTTCCGACCATATTCAATGTAATAAACTACTTTTCGCTGATGACATGAAAATCTTCCGAGAAATTAAATTGATCGAAGATTGTGAACTGTTACAACTGGATCTTGTGTCACTTAATGATTGGTGTACTGAAAATAAACTCTCCTTAAACACTAGTAAATGTAAAAGTATGACTTCCACACGAAAACCAACCACAATTTTATTTGATTATCACTTGAATAACTCAAATTTGTCGAGAGTTAGCCAACTCAAAGATCTAGGAGTACTCTTTGACCAGAAGTTGAGCTTTAGCAATCATATAGAGAATATTATAAGCAAAGCTATGAAATCATTAGGATTCTTGATCCGTTCTTGTAAAGAATTCAATTCATTTGATGCTTTGCGTTGTGTCTATGTGTCATTGAGGCTATCGAAAATGTGCAAAGAAAGTTTCTCAAAGGACCCCGCAAACTCCTTATGGAATTTGGGTCCCGGTGAATTTTTGGTATGATGTAGTCTATGTAATTCTCAAAAAGTATTTCGCGAGTACCTTTAAATGAATCTTCGAATGTTTAAATATGCCTAAATAAGGATAATAGCAATTTTTTATGATTATCCCCCCACCCCCCAAATGACACAAAACGAAAAAATTTCGGTGGATGTTTCTGAATTTTTGGTATGATGCAGTTTAAGATATTTTGAATAGAAATAAAGTGGGTGACAAACCCCAAAAATTATTAGTTATGATGATAGGGGGCGTTGAAATCATACCTTGCTCAGAATAGACTATTCATTATTATAGGCGGAAATAATAGCTCTACATATTTTAGTTAAGATTATACTGATCAATTGTGTAATTTTTCATAAATTGAAAATCTCAAACCTCCCCTTACCCCCTAACCCTATTTTAAAACACGAAAAAAATTAATTCCCTACTACTGTAAATGCTTCATCAAACTAAATCATCTCAAATTGAGGAAATTGTACAGTTTTTTAGTTTCACTTTTCCCTCCCTTCATAAAAATATTGGTGGAGTTCGCTGACTTCTTAGTAGGGCGTATTTCATGTTTTTTGAATATCAATTAATTGGGCGAATATCTTGAAAATAAATAAAAATCCACAATTTGAATTTGAGGTGGTGCCTGAATAAATTTTTTTCGTATTCTGAAATAGGGGTTGGGGGAAAGGGAGAGGTTTTAGATTTTCAATTTATAAAAATTTACATAACTGTTCGGCATAAAATAAAACAAAAATACTTAGAGATATTGTTTCCGCCTATAATAATGAATAGTCTATTCTGAGCAAGGTTTGATTTCGACGCCCCCTAGCATCAAAATGATTCATTTTTAGGGTTTGTCACCCGATTTATTTCTATTCAAAATAACTTGAACTGCATCATATCAAAAATTCAGAAGAATCCACCGACATTTTTTCGTTTTGTGTCATTTGGGGGGTGGGGGGATAATCATAAAAAACTACAATTTCCCTTATTTAGGCATATTTAAACATTTGACGATACATTTGAAGGCACTCGAGAAATATTTTTTTTGGGTTTCGTAATAGGAGTTGGGGGAAAATGGGGAGGGGTAAGAATTTTTTTTATAGAACAGCTTACTATTGTGCGACATTAGCAACAATGAAACAAGTGAAAATATTGTTACCGGGTTCAAAAATAAATAGTCTAATCTGCGCAAGGGGTGATTTCAACGCCCCCTAGCAGCAAAACTGTTCATTTTTTTGGGTTGGCGTAACGGTAACATTGGTTGAGAATTACATGGACTATATCATACCAAAAATTCAAAAACATCCACCGGGACCCAAATTCCATAAGGAGTTTGCGGGGTCCTTTGCCTTTTATAAAAAACAAGGCATTTACCCTCAGAGGCACTATGACTATGATTTATTACTGAGTGAATTCAATTTAGTTTCACTTAAAAAACAGCGTGAGACTGACTTCTTTTATATACAAAATAATTCATAACCATATTGATTCATCATCCTTACTTTCTCTGATTGATTCCAATGTACCTCGATACGCATCGCGATCTACCTATAACGTTCCACATAGCCAGTACTTAAATCTCAGCAACATTTTCACTGTCCTCTCACAACCATGTGTCGTAATTATAAAAACCTGCAATGTATCGATATCTTTTTTCTGTCTTTGAATTTAAACGTCAACCCGCTAGTGTCTTGCAGACTTAGTGATGTACGGTCAGGGTAATTTTCTTCATATCTTAGATTTATATTTATGCCTCATGGCAAACTACCGCAAAACTTTTACAAGAAAAAAAAATTTGTTACTATGGGAATCATATTTAAAGATATAATTCCTAGTAAGCTTGTAACAGTAAAAGAAAAGCATTGCACCCAATGACAGAGATATGTGGCTATGATTTCTAACTTCTTGAAATCGTTTCAACATCAGGATATTCAAAACGTCGGAACATATTATTAGAGAACTAAAGTTGCCGTGGTACTATAGAGTCAGACGTCCTGGGTTCAAACTCAGAGGCTGCCATGCTGAGCTATACTGGTTTGAAATATTCTCTCACGTAGATTCTCAGATATCCCTTGCCCGCAACAGTGAGTTGAAACAGAAGACAACATTTTACCTTCTCTTTAGGAATATTTCAAGTTGAAAAAAAATTGTTGTAATTGCTTTTTCCGTTATCCAGCTGTCGTTCCCTTACGAACGACATTCATCAGAAGGCGAAACTTGTGCGAGCTAAGGATTAACGAGGTATTGCCTTCTTCCTTCCGATTCATATCACTTTATCGGGCTATAGAATAATTTCTGTAGTCGCTAGGGTTTGAACCTTCGACTGGCAGCCAAAGTGATTGAAACAGCGGCGCCTTAACCACTCAGCTAACCCGTACATCTTATAATGTCGAAACCTACAATAAATTATGCCAGAACAAAGGTCATACTATTTAATTTTTATAATTGTCGCATTTACATTATATTGTATTAGACTTGAAATAATAATTAATTTTCTTATTCGTGGTTATAATGGATTCTTAACGGTTGTAATAAAAACGTATCATTTAGCAAAATACCATTCTCTTCTAAATATCCTTCGTCCAGCTGTATCCACAAGCGATCCACAGAAGTCTCCAAGAGACGAGAGTCTTACTTTGTAACGTGCGATTCCAAGCAAGGAAATTTTGTCTTCTGTTTGCTCACTGAATTCAATTGCCGATGTGATGCTGAGCAAAATAATTTTGTATAAGACAAATTGACAGAAGTATCTGAAATATTTCAGAACATCGTAGTATTACTTAAGAAAATATTACACCATCAAATATTGAAATTCCGTGCTCTTTCTCTCGAATAAAATCTCCGAAGAAAACAAATGACTCGAAGAAAACTCTTTATCTGAAAAAAATAATATCATAGTGAAGCGACTCGATGGTAATATTTTGTTATGTATGAAGCGACTGAAGAACAGAAATGGGTCACAACGAAAATTCTCATGAGAGATATAACGTTCTTTTATCAACTCCCTTATCTCTATGTGTCTTCTGTTGTCGTGTGCAAGAGAATCCGTTAAACCGTTTCCCAGCGGCGTTTGGAGGATTTTCCATTAATAAAGCTCTTACCAATGCCAGCATCACATAAGTAGGCCATCAGAAAGGAATTCGATATTTTCAAGATGGCATTTAAGGAGCTCAAGTGGAAAGAATGTCTTAGAATGGTTTTTGTATTCGAATGCGGTAATAGTAAGTTATCAACGAGGGTTGATAATGTTTTACTGAAAGTGATTCCTCTTGAATGATTCAAAAAGATTGCGAGATTTCAAATATAATAATTCAGTCTTCATCTTTCATCTATATCCAAGATGTATATAGAAACCCTTGTTCAGTCAATTATACCTGTGATATCGTTTTTAAAAACAATCCATGTTGACTTTATTTTTGTTGCATTTTAACTTAGGATCGAGTTCTTTTGACGAAACAAAATCGAGTCAGTGATCACACCAAAGATTGCATACAGTTGGTCAGTATCGATTATGATGGAAAATTGGCAGTTTCAATGTTCTTCTGTTCAGATGATCCACTTTATTGTATCTACGTCTTCATTCCTCAATTTATTCCTAAACATGAACTTATTTTTCACTGACGGTACATCAAATAAATACACTCAATATGAAGGTACATTTCTACCAAACCTAAACATTTCGATACCCACTCTTATCGAATCTAAACTTTGTTTAACTTTATTCGTCATTTTTAACGTTTTAACATTTACAATTTTCCTCAGCACTTTCAAATTCTCCAGCATTTTAACTATATGAATGATTGAAAAATGCTGGAACTATTCTTAAGTCTTGAATGTTATGATACTGTATCAGTATCGTCTATGGGGCTCCGTAGTTGTTTCCATATATTTTATTTCCATCAAATATATTTGTTCATGCCCATATATTTACCACTTGGCACTAATATATTGAAACTGAACGAATATTCTCATTTTAGGGTTAGACAAATGTATGGACCCGCCCATTTTTATCAGTTAATATGTCGGATGTAGGATATCGAAAAATTGTTAGAATGAAAGTTGAAATATTTTTTAGATTTGCCATTGTTGGATAAGTGTCGTCATCTGCATTTTTTTTAACATTTATCATGTTTAGTATCGCAGGAAAGCTCGTTTTTTTCTCATTTTAGCAATACTAATATTATTTTAACCCTCTCGATACGTACAGTGGGTTTCGTATTTTTTTGTTCACCACTGTAATTCACTTAGCTATCTATTGCCTAATATGTTAAAAATTTCTCTTAATCGGGGAACGTAGCCAGTTGAATATTTTAAGCGATATGTCAATTTGATTCAGATAGTGGCGTCTGCAAGTTTTTATAAAATAAATCTTTTATGTGCTACATTGACAGTTGTTTCATTACAAAATTACACTTATGATATTTGGGATAATTTTTAGTCAAAAAAGTGAAAGTAATCCATCGATAGAATGAAGAAATTTCTTAATGGAACAGCTGTCAATGTAGCATTTGAAAAATATTTTATTTTTGAATATTTTAAGCGATATAGCAATTTGATTCAGACAGTGGCTTACGCAAGTTTTTATAAAAGCATTTTTTATGTGCTACATTGACAGTTGTTTCATTAAAAAATTTCACTTATGATGTTTATAACAGCTGTCAAGGTAGCATTTAAAAAATATTTTTTTCATAAAAACTTACGTACGCCGCTGTCTGAATCAAATTACCATATCACTTAAAATATCTAACTGGCCCTACGAGGATATATTGAAAAATTCTTAGCCTACTATAGAACCAAACAAAAAGGTCTCTAGACCTTTCAAAAAAAAATGTTTCTTCTTGCTCTGCAAACCAGACCTCCACCGCTTCTATTACCTCCTCGTTGAAAGAAAATTTACGACCTTTTAATCTTTTTTCAGTTGAGGAAAGAGATGGTAGTCGGACGGAGCCAACTCTGGTGAATAAGGGGGGTGTTCTAGTAATTCAAACCCTAAATCACGAATTTTTTGTATGGCAACATGAGATTTGTGTGCAGGGGGGGCGTTGTCCTGCAAAAACAAAACACCTTTGTATAACTTTCCGCGTCTTTTCTCTTTAATTTTTTTCCATAGAGTGGTCAGTAATGTCCAGTTATTGTGCTGCCCTTATCCAAAAAATTACTCCATGGCAATCAAAATAAATGAAGCAAGAACTTTTCCAGCAGATTTTTGGACACGAAACTTCTTTGGTCTTGGAGAACCGGAGTGTCACCATTCCATCGATTGTTGCTTTGTTTTTGGATCGCAGAAATGTACCCAAGTCTCATACATCATAACAATTCGGTTTATGAAGTCTACATCGTTCTTAAATCGACCACAGATCGAACGCGATGCTACTACCCTTGCACACTTTTGGTCAACATTCAAACATTTGGGGATCCATTTTGCAGCAATTTTTCTCATGTCCAAATTGACGTGAACTATATGATGATCGCGTTCGTATGAAATATTCAGTGCTTCAGATATCCGATTCAGCCCAATTCGACGGTCTGTTAAAATCACATCATGAACTGCATCGATATTTTCGGGGACTGACACAGAAATTGGCCTTCCCGATCGGTCATCATCTTCAATGGAAAATTTTCCTCTTTTGAAGCTTGCAGTCCAATTTTTCACGGTCACATATGAAGGACATTGATCACCAAGGGTATTAAGCATATCTTCGTAAATCTGCTTATCTCTTAACCCTTTTAAAAACAGGTTCTTGATGATGGCTCGATACTCCAATTTTTCTACTTTCACAATTTCGGTGGACCTATATTTTCTTTTAATTTATTGCGTAACTCTGGTTTACTTTTTTGACGTCAAACTTTACACTGACACTTCTAATAAGTTATTGTTCGTTGCTATGGTAACGCAATATTTTGTTTATGCAGTGTTACGTTTACTTTGATTATTTTGATGAATATATCAAACAGTTAATAAATATGCCAATCGGTTTGCCACAGCGGTTGCAAATGGGGTGGGTTCAATGAAAAGATGATCAATAATATTATGGGCGCCAAGTAATTTGCCGTTTTGGCATATAGTTATTAAAAAAAAAGACATTTCAAATTACTAAAGAGACATCCTCTTAAAGTGACGTCTCCGTCAACCAAAATTTCTAGGGAGTGAGAGTGGTTGGTGCGAAATCAAACTTTCGTTTAAATGATAAATATATTGGCTACCGAATTCAATTATGGCACATGCCTTTTAGTAAATATGTAAATTGTATATAACTCAGTCCGAGCTCAGGTACAAAATAAAAATATTAAAAAAAACACGTAATAACGATACTTAGACAATAATCAATTTGCACGGAATACTAGTGTACTTGTATATAGGCATAAAATAATGTCCGGGTGACTACGCTGAGAAGCAGTAAGTGCCTCAGAAAGTAAACAACAATTACTGTTCATTTAACCCAAAATATTCCTTATATTGAAAGGAAATGAATAATAACTGATAAATAATGAATGAATATCCCACAACGGGGGTACTTAAGTGATTTCCGGAGTAGATTGGTTGTCGATCCCTCGAGGACTGACTTGGTACACGCCACTGTGGATGAATCTGGCTTGGCCAAGCTGGGCCTTGCACTCCGGGCTGCAGTTTTCAATGCTCGTGGTTTTCTACGGTATGGTAGCCTCCTTCTTGAAAAAGCGCTACTCCAATGGCCACAATCAAACAACCAACGCCTACTGCACAGCTTCCCTTATTGCAGAAGGGTTGTGAAGATTCCAAGGTAGGTTTCGATAAGACCCGCCCAAGGCGAAATAAAATTGCGAGTGCACAACTAAAATACGAATACTGCACAATTTTGTAGGGATCAGTGACTGAGAAAAATCCGTCTAAACAGAACACGAAATAAATTCAATTTTATTCATCAGTTCACTGCCAGTCGAACCTCGCTCGCTCAAACTGAATGCCACGAAGGATCCGTCTAGCCATCCGTTTATTCGGCCAGCGGCTAAAAACTCACGATAGTGTATTTGCCCATAAAGATATACCTGGTGTATACCTGATAAAATGAAGTTTATAAGAAATTCATAGAAACGAAAATATTCGTTTCAGCAGGGAACTGGTATAGGCTAACAAAATATCAATACATCCTCGTATTCCCCGATTGAAAAAAAATTCAACAAATTAAGCAATATGAAACTGAATTACAGAACTGGACACGAAAATACGAAACATACTGTACCTATCGAGAGAGTTAATGGGCGGGTCCATACATTTGACTAACTCTGTATGTGTGAGAGCAGAGGTTCCGGGATAGAGTAGGAGCTCTTGTGTTGATTGATTTCGTAGTCAGACATCCTTTCTCAGGAAATTAACACTTGACATGCACATGCAACTATTAATCCAAAACGATTTCACAATTAATAGTTTCAATATTACGTAGTAGCTGAAAGGTGATGAGTTTGAAACTTGGCAATGGATATACCGTGATGAGGACGACATTGTGCAAACACTCTGCTCGCCTACAACAACTCAACTCGGCTCCCATCCAAAATCTGTTCTCTTCCTTTACAACTTCAAGTAACCATTTTCCCAGAAGATCTCATCATATTTTTGTATACCGAACAAGTCCCAAGAAGAGATTGAAGAACAAATCTTACTAAATTTAATAATCACACTACAGTCAAGGCCGGAATATTTAGCATTCTCATACAGAAGGAAAGATGCTTTGATATTCAATCTACGAGACATATAAGCAATGAAAAGCGATGTATTTAATACTTTTTGTCCACAACTATTAATTAATAAATCTGTTAAATATGCGATTTTTATCAAGTAATGCCATGCATTACCGTATAGAATTGAATAATAATGACAGTTCGATGGAATGATATTACACAATCGTTGCGTCAAATTTGACAATTTGTAAATTTACTTGTCACTATGTTTGTAGATATTCTGTCAGACGGTTTGTGAGTTATTTGTTCTGAACATTCTTATCTCTGGTATCATTAGAGAAATGTAATAGTGAATCTCATTTAGAAGATATGTCTTGTACACCGCCAGACATTTTGAAATTAGCGGCAAGCGCTACAGAAAATCTCCTACCTAACAAGTCAATAGGTAAATAAGATGCGGTGTACAAAAGTTTTATGGATTGGCAACTGGCACAAAAAACATCGCTTTTTTCTGAAAATGTCATCCTAGTGTATTTTGTTGAACTTGCTAAAAAATACAAGTCATCATCATTGTGGGCATATTATTCTATGCTGAAGAGTGCATTGAGTATTTACCATAGTATCCACCTAGAGACTTATATAAAGTTGCAGGCATTTTTTAAACGTCAGTCTGAGGGCCATCAACCGAAAAAATCTAAAACCTTTACTCCCGAAGAAGTCAGTAAATTTATAAAAGAAGCGCCAGATCATACCTATCTAATGACAAAGGTATTCTTACAATAACGTAATTTTCAGCTTCGAACTGTCATATTTATTCAAATTATTTATATAGTTATGGATAAACTATAGTATTCAACACCCGTATAATGGCAATTACCCACTCAGATGTTACAACACTCGCCTTCGGCTCGTGTTGCAATTTCATCTTCGTGGGTAATAGCCATCATTATACGCTTGTTGAATAATATATTATTGTCGTGATATCGAGCAATGCCATTTGAATCGTTTTGGTGCACTGATCTATTGTTTCTTGTTATTAATTGATTAGGTCATGACCGCAGGTCATTATCAAGTGCGAGTTTGATGACTAGCAAATTGTACGACCGTGACTGTGCACACCACATGAAAACAAAACATATTTCCTTATATAAATACAAAAGGAATAGATTGATGAGGAGTTAGTAATAGACTCCCATAGAGGAGAGGGCCCTGGCGCTCAGATAGCCTTATAGGCTAGGCCCTTTTGACCTTAGCTTTACGTATTGTTTAGTGATGGTTTTAGGTAAGAGTTTCATTTGTTCCCTATTATATTATTGAATGTCCCATATTTTAAAATGTATATTTCACTTTCCTCCCGTATCCCAGTTGTTATATAATAAATATTTATGTTCTGTTACTACCCCTTGATTTACTATTGCTACCATCTGTAGCTACACCCCAAGTCGCATTTTGTATAAGGGAAACAACCCCTTATACGGCTCAGGATGCTACCCTAGTAGCCCTAGTCGCGACACGCGACACTACTACTGGTATGTTGATGAAAATGAGCTTTTGATTTTAACTACTGTAGTTGACTATAACATAATGCATCCTATTGAGACGTGACATCAATGATAGCATTAGATGATTTATCGGAAAGAAGTATCACAAAATCATCTCCAGAACTCAATTATAATAAAATTTCAAAATGGGGTTATATGTTTCGGATTCAGCAAGAATCCATATTATAATAAATACAATAAATACTAAGGTGGCTTTAAAATACAAAAAATTAACACAAAACATTACAACAATTGTTCGAAATGCTGTCCATAACGTCAATGCACTTCTAACTCGCATAGCTTTTTCATGAAGAACGTTCGCTAATGGTCGGACCGGGCTGTTATATGAGTACTTATAATTGCGCGTCTTACTCGCAACTCCAGGTCTTCGCGAGTTGTAACGGCGGTTGCATAGACAATGTTTTTTATATGGCCCCAAACAAAGAAATCAAGAGGTGTCAAATCAGGTGACCTTGGAGGCCATCGCACAAGACCGTTCGTCGAAATTATGTTTTCTCAGAATGCCTGTTGAAGGTAATCCATTACTATTCTTGAATTATAGCGAGGAGCTCCATCTTGTTGGGAATACATTTCCTGTCGTAAATGGACTGGAAATTCAGTTAACCTGTCCTCGCCGATTTCATTTTGCAGAAATCCCTAGGGGTGTGTCACTTCTTTATATTTGTACACCTACTATGAAATTATAATGAAATTCAGATATAATTTGTACTTTCAAAACGATTTTATGTATTTTTTTGCACTCTACGAAAGTAAACTTACTTTTATCTACTTTTTTGTACTTTTTTCTACTTTTTGTAATTACTTGTACTTTTTCATTTTACTTTCCTCTGTTTATATACTTTTTTAACATTTTCTTACCCTTTCATACTCTTCTATATTATTTTTTTATTGACTGCGACCTGCGATCTTGTCACAAATCTTCTTCAATCTGAATTTGCGGTAACACCTCGGTTAACACTTTGACATCCATATTATTCACCAATTTTTTTACACTTGGTATAAACAGGAAACTATATGGCTACAGCAAGTGTGTTCTGTCTGTTACAATTGATAAACAAAACTTCTTACAAGCTTTTATTATCCACTTTAATGTAGAAATTAGGTATTTGTCTAGTAAAGTATATTTACGAAGAGCTCCCGAAGAGCAATGATAAAATTATAATGTTTTTATTGACATTTTGGGAAAAACGTCTAAAATTCAAATTTTCAGCTGGAGTATTTGTATTTTGATACATATAAGAAATAATCAACAAAGTTTTAGTTTATGACAAATTTATTGGATACATCGAGAAAACATAATATGGAATGTCAGTTGGAAGGGACACTTCTCTTTCACTTCTGGTAGTAATCTGGCCATTAAAAGGCACCCCATTAGTCACTGCCAGATCTTCGAAACCTGAAATGGAACTGAAATTCACCCCATCACTCGTTTAGTTACATAAGGATATTAATTCTTTATCTGAGTGGACTAAACTACTCGATTCTCTTCGGGATGTTCCTCTTTTTAGTTATCTTCCGAGCCTACGTAGATGACTTCAATTTTTTTTCTATACGTTTCCTCTTCAAACATATAAATTCCATCCTATAATTCATGATATTGAGTGGTTCATGAAATTTGGTTAATTTTAATATCCTTATTCCATTTCGAAGTTATACCAAGTTGCAACTACTGAAATGTTCTTATTAGATACTTGGCATCTTTTTACTCCTATATCTTCAATTTTTCCTTCTTTGTAAGTACAGAACCCCAGCATTAGTCATATATATATATAGATTGTTCCATCATTGACTTGGAAGACTCCCAGCTCATCAATGGATAGTTCTTTTTTTGTTGAGCATTGTGGTAACATTGTTTTTCCTTTTCGATTTGGGCCTCTAAATCTCATAGGTCTGTCCGAACTTAGTTTAGTCTATATTTATCTTCTTGTAAAAGCCAACATAAGGAACTTTTCTTGACAGTCATTCCTCCAGTTTTATTTTGATATAAGAGCATCTTTGAAAACCTTCAGTATCAATTTTGAATTCTCTCAAGTTCAATGTTCTTTTTATATAATAATATCAGAATCTCCGTCAACTGAGAGCTCTCCACTTTCTAAAACGACAACTAAAAAGCATTAATTCAATCGATAACTAGAATAATCTCACACGGAATCGTAAAGAAAATATATGTATTAAAAATGACTGATTTTATTTCAACAACATCAAGGCATATATAAAATCAGATTCCATATCACAAGCGAGAAGACTGCGTTTTCATCAGCTGACACATGTGATAAAAAACGAAGCGACTGTTGAAATGCGTCGTCGTGAAAAGATGGTTGAACTAGGACTTGAAATATTATTGCAAACACTACTTACCTTATTTTCACACTGTTTTCCGATTCTTTTCTGACGATTCAAATGAAACGGTACAGCCTGCGTTTATCACACGGTGAACACAGCTACAAGACTGAACTTGCATTGGTGAAATAATATCGTTAGAGCCGAATTTCTGTCTGTTTTCTTTATGGGCGGGAAAAGGTAATTTCGTGCAATTTCAGTTACTATTGTATTACTTTTTCTTACTTTTCATACTTCTACATACTTTTCCGTACTTATCTGTACTTTATATTTTTTTGTACTTCATGGTAATTTCCCTAATTGGAACCAATTATTTTCTATTATTTGTACTCACATGTATAAGTACTCGAATTACATTTCGGCGATTTGTGCACATACTTTTGAAGTAGCACACCCGTAGAGAAATCCTAAGTTCATGTCTAGCTCCAGATGAGGGTTCTTCAAATATTATTAGAACAATGATTCTACGATCGAGTATTCCAAGCCAAACTTTGAAACCGAACTGCACTGGAAAGTTACCCTCCCGCAATGAATTTTGATTGTCTTGCTACCAATACCTTGTATTTTGTCGGATGAATAATCGGTTAAAAATCCTATCATTTTCGTACATGTGCTGGTGCAATTGATATTTGAAAGATTTATAATCAAGTTTGTGAAAGATTCGGCTTACCGTTTGGTGACTTATTTCCAATTCAAACCAATTTTGCCTTGAAGAGACTTCTATTAAAGCTAAAACATTGATTTCCGTTCCTTCGTCAATGATAACGTTTTCTTCAGGATCATGGTTAGACTCTTTTCGGAATTGATTTTCAATACGATTAAAATAATTTCTCGCTGGACATTGTCTTTCAGGATATCGGTCCAGCATAAAAGTTTCTAGCCGCAACGGCATTTTTTCCACATTCCCCATAAATAATTAACATGTAAATTTTTTCTTCCATTGTATAAATGTGCGACATTTTGAACAAAAATAACGACAAATGTAAAAACTTTTCCAATACACAATAAAAACAGCGATAAACCAACAAATATTCATTTGACAATCTGAAGGAATAATTTCATTGTTTTCAAAGCCACCGGCGAAACCGGAATTGACAAATAATTATTTGTTGGTCAAAAAGTTCCTCTTATGGTGTAGGTATATGGGATATCCTCCCAAATTTCAATCAATTACCTTCAAAACTAACGAAGATACGGAGGGTGTACCATGATCCTGTACAGTCCCAGAACAAAATCCCAATATGAAAGTCCAGTTCAGTCATCTCACAAAGAAACATTAAATCTATATTAGATTTATCTTATTGTTTTCCACCATGTTAAAAACACACAAAAGAGCTTTCGACACATCAAAGATGTGGCAGTGCTTCATGACACGATCGTGTCGTTTTCAGCTACAAGAGTTCCTTTGAAAATCCATTCACGTTAGAAATACGAAGAATAACATTTTTCCAACTTATGCTTTTCTACCATCATTTTCATTCATTCCACGAGGATTCGCAAAGCGACGGGCGCTTCATAGGAAGGCTTCCATTGTGAAGATGTCGATTTATTGTGGGGATCTCATGTAATTGAAACGGATTGCTGCGGAAAGATTATTCGAATGGTTTTACGCCTATGAAATACGGGTTATGGAAATGCTCTCAATGAGAATGGATTTCTATGAGAAATGAGACTTTTTCATTCATATAGGTATAAGTGAATGAAATAAATCTGTTTCTTACTCGATGAATGTTAATGGATTGGTTGGTCATAAAATTACGTTATCAAAGACAATAATTGAATTAATTTATGAAATAAGTCCTTTGTCCAATTTTTTTGTATGCTCATTCACACAGAAAGGATATTACGACATGTCCATCAGGGAAAAACGAGGAGACCAAGGGTGTGCAGAGGAAAAATTAGATAAGAAATTGTATCATTTTGGAATATCTAGAATTTATGTTACAGGTTAAATCGAGTATTAGGTAGTGGGCTGTATGTAGCATGAATGAAGGCAAGTAACGAAATATGTCGATTCAAAATTAAACGTCAATATGAATTAAAGTAGCTGTTTCGGTGATTATTTCATTCGTGAAATAATTTTAACAGATAGAACTCGTTTTGTCGATGATTATCAAAAATTCCTTCTAGTTTTCGAAACTGATTATGTTTCTTCAGGAAATCACACATAGAAAAAAATAAGATACTCACTCAGTATTCGAAATTCATATACTTTTTATCTGAATGGCAGATGCCTCGGGTGACAGCTATACTTTGGTATATTATAAATTTACTACATTCTGACGTTTTTCACGAAATATTTATTAATTTAACAAACGTTTCTTACAATAATGCAGATACCAATTTGTTGAACAAGGGTTTCAAATATAATATTCCTTTTCAAATGAAAGATAACAACTTTGAAAATCTAGCAATAGAAACCGAGATAGCTTTGATAAACTCAGATTCAAAAACAAAACATTCAGCATACGAGGTAATAGAACATTCATACAGCTCACAAAATTCACGAAATTTAGTAAACCTAAAAATTAAAATGGCAGGATCACTCAGGAAAAAGTGCACTCAACATGACATAGTGTTTACAAAGGCAGATAAGGGTAATACAGTATTATCAATTCAAAGGCCAATTTATGAAGACAAAGTTAATGAATTCTTAAATTCGGAAAAATTCACAAAACTGAAATCTGATCCCACAACTCAATTTCAGAATCAAGTTGAATCTACACTAAAAAACATCAAGTATATTCTAAGTGACTATGAGAGAGCCAGATTAACTATCATGAACCCAAAACCCCCTTCTTTGTAGGGCCTATCAAAAATTCATAAAGAAAACAACCCAATAAGACCGGTGTGCTCCTACATTGATGATCCGTGCCAGAAAATAGGAACCAGGTTAGTCAGTTTAATTCAGAAATTCACCAACTTCAATTCAGAATTCAGCATAAAAAACTCAAGTTCTTTAGGAAATAGTATAAAAAACATAAGACTCAAAATAGTAACTGTAAATTCGTATCATTCGATGTCAAAAACCTTTTTCCTAGCATTCCAACAACATTAACAATGGAGGTACTTAAAGGTTCGTTCGATAGATGTACTTTCATTCGTTTTTTTTTCATCCTTTATTACTTGACTAGTTCAAAATTTTAATCAACCGGGAAATGTAGCAATAAGACGAGTATTCCAATGAGACATACGAATCGTTTATTATAGCTATGTACGATACTTTTCAAGAAGCTGGTTTATCGAAGGGTCATACTATTCCTGTTGAAAAGTTGCACTCGAAAAACTTGTTCAAGATCAATTTAAAAAAAAACAGTATTGAATTTTTCCTGAATGAAAGATATAGGAAAGAGCGAAATAGATTTACCTGTAGGTACAAAAAAAAAACACCCAGGAGCTTATTTTTTGCTATATATAGCAACATTTTCTGGTGAAATTTTCCAATACGCAAATAACTTGTATGGCTCTTCAAAAAATTGGCATCTGGAAAAGTTATATCTAATTATGCCACTGTCTGATCCAAATTGTAACATCCCTAGAATATTCGTCTGGCTACATTTTCCCAGTGAGTGAAGTCTCAAACAAAGACGCAGTATATAACTGAATTACAGGGGTAGTCATTAAAAATCGAAATACCCTCTATCTATTAAACAGGTTAGTGCTGCTGAAATAAGAAAAAATCCAGATTTGTAACGATACTGAACTTGAGATATAGTTCCATTTAAAGAAATGCCGTTGACGTCACTCCACCAATGGCAAATAAAAAAATTGATACATGAAAAGGTGCAAACTAAGATATACCTTTCAACCTTCAGCCCAACTTTCTTAGATAAATTTTCATATCAATTGAGAAAAATGGGCGAATGGGGAAACTGAATTGCGATGTTTCGTTAGCGCTAGTGGATAACTCCTTCAGAGCTATGTTTTATAATTCAACTTTGGAAATTTATCCATATATATCGGATGTAACCAACTCAACTAACATATGTATTGTGTTTAGTGAAATCATAAAAACAACAACTTCACAAAGTTGAATCAACTAGCGCTATGCGCTCTTGTGTTCCAAACTACATAAATTGTTTCTCAAAATCCTAGGAATTTGTGTTTCGATAATCATAGATACACTGATTGTATTTTATAAGAAAATATTCATTCTTGAATTAGGTTCACTCTCACCTCATCATAAAAGAACCAAACATTATATTTCTATTATACATCCACCTAAAATCTTTCAACCAATCTCTCATTTCGTTAGCGTATAGGTATCACAATAAAAGTAAAACTGCATCAAGCAAAAATTCTCATCCGGTGAAACACATTGGGAACATTATTAATTAGTCTGGAATCGCTTGCAAATTGCAGAACTTGAGAGTTACAGTAGTTTTCGAATGTTTCCGGTTATGTAAAGTGAGCCCTTGCACGCCCTTAGAGACACCCCTTTTCCCAGAACTCCTCCCAATTAACTGAAATGTTTTGCAGTTGTGAAACAGGTGTAAGCCAGTATTTTAAACAATTGCAGATGAATATAGAGAGGAATTTCTTCGATTCTGTCGATTTTGATATAAACGTTTATTTTGTTCAGGATAGCAAACGATTCATTGAAATAAAAATATATTGTTTTGAGTTTGAGTGATGAAATAATGTTGAGGTATATCATTTTATTTATTTTTTGATGCAGATATATGCCTGGCATTGATACTCAGTTTTTCTTTCTTTCACGTTTCAGTTTCCCAGCTCAGTTCAAATATGCCTATATGAACATGAAGATCTGTCTTCCTATAAGAGGGTTGTAGTGTTGGGCCTTTTATCACATTCAAATGAAATATTGTTATAATAAATTTGATACTCAAAATATTCTTATTTTGTCTTTTAATGAAAACTTCAAATGATTTTTGTTTCAAGAAAACTATATTCGGCATCAATAGGAAACTTCTCTTTGGTTTACTTAGCATCCTGTACTAGAAGATAAATACCTCAAACTTAAACAATGAAATCAATGAAAAAAATGTTTGTGACATGAAAATTGCATTCCAAATCATTCTAATAATTAGAAGTGGAAAAAATGTTGTCATGAAAATGGTCCATGACAACATGACAGCGCTCACACCCTATGTTTGAGAAAGCTTGTTGTGGTATTTGGTAATTTGAGTTATTATTATTATTACCAATTGCAGCGATCTAGAAATTAGGTCAATATGATAGATTGAGTGTCGCGACGGCGCAGTTGTTCACCCTGCCAAAGACAAAATGACATTTTTAGTTTTTCCCACCATTTTCCTCCACTACTTTGACACCACTTCGTGTATCGAATTTTATGAGAACTTTGCTATATATGAATTGTGTAACAACGTCCCACAGCAGACCACAGCCGGAAGAATGCACTCTTTTAAGCAGTCAGGACGATTTTGTTTGGAATTGGTAAATCGTTGATGCGATGTTACTTTTTTACAGAATATGTATCAGTTTAAAAGTTACAGTACTTTATCGAACCATTATCGAGTTTTCGATTGAAAACACCCTATAAATAACTATCTGAAGAAAACACCCTATTTGAAAATTTTCAAATACTTCACTGGTACAGTACAGATCTAGATATATTTTATATTGTTCGTGAAATGAAATGGAACTAAATTTGTGTATTCCACAATTCAATAGTCTTCGTGGATGAATGCGAAAAAACCTTATAAAGTTTTTGAGGTGTAACTGCTCGTTCAAAATAGTAAATAAATTTCCAAATACATTGTTTCAATGGAGATGAACAAAAGGTCACCTTGTCCTTGGATTTATTCGTTTCTCTTGTAGTTGAAATCTGTCTGAGGTGAGTTTTCTTGACTTCATACCGTTTTATCATGGTAGCTTTTTGTATAAGATGTTTTTGGTTCTTGATTTTTTATAATTTCACAGAGTTATTACTCCTAGAAGTTTTCTACCATCTTCCGTTTTTTATTTTCTTGTTGTTCTAATTGTAAAGGATGCCTTTGAATATTGATTTTTCATATAAGTACTTAGTTTTTATTTCTCAAAACATTTTTTTGCGGAAAGATTATGACTGCAAACTTCCTGGATAACTTTCCAGATTAATCAAAATGGGACTCTACAGTTATTGGTCAAGTATCATGCACAACACTACTTAATTTTGAGGTTTGAAGAACTCAATTTTGAGGTTTGAAGAGTAAAAAAACTATATTTCACACCATAGACCACCCTATCACAACAATATATTTGGAACATGAGTCCAAAGCCAACTTTTTTTCAGGAGAAAATTTTACAATTCTGATACCGTCCGCAGGAATTATTTTTCCGTCATCCGGCAGAAGTCTTCTGGAAACTTGTGCAAGCTAGGAAGACGAAGTTCTCACCTTTTAACATACGATCCCAAGTACTGATTATAAAGTGAATATCAGAATCTAAAATAATTATAGTTAAGTCACATCACGAAATTTAAGTCTCCACTAAATAGGCCAATCATTTCAGCAAAAATAGGGAAAAACTAGTAAAACAATGCAAACTTTCAACAGCGTTGTAGTTTAGTGCACAATGAAACAATAAAAACCTCCCCCATTCTTACGAAGTTTCCATAATCTGTGGTGGTGGCAAATTATACTCGTTTTCTGGGAAAATACTCCCTACGTTCCCAACCAATTCAAACACTTTTGCATTATTTCCATAATCAATAAAGGTTAAAAAAAATTGTGTAAAATAAACAAAACAAATGTTGCCGTCATCGGCGGAAGTGGCAAAGTTTCGTCGAGAGTTATGACAGAGAGAAACGTTTCTTTTAGTTTGCCATTCTTCTAGATTCGACAGAGTTATTTACAATTGTAAAAATTAATAATGTATTTACTATGATGCAAAATTTAGAAATGGTCGCAAAATTGGGGAAAAATTAAAGATTTTTGCTTTTTGCATTTTTGCTTTACAAAGTTATTTCTTCTACTTTTCCCCTGCTCACGAGACTTCCATGGTAACAACTCTGAAGAATGTCACTTGTCCCCTACAGGGGAAATTTTTTTCCAGCCTCATAGAGTCGAACTAGATTAAAATGAATAAAAGTGATGCACACACACCTCAGCAATACCAGTGTATATTGCAAAAACATATGAGGTACATTCATCTGTCACATTTTGAATAATGACAAGAGCTACGTTTACGAATGATATCACGTTCATTGTTTGTTTTTACCAAAGTATTAGTGTTTTAGTTTATATAAAGTTATTTCAATTCAAAATGTTGGGATAATTGTAGCGTTGTTCTAGTTCCAGACCAGTGTGAGTGAATAGTAGAAAACTAATACTTACTGTACAAGTCATCTTTTAGAAATATGGTAAAAAGAAGAGTATTATTTCCAAAAAAAATATTTTTTTTTACCTACATTAATAGGTACATGGAAAATTGAGGGAATTCATTTCATATCTGTATCATCTCTGTAAAGAATCACTGGCAAAATATTTTTTCTTGTTTTAGTCGCAAAGTATTTTCTAGTGAGTACGTATATTAATTCATATGAGTAATGGAATAATCACCGAGTTTGACATTTTTTTTCTCATCCCCAATACGTTCTTCTCATTTGGTTGAAATCTCATCACTTCCAACCAATTGATTGTTTATAGCAAGAAGTCCTATGGCAATACCGATAGTCATATAGCTAACAACCTGTGTAATCAACTAATAGATGAAAAACCCGTAGAAAGTTTGGCCAATTTGACTCTTTTATATTTTTCCAAGATATACATTTGCATTATCGTTCATCGTTCCACATCAAACTTACTTTGTGGTGGATAAGAAAAAATAATGAAGTTCGAAGTCGAATGACGTGAAGCGACTTTTCTCCAAGAACTAGTTGGCCTTACATCCACTTTTCAGATACTCGAATAACTTCTATGAATATTATTCAAAGAGAGTAAGTCGTTTCTTTCTCCGATTTTCATGAATATATCAGTCTTAGTGAATATTACTGTTCAGAATAGATCAATTATTGACTTGATGTGAGGAAAAGAAAGAACATTTTCTTCAATACATTGTTTAAGAACGATCAAACTAGAGCAAATATCGATTAATATATTAATAACTAAATTATTATTGAGAGTAATCGAAATTAAAAGAAAAGAGTAAATGAGGGATAACATAAAAACTGAATTAAAGAAAAAAGAAAACTGCAACTTCTGTCTAATTTACGCTGAGTCATGTTTAATTTGTTACGAACGGTTTGATGCGTTCTTTTTCCTCACTTTCATCTCATAGAGTGGTCAGGAGCATCGAGTAATAAATAATCAGCAGTTATTATTCTTCCTTAAAACATATAGTAATACCGAAAGACTGTCCTAAGAACTCAGAACTTTTTAATAACGCGCTCCGACGGAACTACTTAGGCTCTGGAGTCTCCATTTTATTTATTACTGCATTATTTCTATGTCTTAAAAATAAAGCCAAGTTTAATTAAATGTTCATAGTAACAACATGTTCTTTTTTCAAAACAGAGTCACTATGGAATAAGAGGAACCACCTTAAATCTACTTCGTTCTTACATCTCAGATTCCAGAGTGTGGAGTTAAACAACGTAAAATATGATTCCGAAAATATGTTACATGGTGTACTACAGGGTTCAATACTTCAACCATTTCTATTCATTCTTTACATCAATGACTTGTGTCTATACCTGGCACCTACAAAATATGTTTCATTCATTGACGACAGAACCCTTGTGTGCTCTAATATGTCATTTACTACCCCAATCATCATGCCCCTGCCCACTTCAAACATATTTGGTCGATGTGTTAACTATTATTCCTCGTCATAGATTGGATGTTAGGTGCAAAAATTCATTGAACCTGAACCTCCTCAATATTGTTGATAACTTTGTCAAAGTATTGGAATTTAGGGGGCCAGGTAGCCGAGTGGTTAAAGCGACATTGTTTTAGTCACTGGCTGCCGGTCGGCGGTGGTTCAAACCATGGCGACTGCAGAATTTTTTTCTGATGGCCCGAGAAAGTGCTAGGAATCGCACGTAAAAATGTAAGACCTCGTTAATCCTTGGCTTGCACAAGTTTCGACTATTGAGGGCTGCCGTTCATAAGGGGACGACAGCTGGTTAACGGAAAAAACAATTTTAACAATTTTTTTTTAAATGTAAAAGTGCGGTAAGAATGTTTCTGCTCAGTCGACAACCAAAGCAATTTTGACAGTCATGAGAAGTATAGTAGAGGGCCTTGAGGGAGGTAAACACTCATTTATAACTATGTGTGACCTCACTAAAGCATTTGACTGTGTTTCTCACTATATCTTATTGGAAAAAATGCAGTTTTATGGTGTGAGAGATGTGCCCCTTCAATTCTTCAAATCATACCTCACTAATAGATCACCATGTGTTTCGGTCAACGGCATGCAATTCGTCTCTAGTAAAATATAATTACGGCGTTCCCCAAGGATCAGTTCTGGGACCATTGTTATTCCTAATATATATAAACGATCTTTATCACTACATGCTCCCAGTGACCACCGTACTTTTCGCTGATGATACTACTCTTATTAATGCTGATGGAAACTTACAGGCTTTGTGCAAATCAGCGGAAGTTACTTTGGAAAAAGCTGGAAGATGGTTCACAACAAATAAATCGACACTGAATACAAACAAAAATCAAACCGTAATAATATCTTCACATTCTACTGGACGTAGCGTGAAATAACTTGGCATAGTTATCGATGACAAACTCAACTGGTCTTCTCATATTGATCAATTAGGGCGAAAACTATCCAACATTATTTTTTTGATTCGTCGAATGAAGAACATAGTTGGCTTTCCCGTGCTCAAATCATCCTATTTCAGTCTATTTCATAGTCATGTAATGTATGTCTTACTACTCTGGGGAAGTTCCTGTCATTCTCATAAAATATTTATGCAACAAAAACAACAACAGAATCATTAATGGAAGGGGTTTCAGAGATCATTGTCGTCCACTCTTTAAGAAATTAGGAATAATGCCCCTTCCAACAATTTTCATTTACCTAACCTTGTTAGAAATTCATGGCAACAGGGGAAGCTATGAAAATCAATCCATTGGACACCAATATCGCACTAGGTCTGGTGACTGAAAAAACCAAGACATAGGTTGGTAATGTCAGATGAAAAATCATCAAATATTGATATTTTCAATGAATTGCCAGCTAAGATTAGATATTTGAATGCGCATGACCAACCCAGAATTAAAAGATTCTTATTGAATTATTGCTTTCATACAATAGAAGAATATCTCACTTCTGATCCATAAATTTATAGAATCTATGAAGACAGGATACTTTTACTGATATTTTAATGTTTTATGCCTTAACTCCTGTATTTTCCTATCATAAACGAAATGTTCATTTTTAATTTGATGTATTTTGATTACTTATACTATTTTTTTATCTCATATAATCAGGTGTATTATTGATTACTTTGATGTGACGTGCTTCCAATATAACGAATGTTATTGTAATATGCCTGACTGCCTTTCTGTCTCTGTGCCGTTATGACTGCTTTTTAAAATATTTTATAGTTTTTGATGGTGAATATCTATTATAGTAATTTTAATTCATTGTGACCTGCCATAAATGTACTTTATATATAACATGGTTAAAATAAACTAACTATCTACTGTTTATGAGATGTTAATGGCTATATTGTTTGAGCGAGCTCCTACTGAAAATAATTTTGATTTTCCATAGCTTTCTTATACTGTTCTGATCTCTACCCCCTGAGATGATCAGGATTATACCCTTTTATATGCCTTCAAAACAGTTTTTGCAAATACTGCAATATTTTAAATACAATTTTGATATTTTATATTTTGACATTTATATTTCATTTGTCAAAACCGGTCTGGAATTGCTTTTGTTTTTCGTGTACACAACAAATAATCTACTATACATACTCTATCAACATCGAGATAATGAAATATCTAGAACGCTCAGGAATTGTTAATCATCGACAATGTGGTTTCCGACATCAGAGATCAATTGGTCAGTTGCTGCGTATGTCTCACATATATGGCATCAATCTATTGAAGAATTTGGTGAAACTCTGAGCTCTGCTATAGATATCTCCAAGGCGTTTGATCGCGTTTAGCACCATGGACACCTCGCGAAGCTTCCTTCTTACGGACTGCCCTCTGTTGTGTTCCTTGGTATCTATCTTTCCCTCAAACAGATCACCCCACGGTGTGGTTGATGGAGTTTTATCCGACACTCTAACTATAAGTGTTTGCTGTTCCATTCTAGCACTCACACTGCTCTTTCTTTACATCAATGAATCGTTGGAAGCTATCACAGGCCCAGTGCACATCTTTGCGGATGATGGCACCCTTCATACCGCTTTCTCTTCAAAAACTCCGACATCCACCAGTGAAACGTGTACGATTTAAATTGCTTGGCAAAAATATCAGACTGAGGACCCAACTTGGTGGAATTCAATGCGAATATAACATAAACATGTCTTTTCTCTAAGAAGGCCGATTTTACAGTGGCTGGCTTAATTATGTTAGGAGTATCCTTGCCAATGAAGTCCTCCTTTTCGATGCTCGGTATTACTATCTGCAGTACCATTTCATGGAAAAGCCTTGTGGGATCCATTGCCAAAATTTCTTCTCAAAAACTTGGTTTTCTGTTTCTTGCCATCACCTATTTTACTCCCAGTCCACTGACTATGATATGTTATAAGGATCAGATCTGACCTGTTGGTGATGCTTCGCTTACAAGCTATACGTAGAAAAGTTGGCAATCTGTCTTTGATTTTCAGATATTTTCATAGACAATGTTCTTCTGAAACTTTTTCTCGGATCTCTCGATGTTTTCTGAACTATACAGGATTTTCCTTTTCGTGGGAACCACACAGAGAGAAACGTTTCTTTGCGTGAAATAATCTCTTTTATTTGACTTATATTTCTTTGCCAGAAATAATTCTTATTTTTGAGAAACAAATGTTACTCCCAAGTACCAAATCGTGTTCTTTGTTTGAAGCTATTGGTTCATCTGAATCAGATTTGTTTGTGTGAAACAAATGAATTTGTTGAAAAACTATTTATTTACAAGCAATAAATGTTACTGGAATCAAATAAATATTAGTTTGAAAGGAAATATCACATTGATTGCTGAAATTGTTTGTGAGGTATGCGCCGAAAACAACTACGCACATCGGCAGTACCAGCACAACGCAGTTGAGTTGTATGCTGATGGTGACGGTTCATCTCTTTTGACTTGATGTAAATGTGTTTAATTGTGTTATGGATATAATATTGGATGAATGGAATTTGGATCATCTGATCACTATATTCAGAGGTAAGAAATCTTAATTAATCCATCCAATTAATCCAACCAATATAAATTCAAATATCTAATGCCTATAACTGCGACAGTTTCTGAGATTTGTTGATTCTCTAGTTCTTTCATATCGACAACATCACAGAACGAACAAACACTGCAAATAATGGTAGGTTATAGATAGGCAATGATGATAATCGTTATGGGTTCTAGGTACTTATACACCTACAAAATATTCGTAGTTTTCTAGGGAGGAATTTATTATTTTGAAGTCTTCAAAGTAAAATGGCGTTCTTCTAATTATGATACGGGCCGATTCCATACAATCAAATAACATTTATTTCATTTAAATGTCATTAGTGTCACTGGAAGCAAATAATTTTTTTCCATCTAATAAATGAAAAGTAAAATGGCAAAATTATTTGATACTATCCTGCCTATGTAGTACCATGATAATGAATCAACAAAAATTGCAAACCGTCGACGGAATAGCGTGTACCTATCTAAACAGGTATTCAGACATATTTATTTAATACATAGGTTACCTAGCAGGACGAGCCCAATTACAGGATAACACACAATTACAATAAAAAGTTACAGTTGTGTAATCATTAATGCAAAAACTAAGTCTAGTTTACAAATCTAAAATAAAAATTATAACTCGTTTAGGTTAGCATAATGTAAGTTGTTGAGAGCTTTTTCAGGTTCTTTAAGAAACAGTTCACACTGAGTTTGAAAATGTTCAAGTCATCAGATAACATGGTGTTGAATGTAACTCTACATCTAATCATTGGAGAGTTACCAAAATAATTTCTGGAAAAATAAGGAGAAAAAAAATAGTTGTCTATTAGAGACGAATATTATATGAGGAACAGTTCAGTGAATATGGTTGAACATTCATTGCAATCAATGAGATTATTGAATATTTTGTAAATGAAATATATGTCTTTGAAATTACGCCTAAGAGATAGGCTCACGAGCTTGTAGAAAATTAGGTTACTTTCATATGGAAAGTAGTGCCTATGTCTGAAGAACCTATAAATTATAATATTGATCATTTTCTTCTGCACTACCTCCGATCTCTTTATGTATTTTTGATATGATGGGTTTCAAACTACACTACAGTATTCAAGGATAGGCTTTATTAAAGTATGGAACATAATAATTGTGTTTTATTTATTTTTATCTTCTATTTTGTATATTTATCTCTTTTGAACATGTTTCCAGATTAATAACGCAATAATAATGTTTAGGTATTGTTTTCACTACTTAAACTTATTTTAAGACTGAGGCATGTAAATGTTTCATATATTTTCTTTGTTTTCAAATCATTTGTATAGGCATATACCTATTCATTGGTGAATATGTGTATGTCTGAACATGAATACCTCTGTTGATGTACATAGATATTTTATTACATTTTAGCAGATAAAATGACATGTTCTACACCAGTGGGTGTTTGTGAAAATAACTAAATTTTCGGTCTCGGCATGTCTCTGTCTCTGTCTCTGTCTCTGTCTCTGTCTCTGTCTCTGTCTCTGTCTCTGTCTCTGTCTCTGTCTCTGTCTCTGTCTCTGTATCTGTCTCTGTCTCTGTCTCTGTCTCTGTCTCTGTCTCTGTCTCTGTCTCTGTCTCTGTCTCTGTCTCTGTCTCTGTCTCTGTCTCTGTCTCTGTCTCTGTCTCTGTCTCTGTCTCTGTCTCTGTCTCTGTCTCTGTCTCTGTCTCTGTCTCTGTCTCTGTCTCTGTCTCTGTCTCTGTCTCTGTCTCTGTCTCTGTCTCTGTCTCTGTCTCTGTCTCTGTCTCTGTCTCTGTCTCTGTCTCTGTCTCTGTCTCTGTCTCTGTCTCTGTCTCTGTCTCTGTCTCTGTCTCTGTCTCTGTCTCTGTCTCTGTCTCTGTCTCTGTCTCTGTCTGTCTCTGTCTCTGTCTCTGTCTCTGTCTCTGTCTCTGTCTCTGTCTCTGTCTCTGTCTCTGTCTCTGTCTCTGTCTCTGTCTCTGTCTCTGTCTCTGTCTCTGTCTCTGTCTCTGTCTCTGTCTCTGTCTCTGTCTCTGTCTCTGTCTCTGTCTCTGTCTCTGTCTCTGTCTCTGTCTCTGTCTCTGTCTCTGTCTCTGTCTCTGTCTCTGTCTCTGTCTCTGTCTCTGTCTCTGTCTCTGTCTCTGTCTCTGTCTCTGTCTCTGTCTCTGTCTCTGTCTCTGTCTCTGTCTCTGTCTCTGTCTCTGTCTCTGTCTCTGTCTCTGTCTCTGTCTCTGTCTCTGTCTCTGTCTCTGTCTCTGTCTCTGTCTCTGTCTCTGTCTCTGTCTCTGTCTCTGTCTCTGTCTCTCTCTAACTCTCTATATAATAAATACAGAAAATGCAATCAATGATATATTTTTTCAAAAAAAATTTTAAAAATGATGTTGTCCCACATACTTTTCCCTCACATGAATGAATTGAAAGGCAATCTTGTTCACAGCTTCTGGGTGAAAGTATTTATCCCACTTCATCCTCCATCGCTCATTAAAATTCAGAGGACAAAAATGAACGTCACATTCTTAGATCTATCAAGAATTCTAAAATGGAAACCAAATCAATCGATGAAATTCAAAGTTTACAAAACTCCTTCGTTGTTTATGGTATAATAAAATTATAAAGTTCATTCACTGAAGTTTTCAGATTATTCGAATTTATCGATTGAGAACTTGCTCAAGAACATGCATACTATAGTTTCTCGCGATATGTTTCACTTTTATAACATTTTTGTATCGATGATTTCATTGAAAATATGAACAGGATGTTCATAAAGTCAGTTGTGGAATCATCTGCGAATGAAAGTTGGAATTTAGTCGCTATTTTCCATCGAAGATAACCTCTCTTTAGCCGGGGAAGTAGTTGTTTTCTGTTAGATATTACAAAAAAGTAACTTCTATTTTATCGTAGGGTTCTTTCTATTTCCGGAGAAGTCATGTATTGATTCAATTTTCAATTGAGAATGTTTCTCTCTAATAAATTTTTGTATCGTTTCTTCTTCTTATTGACACCCATACCTCACTTTCCATCACTTCGACTGGAACGTCTTTCGATTGGGAGTCTTTCAGTAAAAACGTTATCTCACATCTATTCTCTTGATTTTCTCTGAACATATAGAATTTTTCTTTCTGTGTGTGAGAAGCAAAAGTAACTTTTACTTTTGCTGAAAAGTACTAAGTGACTGAGATTTTCCTTCAACACGCTCGAAAGAGAAATTGTGAATTTGACAGTAGTTATAGAACATATTTTTCACTGATGATCTACAATGGAAAATCTGTTATTTTTACAGTAACCTCTTGAGATATCAAAGCACTAAACTATCTGATAAGCTTGAGGTCTTGAATACTATCATCGAAGAGTTGATAGGAAATAGGAATGAACGGCACTGATAAAAATCACACAAAGATGCAAAGTATTTGCGATTTTTATGTATTCCTGGGAACAGAATACTATTCTTAAGTTTGTTCGTATGCGAACCTTATTTACTGTTTCACACCAATACATGAAACATCTATGATGTTTGTCTACTTTATTCGCATACAAACTGAAACCGAATGATTCTAGAAGAGCACCCCATAGAGTGGTTATATGGAGGAGCGTGTAATGCGAATATCGCCACCCGTTATCTTTATTTTATTCTTCAATTGTTTTTTTTTAATAAAGGCACATTATTATTACTATCTGTTTTGAAGCCCTCAATAGTGACTATTTGTTTCGACCCAATGAATATCTGAGCCTGGAATCCATAACATTTCCAGGTTACTTTGGATTCGATGTTTTTTTTTTCAGTATGACAAGTATATAAGTGACTGCGCAGCATTACTGTTACTCTGAGAAATGAGATCTCAGAATCAGGCGATTAATCAATCAATAATTGTGGATTCACCATCTCTTATCAGAACACTTTAGAAGGAAAACAATCATTATAACAGAAGTGAAATAACAAATCCTGCATTCAATAAAAATTAAAATGATTAATCTGAACAAGCACGCAATATAGTTATCATATCTGTCAACAACCCTTTTAAAACAATATCGTGTTGATTTTTATCACTGAGTATTTAACTTAAATTGTTAAAATTATACCTAGTAACAGTAAACGAATTATGTCAAAGTCATTAGGGTTGTTACATCAAAAAGCGCTTATTTGTACAGTGTGCTTCAGCAGGTGAGCCGTTAAATTGAATTTTGTAATTATTGTAAAACACTGAAAATGTATTCGATTCAAATTATGATAAAATAAGGAGAAACGGAATTGACATATAAATGATATTCAATCGACAACAGTAAGTCTGATTATTCAGGATAATCTGTCTGGTTCAATAACTTGATCAGAACCAAATAGTTATCATGTAGGATCGCTCATTAGGATTTGAAAAGAACGGACAAAAACAAGTTTTTAGCGTTATAAAGTTTTTTTATTTGAACGACGATCTCAGAAAATGATGTTTTGCGCACGGAAAACTCGGTACTTTGTACACATTGCCGTAATTCGCAAACGCCGTGTGCAAAACACTTTGCTCACAGATGTGTCATATTCACGCACGCATCTCTCGTTCACTGTGATTTTTTTTGGTTATCTCCCAATAACTTCAAAATTCTGCCGTATCAAGTTGGATGAGTTCCATAGCAACCGTCACAGCTCTATAGTTTGGTTGATTGGATAATTCAATAAATTATCGCTTCCAAATGTGTTGAAGAAAATGTCGTTTCACAAAGAAAATTAAGAATTGTGTGGTTTCTATTTGCAGTCGTCTAAAAAGGTCAGTAAACAACTTGCTTGAAGACCTCTTTACACACTCGCTCAACTTATGGACCTCACTTCAGGCTCAGTCCACAAATTTGTCTCGCTCGTGTGGAAAGAGTCATTTTCAAACCTTGCTGTTTAATATACTTTTATTGTATTTCATTGTACACTCCCTGACTATTTTGCATACGCTGACACTGTTTGATCTTGAAATTTGTAATAACTGGATACAAAAAAAAAAACAATCCCATATGATGCGAACTTCAACGGTGACACTGTGTATTGCAACTCACGGAGTAACACAACCCTTTGCGTCTTAGACCTGTTTTGGCAATACTGCCTCCTAAAAAGAAAACAAAGCTGAAAAATAATTAGCTAGAGTTCAGAGAAGTCAAATCACTCTGCTTGAACTTATAATAAGATTTCGACCAACAAACATGTAGAGGTATGGATGTATAGAGGTTTTTCCCATGGACGTATAATATCATATAAATACAGAAGGACTCAGCATTGCCATTCCTACAACACGGATTGTTTATTTGAAGTCACTCATTTTGTATGCGCGCGGGCTACCGGGAAGAGAGAAGGTAGCAATAGACTGTGACCTTTCCACAACCGACAGGAGCGCACGAATTTGATAAAAATAGGGTTCAATCATAAGAAAAAATGCTGAATTTGAAATAATGATGAAAATATCAACGAAAGTGATAGATTATACATCCGATGGGAATGTCTCGTGATATAGAAAAACTCGGATGACACACCTGATGTCATGCAATACTTCATTGACTGAGATAGTAGGTATCGGTCCTTAGAAAATAAGGTTCACAAAATGAAAAAAAACGCAAAATGAGAATAAATAGATTTCAAGACTTTCGATCTCAATTAATGGAAAGCTGAAAAAAAAGTATTAACTAAGAAATGGTAATTTATATATTTTTATATTCAATAGAGACATGGGCTGAACTTTGGTTTACTGGAAATCTGATATAAGTAAAACAATTCAACGCAGCGATTGTGGACCCTCAACCAATTATTATGGTACCATTTTTATTTTGAGGAAATGCCCTGTTGCCAAGTTAACCTCTTCGACTTTCTGGAAATCTGATATGAATAAATCAGTTGAACGTCTCTCTTATAGACCCTCAACCTATTCTAATAGTACTATTTTTGTTTTGCGGATATGAGCCGTTGCCAAGTTTTGGTCACTTAACGTCTCGATTATGGACCCTCAGTCTATTCTAAAGATAATATATTTTTGTTTTGCGGAAATGCGCCGTTTATAAGTTTTAGTCTTTTTAGGTAACTACAATTCTGATATGAGGATAGTTGTGATTGGATACCATACTATTCAATCAGATGCCCTATGAAATTTGAACCTTGCAGAAATGCGCCAATTTTGCCAAGTCGTGGGCGCTGGAAATCTTTAAAAAAAGATTTAAGGAAATTTTGCTCAAAGAATATCATTATAAATATTCATCCTCAATAATTAAAAAAAAAATACTTTTGGTATCTGATGACGCATGGTCCAAAAAACCATTTTTATTTCATTTAGGTTATCTCACTTCAAGTTCAAATTCTTGAAATAACTAAATTATGCGAAACAACGTTGAAATGCTCAAGTTCTGGATTCTCAGTCACAAATCATCACACTACTTACAGCTCACGGGCTATAAATGGTCAGTTGTTTGACATCAACTTCATTTCCATAGAACCAAAGTTACAGCGTGTCTCTTTCTGCTAGTAGTCATAGCGAGCATCTGCTGTGATTTCACCTTTTCATACTAATCAGTGATCGAATTATCAGCAACTTGGATAGCTAGATTAGTTTGGCTAGGTTAGGTTGTGTTCCTTTTTTAGAAATTCGGTCCATGGGCAGTCAGAAGAAAGAGACATGCCAAAGGCGTGTCTTTTTCTTCTGGTAATTTATAACAGCGCAATTCGTCAAAACAAAAATTGCGCCATTAGAATCGGCTGAAAATCTATATTGAATATCTCTATAATGCTTCTCTGAATGACTTCCCGCATCTATAACTTGGCAACAGCGAATTTCCGCAAAGTCGAAATGTCATAGCAGGAACCACATGATTGAATAGAATAATGTCCAATTCGACCCATCTTCATATCAGATTTCCAGTAATCCGAAGTGACCAACTTGACAATAATGCATTTCCGCAAAAAAATGTAGTATTAGAATCATATGATGTCACAAAATCGCGACGTTCAATTATTTTTTCCATATGAGATTTGCAGTAATCCCAGTTGTCCAAAACTTGGCAAGGGCGCATTTCCGCAAAACAAAAATAGTACCATAAGAATAGGTTGAGGGTCTACAATCGAGAGGTTCAACTGTTTTTTGTTATCAGATTTCCAGTGATCCGAAGAGGTCAACTTGGCAACAGGGTATTTCCTCAAAACCAAAACGCATTGCAATTGGTTGAGGGACCACAATCGCGACAATCAAATTTTTTTTTTCATTCTAGATTTCCAATAAACTAAATTTTTACCGACTTTGGAACACATTCAGTTGAACATTTCATCCCCAACTTTTTCAACCAAGCCGCTATTTCTGTGACATCAGCTGGAAATCTAAGGATAAATCCGAATTTTGATAGACATTTCTTGGACTTTTAAGCAACCTTATTATAATTGCATCATCCAAAGACCAAATGAAGTGTAAATATTTCGTTAATGGTCTATTTAATTATCTCCACATATAAAGGTTTCAATATACCTATTAATTTCATTTTGTTCGACGAAAACAGATTGATACCCACTGTAACGCCTATGGTACTCACGAATGGAATCTGATATTCGGGTTCGAAGACATGGATTGTTGTTTAATTACCCAACAAGATTGCAACATATGAGTCTCTAGTCTATTATAATGCCACTATATAACACAAATGAGTTCGAAAAACACTATATCAACTATAATCCCACATAAAAGTATTGACAGAATATGACAGAACTGTCAGAAATTTACTTTGTGGAAAACATAAACATTGATATTCAACAGCGTTGACAAACGACCAGACTCAACAAACTATACACAACCATTTGACGACGCGGATAATGATTTTTTTTGATAGTTTGGATTTGGAAACTTGTAATTATTACAGGTTTGAGTTGCATGATAATGTCACCATCACCCTCCTTCATTCTTCGATTGTTATCGAATGGAATACGTATAATTACACAATTTTGTCTATGATTAAGACTGATGTGACAACGCCCAACTCAATATAACGACTACAGATTGTGACCATTCACGACTTCAGACCAGGATGTATACAGCTGGGTCAAGTACAATACTTTACATGGTTTTTCCCACACAAAATAATAGACGCAAATGTCCGATACTAAGTTTTATAGATGGTCCGTTGACGAAAACCCCAGTTTTTGCCCCAGCAAAATCTCCTTGTGGAATTTTATGAACAGCAATAGAGAAAAAAGAAAAAATTACAACTTTTTTGGTGTTTTGGAAATGAAACTCTTGTATCGATTTATAAAACCTAATTTTTATAAATCTGAAGCTGGACAAACAATATTAGGGAAACTGATAGATAATAATATGTGGTTCAACTGTGCGCAAGATGTTTTCTGTCCGATGTGTAGTTTTTGCACAATCGCGTTATAAACAATTTGAGGGCACATCTTGGCAATTCTGTGAATGATTATCTACAATTTGTATATTTTGGATTTTCACTAGAGAGGTGGAAATTGTGTTGAAAATATCACTGAAATTTTATCAAAATGCTTCAAAGTGCGTCCGAAGTTATATACCCCAAGTCGCACTGCAGTTAACTCGAGTTGAGTTGGGGCGACTTCTGGTGCACTTTGAAAATCCAAAATATGCAAATTGTAGATATTGATCTCTACTTCCGAATGGCGTTCACAGAATTTGAATAAGATGATTTTCCTCAAATCGGAGCATTCAGAAAGATTTGCCCTCAAAACGTTTATAACGCGATTGTACAAAAACTACAAATCGGACAGGAAAAATCTTGCGCACAGTTGAACCACAAGTTGTCATCTATCAGTTTTCGCAATATTGTTTGTCCAGCTTCAGATTTATAAAAACTATGCATTTTTGGAAAAATGGTCTATTTTTCGAGGTTTTCCCGGATTTTCTCAGTTAAAAATATACCGATCTGGTCGTATAAAATACCATTTTGTAGGTTTTATAATTTTCAACAAAAGTTTTGAGAAACGATTTCTCCTATACTTTCTGAGATATTCGCAAAAAAAACAAAAAAACTGTAATGTTTTTCACCATTTCTTGTTTAAAAAATTCCACAGAGCGATTTTGCTGGGGCGAAAACCGGAGGTTTCATTCACGAACTATCGTTTGCGTCTTCTATTTTGTGTGAAAAGAGCCTCTCATTTTCATCTACAGCTTGGCCTATGTGGAACATTTTGCTCGTAATATGAAATGTTTTCACTGCCCGGTTGTTGAAATACCTTCCTATTATTGTATCTTTTCGGATATTAGTATATGGAATAATTAAGAACAGAATGGAAATTTTCGGTACAATTTTCCCCAAACTAACGCCCATTAAATAAAATTCTTCATTTCAGGGCTTCTCTCATGGGAGGTAAACAGCTGCTTGGTCGATCTAGAGAAAGAACTGGCCATTATTACGGAACAGGCATTAGAAGGAGAAGAGGCAAGATATGGTGAGTACCTCATTAAGAAAGGGCAATTTAGTTACTACCACATCGCAGTGTCCAATTTCGGGCTAATGGGATAGTTTGAAAAAATTTAGGTCGTTGGCGACACACATTCGCATAGTTGTTATCTATCACTTCACATTTAGCTTTTACTAAAGAGAATTTTCTACCAGCGGAATGTAAAGTTATCAAATATGTATACATTCATCTCCAAAATGTTCCTTTTACTATGCAACTTGAATGTGGTAGAGACAGCCTTTATAGATGAACATATTCAACATTGCATGACACGGCCTTAATGTAGAAGCGCTAATCATCCATAAAAAATAATAACTAAAATTTATTCGAAAAAGACCCCTCAGGAAAACATGGGAAAATTGGCTTTCGGTCAAATGACCCCGCACTAATCTTGTGGAAAACTGGTTTCTGTGAAAATCGCTGAATTTCAATATGATGTAGCCCATGCCATCCTGAACAAAAATTGCCATTGCGCCAACTCTCTGAATGCCGGCGTTTGGATTCTACAGGGGGTCAAAGTTTGAAATCTTGACGATTTTTCAAAAAATCCGGAATTTCATTTCCATCGTATTGATTTGAATGTGCATAATGGAATAGTCCACAATATGTGCATCAAAAAGTTCCAATGACAAAAGTTTCTAGAATCAAAACTGGCGGGTATACAAAGGGTTAAACTTTGATTTTAGTAATTTTTATACAACTTTTTTCGAGAAAATATTTGTTTTCCTTCAGATCCATATGCAATTGATGTTACTTACAGCACATGAGAGGGCGATTATATTTTTCATTTGAATCAACCATCCAACTTTAAGTATTTGGAAGAAACGGGGTGATAAAAAATATATTTTCAATTTCGAAAAAATGTATCCCTTTGTATAGTCAGCTTCCACCAATATGTTTAGCTGATTTTTTGAAACTATGTAGCTGATATATATTTATACAAATGTGTCAACGTCTGTGCTCATTAATCTGAAGCCAAATAAAGTTGCGGTGAAGGTCCAAAAAATATGGAGATGGGATGTTTCGGAATAATTTTGAAATGATTTCTAAAATCATCCGTGAATTTTTTCTTTTTCTGACAATGTATATTATTGATTAAATACTATACTTCAAACCCGTGTATAATTCAAAACGTGGAATTCGCGAGGTAGGCACTGTGGAATTTTTTGATCAGGAATAACTCATCTACATTATGTCAGAAAATAAAAATAAAAAAATCACGGCTGATTTTAGAAATCAATTCAAAATTGTTCCGAAACATCCCTTCTCCATATTTTTTGGACCATCGCCGCAACTTCAGTTGGATTCAGATTATTAAGCACAGACGTTGTATATATATTTGTATATATTGTTATGAAAAGGTGGAATGAAATTTATTAAAAAAGGAAAAGCTCTAAAATAACTAGTATTTTGCATATTTTATTTCCTTATTTATGTTGAATTTAATCCTATTAGTTCATTCTGAACTTTGTATCTCAAATCAAAATTTCATTTTAGTCAAAAAAAAACAGTCATTTTACAAAATTAACTTTTCAATATCAAAAATGTCCTGTATAAGATTTGGAAAGCAAGGAGAGAAATGTCAGCAATGACAGTTGAAAAAAGTAATATGAAATTAGAGTTTGCAAAAGAATAAAAACCTTAAAATGTTTGAAAACTGAAAGTATTAGATTTAGAAAATTGTGAAATTTGTTAGAAATAAGAAGTGTTAATAAAAACTGTGCGTGAATAAAAATAAAACAGGAAACATTTATATATGGAAACACAAAAAGTGATTGGTGGAGAGCAGATAGAAAATTCGAAGACGGTTGCCCGGGGAGAAAAATAACGAGGAGACGAAAAAACGACGAAAGGACGACGACACGAAATATATTTTGGAAAAGCCGAAAACTAAGAAAAACTTGAATTTATAAAGGAAAAGTAAGAAGAAACGAAACGACAGACAATATTGGAAAGAGCAAAATCAGAAGACAAACAAAATAAGTACAAATAATCTATCAAAATTACTTACCTGAAGTCAACAGCATCCTGAAATACTATTCTGAAATTTGATCACTGGAAAACCATCATTCGAAAAAGGTATTTATAAGTACAATTTCCTCTGGTACCACGTTTATTTGTCTGGAGCTCAGCAGAAAAGCAGGTAGCCGAAAACAATACCCACAAACTTATCGTGACCGTTGCGGAATTCTTCATACTTTCTCATCTAGTATCTAGTATCTAGTATCTAGTATCTAATACTTTTGGTTGTATGTTATTACTACCAATAAAAGCATTTTTTATTATTATTATTATTATAAATATTTACATTGACTTTCACTGCCATTCTTTCGGACAATTTATTAGTATAAGTTATTTAAAAATAGAATTTCATTGAACTGTATCATTTACTATTCATAACCTCGATTTGTCGGTAACTGAATAATACCATGCCATCTTGCGGAATATAGTTCCAAAAGAATTTGGCAAGTTACACCATAGGTCGAGATTAGAATAATAGAGGGCGTTCAATTTACTATTTGAAAAGCAATATAAAGTATAATAGTTTTTTTTTTTAATAAAAAGGATTTAGTAGGGTAATAGCTCAGGGTAAATAGATAGTAAATAAGAGTTTCAGTTAAAAAAGGTTTTCATTCTGAATACAAGAATAAAATTCATTCATTGAAATCTATTTATTGAGTTTGATTATCATTTGGCTGACAGTTTTCTGAAATTGCATATCTAATCACCTCTATACAGGGTAGTCCACGTTTCCAGAGTCCTACTGAGAGCAAGAGTTTTCTTGTGTTCTCCGGCTGAGCTAAAAAAGGAAGGAGATATAAAGGAAGAAAGGTAAAATAGGTAAAATAAAGGTTTGTGAGCCAGGGCATTTCAAAGAATAAAATTTTTAAATTAAAATCATAATCATTCACATATAAAATCAAAGAATAAAAAATTTTAAATTAAAAACATCATTCATTTTCACATTATAAAATCACAACAATATTAGCTAAATATATTGGTGGAAGCAGACTATACAAAGAGATAACATTTTTCCGAAATTGAAAATATATTTTTGATCTCCCCGTATCTTCCAAATACTTGAAGTTGGATGGTTGGTTCAAATACAAAATATGATTGCCCTCTCTTGGACTGTAACATCGATTGCATATGGATCTGCAGATAATCGAATATTTTCTCGAAGAAAGATCGATAAAAATTACCAATTTTAACCCTCTGTATATCCGCTAGTTTTGATTCTAGAAACTTTTGTCACTTGAGCTTTTTGATGCACATTTTGTGGACTATTCCATTATAAAAATTCAGATCGATACGATGAAAATGAAATTCCGGATTTTTTGAAAAATCCTCATAATATCAAACTTTGACCCCCTGTAGAATCCAAACGCCGGCATTCAGAGAGTTGGCGCAATGGTAACTTTTGTTCAGGATGGCATGGGCTACATCATATTGAAATTTCAGCGATTTTCATCAAAACCGGTTTTTCAAAAGATCAGTGCGGGGTCCTTTGCTAAATTTTTTTTGTATTTGGTTGTAGCGGGACGAGTCGTTAGAAAAATGTGTGAGTTCAAATGATTTGTATTTGTCGTACTTAGGTAGGATTGACAAAGACTAAAACTGTTTTGTTAGTCGAAATAAGACAAATTCATGACCAAAATGTATTTATGAGAAGTCGTTTACATTTTTCCAATTATGATCTTACTGATGATAGTATACGGGGCTTAGTCAAAAAAATCACTTTCCGGGATATTTTTCTAGTACTATTCCAGAACCAACAAGTTATATATTGGTAAGATATCGTAGTTTCTGTCTATTCTGAGCGATGAAATCGTGTTTTGTTTCTTGATGACTCTCTCTGTTTCGAATAGGAATTTTTAAAAAATTTTCAGTGTAGGGGTTACACTGAAAACAATTGGCAGTTTGTTTTTTACTGCAAAAAATAATTTGTTGCTACTGTTGATTGAACAAAATATGAGTTAGCGTTTTGATGAATTCAACTGTTTGAAATTTCCTGTCATTTAGATACAAGGTGCGTTTAATTATTTTTTTTTGTCATTTACAATGTTTTTATTGAATATCTCAAAATTTGTTTCGTTAATTTGGACCTAATTTCACTCCCACCATTCTGATAATGTTGACTATCATATATCATGTGTGGAAGTGTTGTCAATTTTGTATGTTGCGTTTCAAAAACATGCATTTTTGAAAATTGTGAATAACCCAAAAAATAATAATGTAACTCACCTTGTATCCAAATGAAAGGTGCATCATAAAGCTAATTAAGTTTATGTTCAATCAACAGTAGAAACTTTTTTTTGTTCAAAAAGACGACCTGACAATTGTTTTCAATTTAGGGGTTTAATTAAAAACTTTAAAAATTCATATTTCAAACGGAGAGAGTCAGCAAGAAACGTTTTCATCGCTTAGAAATAGACTGAGGCTATAATACCGTACCAGAATATAACTTGGTGGTTTTGAAATTGTGCTAGAAAAAAAAAATACAGACAAATAATTTTTTTCACTATGCCCCGTATACATCCTGTATAATGTACTATTATCGATAAGATTATAATTGGATATGTTAATGAGTTTCGATAAATATGTTTTGATGACGACGTTTTTATGAACTTTGACTGCTTAAATCTCAGAAACGACTCATGCAGGGAAATCTACGACAAGAAAATCTAATCAGTCGGTAATCCAGGGTTTGACTGAACTCATTTACGTTCGATAAAATGTTCATTAAACTCTTAGATCATAGACGCTATCCCCAGATACAGCAATTGCGGAATGTAATTGGCACAAACTCTTTGTTCTGACATGTACTAGAGTTCTATGGCACAGTTGAATTCAAATTCAATTTGAATACCATTTAGAATCCCACCGTAGGGTAGAAGATTTGATTATCCCTCCACTTGGTATGCTGAATAGTATGGTTTTCGTATGTATACAGGGTAATTCAAATCCATTTGCATCGGATACGTGTGAAGTATGCACATATTTTCATCGAATGAGAATATTTCTTGACTTTTTCTAGAAACCCATAGAATCTTTCAATTAAACAATGAAGAAAACTACAAGAATCATTTTTAAGTAACCTGTCCTGAAAAACTGTTCCTATATATAGAGTGCAGCCACTAAACACACGCTGAAACTTCTAGATTCCATCAAAAAATATTATTTCGTCTCGTAAGTGATCCTGCGCTTACAAGCTCGCCCTCTTATCTGGAACAATGCAGAAAGGATGGCGATCTGTCTCTGTTTTATAGATTTTTTCATGGACGCTGCTCTTGTAAAATACCTTCAAATGTTTTACCCTGAGTGATCCCGTCGACCTCAGTCTTCTACTACTTTTGTTGTCATTTTGGAAACATCCGATCATTTCATTCCAATGTGTCTTTCTTTGAACGAACGACAAGCCATGGAACTCACTGGCACGGGAGGTGTTCCCTGAGGCATACAGCCTGCAGAAATTCATGAACACTAATTCTTACCAAGGTACTTTCTCTCGCTTCTCACGATGTTCTTTGAACATTACAGGATTTTCCTCTTAGTGGGAAACATAACATAAAAAAATACTGATACCAGAAGCTATATAGTTTGTAGTTTTGTTAATTGTTGGTCAAGATGAGCTCAACGGACTCTTTCCAGAAAAAAATGGGGTTTTTTCGTAGTTTTATCTCCTCAATACGAATCCGAAGAAAATTTGCTGCGCTCTCGAATACTATTCGGGTTATACCCTTTTGAATTTTGGGAATCGATCATTATCACAAAAATCACACGAAATGCCTCCTTTTTTATATTTCACAATTAAAAAGAGTAATTCAACCAAATAGAATGTTTTGATGATGGAGAAGACAAAATATGGATACAGTGAGTCATTTGTAATGATGATTAATGATTTAGTTGGTAAACATAAATTTGGAAAAATTCGTTGAATACCCTCTAAATTAATTAGCCAACCTGATTTTCTGGTAAAGTCACTTCCAGTTGACTCAAGAATGATGTACTGAGAGATGACTAATTTGGAAGCCGTCTGGGGTGTAGTTTATATTAATCGAAATTTGGCAAAATTCGTTAAACACCCTCTAAAATATTTAGCCAACTTGATTTTTCGGTACAAAAAAATGATTTACTGAAAGATGACCGACTTGTAAGCCGTCTAGGGGGTAGTTTATATTTACAGAATTTTGGAAAAATTCTTTAAATACAATTTTGCAAGTGAATTTTGACCCACTCCTGGCCTTCCGAATTTGCAGTTGTTTATGATTCCCGCAACAATGCTTTCTGTAATTTTTGTAAAAGAAAAAAAATGGTACTCCAAGTTGTGTGATTATTCTCTGATTCTATTCAAAATTGGAATATCAAGATATTGGGGGTCGGAGATTATGATATTTATGGTAATTCATAAATTCAATATTATGGACGTCTCTGTCATAGTCTCATCTAGGTGTTCAAAAACGATTGCAAAATTTCAGACACAATACTTTAGAGGGTGTAAAACGTTTTTTTTTCAAATTTCGATCAATATAAAATACCTCCTAGACGGCTTCCAAGTCGGTCATCTCTCAGTATATCATTCTTGAGTCCACTAAAAGTGTCTGTACCGAAAAATCAGGTTGGTTAAATATTTTAGAGGATGTTTAACGAATTTTTCAAAAATAAGATCATTATTAACTACCCCCTAGACGGCTTCCAAGTCGGTTATCTCTCAGTATATCATTCTTGAGTCCAATGGAAGTGTCTGTACCGAAAATTCGTATTGGCTAAATATTTTAGAGAATGTTTAACGACTTTTTCCAAATTTTGATTATTATAAAGTACCCCATAGACGGCTTCCAAGTCGGTCATCTCCCACTATATAATTCTTGAGTCCACTGCAAGTGTCTGTACTATAAAATCAAGTTGGCTAAATATCTTAGAGGATGTTCAAAGAATTTTTCCAAACTTAGAACATTATAAACTACCCCATAGACGGCTTCCAAGTCGGTCATCTCTCAGTATATCATTCTTGAGTCCACTGGAAGTGTCTGTACCGAAAAATCAAGTTAGCTAAATGTTTTAGAGGATGTTTAACGAATTTTTTCAAACTTAGATTATTATAAACTACCCCCTAGACGGCTTTCAAGTCGGTCATCTATCAGTATATCTCTCTTGATTAAATTGGAAGTGTCTGTACCAGAAAATCAAGTTATCTAAATATTTTAGAGGGTGTTTAATGCATTTTTTCAAACTTATATTATTTTAAATTATCCCTTAGACGGCTCCCAAATCGGTCATCTCTCAGTATATTATTATTGAGGCCACTGGAAGTGTCTGTACCAAAAAATGAAGTGGGCTAAATATTTTAGAGAGTATTTAACGAATGTTTCCAAATTTCGATCAATATAAACTACCTCTTAGACGGCTTCCCAGTCGGTCATATCTCAGTATATCATTCTTAAGTCCACTGGAAGTGTCTGTACCGAAAAACCACGTAGGCTTAATATTTTAAAGGATGTTTAACGAATTTTTCCGAACTTAGAATAATATGAATTACCCCCTAGGCGGCTTCCAAGTCGATCATCTCTCATTATATCATTCTTGATTCAACTGAAAGTGTCTGTACCGAAAAATCAAGTTGACTGAATATTTTAGAGGATAATTTTTGAAATATACAAACTGCTGTATTTGGTAAACCAACTAACTCATAAATGCAGTTCATCACTATCACTCATCATTACAAATGACTCATTGTATCCATATTTTGTCTTCATCATCGAAACATTCAATTTGGTTGAATTTCTAATGATTGTCGAATTTTTTATTTTACACGATGCCACTGGTCGTTTGGCTGCTAGATAAAAACGGCTGCTGAAAAATGGCCACTAACTTCACACCGGTAAAAAAGTATCTAAAGCGATAAAGTAGAAAATAATTCTTCAGATTTATACTCAAACTAGCAAGTTGATCCCGTAGGGCTTTCGTGTCTATTGCTGGGCACAAGTTTTTTTCTTTTGATAATCACCTTATTTTTTTCAGTAGGTCACTGTAATAAGAAACTCTGGAAACTCTTCTCGTGTCTAATTTCCAAAGCTTATTCATTAAAATGAAGAGCAGATATTTTGAACTATTTTTTAGGCACTGAAATAATATAGGAATGACCTATCTTCGCTTTCAAATTAACTTGATAATTAAAAAAAAAATTGCGAAGAAAGTTAACGTGTTTACAAGTCAATCCTACTTTCTAGTAGTTAAATTTAGATTATCTCTAATCTCAGTACGCGCAATTTTTGTACACTCACACCACGTTATTGCAAGAGCGTTATTATTGTTCAGCATTTTGGCAAAGAATTGCTTCATATATACTTTAGAATTGAAAATCGATAAAGTCGGAAAAAGTAAATCAGACGCATAACATTCGGTATGGAGTCTAGACGATTATCTGGAACATGGCGTCGCGACGGTGCCTTCCTTCGTCGATGAGACAAGATTTAACTTTTCCACGTGTTATTTTAAGATATTGGACCTACATCTCTGAAGAAACAATTCGAGTATGAACAATTTTTGAGTTTACAAATGTAAATGATTAGTTACAATACTTTGATAGAAAATGTTCTCAATATTGTAGAATATTTATAGTCTTATTCACTCTAAAATAATTTATTTAACGAAATACAACGATTCAATAACACAATACTCTAATTTATATAACAATCACAGAACTATTTATATTGGACTTTCACTTCACTGACTGTCTGTCTCCGCTGTGTGGTTCTTCTTATTAAATTCACCGTTCATTTCGTGGAAATTTCAAGCCCTCGAATCGTCCAGATTCTTCTTGGTGCATAGCGCCTGCGTGAGCGTTCAGGCCCGGCATCGCCCACAGCTTCGCCACAATATCAAGTTAATTTTCTCAAAATGACCTCGGATGATTAATTCTTTCCTGATTATGAAGATAACATATTCTACAACAACAGATGGATCATCCTACTTGAGCACTCGAACATCCTATGATAACCAAATAATGGATGACAGTCAGGGAGTTTGTTGGTTCAATGCTGACTAGCGAGATTCTGAATTTACCCTTAGGGAGTCTCTCAACACTGATACATGCTGGGATTGTTTTGTATTCAGTGGTTCCGAGTTGAATAGGCTTTTGTCTTTCACCAGGTTCAGTAGTCTATTTACTGGGTGATTCAGATTCTAGGTTAATATGTTTCGCCGGTTGTGCAGTGCGTTGCATTCAAGGATGATGTGAGAGGCTGTTTCATTTTCGTCACCACAAAGTCTGCATTTCACGGTTTTTTATTTCGTTAGTAGGCCGATAATTGTGAGTATCTTAGATTTGTTTACGTTAAGGATCACAGCCATCAGTGTTTGGTTCAGGTTTCTCACCATGACTGGGTACTATGTCGATGCCCTTCAATTTGGTACCAAAATGTTTGCTAATACCAAACACTGGTTCTGGGCATGTGGATAGTGATTCAGATGCTTGTCCTGCAAGTTGGTCTGCCATGTCCAGGCACACACACACACAAGTGTAACCTTGTTGTGTTTCCCCAGTTCATTGAGGCTTCACACTCCCACACTCATTTTTAATTTATCTGTAGTGAATTCAGAGTTTTCATTGCGTTCTGGTAGTCGGATATATAGTTGTAGTTTTTTTGTACCCACACTGTCTAGATTCATCTGTATGCATGTCCTTATGGGTCTGATTGTAATGATCAAGGGTGGTAGGGACATCATGATTCCCTTAGCAAGGGTTAGAGTGCTATTCATAGCGCTCGTGTTACACAGACAGGCAAGTCTTTGGATTTTGCCAAGTTTGGTGTGTGCCTGGATCTTTTTCATTATAATATGTGATTATGGGTCTTTGATCGCGATGGATATCCGATCAGTTTCAATTCCCATGTTTTCCAAATGCTCTGTGCACACCATGAACGATGACTTTGTTGAGTTGATCACATGTTGCAGATAAATGTTCCAGCTCAGTTTCTTATCAAAGAACAATTCTAAGATTTCGAGACTGATACGCCTAAGGGTTTAGGTAGTTTCATGACCTCCAGAATATTTTTGTGAGATAGGGGAATAAGTGTGGTGTTTTGCCTCAACTTTCTCTTTGCGCACCATTCCATATAGTAAACTTTACAAATGGGTATCATGGAAACTGAATATATAAAGTTGACAAAGCTTTCGTACATGATAATCAACATTTTCAAAAAGGCGTGTCTCCAAATAGACGAAACAGTTTTGGAGGTTTTAAAAAAATACATTGTGAATGAAGTCATCATAGCTTATGAAATCTCAACACACTTCTTGTATGTGAATGATTAAATTCATCAAAAAATTGCATAACATTTTGTTTGATTGACAGTAGCAATTGTCTTTTCTGGTACCTAGTCAAAAATGATCTATCAATTGTTTTCAGAAACGTCGGGGTGTAATCCAATGATTTTTCATGCAAATTTCAAACAGATAGAGTCATCAAGAAACAAAGCTAACTATTTGTTTAACTATAATATAACTTGGTGGTTATTCTTATGGTGCTGGAAAAAATTTACCGAAATATGATTTTTTTTAGTATGTCCGGTATATACGCATTATCGTTGATGAGATTATATAATTGGACATTTTCATGAGTTTTTTGTTTACTCCTACCCAAATACGTCGTTTTTATTTTGGCTGCTTATTGTTCAGAAATATCACATAGGAAATTCCACTATAAGACCAAGCTATAGAGGTTTTTTTCCCACAAAATAAAAGACGCAAATGGCCTATACTAATTTTCATAAGATAGTTTGTTAATGAAAACCCCAGTTTTTGCCACAGCAAAATCGCTTTGTGGAATTTTTTAAACAAGCAATAGTGAAAAAATTACAAATATTTTGGTTTTTTGGAAATTTCTCAAATGATATTCAAGGAATCGTTTTACATTCGATGGAACTCTTGTGGAGATTTATAAAACCTACAAAATGGATTTTCATACTTTACCGAATCGGTGCATTTTCCACTGAGAAAATCCGTGAAAACCTCGAAAAAGAGACCATTTTTCAAAAATTCACTGTGAAACGATTCCTCAAATACTTTATTTCGCAAAAAAAACAAAAAGTTGTAATTTTTTCACTATTTCTTGTTTAAGGTTCTTATAAAGTCAAATATTTCGCGTTTCTGAACTGTTTTTCATACCATAGTGACAGCGATCTTCCATAATATTTCCAAATAAATTACAGTTTTCTGCAACGGTCAACCCTACTGCTAATGCATTGTTGCCAAATCTCAACATTATTCGGAGTACTGCGAAATAGCTCACAGGATTTTTAATTATCATCTGGTATTAATTGTTGTAATGACCACATTACAACAATTAATAATGCATTATGTAGCTTTATTACGGATAGCAGGATTACTAATAATTATTATTATTATAATAATAATAATAACTATACCTTATTGTCATTAAGAATAAATCTTGTGGACAAAGCTTGTGAAAAAATAAATATAAATGTAGATAAAGAAATATAAAAATATAAAATGTAAATATAAAGACACCTACAAACAAGAAAAATTAGAACATACACTATACCGTTTATCGTCGATTTTGTAACAATACAGTTTAAATAGTCAGATTTACATTTCTTGTTCGTTGTGGAGATGATTTTGTGATTTCTTTCACTTCAAAACTGAATTATTCATTCACTGCATTATCTACATTAGAGATATAGAATATATTTGATATGGGTATTAGGACATTTGGGCGCGGCCAATTGGGCGCGAGTCAACTGGGCGTGGCCAACTGGACGCAGGGACAACTGGGCGCAAGGACAACTGGGCGCAGGGACAACTGGGCGCAAGGACTACCGGGCGCAGGGACGACTGGGCGCCAAAAACACAAAATTAATAATAATTCTTTTATTACTCTCATCTACTAATCATAGGATAGGAATCTTTATTCAACTTCCAAGCTCCCAACTTGCGATCTAGGTTAGTTCGGTCAGGTTAGATCAGACTAATAAAATACTACACTCAAAATTAATTTTTGGTAATAATTATGATTAGTAGATATTTTATTAAATTAAATTATTTGCAAATTTTCCTATTTATATACTCGTCCCTTAATAATGAGGTCCTGAAATTAAGAATTAGGAACAGGTATGATTCCTTATTGTTGTTCTTCTGACTTTGTTTTATTTATAGCAATACTCGACCCTTAATTATATGGTCATGAAATTAAGAATTAGGAACAGGGATAATTCCTTACTGTTGTTCTTCTGACTATGTCTTATAGGAATACTCGACCTTTATGAACTCCGCAGGGGTACTTTGGTCGAGTCATCCTATCCTATGATTAGTAGATGAGAGTAATAAAAGAATTATTATTAATTTTGTGTTTCAGTTTTTTGGCGCCCAGTCGTCCCTGCGCCCGGTAGTCCTTGCTCCCAGTTGTACCTGCGCCCAGTTGGCCGCGCCCAGTTGACTCGTGCCCAGTTGACTCGCGCCCAACTGGCCGCGCCCAAATGTCCTAGACCCTATGATATGTATAAGGAGAAGGGTAGTCTTGACTGACTATTAAAGGGAAAATGCGGATGGATCTTGAGGATGAAGTCGAAATACTGGGATGTTTAAAAGAATACTCTTTGTTTTTGGTCAAGCTTTCAAATGCTTTTTTTTTATCAAGACATTCAACATGAGGTTTATAGCATATAGTCAACATTGATGAGACACATACAAAGTTATGATTCATGATGGTGGAAAACATCCAATTCCTTTTTTAATAATTACTATAATGAATTCGTTTCAAACTCTGCTATTATATTTTTTGAAACTTGCACACATAACTCATTACGGGGTGTTGAGATTATAAAATGAGGTCTCCCCATGATAAATCTGAGGGCGTGCGCAACAAATTTCCTGAAATTTGTTGACAGAACACTGCAAGGGACATTGAAACCGAATGATGAGGCTCCCGAGGTCTCCATCCAACCAAAACCGGAAGCACTGCACCTTTAATCAAATTCACGGATAATACTCTCTTTTCTTTTCTTTTCTTTTCTTTTCTTTTCTTTTCTTTTCTTTTCTTTTCTTTTCTTTTCTTTTCTTTTCTTTTCTTTTCTTTTCTTTTCTTTTCTTTTCTTTTCTTTTCTTTTCTTTTCTTTTCTTTTCTTTTCTTTTCTTTTCTTTTCTTTTCTTTTCTTTTCTTTTCTTTTCTTTTCTTTTCTTTTCTTTTCTTTTCTTTTCTTTTCTTTTCTTTTCTTTTCTTTTCTTTTCTTTTCTTTTCTTTTCTTTTCTTTTCTTTTCTTTTCTTTTCTTTTCTTTTCTTTTCTTTTCTTTTCTTTTCTTTTCTTTTCTTTTCTTTTCTTTTCTTTTCTTCTCTTTTCCAGCTCTTCGTATATGCTCATTGTTCAGTGGTCCACAAAATATATCAGTTTTGCAGTATCTCCGGTTTTTTGTGAATTTAGACTTTGCGGGCCTCATTACTGTTGATTAGCGACCTCTACAGAGCCTTGTCAGTGAATTTAGTGACACTAACAGAGCCTTGTCAGTGAATTTAGTGACACTAACAGAGCCTCTAGTTTTTTGTTGGGTGGAAACCTCGGGGAAATAATTTTTCGAGATCAGTTGAGTCCAGTCTGTGAATTTGGTGGAATTCAGAGTGCCTCCATAATTTTGTTGGGTGGAGACCTCGGGGACCTCGTTTTTCGAATACTGTGGGCCTCTGCTGAGTCCTGTTTACGAATTTGGTTGAATTTGTAGTGTCTTCGCTCTTTTGTTGTCTGAAGACATCGGTGACCTCATTACTCGAATTCGGTGACTTCGTTACTCGAATTCAGTGGTCTCTGCTGAGTCCTGTCTGTGAATTTGGTGGAATTTACAAAGCCTTCATGATTTTTTTGGGTGGAGACCTCGGTGACCTCGTCATTCGAATTCAGTGGCCTCTGCTGAGTCCGTTAATTTGGTGAGTGCTGCAGTGCCTCTGGTTTTTGTTGGTTGGAGACGTCGGAGACTTTTTTATATTATTCGAATTCATTGTTCCTTGGCGTCTCCTGTCTGAAAATTTCAGGAAATTTGCAGCTCACTCAGGTTTGTATTGGGTGAAGACCTCGTTTTTCGAACTTAACCCCCGTGCCGAGTCATGTCTGCAAGTTTCGGAGTCTTCAGTTCTGTAATGGGTTGTACACCACCTATTTCAGAAACAGTGATATATTTTACTTGTCTGCAAATTTCGGTTGATTTACAGAACATACAGGCTTACCATTGATAGAGACCTCTTTCTGTTCCAAAAGGGGTTATCTTTTCAATTGTTTTTAGTGTTTCCAAAGGTGTTTCATTCTTTTTCTTAAATTTTGGTTTATTGATGATGCCTGTGCCGTCGGTTTTCCTGTGGGACGAGATCTTGGGAATCTTTGGTTTTGCCTCTTTTTTTCTGGTTCACCTGTATATTATTTATTTTATTGATTTCGTTTGTTTTTCTGATATTTGGGGTTGCAGTGCCCTTGCGTTTGTTAAAGATATAGTCAGCCCGCCCTTGATCTTGCTTAGATTAGATTTGCACAAACAACAATATTGTTGGTAAATTTTATTTTTTATGTATGTAATATAGTGTTATTTAAAAACAACTGGAATGGATGATTATTATTATTATTCTTCAATTCCGTTTGAGTCCTGTTTTATTTCCAAAACTGATATTTCAAATCGCAAAACATAAAATTTATTACTTACATACTTCTTCAATTGTGTCCAAGGACTCCAAGGCTTTAGGCGGACCAATCCAACATCCAACTGATGAGCTGACAAACCCCTATCGACGTTACTTTCATTTTAGAAAAATTAACCAAATTACATCGGTTACCGCTTTCAAAAACTATTGGTAACGCTGTACAGTAAATATTGACAGTGAAAATAATTCTGTGCAATACCTTGTGGACAGTAGCAGAACTATTTCTGTATTTTTGTTCATGCACTACAGAGGAATCACTGGAGCTATTAACCGTTTTTTGTCTGAAGTTTTAAAAATCATTATTAAAAATATAAATCGTTTGATTTTATCTCTAAAAAAATAGTATGAATAGTTTCTCAATATTCAGTCTTCTAAATTTCATATAAATATCACTTGCAAAAGCGATTCTTCTCAACTGTCTTTGATTTTATAACAAGTTTTTCAGAATTTTTTTAAACTGTAAGGTAACGTTGAAGTTGAAAATTCTGAAAAAAATCGTGATTATCTTTCACTTTGACATTGATATGTCATGATATTTGAAATGGAATCTGATGAATGGTTTTGAAAAACTTAAAGAAAACCTCTAAAAATTAGGTAATTTATTTTTTTCCTCGAAAACTGTTCATCAGATTTTCTTCTATATCTCTCTAATTATTCAATTTGAATGCGAAAATAACTCGAATTTTTTTCAGAATTTTTAACAAAGCGCTTTTGCTGCGGCGAAAACCAGGATTTTCATTTACGAACTTTCTTTTAAAAATTAGTATAGGCCGTTTGCGCCTTTTATTTTGTGCGAAAAGAGCCTTTTATTTTTATCTACAGCTTGGCCTATATGATATAATAAAATTTCACCCATTTCGACTGAGACCCGATTACCCATACAATTACTTGCGAGGTTCTTTACTGTCTATTATTTCCCTAGATGATTTGTTGTGGAGTTTATCATTTCCGTCTCAATTTGACTGAATTCAAACAGCCTACTTTCGATAACCCTGTATATATTTTCATTAAGTACTTGTGCAAACTCCAAAGGGTGAATATTCGAATAATTTTAAGATGAAAAGTTCATATTAACATGTGTCCGCAAATGTTTCGTTTCGGAGATACAGGGTGTTGAATTTAAAATTTATTTTAAAATATTTTAAACTTTTGCAAAAAAATATTTTTTTGCACAAAATTTAGTGAGCGGGTAATCAAAATTTGGTATTAATTTTTATGAAGCATGCACTCAGTTCAATTTGCCCTAACTTTCATGACAGTAAACTTTCGGTATTTTTTATATTTGAATCTCATTCTTACAGCTTTTCTGAGCAAAAAATGTGAAATCGCTCAACTACGCTAAGTGCATGCGTCTTTGAGAAATTTGCAAATTTCTGCATCGATGCAGGTTATGGGGTCCCTCAGGCGCCAGATGAAGATGCTCAGAATTGACAAAAACTGAGTAAATGATAGATCTCGCTAAAGTAAACAACTTTTTTGTACGAAGATTTATCAAGAAATGTTCCATTCTCAATATACAAGATTTTGAAAAACCGATATATTTTTTTTTAATTCAACACCCTGTATTTTAAGAACGAATAATTTTTCGATGAATTTGATTAAAAAAAAGTTATTTATGTTAGCGAGTTCTATGACATAGGTACTCAGTTTTTGTAAAGTTTAGAGCAACTTCATCTGGCGCCTAAGTGATCCCATAACCTGCAGTTTATTAATTTCTCAAAATCGAATTTCAACTTCAACACCCTCTATCTCAGAAACAAAACATTTGCGGATACTCATATGAACTTCTAATCTTAAAATTAGTGAAAGATTTATCCTTTGAAGTTTGTACAAGTACTCAATGAACACCCTGTTTACTTGTGGGTCATCGATGGTAACCTACTAAATGGTATTTATTATATCCGTAATACTCCCAAAGTATGATTATAGTGAATGTGTAGTTCTACAATATCATCATAAAAAGCTTTTATTAATTTCAAATGTGTCTTCTTTTCAGGTGAACGTCTCATCCAATTCGCTTCAGAAAATTTAGTCACTGAAATTCTCATACATCCTGTGGTGAGCACATTAGCACAGTGCATGAGGAATTTACTGAGCAGTTTCACGAGACACCGCCACATAATTCACTCCGGATACACGTTCGCTGCTAACGGATCCTGGGCCTTACAGGTAACCGATAATGATTTAATTACTTCACAATTGGTTTTTCTCATAGTATAGGCGCCCGTAGCAGCGATAGTAACGGCAGGAAAAAGACCTAAGCAACCAGCACTTTTTTATGTAAAATGACTTTTCGCATTTTTTTTTTAATTTTAATAGGTATTAGGTAGATGGCATCCTCATTATATAGTCCAATTCATAGACTGACCCAATTTTCTGTTTTCGAGCTAAAGGTTTTCAAAAATGCGATTTTTGCTGAAAGGGGTATTATGCATCGATTTGATTTTTGTACTACAATTCGTGATTGATTTTCTTAGAATTGTTCTCATCATGTCTAAAATGTAGCTCAAGATGATGTTTGATGCCTGTTTAAAAGCATCTAGCTTTCCATATACAGGTTGATAATTTAAATGCTCATAACTGCCGTATCTCACAAACAAAATGATATAATTATTACGACTTGTTCATAACTGTGATGAATTAGTTAAAGCTTTCGCGGCCGAAATTGAAGATTTAACTATTGTTTCCTGGGTTTGAATGCCGTCATTTTTTTGAACTGCTTCCTCAATACCCGAAGAAGAATAGTGATTGTTCATAACTGTTTCCAGCATTTGAAAGGAAAACTGAAATGACTAATGAAATAATCCACTCCTTCAACTTCCCCCATTTACAGTCATCCCCACTCAAATCGTTTCAATATAAATCTCCTAATTTTGAAACCTTATTGGAAAGCTTGCAAAAAATGACACCATTCGAAATTAATCAGATATATTTCCAAACACGTCAAGAAGAACATCTTTTGATAAACCCTGCTCAAGCAGGAACTGATCCAGAGCTTTCGCCTTCAGGCATCAGGCAGCATACTATCGATGGTAAAAAAATCAGAGCCGTGATACCAGATCAGAATATGTTGAATCCTCACCACAAAGCCAAGATACAGTCAAAACTGGTTGAGTGTCCTAACAGGTCCTGCTTAGTTTGGTCTTTTGCCAAAGCAGTAGAAAGAAACTTCACATTCAGCTCATTTCGTTCACTAATCAAGGATGATGGAACACTAACCACGAACGCCCAGGAAAAAGCCAATATTTTTGCCAACATGTTTGCTGCAAATTCTACTCTATATTCCGTATGTTCAAAATTCCAATTCAAAATTCTGTTTATTTCCTTTTTGATCCAACATATCTCTATGAAAAATACAAAAACATGTTCGATGTAGGATGCGTCAGACTAGTTATAAAACACTTATTTATGTATAAATAAAAAAAACGGTCACAGGTACAATATAACAAATTAAAAAATTGGTCTAGTGAATAATCAACTCTGGGTAACACATAATTTTTCAATTCTAGTTTGAACTTAAGCATATTGTACGGTAGGTTATTGAATATTCCTATCGACATGGCATGGGGACCATCCATTGCGCTACAAAGGCGATACTGAGGGGTACATAGTTTGTTTTTTCCACGAGTATTGTAGTTATGGATGTTCTCATGGGTTTTGTAGTTGTTGTTACTACTTTTCACATATACCGAGCAGGCTAAGATGTATATTGATGTTACTGTAAAAATATCATATTTAATGAAAAGCCCTTTGCATGAGTACCTTCGGGGTACCCTTGCAATTTGGCGAATTATATTTTTTTGTATCATCAGTACCGATTCGACATTTTGTGAGTTTCCCCAGCATATTACACCGTATGATAATTCAGAGTAACACTGCCCATAGTAAAGCATAAGCAGTGTGGAATCACTAACATGTGGTCTGAGTTTACGAAATACAAAGGAAAGGGAGTTAGTGAATTTGCATAAAGACTCTGTATGCGCGACCCAGGATAGTTTACAGTCCAGATGGACTCCCAGGAATTTTGTGCTATTTATTTGCTGTATGGTGTTTCCATTACCTGATCTAATTAAAATGCTATAATTGAAATGTTTATTTAGACCATTCGTTAATTTTGAGAGCTATATACTGTGAATGTTCCGTATTTGTAATGAAATTCGAATCATCAGCATAGAGTTTAGGTAGAGTTCTGTCTGGTGCAATATTAGGTAGGTCGTTATATTCATAATAAGGAACAAGGTTGGAGATAGAAAACTACCTTGCGGTAGGACAATATTTGTTGAGAGTGGAGTGGATTGTGTCCCATTCGAAACTACTATTTGTTCGCGGTTACTCAAGTATGATTTCACCCAGCCTATCGATGGTCCTCGTATTCCAATTTTATCTAGTTTAAATAACAGTATTTCATGTTGAACAGTATCGAAGGCTCTAGTAAAGTCAAAAACTAAACCTAGAGTGTCTTCTTTATTATAGAGTGATTCGAAAGTAAATTAAACACTCTCATATAATGCAGTCTCCGTACTTTTATTTTTCAAAAAACCATGTTGAAAGGGGGTTATAATTTTATTCATATCCAAAAATTCTTTCAATCTCAAAATGAACACTTTCTCAAATAATTTGGATATTTGATTTATCACTGCTATAGCCCTATATTGAGAAACGTCTTCCAGATCTCCTTTTTTCTTGAATATTGTAGTTATTTTAGATTTTTTTAAAATTTCTGTGAATTGACCCATTTCAAGAGATTTATTAATCAAATAAAGTAGTGGCTGTTTGATTTGTTTAAAACTACTTTTTATAATGAAACCGGGTATGCCGTCTACCCCTTGTGATTTTTCTGCTTCAAGTTGCAACAATATTTTCTAATTCTGGTTTGTATATGGGATCAAGAAATATGCTATTCGGAATGTAGTAGCCTTTGTATTCGTATTTTCCTGTGAACTCTTCAACGTCTACCTCGCAAAAGAAAGAATTGAAAATATCACCAATTTGTTTGGAATCCGAAACAGATTCACCCCGTGCATTTTTTAGTATTTTGATATCTTCAGCGCTTTTAGTTATATTTTAGTGGCTAATTATTACTTGCCATGCTGCACGTCTTTTATTATGTGCGTTATTTATGAATTGTTCTGTATATGATTTCTTTGCTTCATTTAAAATTCTTTGGTAAGATCGTTTTGCATCTAGATAGTAATGGTGGAAGTCACTACATTTCAGTAGCTTATCATATGAAGGTAGTTCTTTCATATATTGAGAGAATTCTAATATTGTCTGTTACCCAGCTTTTTCCATGATGTTTCTTCATCGAAGTTTTTGTTTTTAAAGTGAAAGAACTATCTAACAGGTATAGGAATACATTATGAAAAGCGATAAATGAGTCATCAAACGAATTGGAAACATTGTAAACACTATCCCATGATTCTTTATCAAGAAGAATGAGAAACGTTGCCAGATTTGATTCATTGAAATGTCGGTATTGAATTTTAGGATTTGATAATTTTTACACACGGATATTTTATAAAAGTTAACTAACGATTTTCAAAATATTATAACTTGATTTTAGAACAAGGTATCAGACCTTTTTTGAAGAGAGTGGAACACATTATGTATAAAAAATGTTTGGTGTGGACCAAGGAACAGAGATACATCACCAATATTATTCTGGTTGGGATGACTGTGCATGGGTCTAATCAGTAGTTTGACGAGCGGGTGCAATTCTTCATAACCTGGAAAAAAATCATCTTCCTGCTTTCAAAGAATATAGACCATTGCAATTTTCTGAATTGACTTTTCTCCTCTGTTGTACCAGATAAAACCGGCACTCTTCATCAGCATAATGATTTACAAGTATTTTTTTCTGTTGTTCAATAGTTACCTGTGATTGGATTTTTGGGGGTAATACCACGAGTGCTAGCAATACTATTCTGTCAGAAATCAACTAGATCAAATTGCTTGGGAACAACACGAGTCCTTTAGGACGAGTGGTGTTACCTCAAATCAATTTGATCGAGTTTAAGATTTCTGTCAGAATTATCGATAGTATTGTGAGCAGGAGTAGCATTTATTCAGATAATTTCACGAACCAACAAAGTTGAAACAGTTCCATTGTCGTGAATTCTTCAATAGTTATGGATAATGCCTGATAGATGTGAATTCTGTCAGACTGACATTCATATCAGTAGCAAGGTGATTTTGAGCTCTCCGTTGTTGTTTGGATACGTGGTTGCCATGACAAAGTGGTATTACCGGGGGTAATACCACAAGTGCATTGAAAATTACCGATAATTCTGAAAAAAACGTGTTTTTTTTTTTTTTTAAACTGCACGAGTTTATTTTTTTCGTTGTTTCAAAGCATAAATTGCCCGACTCCGAAGGAGGAGGGCAATTTTTTGAAACAACGAAAAAAATAACCGAGTGCGGTTTTTTATAAAAAAAAACACGTTTTTTTCAGAATTATCTGGTTAATTTTCAATGCACGAGTGGTATTCGGTAGGAAATTTCACACCTCACTCTTATATGAACACTTGTAGGTAGATGACACATTTGAAGTCTCACTTCTGATATTAAAATCGCGCGACTTCACTTGAATTGACATCTAATGCGATAATTGCACTGCCGTGACGCGAAACGCGTCACTACAGTGCAATTATCGCTGTGAGCCAGCGGTAATTGCATTCCTCTTATGGACGTTTTTACTCGTGAGGGAAATTTCCGGCATGAAAGCTAGGAACTGCGTATTATCGAGGCATACGTCCCTTATTGGTTCTAATATTGCAGGAAATGAGGTTTTCATTCGGCGAGTGAAATTATCACCGTTGACCCACCGAGTAACAAACACATCATTATTGTGAGCGTAGCAGAAATTTTGATAGTAAAACCTAGCCTATCTTTGGATGGAAGGTGTGCGTGTAGCGCTAAATTATATCACCAAATTGCCATCCATATACTCCATTAGTCAATATTTTCAAAATGTTCTCCGGCTCTCCGACTATGTGACACTGTTAGCGAGTTGTTGACAAAGTTGGAAAGTTTTGACGGTAATGAGTTCATGCACGCCATTATTCACCGCAACTGTTGAATCATACGAAAACATAAATCTTGGAAGTACGTGACAAAATTATCATCTATTAATGCTTTTATAAAAAAGATTTTCAGGAGTAAATACAATGGAGGTTTGTTTTTAATCGTATAAAGTTTTATTTTCACGCAAATAATTCCAAAATCAAAGTTGAAATAGCTCGAGCGATTTTTTCATTCTTGATTTTCAAATGAAAACAAAACTTGAGTGTATTAAAGGAACAAGTTTATCCCATAAATTAATGAAGTTTCAGTTTATTTTAGGAGAATTAGTTGTCTTCATTACTGACCTTGTTCGTGTTAAAAGTCCACTCCAGTAAAATGTTACCCAGTTCTCAAATTGAAGTGGATTCCAAAAGAGTGTACTGCCTATAGCATTGCAAAATTCTTCAAATTGCTTCCAAATTGAACTTCTTTTGAAGCCGGTAGTACCGGGAACGCTTTTCAGGTTGAATTAGCGGATTCATATCGAAATGAAAATAAGAAGAGTTGCTTACATAGTTTTATCTCCTGAACATGAATCCGAAGAAAATTCGACACTGCATCTAATACTTTTCGAGTTAAAATTCTTCAAATTGCTTCTAAATTGAACTTCTTTTGGAGCGGGTACTACCGGGGACGCTTTTCAGGTTGAATTAGTGGATTCCTTCCTGAATGAAAATAAGAAGAGTTGCTTACATAGTTCTGAACTCGAATCCGAAGAAAATCCGATACGGTATCTAATACTTTTCGAGTAATGTCCATTTAAATTTTGAAATTCGACCATTTTCAAACAACAAATTTTCAGTAAAAATTCGTACAAAATTTTTTTGTTCACTCCTAGCTTCATAAATTTCAACATATTGAGTTCTATTTTCTAAGTAATTTTTGAGAAGATCATAAACTTTGCCGCGAAATCCAATATTCTCTAATTTCATTAATAGCCGTTTATGGTCGACTGTATCAAAAGCTTCAGCTACGTCCAAAAAAATAGCCATAGTTGAATTTTGATTATCAAGATGTTAATGTATATTATTAGTCAGATGACAGATAGCATCCTGGGTTGAAACGTTTTTTCTAAATCCTAACTGTTTTTCTGAAATCAGATCATTTTTTTCAACAAATTTTTCCATTCTATTTTTAAAAATTTTCTCAAAAACTTGCTAATCTTGAAATTAGTGAAATAGGCCTATATTTACCTTCAAAAATAGCACCAATGCCAAAAATTTTCTACATTTTCAAATTCGTTTAATAATTTCCATTCTTTGATCACTTGAAATATGCGCCGCAAACTATTCAAATTCAACTATGACCGGTAACTTCTCCTTCATTCATATGTTCAATTGTTCAATTTGTCCATATCAACATTTTATTATACTTCGATTCATATATCCGTGAACATACAGAAATAAAAAAGGTTAAAAACTATACACGTTCCGATTCAGAGTCGAAAATGTCGTGGTGGCAACATTGGATATGGAATTCTCATCCAATAAATTTGTGGTTAAAAAAACAAAACAGAAAAACAATTCCCTTCAAAATTGAAATAGATATACCTGCAGTGTGTCAAAATGTTTGCAACATTTTCATTATCTATTGGTTAAAATTTTTTATTCATCCTTAAAGTTGGTGCATTGCGAAAAACTTATATTGGAGGTTTCAAATTTCTAAATTTCCAAACGGTATAGGGGGTAGACCCAAAAATTGTAATGTAGGTCAACAATGGAGTAACTTTATAATCGATAATATCGAAAAACTTCAGTCAGAAATGTTATTTATAATAATTGAAAACGAATTACATGTTTGAATTCACAGACCCCTAAGCAACAGACTTTTCATTTTTTCCAGGTACAGTAAAGTGATTGTAAACTTACAGATTTGTATCATTTAGGACCCGTTTTTCATGTACGAGTTAAACTCAAGATAACTAACTAATAGTTCAGATGGTATATGACATTCTTCAAATGATATTTGAAGGATCACATTCTAAACATTAGTTAATTAATCTGGAGATTAACTGGAACTTGAAAAACTGACCCTTAATTGATTAGTTTCAATAATTTGATTAATTCACTCATTTTACTCATTATTTACATACATACAGAGTGAAATAACAAGTATGCACAAATCACAACCATTTTGAACAAACGTTGATAATCTTGCCCAATAAAGCCTCAATCAAGCCTCAATTCGTTGAGGAATTTGAGGGGGTCTATTCGTGGAATTTTTCCCACCGTCAGCTGGTGTGATCCCAGTATATTCAATCTCTTGTGATGTCCAGCATAACACTCCAATATTATGTCGTGGGGTGTTTCTAGATGTTCCCCACATAATCTGCAGGTGCTGTCCTCTTCTAAGCCTAGCTTCCTTAGGTGTTCTTTGAGTCTGCAGTGCCCCGTCAGAAATCCAGTGATTGTCTTTATTCTAGTTTTGCTGAGGTTAATCAGTGTCTTGCTCGGTTGAAATTGTTGAGGAGATCTTTGGCCTGCCTTAGCCCTGGAAGTCTTTGCCAGTATGTTGCTCTCATTGCTCTTTCAGTTTTATTGAGTTCTTCTTGGAAGTAAGATTTTCCAAGTCCGCAGTATGGTTCTGTCCGATCAGTGGCGTTGATGTCCCTTTTCGTGCCAGGGTGTCTGCTATGTTCATTGCCCTCTACTCAAACGTGCCCCGGCAGCCACAGGAGGATCACATTGTTGTTCCTGCCTAGATCATTGAGTTTGTCTAGGCATTCCCAGACTATTTTCGAGTTGATGTTATATTTCCTGTCGAGGTTGAACTGAATGCACCTTTCTATGGCGTGAATTTCCGCTTGAAAAATTCTGGGGAAGTGGCCCATGGGTTCAGAGTATTTGGTGCGAGGCCCAAAGACTCCTGCTACAGTTCCGTCGGGAGTTTTGGGCCCGTCCGTGTACCATGTTATGGTATTCCTTCCCAGTGCTCGATTGGATTTTGTTCTTCATTGTGATGGAAGGGCGATTCCTAAGGTGTTTTTGAGTTACAAGTATTCTTTGTGAGTCTAAAAACATAAAAGCAAAAGTTTTTCATTTAGGAACTAGATACTGTTATCAATATTGTGCAAATTTTGTAAATGATATATTATTATCGAAAAATAAGGGTACTTTATTCTTTTTAATTTTAAAAAACTTTTTTAAATAAAATTTTATTATCGAAAATAATGGTTCTTTATTCTTGATCAAAATTCCAATTTTTTGTTGTCTCCTGTGTACCGTTTGGGAATATTTAGGAATATTCTTATGAATTGTTTGAAACTGTAATTTACCTAAGAACTTTGAAATGAACTTATTGAGTTGATATGTTTTGATTGTTTGGGTAATCAGAAATGCTTCCAATTGAAGTTTTTGTTGCAATGCACCAACCGTTTTAAAGAATAGTATTGTCTGAAAAATGGGTTATAAAAATGTTTCCCATTTCATGCAAACTTTTTGACACTCACTTTTTAAGGTTTTTTTCCGAAGTTGTCAATTATTTATTTATTCGCTTCTTTATAATCAACCATAAAAATGTAACTAACTCTCTTTCAGGATGGTACATTTTCGTATTCGGACTTTTCCGAAGCTTTCCAAGAAATCGACGTCCAACGAGTAATCCACGCATACGAGAACGGCATTTCGCTGGATCTCCACTGTTCTCCAGAGGGGGACTGGACTCGTCTGCCAAAGGAACAGTTCGCTAAGGCGTGCAAAGCCAGAGTCAACCCCACGGACATTCTAACCTCTGGATCACCGGCCATCGCCAGCTTTACCAATTATCTTGCTCCATTCCTTGTGCCAACATCCTTGGAAAATCTGCTGGAAAGTTCTGACGTGGTGGGAAACATTCGGTTCTCTAGACCGACGCTGTACGTTTTTCCCGGGGGACAAGGTAGGTTATGCTTTCCTTAATGCACTGCTCGACAACTGAAGTTGGTAATCACGATTGTCCTGGATTTGAGCTGTGATAATATCTTTCAAAGATTTATTTAACATCAATAGATTCATTGATAATATGTATACTTCTGGGTTATTATATCTTCAACGAAAACTTCAAATCAATTCAGAAGAACAGGCGGATTCTTGTTGACAAGGCGTAAATAGGTATAAATAATATTAAAATAAAGAATTTAGACAGTGAAAATCCATGGTACAGTGGTCTTCAATTCAATTATAGGATTCATCAATCTTATTAAAAATGTGTAAAAATGTTTTTACCCACTTTGTAACTATTCGGAGGGGAATGTGAAATAACTTCCTACTTCTTTAAATCTTGAATATAATACAAACTGTACATATATTTTGGAAGGTAGACACACCATCACAATTAAAACTTTGGGAATGCACGTCCAAAAACAAGTTAAAGAACAACACTGAGACAATCGAAAAAAAAATTACCATATTTCAGATATACCCAAAATCATATAAATTCTAAAATTACATCACTTTAAAATCTGTCACCCAATTACAAATAACACATCAAATCGGTTGGAGAAATAAGGAGAAATTCGAAAGATGCATATCATGTTAACCCTGTATGGTTAAAGAAAGAATTGAAAGAACTCTTGCACATCGTATACAGTGCCTTTTCGAATAAATGCTCCTTTACAGATCTTCTGAACAGATTTGTTCATGGAGTATTCCTGATTTAATTTGGTAAATGATTATACATTTAGGCTGCATTGTCAATAAGTGATTTCTTCTTGTTTGTTGCCCAAGTAGCACACCTATATTGGTAAAATATTGGTACAATATTGTGAACATATTGGCGAAATATTTGAAATGCAATATTGGCGAGAAAAAAAATGTGAACATTCGGCGATATTGGTACAATATTACTTGAACAATATTGGCAAAATATTCTCGAAGCAATATTGGCCTCAAAATATTCGGCAATATTTGTACAATATCACTGGTACAATATTATGACAATATTGGCACAATATTCAAACGTTATATTGTGGAGAAGTAAAATGTGAATATTTTGCGATATTGGTCGATTATTGTATGGGCATTTGAAAAATAGTATTGGTGAGGTATTCTTGAAGCAATAATGGCATCAAAACATTTATCGATATTGGTTCAATATTATTTGGATATATTGGTGGAAGTGAATATACCTTGGTAAATTAATAAATGTCTTTTAGTTGATCAAGTTGACAATAGAGTCTGCCTTTTGATCGCCATAACCACTGAGTAAGTTATCTTGAAAACAAGTCATGGGAAGTATTTAATATATCATTGTAAGTTTTAGAAGACGTTCTATATGTAGAGCCATCTAGCGGATTTTTATCCAGGTTTCATCATGATATAATTTTAATATGTTTCATTGAATATTCGGCAAATATTCGAAATTCATCTTAATCTAGATGTGGGAAACAATATGGAGACAACATTGTTTTAACGATATCGGTAAATATTATTGAACCAATATTGACCCAATATTGATTGATAAAATTTGTTGAATATAGGCGAAATAATATTCAACCAATGTGTGATCACACTTGGATATACAATATAGTTTTTATTCCTAGAATCGATATGAAGGGAATAATGGGATTGCAATATTCATTTTAGATGTTGAAAACAATGTGAAAACAATATTGTTTTATCGATATTGGTGAATATCATTGAACCAATATTAACCCAATATGAGTTATTACAATTTGTTAAATAAAGTTGAAATGATATTCAACCAATGTGCTGTCAATCTTGGAACTACAATATAGTTTTTATCCCTAGAATCGATATGACTGGAATATTGGGATTGCAATATTTCTTCTAGATGTGGAAAACAATATATAGACAATATTGTATTATCGATATTGGTAGAAATTATTCAACCAATATTGACCCAATATCACATGTGACAATTTACATTCAAAACAGGTTCAACCAATATTCCACCAATATTTTTAATATAATATTGCTTTTTGAATATTCACCCATATTGGACCAATATTATTTTTTCATATACAATATATCTATATTGGCCCAATATGGAACCAAGATTCAGCCGATATGATGTGCTACCTGGGTGGAATTGACGGGCTCCCATTTTATCACTTTAAATAGATATATTTGTGGCAGCAAGGCGTTTGCAGTATATAAAGAGAAGTGACGGTAAGGAGGTTTTTCTCTTCGAATAGTGTTCTGTTTTTGCTCAACACGGCACATATGACACACAGCTCTGTAAAATGAAGATCATGCTGAAACTTTCACAATTACTGCTACCCCAGAACCTCATACCTTATCATGAATATGTTTCTATCAACGCATAAAAAATTACGATGAAAAAAATATGTCTGTCCGTACATGACAAAAATTGCAGAAATTCGCGAAAATAAAATTAAAAAATCAGTAAACATTTAAAAAATATCGGACCACAAAAACCGATGACAAAACAATAATTGTAAAAAATAAATAAACGTCCTACCCCCCTGAAGGCTTGATAGAGAACGCGTAGGAATTCGGGGGCCCAGATCGCCAACCTTCTTCAAATACATTTCCAAAACTCCCGAAAATAAAATCGGAAAAATCCTTCAAAAAGGTGGAGAATATTGGACCTGAAGCATTAATCACAATACCCCCCTGCCCCTCTGAAGGTTAGTCAGAGATCGTGATGGAATTTGGACATTTTTAGAGGGTTTCGCACGTGGAAAATCACGGCGAAAAGAAACATGTCGGTCACGGGTTCCTTTCTTGAAAATAAAAATGTGAGAAATCGGAAAATAAAATCTGAAAAATCTGTAAAAATAGTGAAAAACATCGAACTGTCGACAAATTCTTTTTGGCTTGACCTATGTCGAATAAATTTCTCAGCTTTACCTGTGTGTAAGTAGGGTAATTCGAGGATAGATGGCTCAGAATTTGAAATTTCATGTTAGTATGTTCAAACATTGAATTGGAATTGCTGTTAATTTATATAACGAATCTTAATGGAGTTTAGGAAAATGATCTGAACACTAAAATTCATTAAAAAAATCAAATTTACGTTTCATAAAAAAAAATTTAAATAGTTAACCCCCACAGTGCTAAGGTGAAATGGCGCAACTGAAAACAAAAGATATTCTGGTCAAAATGTCACTTTGTTTCACATACAACAACACCACAGTCATGGCAAAAGTTAACAAACTGGAGCAAGACGTAAGCAATTTATTGAGTCGTCAGATTTTGTGGTACAAACTGACAGCCTCGGGTTTCTCTGCAGAAATAACTTAAGCCATGGAAAACCAGGTTATCGTGATTCCCTATAAAAAGTTGAAACGATGTTTAATGCCCAGCTGTTCGGCCAATTTGAAAGCCATACTTCGCACGTCATTTCGAGAAGGTGCAAAACCGTTTTGGGATATGTTGGGCCAATTTTGCCTCAGCAGCTTCGTCTAATGTGGAGGAGGGTACAAGAGGACATTTCTTTACATTTTTTCTCAGATTTCTTCTTCGTAAAGTGGTTGCCAGTACCCCAAAGTTTCGAGCAGCATCATTCACTCCCATTATATTTTCATTAACGGCTTCAATGACTGCGGTTAATTGTTGTCCGGTCCAACGAGCCCTGGAACAACTTCCAGTGCGTTTGTATATTGTAGGCATACTGAAAAAAAAACAGAAATTTTAATGAATCATCTCACCTCAGAAATATGTGAGCCATCTAACCTCGTTGTGAGAGGAGAGATGGCGCACATCACAAACCAAACACGTTTTGAAATATGCGGAATTTTAATGTTATGCAACAAAACTTGAATGTTTTTACTTACCTGAAACAATGAAGTGAATAAAATTATTAAATAATTTAAAGTTCACTAGTGCGAAAACAAATTCGGAAAAATGTATTTGTCTCCACCGGATCACGAATAAAAAGATTTTTCAATAGGCCTTTAACCGGTAAATTCAAACTTTAGGGTAGCTTGTTTACAATGAACTGAAGTACATCGCAGCGGGATTCTATTTCACGAATCGAGTCGAATTTGCCATTTTCTCTATTATTATTATTGGTATTCCGTTCATCGATTACGTCGTATAAACTCGATGAGACTACTCGATAGCTCAAGAGCAGTCGAGTTGTCCATTTATCCTTTTCTTATAACATTTCCTTTAATTTTTTGATGTATTTTTCGACAGAATAACTGGTAGAGCGCGGAAAAGTGATGGTTGTTTCGTATTTTTCATTGCAGTTTTTGCTACATATTATGCGATTCCATTGAAACATCCCGTGGTCATCGTTTTCAAATTGGGAAATGTTATAAACATTTCTCTAAGAACGCAGCAATATGGCCACAGGGCGTGTATTCTTAAGGAAAATGAAATATTCAATTTTAGTTGGAGAAAGCCATGTTGTTGTTTGTTATTGAATATGTTGGACTACTTTTATTTTTTTGTTATAATTACTTTTTTTAATAAAACTGAATTATTTTGAGTTGAAAAAAAATTCCGACTTTTTTCATTTTAATTTTTTTTAAATTTCCTCATGATAAGAATTAATTTCATTTGAAAAAAGTTAGATCACATAAGTACAAGCACATATTACCATTGTCATGACGAATATGTCACAAAATTATTATAGATGACATGATTCGATTTATTTATGTATTTACGACCATCTATACTAGTATAGATTTCATCTTGATTCCATCTTATTGAATCAAAATGTCATTACATTCCATCAAAAACCCGACGATTTCCGAATGATCGTCGACGGTCGTGAAATAGAATCTCCATGCAGATCGCAACCGTTCATCTTCAACACTAGCGGTGGCTTTGTAAAACCATTGCGCCATCTCACCTTCTGCGCCATCTATCCTCGACTTACTCTATGTGTAGCTACAATTAGGTGGGGTTTGGTTAGGAGGGGTAGCAAACATACGCAAGTCACTAAAATACTATCCTTTGGACACCTGGCGCACCCATTGAGATAGAATTGAATACACGTATTCTAAAGCTGAAAAGTTCAAAATAAAAAAAAATTAAAAACAAGTTTTTATTTAGAAACTATTGAGCTAAAATGTAAAAAATGATATTTTGTGTATGAAAAACGTGGACATTCTGAATATTCATTAATTTTCTCCAAATCTTGAGGCGTGAAATGTCATTGAACATGAAATAGAGTCTCAAGCTCTCAACAAAATATTTTTAAAAAATCCTCACACGATATACAATTTTTTACCTTTTAGTTCAATACTTTCTAAATAAAAGCTGTTCTTTCAAGAGGTCTTTCATGTTTATTTCAGTTCCATTCATCGCTGTTCTTCTGGGTGCAAATTCTTTATTAAAGAATGTTTTAAATTTGTTTTCTTCAATAGTATCATATCATCGATTTTGTTATTTCATAATCAATATGTTTAAAAATTCAGACGTACTTGGGTCATCCACTTCGATTGTTGAGCAGAGAATAAAGCGACATTTCTATCTTGTCCAAAAACGATTTGGTGTAATTGAATCGACATTTGTTCGAACGGAAATTTGGCACCCTGGTAATTTGATCAGGAGGAGAGCTAATCGACTAGCATTTATTCGAACATAAATTTGTTCCACAAATTTTCAAATGTAAGTGAAAATAGTTTTGATAGATAGTAAATATTACTACTAAATATCCCACCCAAAAATATCCTGTCAAAAATACCCTGCCAATAATCCCCAGTCCAATAATATCCTCAGACAATAATAACCTTATGCAAAATTATCCCGTCCAATTATTAGTCTGATCTAACCTAAACGAACTAATCTAGCTCGCAAGTTGGATGGTTATTATTGGTCAGAATATTATTGTCTTAGATATTATTTAACTTTCCTTTAGTTTGGGTAACTGCTATTTTATAATATTGCTTACTTTGTTGCATTGCAGCTTTTTTGAAATAAAATTCTCAAATTTTCCACGAAATGTAGGTCGAACAAGCGCTGGTCTAACAAATTTCCGTTCGAACAAACTTCCGCTCGTACAAACATTTTGCGAACAAATGCTGTCGAACACATTTCTGTCGGACAAATGTTGCCGAACAAATTTCCACACACCTCCAAAAACATAATTGGGAAATATGAAACTATTGCATCTGGTTCAAAATTATGATGAAAATGAAATGCGTAATGGTTTATTATGGTACTAACATATAGGTGAACCTTCAAAATTTAAGGTGTAATGTTATGATACAAATGTATAAGTGAACCTATAAAGCATGCGCTGAAGTTAAACGTTTGAAGTTGCAAGTGCTTTAAAGGCACTTATACATGTGAATCATTCGCTATTTTTTATTATGCGTGCATCATGTCCCTTACGTTTTAATATATCTAATTAAGTAGGCAATGGGCATCCGATGACACTTATTGTTGTCAAGGAGACTTGTTTCAAAGTTCATATGATGAAACTGAGAACTTTTCTGTTCTTACCAGCAACAACCTTTAAAACACAGCGAGCTTTAACCTTGAAGATTTCGCACTCTTTTCAGTTTAATTGACAAGGATTGCGTTGCCGGTATAATGAATAAAAATTATTTTGTTTATTGATCGAGGAGTATTTCACTGATGTTCAAGTAGATATAATGGAGTATAATTGCCAACAGATTAACAGTTTCGGAGCCGAAGATGTCATTCATTCAGTGATGTACTTATATACATCTAAACCTTAGTTCTAAGAATCGAAAAAAGCAGTTATGATTAGTTCTGAACTATTTGTGAATATTATTCTTTTCAAAGCTGTGTGAATGGTTTCACCGAATTATTGCAAATCTAATGGCATGAATTAGAATACAGGCAATACTTTAGGTTCTAAATAAATAACACAGGCTTGTGAAATTCATTTTTGTTTTCCCTCTTGCAATAATTATATTATCTTAATTAATATCTAGGCATGATAATTTGAAATACAGCTTTGTTTGTTTTCTAGAACATCGAAATTTATCTTCACTGATGACACGCATATTTTAGAATTTTTCAACACATAATTATTAATTGAAAGTGACAGTATATAAATCAAAGATACTTACGGTATCTCTTTCTACTTCCTTCAAAACTTCTGTTCTTTCTCTTATGTTTTCTATCCGGTTTATCTCTCTTCAACATCTAGTAGTAGTCTGCCGTCATGTTTACATTCCAACTTTATTGGCATTTGTTCTCCATAACCTATGGTGGAATATCTTGGTGAAAACGCTCACCTTGATCTTCACTCACGGCACAAAGATTCTCAGCAAAGGAGTCAATATGATAATGCAGATACCTATTGTGACTTTACACTCATATTACATCCCAGTTTACGGAAATTTCTGAGTATGTTTCATTTACTATATTTCATAATCTGGGCTTTTCTAGTTCCTTAAAAAATGTCACCACCTCTTTAAATGAATTCCAAGCGTTATTCTCTTCGGTTTTATTCATGATTTTTTAGAAGAAATTTTCTCAGAAAATTCACGTTATGGAATTTTTTACAATATTTTTTTGTAGCTTATCCACTCAAATTGCTACTCAGATTTTTAAGGGTTACACCATCGCAGACCTGTGTGATAAATTCAATCTAAAATTCAAGACATCAGCATACTCATGTACAAATTTAATTTCATCATCGGATTCAATACAAAAGAAAACTGCTCTCCTAGTTGATACCAAGATTGAATTATATCATACCCATGCAACGGTTACATGAAAATACATTTATGATACCTTTAGTCGCATTACAATAATAATGAATACTTTACTTTTTCAGGTGATGCGGCTCTTTTTGGTATAAATGGCTTTAATATGCTCCTAGATGGCGGTTTTTCGAGAAAGGCTTGCTTCTGGGACTTTGTGAGACACTTAGATAGGTTAGACGCTGTGCTTATGACAAGACTGAATAATAGTAATGTAGGCGGGATTGGTTCTGTATTGAGAAGAAAGAAGCAAGACGCAGTTTACCCGCAATTAGGACATTTCTTTTGTAATATACAGGTAACCAAACTTACATCAACAATAATTTAGCGCGTATGATATATATAACGAATAAGAACTGTGCATCAAACGACCTACTCATAATTGCAATAGTCTAGATTGGAACGTTTCGGCAAGATCACCAAATTCATGATTTCCTTTTACCTATATCATTTATATTTTGATGCAATGATTCATATACAAAAAATGGGCCTGATGTCACAAGTGGGGATCAGAAAATTTACTGAATGACATCAATGTTAAAATGTATAAGAAAATATTTTTCCAATAAAATCAGTCATCAGTCATCAGAATGATGGACTGTATTCATTCGATTATTATCGAATAAATGATGTCAATATGAATCTTTATACTTTCAATTGCCTTAGATAATTTTTTTTTCGAACTTGTGACACATTTGTTATTAGTCCGAATTCATCATACGAATTATTATCATTTGTCATGATGAATTCAGTGGTACATGGCATGATTCGGTGCGAAAATCATTTAAAGGAAACCGCACACGGAAAATTGGCCCCCTTTCGAATTGGCTGAATTTTTATATAGTCCAAGTCATTCCAAACCAAAAGTCCAATGGGTACTATTTTTTCTATAGGCTAGTTTTTGCGCTAGAGGCCCCTGAAAACTCTCATTTGTTCTTCATTGTTAAACAACACAAAACGTAATCCTGGATAATCAGCACGCTTCTAATTGATCAAAATGTAGACAGTCACTAATATGAGATGCTATTAGAAGTATTAAAAGTATTTTGTTATATTTTGTCATTCATACAGTGTGTTTCAGCTACTTACAATTTTTAGAGTTCAATAATTCTAAACTGAAATGATTACAAATCGCCTTAGGGATAAATAATCAAAAAATGTTTATGGGTCCTATTCTACACCATATTTTACGTCACATAGTAAGCACATATATGGAGTGTTCTTTTTGAAAGAAAGCTAAAGTTATATTCGCAAAGTTCCGTATGAAAAATATTTCTCAACCATCCTGTATAATTTCAAGGCATGAGAATGTATAAGAAATATTACAAATCTGTCTATAAAATGGCATTACAAATATTTTTTTCTAAGCCTATCATTGTAACGTAAGGAATTTTCACGGAAAATTCCTAACATCTAAGCGTTCAGAGACAATCCATAGGGGTGAGTGAAAGTTACGCAGATATTTTAATTTATCAATACAGTGTGTCCCGCTTTTCATGAATACACCCTAATATCTCAGTTATTAATAATGCGATTTCCTTGAAATTTTGATGGTGATTATATGTTAGGTAAATAAAGTATTTGGCATAGTGAACATTTTCATCGACCATTGGCGTGCGGTGTTGGGGGGTGAAAAATAGCAGTTTTTTGGATAAATAACTTTTTTCATCAGATTGAGAATCAGCACCCCCAAAAACCCCTCAATACATATTTTCGAAATCTCAAGAACTGATTTGACCAGAAAAAACATTAAACTAACTTTTTTCATGAATACACCCGAATAGCTGTAATTATAAATGTGATTTTCTTTTAATTTTGGTGGTGATTGTATGTTAGAAAAATGAAGTTTTTGACAGTAGATATCAAATGAGAATGCAACGGGAGGAGGGTCTATACAAATGAGAGAGCAACGGGAGGCACCCGTCAGCAGATAGCGTACGCGAGCGCAACGGGAGGAAGGTCTATACAAATGAGAGCGCTACGGGAGGTACTAATCAGCATATTGTACATGTGGCAATAGGTATTGCCTTGATTTTGGTGATTACACGTTGCCGGTATGAATAGTGATGTACGAACAGATCAGAATTTCTTACACAAGGTGTATTATTAAAAAGTTTCAACTTGATACACTTGATAAGTTTAAGATATGAAGTAAACATCTGAAAGGATTTCAATGTGGTATGTCCCAAGGACTAGTTCTCTGGGCATTTTTATATTACAAGTTATTCCAATGTAGTGTGCTCCAAGGATCAGTTCTCTGGACAATTTTCTGTTACAAGTTATTTTATTTGTTGTGCCTCAAGGAACAATCACATAGACAGAGACTATAATGTTTTTGAATTTCAATGTGGCATACCTCAAGGACCAGTTCGTTGGGAATTTTTCACAAATAATAAATTAATTTCAAAGTGTTAAGCTTCAAGGACCCGTTTTCTGGGAATTTTTCATCTACTAGTCATTTCAGTTTTTGTGCTCCAAGGAAAAAACACATAGACTACAACTACACCAATTCAAAATTACATTTTAGCATTCCGCAAGGATCAGTTCTTTGGGCATTATTATATATAATAAATAATTTCAATGAGGTGAGCCTCCAGGAACAGTCATTTTTCTATTACAAGTTATTCCAATGTAGTGTGCTTCGACGACCAGTTCTCTGAACATTTTTTCTATCACAAGTTATTTCAGTTTTTGTGCCTCAAGGAACAATCACATAGACTTCAACATTTTTCAAATCTCAATGTGCTATACCTCAAGAACCTGGTAAGCCTTAAGGACTAGGTTTCTAGGCATTTTTTTTACAGATTAGGTATTTCAGTTTTTGTGCCTCAAAGAACAATCACATAGACAACGCTTTCACCATTTTCAAATTTTATTGCGGTACACCTCAAGGACCAGTTCTTGGAATTACTTGGGATTTGCTGACGCTACAGTTCTGGTTACAGAGAGGTCAACGAAATTCAATGCAAGTTCAATGACCTTTTTTAAGGTCAATAAGTGCACGTGTCAGGTATCAGATTACCTGAAATTTTCTGACGCCACGTTTCCGGTTATAGTCAAGTTTCGACAAGTAGGAGAAATCCAAGATGGGTCCAATGACCTCTTTCCATATCATGAAGTGCACGTGTCAGACATCAAAGTACCTGGGATTCGCTGACACCATGGTTTCGGTTACAGAGAGGTCAGCAAAATTCAATACGGGTTGAATGGCCTATTTCAAGGTTGATGAATAGACGTGCCAGATATCAAATTACCTGGAATTTGCTGATGCTATAGTTCCGGTTACAGATAGTTCATTGAAATTCGATACGGGTTCAATCACCTATTTCAAGGTAAATAAGTGTACGTGTCAGATATCAAATTACAAGAAATTCTCTGACGACATAGTTCCGTTTACAGATAGGTCATATTACCTGGAATTAGCTGACGTCGTACTCCTAGTTACAAACAAGTCTCGACAAGTAGGAGAAATTCAATATGGGTTCGATGACCTATTTCAAAGTCAATAAGTGTTCGTGTTAGGTATCAGATTACCTGGAATTCGATGACGCAATAGTTCCGATCAGCGAAAATCAATACGGTTTGAACGACCTATTTCAAGGTTTATGAATGCACGTGTCAGATACCAAATTATCTTGAATTTGCTGATTTCACGTTACAGACCAGTCTCGACAAGTACGAGGAACTTGAAACAGGTTCAATTCGTGAGTTCACGTGTTCGAGTGTCTGTGGATTCGTGTATTTGTTTGTGATCATGTGTTCTTGTGTTCAAACCTCAGATACACATAGAGCGCCACAGACAGCTGTTTGATCGCGTGTTCTTATGTTTGTTTGTGTGGCTGTTTGTTCGTTTGTTCGCTTGTTCTTGTGTTCAGATGTTCGTGTGTTCTACTGTCCGTGTGTCCGTGTTTGTTCGTGTGTTTGCCTATTCGCATGTTGGTGTGTATATGTTTGTGTTCATATGTTTCTGTGTTCTAGTAGCAGATGGTCATAGAGCGCCACAGACAGCCTCAGATGACCACTGATAACCTCAGATCTCCACAGCTAGCCACTGCTAACAACAGAAAGCCACAGATAAAGATGAATAGCCACAACTCAGTTCTGCTGGCCACTGCTACCCACAAGAAGCCACAGATAACCAATGATAACCTCAGATCTCCACAGCTAGCCACTACTAACCACAGAAAGCCACAGATAGTCACGGATAGCCACATATGGCGATGATTAGCCACAACTCATTTATTCACAGATAACAACCCGTATTGACTTTTTCTGACCTTTCTGCTACCAGAACTATGGCGTCAACGAATTTCAGGTAATATGATATGCGATACGTGCATTCATCAACCTTGAAATAGATCATTGAACCCATCTAGGATTTCCCCGTCTAGATGAATCGACAGTGTCTTCAGTCTTTTGGAGTAATTCATCTCGTTGGTGAAGTATTTCCCACAAACCCGCTTACTCAAGCATAGTACGAGCCTTGTTTAATTGAAACCGATGAAACTCCCACCCATGAAATCTCGCTTCGGGCTCATTTCCACTCATAAGCAATGACATTCAGTTCACTTGAAAATATTCCAAGTCAAATTGAAGTAGCTTTTTGAAGTTATTCATCCGGTAAAATCTCACTCAAAAACTTTTCTTCTAACACATTACACGAACCTTATTATGGCAATAAAATTGAAAAATGCTAAAGTCTTCGTCTGAGTTGTCGTTCCTCGAGGCATAAAATCTGAAATCACTTATTATAATGAAAAATGCCCAAACTCCTGGTCATAGAGGCTTACCACATTGAAATGATTTACAATATAAACAATAATGGTCAGAGAATTGGTCCTTGAAGCACACCACATTGTAATAGAAAAATGCCCCAAGAACTGGTCCTTGAGGTGTACCACAACGAAATTTGAAAAATGGTGGAAGCATTGTCTACAGATTGTTCTTTGAGGCACGAAAACTGAAATGATTTGTAAAATAAAAATGCCTAGAAAACTGGTCCTTGAAGCTAACCACATTAAAATAATTTATTATATATATATATATATATATATATATATATATATATATATATATATATATATATATATATATAAAATGCCCAACGAACTGGTCCTTGAGGTATAGCACATTGTAATTTGGAAAATGTTGAAGACTCTGTCTATGTGATTGTTCCTTGAGGCACAAAAACTAAAATAGCTTGTAATAGAAAAATGTCCGGAGAACTGGTCCTTGAAGTACATTACATTAGAATAGCTAGTAATAGAAAAATGCCCAGAGAACTGGTCCTTGAGACCTACCTCATCGAAATAATTTATTATATTATAAAAAAACGCTCCAAGCACTGGTCCTTGAGGTGTACCACAACAAAATTTGAAATATGGCGGAAGAATTGTCTATGTGATTGTTCTTTGAGGCACGAAAACTGAAATAATTTGTAAAAGGAAAATGCCTAGAAAACTGGTCCTTGAGGCTTACCACATTAAAATAATTTATTATATATATAAAATGCCCAACGAACTGGTCTTCGAGGTATAGCACATTGTAATTTGGAAAATGTTGAAGACTCTGTCTATGTGATTGTTCCTTGAGACACAAAAACTGAAATTAACTTGTAATAGAAAAGTGTCCGGAAAACTGGTCCTTGAAGTACATTACATTAGAATAGCTTGTAATAGAAAAATGCCGAGAGAACTGGTCCTTGAGACTCACCTCATCAAAATAATTTATTATATATAAAAAATGCTCCAAGAACTGGTTCTTGAGGTATACTACAACAAAATTTGAAAAATGGCGGAAGAGTTGTCTATGTGATTGTTCTTTGAGGCACGAAAACTGAAATAATTTGTAAAAGGAAAATGCCTAGAAAACTGCTCCTTGAAGCTTACCACATGCCCAACGAACGGGTCCTTGAGGAATAGCACATTGTAATTTGGAAAATGTTGAATTCTCTTTATATGTGATTGTTCCATGAGGCACAAAAACTGAAATAACTTGTAATAGAAAAGTGTCCGGAAAACTGGTCCTTGAAGTACATTACATTAGAATAGCTTGTAATAGAAAAATGCCGAGAGAACTGGTCCTTGAGACTCACCTCATCAAAATAATTTATTATATATAAAAAATGCTCCAAGAACTGGTTCTTGAGGTGTACCACAACAAAATTTGAAAAATGGCGGAAGAGATGTCTATGTGATTGTTCTTTGAGGCACGAAAACTGAAATAATTTGTGAAAGGAAAATGCCTAGAAAACTGCTCCTTGAAGCTTACCACATGCCCAACGAACGGGTCCTTGAGGAATAGCACATTGTAATTTGGAAAATGTTGAAGTCTATGTGATTGTTCCTTGAGGCACAAAAACTGAAATAACTTGTAATAGAAAAATGTTCAGAGAACTGGTCCTTGAAGTACATTACATTAAAATAGCTTGTGATAGAAAAATGCCCATAGAACTGGCCCTTGAGTCTTACCTCATCGAAATACTTTATTATATATAAAAAATGCTCCAAGAACTGGTCCTTGAGGTGTACCACAACGAAATTTGAAAAATGGTGGTGATTATTCTTTGAGGCACGAATACTGAAATAATTTGTAAAAGAAAAATGCCTAGAAAACTGGTCCTTTAGGCGTACCAAATTAAAATAACTGATTATATATATGAAATGCCCAACGAACTGGTCCTTGACGAATAGCACATTGTCATTTGGAAAATATTAAAGTATATGTCTATGTGATTGTTCCTTGAGGCAAAAAAACTGAAATAACTTGTAATAGAAAAATGCCCAAGGAACTGGTCCTTGAGGCTTACCTCATCGAAATAATTTATTATATATAAAAAATGTCCCAAGAACTGGTCTTTGGGGCTTACCACAATAAAATTTGAGAAATGGGGAAAGCGTTGTCTATGCGATTGCTCTTTGAGGCACAAAAACTGAAATAATCTGTGGAAGAAAAATGCCTAAAAAACTAGTCCTTGAGGCTTACCACATTAAAATACTTTATTGTATATATAAAATGCCCAACGAACTGGTCCTTGAGGTATAGCACATTGAAATTTAAAAAATGTTTAATTCTCTGTCTATGTGATTGTTCCCTGAGGCAAAAAAACTGAAAAAATTTGAAATTGAAAAATGTCCATAGAACTGGTCCTTGAAGCACACTACATTGGAATAACTTGTAATAGAAAAATGCCACGTGAACTGGTCCTTGAGGCTTACCACATTGAAATAATTCATTATATTTAAAAAATGCCCAACGAACTGGTTCTTGAGGTATAGCACATTCAAATTTGAAAAATGTTTAATTCTCTGTCTATGTGATTGTTCCCTGAGGCAAAAAACTGAAATAACTTGAAATTGAAAAATGTCCATAGAACTGGTCCATGAAGCACACTACATTGGAATAACTTGTAATAGAAAAATGCCCAGTGAACTGGTCCTTGAGGCTTACCACATTGAAATAATTCATTATATTTAAAAAATGCCCCAAGAACTGGTCCTTGAGGTGTACCATAATGAAAGTTGAAAAATGGTGAAAGCGATGTCTATGTGATTGTTCTTTGAGGCACAGAAACTGAAATAATTTGTTAAAGAAAAATGCCTAGAAAATTGGTCCTTGAGGATAACCACATTAAAATAAAATCCTTTTTCCGCAGCTATTGAGCTTGACACAGATATGCGAAAGGTTGGAATAACTAATCAGCTCGATGTAAATGAAACTACTGAGAGTGGAATATTTCACAATATTTCAAGCATTGGAGTTGATAGGAATAACAGGTGAAGGAATGAAATTGTCACACAGGAGAGAAAATAATTTATGATAGAGATATTGTTACATGAATGCACATATGTTCGGTAATGGTAAGGTCAACGCATGGGTACTGAAGGATGGGAAGACAGAGCTGGTAGTGTCGATTTCGATGAATCTACCGAGCGTGGAATGATCAACAATAATAAGCCTGAAAACTAAATACTTAAATGGTTTATATCAGAGATATCCTTTGAATAATAATTTCATTTTCACATCTCTGAACCGTAAGTGAATATTTTTGTGCTTTTCATACTCTATCAGATATCTTACCAGTACCTAGGCAATTGGGCAGATCTCAATTCCACTACTTGAATCGGATTCGTCCTTCTTACGACACCAGAGGTTCTGCAGGGACCACATCTATGCAGGTTCATTTTGTGAGAGTATATTGTGACTTTGAAGGTATTTTACACTTACTTCAAAGATGTAACGGTTGAGTAATTCGTATTCGAAAAAATACCAAACATTTCGAAATTATTAATTTGAATTTCCAAAAGAAAAATTGGTAAACGCTGGTTTGATTTTACACTGGAGAAAATGATACCTATGTCGCATTTGAGAAAATTGAAAGATTTCAGTGTGCCCCGTTTGGCAGATTTTTACAAGATAAAAATATATTTATGAAAATAAATACCGATACTCCTGTGTCTGATTGATTTGGAAACTCGAAAAAAAATATTTTACTAAATGGCCTATCAATATACTTAAAAAACTCAAATATTGTTTGAAGCAGTATTATTTTAAAGAGAAATAGAAGTTTTTTTTTGTGTTTTCATCATATTCTTAAAGGTAGACAATGGCTACCGGAAGATAATGGAATTTTCGATAGCAAGTGTGTATTATTTTCATTGTCAAAGCCCTGAAACACCTAAGGCCATGGCAACTGATGAGGCCCTATGACGGCCTTGGCAAATAGCTGGGACAGCAAACAGGATTTTTATACTTCTTCGTTAAAAAACAGTACTTGTGGATGATTAAATCTTCTCATGAACTAATGTTTCCCTTGAAATTACCCTCTAAACTATGTAGAAGACCACGTGCCAAGAAAGCTATTCGTAGAAAATGTTATATTTTGGATAATTTCAGACGATTTGAACATTGGTTCAACCATAGTCTTTTAGCGGTAAGGAATGTAATGTTATGACTATCTACCACAAGTTATTGAAACTGATTCCATCTTCTTGAAACTGTGGAAAATTTCCTTCATTCTTTTCAGATATGAATACTAAGTTCCTGTAAAATTGCATCTCAATCAGTTGAGTTATTTTTCCGTAAATGAGTAACAGATGACTTGCAGTCGCACAGCTAAATTTATAATAACTACATGGTGTATGGGAAATTGTGAAGCTAATGTATCAGAACATTCTGTAGAAACTGATAAAATATTTGCATTATTCCCAAATAATCCTATTGATGAATCCCAAAAGATTGAGTCCATAAATGTGGGGTACAACTATTATTATTATTATTTATCAAAGCACCAATTATTGATTGAGTGGAAGAATAGCTCAGCAAAACTCCGCCAGGAGAAAAAATACCATTTATTATTATTATTATTATTATGCTAGCAAATTAACCAGATCAATTATAGGTGAACACGTCAAATCCCACTATGTCTTCTCAGTTGCAGTGCCTCTGGATTCACAAAGATACATTATTCTTGCTCATAATGCTTTACACTTTTTGGGAGCAAGGCATTTGTTCAGCCCACGTAAGGTCTGGATTCTGGATTACCACTGAGTTTTGTTTACGAACTGAACCACCAAATTCCCAAAAACTTGTGTTCTTAGATTTGCTATTCGCTCTGTTTTATTATCCTACCACAATCTTAGATGTCAGAAAAAAAGTCATAAGAAATAAGTAGGTAGGTACTGATAAACTTCCCTAAATATTAAAAAACATTTTACATTTTACTTTCTCAGTAAAGCAATGAGCACGTCATTACCATTAAAATAATCAGGCTGAAGAAAATGCCATTTTCATACCCCAAACATACCAGAAACTATTCGATTTCGATTTGTGAAAACTCGATTTCCAAAAGGCGTTTGAATTTCGGATGATTTCACACTGTACCTACTTTCTGATATATTTTACCAAAAATTATAATTTTATAAGCGAGAATTTCTAATGTTAATGAACTGAATAAACCGTACACCTCCAGACATTATGTCGCCACGTTAGATTCAGTTTCATTTCCGATCGCTCTGTCATGTATTTTTGCAATAATAATTATTTGTGAAAACTGATAATCCAGAATTGCATTTTGTACAGGCGCACTGTTTTGGGGTATGAAAATGGCATTTTCTTCAGCCTGATTATTTTAATGGTTATGACGTGCTCATTGCTTTACTGAGAAAGTAAAATGTAAAATGTTTTTTAATATTTAGGGAAGTTTATCAGTACCTACCTACTTATTTTTTATGACTTTTTTTCTGACATCTAAGACTGTGGTAGGATAATAAAACAGACCGCTTATAAAAAATATACTGGGTGAACTGGGATCAAATGAATTGCTGCTAATTAGAAATACCTATACCGGGTGAATTAAACATCGAAGTTAATTCACAGTGAAATGGCAAATGTAATGTGTAATGGGGTTGTAGTTACAATAAAATATACAGACTAATTACATATATTTATACAGAGCGAATAGCAAATCTAAGAACACAAGTTTTTGGGAATTTGGTGGTTCAGTTCGTAAACAAAACTCAGTGGTAATCCAGAATCCAGACCTTACGTGGGCTGAACAAATGCCTTGCTCCCAAAAAGTGTAAAGCATTATGAGCAAGAATAATGTATCTTTGTGAATCCAGAGGCACTGCAACTGAGAAGACATAGTGGGATTTGACGTGTTCACCTATAATTGATCTGGTTAATTTGCTAGCATAATAATAATAATAATAATAATAAATGGTATTTTTTCTCCTGGCGGAGTTTTGCTGAGCTATTCTTCCACTCAACCAATAATTGGTGCTTTGATAAATAATAATAATAATAGTTGTACCCCACATTTATGGACTCAATCTTTTGGGATTCATCAATAGGATTAATTGGGAATAATGCAAATATTTTATCAGTTTCTACAGAATGTTCTGATACATTAGCTTCACAATTTCCCATACACCATGTAGTTATTATAAATTTAGCTGTGCGACTGCAAGTCATCTGTTACTCATTTACGGAAAAATAACTCAACTGATTGAGATGCAATTTTACAGGAACTTAGTATTCATATCTGAAAAGAATGAAGGAAATTTTCCACAGTTTCAAGAAGATGGAATCAGTTTCAATAGCTTGTGGTAGATAGTCATAACATTACATTCCTTACCGCTAAAAGACTATGGTTGAACCAATGTTCAAATCGTCTGAAATTATCCAAAATATAACATTTTCTACGAATAGCTTTCTTGGCACGTGGTCTTCTACATAGTTTAGAGGGTAATTTCAAGGGAAACATTAGTTCATGAGAAGATTTAATCATCCACAAGTACTGTTTTTTAACGAAGAAGTATAAAAATCCTGTTTGCTGTCCCAGCTATTTGCCAAGGCCGTCATAGGGCCTCATCAGTTGCCATGGCCTTAGGTGTTTCAGGGCTTTGACAATGAAAATAATACACACTTGCTATCGAAAATTCCATCATCTTCCGGTAGCCATTGTCTACCTTTAAGATTATGATGAAAACACAAAAAAAATCTTCTATTTCTCTTTAAAATAATACTGCTTCAAACAATATTTGAGTTTTTTAAGTATATTGATAGGCCATTTAGTAAAATATTTTTATTCGAGTTTCCAAATCAATCAGACACAGGAGTATCGGTAATTATTTTCATAAATATATTTTTATCTTGTAAAAATCTGCCAAACGGGGCACACTGAAATCTTTCAATTTTCTCAAATGCGACATAGGTATCATTTTCTCCAGTGTAAAATCAAACCAGCGTTTACCAATTTTTCTTTTGGAAATTCAAATTAATAATTTCGAAATGTTTGGTATTTTTTCGAATACGAATTACTCAACCGTTACATCTTTGAAGTAAGTGTAAAATACCTTCAAAGTCACAATATACTCTCACAAAATGAACCTGCATAGATGTGGTCCCTGCAGAACCTCTGGTGTCGTAAGAAGGACGAATCCGATTCAAGTAGTTGAATTGAGATCTGCCCAATTGCCTAGGTACTGGTAAGATATCTGATAGAGTATGAAAAGCACAAAAATATTCACTTACGGTTCAGAGATGTGAAAATGAAATTATTATTCAAAGGATATCTCTGATATAAACCATTTAAGTATTTAGTTTTCAGGCTTATTATTGTTGATCATTCCACGCTCGGTAGATTCATCGAAATCGACACTACCAGCTCTGTCTTCCCATCCTTCAGTACCCATGCGTTGACCTTACCATTACCGAACATATGTGCATTCATGTAACAATATCTCTATCATAAATGTATTAGCATTATTTTCTCTCCTGTGTGACAATTTCATTCCTTCACCTGTTATTCCTATCAACTCCAATGCTTGAAATATTGTGAAATATTCCACTCTCAGTAGTTTCATTTACATCGAGCTGATTAGTTATTCCAACCTTTCGCATATCTGTGTCAAGCTCAATAGCTGCGGAAAAAGGATTTTATTTTAATGTGGTTAGCCTCAAGGACCAATTTTCTAGGCATTTTTCTTTAACAAATTATTTCAGTTTCTGTGCCTCAAAGAACAATCACATAGACATCGCTTTCACCATTTTTCAACTTTCATTATGGTACACCTCAAGGACCAGTTCTTGGGGCATTTTTTAAATATAATGAATTATTTCAATGTGGTAAGCCTCAAGGACCAGTTCACTGGGCATTTTTCTATTACAAGTTATTCCAATGTAGTGTGCTTCATGGACCAGTTCTATGGACATTTTTCAATTTCAAGTTATTTCAGTTTTTTGCCTCAGGGAACAATCACATAGACAGAGAATTAAACATTTTTCAAATTTGAATGTGCTATACCTCAAGGACCAGTTCGTTGGGCATTTTTTAAATATAATGAATTATTTCAATGTGGTAAGCCTCAAGGACCAGTTCACGTGGCATTTTTCTATTACAAGTTATTCCAATGTAGTGTGCTTCAAGGACCAGTTCTATGGACATTTTTCAATTTCAAATTTTTTCAGTTTTTTTGCCTCAGGGAACAATCACATAGACAGAGAATTAAACATTTTTTAAATTTCAATGTGCTATACCTCAAGGACCAGTTCGTTGGGCATTTTATATATACAATAAAGTATTTTAATGTGGTAAGCCTCAAGGACTAGTTTTCTAGGCATTTTTCTTCCACAAATCATTTCAGTTTTTGTGCCTCAAAGAGCAATCGCATAGACAACGCTTTCCCCATTTCTCAAATTTTATTGTGGTAAGCCCCAAAGACCAGTTCTTGGGACATTTTTTATATATAATAAATTATTTCGATGAGGTAAGCCTCAAGGACCAGTTCCTTGGGCATTTTTCTATTACAAGTTATTTCAGTTTTTGTGCCTCAAGGAACAATCACATAGACATATACTTTAATATTTTCCAAATGACAATGTGCTATTCGTCAAGGACCAGTTCGTTGGGCATTTCATATATATAATCAGTTATTTTAATTTGGTACGCCTAAAGGACCAGTTTTCTAGGCATTTTTCTTTTACAAATTATTTCAGTATTCGTGCCTCAAAGAACAATCACCACCATTTTTCAAATTTCGTTGTGGTACACCTCAAGGACCAGTTCTTGGAGCATTTTTTATATATAATAAAGTATTTCGATGAGGTAAGACTCAAGGGCCAGTTCTATGGGCATTTTTCTATTACAAGCTATTTTAATGTAATGTACTTCAAGGACCAGTTCTCTGAACATTTTTCTATTACAAGTTATTTCAGTTTTTGTGCCTCAAGGAACAATCACATAGACTTCAACATTTTCCAAATTACAATGTGCTATTCCTCAAGGACCCGTTCGTTGGGCATATGGTAAGCTTCAAGGAGCAGTTTTCTAGGCATTTTCCTTTTACAAATTATTTCAGTTTTCGTGCCTCAAAGAACAATCACATAGACATCTCTTCCGCCATTTTTCAAATTTTGTTGTGGTACACCTCAAGAACCAGTTCTTGGAGCATTTTTTATATATAATAAATTATTTTGATGAGGTGAGTCTCAAGGACCAGTTCTCTCGGCATTTTTCTATTACAAGCTATTCCAATGTAATGTACTTCAAGGACCAGTTTTCCGGACACTTTTCTACTACAAGTTATTTCAGTTTTTGTGCCTCATGGAACAATCACATAGAAAGAGAATTCAACATTTTCCAAATTACAATGTGCTATTCCTCAAGGACCCGTTCGTTGGGCATGTGGTAAGCTTCAAGGAGCAGTTTTCTAGGCATTTTCCTTTTACAAATTATTTCAGTTTTCGTGCCTCAAAGAACAATCACATAGACAACTCTTCCGCCATTTTTCAAATTTTGTTGTGGTATACCTCAAGAACCAGTTCTTGGAGCATTTTTTATATATAATAAATTATTTTGATGAGGTGAGTCTCAAGGACCAGTTCTCTCGGCATTTTTCTATTACAAGCTATTCTAATGTAATGTACTTCAAGGACCAGTTTTCCGGACACTTTTCTATTACAAGTTAATTTCAGTTTTTGTGTCTCAAGGAACAATCACATAGACAGAGTCTTCAACATTTTCCAAATTACAATGTGCTATACCTCGAAGACCAGTTCGTTGGGCATTTTATATATATAATAAATTATTTTAATGTGGTAAGCCTCAAGGACCAGTTTTCTAGGCATTTTCCTTTTACAAATTATTTCAGTTTTCGTGCCTCAAAGAACAATCACATAGACAATTCTTCCTTCATATTTCAAATTTTGTTGTGGTACAACTCAAGAACCAGTGCTTGGAGCGTTTTTTATAATATAATAAATTATTTCGATGAGGTAGGTCTCAAGGACCAGTTCTCTGGGCATTTTTCTATTACTAGCTATTCTAATGTAATGTACTTCAAGGACCAGTTCTCCGGACATTTTTCTATTACAAGCTATTTTAGTTTTTGTGCCTCAAGGAACAATCACATAGACAGAGTCTTCAACATTTTCCAAATTACAATGTGCTATACCTCAAGGACCAGTTCGTTGGGCATTTTATATATATATATATATATATATATATATATATATATATATATATATATATATATATATATATATTTATATATATATATATATATATATAATAAATTATTTTAATGTGGTAAGCTTCAAGGACCAGTTTTCTAGGCATTTTTATTTTACAAATCATTTCAGTTTTCGTGCCTCAAAGAACAATCTGTAGACAATGCTTCCACCATTTTTCAAATTTCTTGGGGCATTTTTCTATTACAATGTGGTGTGCTTCAAGGACCAATTCTCTGACCATTATTGTTTATATTGTAAATCATTTCAATGTGGTAAGCCTCTATGACCAGGAGTTTGGGCATTTTTCATTATAATAAGTGATTTCAGATTTTATGCCTCGAGGAACGACAACTCAGATGAAGACTTTAGCATTTTTCAATTTTATTGCCATAATAAGGTTCGTGTAATGTGTTAGAAGAAAAGTTTTTGAGTGAGATTTTACCGGATGAATAACTTCAAAAAGCTACTTCAATTTGACTTGGAATATTTTCAAGTGAACTGAATGTCATTGCTTATGAGTGGAAATGAGCCCGAAGCGAGATTTCATGGGTGGGAGTTTCATCGGTTTAAATTAAACAAGGCTCGTACTATGCTTGAGTAAGCGGGTTTGTGGGAAATACTTCACCAACGAGATGAATTACTCCAAAAGACTGAAGACACTGTCGATTCATCTAGACGGGGAAATCCTAGATAGGTTCAATGATCTATTTCAAGGTTGATGAATGCACGTATCGCATATCATATTACCTGAAATTCGTTGACGCCATAGTTCTGGTAGCAGAAAGGTCAGAAAAAGTCAATACGGGTTGTTATCTGTGAATAAATGAGTTGTGGCTAATCATCGCCATATGTGGCTATCCGTGACTATCTGTGGCTTTCTGTGGTTAGTAGTGGCTAGCTGTGGAGATCTGAGGTTATCATTGGTTATCTGTGGCTTCCTGTGGGTAGCAGTGGCCAGCAGAACTGAGTTGTGGCTATTCATCTTTATCTGTGGCTTTCTGTTGTTAGCAGTGGCTAGCTGTGGGGATCTGAGGTTATCAGTGGTCATCTGAGGCTGTCTGTGGCGCTCTATGACCATCTGCTACTAGAACACAGAAACACATGAACACAAACATATACACACCAACATGCGAATAGGCAAACACACGAACAAACACGGACACACGGACAGTAGAACACACGAACATCTGAACACGCGAACAAACAAATACGAACACTCGAACACCTGAAGACGCGAACACACGAACAAGCACGAACACACTGACAGTTGAACACACGTAGAAACAAGAACACAAGAACAAGCGAACAAACGAAAAAACAGCCACACAAACAAACATAAGAACACGCGATCAAACAGCTGTCTGTGGCGCTCTATGTGTATCTGAGGTTTGAACACAAGAACACATGATCACAAACACGAACCCACAGACACTCGAACACGTGAACTCACGAATTGAACCTGTTTCAAGTTCGTCGTACTTGTCGAGACTGGTCTGTAACGTGAAATCAGCAAATTCAAGATAATTTGGTATCTGACACGTGCATTCATAAACCTTGAAATAGGTCGTTCAAACCGTATTGATTTTCGCTGATCGGAACTATTGCGTCATCGAATTCCAGGTAATCTGATACCTAACACGAACACTTATTGACTTTGAAATAGGTCATCGAACCCATATTGAATTTCTCCTACTTGTCGAGACTTGTTTGTAACTAGGAGTACGACGTCAGCTAATTCCAGGTAATATGACCTATCTGTAAACGGAACTATGTCGTCAGAGAATTTCTTGTAATTTGATATCTGACACGTACACTTATTTACCTTGAAATAGGTGATTGAACCCGTATCGAATTTCAATGAACTATCTGTAACCGGAACTATAGCATCAGCAAATTCCAGGTAATTTGATATCTGGCACGTCTATTCATCAACCTTGAAATAGGCCATTCAACCCGTATTGAATTTTGCTGACCTCTCTGTAACCGAAACCATGGTGTCAGCGAATCCCAGGTACTTTGATGTCTGACACGTGCACTTCATGATATGGAAAGAGGTCATTGGACCCATCTTGGATTTCTCCTACTTGTCGAAACTTGACTATAACCGGAAACGTGGCGTCAGAAAATTTCAGGTAATCTGATACCTGACACGTGCACTTATTGACCTTAAAAAAGGTCATTGAACTTGCATTGAATTTCGTTGACCTCTCTGTAACCAGAACTGTAGCGTCAGCAAATCCCAAGTAATTCCAAGAACTGGTCCTTGAGGTGTACCGCAATGAAATTTGAAAATGGTGAAAGCGTTGTCTATGTGATTGTTCTTTGAGGCACAAAAACTGAAATACCTAATCTGTAAAAAAAATGCCTAGAAACCTAGTCCTTAAGGCTTACCAGGTTCTTGAGGTATAGCACATTGAGATTTGAAAAATGTTGAAGTCTATGTGATTGTTCCTTGAGGCACAAAAACTGAAATAACTTGTGATAGAAAAAATGTTCAGAGAACTGGTCGTCGAAGCACACTACATTGGAATAACTTGTAATAGAAAAATGACTGTTCCTGGAGGCTCACCTCATTGAAATTATTTATTATATATAATAATGCCCAAGAACTAATCCTTGCGGAATGCTTAAATGGAATTTTGAATTGGTGTAGTTGTAGTCTATGTGTTTTTTCCTTGGAGCACAAAAACTGAAATGACTAGTAGATGAAAAATTCCCAGAAAACGGGTCCTTGAAGCTTAACACTTTGAAATTAATTTAATATTTGTGAAAAATTCCCAACGAACTGGTCCTTGAGGTATGCCACATTGAAATTCAAAAACATTATAGTCTCTGTCTATGTGATTGTTCCTTGAGGCACAACAAATAAAATAACTTGTAACAGAAAATTGTCCAGAGAACTGATCCTTGGAGCACACTACATTGGAATAACTTGTAATATAAAAATGCCCAGAGAACTAGTCCTTGGGACATACCACATTGAAATCCTTTCAGATGTTTACTTCATATCTTAAACTTATCAAGTTGAAACTTTTTAATAATACACCTTGTGTAAGAAATTCTGATCTGTTCGTACATCACTATTCATACCGGCAACGTGTAATCACCAAAATCAAGGCAATGACCGATTGCCACATGTACAATATGCTGATTAGTACCTCCCGTAGCGCTCTCATTTGTATAGACCTTCCTCCCGTTGCGCTCTCGTACGCTATCTGCTGACGGGTGCCTCCCGTTGCTCTCTCATTTGCATATGCATTTACCATTGGCGTGCGGTGTTGGGGCGAGGAAAAAGGCGTTTCTTGAGAAAAGGATATTAGGGCTTATTTTAGACAAATTTTCTTATCAGATTCAGTATGAGTATCCCCAAAAACCCTATAATTCATATTTTCAAAATCTCAAGAGCTGATTTGAACAGAAAAAAAAATTAAATTCACTTTTGTCATGAATACACCCGAATATCTGTTATTATAAATGCGCTTTTCTTGAGTTTTTGTGGTGTTTGTATGTTAGGAAAATGAAAGATTTGGCATAGTGAACTTATGCATTTACCATTTGCGTGCGGTGTTGGAGGGAGAAAAAAGGCGTTTTAGAGAAAAGGATATTAGGGCCTATTTTAGACAACTGTTTTTATAAGATCTAGAATCAGGATCCTCAAAAACTCCTCAATTCATATTTTCGAAATGTCAAGAGCTGATTTGAGCAGAAAAAAATTGTTTATTTCCATATTTTTAGTTCAAATAGCCTGATCCTATTAAATATCAAACACATCCGTTTCGTTATATTCAGTATCCTTTGCAACTGCCCTTATACTACAATTCAGGTATTTTTGAAGATACGCGCTCTTTGTTACCGTTGGTTTGCCAATTTGTGTTTTTAAGTAAATTAATGAAAAGAGTGCTTTGAAACAAAAGTTTTTGTTTGACATTCGGTAATCAATATTCAATGGAAGGCATCATGATCGAAAACCAATTTCTCACGACACCGTTGCCAAAATCAACAGATTGTTCGCAAGGACTGGAGCGGTTTTCAAGACAAGACCGGGGAAGTACAATTTAAATCAGAGACACTATCCAGACGACGAACGTATCTTAGCAGAGTTTCCAAACAACCCAAATGGTACTGTAAGGGCAGTTGCGAAGACACTGCATTTAACGAAAAACAAAGTATGGAGATGTTTGAAACGCAATAGGATTAGGGCATTTAAACCAAAATTTCTACATACTCTGTTAAATGGTGATTTTGAACGACGGTTTGAATTTTGCTTATGGTTGCAGGGTAACTATCTTAACGACATACTTTTTCTGAAAAACATGATGTTTACGGACGAGCAACGTTTACAACAAACGGTGTGGTATCTAGTCAAAATTGTAGGTTTTGGGCAGCTGAAAATCCGAATTGGGAAATTCATTGTAAAAACCGGTACAGTGAAAAAGTTAACGTGTGGTGTGGCATATTTAACGAACAAATTTTTGGTCCCTTTTTCCTGGATAACCTGACTGGACAAAATTTTCTACATTTTTTACAAAATGATCTCTATGATTTTCTCATGGAATTGCCATTATCACAAAGACAAAACTAAATCTTTCAATTAGATGGTGCCCCCGCACATAATTCGCTGATAGTTCGGAACTTTTTAAATGTAATTTTCCCTATGAAATGGATAGGTAGAAATTCTCCTTTCGAACCATGGCCCCCTAGATCGCCAGATATTAACCCTTCTGACTTTTTTCTGTAGGGGCATTTGAGAAATAAAGTATATGCTACTCGTCCTCGTAATAGAGAGGAACTTTGCTTTGCAATTAGGCAAGCGTGTCAGGAAATAACTCCCCAAACTTTAAGAAATATGAATGGATGTTTGAGAAGAATTGTTGAAAAGTGTATTGTTTCTGAAGGTAGTTATGATGAAAACACTGTTGAACTTGGTTTTTATGGTTCAATAGACTTTATAAACTCTGATAAAGAATACCAATATGAACCTTTTTGAAACTTTATTAAACAACTACATGTTTTCATATTTTCATAGTGATACATAACAAAACCTAATACAATTGTTTTATAAACTACTAGAAAAATATATTATGCGAAATCACTTCTCAACACCTTCCCTTGATTCCGCAATATTCTTTTTCTAGTTTTCGAATATCAAATGAAGTAAAATTAAAGCAAATCAGGAAACCAAAACATTTTTATGCTTCATAAACTTCGTAGATTGCAGGGCTTTTGTTGAAAATGTCCGCCAGTTGCTCCTCGGTTGGACAGTACACAATTTTGATCAATCCTTCAGACACTTTCTCGTGAATAAAATTGTATCTCACGTATATGTGTTTGCTTCTTCGATTGATAACTCCGTTTTTAATAAGTTTGATTGAACTTTGATTATCCACGTGTAGTGTCACTGTCAATTTTTCCGAAATCAGTTCTTCAACGAAAGTTTTTATGTATACAAGTTCTTTACAACATTCAGCTGCTGCTATATACTCTGCTTCTGTAGTAGAAAGTGCGGTAACTGGTTGCTTTCTCGAACACCAACTGATAGGTCCCCCACAAAACATTATGACATAACCAGTAGTGCTTTTTCTCGAACTTTGAGTTCACCTTCCCTTCTAAATTTAATGCCGAGATCCATATTTCCTCTCAGATATCTGAAAATTCGTTTGACATTCGTTACATCTGACACTGACGGATTCTCAAGATATCTGCTTCCATAACCAACTGCATATGCCACGTCCGGTCGGGTCTTGTTTGATAAATATAGTAGGCTTCCTATCGCTTCTCGATATGGAAAGTTGGCTTCACGAATCTTTTCTAAATTTTTGTCATCAGGCAATAAAAGATTCATGACAGGTTTTGCTTCATCCATTCCAAATGTTTCCAAAATTCGTCTAGAATAATCATTCTGGTATATTTTGATGTAATCTGGAAACATTTCGATTTTCATTCCCAAAAAACTGCCCATTTCATAACTGATGACCATTTCGAATTCTTCTTTCAATTTTGACAATAAGCCCTTCATTTCTTCCAAATTATTTCCAAGTAAAATGCCGTCATCGACGTAAATGGCTAAAATCAATGTGCATGCATCATTTCTGAATATACATTGTTCGCTTTTGATTGCTTTCAGTCCATTACTTTTCAGGAAGTTTGTGAAACGTTGGTTCCACTTCAAAGGTGCCTGTTTCAGACCATATAATGACTTTTCGAGTTTGCATATTTTATTTGTCACATTATATCCTTCGGGAACTTTCATGAAGATGTTTTCTTCGATTTCTCCATATAAAAATGCAGTTTTCACATCAAACTTCACCATCTGTTTTTGTTTGTTAATTGCTATGGCAAACAAAATTCTCAGGGAAGTTGCGTTTATCACTGGACTGAATGTTTCCAAATAATCGATGCCGTATTCTTGCTCGAAACCTCTCACTACCAATCGTGCTTTATATCTTCCGTCTTCTTTCACTTTGAATATCCACTTACTGCTCAAAATTTTTCTTCCATCAGCTTGAGTTGTATCAACTAGACTCCAAGTTTTATTTTTCTCTAAGGATTTTTTCTCTTCTTTGATTGCTTCAATCCAATTTTCTTTGTCGGGGCCTGTAATGGCTTCTTCATAAGTAAGTAGAGCTTGTGCATTCTCATTGAACATGACATAATCTCGAAATTTGTTTGGAGGTTTTTTATTTCTTTGGCTCTGACGTGTCGGACGAAGAGGTTCGATAACTTCATTCGATGACAATTGTTCATTATGTACTCCTTCTTCATTTTCCTCGTTTATGTTGATTTCTGATTCTGAATTTTCTCGATTTCCAACTTTTTCAATATTGTCGTTCTCTTCCAAGTGCATTATTTCTGTATTTGGAATCAACTGACGTTTTAATGACATTTTTAGCGAAGTTTTGTCAAAAACAACATCTCTTGATAAAATTACTTCTTTTTTCTGCTCATTCCAAAGTCTGTAACCATTATTACTGTAGCCGATGAAAATATGTTCTTCACTTCGATCATCCAGTTTCCGGAGGTAACCGAGTTTTTTTGCGTGAGCAACACTACCAAAAATTTGTAATCTGGACAAGTCTGGCCTTTTTTTATACCATTTTTCAGCGGGAGTGACTTCCAATTTAGCCGTTGGACTCCTGTTTGCTAAATAGGCTGCACAACGAACTGCCTCTCCCCACATGTCTTTATTCAATTGTGAATCGGCTATCAGTGCAACAGCGCACTCCAATTTTGAATGAATATGTTCACTATGCCAAATACTTCATTTTTCTAATATTATACAATCACCACCAAAATCTCAAGAAAATCGCCTTAATAATAACAGATATTCGGGCGTATTCATGAAAAAAGTTAATTTAATTTTTTTTTCTGCTCAAATTAGCTCTTGAGATTTCGAAAATATGAATTAAGGTGTCTTTGCGGATGCTGATTCTGAATCTGATAAAAAAGTTATCTAAAATGAGCCCTAATATCATTTTCCCAAAAAACAGCTTTTGTTCACCCCCCCACTCCGCACGCCAATGGTCGATGAATATGTTCACTATGCCAAATACTTAATTTTCCTAACATATAATCACCGCCAATATTTCAAGGAAATCGCATTATTAATAAATGAGATATTAGGGTGTATTCATGAAAAGCGGGACACACTGTATATATTATTGTTTGAGAATTTTCGAAATTGTGGTGTACGTACTGGATAATATGAAAACATTGCAGGGTTAATGTAGAAAAAAATATTTTTTTTCAGTAGATGTCTTTGGAAACGATGTCAAAGTTTCGAGGGTTTTTCATTAGGTTCAACGGTACCAGGTTCAATAGGTACGTTAAATATAACAGTTAATATATTGAGTTATGGCCCATTATTTTCTCCATATTATACTTATAGCAAATGTGCGAATGGAGGCTTGGTTGACCCGCCAGAAGGAGTTTCTCTGCCACTCTTCCTGAGCGCCAATGAAATAATCAGATATAGTCACATACTCATTCGACTCATCCCTATTGAAATGAAACTGTTGTTTCTTAAAGTGAAATAACTGCCTTTGGCCAATAAATTATCTAATTTCGTCTCAAAGTTTATTGACGTTATCTTGACAGATTATTATTATTCAAGTTTTTCAAAAACAACTTATCATCACACATTATAAACAATCATAACAAACTGAGAATATACAAAAAGAATATACAGGATCTTGTAATTTGAATCTCATACATTCTCCCCTCTGCTATAGAAACTAGTTTTTTTCTAGCTCCAGCCTGCAGATTTTCGTAACAGGTCGTCGGTATTCAGATGTTGCTGTCTTGACGTCGACGACACGGATCCTACCATCACATCCTGGATAAAGGGAAATTACTCGGCCCATTTTCCATTCATATCTAGGAGCATTATTGTTAACAAGGATAACGACATCTCCAACTTGAATGGGTTTGCTATCCTTTGTCCATTTATTCCTCTTCGATAAAGTTGGTAGGTAATCTCGAACCCATCGTTCCCAAAATGAATCTGCTAACATAGTCGATTTCCTCCATTCTCGTCTCAAGAAGCCAGCATCTGGGTTCTCGAGTGTAATTGGACCATCCCCATTACACGAGCCCAACAAAAAGTGGTTAGGTGTGAGGGCTTCAAAGTCAGTAGGATCTGTAGATACCTTGGTCAATGGTCGGGAATTGACTATTTTTTCGGCTTCCACGAAGAATGTTTGCAAGGTCTCATCTCTGAGTGATTGACCATGCAATACCTTTCCAATGGTTCGTTTTACAGAGCCAATCAATCTCTCCCAAACTCCCCCCATATGGGCAGCTGCCGGTGGGTTGAATTTGAAGTCAATTCCGTGTGAAGACATGGCATTTGTGATAGTAGAACTGTCCAAGTTTTTGAGTGATTCCTTCAGTTCTTTGGCTGCAGCAACGAAGTTTGTTCCATTATCGCAGAATATGGCTCTTGGTTTCCCTCTTCGTCCTGCCATTCTCATTATAGCCATTACCGCTGAATCACTGTTCAATGAGTGAGAAATTTCGAGATGAATCGCCCTTACTGCAAGGCAAGTGAAGATCACTCCCCACCTTTTCTCATTTCTTCTTTCTACTTTGACATGAATTGGTCCGAAGTAGTCCATCCCTACGTTCGTGAATGGCCGTACCTCTCGGCTCAGTCTGGCAACAGGAAGTTGTCCCATCATAGGTGGTACTGGTTTAGCTCCTTGGTTTTTACATATCTGACATTTCGAAAATACTGATTTCACTGCTGCTCGTCCATTTATCACCCAGAATTTCTGTCTCAATTCATTTAATACAAGTTCCACTCCTCTGTGGCGAAATTTTTCATGATAGTGGTGGATCAGTAGTTTGACGTAATCGTGCTTTGGGCTCAAAATTATGGGTTGTTTTGTCCTTTCAGTCAATTCAGTAGTCTGGTTGGTTCTCCCCCCAAGGACTAAAACTCCATTTTTGATTTCTGGGCATAACGAATGAAGTCGGCTTCGATTGTCCAGAGGTTTACTCTTCTTTAGATTTCTCATTTCGCTTTGAAAACATTCTTCTTGCGTAAATTGGATCCATCGTTCTTCAGCTTCCTCGAGTTCAGCTACCATTAGCTCCGATGGAAATTTGAAGTTACTCTGTTTTGCTTTATTTTTAAGTATTTTCAAAAACCTCAAACTCCAAGCAGTCGACCTTATCAGTCTCAACCATTTTGAAAATCTCCTGACATCAGGAAGAACATTCTCAAACTCCCTCGTATGGACGAATTCAGTTTTGAGTTCTTTCATGTCATCTTGTATAAGTTGGTTAGTTCTGTCTTCTTTCGGCCAAAATTCTTCAGAATGTTTCAAAAAATCAGGTCCATCAATCCAATTTTTTGACACCACGGTTTTGTCGTCAGGGTAATGAAATAAATCTCTTGTAGCCTCATCTGCAATATTGCATTCTGTTGGAACCCATCTCCAGTCAGCAACGTTTGTCCTTTCCTGAATTTCGCCTATTCTATGGGAAACAAATTGTTTGTAGTTTCTGCCTTGGCCTCGTATCCAGTTGAGAACACACCTAGAATCTGTCCAGCAATACGTCTTCTGTATGGATATTTCCAGTTCATTCTTTATTGACTGAACTAATCGACTCAGCATTACAGCAGCTTGCAACTCTAACCTAGGAAGTGACAAAGGTTTTAACGGTGCAACTCTAGTTTTCGAAGCAATCAGAGAAACGTCAACTTTTTCCTCGCAGAGTGTTCTTAAATAGACAACAACAGCAAATGCCTTTTCACTGCTGTCAGAAAATGCGTGGATCTCTATTCATGTAGCTCTAGGTATCATCAGACTGTAGCATCGTGGAATTTTGATATTCGTGATCCTATCAAGATGGTCTAACCATCTTCTCCATGCTAGTAGTAACTTTTCAGGCAGATCATCATCCCATCCTATACCGGATCGCCATATGTCCTGCATCAATATTTTTCCTTTGATCGTGAAACATGCAATGAGTCCCAATGGATCGAATAATGACATCAGCGATCTTAGAACTCTTCTTTTCGTTGGTGTTTCATTTCTAATATTTTTTGGATTCAATTTGAATGAAAATTCGTCTTTGTCTGGATTCCACCAGAGGCCTAACACTCTGTGCACAGAAGATTCATCAATATTCTTGGAGCTCGCAGGTAGCATGATTTCAGACAATGTATCCCTGACCAGTGGAGAATTTGTCAACCAATTAACGAGTTCAAACCCTGCAATTTTCTGTATCCTGCAGACTTCTTGGATGGTACTAAGAGTTTCTTCTTCGGTGTCCTTTGAATCGAGGTAGTCGTCTACGTAGAACTTTTTGATTATTGCTGTCTTGATTTCAGGATCTGTTGCAAATCGTTCAGCATTACAGTTCTTCACAAATTGGGCACATACAGGAGAACAAGTTGCGCCAAATGTCATAACAAGCATCTCGTATGTGTCTGGATCTCGATCATTTTCTAAGTTTCTCCAGAGAAAACGTTGAGCGCACCTGTCTTCTTTTCTAATACCAACTCTATGGAACATTTCGCGGACATCTCCGCAAAATCCAAAACGCCGCTGTCGAAATTTCCACAGTATTGCCACTAGTGATTGTAGTAGATCCGGTCCTGACATCAAGTTATCATTCAAGCTGACACCATGGGATTTTGCCGCTGCATCAAACACTATTCTGATTTTGTTTGGTTTGTTGGGATTATGAACAGCGAAATGTGGCAGGTACCAGGTGTGAGGATTTTCAATTTCTGCTTCCTCTGGAGTCAACTTTCTGATATACCTCTTTTCTTCGTAGTCTCGTATTTTGCTACAATATTTGTTTCCAAGTTTCTCGTTCTGCTGACATTTCTTCTCAACACATCGCAATCTCTGTAGGGCTCGGTATCTGCTTTCTGGTAGTTTGATATCATCACTTTTCCAAAGGAGGCCTATTTCGTATTTATCATCTATTTTTTGGATTGTCTCATTCATTATCTTCACGGCTCTTTCATTCGTCACCGAAAGACGATTAGGTGTGACAAGAACTCCAAAAGATTCTGTCGTGAATGAATTTCTAACCAATTCTTCCAAATCATCGTCTGTACTGCCCCTTTTCACAAACGTGTAATGTATGTGCTCTGAATGTCCCCTCATTTCTCGCTTTTGAACCACAAGGACCATGCAAAGCCCAACCCAATTTACATTTACTTGCAACAGGCAAGTTTTCTGGGCCAGTCCGTATCTGTCGAGCTATAATCAGGTTCACATTGTCTTGACCAATCAACAAAACGGGTTTTTCGTTTTTAATGTCTGTAATTGGTAGTCCTTTCAAATGAGAGTATTTCCGCCAATCTGTCATGATGACATTTTGAACTGGCAATGACAGATTTTCGATCGTACGAACTCCTCTCATGATCAATGTGTCCTCTTCATCGGGTTTCGTAATTTTGACGTCCATTCGTAATGAATTCTGCTGTGTCGATACTTCGTCGTTGGTCCATTGTAGTCAAAGTGTCTCTTTGATGCCAGTTAAACCAAGATTTTCAGCGATTGTTGCATCTAAAAGTGTGACGGTGGAAGCTTCATCGCACAATGCAAGTACAGAAATGTTTCCCGCTGGGCCGTACAACTTTACTGGAATCGTTCGCAAAATGATCTTGTTATCGTGACGCATGGCGCAGACCATCTCAACGTTTTCTGCAGTTGGTTCTTCCTGGTTTGGTGAATTGTATTTTGTAGATTCATTGTGTAGCATGAAGTGATGGTACAGCTGGCAGCCATTGGTATTGCATTTCTTCCTCCATCGACATTTGAATTTCTGATGGTTCTTTCGCAGGCAAAAAAAACAAAGTTTCTTTTGAGTTACTATACTCCACCTTTTATCAACATTGTCAGCTTTCATCTGGGGGCATTCATCCTCATGGGATTCTTTTTCACAGTAATAACATTTCTTGTCATTGACTTTCTGAGTGTTGCAAACTCTTTCTACCTTTTTAGATTGTGAGAATGATTTATTTTGCCAATTTTTCTCATAATTGTAGCTTCGGGGTGTACTAACATAGCAAGCTGCATTGGCTATGTTCCCTATCCATGTCGAGAAATCTTCCAAGTTTATATTTCCTTTCTTTTGGACTATAACTTCTCCCCATTTCAATTTCAACGTGTCTGGTAGTTTGTAAAGAAGGTCTTTCAACAGCTGAGGGTTTTGGAGATGCCCTGTTGAATTCAGTGTCTTCATTGTAGATACCACATTGTTGACCTCAGTTGAGAATTGAATAAGTCTCTCCAGGTTTGTATCTCTGATATATGGCAAACTTCTAATATTCGAAATCATCACGTCAACAATATATTCCGGTCTTCCAAAGCGCATTTCTAGGGTACGAATCACCAATTCCACATTTTCAGATGTCAACATCATTCCTGCTACTGCAGCTTTTGCTTCACCTTTCAGACATTTCTGAAATTTGAGCATGATTTCTTCGTCGTTATATTCGCAGAGAGTACAAATGTTTCTGAATTGTTTGTAAAAAAGAGGCCATTCCTGTGGATTCCCATCGAAATGGGGAAAGTCTCTATCCACTGTGTGCCTTGCGAGTATTTTGGTTGAATTATTTTGGGCGTGAGGGGCCGAAACGGATTTTAGCACATTTGTCATGGTTTCACAAAGCATTTTTATGTCATTGGAATGTTCATTTTCGGTTTTGGATATATTTTTGACCTCATTTTCTTCTGATTGGCTTTGATTGGGCATTTCGGACACTAGTCTAGGAATGCTTTTGACCCAGTCTTCTACAGCTTTTTCTCTGTTTTCTTCTCGAATTACTTCTGTCGTGAAAATATCAACCGATACTTTCGAATTCGCACTGCAACTTCTCTCTTCTTCCTGTTCTTCTAGTATGGCATTCTGAAGATCGTGCTCCATTTCTAGTAGACGGAAGCTATTTTCAATTTCACTTCGCTTCTGTTCTAATTCGAAACAAATTTGTCTATGTTTCTGTTCTAATTCTTGTTTCTTTTTCTCAGTAGCAATCGCAAGCTTTTTCTTCTCTAGGCTCATCTGAGATCGATTTGAACTTTTGGTTTTCTTCGTTGTAGTGGATGAAGGTTTTCCATGTGTATTTCCATTTACAGAACTTGTAGGCACAACCATTACGCTCTGGTCGATTTCAGCATTTTTTCTGTCACTGCCGAAGTTTTCTGGCCACACGAAGTCTGCTGACAGATTACGGTTCACACCGGCTCCTTCTCTTTGTGTCCGCTGATCTTTCTCCATAGTCGTGATCACGTCGGGTCACCAATGTTGTTTCTTAAAGTAAAATAACTGCCTTTGGCCAATAAATTATCTAATTTCGTCTCAAAGTTTATTGACGTTATCTTGACAGATTATTATTATTCAAGTTTTTCAAAAACAACTTATCATCACACATTATAAACAATCATAACAAACTGAGAATATACAAAAAGAATATACAGGATCTTGTAATTTGAATCTCATACAGAAACAGACCACTTTTTGTTATATCTTCCTTGAGTTGCATCATCAACTTGAAGTATTAATTTGACCAAACTAGCTGGAACACACAGTATAATTGACCACCTGTGATAACACCAATGAACAATACTTTTAATAGTATCTCATAGTAATGATTACTCAGAATAGTGAAAATTATTCAGGATAACGTTTTGAGTTGACTAACAATGTAGAAAAACTGATTTTTCAGCGGCCTCTAGCGTCAAAACTAGCCTATAGAAAAAGTTATGACCACTGGACTTTTTGTTCCCTATTAAAGTGTGCGGTATCTACGTTCTAGTTCAGTCGACAGGTTGAAAAAAGTGGGGTTGTGGAAAAAGGTCGGAAGTTAATGAAACTTCAGGAGGTTCTTCAGGGATGTTTAATCAACATTTTCTCAAGTTTTGGACCTCGAGGACCCTGTGCGAAAAAAGAAGGGGGGGGAAACTGCAAAATAGTTGACCTCTCTCCGGTTTTTTATACAATTTTGACTCAAAAAACATGTTTGTATGTGAATTCGCTACCGAGATATGGCACGTAAAAAAAGGTCATGTTTCAAAATTTGCTAAGAAGCTTATTTCATCTTGATTTCATTGAAAATATGAACAGGATGTTCATAAAGTCAGTTGTGGAATCATCTGCGACTGAAAGTTGGAATTTAGTCGCTGTTTTCCATCGTACAAGATAACCTCTCTTGGAAGGGATTCATGTTTTAAAGAGAAACATTCTCAATTGAAAATTGAATCAATACATCTGTTATACCCGAATTATGATGAAATGTTGTAGTAATTATGGTTCTTAGTTGAAGTCACCAACTTTGGACACCCCACTCCTCCTTCCCCCACCCAACCCCAATTGTCGAAAGCTAACTTTCTGATGAAAGCCAACCATACCTATTCACATCGTCTACCTATTCATTATCGTTGAATCTATGAAATATCTTCGGAGAAAGGTTTATTTTTAATAAGTAGATTCTGTTTTCTTCATACAGGGTTATTCATATTGTTCGACACGAAGCATTATGGCTAAAACATTTTATTTTATAAAAGTTTTTACATTTTGAAAATATGTTTATGGTGTACAGGGAGTGTCAAAAACTCGAAATGTATCAAAATTGTTATTTTCAGAAGAAACACCCTGTATATTATTTCATTATCGGATTTTACGATCAAAATATTGGCAAGTTTCAATAAGATTAATTTCACCTGAACCTAATAGTGTTAGAAATATCTTTTTTCTACGACAGTGCGTAAACTAAGCTTTTACGCACTGCTGACAGTATAATTGCTACAATTTGGCAATATAATAATTGTCGAAGAAAAATCTTTGTATGAAACACTTTCGTAAAGGACTTTTTTGTACTTCACGCTCATACAAAAATTTCCTACTTTTCGAACTTGTATCATAAATAGCTATTATTTCGTGAAAATGTATTGAGTATCAGTTGCAGTGCTTGAATTCTCAACCGGTGTTTTCTAGTTTTAAACCAAATTAATGCTATAGGCTACCATATAAACAACTTTTATATCACAATAATGAAAAATTCACTAACTCATACAAGGTGTTTAAAAATTAAGACAAAATAATTACAATGCACAAACGACAATAATTTAAATAGAACGCCCTGTATTTTATGTCAACAGCAGATGTCAAATAATTGTCCATCGGTTAGCTATATTCCTTCAGCTAACTCTTCACGTTTTGAAGTAAAATACACATTTTCATTCTGTAAACTGATTTTAACATTCGTATTACCATTGTTTATATAGAAGATAGTTAGTCAACCTTATGGGATTATAATTGGATCAAAATGGATGCGACATGTAGATGGCGATAGTGAGCTCGCATCCAAGTCATGTCGTAACTTCAGTGATCTGGCCTCCAAGTCATGTCGTAACTTGATTGAAACAATGGGACAGCATTAAAATCAGGGTTTTTTGAAGAAACCTGCATCAGGCATTGACTAACTATCTTACTTCTATATAAACAATGGTATTACTAAGTGGGGTAATTTTGTACCCTAAATTGGTATTTTTTCGTGGTTATGGCAATAATTTTTATTTGTGTATTAATATTCAATACCTAATCGTTTTAAATATGCTTTCTCTGAGTATTTTCTAATTGTTATATAAAATATCAAATCATGCCATTCAGTATTGTAGACATTCAAAGTAGATGGGGTATAAAAATACCCCCGATAGTAATGTACGTGGTCGTGCGAAATCTCTGACAAGTTTTTTCTTTTCGAGTTCAGATTTGTAGGATCTCTTTCGCTCCGATTTTTTTCGACTCTTTATGGTGTGTTAGGTAGTCGTCCAGTAGTTTCAGCAGGTGAAAGGACATCTGGACGTTGTACTCTTTGTTCTCGGAAAAGTGATCAGAAAACCCGTAACAAATGTGAAATTTGCGGACAGTTTAGGACACAGCCAGAAGCAAATAATATGTAACACATATAATAATTATACGAAAGCGTAGAAGGGCCACAATGAATAAAAAAAATTATTTTGTCTAATTCCAATTGCAGAGATTACCTTGTAGGAACTCTGCACGGAAATTTCATCACATGTAATTCAATGTTCGTCGTGGCATTAGCCAGGAAAGTAGTTTTTTCTGATGGATTTTCGACCCAACTTTTCCTATTGTATAAGATATTAGCAATGAGCAGTCCTCCGGACATCTAATGCTTCTTGTCATAAGCTCATTGTGACCTACAGTTTTCTGTTCCGTTTTATATACGGTCTTGACGATCGCGGTCATGAGTATAGCTTGGTTGGGTTTCCGGCGCTGAGATGGCGCTCGCAGTTTGGAGTTAATCCACTGTGCGGGCGCGATCTCAGTTTCGGTCTTTTAATGGGTGTGGTTGTCGATTCATTCGATGCAGTCATTAGTTATTGACTGCTAGACCTACCCTATACTGATGAGGAGAAACACTCCGAAATCGATATATTGGTGGTCCGAATGTTTCGATGAACATTCCCATGCAACCAAGCAATAGAGATAACCTTGTAGGAACTCTGCACGGAAATTTCATCAGATGTAATTCAATGTTCGTCGTGGCATTAGCCAGGAAAGTAGTTGTTTTCTGATGGATTTTCGACCCAACTTTTCCTATTGAATAGGATATTAGCAATGAGCTGTCCTCCGGACATCTTATGCTTCTTGTCATAAGCTCATTGTGACCTACAGTTTTCTGTTCCGTTTTATATACGGTCTTGACGATCGCGGTCATGGGTATAGCTTGGTTGGGTTTCCGGCGCTGAGATGGCGCTCGCAGTTTGGAGTTAATCCACTGTGCGGGCGCGATCTCAGTTTCGGTCTTTTAATGGGTGTGGTTGTCGATTCATTCGATGCAGTCATTAGTTATTGACTGCTAGACCTACCCTATACTAATGAGGAGCAACACTCCGAAATCGATATATAGGCGGTCCGAATGTTTCGATGAACATTCCCATGTAACCAAGCAATTGCAGAGATAAACTTGTAGGAACTCTGCACGGAAATTTCATCAGATGTAATTCAATGTTCGTCGTGGCATTAGCCAGGAAAGTAGTTGTTTTCTGATGGATTTTCGACCCAACTTTTCCTATTGTATAGGATATTAGCAATGAGCAGTCCTCCGGACATCTTATGCTTCATATTACAAAACTTTAATTTTATCGTAGGGTTTTTCCATTTCCAGAGGAGTCATGTATTGATTCAATTTTTAATCGAGAATGTTTCTCTTTAAAAGTTGAAAACGTGTTTTTGTCCTTTTTTTAATGGAAACGAGAACGCGAAAAGTTTGTTGCATCCAAAAACACAACACGTTTTGTTGAAGAAAAGTTTCAGATTTGTTGTTAAATTGTTGAAAAACATTGAGATGATGTTTTGTTTCTGTTATTTTGGTTTGATGTGGATCCAGCATGTTTTTTTCTTTTTTTAATGGAAACGCATCAATTTATAAAAGAAAAATCTGTCAGATTAGCAAGATGAAATAATGTAATGATCAATAATAAACGTGTTGCTAAGTAGAAAAGTTGCTAAGCATAAAACTAGTACTTTTCTTACGATTTTCTCTAAATGAAGTATACTCTTTTACATTAAAAATACTTAACAAGTGCGGAAAGTTATACTTTCCAGCACGCTCCTGCCGAGGTGGCGTGCGGGAAAGATACGTTCTAATAATATTGAGTAATAGCTATACACACGAATGCACATGAATTGACGAGTTTGGACATTAGGGATCAATGTTTAAACTTTCACTATAATTTCAATGGAATCGCAATGATTACACTAATTCCGAGTTCTAAAGTCGGAATCATACTAATTCCGAGTTGTGAAGTCAGAATTATACTAATTCCGAGTTGTAAAGTCGGAATTAGTATAATTCCGAGTTGTGAAGTCGGAATTATGCCAATTCCGAGTTGTGAAGTCAGAATTATACTAATTCCGAGTTGTAAAGTCGGAATTAGTATAATTCCGAGTTGTAAAGTCGGAATTATACTAATTCCGAGTTGTGGAGTCGGAATTATACTAATTCCGAGTTGCAAAGTCAGAATTATACTAATTCCGAGTTGTAAAGTCGGAATTATACTAATTCCGAGTTGTGTAGTCAGAATTATACTAATTCCGAGTTGTAAAGTCGGAATTAGTATAATTATAATTTTTTTATTTTATGTGGCCCTTCTACGCTTTCTTATAATTAATATCTTATAATTTATATTTTATAAGTTGATTTTTATATTTTGTATTAGTTTTGTACTGCATAATCTATAAAACTGGTTATTTCTGCATTTTTTTAGTGCAAATAATAAAATAAAAGTGAAAATTATAAATATATATAAAAACAAGGTGGGGTACAAAAATACCCCAGTTAGTAATGTAAGGGTATTAAAATTATACTCAGTAATACGAAAGTTGAGAAATATATTATTTATCAAGTCGCCTATGATTGAAATAAAGACCGAGATTTAATAATATTGTTACTTATTGGTTGAAATTTAAAGGAAATAAAAAAAGGTGGATTCTAAACAAGCAATATTTCATACAGTGTTCAAATTGGCGACCATCAGATTCTAAACACAAACGTATTCTCTTCCCAAAATCTTCAGGAACATGTTCAACATTCGCAGCCTTATTTAAAAAGCTTGCTTCTCTGATGTACTCTTTCAGATTGTCTGGTGTTATTGGAAGTGTATTAAACGATTCCTTTAAGTTTAAAGTATCCTAGAAGCGAAACACGTTTAATCTCTGGAAGGAGTCCATTTCAGCTCAAAGTGGCCTGATATAGACGAATCAGAAAAAAGTATCACAAAATCAGAGAGAGAGAGAAATAAGGTGACGTCAGGTCAGGGGACCTTAGAGCCCATTTTGGAATCCATTCCTTCTATTCGATCTATTTCGGAAATAAATATTTGGATATTCACGTACCTCACGATGGAAATGTGTGCTTCATCCACATGGAGTCCAATCGTTCCTCTAATGTCTGAGGAGATGTCTTGTGATAGGACTGAAAAGTGATTCGTTGAAAATTCTAGAAATGATATTCCATTTGAATGTTATTCGAAAATTTAACATTTAAATATTGCCCCATACATTCACTGACCATTTGAGTTGATAATGGATAATTCTAAATTGATGTGGATTGTAATCAGAATAATTGTGGAAGTTATGTCTATCGACAGTCCTGTTATTATTAATGGTGCACTCATGACTAAACAGAACTGAATTGGAAAAGTTTTCATCATCTACAACTTTATCTAATACAAAATTCTACTCGTTTCCCATAATCGTTTCTTGGTGATGCTATTACAGCTAAATACATTATTTTAGAATTCTTGATACGCTTGTTTGACGAATGCCGATATTAATTAATTATTAATAGGGTTTTGACTTGTATGGGGATTTTCGATTACAGAGGCAATCCTGCAAATACCGATTCTTCGTTTTCTGTCACAGGTTTCTTTTCAATGGGATTCTATACTGAACACTTCCAGTTCGACTAGTGTCAACAATCTTCCGAATGCTGCATTATTTCGATGATTTCTGTTGGGAAATCTTTCACCGTAAATGCGTCATGCCAGGAAACAGTTTTCAAGACATTCTTTGAGTATAAAAATCATGTCTATATCAAGATCACAAACTGCCACTGTAACTTATAGAACAATTTGGACCCGAACACCTATGAATAATTGACAACTATAAGTAATTAATGAAACAACTGGTCAAAACGCCATAGGCGATTCAAAGTCAGAGTCAAAATATACTTTAATTTCAGAAGTTTTTCAACTTAACGACAAAGATTTCGAGCATACATGAAAATATTAATTGAAATTGTTATGTATACTATAATGGTGAAAATTTCAAGCAACTGTCAAAAAACCAGTGAAATTGTTCCTAACGACAAAACCCATCCAATGAGGTTGATGCTTTGTTGATTATTTTCTCCTGCAGCGAAAAAATTAACGATTATACCACTATCTCGATATCCATGGTGAAGGAAATTCTGAGGCATAACTGACGTTTGAATATCGTTTCGCTTTCGGATTATTATTTGGTAATTCGAACAAGAAATGGAATCCAATAGATGGGGAACTGCTACAAATATCAAAATTAATTTGGCAATTGCACAGAATACACCAAAAAATACAAGGAAATCTAAAGAGTATGCTTGGAAACAATTTATGGACTTTTGCAGAAATAGAAATTATGTTGTCGAAAAGGAAACTACCCCAGTGGAAATTGCGAATATATCGAAAGATTATGCCTTCAATATGAAGAAGCAGGATGGCAGTGAATATAAAGAAACTGTTATAAAATTCAATTGGAATGTTGTCGCAAAACTGCTCCAAGACAAGTTCTATAATGATTACAGTGTGGAAATGAATCCATTTGCTGACATAGAATTTAGATCAGCCAGTTATGCAAGAGATGCGAAGAGAAAATTACTTCAAGGAGAAGTCGAAAAGAAAAAAACGAGTTCAACTGCTTTTACAATTGAGGAATATATGAGATTACTGAGATATTGGAAAGAAAACAATCCCGAGGGACTCATCAAAATTTTTTTCTTTCATTGCAGCTAAAGAACTTGCTTGGAGGGGCAATGAAGGATGTTACTCCAAGGTTAGTTTTTATTGTGGAAAAAGGTAATTTTGGACGGCCGACTGGACGTATTGAATATAATCCCGTATTCAACAAAACCAATCAAGGTGGGTCAAAATCATGTACTCCAAGCAAATGGCTAATAAAAAATACTGCGACCCCGATATTTGCCCTGTTCGCATATTCAACAATGCGGGAAAACGAATCCTGGATGGGAAGATCCTGATAGCATTGGTTAGTACAAAAATTGTCCTATTGAAATGAACTCTATGTCAAAATGGACTGAAGAAACTTGTCAGAAAATGGGTATTCAGAACAAAATTCAGCAATCACAGCCATTGGTCTACCGCTGTCTCACCTTGCTGAAGTGCCTGAACAAGATATGATGAATATAACGGGACACAGCAGTTCCAGTTCTTTACAATCCTATATGTATCTGAATGAGTTGAAATAAATAATTCTAGTTCCAATTATCATTACAGAAAAGGATCAAAATCTGTGAAATTCTCATATAAAATACAACTTGTCAAGTGAAGTGGAAGAATAATCGTCAATTTTATCGGCGCTTGTTGTATTATACATGATAATATCCCCGATCTGAACATAAGTGCCGACGAAAGCGAGTACTACCACCATATGAGCTCCTGGCGACTCAACAAAAAAAAGTGGCGTATTTGCTATTCCAACTGCAGGAAAAACCAGTACCACCTGAGAGGTCAGTAAGGCGAGAATGAGTGCGATTAACTGAATGAGAATGAAAATACAACACCACCGCTCATCATCACATCAATGACCCCTTAATTTCTGCCATCTTCTGCCAATCCAGCTTCAGCACTTGGTGAAAACGTTCCAGTCCATCAATGACGAGAATGCACAAGAAATCATAGAAAAAACTAAAACAAAAATATACAAAAAGTGATTCAGATGGAAACAATAAAATTGTTCATTATAAATTATATTCATTATAAATTATTGAATTTTTGTAATATTATAAGAAGAACTTCCAATAACAAATTTTGTTTTATGCTTGTATATCAAACACATAGTTTGAAGTATGAAAATTGCAACAACTGTTGAAATTTTGTGTTCTAAAAATAAAGGTCGACATGAATCCCGATACTTTGCTTTGCATAAATATCGCAGAGCGCGCTTTTGTAAAATTACAATATTCTGAAATTGATAATCGCTGCAAACTCCCCAAAATGTTATTCCATACCGCAGATGTGATCCGATAAGAGAATGGTACACAGGTCTGGAAGCTGAAAATCCCAATTAATTCGATAAAACTCTCAATGCGTAACACCCAGAAGAGAGGCTCTCACATAGAATTTCGGTGTGTTTCTCAAATTTTTATGAACTATCCAGATATTGTGGTGAAGCTGCGGGCGATGCCGGACCTGAACGCTCACGCAGACAGCGAGTGAGCGCACATGACTTTCGAGGCGCTATGCACCGAGAAGAATCTGGTTGAATCGAAGAACGTTCCTAAGGCTTAATAGAAATATCAAGAGCTTTCGGCGAAATGAACTGTGTATATGAAAAAAACCATACAGCAGAGTTGGACGGTCAGTGAAGCAGAAATCGAAAATGAATAGTCCAGTGATTGTTATATAAATTAGAGTATTGTGTTAAAATTATTGAAGCATTGTATTTCGTCAAATAAATTATTTTAGAGCGAATTTGTGCTAATTTACCACAATATAGACCTAAGTATTTCAAACTCAATTTATTTTCAACAATACTATTGTGCAACGATATATCTTCAAGATGACATCTGAAGGAAATTATGTTCGTTTGTTTTATGTTAAATGACAGAGTTGATTAGAATCACACCAATATTCTACTGTTTTCAGATCAAATCGTATAATTTCTTAAAGATCTTTTTTGTCCTTGTGGTGCCTAAATATAGTGCTGACATCAGCAAAAACAGTAAATGAACCTGAAATTTGGATATTCAATAGGTCATAATTATACAATAAAAATAAAATAGGTCTGAGTATGGAACCTTGAGGAACTCCACAATTTATACTATTCAATTCTGAATATGATGAATTTCTTGTAATGAAAACGGTGATACGTTTCGTGTTTTTGGCGCAAATAATCCCTATCTTTCCTAAGGAAAAACTTTCTTTTAAATCAAACGCTTTAGCCATAATGCTTCTAGTCGAATAACGTGAGTTACCCTGTTTATTATGAAAAATACAAATGAAAACTGCCGATGTTATAGAAACAGCATTTCACGTCTTTTGTTATTCTTGTTCCAGGAACGGAGAGCTCTTCTCAGCCCAGATGGTGACAAAGATAAAGATCCCCTACTGATCAACCTCTTAGACGAAGGTCAAGACATCATATCGAATCTACGCCATTTAAATTTAAATCCTCAGGTTTGCTATAGAGATTCCGAGCCTATTAATTTGTACCATAAAGTAGGACATGGTACACTAGATATGTACGTTCTTAGTCCGGCCAAAGACTCAAGAGAAGTCAAAGAATTCCTTCAAAAATGGAATCAGTGCGACCAAAAATTATTTGCCAATTCCAAATCTAGTCGAGAGTTTAGTTTTCCAATTCAAAATTTGATTTCCATAGCTGCTCTCCTAGTATGGCAGCCTGCCGATCCAAACGATACCATAACGAGAATACTGTTTCCCGGAAGTAGTCCACAAAATAAAATTTTGGAAGGGCTGGACAAGTTGAAAAATTTGGAGTTCATTAAACATTCTGTATGCACTGAAAGGTCATTAGTACCTATTTCCATTACCAAAAAGACTGCCAAAGATCCTATTTTAGAAAAAGTGATTCCAAAGGAAAGAACTCCAGTTGAGAAGAAAGATAACAAAATTATAGAAAACAATATAATATCTGCTGTGAACGGTGATATCAAAGAAAAAGAAAAAACCGTGAAGAAGTCCGACTCGACAGAAAGTGATCGTAGCACCAGAACAAAGAAATCGGAAGAGCCCAGAATCACCGAAAATGGTGACAAATCAAAACCAAAACTGAAAACTTCAAAATCTAGAAGTGGCTCTCAACAGAGAAAAAAAACGGTCGAGAAAAAAGCGTCACCTACCACACCTAAGAAAATAGTTGAGAATGGAGAGTCTAAAAAACCTTCAAAACCTTCACCTATCGGTACTCCTGCTAAGAGTGCGAAAGATGCGAACAATAGAAAAGTCATAGAAAGTAAAGCGAAACGCGAAGGTGTTGTGAAACCTCAGCAACCACCTGAACCCAAACCGAAAGTGGAGAGGAAGCCAATATCTCGAAGGCCAGTTGCCAAGAAAGCACCTCTAAGTCCAGCTAAGAAACTGGTGAGTGGTGTTCAAAAACCAGATAGCATCTCAAGAAAAGGTAAGCTAGATAAAGAAGGAACGACTGATTCGAGCACGGTCAGTACTCCATCAGCGGACCAAGATACTGTACTAAAGAAAGACCTATCCAAACTTACGCCCGATGAAATTCAACAGCTGAAGGCTCAGGAACTGGCAGATTTGAAAGAAGAACAAGAGGCAATTAAAGAAATTGAAGCAGTTTTCCGAAAGGGCGAATCTTTACCTGTACAGGATGAAACATTGAGGAAAGTGAGGGACGACTCAATAGATGAAAAACTAAATAAAGAGGAATACCTCATAGTTGAAAAAGAGGAAATCGAACACGAATCTCTGAGTGATACAAAAGAAAATGAAACACAAAAACTAGCACGAGATAGTGAAGAATCGGAAAAGCAGAGGAAGCTGAGTACTGAAGAAAAAATTGAGGATATGTCTTCAGAAATGAAGAAAGATAGTCAAGTTGAAGACATTGTCCAAGCCAAAGTCGATACTTTGGAATCTAGTAAAGTGAGCCTTGAAGACAAATTAGAAATGTCAACAGATAAGAAAACGAATGCAAAAGAGTTGGAGGATGACGTCAAAGATGTAGTGGAATCTCATCCTGACGAGAAAATTTCCGCTAATATCAAGTCGGGAGACACGACAACAGCTCCAACATTACCTGAGGATGAACGGATACCACTGGATGAAATAAAGGAGGATAATGGACATGTTATCGAGGAAAAATATGTTAAGGAAGAAACAAAAGAAAAAGAAATCCCCGTCATTCAACTGCCACAGAAACAGTTGGACAATATTTCGAAATTACCTGGTGCGGTAGGAATAAGACTTGATAAGCAACAACATATACGAGATATTGTCAAAACTCCTGATGAAGTTGCGGATCTACCTGTTCATGAAGAAGTAGATTACGAGTACACTCATGAGCTCAAAGCTGAGACTCACAAATCTAATGAAATAATAGAAAAACAGTTTGAAGGTCATGACCATCCTGAAATTACGAGATACAACAAAGAACAAGAGAAAGGAGTAGAACAAGAGAAGGACAAAGACGAAGTTATTCAAGAAATGACCGAGCAGATCGAGAATATAACAAGTTCTATTCCAGAGAGCAACCTAATAGTAAGAGATGATGCTGTGAAAGATTCGAAGGAAGATGAGAAGCGAGAAGGTTCAGATGTCAAAGAAGATGTCAAACGAAAAACCGAACATGAACTAATTACTGAAAAAGATGTCGAGAAAGTACCAAGTAAAGCTGAAACAGCATTAGAAGGTTTCGAATCCATCAAAAATATCGTAGAGAGTCATGCTGAACAACAATATGAAAAAATTCTTGACTTGAAGAAAGAGATCAAATCATCAGAAGACGAATACAATATTGATGAAGAATCAGAACATGAAGAAAATGGTGAGAAAAAAATTGGTTCAACAACGGAGAAAGGTGAGGAAGATAAAAAACATGTTCCTTCTGCGTCAGTCGAAGAAAAAGTTCCAAGAGAACGTGAGGAGGATAACATTTCTGCTTTGCCTACAGTAATCGAAGTCAAATCGGAACTCGATCGAATCAACGAAGGGGTATTGAAGGCAGCCAAGGAAGACAAAGACCAACTAGAAAAACTCGACGAAAAACTTCAACAGCTTAAACAGACTCAAATGGAAGTCGAAGAGGATGAAAGACATTTTTCAACAATTCCAAGTGAAAAATCAGTATATATTTCAAAAGACTTCGAGAAGTCTATTGAAAAAGCAACAGATGAAATTATGGAAGATTCCATTAAGGAAGATACTATTGAGAGAAGTCTACCAAAATCTCCAATAGAAATTATTGAAAAAGTGGAGCTTGGCAGGAAATCCCCAAAAGAACGTGAAGAAGACGTCATCAAAATAGTTGCTAGCGTAGCTGAAGTATTGAAATCAGACGCTCCGCTAGAAGAATTTGAAGGAAAACTCCCCATAACCACCACCATAAGTTCTTATACAATTCCATATACAACAGAACTCCGTGAAACTCATATTACAACTATTGATTCTCCAGTAATAGAGTATAAGGTGATAAAAACTGATATTCCAACAATTCCCGAAGAGCCTCATATTGCCTCCGCATCATTTATAGAAGAAGAAAAGAAGATTTCTGCAGTCCATGATTCAAGGGAAGAAAAACCTGAAGATAAAAGGAGCTGCTTATTGAAAGAATCTCAGGAATTGATGATGACTACATCTAGGCTAATATCTGATATAAAATCAGCGAAACCTGGGGAAATGGTCAAAGGAGAAGTGTCGGAAGGAAAAGTTGATGGTACAGATTCAATAACTGCAACAGATGAAAAAATAGAGGAAGAGGAAAGTGGAATAATACATAGAATGTTAGTAACAGCTTCAAGCGAAGACGGAGGGGAGGAAACAGAGATTTGTCCACCAGGAACTATAATATTCCCTAAGAGTTCAGAAAGTTCTGGAAGAAGTTCTCCAGATCCATCCCAGAAAGTATCTCAAAAATCATCAGTAGTTGAAACTATTTCTGATACATTGAACACAGTGAAGCAGGTTGCAGAACTTCAATCTGAAAATGAATCAGGTGAGTTAATTACTAAAACTTTATGCGAACTAAATTGTATTTTTTTAAGGAATCATAAAATCGGAAGAGACAATCAGCCCTCTACCAGAATTGAAATCTGCTGATTTATCAGAAAGCCCAAGTGCAGCATTAGAGAAAAGTGAAGAAATTTCATCACAAATGTTGACATCAGGAAAGTCGTCTCCCGATAAAGATGCTTCTATCAAGAGTCTCGCTTCCGGGAAGTCAACTCCGGATATGTCCGATTTGGATAAATTCAAGGAAGTAACATCATCATCTGAAGACCTGAAGAAAGACGATGATTCCAGAAGTATTAAGGAACCTCCTTCAGAGAAATCTGATAGCAAGACACCTGTTGGTGAAGCAGTCGTGAAAACACAAACACATGCTTTTGCTGAACAAACAGATTTGATGACTGAACAACCAATTGAAGAAATTCTTAAGTCGGGGGTTGATCTGAAACAAAAAGGTGTAGTCGATATAGTTGAAGACACTTTAGAAAGTGGCATAGCAGCTGTCACCGAATTCACAAAGTCTATATTCAACAGTAATAAAGAAAATAATGAGGTGAGCAATGATATAGCTGATGAGGAATTCCCAAAGGGCATTACAGTGGCAGTCAAGAAAGAAATTAGTGGAGTAATACCCACTAACGAGACTCATGCCAGTGGAATCAGTGAGGCAATGACACAAAGTATTATAATAGTTGCGGAAGATGATTCTCCTGGTGATAAACTGAGTCACGACGACAAATCAAAAGTCGTAAAAGAACCTGAAGTTCCAAAAAGTATCACATCTGTTGAGGAGCATATAGCTGATGTAAATGTATCAGCAGAAGGTTTAGTAGAAGGTTTTGGAAATAGGATCAGAGATGCCTTTGATGCTGTTGCAGAATATATTCATCCTACCACAGGCCAAATCGATGTCACCAAAACAATTGAGAGAGGTACTGAACCAGAGAAAGTTATTCATATCCTAAAAGAAGATGAGAAGACAGAAAAAATTAGCGAGGAATCTGCTCTCAAATCAGCTAAGATAGAGTTCACAGAAGAACAGAAAGAGATACCATCTCCTAAAGAAGAACTACACGCTTCTCATGAAGTGAGTCATTCACCCCAATATACTGACGAAAAAATGGATAGTGTCATCGACAGGACAAAAGATGCTGGACAAAAAATTGGGGAAGAACTGAAAGTTTCTCTAGATGAAACTGTTGACACTCTTGATGATAAGGTGAAGAAAGATTGGTCTGACCCTTTACAGGAAGAAGATGTTTTGCGGGAAAATTTGTTAGGTGAACAACTAACGAAAGCAGATATTTCTATTGAAAAATTATCATCAGGGGAATCAATGATTCTATCAGAACCTCCTGGAGCAATTGACATAATTGAATCCACTACAGTCAGTGGTAGAGAGCAGCCAGATAAATCACCAGAACCTGTACAGCTCAAAACCGAAATCGGAGATTCTAAACCAGTACTAGAAGCAATCCATAAAGACACAGGTTCAACAGAGATAATAAAAGTTGGTAAAGACGAAGTAGAAGCTGCAGAAAGTATAAGTAAATCTATGGATAATTTACCGAAGAAAAAAGAAGATATCGGGAAAGACTTTCCAATATTAGAGGAAAAACGTGTTATTCATATTCCAGAGAGGGAAATATCCAAGGCGGTTGAGAGCAGTATAGTCTCCACAAACGAAGTGGATGAAGTGACAGCTCTGATTAGAACAGCTGATGATATCTTCGATAAATCGGATCACAAAACAGGTGACGAAAAACAGCCTACAAAACAAACTGAAGAAAAACAGAAACCTTCTGATGGTTCTTCTGAAAGTCATGGAACGATGAAACATGTTGCTGATGATATCACCAATGAATTGGATTATAAAATCAAAGGTGAAGATACATCGACGATTGTATCGAAACATCTTGACGATACTGAGACAGAGATTTCCAAGGATATATTGACAGAAGAATTTACGAAAGACGAAAAACATACTGCAGTACGAACTACAGATAGTTCTGCAGAAAAACAAGGGCCTATTACTGATGGTTCTCCAGAAATTCATGTATCAAAAAAATCTGATGCTGATGATATCTCCTATAAATCTGATCATAAAATCGAAAGCACATCGACGATTGTACCAGAACAGCTTGAGATAACTCAGTCAGAGATTTCCAAGTACGTAGTGACAGACAAATCAACCAGAGAAGAAAAGCAGCCTGCTGAACAAACTGAAGAAATTGAAGGTGCTACAGACAAAAAAAATCTTGTTGATGATGGTCCTCCAGAATTTCATAAACCGGAAAAACCTGATATTGATGAAATTTCCGATAGGTCGGATCATGAAATCAAAAGCACAACCAAACCTGTGACAGAACAGCTTGATGAAGCTGAGTCAGAGATTTCCAAGTATATATCAGCAGAAAAACGATCGAAAGATGAAAAACAGCCTGCGGAGTCTGCTAAACAAATTGGCCTTCCTACAGACAAGAGAGAACCTCTTGTTGATGGTTCTCTAGAGAAACATGAAATGAAAGAAGTGTCTGATAAAGTACATACTGAAAACTTGCCTACAGACGATGAACAGGAAACTCCGGAGATCCTAACCAGTGCGACCGGTTTAGCCCCTGAAAGAGAATTCATTTTGAAAAAATCTGAAACAAAAGACGAGAATTTTACAGTAAAGATGTCTGAAGATGAGAAGAAAGGTATTACCGTCGATGAAGAAAAATCTCAAGTTACAACAAAAGAAACTACAGATGCTCTTGACGATGAATACAAGCATGCAACGACAGAAGTCAAAGACGTAAAACATGATCTTCAAGATATTGCTGACAAAGTATCTGAATTGATCACATCAGAAGTTGAAAGTACTGAGAATGAAATCAACATATTGAAAGAGGATGTCAAAATATCGGCTTCCAGTTTATATGAAGGGGTGAAAGATATGTCAAAAGGCCTATTCGATGAGGCTAAAAAAGTTCTTGACGAAACAACTTATTCAATTTCAACACTGCTGAAAGACGCAGATCATTCCGTAGAGACGTTACAAGATGACTCAGCTGTAATGGAAAAGGCTGAATATTTCGATGAGAAATCCAAGGAAATAAGCTTCAGAGATGTTGAAAAAAGTGTTGTGATTGAACCCACACTGGTTGCTGACAAACCTATAGAAAACGGTCTAGTCGACTCATCAGAATATATGAAAAAAATTGATGATGAATCTAGAAAACCAGTCAGGGACTCTATACCAGACTATGGAAAGCATGAAATAGGTATTGATGAAGAGTCCAAAGAAATCAAGTCAACTCCCGATCTACAAAAAGAAACCTCTGATGAAATCTCAAGTATTTCATCGCCGGTGCCATCAAAGAGCAAAGAATTCGTAACAAGCAATGAGATGGAGAAGTTCTTAGAATGTGGTAGGAGGGAAGATTTGGAAAAAATTGAAAGTTCTATTGAACACAAAGGAGATGTGAGGGACATTTCAGATTCACATCTGTTACTGTCCAAGGGCGATGAGATTGTCATGGAGGAGTCTTCATTTAAAGATTTGAAATGTAGTGTAGATGAAAAAATACCAGAATTTGAGAAACCAGCTGTGATGGATGAAATATTGACAAAAGATGCCAAGGAAATAATTGAATCCGTTGCAAATCCACCAATGCCAGAAAAATTGGAATCACAGATCGAGGAAAAAATTCCTGAAAAGGTAGAAATATTGAAAGAGACTTCTGATAAGTTGAAAGAAACCCCAGAGGAAGTCGAAGATTTGAGTAGGTCAGTGATTATGGAAAAATCTCAAAAGTCAGTTACCGAAGTGGCTACTGTGAAAGATGAATCATCGAAAGGGGGAGATTTACCAGTAGAACATCATGGAATGAAGAAAAGTACTGAAGACGATTTGGCAACAATGCATGATGAAGTTGTTGAGTCCACAAAAGTGCAAGAGGTAGTTGATTCTACTAATGTATCAAAAGATTCTCAAACAGAAAACCTCTCAGTTTCTACAGAATGCAAAGAACCAATTGATGGAGCCAAATTTGAAAAAGAAGTAACTGAAAAATCTGAAGTTGTGTCACATTCTAAAGATTCTGAAACAGTGGATAGCGGTGAAAGTGAATCTTCTTTGACACCTGGAGTGTCTGGTGGAGAAAACTTTGACGCTAAAAAAGATTTACTCGAGTGTGTGGAAGACAAAAAAGCACCTATTATAACATCAGACAGTATGTCAAAAACAATGTCTGAAGTAGAAGTATTCACAGAACCAGAAAAATCGGGTTTTGCTTCCCCAGAAATAATGGAAATAAACCACCGTGGCAAATCTGACATGGAAGAAGATAGAACTCATGAAGAGAAGGACATCCTGACGAAGCCAGAAACATTTGAAACCGAGAAAAGGGAACAGTCATCTGAAGTGACCGAAGAAGAGAAAACATCTGCCAAAATAATTGAGCATTCTGGAACATCAGCTCGAAAAATGTCTACTGTCGACTTAGATGAAAAATTGAAATATGAATCCCAAGAATCCGATGGTGAAAAAAAACGAATCACTGAAGATGAGGAACTCAATGATGTTACTGAGAAGCAAGTAGTCAAAGAAAAACCTGATGATCTGGAAAGAAAAATCGGTGGGGTGGAAGAAATATCCGAATCTGCAATTTCCGGGAAGAAAGAAGAATTGATTAGCGATGATACAGTAAAGACATCGAAAGAGGAACAAAACGGAAAATCTGATGCAGAGAAAGATGTCGATGAAATTGAGAGATCTAAAGATATTACAGAATCATCAGAAATAAAACTGGAGCAGTCAGCCACAGATCTCGAAAAAATATTCGAAACCGTACAAGATTTGTCTAAATCCGTCATTTTTGAAACTTGTGATTCTAGAGATAAAAGAGATGACGATCAGAAACCTCGGGATGTTCCAAAAGAGCAGGAGAAGATATCTAAAGGTTCGTCAGAAGAATCCATTAAATTATCAGAACGTAGAAAATCAGTAGTTGAGACTGAAATGAATCAGGAAGAATATTGCGAAAAATCTGATGCTGAAAAACATATCGACGAAGATAAAATATCGGATAAGGTCACCAGATATGGTGAAGCCAATACGCGTGATTCTGTAGATAGTCAAAAATCAGATAATGAAAAGGTAACAGATGAATTGAAAAATGTTTTAGATGATAAAAGTGAGGCACATGCTGAGACACCTGTTGATAAAAATAAGAAAGGTGATAAGGAAAGTACGGTTGTTCTCGATATATGTGAAAGGAGTGTATTAGATGAAGTACCGTCAACGGATATGTCCAAATCAATAGCATTTGAAACGGATAAAGGGGAAAAATTGATAGATTCCAAATACTCAATACTAGACGAAGTGATAAAACACGAGGAGATTCTGGATGAACCAGGCAAACTCCGATCGGATACTCCTGAAACAATTCAAGACATGCCCCAATTTCAAGAAAAATTTGAAGATCCTGAGATGGTATTGATGGATACTCATCACGAATTGTCCGAAACTAAAATCAAAGTTGATATTGGAAAAGAATCGATACATGAGAAGTCATTACGGGAAAAGTCAGAAGTTCCTCACACATCTGTAGAAATTTGTGAACAGGCTGAAAATTCATTGACGGATATCCACCATGAGAAATCTGAGGTCGATATGAAAGTTGATGTAGATCCGATATCCGATAAAGTTACTGAACAAGAAAAGTTGAGTTCGGAGAAGTCAGAAAAAACTCAAAAAGATGCCTCTGAAGCAGCTCAAGATCTATTCCAGTCGGCAGTGCCTGTGTTACATGAGAAAACGTGTGAAAAGTCTGAGAAATACTTGACGGGGCTTCATCACGAGAAATCTGATGACGAAGAACATATAGATGATGGTAAAGAATCGAAACAAGAAGGGTCAATTATGGAACAGCAGGATAAACCAACGGAAGACATTTCTGAAGGATTTCAAAGTATGTCTCACCCCTTAGTTTCAGAAGAAATAACAATGGATGCCCATGATGAAGAATTTGATGATGGAAAAAAAGTTTCAGAAGCAGTAACGAAGGGAGAAGAAGCGATTCCCAAAAGTTCAAACGAATTTTCGAAAGATACTTCCAAGACAGCCCAAATTATGTTCCAGTCGATAGTCACTGAAACATCTGAAGGAACACGTGTGGAAGAGTTCGAGAAAATACCTAAGGATTCACATGATGAAAAATCCGATACCGAAAAAACAGTTGATTTTGGTGGAGATGTAGATCCGAAATCAGATAAAAATGCAGAACAAGAAAACGAGATTTTGGAGAAGCCAGAAAATACTCTGAAAGACACTTTCGAGGCAGGCCAAGGTATATCTAAGACGATAGTTTCTGAAGGAATATATAGAGAGTCTGAGGAACCTTTACAAGGTGTTCACTACGAAAAGTCTGATTCCGAAAAATTTGTTGATGATAGTATTGAATCCAAAAAAGAAGAATCATTTTCACAGAAGCCTTCCGAATCCCTCAAAGATACTTTTGAGAAACGTCAAGATATATCCCAGTCTGTAGCTACTGACTCATCTGAGGAAGCATGTCAAAAAAAGCAGGAATTATCGCCGGATATTCCCCATGGAGAATCTATAGTCGCTAGGAAAGATGAGTCAGATTTAAGATCACATGAAGTAACAGTTAAAGGGGACCTCATTTTAGACAAGTCGGAAGAACTTTTGAAAGATACTTCCGATGGAGTAAAACATGAGCCTTTGTCGTTAGTTCCTGGAACATCCGTAGGGATATGTGGAAAGTCTGAGGATATATCTGAAGATGTGCATCATGAAAAATCTGATGCGGAAAAAAAAGTTGATGAAGGTGAACAAGCGAAACAAGATGAGTCAGTTCTTGAAAAATCAAAGAAAGATCTAACCCACAGTTCTGAAGAAGTACAGATCCTGTCTCAGGAAGTAGTTTCTGAGTCAGAGCCATCCAAAGAGACACAAAAATCAGAAATTACTCATACAGAGAAATCAGATCAAGAAAAAGACGTTGAAATTGCAAGTGAGAGTGGTGCACATATGGAATTGAAAGGGATGCCAGAGGCAACGACAGACATGTCCAGATCCATTGTTTTTGCAGAATGTGAATATACAGAAAGCAATAAATCAATTCCGGATGAGCCTGTACTTGAAAAACAGGAGGTTGCACCATCGAAAATAGTCAGCGAATCCCTTGGACAGGTCGGAGATACGTCGAACAAGAGTATGTCAGTTGCTGACATATCCGCCAAAAAGAACGACAAACGCAAGGAGTCAGATGCTGAAGAGTGCACAGAAAAAAGTATTGAACCCAGTAAAAAATATTCGGAAACAGAGAAGGAAGATGCCGACACGCATACTTTATCATCAACAATTGATGAGAGAATTGGATATAAGGCTGTGGAATTGGAAAAAGGAGAAGATGAGACTATGGAAAAGTGTGATAAAGAATATAGACCCGATTCTAGTATTACACGACAATCAATCATTCCGGACATTACCGATCAAAAGTCAAGAGTTAAAGATTCGGACGAAACTCTCACCCTTGCAGGACCTTCTATTGCAGAAAAGTCGAAAACAGAGGTACAGAAACAGATTGAAATCCATGAAACTCTACTCCATGAGAAACATATCCCTGGAGCCGTCACCCCCCCAACAGTTCCAGTGAGTCCTAATATACTGGATGAATCCGTAAAATTCACAGCTGGGTCACAAGCTTTGATGAAAAAAGTTGATTTACGAAGTATAACACCTGTAAGCGACGATTCAGAAATTATAGGTTCTACTCATACTGACATATCAGAACAAGTATCTAAAGTTCATTTGGACAAAGAGAGTGATGATGACGATCAACTAAGTATTATGTCTCAAATTGCTCACTCGCGAGATTCCTCCCACTGTGATTTTGATGATGAATTCAGGAAAGTTGATCCAATGAGCATGTCATTGTATGGGTCACTACCCGGAGAAACAAGTTCAGAACAAGGCTCAGATCCAAGTATTCTAGTTGAGTTAGAGAAGACTAAATACCTCGATCCCTCCGAAGATAAGACTGATGTAAAGTTAGCTGAAAGTATTGATGACACAAAGTCCAAATCTGGTCATGTGGATGATACGTCTTCTTCCTCGATGAGCCAAGCAAAAAAGGACCCAATCGAATCCTGGGGAAAGCCTTTAGAATTACCAGCTCCAACATATTTGTATGAAATAACACAAGCCAAATTTTCAAGAGGAGTCCATCCCATGAACCTTGAGGGAAAAGAATCAGCAGTTGATCAGCAAAGTAAGAGTGAAGACGATGAAACCCACCATTTCAGGCATGAACAATTGGATGCGATGTCTGCTAGCTTTTATGGTGATTTACCTAGTGACGAGAAGGATCCTCTTTCAACTTGGGGTAAATATTACCATTCATCATAGTTGAACCCATCAGAATTTTTAGAACACATCCTGTCAAATAGTAACATGTTAGTGTACTGTATCCATTTCAAAAGTATTCACCACATTGATATTGGCATCATAGTCCCTCAAAATCATTTTGAATACTTCATTCGCTCTAGGTTTACCAATTCAGTCATAGTCATTCAGAATGTACTTTCTATAACAATTATCCCTGAACTGGTATGGTGATATCCAGGCTACACAACTGGTATTCTTGGGTCAATTTTGACCCAGCCCTAATTTAAGAGGGAAGGTTAAACTTTTTTTGACCTATTGTATTGAAATTTGTTATTTTAAAGGAAACAAACCTACAAATGAAATAAACTCAAAATTTATTCAAATTTCCATACATAAACACGAAAATAAAAAATATACATGAAAAAAAAACATCGTTCAACGTTTTTAGTCAAATGATTTTTCTTTTGTCATAAACACATTGAAAATATGTGGGATTAGAAAAAACATGACATAAACAAACTCGGACAATGAAAAAAACATTACAAAAATGCCAAAAACAATTCTAACGATGGCTTTTCAGGAACCAATAAGGAGACTATAAAACTAATTATGTAAATATTTACATTCATTACAAAAATTTTGTTGATGCAAATGATGCTTACAAAGCGTTTTCTTGCATGTTGTACAATATGTAGAATATTTTTTGTCAATTGTAGATGGACACTCTTTACATCGGCGTCTTTTCAGTGGCGGCTCGTCTCGTTCAGTGGCGGCTCGTCTCGTTCAGTGGCGGCAGTCTCACTTTCGAAACTCTGAATAAGGCTATCACTAAAATTACTGTCACTCTCTTGAAACTCGGTTTGCAGTGGTGCTTCGGTGTCACTGGAGTCAGATAGATTGTTTATTATGTCTTCCAAATCGGCGTTAGTTAGATGACGTGTCATTTTGAGCACGAGACACTATTTCGAAAGGGGCACACAACTAGTATCGTTGGGTCAAATTTGACCCAAACGGTGTTTACCGGTCAGAGAGCAAACGGCACCTGACGCGTGAACACTACACTCGCAAGTACGTCAAACCCTCGAGGAATATCTGCAGTCTCGAAAATGTATTGCGTTTCGTTACCTAAATATATGCGCCAAAAAACGCTAGGGGTCAAAAGTGACCCAACAATACCAGTTCAGGGTTAAGAAATATTTTCAATGAAATGAAAAATACTCGTTCTTTGATAACTTATCAAATTAATAAAAAGAAAAGAAGTAATATAAACCGAATGATGACCAAGAAAATATACCAAACAAGAATATTCCATATTACAATTCTGATTCCATCTGTTTCAAATTTCTATAAATAATAATTCGTGAAGCTGAATTGTCTTTGGTGGTCACCATATCTGATACTTTTGTCCTCTATGATGGAATTCTGGATTTCATTTTCAATTAACAATATTCCACAGGATTTTAGTGATCGTCTTTTTGTTGTCAGGTTGGTAAGAAATTTGGTTTTCAAATGTTTGAAACACTGAATTGATACACTGACATGTGTCATCACTTTCAAGTCTCACGGTCAATTTTTTAAAATTTGAATTAATTGAAAAAATATTTGCATAAAAATCGAGCTTGTTGCAAATTTTGTGTTCCATTTTGCTGGAATGTGTATACAAAAAAAAATTACGTTTCACAGATTCCCGAAAACTGAAAAAATTTCACGAAAATTGTTGTTCCATTTGAATCTTCGACGAACTAGAATTTTTTATCATAAAAAAATTTTTGGATATCATTTCAAGGAGAGTGAAAGATTGGGAGACAACGTTTATGTCAAAACTCTGATGTTGAGTTTCATTCTCGATATACCAACGTAACTACGCCACTGGTTTACGAAAAATAAAAATTGTAACTTCGAATTATCACCTTGATAAACCTCGATAAGTGTACCAAGTTTGAAATTTTTTCAGGAGTTTTGGAGAAAAAAAACGAAATCGAAATATTTTTCGGATACCCTGTATCTCAGAGGGGCATTTTAGGACATACCTTCATGGAAACTTTTCACCTCGAAATGAGGTGAGGAATCTGTAGTCGAAGTCTGTCGGTCTTACTCTGACTCACCCTATATAGTAGTAATCATACTATCGTCATACTTGGTGAGGGCATGATATTCCTTACCAAGGAATGGAATTGAAAAAAACATATTTTAGTTTAAGGCAGAGGTAGTCAGTCAACTTCTATTTGTTGATTTCGATAAATGTTCCTAGTGAATTATTTTAATGATATGGGGGGTTGGAAAACCTATTGTTTTTGACAAGTTGTTTGATTATATCAGGTTCAAGGTTGATCTTATCTGAATTGAGATGTATATTGAATAATCTGTGGAATGAAGAATTGAAAGCAGCAAACTTATGCTGGGAGGGCTGACATGTAATAAACACTTGCCTTGATACTTTATTGTTTCACAATTCTTGAAAACTCAAACTGACACCAATGAGTCCTTCAACCCTTCAAAATCCAGAACGCAATTGCAATTCTTCTTTTTCAAAACTATATGCCTGGATGAAACAAACAATCAAAAATATAACTGATTTCATCAACCCTTTCTCTTTGAAACATTCTTTTGATCTCATCCAGATTGCAATTCATTATGTATAGCCAGAGTGGTTGTAGGATCCAAACCAGGGTATTCGAACATGCTAAAATTAGTTAAAGTCTAGAAACTCCGCTGATCTCGAATTGTCTAACACCGAAAGCTCATTTTCCAATCATATTATAAATGCTTACCACCATTTTGACATTAATCATAATCTTGAAACGTTATACATTTGTCTGAAATGCACTTTGTTGAATCTACTTTCAAATCTTTGAAAGATTCCAATATGAACTCTTTGAATAAGTACGTCAATTTTCATTGCATACAATTTTTTCAATCGTTCAAATCCTAAATATATGCATGATGTTGCTCTTCAGCGTGATGAACCAGCTAATTTTCTTGGTTTTTTACTGTGTACTCATTGTAAGTGGTCAGTATGTCATATCCTCTAGTTATGTTCTCTGATTCACGATGACCTTTCAACCTATCTTCTAAATGTCAGTAACACGTGTTGAACTCATTTCATATTAAAAAATTGTTGATCCCTTTCATCATCTTATTAAGGGCAAGAGGCCATCATTACAAATACTACATTTGTGTCCTAGGACTATGTTTTCATCACTTTAAAACTATGTAATTCCCACAAAAAAAATAATCCTTTGCCATGCTTGATGAGTAACCAATTCTCAATGACATCAGAACTATAATAATTCGGAATTTTTCTATGGCATCGGACAATCTCCACAATTTCATTTTACAATTTATTGAAGGTGTTTTTTCCGGCCCATGTAAGTAACTCATTGTTACTTACATACAGTATGTCCAAGATAAGAATGAACAGCATGGGGATATCGGAAACGGTACGAGATACGGGGTCGATTAAATTAGAGAAAAGTTGCGCATTTATGTGCCCAACAATATGTCATTTAGAAAGTTTTAATATTCTGAGTAGTTACGGAGATATTCGAGAAAAACCGATATTTGAGAATTTCGTTTTTATTTTCTCCTAAGTTTATTTTCAAAGGAAATGTAAAACAAATAGCACTTCGTCGTGGCCACTTTTTAAGGACTACCTGATAACGTAAGAAGAATTTTTCTGCGACGTTTCTTCTTTCAGAAAACATCATGAACTTTTTATTTTTATATGCGCCGAAACTAAAGTATACCCTGTATACGACTTCAGTTTTCATTGTGAATACAGCAACGTATCACACAGTATGATTTCAGAACCATTTCTCGCGCAAAATGAAATTTAGTGATTACTTAACCTGTTTTTCTTCAATTTTAGATAGTAGGCGCTGGAAAAAATGTCATATGTTCATTTTAAGAAAAAATAAATTTCATCCATATAAATTTAGGATTTGTCACGGACTCAGACCAGGTGACGATGCAAGGCGAAGAACTTTTTGTGAATGGTACACTAGAAAATGCCAAGACGATGAAAATATCACTTTCAAAATAATTTGGTCTGATGAAAGTATGATCACCAACAATGGTATTTTTAATAGGCGGAATGTTCATTATTGGTCACAACAAAATCCGCGTGTACACAAAGTGTCCAGACATCAACATCGTTTCGGTTTTAACATGTGGGTTGGAATTCTCGGTACGAATGTAATTGGGCCTATTATCTACCAAAACAATTTAACAGCAGAGCGGTACATAAATTTGTTATTAATTGAAATGGAAGACGCTCTAGATAATTTACCATTAGCGGTTACTCACAGCTGCTGGTTTCAACAAGATGGTGCTCCAGCACGTAACTCTAGAATTGTTCGTGATTATTTGAACCGTCGCTTCCCAGGACAGTGGATTGGTACTCATAGTGATACATCCTGGCCTGCAAGGTCCCCCGACCTAACCCCACTAGACTTTTTCCTTTGGGGATATATCAAGATTCAAGTGTACTCTAATCATAATTTTCAAAATGAAGAAGAATTGCTAAGATCGGTTACTGCATCCTTTAACAATATTTTTCCGAATATGTTAACTCAAGTTTCAAATTCGTCTGTGAGAAGAGCGTACTTGTGCTTAGAAAATAACGGCGGCTTATTTGAACACTTGTTATAAGTTTCTGTTTATTTTCCTTATTATTACATTACAATTACATTTATAAACTAAACTTTTGATATTGCGACTTAACTTTGTATTCAACAACGCAAAAATTCCGGCAAGTGGTAAATTAAAACTAATTAATTTACTTCATGTATCAAAATATGACATTTTTTCCTTCTACTATCTACTATCGAAGAAAAACAGGTTAAGTAATCACTAAATTTCATTTTGCGCGAGAAATGGTTCTGAAATCATACTGTGTGATACGTTGCTGTATTCACAATGAAAAATGGAGTCGTATACAGGGTATACTTTAGTTTCGGCCTATATAAAAATAAAAAGTTGATGATGTTTTCTAAAAAACGAAACGTCGCAGAAAAAATTCTACTCACGTTATCAGGTAGTCCTTAAAAAGTGGCCATGACAAAGTGCTATTTGTTTTACATTTTCTTTGAAAATAAACCTAGTAGAAAATAAAAACGAAATTTTCAAATTTCGGTTTTTCTCGGATATCTCCGTAACTACTCGGAATATTGAAACTTTCTAAAAGGCATATTGTTGGGCACATAAATGCTCTACTTTTCTCTAATTTAATCGACCCCGTATCTCTTACCGTTTCCGATATCCCCATGCTGTTCATTCTTATCTTGGACACACTGTATATTATTCACACCACAGGGTAATGTTTTATCGTAGAACTATGTATACAGTTAAAGAGCCGCGGGTTCTGAGACGCGATGACGCACATACGTCTTCTGTTTGGTGAGGTGAAAGTCCATCCCTCGAAGCCCCAAATTCCAAATATTTTTGAAATCGCGTCAATTTCATTGCGAAGGGAAAATGTCTATTGACTTTTTCCTGATTTCTATATGTCTTCAGTTATCATAATTTCGTTTAGAAAGCGACGGAAGACGATTTGGTTGAGGCGCACTACATGAAACCTATTTTTGAAAATTTTGGGCCCCAAAATCAATCATCGCAAAAATTCGACGTCTTCTGAATGCTTAAGTTTGTGTCCCTTTACTTTTTTATGGTCTTCACATCCTAGTATGAATATGTACTAATGATCACAATATGAAAATTAGAGAAAAAATGTTGAAAATAGTTGAAAAATATAAAAATTCTAATAATAGTTTTGAATTTCAAACAGATAAAATCAAGCAATTTTTTGGTTCTTTTAATAAACGCTATAAGAATGTTTCGTTATCCAATCATAAACGTACTAAAATAATATATAATATGATGATTATCCACGAAAAAATATGTTACATGAATTTGTCAGATCAAAGAATCCAGTTCTTAGCTCAATTTAATTATACAGGGTGTCAATTTGAAAACTTCCCACCCTTAATATCTCCCTTCCAGTAAACAATATGAGTAATCGAAAAAACAGGTCACTTTTATTGTCAAGGGGGACACTTTCAAGGACTATTTGTAGCCCTCGTGGTTCAACCCCCTAGGAGGGGTAGATGTTACCCTTCGAATTTTAAATGGGAAGGGGGTCAAGTGGCACATTATTTTGATGGGCGTTCAATTCTTGTTACAATGGTTTCCTGACTTATTATTTTTTGATGAGCATTTTCCGAAAAATTGCGTTCTAAACTAACAGAAGTAATTATTAGAACGCCTATACTGAGATGCATGGTTTGGCCAGAACTGGTTAGAATATTAGGTGGTACCGTTCCAACCCTGTATTAGGGGTAACAGTAGCCATTAGCTCCAAACACTTTACATAAAAAAGTAGTCTAATAGTAAAACGTAGATGGTAGTAAAGTTGTGTTTATTAAATGCTGAATTTTTAAGTGTCATCGCAGAAATTGTACAGATAGCCTTCCTTTTTTGCTACTTCTGCTGTAAAAAGTTTCTGTTTTCCGGCAAAAAATTGGTTAGCAAATTTGAACTATGTGGTAGTATTGTGAATACCGTTGTACCTGTTGGGCTGTTTAGGAATTACTTTAATAAGTGTATAAAAGTGTAAAAATGGTTTACATTCTTCAAGACAGAATTGAAATGATTGTAATTTATGGAGAAGTTGGAAAGTGCGCACGAAGGGCGGCATGTCTTTTTAACGAAAGATATCCAAATTGTAATGTAAGTCACCGGTATGTGCTTGATTTGGTGAATAAGTTTTACGAAACCGGTTCAGTGACAAATAAAAAAAGAAATAACCCCAGAGTACTAAATGAAGCAGCTCAAATTGAAGTTTTGGGAACATTTGCTGCAGAGCCCACGAGCTCCTTACGATCAGTATCAGAACAGACGGGAATGTCACGCGAGACTATAAGAAAAGCATTGAAAATGCACAAATTTCATCCATATAAAATGCAGATTCTTCAAGAGCTCCACGAGGATGATTATGATAGAAGAATAGAGTTTTGTGAAATCATGTCTCATCGAGTCAATACCATCCCTAATCTTCTGTTAAACATCTGTTTCAGCGATGAGTGTTCATTTTTTCTGAATGGCAATGTTAATAGACAAAATTGTCGCTATTGGAGTGACGAAAACCCACATATTTTTCGGGAAGGGCATACACAACACCCACAAAAAGTTAATGTTTGGGCTGGTATTCTTGGAAATGCCATTCTTGGTCCATTATTTCTGGAAGAAAACTTGACTGGCAATCTGTACCTTGATATGCTTGAAGAGACTATCGATCATCTTATAACTCACGAGCTAGAAACTCAAATTGATGCAGAAGGTAATGAACTTTTGCAGGAGGATCTGTTACATTACCAGCAGGACGGTGCTCCACCTCATTATTTTCTTCCCGTCCGACAGTGGTTAAGCGAGAGATTTCCGGGTAGATGGATTGGCAGAAGGGGAGCAGTTGAATGGCCTCCGAGATCACCGGATTTAACACCCTTAGATTTCTTTCTTTGGGGGCATCTTAAATCCGTTGTTTATAAAACACAACCTTCTGATATTGACGAACTTAAAACACGAATTACAGCAGCATGCCAGTCAATTCCTAGTGAAGTTTTCCGTAATGTTAGAGGGGAGTTCGAAAACAGACTGTATTACTGTTTAGAGCAAAATGGACAACATTTCGAACAGCTAATAAGATAAGCGTAAGTAGATTTTATGTTGGAAATGTCTTTCTCGCAAATTAAATTTTATTGTGTAGAAGGAAAATAACCACCAAATAAAAAATCCCATGCGTAATAAATTTATTCCTGTCATTCAAGGGTTGGAGCGGTGCCACCTACTCTTCTAACCATTTTTATTAAAGGAAGTCAATACAATTATGCATCTCAGTATAGGCGTTCTAATAATTACTTCTGTTAGTTTAGAACGCAATTTTTCGGAAAATGCTCATCACAAAATAATAAGTCAGGGTACCATTGGAACAAGAATTGAACGCCCATCAAAATGATGTGCCACTTGACCCCCCTTCCCATTTAAAATTCTAAGGGTAACATCTACCCCTCCTAGGGGGTTGAACCACGAGGGCTACAAATAGTCCGTGAAAGTGTCCCCCTTGACAATAAAATTGACCTGTTTTTTCGATTACTCATATTGTTTACTGGAAGGAAGATATTAAGGGTGGGAAGTTTTCAAATTGACACCCTGTATATTAAATCACTAACGAAAGGATAGAATGTAAATCCATGAATTATTTCACAGCAAGAACAAGTAACGTATGGTCCGAAAGTTTTGGGAAAAAATTCACCTGGTTTGATTGAGTGACAAAATGCATTTAATCAAGCAGGTCGAGGAAATTAAATGTCACCAGTCTTGTCATCTAAATAAGCAATGCAAAAGTTGTTGGTATGCGCTTATCAAAATGTCTTATAAAATTGATCTTCGTCGAGGTATTTATAATCTGGTTGAGCGAATATTCATAAGATCAGAACATAAGTAAATCGACAGTACATCGTACAATCAGAGATTGTGAAAAAGGGATACCATGTTTAAACTTGCCAAAAAACGGTCGGCTACGGGTTTTGAACCAATTAAGAGAGGGGAGACTCATTCAACTAAACACAGAATAGTGGTCTCGCAGCGAAAACTGGCCAGAAGATTCCATATTGGAAAGAGTACGGTGTTTAAGACCCTATCAAGACACGATGTGTTCCGGAAAAGAAGAAAAGTTCCAAAATACAAAGAATTCCGAGATTTTGCCGCGCGTTGAGGCGAGTCCATTTTGCCAACAAGTTGATCGTGATGAACGACGGAAAATATTTCACTTTGGCCAACTCTGAGATGAAGGGGAATGATGGTTTCTACAAGGACGATTACGCAAATGTTCCTGATGATATGCGATTCAAGAGCAAAAAGAAGTTTGAGGACAAAATTTTGGTATGGTGTGCTATTTCTGAGGCTGTTTTCACTTCACAGCCCTACATTGGCGTTGTTTGTGGCGAGTCCTTAAATGCAGAGCGATATATTGACTGACGTCTTTCTAAGTTGCTTCAGTTTTTGAATACAAATCATGCGAATGACGAAATTATGTTTTGGCCAGATCTTGCTTCATGTCAATATGCGACAATCACAAGGGATTGGTAGAGGCCAACAACATCAACTTTGTACCGAAAGTGGACAATCCTCCAAACCTACCTCAGGCACGCCCAATTTAAGACTACTGGACAATAATGAGCCGGAAAATGTACAGTAACGGATGGGAAGCACTAAATCAAGAACAAGTCCGACGTCGTATATCGGGAAAAATAAGAGAAATCAACGCTGATGGAGTCGTCCAAAGGATGATGCAACGCGTCGGGGAAAAAAACTTAGGCAGATCGAAGATAACGGTCCCTTGTCGACTATTTGAACTTTAGGTAGTGATAAGAATTGTTAAGAGATATTGTAAGATTATTTGTTAAGATTATAAAAATATGTCTATAAGAGTTGTCAGCATCTGATTTTTGCCCAAAACTTTCTGACCATACGTTATCTAGCATTTTTCCAAATACAGTTATAATCAGTTCTTCGATATCTCATACCCTAATTATGGAATTTCATTTTTCGGCAACCATCCGGGAAGTGTTCACTTCCTGGACACTTTTTCTTTGGGAAAGTAGTACTTCCCGGCCTAGTCCGGGAAGTACGTACTTCCCGGACTAGGCCGGGAAGTGCTCGAATTTTAATACAAATATTAATTTAAATAAGAATTAGAATGTTTCTGTTGGTACCTATCTTCTGATGTTCGAATTTCAATATATAATACAAATAAGAACTGAAATGTTCGAAATATTCAAATTTGGAATCGTTTCATCCGGTTAACAGATGGGTGAAAGTCGACCTCTCTTCGTCACTTAGACTTAATGTCTCATTGATTTGTTATTCTACATGATTGCCGAAAACGTACGAAAACAGTTTTTTTGGACTCGTTGACTTCCTGGACTTGCTAACGCTCGTCCTAGAATTTGGTCTACTCTTCCAAAAAAACAGTATTTTCCGGACTTGTTACGTAAATTACTATTATATGTTTGAGATTTCTGTACAAAAGACCTGGAATTCAATGTTGTTACCAAGTTCAAAATCCAAGTGAATACCAAAACCAAGACAAATATTGGTATTTTATTACTATCGATGGATAAACAGCGTAAAACCCAAAAACCATACAACAATGGAAAACTTTCACATCATTGATTTCCCAAAAAAATTATGATGAGTTCTTGGTTTGCGATTTTTTAATTTTTCGAAAAGTCATCAAGAATTAAGCACCTCTAGTTTTCAAAATACAGAAATAATCTTCTGGAATATATATTTCATTGCCATCATATGAACTATTCAGGTCCAGATTGTCATCAACATGCTACAGTATTTAGATATCGTGCACAAAAACGTTGATGACAAAAAAACAAATGATCAAAAGCAGTTTATTCCTTGGAAGTTGTTAAGAATTCGTGATATGATGCGAATATTTCAATAACTAGAGCATATCTCAAGAATTATTTGAATGATGAGACAATGACTTACCGGTGTGTTGTAAATGAATAAAATTATGATAAAACAATTCAGTGATGACCTCTGTAACATTCAAAATCTGAATAATTCATTAGAAATATCCCATACGGAGTTTTTCTCAATTTTGAAATGTAGAGGGACTTTATTCTTGACGACTTTTCGAAAAGAAAATATATCTTCTTTTCATACCAAGAACTTGACATAACTTTTCGATCATCTTTTATGAGTTTTTCTCTCGATAAGCACAACTTTTATAGTGTATATTTTTTTCTGTGTAATCAATAATTGAAAAGTTTTCCATTTGTTCCATACCTTTTAGGGACACGCTTTGTCATAAATAGTTCTGGAAGTGAGTCAGTTATTTTGATCAACGCTTGAGCTTTCTTTTTTTTTGTTTCATGAACTACTTCCATAAGTTGGAATAAAATGGATCCTTGTACCTACACCAGGATTTATGTTTTCAGAAAGACCGTAAAAATGAGACAATTCACACACATCAGTCTTCTGCCTCAATGAAATACATGAATGTTTGAAGAATATAACAGTATAAGCGGACTACTGAGAATGTTGTCATTAGGAAAAGTCAAATCAAATTCACCAAATGGGACCGGAAGCCAGAAAAAAAATTCAATTTCCGAAAATAAAAAAAAAACTGGATTCTGGTCCCATTATTTTTGTACGGCAGTAGGTTCTAGGAGATTATTATCTCATAATCTACCAACGTGAGGAATACCGTACAAGAATATTTTGTCAGAAAAATTATTATTATTATTATTACAGTCATTTGCACCACCAAGAATTGACGGCATAGTACCTAAGGTTATTTTTTCATAAAGCAGCATCGTTCTGAATATGTTTCATCCTGGGTCAAATGACCTCCCCAAATTGTTATATGGGCTTGTAGTCTATATAGGTATACCCTCCCTTTCAGCCTCGTGTAGAGAAGCATTTGGAAATGCATTAAAAAATCCCAAAACTGTTATGCCATTGTCATTATCATCCACTTCATGTTTTCTACGAATGATTTTTGTATGAAACGTTCCATTTAACCTACAGTTTTGTAGTAGTCGATTTATCACATTATTATTCGGCTTCGGAAGGTTTGGATATCTTTCATGAAATACTCGCACTTGCAATTACTTGCAATTATATTGCAATCACCATAAATAATTATTAATGAATTCAAGAAATCTTCATTACTGTAACCTAATCTTGACATTTTTTTAATATAATGGTATCACAATCAGTCAAAACCACTAACGAAAGTTTGATGTTTCAAATTTAGATCATTTATTTTTCCAAAATACATTATTTAAAACATACTACATATAATTTTCGAATTGACTGATTTGTGCTTGTTGAATTTCTTCAATGAATTTCAGATGGTAGCTTGTCCATTCCTATATTTTCAACAATGCTGTCCATCACAGCACAGGCGATGTTCAAAGTCTATTCATACCTACAAAACGCCAACAAAATAATACTTAGTCGATTTGTTTGTGGGTAATATCGTATTGATGGACACATTTCATGTTTGTCAAGATTTTTTTAATCTGTGCGAGACCTTGGGAATTATGTATTCTGATACCTAATCAAAAAGAAATATTACGTAGTATAAAATAGATGGTAGTTCTCAAAAATAAGTGATGAATACAAGAAAACCACGTCAGTTTCTGTTTGAAACAGTTTATCTGGAAAACGGTTCGAAATCAAAATAGGATTATCCAAACAGAGTCAATCTGAAATTGGATGAAGATATCAAAAATGTGGAAATATGCAGGGTGTTCCATTTGAAAAAATTGACTTCCACCCAATTTTTCATGTAAACAAAGGTTCAGCATTATCTAACGACCCTGTATGCGGCAATAAAAATATGTCTCCGAAGTGATGATCCTTATGATAGCTCCACTCCGTTTCGAATTTGATCGTCTTAGAAAGTTCAAGATTGTATGCGTTTGTGTTTGATAAAAAATAAATCGAAATTAATTTATGTCTTGAACGGTAACAGATAGGTATAGGAAAATAGTACATGAAGTTGTTGACAAAGTGATAAGGAATCATAATATGACATTATATACTAGGTGTTCTATTTGAAAAAAAAGTAGCCGCTACTTTATAGTAGAAGCGGCAACGCCGTATTCTCTAAAATTTTAACACTGTAGATCATGTTGATTTATGCATACTGTCAAATTTTCAGGTTGATCCGTCTATTTGGCCAGAAAAGTCTAATTAACGCTCATCGTGAAAAGCCCTTTATGCGATCATAATAAAAAAGTGGAATTTTTCAATTTATATTTCAACAGAATTTGTTATTATGAAAAGAAAATGGATCAAAAAAGGAACTCATTTATAAACACTTCAATCTATGTTTTTATTCACAGGAAAACCTCTCGGACTGCCTAGTCCTGCTCCACCAAATGACAATAAGGGTACGCCAAAAAAAGAAAGAAAACTTCCGCCCAATGTATCTGCAAAGAACAAACTCAACGATGATAAAAAGAGGGCTGAATCGCCGTCGAAATACAACAATAGGAATAAAAAAATCACTCCAGTTTATGTTGACCTTACATATGTCCCGCATCACGGCAATACAAACTATTCCTATGTAGATTTCTTCAAGAGAGTCCGGGCAAGATACTACGTATTTTCTGGAATAGAACCCAGCCGTGATGTCTACAATGCATTATTGGAAGCCAAACAAACATGGGAAGACAAAGACTTAGGTAAATATCGTGATAAACTGATTAGTAAACTTGGGGTAGGACGTCTCCCCATAGCAGGAATTCAGCCAACTTAGTTTTATAGTAGTTTAAGTGTGGAAACGCTCCATTATCTCACGAGTTAATCATTTTCGGAGGTAAAGCTCGGGCAGGTCGATTTTGTATTTTAATTTTTCACTTTGTTTTAGAAAAAAATGATTTTTTCCAAACACCTCACAAGATATGACGTCATCAATATTTTTTCAAATTGAAAGGGTATATTTTTATACTACTTTACTATAATGAACAGTATCTGAATGTTGAAGTTGATAATGTGTGCATAAAACAGTGGTTTTAAGTAGTTACAAATGCAGCAAAAATTGCGATACTGATTTGGTGAAACAGTAGTGTTAACAAGCAATTAGTGAGATAACTCTCAATGTGAAAAAACTATTAGTTTTAGTGGAAATCAACAATAAAACTTCAGATTCGTTAACACACCTGTAAGTAGAAGCTAAAATCGTTTGCACTGGTAAGGATTATTCCGTGAGAGGGAACTAGATAGCATTGCCAAAACCCATTATTGACTTTCACTTCAATATCACATTGTTCAGTACACATTGAACAGTTCAAATAGTTCAATACTCTGCGTGTGTTCGGAATGAATATCAACATTCGTAAACTCGTAAACTGGAGTACTGAACAGCGGAATATCTCAACTTACATTAGAGGATTTATACAATGCAATAAGGGACGGTAACAAAGATTTGAAAAGTGAAATCAGAGAACAACGGAGTAAATTCACGCCTGAAATACAACATGATGGCAGACTATTTTTCCTTGGTCCTTCTCATTGTTTGCAATTGAAAAATTCAGGTCTGCCAAATTTGCACTTTATATACAGTTTTTTTAACCATAAAAATCACTTAAATAATTTAATACTACACCAGTCAGAGCCCTGGATGTCTGCCTCTTTCTGCCATTCTGTGTCTAGAGGATAATTGTGACCATCAGCCTCAGAGGCAGACATAATATAGCACACCTTTTCTTTAACGTTTTTGAGACGCTGACAATTGACAACGCAGCGCCACCATGGTCCCCAGCAAAACCACACTCATTCCCTGCACACGCAAAAAGGATTCAGGGGGACTTGATGTCACCCAAATTCTTTGGCGCAACACTACAAGTTGCTGATTATGTCAAATATTTAGGGCTCTCACATCATCTTCGAATGCGACGCGCTGCTCAACAAGCACAACAGAATATTCGAACAGATCAACCTAGGAACACGCATGAATCGGAAACACCTAGTAAATAGACTACTGAAACTGGTGAAAAACACAGGCCTATTTGACTAGGAACCACTGACGACAGAACAATACAATAGACCCCAGCTGGTCTCAGTGTTAAGGGAAACCTCAAGGTAAACCCGATTTCTCGCTCGTCGGCCTTTAACCAACCAACCAGCCACCATGGTGCATGGTGGCAGACGCTGCACTTGATGTTTCTGCCACGTGTGCCGATTATATGGAAACGTAAAAATGTAAATTTCGTTTGATAATTATGTTTAACGTGTCAATTTTAGTTATTACAATCAACAAATAATACCTTACCATGATTTGGTAGGGTTATTTCTTATTTTTTTTAGTGTATAAATCTTTGTGTATTTATTCGGATGTATGTTTGTATATATTTATGAGTAATAAGTTTCAAATAATTGTTTCGTATTCCCCTTTACAAAGCTTTGTCAATAACATTTTTTCTTGGACAGTAAAGTATATTTTGATTTGATATATCGAAATTTTGCTCGCCACCTCCCTAACTATTATACATGAACTTGATGAAGATGACTTCGATAGACGCATGGAGTTTTGTGAAATTATGCAAGAAGTGAGTAATCGAAATAATGGGTTTGAATTTAATGTCTTATTTTCCGACGGTACTGTAAATACGCAAAATTCTCGTTATTGGGCAACAGAGAATTCCAATTGGACGACAGAAGCTCATACCCAATATACCCAAAAAGTAGCTGTGTGGATTAAGATTTTCAGGAATACCAATTACTTGGAGATGTTAGAAACTTATGTAGTTCCATATTATTTGAGACATTTCCAGACATCTCTCAACCTGATCGAATAGTTTCTACTATTTGGTTCCATTAGAATGGAGCAGGTCCACATTATGCTCGATTTGTTAAAGATTTTCTCAGTGAAACGTTCCCCAATCTCTAGATTGGACGACGCGGACAGATTGAATGACCTGCTAGGTCCCCAAATTTAGCTCCCATGGACTTTTTTCTCTGAGCTAACTTTGAAAGTGAAGTGCACATAAACCGACCCACCAGTTTGGAAGACCTTGAAGAGAGAATTCGAACGGAAATTCAACGAATTACACCAGAGGTGTTTTCGAACGTAACCCAAGAATTGATCAGACGTCTTGGATATTGTCAACTAACTCAAGTAGCTCAGTTAGAGCATTTGCTGTAGATATCTCATTTGTTTATTTTCACTTCTCATCTATGATATTTTAATTGCAAATAAATACTGAAATGAATATTGAGAAATATGAACACTGGTTCTTTCATACTTAGTATACTGTAACTTTAAATGTAAGATATGACGTTTGTGGTATGATTAAACTCAGGAAAATATGGGCTTAGAATTTCTGACATAAAAATACCTATATTCAAAAACAATATCGATGACGTCATATCTTGTAAGGTGGTGTGGAAATAATTTTTTTTTTATAAAAAAGGTGGAAACTAAAATACATAATCGATCTGTCCGAACCTTACCCCCGAAAATAATTAACTCGTAAGATTATGGAGTGTTTCCATACTTTATGAACGCACTGTATATAGAATAGTAAATTTACATTTATTTTCTTTTCAGAAGTCACCATCATTCCTACCTACGACACTGATATATTGGGATATTGGGTAGCTGAAAACGAAGAAATGTTATCAAAATATAAAATAGACTTATCTCCTTCTGCATCTCGTTGCACCATCAATTTACAGGACCATGAAACATCATGTAGTGCATACAGGCTAGAATTCTAAACAACTCCTGTCAGCATATGTTTTTCATTTTCCTAGCAATAAACAAGAAATTTCACCGATATGAGCAGATGAAATGGTTTTATCCCTCGTTTACAATCGTTCAATTTTGAGTGAGCAGGTTCCATCTATATCTTCCTGAAAAAGTACCTCTAGTTCCAGTCTTCTAACGAACTCGTAGCTGAGAATCAGAACCACATTTAAACTGAACAAAAAATTTCGAACGAATTAGTTATCTTGCAACCTTATGAATGTTAATGATTTTTCAAATATTTATTCAAAATTATTCTTCTTGGAAGAAGAATAATGTTGATTATTTCAAAGTTTATCGAAAACTCAACTAAGACGTTAGAATCGTCAAATTATATGTGAAACATGATAGAATAGATCCTGAAATTTCAAATAGCTCTAAGATCTCGGCTAGGTTTGAAAGAAATAATTATTTAGCTCGGCATATAACTTCTGAATTCAAAGTGGACAATCTCAAACCAATATGTATTCGTCTACGGTAGAATGAGAATTCTCTAAATCGGTTCAGAGCTGTTTTCAGTGATTCAAATATATAAAAAAATATATTTTTTCGTCAAACTGTTATTGCTGAAGAGCTATATAATTATTTCATGGGTGCTTTATATGTGTTAAAAATAAACAATTATATCATATGTGATATAATATAGTTTTTGTTAGCCAAAAAAAATTATAGGAAGGAAAGTAATGGCGGAAGGTACTTAGGCCGTTTTTTTTCATAGCTATAATATAATTGCAATTTTGTACCAAACACGCTTTTTTACAATAAGCCAAAGATATTGTTTTTGCATTTACGGTATTTATTGCATGAAACCAATATTTATAAGTAATCGTATTTATTTAATAACTAGAAAATACTTAATTTTTTTCTAATTGGGCCTACGAGTTGTGGAAATAAATGAGTGATCAATTTTAGCATCTTAAATTATCCTAGAAGCAATTATAGAGCCTATATTTTTTGAGTTCAGATTATAAGAAAACATACGAATTCTCAAACGATACCCTTAATTCAAAAACACCAGAGTCCAGAAAACCAAAATTAGCTAGAGGGGGCTGACGTTTCGGACTGATATCTATAACCTGGACTCAAAAATAACTTCAAGATGATGAATCATAAATTGAGCTTTGTACTTTGAGTACACGAAACTATTATTGTTAACTATATATGTAAGATTGGTGCTATAAAAGTAATGCCTTTGTAAGGATTTCGAGTTTGATTTCGTCAATGTGCTCCATCTGGAACGGCAAATTGGAACACGATTCATGTTTGATCAGTTAAGAGTATGCCCAACACGGTTTGAAATTCCACTGAATTTCTTCTCTAGAAATATGTTATATTAATATCGTTTTTAACAGCAAAGTTTATTGTTGAATGCATATTTTGGTCCAGTGAACATTTGAAATCGTGTTGGTTGTATATTGTGAAAAATGTCACTTTCTATTTGTGTTGAAAATTATACCATCTAATACGTATTTATGTGCAGTTTCACTTGAATTACTCAAATATAATTAAATAGCTTCTAGTCAAGAAATTTCTGATATCTTTTAGCTTAAAATGTTGAAGAGATACATATATTCAAAACGCAATTAATGTATGGGATATGTATGAGAATATGAAATAAAAATTGAAAAAGTATCTGCATTCCTTCATTAAATGGTTATGACCCGTTCTTTCTTAACCCGTTCTTTCAATTCTCACAAATAGACGATGTTCTCGAAATTCGAAAGACCTCCAAATAAGCACCAATTCTGGTGAAACAAACCAGATAGGAGGATATAAGGTTATATTCCCTTTTAAAAGGGTTTTTCACCCGAACCTTATATAAACAATGCGGAAGGCTAATTCTTATTGCGGAGGCAAAGTTCGTGGTAAGATTGTTGGTGAATGAACCCAAAGATATTCCTAGAAATTCAATTTATGGCAGAGAGAATGAAATAGCTAAATAGAAGTTGACATTTGGATAATCTGATTATCATGATGATAATATCCCACTAAGCAAAGTAACAATCATGCAATATTTCAGTAACCTCACATGGTAATGTGTAATGTTACATCAGAGTTTTCTGTTACCTTACTGCAAAGGTTCAGCAACTACTAAAACGGACGTTCAGCAATATCACAAATGGGATATGCCATTATCAATTATTCCAGCTAGATTACTGCAACATTGCATATGATATACAGGAAAATTGCAAATGTGATATTAAAAATGACATCTCATGACAATGAGTATTCAATATTGTTATACAGTACGATGCAAATGTATGGAATAAATTCATTATTTCTGAATATAAACATATTTTGGAAAACGTCTCGAACACGTCGATTTTCTTTTCCGATTACCCAATTTTTGAACCCCACCCTATTTATGTAGGGTTATCTGCTTTCGAGTAAAATTGACTTTGGTGATATTTTTAAATGGAACACCCAGTGTATTTTTCCATATAAGGTTAGGGATCGTCATTACAAATCCAGTGATACAAGGTTTGATGGGATTATGTCAAACGGCTGAGGAGATATAGGCAGAAAACTTCCTCGTATGTCCAATGAGTATGACTGAGACTCCACACGATTGGGAAGGTCAAAAGTCTCTGTTGCACTCATTGGGCATATGGAGGAGTGATTTGCTCATATCTCCGCAGCCGTTGGACATAATCCTATCAATCCTGGTTATCACTGGATTTGTAATGACGATTCCTAACCAAATATGGAAAAATACACTGGGTGTCCCATTTGAAAATATTACTAGAGTCATCTTTCCTTGAATGCGGATAACCCTATATATTTTGGGTGGGGTTCAAAAATTTGACAATCGGAAAAGAAAATCGACGTGTTTGAAGAATTTTCCGAAATATTTTTATATTCAGAAATAATGAATTTATTCTATACATTTGCATCGTACTGTATATCCACCAATCTTGTCTATTCCTTTCCATAACATAACAGTAAGATTTCATAAATTACTTTCCAGTAGGTTTGTTCGCTACTGAAGAATTTTTGGATTTTCACTAATTGCTACTAATATTGATAGTAATTGAATGCAATCTTCATGAGAGACAGATCAGTTTTGATATCTTGGAAAATATCATTCAGAATTGATGTGTCATCTATGGAAATCACATTCATCATTTTCTAGTTTTTAGAAACAAGCAGTGAAAACCCAAAAATGATCTGAAATTACACCTATTAAATATATATAGTATTTTCATTCGAAACAATAAATAATTGTTTTTTCTTATGCCTCTGTTATACAGGGTCCTGCAACTGCGCTCCGGTGGTCCATAGCTTCTAAATTTCTTTCGAATGCAAGCATGTTTCCTTCTTGAGAGAGTATCTTTCGAAAATATTCCGAAGTATGCAAGGTGACCCAGAAAAGTGCACCAAACCAAACTTGCTTTTTTTAATGGAACACCCTATATTTAATCACATGGTTAAATAGAGATTACTTTGACCATTAAAAAAATATAGGGTTATGTATGTTCATCAACGTTATTTCTGGAGATATATCGATATTTCTTCAAAAAACATAAGGTATTCAACACTCTGTTACTCCTCGTGGAAAAATAATTCTAAAAACTTTTGGGAGGCGAAATGACTCCAGTATGGTCTAGTTTCTGTAACATGACACACAGTTGAAATGTCATTACTTTTTGTGTACCGGATAGATCGAAACGCAAATTGAAAGATATCTTGGTTTTTTCCATTGGAAATTTACGTTATTTTCAAGGTGAAGTAAATACCAAGTGTGATATATGATTCGAAAAGAAATTTTATGGCCTTTCCAATACTGAAATTGAATATATGGGTTTCCATTTGAAAAAACAAGATATATTTCAATTTGCGTTTCCATCTATCCGGTACACGAAAGGTAATGAAATTTCAACTGTGTGTCATGTTACAGAAACTAGACCATATTGAGTCATTTCGCCTCCCATGAGTTTTTGGAATTATTTTTCCAGGAGGAGTTACAGAGTGTTGGATACTTTATGTTTTTGAAGTAATATCCATATATCCCTGGAAATAACGTTGATGAACATACATGACACTATATTTTTTGAATGTTCAAAGTAATCTCTATTCAACCATGTAATGAAATATAGGGTGTTCCATTACAAAAGACATAAGTTTGGTTTGGTGCACTTTTCTGGGTAACATTGTATACTTCTTACTATTTTCCAAAGATTATCTCCCAAGAAGGGAATATGCTTGCATTTGAAAGAAATTTGCGCCGTTTAGAAGCTATGGACCACCGGAGCGCAGCTGCAGGACCCTGTACATAGGTATATGAGATTTTGTTAATTTTAAATGTCCATTTAAGTCATGGAGGCCAAAAAGACCAAAATTTGATAATGAAACCTTTAATTAAAATATCACAAAAAACCAAATTAAGTACTCATATTAAAATTTCAAAATAAAAAAAAAAATGTTTGGCCTTATCAGGTATCTGAAACAAAAAATCATTGAATTGAATGTGCAGCTTAACTATCGATAACTTGATCTACTACCTAACTCTACAAGCAACGTGTTTCTGCGAATTGTAGCCAAGCCACCACATTTATTTCAAATGCATCATCCCTGATGCTTGGAAATGAATATCTCACTGCATCTGAAACCAAAATATTATGAATAAATATATAATTAGTCAACTCAACAATTATGGTCTTATTTCAATAAATAATATACAATTGAACGTGTCCTTGATTATAACACTATTGTGCTTACATATTTACTTTATATTCAAATTGGATTGAGTCAAGTTCCAAAATTTGTATGGATCTCAATTCATTGATTATGAAATTGTCTTTTTTGCTGGTCCAATTGCAAAACGTATGACATAATGATTTGTGAAAAAACGTTCAAGACTTCTTCCAACACAAGACTTTTCATTCAAGCCACCAATATATTGAAGAACCTGCAACTAAAATCGAAATGTAAAATTATTCCACATCAAATAGATACTACTACCAGATTTATTCGCAATATAAGGAGAAAATAGTTATTTGTTTAACTAGGCAGCAAAGTAGTAGATTGACTTCCGAGGCTGAATTCATAGCCGAGCGTAGCGAGGCTAGGAATTCAGCTAAGACAGTCAATCTACTTTGCTGCCGAGTTGGACATATAGGTAATGTTTTCTCCGATTGTTCATAATGATATAGGAGGATATTGTATTTGCAAATTATTACAATTTCCACAATCTCTTTATTTTTCCTGTAGTGTTCAATTAAAATAAAATTTGATAGAAATCGCAGTTGTTGGAATGGTTGGTTGCTATGGAAATGTCCATAATAATTATAGTCATGAAATTTCTGACAGTTGTGCGAAAAAATATCGGTATATTTAAATTATTATATATTATGGAAGTACTTACTCCTCCAGAAATAAGGGAGGTGGCAAAAATATAGAGTTGAATTTGTTGCCGGAGAAGTCTCGGATGAAATATGAAGGAAACTATAAACGATTTATGGATTATTGCATGGAGAAAAATGCGAAGACTTTTTCGGAGAATGTATGTTATGTAATAATTGCTAATAAATGTTTACGTCAAATGTTTTATTCCCATTGAGTATAATCACTTTGCTGCCTAGGCAGCAAAGTAACCACATCTTTTACTGATTTTATTGAATAATTAATTAATTATCCAGCCTTGGTGGAGTATTCAGCAGGGTTCTTCGAGCTGTAAAATAAGATATTAATCGAAAAGACACTGTCTTATTCAGGAACTCATAACATTTGTGGTTCTTTGTTTTTTTCAAATGACCTCTTTTCATTAGCAATTCACTACATTGAGAAACAACCCAAACTTATTCAGAAATCTTTGTTATACCTAGATGTCTTGAAATCATAGTTGTTTCAAGAACACTTCATTGTTATCATGATTTGTTGGTATAATTATATTTTTCCCTTTTGAATGTTTTCATCGTTATCGGATTTCCACAGAATAGGTTGTAATTTCTAGCAACTTGAACTCTACTCATTTCCATTGTCACGATTTATTCTCACTTGAGACGTGATGATACTATACAATAAAATGCACGGCATGAGCGCTCCGACCAATGCTAGGTTATTAACAATTTGGGATGAATAGTGGTTAAATCGCCAACAATTTTGAATGGTTATACTGTCTACGTAAGGTTAGTCAGGTTAGATTAGGTTGGCTAGTAATTCACGCATTTTCAACTCAGTGGCCTTCTTGTCGGTCATTTAAACTTACCGCCATTACAGTTACTTACTCATAGAGCGTGCCGTGCCATGCACTTTATTGTTGTCTCGGGATGATAATATGAAGTTTGGTTTCTATCGACCGTATTTATGCAACCAACTTCAGCAGAAGCATGCATCAATGAATGTATACCATTCAGCTATGCATACCGTGATTAACTGAGCATTTATATTGGAGGTGCCTTCTAACCAAAGATTAAACGATACATTAACCACGCAGTGAATCAACGGAAGTCATATTATGCGGGAGATTTATAAGAAATAAATGTTTTTTTTATTTACCAACTTCGTGATTAGCATTCTAGGACAGTCTATAGGCTCCATCAATCTGACATCACACTAAGATGTTTGTATCCAAACAAAGCTACTTCCATAGAACACAATTGTTTCAAATTAATTCTGAGAGTCTAAATTCCTTATGTGAAACATATACCAACATTTCAAGAAGTAAAATTATGAGTGAATCTAAATAAAAATCGAGCATTCAATAAAAATCAAGGCAAGAGAAACTGATAATTGGATAATAATATGTAAAATATTTGAATGGTTCCTATTACCGATATTACTTGAAAATTTCGAGATGCAAAAAGAGATCGAAATTGTGAAAATATGTATTGAGAACGATCGAAAACATTCAGATGGTTGAAAAAATAATTAAATACTCTTTTCAACGATGTGTTACTTGACTCCCAAGCCATTGGAAATTTTTAAATCAAAGTGCCTCCCTCCTGCCTCTATTGGACCAATAAGTTTAGTCCAATTGATGTCTGGTTACTTCCAGATGCAAAAAAATTCAATGCGATGAGGACCTATAACAAAATATGCACTTCCCACTTATTTGGTAACTCTTGATGAGAATTACCTTTGTTTTTCAATCCAAAGCTGATCTCCTAGAGGGCGGTTCAAAGAAAGCTTCCAACATTTCCAACACTTCCCTTGTAACTGCTTTGGATAACCGTAACACTTTTAAAAATGCACTCTCTCTCAAAGCAATCAGCTGAGCTAATTCATTTAAATTTGCCATAACTTTAGAATTCGGAACGAGTTCGTAAGATTTTGATTTTACGGAGTACAAATCTATGACAGGACTAAAATGACTTAAATAACATTATTCACTGATTTTCCTATGGAAAAACACTAATTCCTATGATTTGAAGCAAAGGAAGTGATTCCTATAAATTGTGTAGGAATATGTTCCAATACTATTTTCGAGAATACACCATCTTAAAATTCCTATGGAAAAAAATTCCTACAGACTCGAGAAAGAATCGGGAGTAGAATTTTGAGTGTGCGATTTGTGCGCTCCAACAGAAGCTGGTAAGTAATAACGATGTGAATTATTGTGAATAATGATTAATTTATTTTTACAGTAAACAACAATAAAGTTTTGTGTACCATGACGGAAAGTAGGTACTGGTCAAAAGAGTTTATAAGACATTTTCTTAAGGTTTAAAAATCTATGGAAGATCAAGTCTAAAGACTATGCAAATAAAAATAACAAAATAGATCTTACGACAAATTGGTATAGTTTATCCATTCTCAGTTGAATATGACTTCATTCAGCTCAATATATAGGGTTAGTTCAAAATAGCACATGGTGTAATAACGAATGAAGGATGAAAACGGAAAATTAAATAAATATTATTTCCTATATAAAGAAAACAGTAAACCAGATTGAGTATATTTTACGTGTAACCTTTCGAAGCGTGGAAGGCAATCAGTAATGCGCTGACCGCCTGTTGCATAAATTACCGTAAATAAGCTCTTAATATTTTTATTGCTGTCTGGCAGCCTGGTGATATTTATGAAAAGAAGAACAGTAGCGTACTTAATGAACGATCAAACAGAACTCAATATTTTCTCTCTACTTAATTTGTTGTGCCGTTAGACTAGATATAAATGTAATTAACGCCTTGACTGCCAAGAAATTTATACTGACTTTCCCATGGTTCCACAGAAAACGGGTACTGTGTAACGATGATATATGAGATAAGCCTACCATTCAGTTATCGCTTCACATAGATATTTCAAATTTGAAGTAGAGGTTTAGGATTGAAATATACGAAATTTTATTGAAACGTTCCTGACATAATCCTACAGGACGAGTCAGTAGTGCTGACAACTTTTTTATAGAAAATTGCACCTTGTCCATTTTCATCAGCTTGACAATTTTCTCAGAACACTCATCACAAAAATCTATGGTTTGTTGATATTCGTCCACTAGATGGATCTGAAATAGAAAAAGTTTTATATTCGAATCAAACAATTCGAATGTAGTGAGTAGGGTGTACGGATGGATTCATACACACATTCCTGACTTTTTAGTCAAAAATAATAATAATGATAATGATAATAATTACAAAATAATATTTATTTACTACCAAATATAAAGAATTAATATTTCACAAAAAGAATAAAATTCGAAACGTAAATAAATTATTAACCGATAGGTAATTCAGAACTGACTTCTAATGATAAAATGATGAATTCTGGTAAATTTTATGGATGAATACACCAAGCCATATGAACACTTCCAACATATTGATTGAAAGTTTGATTTTATGGAGGACATTCGGTAAGATCAAGATAATCTATAAAAGTGTAGAAGGGCAAATGAGTAAGAGTTTATGCAATATAATATCACAGTTGTTCTTCATGTGGCGGTAGTGATCAAGTCAGCGGTTACAATTGTTTTTTAGTAGAATGTTGAAGATTTTTGGGAAGACTTAGTTTATTCATCAACTGAAAGGAAGACGTTCCGGTATGCCCAATAAATATCTAAAAAAATTCAATAAAGGTAAAAAAATCTGAAAAAATTCGTGGGCTTCGACATCTGAATAATCCAAAAGAGATACAAAATGATGATGAACCAGAAAATTAAGAAGATACATTTTTGAAATGAAATACCGGACGAATCTGGAGCCATTGCCGATAATGGAAATAATGAAAATCTGAACAACTGAATCCTGTTTCGTTACTGTAAAGAAACACCCTTATCATTTTATCTCTGTTCAATAAAATTTGGTTGAATGGTACTTCTACTCAGTCAAGGCTTCATGACTCAACCTATGGAAATTAAATCCTGGGATTTATCAGGCTCACAGGGTATATAAAGGGTTAAGATCATAAGCTACATGTTGCCAATTATTGGCCAACCGACATGTCCTTTCGAAACCATATCACTCCACAAATCATGAGAAAGAAAGGATTTTAATTCTTCTTGAGAGTGTGTAATTTTCAATTTTACTGACACTTTCCATAAAATGCCATTCATAACTGGAGAAACATTATGTAGGTATCAAAATATCGCCAGTTCCATTCAGAGGACGGTTGATTATGAAGCAATATTTCCCAGAAAATCAAATCAAGTATGGAATAAAACTATTCAAACTGTGTTGTGGAAATTAATATACCTACCTAAACGAATTTTGAAAATACATTTTGTGAAAGAACGTGTTTCGGATACATCAGTCGCTACAAACATTGTGTTGTTTTTGTCTGATAAACTTTGAAGATAGTGAATAGACCTGTTATTTTGCACTAAAAATATCCATACAGGATAGTGTTTGAAGACTTGCCTGTTCGAGCGAGGCGGCAAAGCTCTTGAAAGATTTGTATGAAAGGAAGGCTTTCCTTACTGTTTGCGTCTGTTGCCTTCCAGCTCTCAAACTGTGCACTCCTTGCAAACGTTCTTGACTGAACTCTGGACACACAATGATTATTTTGTTACTTAATACTTTTTTTAAACAAATAACTATTATTTTGATTGTTAGGAAATAGCATTTGCCTATACATAAAATGTCTCGTGTGCATAGAACGATATAATACATAAGTCACAATTTATTGTTTGCTAAAAACCTAAAAGTGCAATTTGGACCACTTTTGTCATATTTTTTAAAAAATATCTCTACCAACGTGTTTAGTTTGTGTTTTTGATTTCGTCATGTCAGAAAATATATAAAAAATGCCCTTTGATCGCGTTCCTACCTCAAACAAGTGAGATTGAGCGGCAAAATTCGATTTGATGCCATTTCGGAAGCCATCTTGAATATTTCTCCTCCGGTTGCGATTTGGCTTTGGCAACCAGCATTTTTGGATTCAGCGGGGTCGAAATAGTGGAAAAACACCCTTTGCCAAAAAGTAATACGAATTGCTTCTAAAATTTCAATATCCCAAAAATTTGCCTAGTCTACTCCTGTTTTGCTAAAACAGCAATTTTTATGATTTTTAAAATTCATATCTCCGAAACTGGACAGTGAAACTAATTCAAACTTGCATGTGTAACTCTTAGTGACTTGTACTACAATATCATCAAGAAGAAAACCCATTGCTGATAATTTTGATAGAACTGTATCGCTGGCTACCAAACTTGTTGGTAAAAGAACTCACTATATCATAATTTTTCAGGCATTCAGAAAGAGTACTTACTTATAACTAACGAAATCAAAAGTTTGCGAAAAGATGATATTCGTTTTTAATACACAATGTTTTCGTAATTTGTGTCATTTAGTGGAAAGTTGAATAGGTCTCAATACCGAACACCGTCAAACATGGTGTCAATAAGTCAGAAATTCCCAACTTGATGAAAGCGATATGGAAATCAAAAAGATTAAAAAATTTAGATTTGCATTCGATGAACCAGAAGCAATATTATACAGCATAATAAATGAAAAGCTTCTGTAGATATTTCTGATGTATCTGGCTATAATTAGCTACTTAGAAAATCGCTGAATTTGCAAAAAATAGCTAGTTCACCACCATAGATTTATTCCAAAATAAAAGAGCCCATAAAAAAATCACAACTCATACGTGTGACCCTAGAACAAGATACACCTTAATCAGTTGGTATAGATCTTTGAATGAAGTCCATCGTCTGCTCTAACAGAAGAAAATACCGTGAGAATCAAAAAACACTTTAACTCAATTTTTCAGTAGTAAAATGTACCTACTTATATGTTTTCCTGAAAATTTCATTTTATTTTGAACATTATCTATAGTAATAGACTGTAGAGGCCTACCTCACAATCCTTTATATTTACAGTCTTGTCCTAGTCTGCTATCGGTGGTGTAAACTATTCTTACATGTTTTGAGGTGAATCAATACCATTACCTCTCCATCTCTTTTATTAATTGTGTTGTGAAGTTCACAATCATTTATACAGTGTTCGACAGAAGCACCCCCTTTTGTAATATTTGAACCAGAAAGATAGAGAATTGAATCAAAATGGGGTTGAAATGGTAATGGATTTTCACAGTAAATTTTAAAAGTGGACAAATTTGCGTGCAACGTAACCAACTTCCAATTTAAGATTTCTAAGTCGATGATGTTCCATTCGGTGCATATAAAAGATCGATACCGATCTCTTTTCAACCATATTCACAAACGATTCATTTGTCCTTATATTTCACTTACAAAAAAAATACGAGTTCAATATGACCTATATTCTGTATCACCCAGTACAATGACAGAGTTTTAAGAGAATTTAAGATTAAATGTTTTCATATAGATTACCACGATCCCTTTGTAGAAAAAGTGTTGAAAGCAGCGGTAGTAGAGGTGCAAAATCGGCCCACAGGATCACAGGAAAGTATCGTAGCGGTCATAATGACCGCTATGGCATTCAAGGTGTTAATTATTGACAAACACTATTTGTTATCATGGAGTTATCCGAAAACAGGTATAAAACTGTTCCCAAATTAATTAACATTTCGGGAATATAAAAGAAGGACATTGTAATAGTATAACTCAGTGTACTACTGCTTGAAGAATCCATTGAATTGCAATACAAGTGTCGCGTTTTTTTAAACTAAAAGTGTGAAAATCAACATTAAAATTTTAGTATAAACGTTTGTGTATTTAGTGTTGCAACATGGCATTTTGGCGACCGTTCGAAGAACGTGAGGAACAAGACTCACAACCGGATAAACACTGGGAATTTAAAAAAAAGATCTTCATGTTCAGACCCAAAGACTTGTTCTAAATATTTACAAAAATCTTAAAAAGTAAATGAACGACAAATGTGACAATGAAATTTTCGGAAGGATATCTCATCTCACCAGTTTGGGGCATTCATCTATTTACAGAGTGGTTAGACAAGGGGATGTTGTAGATCATTATCGTAAAAGAAAACGAGAAGATCAGAAATTGAACAAAGTTGATGAGGCCACAAACGATTTTCTTCGAAGGCAAGTTTATGATTTCTATAAACGAAACGAAGTACCTACCTTGGAATCATTCAAAAACAAATTATCTGATTATCCTGAGTATACATATAAGTCGCAGGAAACACTTCGCCAGATTCATTCAGACTGTGGTTTCAAACACAAAAAACTAAATCAGCGAATGGCAATAATGGAATCACCCCGGCTCGTTCTGCAAAGGCAAGAATATACTTGCGACAAATAAAAGAACATCGAGAATCGAACAGACATAAGTATATCTTGACGAGACTTGGTCGATAGTCATGATGTGATTCGGTATGAATGGGAAGATAACTCCCAAAACTGTTGTCTCCAAGCACCATGTTCCGGAGGAAAACGTATAATTATTGTACACGCGGGTAGTGAAGATGGTTTTGTACCGAACGCGTTGCTGTTGTCAGCAAAACAAGTGAAAAAAATGTTCAGCAGATTATCATGAGGATATATGACTGCAACTTTATTCGAAAACTGGTTCAGTGAACAATTATTACCAAATATACCACGAACTACTGTTATTGTAATATATAATGCGTCACGCTACTCGCATCAAAATATAAAAATACCGACGAAAGCAACAAAAAAAGGAGACATTTTGGAATTTGTGGCTTATAAAAAATTTAATATTCCCCAAAAAGCCACGAAGGAGGTATACTACGTATAATTGAAAATGAAAATTTTGAAAAAGAATATATATTATTGATGAACTTTGTAAACATACGCTTCTGAGGTTACCTCCGTATTATTGTGTTTTCAACCCCATTGAATTGGTTTGGGCATTTATAAAAAACAAATTGAGAAAATCCAATCAATGTCCAAATCTAAGCGGAGAAGTAGTAGAAAATGTTTGGAAAATATAAAGATCTATGGACAGAATGCATTTTACATGTGATTTTAAAAGAACGTGAATATTTCCTTTTGTCATCCAATCAACCAGTAATCATAAATATGGGTGATTCGTCTGATTCGGAGGATTATGATGATTGAGTCTTGCCACGACTTTGCAAATTCCTTCAATTCTGTTCATTATAAGAACAAGACACATTATATTCGCAAATTTCTATACAGCAAGCAATACGCAAAGTTATACCCAAGTAAGAGAAAATATCTCCGCCTATAGTCGGCGAGTACGTTCAACAGTCATTGACGTGTTAATCCGGTTTTACAGCTCATTCAACTGCGATTGGATAAACTATAGAGGTTTACAAAATAATAATGTATCCAGAAGCAAATAAAGCCTATGTTATAAAAAAGATTCAAAGCATCATGGAATCTTTTCACAAGGAACTGAAAAATGTTGTAGAATCAAAGAGGAGTGGAGCTGGGGTAGACGATTTTTTTCTTTTCATTCATTTGCTCGGCCGTGCAGAGAGACACTTTCAATTTCTGTTTCTTTATTTTGTACATTTTTCTTTCAAATCCTTTAAGAATTTTTTAAACTCCTGGAGTCCCGTAAAATCCGAGCGACAAGTGCAGCAGTTTTCAGTTTACACTAACATGCTTTTCTTCTTACACGTTCCATGCCCGTGGGCAAGCAAATCTTCGCGAATGGATTGTTGCATTTTTCAATTTTTCTAGTACACGCTCTTGGAACGCCGCGTTCTTGTAGCGTGTTATGCGCACAAAAGAACGTCAGTGTACAGCTTGGCAAACATAGCTGCAATTGTGAAAATATTCACGCCCATGATGCGCATTAGTCGTACAACGGACTATCCAGTGAAGTGATATTCAGGTGATTGTTCGCGCAAGAAGTGGGAATTTCACAATCTCAGCTATGTTTGCCAAACTGTAAATGCTCAAGTGATTTTGTGCAGTTGAGTTTTTTAAGTTGTTTTCACTTCCACACGGTCAGTATATTTAAAGTAGAAACCGAATTCATCAAAGGCGAAATAATTCTGAATCGATTCGCAAATAATTAAAAAAAATCCATTTGAAATTTATCACGCAACTTATTTATCAAAGGCGTATGCCCATATTTGTTCCGATTTTCCATCCATGCTTTTACCCAACAACTCCTTTATTGACGATTATTTAGAGTATTCAGATAGGCAAGGCACAGAGCATCATTAGTCTCCGGTTTTTGATTTTGTTCATTTTGGTCAAACCATTTTTGAAACTGTTGAACTTTTTAAGACTCCACGAGCCACGACTAGCACTAGTGAAACTTGACAAATTTTGATTTACACCAGCAGTTTTATCTTAAGATTAACGCACGATTTGATCGCCACGTTCCAATCGCGCGCAAAATACGTCAGTGTAAATGCTAATAATCACATGGTTTTCAGACGTGTTAAAACCTGCATGATAACGCACGTTCTTTCTCAAGTGATTCTGTGCAGTTGAGTTTTTTAAGTTACTTTCAGATTTACACGGCCAGTATATATGAAGTAGAAACCAAAATCATCAAATGCGAAATGATTCTGAATCTATTCGCAAATAATTTTTAAAAATCCATTGGAAATTTACTATTTTTCAAAGGCGTAGGCCCATATTCAATCTGATTTTCCATCCATGCTTTTACGCAACAACTACTTTTTTGACGATTATTTAGAGTAGGTATTCAGATAGGCCATGCTCAGAGCTACCTTTACCTTTCTTCTTATAGGTTTTTGATTTTGTTCATTTTGGTCAAGCCGTCTTTAAAACATTTGAACTTTTCAACACTCCACGAGCCACGACTAGCACTAGTAAAACTTGATACTTTTTAATTTACACCAGCATTTATATTCTCTACGATTATCGGTATAGCCAAAACCACTCGATTGGAATGTTGCAATTTTAAGGAAACAAATTGTACAACGTGACACTCTTGGCCACGCGAAAACAGGCGCGATTGGAACGTGGCGCTACAATCGCGCGTGATTGTGCATGAATGTAAAGCTACCTAAATGTCAGCGAGATTTAGTCCAATGTGCAATCAACAAACAAACAACCCTTTCCTTTTGCGCGATGGTGGACACGCAGCCCACTTTCGGTAAACCACGCTTGCCACCACATCTTAAATATTAAGGATGCGCTAACACCGCGACTTTTGCAGCATTTTGTATCAGGCGAACATAAACTGCAAGAGGAGACCCGCGAGATTTGGTTGCACTCATTCTCTGCATCCGTTGCGTTAGGAGCTCTTCCACCGATGGTCAAGAAGGTACTAAACTAAAGAAATCATCGGCTTATGGGAAAATATCGGCGGTTTATATTTGATCTCGATTTCATCAAAAGTACCTACGATAGAATATTTTCTTTTATATGCTCTTCCTTCATACAAACCTCATATCATTTAATCTTTCTGACTTATCGCATTACATGTATTATTAATAAACATCCTAGCACTTACGTGGTCTGTATAAAAACAAGGAATACTAAAATTGAAAAGGAAAGAGTCATTATGTAAAAACGAGTAAAGATTAAAACTAGGTCAAATAAACAAAAAACTTAAAATTAACACTAATTTTGTATATCTTTAGTATTTGTAATTCTCCTAATAATTCATTTCCAGAAACAAATGAAACGATACATACTTAGTAAGGGATATACAGTACATATAAGCAATAAACACGAAAATATATAAGATGCAGAATATACATGAAGAGATATACATTTATCCAGGTAAATAAAGGCTCTAAAAAGAGATGGTATACAATGGATAAACCTTGTGAAAGAAATATGATATGGAAACAATAACTTTTTTTGAAGATATTAAATGACGAAAGTTTCAATTCACATCGATACGTTAAATATATAAGAATATCAATCAATCATAATCAATCAATCAAGTATACTTTATTGTCAAAACAGAAGATATAAAATCTTATAGAAAAAGCATCATAAAATATTAAATACATAAAATTATAAATAAAAAGCGCACTGATAAGTATAGTCATTGTTTATATAGAAAGAAGATAGTTGGCCAATCTTACATACTTTCAGTTGGATTCGAATGGAGACCATCACTAGATGTCGCTAGTCCACGAGTCTCCAGTCACGTCTCTTCTTGATTTTGACGTATGTATTTGATCAGTTCGTAAAATTGAATTTATTGAATAATCCGATAGATGGCTCTGAAATATAAATTTGACACGTGCATCCTATCCAGCGTTGTACTGATAAATTCCAGATTTTATTCATTTCAGTTTCAGTCACAGACCGGGGTAGGTGGTCTGTGGTTTCAGTCCATTCCCAGTGAATTTTCGGTTTATTTGTTTTGTGCCGTAATTCGATCATTTGTGAAATTGTCACGTGAATGACAAGTTATTTCGTATGCCCTACTACAATGTAATCATACATATAGATTTTCATATCTTACTTTTTAGCTTTGTGGAATTATAAGCAAAAAAGTATGGCAAACATAACGAATCCTCTACAACAAACCTTCAAGCAATATGTATATTGAAGAGCTTTTGAAGTGGAGAAAAGTCATAATGAACTAGATTGTCTGTGATATTTTGGTGTGAATGATTTCATTTCACAAGAGTTCAACACACACTGCTATGAGGCCAAAATTGTAATAGGTACCTATGATTCCAAATGTAAGTCTGAATCCCATTTTTAGACAAATTCTTCAAATATTTTTTTCCCCAAAAATAAAAGTGCTTTTCTTCTGGGCCTATTTCATATTTTTGAACTAAACTTGGTAAACTTGGCATAGCTATATTTGTTTATATGTATATTTTCTCCACTTGTAACTGTTAGCAGTTGAAATTTTGAATATTTTAGAAAATATAAAATACTTGTCTTAATAAATATCTAAGTGAATAAACAGGTGTTTTTGTTCTATATATATATATATTTATATATATATATATATATATATATATATATATATATATATATATATATATATATATATATATATATATATATATATATATATATATATATATATATATATATATATATATATATATATACAGGGTGGGGCACCGAAAACGAAACAGATCGAATATCTTCAAAACGCATGTGTTGTGAATTAAATGCAAAAACACGTCGATTTTTAATCCAAGGGGGACATCTTCCTATCATAACCTCAACTGTCATACCTCTCCCCCCACCCCTTGGACACCATCACCCAAACAATTTGAATAGGGAAAGTAGTAAGTGTGACACATAATTAAAAAGGTAATTTCATAATGAACTCAGCCATGTCAATTTTTGCCACCTAACTTTTTATTTTGGCGCCCTCTCGCGGGAAAAATAACTGTTCCGGATTCCAAATTATAATACTGCATATGCAAGCTATTTTGACCTAAATTCGGTGACAATGCATTATGGAATTTTTCTAAGAGAAAAAACAAAATGGCTGCTCCAAAATGGCGGACATGATTTGCAATTATGTTCCGATTCGATGTGGTGGTTTTCAAGGTCAGAAATTATGATTTGTTCGTCAATGCAAAAAAACAAAATGGTGGCTCCAAGATGGCGGACGAAATTTGTAATTCTGGTCAGATTCGAATCAAAATTAGTATGTGGGGATTTTCAGGATGACAAATTATGATGTTTTTGTCAATGCAAAAAACCAAGATGGTGGACGAAATTTGTAATTGTGATTCGATTCGATTCAAAATTGACATTTGTGGGTTTTACAAGTTTTCAGTATGACTAACATGAATTAATTAAATTGATAAAAAAAGCTTTTATACAAATGCACTAAAACGGAAATAGAATTTTTTTTAGATGTGAGACGTAGGTTATTCTGTGCGTAACAGATTCGAAAGCTTGCCGCGAGTACAAAGTGGGTCATTTTGCGAAGTAACATTTTGATTCTGTTACGCATAGAATAACCTACGTCACACATCTAAAAAAAATATTATTTCCTTTTCAGTGCATTTGTATAAAAGATTTTTTTATCAATTTAATTAATTCATTTTAGTCGTACTGAAAACTTGTACAACCAGCATATGCCAATTTTGAATCGAATCGAACCACAATTAAAAATTTCGTCCACCATCTTGGTTTTTTGCATTGACAAAAATATCATAATTTTTCACCCTCAAAATACTACTACTAATTTTGAACCGAATCGGACCAGAATTACAAATTTCGTCCGCCAGCTTGGAGCCACCATCTTGTTTTTTTGCATTGCCGAACAAATCATAATTTCCAACCTTGAAACCACCACATATCAATTTTGAATCCAATCGGACCATAATTGCAAATCATGTCCGCCATTTTGGATCCGCCATTTTGTTTTTTCTCTTAGAAAAATTCCATAATGCATTGTCACCGATTTTATGTCAAAATAGCTTGCAAATGCAGTATTATAATTTGGAATACGGAACAGTTATTTTTCCCGCAAGAGGGCGCCAAAATGAAAAGTTAGGTGGCAAAAATTGACATGGCTGAATTCCTAATGAAATTACCTTTTCAATGATGTGTCACACTTACTACTTTCCCTATTCAAATTGTTTGGGTGATAGTGCCCAAGGGGTGGGGCACTATTCACAACACATGCGTTTTGAAGATATTCGATCTGTTTTGTTTTCGGTGCCCCACCCTGTTTATAGAGGTTATAATTACCAACCAAATCACAAGATTATACATGACAATGATATTCAAGTTTGTAGGTACTCAGTCACAAAATTAATTATTAATTGTATGGAAAATGGGATATTGGACGCCTGTGTATTATACCCCTTCACTGCACTAGTAATTCATTTCCTAGAATACTTTTTGTTCTCGTTAATTGTATAATATAATATAGATATATAATTGTCACATATTCTATCAGTTCTCCTTCATTGGCAGCAAACGCCGCTTTCAATTCGTTATTTTAGTATTTTTCATCAAATGTTATTCAAGACAATAACTTTCAGTACCTGTAGACAGTCGATCTTGAATAACGTAGAATTATCAGATTCAAAAATCAATTAGTTTTTCTACATTATCAGACCCCAATGTTCAAATGTTCTCACCATGCTTATATCTACAGGATACCTTATTTCATAATTCAGTTTCAGAGGAATTCAGATGAAAATCAACAAAAATATAAATCTTATTTGTTGAAAAAACAGAACATAATAATATAGGTATGAATGCAAAATACCCCTCAATGAATTTTATCGATAAATTACTCCATATTCGATCTATCCAACTTATAGTAAGGAGAAAATATGCTTCCCCTTGTAAAAATGTGTGTGGTAGGAATGCTAGCATGGTAAAAGGATTTTTTATTGGCTGACAAATGGATATCACCTTCTGGAGTCAGTAAAACCAGTTACTCTATGTGAATTGTTGAATATTATATTTGTTCATCACTTGCTATTGATATCTATTTCTATTATTGTACTCATATAGTTCGATCATTAGTCGAAGCGAGCAGACGTGTATTCAGAAGCTCCCTAGACTACCTGATTAAATTGTTTGTGTGTTGCGAATGAGAAGTCATTAAGCGAGACGAAGCGAAATAGTTACGGCAAGGGACGGGTCATACCTGAACGAGCCAGGGCTATACCAAGAAGGGCTGAGATTTGGGTAAGTGGTAATGACTAATCATTAACCTTTTTTATAGGAACACTTGGCAGAATCACAGCTTTTCGAAGCGAGATTTGCGTACCCCCTTTTTCGTAACTCTGGCTTCGGCCAGAGGCTCTTTTTAGAGCCTTCTTCGTATGGAAAGAATTCGGTCCAAATAAACGAAGAGTTAGTGAAGAAGGATGGGGAAACCCCGACGGAAATCGGAGTCTCTCGACAGAGAGAATTTCCGAAAACCGTCGACCAGCAGCAGCAATGAGGAGACGACTCCTAAGAAGGAGAACACGAAGTCGTTGCTGAGGCAACAACTCCTAGTAGCTCAGGAGCAGGCAGCTCATTTCAAGAGAGAGGCAGAGAAGGCCGAAAACGAGAGGAGGAGATTCGTTGAGGTCATCTTAGCGATGAAAGCGGAGATAAACGCTCTCAAAGCAAGTAGTATTGCTTCGCCCGCAATACTTGCAACTGAGAGCACTCCAGCAGTTGTCCCCACCCCCCAAACATCCAATGACATGGACGTCATTGAAAACATCCCCCAACCGCCAAACCCCGTAGGCACCGGAAACAGGAAGAGACAACACGGAGACTCTTCCGAAAAGTCTGACGAAGAGGACGACGCCAGATTCGTAGTAGTCAGCCACAGGAAGAAAACCATCCGACACACGGAGGCTGCACCCACCCCAACACCGGCACCCACCCCAACACCGGCACCCACCCCAACACCGGCAACCGTCCAAACGACATCCGGAGATGGGACCACAAGTGGCATGGAGACCATCCCGGAAAATTCGGACAACAAGGGCCCCAAAAAACCCCCTGCAGTAATCATCAGGGACAAGTCTCAATGGCTGAAAATATCCACAATCCTAAGGAATAGGAAAATTGGATTTTTCAAAGCTCAAGCGAGACAAGATGGAATCCATCTGTTCACTAATAGTGAAGCAGACTGGAGAAGCGCCACCAAGCTGTTTGAAGAAATCAAGCTAGAATTCTTCACATACCAGCTGAAGAAAGAAATACCTCTGCATGTGGTAATCAGAGGTATTCCAGACTCCATCACGGCGGAGAACGTGAAGGAGGACTTAGAGGCAAGGAACTACGAGGTCATTGAATGCCACAGAATGACCTCGAGGAGAACTAGAGCAGTGCTCCCACTGTTCCTAGTTAAGGTTCCCAGAGCGAATCGAGAAATTTTCGATTTAAAGGACGTACTTGACCTCAAGGTCAAAGTCGAAGCTCAGCGCCCTCAAAAAGGGAAGGTATCGCAATGCCACAATTGCCAATGGTTCGGGCATGCACAAAAGTGCTGCCACTCAAAAGCCCGATGTGTGAAGTGCGGAGGCGACCACGCCACGCACACATGCACTAAGGCCAGGGAGGAACCGGCAAAGTGCGCCAACTGTGGGGGTAGCCACCCAGCTAGCTACCGGGGATGCCCACAGTTCCCCAAACCAAGGGTTGCAGCACGACAACCTCAAAGACAAGGACCAACACCACAGAGACAGGGACCAGCAGCCCCAAGGCAGGGACCAGCGCCCAGAAACGGTCCACAACCACAACCGCAAACGGCACTACCAAAATGGGGCCCTACACGACGAGATGAAAGTACTGAGGCCGCAAAAACTCAGGCACTAATTCTCGAAACTCTGATAAAAGTACCCCCACAGGTACTTACCCAACTCTTGGCGGTTATCAGCGCCATGGCCACAACCTCGGGACAATAATGCCAGCACGGATTCCGAAGATCTTGCAGATATGTTCTTGGAACATCAACGGCGCAATCCAGCGCAAAAATGAACTTTTGGAACTTATCTCCAGAATCTCGGCAGACGTGGTGGCACTACAAGAGACCAGGTTGAACCCAAGCAAGGAATTTGGCATGCCAGGATACACATGCTACAGGAATGACAGACCAGGACCCCGAGCTCGAGCAGGTGGCTCGCTCCTCCTGGTAAAATCAGACCTGGAATATAACGAGGACATGCTTCCGGAACTCTCACTCGGTGAATCGGTAGCGATCAGAGTGAAAGTAGACGGAATCAATCTCCTAAGAGTCTCCTCAGTCTACATTCCTCCAGGCCCCAACCTGAGGAAAACGGACTTGGAGAAACTTTTTCCTGACCACCACCCAACGGTGGCAATAGGAGATTTCAACGCGAAATCTAGAGATTGGAACTGCCGCAACACCAACCCACGTGGCAGAGACCTATCTGACAACTTACTACCAGACTTTGACGACATTGCAGTGACGGCGACACACGAACCTACTCACTATCCTGGGAGGGAAGACCAACACCCGGACATTCTGGACATAGCCCTCATACAGAGTATTCCAACTCTGGTGGACATCTCTGTACTGGACGAGGGATCATCAGACCACAACCCAATCCTACTAACAATAGGGGAGGGAGAAGCGGAAATCGTGCACACGACAAAGCGGATAGTGGACTGGTCACGATTCCAAAGGGCAGTCCACAACGAAATAAACATCCCCAGGATCGACACATCACGACAACTAGAGGCGGCGGTGACCGAACTCAGACAAGGAATACTGACAGCAATGGAACGGTGCTCAAGAGACATACAGACGACAAACTTTGACTTTCAAGGAGGGATCCCACCTGAGGTCAGGGAGTTGATCAGGCTGAGACGACGTCAGAAAAAACGTTACCAGAGAACGTTGACGCCCGATGACAAGCGACAGCTCAACCACGTGTCTCGACGGTTGAGAGAAGAGCTGAAGCAACTCAGAGAGCGACAATGGTCTGAACGTTTGGACGAACTCGACGCCGAAGACAACTCCCTATGGAGGACTCAGAAAGTCCTCAGACACGGCCGAAGGAAACCGTGCCCCCCACTTCATGGTGAGATGGGCATCGTTTTCACGGAGACGGACAAGGCAGAAGCTTTTGAGGACTCCTTCGAACGTCAGTGCCGTGAGAACGAGGTCGATTACACCGATGAGGTCGAGGACACGGAAACGCACGTAGACCAGACGATCCGACGACTCAGAAGGACTGACGACTCAGACATTCTCCTAGAGCCGACATCTCCAGAGGAAATCAAGGCCATACTTAGACACGCCAAGACCAGGAAAGCACCGGGCCCAGACGACATACCAGTCAGGGCACTAAAAGCCTTACCTAGGAAAGGACTAGCAGCCCTGACAAACATCATAAACGCTGTACTCAGACTTAGACACTTTCCATCCAGCTGGAAAGAAGCTACGGTCATCATGATTCCGAAGCCCAACAAGAACCACACGTTCCCGCAAAACCACCGCCCCATCAGCCTAACACCTGCCATGAGTAAGGTCGCAGAAAGGGTGATCAGGACTCGACTTGAGACAATGTCTGAAGAATTGAACATCCTACCAGATGAGCAATTCGGTTTCAGACAGGAACACTCAACAGAACTCCAGGTCACCCGGATAGTGGACGCCACCATCCAGAGCTGGAACCGCACGAGAAGAGGACATCTTACAGGAGCAGTCTTCCTTGACGTCTCCAAGGCCTTCGATAGAGTTTGGCACGATGGGCTGATCGCAAAACTGGTTGATGCCGGATACTCCATACCAATGGTCAAGCTGATAGACTCCTTCCTAAGGAGTAGACATTACCGATGCAAAGTCGGAAATGCTCTCTCTTCACGAAGGAGGCTAGAAGCAGGAGTACCACAGGGAGCAGTACTGTCGCCACACCTGTTTTCGATCTACACTGCAGACATGCCTATGTCGGACAACCCCATGACCAAACTTGCTCTCTATGCAGATGACACGGCAATCTTTGCTGAGTCATCTCATGAGAGAGGAGTAACTTCGAAGCTGCAACTTCAGATAAACAAGCTGGAACCGTGGTTCAATCGTTGGAAGATCGGAATCAATGCAGACAAAAGCAAGGCCATACTGTTCACGAGGCGACGTAGGACACCCGAGGGCCATGTTACTATGAACGACGAGAGAATTCCATGGGTAGACGAAGCCGTTTACCTAGGAGTAACCCTGGACAAGAAACTCACGTTTCAGAGGCACGTCTCCCACAGATTAGCTATAGCGAAAGCCGCAAGGCATAAGCTGTACCCACTCATCGGACGTAGGAGCAACATGGCACTCGAGTTGAAACTACGCCTCATCAAGACAATTCTTCTGCCTATCATATTGTACGCATCCACTGCTTGGGGGCAGTGCGCGAACAGTTATAGGCAGAAGATACAGGCCTTCTTCAACGTCTGCCTGAGGACGGCAACAGACGCACCACAATATATGCCCAACAGGTTCATATATCGAGACTTAGACATCCACCCGGACTATATCGACAGACTGATCAGACAACATGTGGGGACTACTCTAGACAGAGTAGAGACCCACACGAACCCGCTGCTCACGGAGCTCCACGAGAACAGACGTGAGCAAGACGACAGAGACAGAGACAAATACAGACGTCCAATAAACCAAGGAGACAACGACACCCCTGAAGAAGTACGGCGGAGGCGAGACCTTCGGCGACGCCAACGTCTACTTCAACAGGCACCAAATCACGATTAATCATGCTTTTATGTTTCAGATCCACGAAGAACCGACCAAGTAGAATTTCAATTTCAATTAACTCAGCACACAGCACTCGGCCCTCAGCCGAGAGTTTTTTTCAGGCCTTCAGCCAGTTTCAGGGGGGCACCATGCACAGTAAAGTAAAGTAAAGTCATTGTTTAAAAGTCAACTCATGTCAGATATAAGGGAGCTTCAAGCCGAGAATTGGCTGGGCACTCCATATCAAACGGTCAGATTTTATTCTGCTGATCGCCAGTCATCAGGATGAGGAACCGCTTTAACGAGCGGGGGTGGTGGATAGGGGGGGTGAGCTTTCGAGTACGTACGAGTGCTGGGAATTTCATCCTTCCGGGCCTCAACCTTAGGGGGTGCATGGTGATTATTGTACTCAGTACAAATAACAATTTAGTTGGTAAACACAGTCATTATCTTCATTCAATAATGGTTGTCTTTAAACACTTCGAACCCCATTTCGAAGAAATAAATTCAGTTTGAATAAATGAGCACAGGTGTAAAATGTACACACTAGTTAAGAGATATCTTCAAGATGAATACAGAGACTTAATAAACTGATCATTACAAACATTTTGTTCCATTGTGTGACACCATCTTTCAACTAGTGAAGTGGGCGACACAAATGTCAACTACTGGTAGAAATTAGTCGCCCAGTGATTGAAGTTAAACAACAAACAATAACAAACACATAGCAGTTTGCCCCGGTAATAATAAGGCAAAGGTGCTGTTCACCGGTAGTTTATTATGAGATTCGTCCCAGTGATTTTGGCTTAAAAAATACACTGGAAACCATGCACAGTATTGTTCATGATGATTGAATTCAAAATGACAAAATTGATATTAAGTTCCCAACACGAAAAGGAGTAATTCTTCATCTTTCACGTTCATTTTATTAAATTCATGACTCATCCAATTTATATCAAATAATCAACAAAAAAGTATGCACTTCATTTTTATTGAATGACATTGAATCTGTGTATAAAATATGCTACTCATCTGTTAAAAGCTATCATTAGAAAATTTCCAGTACGTCCCTGTCAGGGCGAATAATTCACTACTTGGATTCCTTGACGAAAATAAAAATCCTCAAGTATACCTCAAAAAATGCAAGTTGGTTCGTCATTATCGGGCTAGATGTCTCGCGCGATTGTATCAAACGCGATTTCCACAGGGACTGACTAACTATCTTCTCTATAAACAATGGTATAGTCATATACAATTAAATCACAGCCACCATCTGATAAATATCAAAAGGAGATAAAAATGCCTCAGTTAAATAAAGTAAGGAAATCATAAACAAATGCATGCTGCACAACCAATAGTACATCTGCTCACAATAAATGATCATCGTATAGGGATCGAATAGGGATTTTATTGCTTTAGCTTGAGAAGGCAGATGATTGCATATTTTTTTGCTCTAGTAAATAACTGAATATTTTGTCAAGGATGATTTGGGGATCGGAAGTGGTATATTCCCATCTTGCCTTGTGCTATAACCAGGTTGTGGATTAACTGCACTTAAATTGACTTTATGGATAAGACACACCGTCTCCAAAATAAATATACTAACCAATGTGAGTATTTTGTGCTGAATAAAGAGGGGTTTGCAATGTTACCTCGACTTAGTATTACACATATACCTTATTGCTCTTTTTTTGAAGAACAAAGACCGAATTTAAGAGCAGCTGACTAGAAAAACCCCAAAAGGCAATTCCATACCTAAGATGAGATTCTATCAAAGAAAAATAAGCCGTTTTTGCCATATCGAAGTTTAGTTCTCTAGCTATAGTTCTAATCACATAACATCCAGAGGAGAGTTTTTTGTTATTGAATTCACATGATCTCACAGCTAAAACAGCTCTGGTCAAAAATAAAGTCAAATATAGATTTTAAAAACGCCGCTTAAAAAATTAAAGAGTTCGGCTAAAAACACAATGTTTACATAAAATTACATATCATATAACACATAATGAAAATGGTAAAAAGTAGGTACAGTAAATGACATAAATAGGCAAGGTTTCATTCGACTGGAATGAGATTGATAGAGATTATGAGGCATCAACATTTGTGATAGTGATACTATTGTTTTAACGGTAAATGAATCTCTGAAACAAAAAAATTTAAAAATTGTACTGACTCAAAATATCCGAAAATTATTGACATTGAACCCTCAGCTCAAATAAATGGTCCTATTACTTTAATTTCATCATTATTATCGAATTTTTCCTTGAAATAAGGAATGGTTGGATCATAAGTTGTCTTCTTTTCATTGTTTACATCTATTGGCTGACTTTTATTATCTCAAAACGCATTGGGAGTTCAATTATGTGAGCTTCGTCATGTTTTCGGTCTATTGCTCTCATAAATTACCTTCGTTTTCTGCAATACACTTAATTCATTACAGCAAGTGCCATCGCTAATACACGTCGAATTTCATTGAGTGTCGTATTTCTGAAAAGTTGTCTGTACTGACCTGAGGAAGAATTTCTTCCTCAATGCAGTGTCTGGATTTACTCTCAGGCTGAGAACGTGTCGTTTCTTATAGCTTTTTTCCATTCTGCACTTACTCTTACCCAAGAATTTGGTGCATATATTTTTTATATCGTTTTGGTAAACGCCTGACTTGCAGCAAATATGTAAATGTAAAGTTGTCCAATGAATATCTATCTATCATCTATATTCTTGATATAATACATCACAGGATTATTTTCGAATGAGTGAATGCTACTTTTAGGACCAATTTTATAATCAACTCAAGGTATTCTTCAGAATTAAAAGAATGTGACTGTTATATTGCATATTTATAAACTTATAATGTAGGTATTATTTGTTTTAGTTTCTTAAGCGGTCCATCATACCTTGCACTTTTTATTCTATCATTATTTCTAATAATTATGCAGTTTCTTCTTCTTGTGTACCAACAATGCAATATTTTTTTCTGAAATTCAGTTTTCTTTTGAGAATAAATATTGTATTACTATAATTTTTTGTCTTCATAGTTGAAAGTGAGAGAAAAATCTCAAAATTATCAAACTTACATACTTATTACTGCTCAACTGCTGCTTTTGATATTACCGAGGTGATCTTAGCTCCCGGCTGGCCAGCTCCAAGCGCCACTTTTCCACCACGGTCATATATTTTCTTAAATTCCATTCTCGCTTGTTTAGATCGATGTACTGGCAAATGTTTGGAAATTTTTATTCTACCTGCCGAAGAGTATCAACTAATACCGAAACAATTTCAATTTGCATCTTCGTCCTACAGTATTTAAATTATTCTTAAATCTCATATTGAATAATCACATCATAGATTGTTGTTATAATTGATTTGATAATGTAAACGAGCATTGTGATTAATGGGTTTATTCATGTTATGAAAAGATACCTTGGGACAGGGCAGTCTAGTATTGGATTTCAAAAGGATTGTTAGTTATATTTACGTTGGGGGAATATATGGTGTAACTTATAATTATTGTGTGTATTTTTACTTTGTTATTCGAAAGACAGTGATTATTCTACATATTCTACAATAAGAGGTTTTATAGAGATAATCCAATCAATTAATTCTGATGGAATTATCGAAGGCTAGCTGCATAATAGAAGGGTCAACTTTGTGGCTTCGGGATTGGGCTGCCACGAACAAAAAAATCAGCTGATAATATAGGGAATGAAAGAAATATTCAGGCAAACATTTTCGTTTTAATATATCTCCTCCCACCCCTGTGGGCCAGCTTCATGAACGGAAATAAAGATTTTCATAGAAATAGAATTCAGGAAAGTCAACAGATCATATAGAGGAATGAAAGTAGTATTCACGCACAATACTTCGTTAACACATATCTCTCCCAAAAATAGATAAGCATTGCGCTTTTTTGGGTTGTGAATAGGCGGACTCGAACAACAATGAACCTGTTATATAGAGACATGAAGGGAGTATTCAGGCAGAAAAATTTTTACACTTATATCGCTCCCAAAGAATCGAAAAGTAGATATTCATGGTGCTCGACCAAATTTCAATATTTTTTTTTTGGGGTTGTGGATAGGCGGCCACGAACAATCATAAGCTTATTATATAGATAAATAGAAGGATTACTCAGACAAAAAATGTTTGTTCACATATATCGCTCCGAAAGGGCCAGCTCCACGATTCGAATAATAGATATGCATGGCAAACGAACATATTTCAGTATTTTTTTGGGGGGTGGTGCATAGGCGGCCACGAACAATTACAAGCTTATTATATAGATGAATAGAAGGATTATTCATGCAAAATTTTTGTTCACCTACATGGCTTCCAAAGGGCCAGCTCCACGATTCGAAAAATATAGATATGCATGGCGACCGAACATATTTCAATATTTTTTGGGGGGGTTGTGAATAGGCGGCCACGAACAATTATGAGATTATTATATAGATGAATAGAAGGACTATTCAGAAAAAATAATTTTGTTCAATTATATCGCTCCCAAAGGGCCAGCTCCATGAATCGAAAAGTAGATATTCATGGCACTCGTCCAAATTCCAATAATTTTTTTGGAGGGTTGTGAATAGGCGGAGAAGAACAAAAATAAGCTGATTGATTGAAGACATGAAGGAAGTATTCAGTCAGAAATTTATGTTCACATATCATTCTCCCAAAGGGTCAGCTCCATGAATCGAAAAGTAGATATTCATGGCGATCGAAAAAATTTCAATATTTTTTTTTTGAAGTTGTGAATGGGCGGCCAAGAACAAATTTGAGCTGATCAAATAGAGACATGACGGGAGTATCCTGGCAAAAATTTTTGTTCACATGTCATTCTCCCAAAGGGCCAGCTCCATGAATGGAAAAGTAGATATTCATAGCGCTCGACCAAATTTCAATATTTTTTTTGGGGGTTGCGCTCTGGCGGCCATGAACAATTATAAGCTCATTATATAGATGAAAAGAAGGAACATTCAGACAAAAAATGTTTGTTCACCTATATCGCTCCCAAAGGGCCAGCTCCACGATTCGAAAAATAGATATGCATGGCGAACGAACAGATCAATATTTTTTTGGGGGGTTGTGCATAGGCGGCCACGAACAATTACAAGCTTATTATATAGATGAATAGCAGGATTATCCAGGCAAAAACAAATTTGTTCACCTATATCGCTCCCGAGATCGCTCCCAAAGGGTCTCCACGAATCGAAAAACAGATATGCATGGCGAGCGAACATATTTCAATATTTTTTTGGGGGGGTTGTGAATAAGCGGCCAAAAACAAATATAAGCTGATCAAATAGAGACATGAAGGGAGTATGCAGGTGAATATTTTTGTTCACATGTCATTCTCCCAAAGTCGCCATGAATATCTACCTTTCGATTCATGGAGCTTGACCTTTGGGAGCGATATAAGTGAACAAAAATTTCTTGTCTGAATAATCCTTCTATTCATCTATATAATAATCTCAAAATTGTTCGTAGTCGCCTATGCACAACCCCCAAAATAAATATTGAAATTTGGTCGAGCGCCATGAATATCTACTTTTCGATTCATGGAGCTGGCTGGCTCTTTGGGAGCGATATAAGTGAACAAATTTTTTTGCCTGAATACTCCGTTCATGTCTCTATATAACCAGTTCATTGTTGTTCGTGGCCGCCTATTCACAACCCAAAAAAAAATATTGAAATTTGGTGGAGGGCTATGCCTACCTACTTTTGGGAGAGATATGTGCGAACGAAGTATTGTGCGTGAATACTACTTTCATTCCTCTATATGATCTGTTGACTTTCCTGAATTCTATTTCTATGAAAATCTTTATTTCCGTTCATGAAGCTGGACCACGGGGGTGGGAGGAGATATATTCAAACGAAAATGTTTGCCTGAATAGTTCTTTCATTCCCTATATTATCAGCTGATTTTTTTGTTCGTGACAGCCCAATCCCGAAGCCACAAAGTTGACCCTTCTATTATGCAGCTAGCCTTCGATTATTCCATCAGAATTAATTGATTGGATTATCTCTATAAAACCTCCTATTGTAGAATATGTAGACTAATCACTGTCTTTCGAATAACAAAGTAAAAATACACACAATAATTAGTTACACCATATATTCTCCCAACGTAAATATAACTAAAAACCGCTTTGAAAGCCAATACTAGACTGCCCTGTGTGAATAAACTCATGAATCACAATGCTCATCTACATTATCAAATCAATTATAACAACAATCTACGATGTGATTATTCAATATGAGATTTGAGAATAATTTAAATACTATAGGACGAAGAGGCAAATTGAAATATAAATTGTTTCGGTATTAGTTGATACTCTTCGGCAGGTAGAATAAGAATTTCCAAACATTGCCAGTACATCGATCTAAACAAGCGAGAATGGAATTTATGAAAATATTTGACCGTGGTGGAAAAGTGGCGCTTGGAGCTGGCCGGCCGGGAGCTAAGATCACCTCGGTTTTGATATTGTGAATTCAAAATTCTTCGAAGATGAATTAAAAACATTAGGTATAAGAGGTAAGCCGCTAGAATGGATAGTTTCATATCGACAAAATAGGCGAATCGCAGTAAATATAGGCTCAGAGACCTCCCAGGAAATGGAATTGAATGTTGGGGTAGGGCAAGGTTCAATATTTGGTCCTTTATTCTTCCTTATTTTCATCAGTGACTTACCACAATTTGTAACTTCAGGAAATATATACATGTATGCGAATAATACGTAAGTAATTATTTACGCAAACAATTTGATAGAACAAGAGACTAAAGCAGATATGGTAATCGAGCAGTTCTACTCGTGGTGTCTTAAGAATTCTTTGATCATGAATGTCAGCAAAACAGTTTTATGCTTTTCTCATTGATTGAGACAAATATCCTGCCAAAGATAAGTCATATAGAAACCAGCGACCAAGTGAAATTTCTTGAACAACAATCGATAGTAATCTAACGTTTCATCGAGAAATAGACTCGATGTGCTCCAAGCTTGCTAAAAATACGTCTGCCATTCTGAACTTGAAGAAAGAAATCAATCAACGCGAGCTAAAAACGTGTTATTATTCACTGTCTACTCAATTTTCAGGTTGAAAAACTTAATATAATGACATTACCACCTGCAAACATATTTTATCATCTCCTTAACACAAAAGAACATGATTCCAAACATCCAACCAATGGAGAAAATCATTCTTATAATACTCGCCATATCAACGATATACCGATACCCAAAGACTTGAGTCAACAAAAGAAGATAAAATTTAGGTATTAATCTTTACAATTAATTGCCCACACAACTCAAAAATATGAATATGATCAAATTCAAACTGACCTTAAAAAATCATCTAATAGCCAATGCCTCCTAAGACATATCAGAATTCAAGTTTGACATTTAGTAAACTGTATTACTATATATGTAACACATTCTATGTTTTTGAACTGTTACTGTACTGCTTTGTAACGTATACATTATTGACCTGTCGAAACACTACGGTGTATTCGAGACCAATAAAAATTCTAATCTATTCTAATATAATAAGGGGCCAATCCACCGAAATTGAGAGAATTTTTGTACTACAGAAAATAATCATAAGAATTATATACAATTTTCAATACAGAGAATCTTGTAGACAAATTTTCATTAAACAGAGATTACTTACTAACTGTGACTGCAAAATATATTTTCAAAATTTCTTGCTTCATTCACGAAAATAAATTGTAGCTCAATCAGGATGTGCATATAGCTATCAGACCAGGAGTCCACAAGGAATCCACATCTTAAATTTCATTACCAAAACATTAAAAAAATCACCTTATTGTGCTGGAAGCGTAATTTATAATAAACTGCCTTGTTCTTTGTAGCACTTTTATGACAAATAAATATCTATATATCTAACAATCTATTACAATTTGTTATAATGGCAATAATATAAATTACATACTATTCGTCACAAATTTGAAACTGTCACCAGTGAATGAAAATATTCTATTATTGATTGATATATTTTTCTGTCAAACAGGTTCTTGATCTGACGGTACAATGCTGTGATAATCCTTCCTTCATCGTTCTCGTACCTATTATTATAATGAATTACATCAGAAAAATGAAACAAAGGAATCTTATTCATTCATTCACTGGATCTATTTCTGGGTTTTTATCAAATTATAGAAATACACCATGATTTATTTCAAAGAAAGAAATGAATCTCTAAAATAATCTGAGGTATTTCATCAGGAGACCAACGCTTTCAGAAATATTTCACCAATGGTGCTCTCGCGTTCCAACTTTGATCAATAAGAACCGGAGTGACACTTCCGTGACCAGCCTACCTCGTGCAGAAATGTTCGTGACCTATACTGCGAAATTCTTCAACCTCTCGCATATATCTGTTATCCTAGCTCGGCAAAAACCTCAAAGGCGGTACTGGGGGTTGGCAGGCACATAAATTGGGCGTAACCCTAACAATATCATCACACCTCCCTAGGGCGTTGGCGGTTCAAAAGGCAGACGGAATTATCAAGAATAGGAAGGAGTATTGAAGATGGCCAAACCCGCTGAAAATTAAGTTCACTGGGACTTTATATATTATAGAAATCATATGAATGATTTTTTTTCATTTTGTTCATTTCTAATAGTTCACGGGATCATATTGCTTTCTATATAGACCAAATACATCAAATGTAATAGCGGTCATTTCTGTAAACAAAAAAATTACTGTCATTCTTGAAAATACCATGATAATAATAATAATGAATGTCATAAAAGAATGGTAACGGTCATAACAGTTCTGAATTGTTGGTAAACATATCCTTTAGGATTTATCATAAATCACATTACCTATGCTGTGTGCATGGCAACCATAGAAATTTTTTATGATGGCACCACTTAATTTTCTTTCCTTTTTCACAATGATCTTTAGGACTCATTAATTTTTGGTGGAGAATGCATTTGCAATAACTAAAACTTCATACTTTCAGCTTAATCAGTTCGAATTTGTTTTTTATAGATAAGTATCAAAATAAAGTCTCTGTTTATAGGGTTGAGTGGAAAACAATTATGGTTGAGTCTAGCACTCAAGCAAAAATAAACTCAGCCCTTCATTTTAACTATGATCTATGTTTGTAATTACCTACTATTCATGTAGGTAGTCAATTTGAAAATGAAAAATAATAAAAAAGATTATAATTATTATAATTATTATTATAGATGTAGAATTGTAAAGTCATCCGGAGTTTTTTTTCTGTCTGGCAGTTATTTCTGCACTGAAAAAAATATGGTACATTACTTATATCAATGAATACTTACCGTTTATTAACCCTCCGTTTATTGGCACAATAAATCTTCATCGAGCCAATAAATTAAGATTCACTGAAAAACATAGGTATCTATTGATACAATAATGAGTACAAGTTTATTGATTTCAATGATGATCGTTGCTCAGACCTATGAAATAGTTTCGTTGCGACAATGGAAAAGTTCATTGAGGTAAAGAAAACGCCACACTGAAACAATGTGAAATTTTTCATTATATCAAGCAACAGAATTCATTGTCTCGAAGCACTACAATGACCATTTTAATGAATATGGTTCATTATACAAATAATTACCGTTTAATACTTCTTCGTTCACTGACACATGCTCATGCATATTCGTTGGCTCAATGTACAGGACTCTTTGACACAATGAAAATAAATGTTCAAATACATATATTCCTATTGATTTTTAGAATATATCGAATGTACATAAATTCATAATATGAATGTACTGATCATCAAATGAAGAATCAATTCATTCCATTAATGAAAGTGTTCGTTGAGACGGTAAATGTCTATGTGAAGGGCAAGTCAAAAAAAAAATGTGGAAGGGAAGTGTATGTCGTCTAGTCACTTTCGGGATGTTTATAAATTTAATTGAGTTTGATTATTTTGTCGCTTGTTGTGAAAGAAGGCGATGAAGTGGTAAGTAGGTATTTGTCTATTAGGTATTCACATTCACTCTTAGATTGCTGCACAGATAAAAAAGATTTCTTCAATCAAGAATATTCATACTCTTGAATAGAATAATCTTCTGAAAAGAATAATCATTTCTAATCAATGAATATACTCCCATTTCAAGCTGATCGAGATGTTTGCTTCTTTACATAAATTCTCTTGAAATGAATTTGCTTGCAGTGAAAACATTATACTCTTCATCCTAGAAAACATTCACATTACATTGTGAAACATCCTCTTAACACAAGAATATAATTCCTTGATAGATATCACTACCCGTGCCACGTGACACATTCAACCAATGAGCAATCAACGCAGCTGGCGACACCGCGACCTGTGAATACGTATACGACTTCCATTTTACATCCAGTTTGACCATTTGGATTGGAGGTTATGAGGCTATGCGTACCGATATGAATGTTAGTTTTGGGGCTAGTGGAAACTGTTTCTATACAATAAAAATGCAATATCGAAAATTGAATTATGCTCATTACGGGTCAGTTGTGAAAATGACTGAAATATATTTTGGTCTTCTACAGTTTTGTGTCTAAAAGCAAGTGGCGTTGTTTATGTATTCATTCAAACTGCAATATGCGTCACTACTAACTGGTTTTATTGAGAATACAGTTATTAAACATAAAACAATTCTCATATAAAACCATTATTTATACCTAAATTGTTCGTAGTTGTGAATCTATGCTTTGTTTAATCTATTCAATGTTGCCAAAATGAAAATGGCCTCCATTCTATGTTTTATAACCAAATGCAAAGTGCAGATTTGAACTCAACCTCCAAGTTGATAGAATAATAGTACCTACCTATTCATTATTGAAATTGCAATGTTCTTGTCTCAACCTACTCCCATGATTCAACAAAAAAAAGTGCCCATTATTGAAGCTAAAATATGCTTGCCTCAACCAACTCATGAAATAAGTGTTCACTTGTTTCAAAATATTTTTCTTGCAAGTGACCAAGAGGATTCCGTCAAAAAATCAAACTAATATTTGGTTGGACTTATCAAATTTATCAGATATTCAAAGAAGTAAGTTATTTTGGGCGTATAATTTACACTATGATTAAAAATAGTATATTAAAGTATAAGTGGATAAAAAGGTCTTTCAAACACGCGCGATTATTCGAGCACGACGGCGCAACCGGAGTGCTCGAAATAAAGCAAGTGTTTGAAAGACCAGTTATCCTCGAATACTTTACGCTGTTTTTTTTTATTGGTGCACTTTGAAATCATAAAAATGGTATTATTATTACATAAAATGGAAATGAGAACTAGTAACGTAAAATGGTTGAATTCGTGATGTGACATCAGTATACCTTTCGTTGTCATGGAAATGAGAAAAACAGAAATAAATTTGCAATTTGTCATCAAAGATTCATAATTGTTGTCACTGGTAGTGCCTAAGAATGAATTCTAATATCGATTATTTGAATGGTAAAGCATAATCGCGGTTAATACGGCAAAAATCTAATGATGCGCATGAAAAATAATATTGGCAAGTTCATCAAATGGATGAAATAGCAGAAAGTAACAGATATAAATGAACGAGTTGTTTATTTGACTTTAGAGGTTTAGAGGTTTTGAAAGTTCGATTTGAACACGCTGGGGCGTGCTTTAATTAGGTAAAACGGGGCACCAATAAAAAAAATTATACAACTTCACTAAATAACAGTATTCATTCTCAAAACTTAGAGCTCTCTATACTCCTGAAAATAAATCATGAGTCCAATATCACTTTATCTGGTATGATTCAGAAGATTTTCTCAGTGCATTTTATGTTTCAGATGATGCACCTTCCATCAATGCTTTGTTTAACGTCAACTTTCTTTTTCATACATTTTAAAGTTCACTCTATAATCAATATTAATAGCCTCTATTGCATTAATTAAATGCATTGGTTGAATGAACACCGCTTATACAAATAACGAACTCAATTCATTGATTCAATGTACAACATGGATTGAATCAACGAATGTAATTCATTACTTCCAAGAAAACTCTATTATAGAAACGACCACCATTCATGAGTTCAATAATCACCATTCATTGAATTAATGTAAACTATCCTTCGTCGCAATGAACGAGTTCATCAAATCAATAATACAGAAAGAACGATAATGTCGTATATTTAAAGTCTGATTCACTCTAAAATAATTTATTTAACGAAATACAATGATTCAATAACACAATACTCTAATTTATATAACAACCACTGAACTATTTATGTTCGACTTTCTCTTTCACTGACTCTGAGTGTCCGTCTGTCTGCTGCGTAGTTCTTTTTATATCCAACGCTCAGTTCTCCGAATGCTCATGAAATTTCTCGAAGCCTCGAATCGTCCAGATTCTTCTAGGTGCATAGCGTATCGACAGTCACCCGCGGCCGGCCACGCGAGAGTTCAGGTTCGGCATCGCCCGCAGCTTCGCCAAATTGCCCCCTTCTTAGAGATATTTCATCCCGAAATGTCATCCTTGGAGTGTGTCGATATTTGCAGGATTCCTCATATCTGCATCGTGGAGTTCGATGGAAATAACACACCACAGTCTTCATGTTAGGTCGTGGAATAGGATTATAGCAAACCAAAATCTGGATGCCGCTGGATCGGAATATCGTCTCCAACATACTTCTTATTACTCTCCAATCCAGCCCATCAATACCACAGGATAATTTTGGGATTGCCAACTCCACCAGATTCTGGTCCACCATCGTATCTCTCAGTTGGGTGAGGCTCCTCCGGAAATCTTCATAGGACGGTTTGTCTAGGGAATGCTTCTTGGTCACCAAGTAGTAGATGTTCCTCTGGCCCTTCTTCAGCTGTAGCACAAATCCAATTTCCGGATTCTGTTTCCGTAGTGTTTGGAGTTGACCAAATTTCTTGGAGAACACCACAGCGATGCCCCTGGACATTCGAAGATCTTCTTCTTGGTCTTTCTGAACCTCGTTGTCATTCCAGTTGTTGTCAACTGCCGTGGTTCTACAAATCGCTGCTTCCTTCTCTTCTGCTCGTCGGTAGTGTGAGCAGTCATCTGGGCATGGTCTCCTTGACAGAGCATCTGCGTTCTTGTGGCCACTTCCTGATCGATGTTCGATCTCGAAGTCGAATTCTTGGAGTCTTTCGATCCAACGTGCTACTTGGCCCTCGGGATTTTTGAACTGTAGAAGCCATTTGAGGGCTGCGTGGTCGGTCATTAACAGGAATCTTCTCCCGTACACGTATTTGTAAAAGTGTTCTACTCCCTTGACAACAGCCAACAGTTCTCGTCTGGTGACGCAGTAGTTACGCTCCGGTTTACTGAGAGTTTTACTGAAGTATATGATGACCTCCTCTTGCCCATCTTAGATCTGGGACAAGACAGCTCCAAGTCCCACGTTGCTGGCGTCCGTGTCCTTAATGAATTTTCCACTCGGAATGGGATAACTCAGAATCGGTGCGTTGATCAATGCCCACTTCACCTTCCTGAACGAGTCTGGGCATTCTTCGGATCACTGAAACTTTGTTTGTCCTTCCGTGAGCCTGGTCAGTGGTTTAGCGATGTTGGCGAACCCCAGCACATATCGGCGATAGTATGTGCACAAACCAAGGAAACTACGTAGTTGGTGTATGTCTCTCGAAATAGGCCACTCCTTCACTGCTCTGATCTTCTCGTCATCCACTGCTACTCCGTGCCCAGAGACAACATGGCCGAAGTAACGTACTTATTTTTGGAACAGGTGGCATTTCTTGGGGCTCAGCTTCAATCCAGAATTTCTCAGTCGCAGGAATACCTCCTCCAGGTTTTTAACGTGGTCTTCGAACGATTTGCCAACTACAATAATGTCATCTAGATATACCAGACACGTCCTCCATGAAAGCCCTTTCAGAACCGTCTCCATTAATCTCTCGAATGTGGCTGGAGCATTACAAAGCCCGAATGGCATAACGGTGAAATGCCACAGTCCTGAGCCGATGGTGAAGGCTGTCTTTTCTCTATCTTCTGGAGCCAGTTCTACCTGCCAGTATACACTCTTCAGATCAATGGTCGAGAAAATCGTGGAGCCGGCCAACGTGTCTAGGGTGTCGTCTATTCTCGGAAGAGGGTAACTGTCTTTCTTCGTCACGTTGTTCAGTTGACGATAGTCTACGCAAAAGCGTGTTGATCCATCTTTCTTCTTCACCAGCAAGACAGGAGAGGACCATGGACTGTCGGATGGTTCAATAACTCCATCTTTCCCCATATCACTGACTATTTTGTCAGCCTCTTCCTTCTTGGCAAAAGGAAGTCTTCTAGCTGATTGTCGGATTGGTCGAGCATCCCCAGTATCAATTTTATGTTGAACTACATTCGATCGACCCCATTTTCCTTGTCCGGTATCGAAGATGTCTTGGTACTTCTTGACTAATTCTCTCAATCTGGGCTGTTGGGCTGGTTTAATGCCCTTGGAAGAGAGGGTAACCAATTTTTTCAGTTTCGCTGTCAGGTTGTTGTCTTGACTAACAGTACTGTGTACACTCCTAATCACAGAAGAAATTGACGAGCAGTGCCCCAAAACAGTTCCTTTCTTCGAAGTCACTGGGTAATAATTGACATTCATTACCCTTACTGGCACAATTTTATCAGCACGCAACAAAGTCTTGCCTAGTGCAATCCCTCGTCCAATTTTCTCATCATGAAGCTTGGGCTCGAACATAACCACGCTTCCATTGCTCGCACCTCCATCCAAGCGAGGCTCCAGTATGGTCCCAGCCCTCTCGGGTACACCTACATCTTCAGCCAGCAGAACACGAATCATCTCTTCACTTCTTCCATGTAGCACAAGCTCTTCTCCGTTCACACGTAGGACGCCATCTTTAAAGTTCAATTCAAACCCACTGGAATTCATGATGTCCATTCCAATAATTGCATCGTCCTCAATGTCCACTACTAATGCCCGATGTTTCACTTTCGTGCTGCCTAGAATCAGTTCAATCGGTAGCTCTCCATGTACAGTGGCCGGCTCTCCTATTGCTGTGCGTAGCTTCCAGGATGATGGTTCCATTCTGTCTGATGTCTTGGTAAAAGCAGGCCCAATGATTGCCCTAGTCGCACCTGTATCCAGCAGCATTGCGCACGGATTTTTGTTGATGAAACCGTCTACGAAGGCTCCTTTGTTCTGTCGTTGGAGGACAGCGACATATGCGTTGTTTACCGGGGCTTTCTGGGAATAGGCCGACGATTGCCCCTTCTCAACAACCTTCGTTGGTCTCGACCTCCTGAAGGTTGGACATTGACTACGCACGTGTCCAAGTTTCCTACAGTTTCGGCATCTCACTAGTCTTCTCTTAGGCAACATCTCCTTCACGACCTCTCTTATGGCAGCTTCCAGGTTAGTAGGCTCCTGTGGGTTTTCTTCAATAACTCGAACTTTAATCTGGCTTCTGCAGGATTGCTTCGCCGCCTCAAATGCCAAAGCGCGTGCCAGTGCATCCACGAGATGTGTTGGACGAGCTAGTGTCAATGTTTGTCTGGTTCCCTGATCAAGAAGTCCATCTAAGAACGCCTGAACTGCTAGTCGCTCCATTACCTTTTCCGGTGTAGCTGGGTATGCAAGGCGAACCAAGCGTGCAATGTCGGCTTCAAATTCCTGTAGGGATTCGCTTGATTTCTGGTAGCGGTTTTTCAGCTGTAAGTGGTATACATGTTTCTAGATGGGTCTATCCATACCGTAATTATAGATGTTTGATCAGCTGCTCGTAGTCATCTTGTTCTTGGGCCGTGAGGGTTTGTAAGATATTTGAGGTTTCTCCACGTAACGCCAGTGGTAATGCTACAGCTCTTTCTTCTGCATTCCATCCATTCGCCTTTACTGCAGCTTCAAATTGTCGGCGGTAATTTGCATGGTTTTCCAAATTACTGATTTTCTCCTTCAATTTGTTGATTTCTTCCTCGATTCCGCCTCTGATTTCATCGCTGATTGTTTCCTTCAATTTTCCCATCTCTTCCTCGATTTCATCTTTGATTTTCTCCATCTCTGTCTCGACAGTCCCCATTCTTTCTTCTAATCGGTTTGCCACGCCACACAAAGTTCTTCTTTCATGTTCTTCGAGTTTTCTAGAAGCTCTTCCCTCAAACCCTTCGAATTTTCTAGAATCTCTTCTCTCAAATTCCTCGAACTTTCTTGAAATTCTTCTTTCAGACTATTCGAATTTGCTAGAAGTTTCTCTTCCATAATTTTCGAGTTTTCTTGAAGTTCTTCCTTTAAAGTATTGGAATTTTCCAGAAGTTTTGCTTGAAGTTCTTCCTTCAGAGTATTCGAATTTCCTTCCAGATTTTTTGAGTTTTCTAGAAGTTTTTCTTGCAGAATTTTTGAATTTTCTTGAAGTTCTTCTTTCAAAGTACTCATTATGGAAGTTATATCCATTCCAGAAACTTCGAATAAAAATGTTTCTGGATCCTCGCCCTCCTGGATTAATCCCTCAGAAAGTCTTGCCTGAAGCACGGCCTTTTTACCACTAGTATCAAGTTCCCTCTCCTCCAGTTCTTGCTTCAATTCTGCAACCTTCAAATCGACCAGGTGAACTTTCCTCGAACACATTTTGTCTTATTCTATGTCTCACAGTCTATTTCACGGGTCACCGGTCTATTATTATTATTATTGTCTATTTCACACAGTCAATTACACGGCCACCAGTCTATTATTGTCTATTACACACGCGAGAAGTGTATCAGTTTATACTCCGTTAATGCACACAACTGTCACTTCACGAAAAATGTTTATCAGTCACTGTCTATTTTCGCGAAAACAATTGTCCGAAATACACAAGCTGTCTACTTACACGAACACTCTTTATTTTATCTTTAAAAATCGCACTTCTGATCACCACTGTCGTATATTTAAAGTCTGATTCATTCTAAAATAATTTATTTAACGAAATACAATGATTCAATAACACAATACTCTAATTTATATAACAACCACTGAACTATTTATGTTCGACTTTCTCTTTCACTGACTCTGACTGTCCGTCTGTCTGCTGCGTAGTTCTTTTTATATCCAACGCTCACTTCTCCGAATGCTCATGAAATTTCTCGAAGCCTCGAATCGTCCAGATTCTTCTTCTCGACAGTCACCCGCGGCCGGCCACGTGAGAGTTCAGGTCCGGCATCGCCCGCAGCTTCGCCACAATAATAATCAATTCAATGTAAAAGATTCATCAATCGAATGAATACCTTTCATTCGTTTGATGAATGGGATTCATTAAAATAACGAAGCCATTCATTTTACTTGGTCATGCAATTAATGAAAGTATTCATTAATATTATGAACATCCGTATTCATAGTATCAATAACCAGTGCTACATTGACATAACGATTGCTTTCATTGGACCAATATTGATGAAACTTTTCACTGAATCTCTGTACTTTTGCATTCTATTCAGGTACCGATTTTTTTCTGTGTGATAGTCCGCGACCATGATGAAGGCAGCAGCCCGTGCTGCTGAATAAGGAGACGACAATAAAATGCACGGCACGACATGCTCTATGATTGGTCACTGTAATGGCGGTAATATTTCGAAAATCTTCAATATTTTTCGAGATATTCAAAAAAACCAAAGCCCTACTTTTTTTTCACTCAATTTTTTTTTAGTGTTCTGGCATCGACTGCTATGGTCATTAGCCACGTGTTCTGGATAGGCCTTGTTTCTAACTCCATGCGCCACTTTAGGAGCAGCACTGTTACTTGGAACGCAACAGTGAATCGTGCAGGACTCACCCCAGTACAGCCACGAGATTTGAATAATTTAATCGGTCAAATTAAATTAAAAAATCCCAGCCGCAACTGAGGCTCCAACTCCGGACCTTTCGACCCAAAGTCGGACGCTCTAACCACTGCGCCACGCCCCGACATTTTTCACTTAATTGTTTGTAACTTTCGCAATTTATTTTGGCCCCTTTAGGGACATTTCCTCAAACTTTCTTCATGACATTACGAATCAAATGACACCATGATCATAATTTTCGTTAATATACAAAAATTTTGTAATGTTGATACATGTTGACTAGACTAAATAGCCAGAATGATCTGACGATACGGAAATAAAACAAAACCTCAAAATAAGTCTGCAGGTCGACCTCCTGTCCAAATCTAAACAAATTTATAATACTTGGTTACAGGGAGTACAATTGATATCAATGCACAAATATCTTTTCGATAGCAATACCCAGAAATTTGATTGTTTTCTAACAGATAACCTACACTGTAGGTGGATGGTAAGAAAAAAGTGTAACACATAAGTCACTAATGATTATCGTTAGTTAGTAAACTAAAGTTGTACATCAGCACTATTAAAAGACTCTGATGATATTTTGGCAGCTCTTGATAAGCGTAAATTAACTGCGTTGTTCTTATTTGACTACTCGAAGGCATTTGACACTCTTAATCATAATCTACTCTTTGCGATCTAATCATATAGTGGTTAAGATATTAAAGCTGTAGATTTATTCAAATCTTATCTATCTAAGAGAAGTCAAGCTGTGAAATATCAAGAAAGTGTATCAAGTTTTTTATCTGTGAGTACCGGAGTGCTCCAAGGATCAATATTGGGCCCTATACTCTTCTCTATTTATACATCGAATTTTCCAGATATTTTCTTTTCATGTCTACAACATTACTTTGCTGATGATACTCAGTTATACATGTCTTTTTCCTTGAATGAAGCGAACAATCTTTATACATTTTCAATTAATCATTGTTTACAACTAAATGCATCGAAGACTAACGCAATTATTTTTGAAAATAAAGTTGATTCGCAGGTGTTCAAACAAGAATACTCCTCAAAAATTTTGATTAATGGTCATACCATGCAATTTAACGAGAAAGTAAAAAACCTGGGGGTGTGGTTTGATGAAAACTGAAGATTTTTGCACCATATTAGTTCCTGTTTACAAAAAGCCTATACAGCTCTAAAACTTATATTTCAATCAAGTCATGTGTTGGATAGATCGGTTAAAATCCTACTATTTGAGTCATTAGAATTATTTAAATTAAATTTCTGTGACATTTTATATAATTCTTATTAAAATTCATTTGATATAAATAGAATACAAAAATTGCAAAATTCATGCCAACGACTTATTTTTGGTATTCGCAAATTTGAGCACATTAGGCACACATTCAAAATAACTAAATGGAAACGCATGAAAAATCGTCGTGAAATGCATTCTATCATGTTTTATGAAAACTCTCCACCATATCTGTGTCATAAAATAAAATACAGAACTGATGTACATTCTCTCAACCTAAGACATAGAAACACTCTTACTGTATCTCGTCACCATACTGAGTTTTCCAAACGATCATTTTCTTATTGTATTGTAAACGTCTCAATAACTTACCTCACGATCTTAGTTACTTATCACTTCATAAACTCAAACGGGTTCTTTTCGATTTTTATTTTTCTCAACAATAAATGCGTTATTCGGATTAAAATATCTTCAATTGGCCAACTAATCGCTAAACCTTCATTCCTTCTTTATTAATTTAATTTAATTATTTACTATTCTATTTGCTGTCTTTGACTTCTTTTTTGGGGTTAGATGGAAGAGCAGATGTATGTTAACTGTTGAATTTGTCTGAAATTGTACTTTATAGATTCTTTTTTACATGCAAACTGAATCTCGCCCTAACTGGATAAACAAAATGTAACTTATTTTCTCTTAATTGGTAATAAAGACATTTATTATTATTATTATTATTATAATTAAATGTCTGTTTCGTTCTAAAGCCCAATAGTTTTTCGAAAGGTTTTTCATTACATCATCCAATGTACGAGGCCATTGGTTATCGTTTTTCAAATTCTATACCGTTATTTCAGCAATGATATAAAAATAATTTAAATGTGAATAAATGTAATATGAAAAAATGAATAAGTGTATTTTATTACCAACTTTGAAAATAATATTGACAGGTTCCAAAATACAAGTGATACGCTGCTACAGTACCTATATGAAGTTTATTGGGTTTCCGTTTTTCTGTCTTCTTATGAATACTTCAGTATCAAGTTGTGACGTCAAAAATGTGAAATAGATTAATCGAGTTCCGACGGAAAAGTTCCGAGTAAAAACGAATTCTGATATTATTTACGTCTAACTTTTTACGGTTACTGGAAACTAATCGGCGTGAATGTGTGTAACAAAAATGGAGTAATATGACACTTCGACATAGTTTGGGCGTCAACGATAATAAATATCTGATTACAATTAGTATATGACTACGACTATGTCTGTTTACGAATTTTCTGTGATTCATTAAAATGAAATCTCAGTGTATCAATTCACAAGAATAACTTTTACGTGAAAAAACTTTATTTATTCAAAAATTGGCAATTACTCCAAAACATTAAAGTCAATCACCATCATCATATACAGAGTGGAGATAAATTATTCAATTATCAAAACATAAATTTATCTATGATTATCAAAAGTCTACATTTTCAAGTAGGTGACATTTTATCGTCAACTTTGAAGCCTCAAATTCGAAACACCCCCATTTGTGATGTATTATTGAAAGAGTAAATAAATAATAGGTTCATCTTGACATTTCAACTTTTCTGTCAGAGCCCAATTCGGGTTATTTGAAATTACTGCCTGATGAAACATCTAAAGTATTTGGAGGTCAAGATTGGGGATATTAGGATAATTTATTCAATGGGTTAAGGAAAAATGTTCTAGTTTGTAGACGAAAAACGGTCGAAGGAAAGTAATTTCGATTTATTCAGGAAAGTCAATCGGTTATTAAAATGTACTAATTTATTCACGAGAGAATAATATCTTCACGGCTGTTGATGATGTCTTGCAGAAAATAGCTAATTAATAATATTTACAAAGAAAGATGTGCACATGCATCTTTACTGGTGATAATACTATACTTGCGATAAAAACGTTCATTCTAGTTAGTTTTCAATTCGTGGGCCAATGATATTGTCATAATTAATTATTGCGAATTTTTAAGTTTATTGTCTTTCTGATTTCTTTCATATTTCAAGAAAAGGTATGAGAACCAATGTTATTATTCTTATTGATACAATTTTTGAAAACTCTGGCTTAACAAACCGACGGAATTGATGAAATTCAATATTTTTCTTGAATTCCGGACAAGGTTGCAACTTCATTTCATTGAACGATTCTGACAAAATTCGGTGGAGGGGGCTATATTTTATGACAAAGGCAAAAGGCAAAAGGACATTGGGTGGTATGATTAAAAAGAGTATTTGCTTGTACTTCAAGTTAATGCTCCATGTTGTAGTTTTCACTTCAAAAAATCGAAGCATTTACTCCACATAATTCTTGAGGTAACACTTAAGTAAGTACTTACTAGTAGCAATTACTCTATACTTTGCTTTATTTACTTGGATATACAGGCCGTTTCTTTTATCATGTGGTAACATTGCTATATTCTAAACCGTAACAGATACGAAGACGATTAAATGGAAGAAAAGGTAACTATTGTGGAGAACAGTACAATGGTCAAAGTAAATTTACAGGGAGTCTCGCCCTTCCCGAGTTATACAGGGAAAACCAAAAATGCTGTTATTTGTTTTTTACGAATAGAACTGTTATTTCTGAAAATATAAAAAAATTTATAAGGAAAGTTTTAATGTATTCAAAATGTACTATAAAAATGTAACAATGAATCTTCAATTAAACGTTTCGTGTCAACACGGCCACCATCAACATTTTTTTTTCAAATACGGACCTGTCTATTTTAGTACAAATATTGATAAAGCGATAAAATCACAATTCAGTGGTATATCACACTTGATATTTTTATAACGTTTCATTTAAAATAACTAGCATCCTCAGTGACAACAATTTTTAATTACGGTCCTGTCGTTAGTTCTTTTGTAAATTATTTTGATTTCTTCAAAACCTATTCAACTATTGGCATATTTCAGACTTCACCCAATAATTTCGATAAGAAGATACCCCAACATAAGATGTCTAAAAATCCTGGTGTGTCGACTCATACCTGGAAAACTGTGGGACAAAACGGGAGACAATTCGCCATCTTGATTAAGAGAAAACAAATGAATTCGTGGTCTTTTTCCCAAATATTCCGCATTTGCGTGTACCGCCACGGTCGGTTTTCTTGTTAGGGTAAATTTACAAGAACAGAAGTTTTCAAGTATTGCCGACGAATGAAATGAATAAAGAAACGTAATTATTGGAATTTACTGAAAAACTTCACCAATCAGTTTAATTTGTTACATTTTCGACTTATTTATTCAATTTTTTACTGAAATGAAATTCACTACAATAATAACCACGCATTTCATTTAGAAATATTGAAGTTAAGCTTCATGAAAAGTCACCATTAGAACCTGTCAACCTTGTGCTAATAAGCGGGAATGGCGGGATTCCGTGTGTGATATATTCGTGCCATGATTTTCATTAAAATGTTTTCTAATAATACAAAATACTATGTGATAATCTTCATAATATGGTGGTACTTACTATACTCACTTTCGGTAATGGATATAAATGAATTATTTTGTTCGTCTCTCTGGATTGCCCACAAATGATACAAAAACGGAAGGAAGGAACATGATCAAATTATTATTGTACAAACCATACAAACTACACAGGAAACGATTAGATATTCACAAATTTTATTTTATCACACATGTTTTGCCTGCACACTAGCTTCTTCACTGTCTGATTAAATAAAGTTTGTGGAGGATCGAATCGTTTTTAGTGTAGTTTGTACAATTACTATGGATCTTCATCAAGTAAATGACGAGTCAATCAGAATAATTAAATTATTATTGGATGAATGTCTAAGAAAATATACAGCAAAATGAAGAAACACATCAATAATAGTAATCAATACAAGGAAATTGCACTATGAAATTTAGATTCTGTCACCATCATTCACTTTTGGATTAAAGTTTGTTGAAATTCCATAAAATTGACAACAGTCATCGATCACCATATCCGTGGAATATTGACAAGACTAAAATTCTATATAAGGGCGCCATCTCTGGAACCGACCAAAGAAGCAGACCACTATTTCATTTGTTTATTTGTCTTCTGAAAAATCAAAACAAAATCGAATCACTCGACACACCATGGTTTTTATACATCTTACCCCAACACAACGAACATTCGTATTTTTCCTTCTTGGGCATTTTTGTATTACAGAAATCCTTGTTTCAAGGCTGATTTCTTCTGAATCAATTATCATACTGAATATTTCTATAATTCTCAATCCTGGAAGTAACGAAAATATTAGTTTTTGGTCAAAATACGACTATTGTGTGATATGGTACAATTAAATAGCATCTCACTTCATTTACCATTTTTAAACAAGTAGGCTTTGCTTGGTTTCTATGGCAGGACAAATAAATGAGTTGTTGATACGTGTTAAGAACTGTCAGTCGTTTATACACTCAGTCATATCAAAGATGTATTCAAATGACGAAAGGACTGATATGCTATTTGCTTTTGCAAAATCAAATAGAAATCCTCTTTTGGCAAAAAATATGTATGGTGAGCTATACCCAAATCGTCGTATTCCAAACATTCAAATGTTTAGACGATTAGAAAGAAATTTGAGAGACTGTGGTGCATTTGATAGAAATAAAACTAGAAAATGTGTTGTTACTGGAAGTATGCGGAACCAAATAAATGTTTTAGGTAAGCAAATATTACTTCATAAAGATTAACAAAGTGACGAAAATATTTTTTTTCAATTTAGGATTGGTCAGTTACAAAAATATTTCTAATCAAGATTGTTCTTTACGAGAAATTGCCCACGAACTAGGGATTTCTGTAAAATCTACCAGAAATATTTTGAAAAAGAACAAATACAAATGCTACAGAATACGCAAAGTTCATCACCTCAATGAAAGGGATTACGGAAGGAGAGTACGATTTGCGATGTGGTTGAGACGTAGAAATAGGGAAGTTGGAAATATTTGTAATAAAATAGTATGGACGGACGAATCAAAATTCACCAACAGTTGGTTTTACAGAAACATCCATTATAGGTGGAATAATACAAATGAACATTTACATAGAGACACCAATTTCCAGGAAAGGTTCGGAATAAATGTTTGGTTGGGAATTTTGGGAACAGACATACTTGGTCCTTTCTTTTACGACGAGCATTTGAATGGTGGAATGTATTTACATTTTTTATCCAATGAGTTTGATGGCTACTTAGATGAATTGCCACTGAACATCCGCCGTGAAATACAATATTTTCAACAAGACGGTGCCCCTCCCCATAATGCAGCAATAGTAAGGGAACAATTAGATGCAATATTCCCAAGAAAATGGATTGGAAACAATGAACCAATTGCCTGGCCAGCTCGATCCCCAGACCTGACTTCTTTAGATTTTTTTGTCTGGGGATACATAAAGGAGAAAGTTTTTTCGACAACTAGTACAGATATCGACCATCTCAAACAAAAAATAAGAGATGCATGTAATAGCATTACACCCATCATGCTAGAAAATTGCCACAGAAATTGTATGGATGGACAACGTATGTGCATTCAACAAAGAGGTCGGAAATTCGAGCATTTAATGTAGGTTATCATGAAGAATTCATTTTCTGTATTGGTTTTATTTTCACTCAAAAATTCAATATGAAATAAATTGTTTTCTGTTTGTTTGATTTCTTCTACTCTTAAGTTAGTTTATTTCCGAGGTAAATTGCTATCGTTCGTCTCTGAAACTACAGATATCTTTTATTATAGTGTAAACATAATTTTAATAGATAAATTTATTCAAAGCGTCACTGATAATTTTTATATCGGAGAGTTAGGTTTTGTGGAAACCATAAACGACCTAACGACAGGACCGTAATTAAAAATTGTTGTCACTGATGATGTTAGTTATTTTAAATGAAACGTTATAAAAATATCAAGTGTGATGAACCACTGAATTGTGATTTTATCGCTTTATCAATATTTGTACTAAAACAAACAGGTCCGTATTTGAAAAGAAATGTTGATGGTGGCCGTGTTGACACGAAACGTTTAATCAAAGATTTATTGTTAAATTTTTATAGTACATTTAGAATACATTAAAACTTTCCTTTTCCATTTTTTTATATTTTCAGAAATAACAATTCTATTCGTAAAAAACAAATAACAGCATTTTTAGTTTTCCCTGTATAACTCGGGAAGGGCGAGACTCCCTGTAAATTTTCTTTGACCATTGTACTGTTCTCCACAATAGTTACCTTTTCTCCCATTTAATCGTCTTCGTATCTGTTACGGTTTAGAATATAGCAATGTTGCCACATGATAAAAGAAACGGCCTGTATAGAAGTTTATACTGCAGTAATTACTAATGTTGTCAAGTATTTCCTCCATTTGGGAGTGTTTTAAAGAAGCTACTCATGACTACCTTCATATCTTCAATTGAAACGGTGTTAAGGCTCTTTTTATGAATTATGGAAGGAAGAGGACGGAAATGGGTGAACATAGAACGCATGGGGAGGTACAATATAGAAAATAGATTGCTACTATTAAGCTCTGTACTTTTAGGTTCAATAAAAAAATGTTGAATGGATAGCTAGAGAGTTCTTAGGAAATCATATTGAGATGAGGGGAGCAGCTTTATCAAATTCAACAAGGATTGGGTGTAGATATCGGGGTACATCAAACAACTGTGTCAGAAGTAATCAAAGAAGTTTCAGTAAAAATTGTGTACTCCCACATCTTCAGCAATCTCGGCACTTGGTTAAACACTATCATTACTCTCACTAATGATTATTAAGTACCACAGAACAAACAACAACAATCGAACCAATTTGAGGTTAATCATGTACTAGTGTCTACTAGTAGTTTATACTTCTAACCTAAGTCAACACTTCCCATCGAAGAATTTACTTTATATATCATCCCACCCATTATTTCTTGAGACTTATTACTCACAATGAACGTCATTGCCTATGGAGGTATTTCCCAGAGTTTACGATCTCTAGATATTCTGAAAAATCGTTTTCAAAAAGGTTTTGAAAATGAGTATGCGACTTTGTTTATATTCTCCAACTAAAAAAAATCAGTTTATGTTCAGAAAGCATTGTTAAAGTCTAAACAAAGGAGTTAGATAATATGTGTTACACCGATACTAATACGAAAAACTATTCAATACACAGCTCATGTGAAATGACTTGGAAACGGGAGAAAAATCACCATCATAAGGATGCTGGTATACACGGATGTCTCAAAAACAGATGGAGGTACAAAAACAGGAATATATGAAGTAATGCAAAAAAAATCAATACCGTTTGACTTGGCAAAAATATCGCATTATTCCAAGCTGAGATACATGCCATAAAGACATGCCTATATATACTGATGAATTTTGAAGTGGGTATAAACTTCATAAAGATCAAAGCAAAACAAGTTTGAAATTTCTTCCAGAACCACAATGAAGTGAGCCATTCGAGTCGAACACTGACTTTTGACATCCTTAATCTAAATAGAACCAACGACTCGTCCTTCCCCTATTGGTTTGGTGCGTAACTGACAGCTCGGAGGTACAACAAACTCAATCGTAGAAAAAAAGAAGGAATAAATAACCTCACTTTTCCGTTTGCTCTTGTAATAAAAAATGCATCTGGAGTCAAATTACACATCTACATTTTTTTTATTTTCTTAGGTATACGTATTTTCACAATATCGATCTCTATGCCTTTCGAAATTTTTAAGTTGATGTGCCCTCAGCGCCATCTGTCGAGTAATCTGCTCTCAAAAAGTAGTATCGGTAATATAATTCATAATATTTTTTGTCTTATCGTTTGTTACGGGTTTATTTTGCACTAGAAAACCCTTTCTGTTTTAATACAATAACATCAGAAATTCTCGGTCATTGATATACACTTTCCACTATGTACGCCACTGTATTCTTCTTCTTCTTCAGATTCCTCAAAATGGCAACTTGATCGTTGTCATATATAGCTTGGTCCGAATATTAGTACTTACTTTTGCCGTACTAGTTCGAGCGGACATGAACCGGCCTTAAGCTAATGACAGTTATCAGTTGTTCTATTTTGCGGTATGACAGCGTTGTTTTGTAAACATACTTATGGTTAGTCTATTGTTTTGTACTTAGAACACAAAACCGTAACATTCCTACTCTATCTCTATCTTGTGTCATTGAGGTACCTATTTCACATTCGAATACTTGACCTTTTGTTTGTTTGGTTCTGAGATTGAGAGGCTGGCGTTTTCGTCTTGGTTCAGTTGGCAACACTGAATCTTAAGGTGTTCTTTTCATAGCTCGAGTTAGTTCCTGGACTGTTCCCACCGAACACTAATGAACAAGAAAGCGCCTTGTCAGATATTGACAGTTTTGACTTTGACGTCTGAGAGAGACTCTCTTCTTCCTTATTTGATCTTGATGAGTGACTGACCTATTTTGAATATTTCCAATTGAAGTTTGATCATCGTTGATGGATCTTGGAAAAATTCATATCAGGAGAGTTTCTCATATTGTTTGCGATTTTTGACGCTTTATATTTTCGAGAAATCTCCATTCGCTTTGCGGATTTTTGAGGTTAGAAGTCATTTCATCATTGTGTTAAACCACTGGAACGAGAAACTAGCTATCAGACAGCAAACAGACCATCAAAGCTGTTATCAGAACCCTGCCACTTAATAGAGGGTGCTACTTCTTTGCTCCTCTGCGGTTATCACTCTGCTACTGCTCCTCTGCGACTACCACTCTGCTACTACTTTGCTCTGCTGCGGTTAGTCCTGCTACTACTCTGCTACCGATTATTGTAGTTCCACTAATGTGATTGTTCCACTGTTTCGTTGCTACACGATTGTCTTTCCACTATTCCACTGCTGTGATTGTTCCTGCTCAACTGTGGTTGTCCCGCTGTATATCTGTTGTTCAGCATTCCTTCGCTATTCGTCCCAGCTGTACATGTACTTTGATTGATTGTGTCGTACCCACTGTGCACCTGTATACAACAAGGCACTGATGAACTACAACCACAATAATTGGTGAACTGGCATGCTTGAGAATATCTACTTGGTATCAGATAAGTGTAGAATAAGACTGCCCCTAAGGCGTAAGTATCCATAACTGTAAGCTATCATCGTGTCGTCACAGGCATAGCCCTCACTGGAGGTTTCATATTGATATATTGAAACTACCATACTCTCAATCACAGCATTCACTTGAATTCATCTTGGTGGTTGATATTTACATTAATTTCATTTTCTGTTGTATGGTGAGCTGAACTGTGCACATACAGGGTGTGTAACGATCAATATATTTTATTAGTAAGGGATTTGACAATTTCTTTTATTCTGGTCCAAGTTATCTAAGCGTAAGGGAAGACAAAACCTCTACATAGTTATATATTCTTATTATACCATTTACAGGTATCTATTTTTAAATATTTTAGTAATATTAGGGCAGTGGGTTGTCCCATTCCATCAGGGTGGTTTCGGATTTTTCACTAGCGATAAATCCGTGGCGCTCCGGAAAATTAACCCCATATTTCAATCTTATCGAAATCAATTTTTATTGTCGAATCCACGCCTACTGAGCTGCTGGGTATGTTAGAGGCGTGACACATCATTGCACATTCACTGCTCTCCTTTCCTAAATTTCGCCCCTAACACGTTCACATTCAACCTTTCAAATTCATTTTGATAAGGGTAGCATTTATGTCCGAATTTATACTTGATAGGTATTCCGAGTAAATATGGTATAACTTTTTTCTAATGAAATACGAAAAAAGTATAGATGGTTGGAAAAGGAATTGAATTTTCTTACGATATGCCACTTGACCCCCCATGCTATTTGAATATTTAAATTGATGTACCCCAGCGCTCCATCAAGCAATCACAATGTCTTCCATTTCAAAATCTAGTGATACCATTCAAAATGGTTTTCATCCCATGTTTGTTCGTGGAACCAATCAGAAGTTAACATGTACGCGGTGGTTGTTGGTCCCTGATCCAACCAAAATGTTCGGCAATCATTTTATCTTGAGGTTTTATGAATGAATAGTTGAATCAGCAAACTGCCTAACATTAACAAGTGATAATTTTTTATTGATTTTTTTTCACACCATATACGTTCGGTGATGCCATCCTCCCATACTTTTTTTTTCAATAACAATAACTTGCGACATACGCCGAACAGTAATTAATGATTCGAGACCTCCGCGATTTTTATTCGACGACTTCATATCCGGGTAGTGGAAGGTGTGATTGAGGGGGTTCTTATTCTGCTGAGTGTGAACAAATGAGACAGAAAAAATACGTTATGGCCTCCCGGTCTAATATGAAACAGGGCTGTATTTTAATGCTCGATTGTATGGAAAAAAATTAAGTAAATGAGAGGGTTTGCTCGGAATTTCCAAGTATATAATAGCAGATATTCTGAGAGGATCTGAGTTGGTGGTTGGAAAATGCTCCAGACTAAAATAGGACTAGCAAAAGATTAGATTGACGACTTTCCTCGTATGTTCCGTTGGAATTCTTGGGCCGTGTAGCGTTAAGTACATTGAAATCTCTCATGATGATGATTTCAGTGGTGGATGGTTTTGCTGAATAATGACCACACTAAGTGACAGGAACTCATTACGTTTTAAACGAACGAAATGTGTACGATTGTAAGTAAAAACATTACTTACTATAGTTGAATCGCCAGTCTACAGATACATTTCCGTAACCCCTGGTGGGTTTGTGGACAGTGTCACTAGCAACCACCCAGAGCTGAGTTCAAATCTCGTCTTCGACAATTTATCTTTTTTGATAAATCCCAGCCAGACGCATCACACTAGGGTCAGCCATCTCGGTTGGAAACGGCTTCGACTCTGGGAAGATTTTTGTTCAAAAAGAAATTTAGAAGAAAACATAAGTAATTTTAGTAAATAAAAGATTTTGTTAAGATTTCCTTATAAGTAAAATCCCAGGGCCATCCGACATAACTTATTTTTGAAAAGATAAAGACTCAGGTTCTGAGAGGTGTCTAATGTACTTTTAATACCTGCGTGCTTGTGGAGTTCGCTCTGTAACACCTGGGCAGTTACTAGGTGAGAAAGGTTACTAAAAATAAGAGTTACTTAACTTAAATTTGTGAGGCTGATTTTTATGTACTTACATGTACTTACATTTTGTAGAATGTCACTTTGAAGTAGTTTGTGGAGCTTTAAAGCTGCCTGACAAAAGTTCTGGTCTATGGAAAGCGCCTGACACTTTTGAAATTACTTCAGAGTAATATTCTACAAAATACATATAAAAATCAGCCATACAAATTAAAGTTGAGTAACTCTTATTTTTAGTTACCTTTCTCACCTGGTACCTGCCCAGGTGCCACAGAGCACCTGGGCAGGTACCACTAAAATTACTTATGTTTTCTTTCAAATTTCTTTTTGAACAAAAATCCTCCCAGAGTCGAAGCCGTTTCCAACCGAGATGGCTGACCCTAATGTGACGATGCGTCTGCTGGGTTTAAAAAAAATTGTTGGAGACGAGATTTGAACTCGGAGCTCCGGGATGGTAGCTAGTGACTGTCTACTAACCCACCATGGGTTACAGACAAATATCTGTAGACTGGCTATTCAACTAAGTCAGTAGTGTTTTCACGTACCTTGATTCCCTAATATCTGAAGAATTATCATCTGGTCAAGCTAGCAGGTAGGCATGCGAGCATAGTACATACTAACACTACTCAATCGTACACATTTCGTTCGTTTAAAAATAATTAACGTCTGACGGCCCTGGGATCTTGCTCTATTATAAATGAAGATCCCAGGGCCTTCAGACATAACTTATGTTTGAAAAGATGAAAACTTAGGTTCTGGGTAGTGTCTCTTGTACTTTTAATACCTGCTTGCTTGTGTCGCAGAGCGAACTCCACAAGCACGCAGGTATTAAAAGTACATGAGACACCACTCAGAACCTAAGTCTCTCTCTTTTCAAAAATAAGTTATGTCTGAAGGCCCTAGGATCTTACTTATAAGGAAATCTTAACAAAACCTGTTATTTACTAAAATTATGATTTCTTCTAAATTTATTTCTGAACAAAATTCATCCCAGAGTCGAAGCCGTGTCCAACCGAGATGGCTGACCCTAGTGTGATGCGTCTGGCTGGGATTTATCAAAAAAAAAAAAAAATGTCGAAGACGAGATTTGAACTCAGAGCTCCGGGTGGTTGCTAGTGACACTGTCCACAAACCAACCAAGGGTTACGGAAATGTATCTGTAGACTGGCGATTCAACTATAGCAAGTAATGTTTTTACTTACAATCATCGTACACATTTCGTTCGTTTAAAAATAAGTAACGTCAGACGGCTCTGGGATCTTGCTCAAAAAGTGGTAGTTATTGATATGTCCTCGTCGAGTACGCAGATGTGTCCCTAAAATTCAAATAGACAGGTATTTTGCTTCTAGAGTATTTCACTCGAATTGGCATCATAATCAATAGGTACTGTTGTTGAAATAATCAGAAATAGAAGGGGTGTGTGGGAAAGAAAAAGAGTGACCGGGAATAATCGAACAAACACTAAAATATGGAAAAATCCATTTCATAGAACATATATATACAGCACATGGTATATATAGATAGGGTAGTATTTCACCAGATGATTGCCGCGATATATCATCTATCTCAAATGGTTATTTTTTTAGTCGCCTTTAATGACAGACACTATTTGCCATAGGGACATACCTACTCAATCCGACCTTATACGAATGAAAAAATCAAACTAAGTTTTACCAAAACAATTTTATTGTTGTAGTAGGTATCCATAACAGTCCCGATGTAATAAATACTTCCTCCTCCCATACATCAGATACCTACATCATATCCATTGCTTTGGCTGTGCTGTTGATAGTACTCATTCTATTTCAAATATAAGTACCTCAGTAATCTCAAACATAAAATTGAGTTATGCAAAGAATTTCTACTTATCAATAATCTAACCTACCAACATAAATTCATTGCTTGTCATTTCATTTCAGTCATCCCACATAGTCATTTTGTAATGTGTGTTGCCTAAACTAATCTTTTATTCTTCGTACTGATACAAGTGGAATTTCCAGTGGCTTCCTTGAAATTAGATTAGAAAGGAGACAGTTGGTTCTTTTTGTAGATGGAAAAACCTAAAAACTACTTATAATAGGAAGATGTTCAATTCCTAAAAGCCACGTAGGTGTGTTATTGAAAAACGTGTATTTGTCGATTTTGAACATATATTTCGAATGAAAAATACGGGGTGTTTCAAAACAAGTGCGAGATTTTTTAAAAACAAATTTTTGGAAGGTGATTTCTTGTCGAAAATTGGAGAGAATCTTTCATGTAAACGAAAGCTCTTAGGCCTGCCCTTGAAAAGTTAAATACCTCTAAATATGAGAGAAGATATTAGTTTTTTTTTTGCTTTTGTGAAATTGTTGAAGAATTGAAGAAATGGCATTTTGTAGGCGTGTTATACCAAATAATGTTTTTTTAAAATTTTTTGTGACCTAAGAGTGTGATACATGCAACCTCCATTCCATTTTTTCAGAACTTTTCAACAAAGTGAATTTTCTTGATAGGTATATAAATATCTGTTGAAAAGAATGATTTAGTGCTAATCTTTTTCAACTATTGTTTCCGTGAAAGCAATAGTTTCTTAGTGAAAAAAATAAAATACAATATCGTGCATGGACGTATCTTCTGGGAATTAAATCGAAAAAGTCTAGTAGATGGATGTCACGTTTTGTTTACACAAATTATGACTTCAATAATAGTATTTTGAAATTATTCCTTTTGTTTTCACTTTCAATGCAGGCATGTATCAGTACCATGTTTTGTTTTGAAAGAATATCAAATTATTAATAGAAACAAAACAAAAGTATGTGTATCACAACAAACAAATAGACAACAAGATCTAACAGAACAGAGTTGCAAAAACTGCTCGTAATGACCACCTCCAACTAGTAAACAGGAATCCATTCTTTTTCTCATAGATTTGATAGAAAATTCATATTGGTATCGAACTTTTCGAATGGCATGTGGTTTATATTCGACCCATAATCCCTTGCCTTGAAAAGTTGGATTCGTCAGTGAATAATACGTCTCCTAAAAATTGAGCATTTTGGGTAATCATTTGAAGATTCAAAGATTTAAAGTGTACTCGATGAAGTAAACCAATCGGCAAAAGTGCCTGAATTTTCCAGATCAGTTAACTGTAAACATTTAGTTTGTTAGACATTTTCCTAGTACTTGATTCCGGACGATCCTCAATCATAATGAGAAACCCTTCTTCCAGTGCCATCGTTATCATAACTCGTGGACGACCGCAATCAGTTTTTCCATTTGCAGAAGATTCGTTCATACACTTTCATGTTATATATTTTTTTTATTGTGAAACTCATACTTTTACGGAAACAATACAAGAGTTTACAATATTTTGCAATAAATTTCTTTTCAACACATATTTTTCAATAGAGAAATTTTTAAGAACTTTTTTTCAATACATATTTTAAATCGTTAGATACACTGTAACGCTCTTTTTTTCCAAACTGGATAAAAGGCGGACGTCACTAAGGCGCGTCGCGGTTGTTGAGCTCAATCTATTCTCTCTAACGAGAACGACTCAAAACTCAACAAGTGTTTTGGGCGTCAGTTTATTGAAGTGGTATGCTCCATTCTCCCTTCCCTAATAGCACACCATGTCCCAGGGACGTCCCTATTTGGTACAAATCACGTCCGAATGTCCGGGACTTAAAATCATTGTCTTTGGGACATCCGATTCAGTGCACTTTCATGAATTTTCCTAAAAGACTTTCTATGGATGTCCCAATGATGTCCCAATCGTTATATCGTATAAAACGTCTCTGCGAGGACGTCTTTGGGATGTCCTGGGTCAGATATATTTTGTAATGTTTCCTAGGACATCCATCGGACGTCCTTGTTAGTAAGTATTCTGGCATGTCTTTGAGAGGACGTTCCATGGTTGTCCTGGTACGGGACATTCAGGAATATCCCGCATGAATTAATATTGGACGTCCCAATTGGTTAATCTCAGAATATCTCCCTGCGAAGACTTCCTTGGGATGTCCTGGTTCGGATATATTTTGTAGAATTTTCTGGGATATCCATTGGATGTCCTGGTTGTAATGTATTTGGCATGTCTTCGAAAGGACTTCCTATGGTTGTCCTGGTATGGGGACATTCAAGCAGCTAACTAACATGGCAAGCAGCGGTACAATTGCTGGAGAGAGCTCTCTCCAAAATAAGTGCAAAAAATGTAAAAGAAATGTGGTAGTTGGTATCAACTGTATGCAGTGTAAGTGCATCTTCCATACTAGCTGTGCAAACAAATCAGACTACGTAAGGTTCATTAGTGATGAAAATATTCTATGCTGCGAGCAGTCCAAAGAACATAACCTCGAAAGTGATGGAGATCAAGCATTCTTCGAAACCATGGAGAAAATATCGAATAATGGTAATGTTGATATCCATATCTTCAATTATGTAATAAAACAAAAAGACATAATTATCAACGAATTACGTGATAAAATTAACCTCCTGACCGACCAAATAACTCATTTAAAGTCGGTAGACATCTCGACGATCCCAACAAAACCTATCACCAAAATAACGATTCCTCAAGTGAATGAAAACAACGCATGGAAGAAAAACCTAACACCTGCACTACCGAATGGATCAACAGGCCCGGGCAACGTTGCCGGATCTTCGAAAAATACTGTAATAACAGAAAAGCAAGTTTCCAGTGCCCTTATCGAAGCAGTCTCCGGAAACAAATGTCGAGAGTATATCGAACTGGCTAGGAATGATAAGAACTCTGCTGAAATTGGAAAAGAAGAATGGAAACCAGTCCAAAGAAGGAAACCTAGAAGACAGGTTATCATTGGCAACAATAACTCAATCCATGTGAATGGTAGACAAATGAAGGGAGTTCCAAAATACATCGATCTCCATGTCTACAGAGTCGACCCCTCCATGAGTGCCGAAGACTTGAAAGAATTTGTAAGACTACATTTTCCTGAAGTGGAATGTACATCACTTCAGTCGAGATATCCTGAAAAGTACTCCTCCTTCAAGGTTAGTATACTTGGTAAAGATTTTAAGGCAGCTATGGATCCAAACAAGTGGCCGAGTGAGGCACGTATTCAACGATTTTTTCAAATTCACAACTCAACAGCCAAAATACCCTAAATACTTCTCATGGATGTGATCTGCTCTTGTTGAATATTCAAAGTATATCTCAAGTAAAATTGGACAATATTATAATTGACTATGTAAATAATGAGTTAAAATTCATCTGCCTAACAGAAACTTGGTGCTGTCGTGAAAGTGTAGAAAAATTTGTATTTCCTGGATATAACCTCTGTAATTATTACTGTAGAAATAGGTACAGGGGTGGAGGAGTTAGTATATGGTGTCAAAATGATCTGAACATTGATCTGATCGACCTTATGTCTTACTGTGTTGAAAAAGATATAGAAATCAGTGGTGTAATTTGGGAAACAAAGTTAAAAAAAAGAGTAATAATTCTTTCATGTTATCGTTCACCATCCGGAAATTTTGAGGTATTCATACAAAATTTGAATATTATTTTGAACATGTATTTCGACCCAAAATGTCCAATACTACTCAATGGAGACTTTAATATTAATTCTATGAATGAAAATGAGAAAAGTAACTTCTCACAACTACTCACATCATATAATCTCAGATCGACGATCGAAAGCCCAACCCGGATAAATTCAAAAACTGAATCGATTTTAGATCAAATATACACAAATCTTCATAATATTGGAGAACGATATGTCTATGACAATAATATCTCCGACCATCGCACGGTCCTTTTCTGCACTGGGGTAAAAGAAGTGATTGAACCAGAAAAAATGTATACCGAAAAAAGAGCGCTAAATGACTTCAATGTCAACACTCTGAAAACGTCCCTTGATCGAGAAAATTGGGAACAAACATACACAGCCACCGACTTTGAAGAAAAGTTCAATAAATTCCACGATTCTATAATGTTTCACATAAATCAAACCTGTCCTATAAAGCCTTCAGTTTTTTCCAAGGCAAATAAAAATGAATGGGTCAATGATTCTGTAAGAGAATCGAGCAAAAACTTAAGAAACCTTTTTCACCTCCAAAATGATTATCCTTTATTGAAAGAACAATATAAAAATGCAAAAAAATGTCACAGTATACTCATCAATAATACCAAATCTGAGTACTATGCTAACAAATTACAGGAATCTACGAACATAAATAAAACTGCCTGGAATCTCATTTCAAAATTAGGCAAACAGAACAGTAAATTCACTAAAAATATAACTATTAAACAGGATAATGACATTATTTCTGATCCTAAGGAAATTTCTGAAATCTTCAATGATTTCTTCGTGAATGCCCCACATGAAACTATCCGCAAAATAAGGAAGCCCAATATGATAAATGAAGTCCCAACATTGACAAACAAAAGTTCAATAAATAGTATATTCATTTCCCATATATGTGAGGATCAGGTGCTATACATTATAAAACATAAATTAAAAAACAACCACTCTTGTGGCTTGGACGAAATATCAGGTTTCATAATAAAAAAAAATTGCGCATCAGATTATTAAGCCTCTGACATATCTTATTAATTTATCGCTGCAAGTGGGGATATTTCCCACCAGAATGAAGGACGCGTTAGTGTCACCAATTTTAAAAAAAGGAAATCCACAAATTCTGGAAAATTATCGGCCAATAACTATCTCCCCAATATTCTCAAAAATTTTTGAATATGCAGTATTGGAACAATTATTGAGTTTTATGGAAAAAAACAACACAATTGTAAAAAATCAAAATGGTTTCCGTACTGCACATTCTACTGTTACAGCTATTCAGAGCTTCTACGAAAAAATTCTATGCTCCCTGGAAGCAGGCGAGGGTGCGGTTGGAGTATTCTGTGATCTCAGCCGTGCCTTCGACTGTGTCCAGCACGATATTTTATTAGATAAATTATATAGATATGGAATCCGCGGAAAATTACACGAATGGTTTTATTCCTACCTCAAAGGACGATTTCAGAGAATCAAAATAAATACTGCTGAAAACAATAAAAGAACTACTTGTTTTTCTAGTGAACTCCCAATTGAAATTGGAGTCCCGCAGGGCTCAGTGCTAGGGCCTATTTTGTTTACACTCTATGTAAATGAATTACCAATGATCCTTCCTAATGCTTTCACTTGTTTGTATGCAGATGATTCTACGTTACTGTTCACAGGTGAATCTGACATACAAATTCAAAACAAAATTGAAACTAGCCTCCAGACACTCTCTAAGTGGTCATATGATAACTCCATGTTTCTGAACGCTACTAAAACTAATTATATAACTTTTCATACTAGGCAAAACAAAAATATACCTGCAGTAGAAATTATTATAGATAATAATATTATTGAGAATGTTGAATGCTCCACATTCTTAGGCGTTGGACTAGATCAACATTTATCTTTCAAAATACACTGTAAATCTTTAGCCAATACACTGAGTACCAAATGTTTTCAACTGAGATCTCTCAGATCAATTCTAGACACATGCGGGCTCCTACTTTTCTACTTTGGGGAAATTCAGTCCAGAATGTCATATGGAATCACCATCTGGGGCAGCTCATCTGCTGCTCATGATGTTTTCATAGTGCAGAAAAGGATTGTGAGATAAATTGTGAAAGGCTTTCGCGGCCATCGTCACTTACATGGTGGTTCTTCGGGTAGTAAGGCCGACGTGATTTCAGAGAAGAACTCGACGTTTCGCCAACACGAGTGGTTAGCATTTTCAAGAGTTATTTTGAAAAATTTTCGCTTTCTGTAGTTGCTGTCAAATGCTTGACATTTGTTATACGTTGTCTCAATAAATACCTGTGATTTGACGTTCTTACATCTGATTGGCCCATAGCGTTAGCAGACATCATAGAATCGTTCGTACCGTTATTTTGTGGGTAGGGAGCTAATTGAGAATTTTTGAGAACTGGAAGCCAAACCTTGTTCAATTGTAGTCCTTCTTCGGTTCTGTTGAAGTTGCTGTAGTGTTTCTGGATTTCAATTGCTTCCCGGAAGAGTCTTGGGTAATACGCAGATGTTGAAGAGATGACTTGGGTTTCTTCAAATTTCACTCTATGGTTATCGTTGTTGAGAGCATGTTCTGCGACAGCGGATTTCTGTGTGTGTCCTAACCGACAGCAAGCCTTGTGCTCTTTGATTCTTGTTTTAACGGAGCGTTTCGTAGTTCCGATATAAACGCTGCCACAGGAACATGGAATGCGATAAACCCCAGAAGAGCATAGTACGTCTCGTTTGTCCTTCGCTGATCTAAAGTGGTCTTTCAGTTTCTTTGAAGGTTTATAAACGGTTTTAATCTCATATTTTCTTAGAATACGGCCGATACGATCTGTAACTCTGGGAACATATGGTAAGAATGCTTTTCTTTTTTCGGTGTTGGTTTGACTACTACTTGGTTCACTGGATGGACAGTCATTTGGTCTACTATTGATTCTTCCATCTCTGATTTCTCTTCTATTTTTCATACACCTCTCAATATCTCTTTCTTTGTATCCATTAGAAAGAAGAGCGTTTTTTAGATGTTTCAGTTCAGCTTCCAGGTATTCAGGTTCGCAAATTCTTCTAGCTCGATCAACTAATGTCTTGATTACACCTTGTTTTTGGCACGGATGATGGTTTGAGGTACTGTGGAGATATCGATCAGTGTGTGTTGGTTTTCTATATACCGTATGCCCCAGACGTCTTTCTTTTCAATAGTCAACACCATTGGATCACCAACCTATGAACTTGCGAAATATTTGTCCACACTACTACAGCCACACATTGGTAATACATCTTCCTATGTAAGAGATTCCACGCATTTCATCGAAAAGATCAAAGAGATTACCATTGATTCAAATGACGTTCTAGTCAGCTTTGATGTAGTATCCCTGTTCACAAAGGTCCCGTTAGATGAAGCCATGAGGGAAATTGAACTACTTTTCCCAAGTGATATATGCAATCTCTTCAAAATATGCTTAACATCTTCATATTTCATTTTCAATAACAAAATATATGAGCAATTAGATGGCGTTTCAACGGGAAGCCCACTTAGCCCAGTTATTGCTAATTTCTTTATGGAAAAACTAGAAGAAAAGGCAATTGAAACTGCAAATTTAAAACCTAAGGTATGGTTACGATATGTAGACGATACGTTTATAATTTGGAGCCATGGACCAGAAAAACTCAATGAATTCCTTAACCATATCAATGACATACACCCGAATATTCAATTTACCATGGAAATTGAAAATGAGAAGAAACTGGCATTCTTAGACGTTCTCATTTCTCGAAAAGAAAGACGTCTGGGGCATACGGTATATAGAAAACCAACACACACTGATCGATATCTCCACAGTACCTCAAACCATCATCCGTGCCAAAAACAAGGTGTAATCAAGACATTAGTTGATCGAGCTAGAAGTATTTGCGAACCTGAATACCTGGAAGCTGAACTGAAACATCTAAAAAACGCTCTTCTTTCTAATGGATACAAAGAAAGAGATATTGAGAGGTGTATGAAAAATAGAAGAGAAATCAGAGATGGAAGAATCAATAGTAGACCAAATGACTGTCCATCCAGTGAACCAAGTAGTAGTCAAACCAACACCGAAAAAAGAAAAGCATTCTTACCATATGTTCCCAGAGTTACAGATCGTATCGGCCGTATTCTAAGAAAATATGAGATTAAAACCGTTTATAAACCTTCAAAGAAACTGAAAGACCACTTTAGATCAGCGAAGGACAAACGAGACGTACTATGCTCTTCTGGGGTTTATCGCATTCCATGTTCCTGTGGCAGCGTTTATATCGGAACTACGAAACGCTCCGTTAAAACAAGAATCAAAGAGCACAAGGCTTGCTGTCGGTTAGGACACACACAGAAATCCGCTGTCGCAGAACATGCTCTCAACAACGATAACCATAGAGTGAAATTTGAAGAAACCCAAGTCATCTCTTCAACATCTGCGTATTACCCAAGACTCTTCCGGGAAGCAATTGAAATCCAGAAACACTACAGCAACTTCAACAGAACCGAAGAAGGACTACAATTGAACAAGGTTTGGCTTCCAGTTCTCAAAAATTCTCAATTAGCTCCCTACCCACAAAATAACGGTACGAACGATTCTATGATGTCTGCTAACGCTATGGGCCAATCAGATGTAAGAACGTCAAATCACAGGTATTTATTGAGACAACGTATAACAAATGTCAAGCATTTGACAGCAACTACAGAAAGCGAAAATTTTTCAAAATAACTCTTGAAAATGCTAACCACTCGTGTTGGCGAAACGTCGAGTTCTTCTCTGAAATCACGTCGGCCTTACTACCCGAAGAACCACCATGTAAGGATTGTGAGATGTTTAGCTAATGGAACCGCACCTCATGCCGGGAATTATTCAAGCATTACAAAATACTTCCACTCTGTGGACTATATATAATGGAACTTTTGTCTTATATACATAAGCGTCGCGAAACTTTCGTCAAGAATAGTTCAATTCACGATCATCATACCAGATCGAAAAACAGTTTCCACTTACCTAACGTGCATTTAACTGTATCTCAAAATTCATGCGAAATATTAGGACTCAGACTATACAATGCTCTTCCCGAACACATTAAATTGTTGGATAGCCTACATAACTTTAAAAAAATAACAAAATTACTACTCCTCGACATCTGTCCCTATAACTTAAATGAGTTTTTTGACAACATTCGATGAACTCGAATTTCGTTTGTTCACAATTGTATATATTTTTTATGTTTTTAAGTCTCATACATATATTTGTTTTACCTGACTTGTCTGATAGCTTCATAGCTCAATGGATGAAATAAAGTTGAATTGAATTGAATTCAGGAACGTCCTTGATGGATGCACAAAACAGACGTCCCAACAGTGAATTTTAGAAAATGTCCCTGCGAGGACTTCCTTTGGGATGTCCTGGATTGAATATTTTTCGGAATGTGTCCTAGGTGCATCCATCCGAATATGAAGGATGGATGATCATGAAAAATAATAAACCAAAATTTGAAAACCGCTACAATAATCAGGCATCCATGTGTACCCGTGTAAAAATGTATGTTTGTCTGTATTGTTCGTATACGAATTGAAACCATAGAGTAGGTGGTCTGTGATTGAAACCGAACAATTCCTCTATATAGCGGATAGCGGATTGAAAAAATACAAAAAGTTTGCTCTGCCTTTTTAAAGTGCTGAAAATCTTTGGATGAAGAAATTAAGTTGGAAACCTACTGAAAAGACAATTTTCAAAAAACTGCACTTCTTGGTAAAGTAGGGAATCAGTTAAACCGGTGTTGAGCAGCAAGGAATCGAATCAACTTTGTAAACAAGCGAAAGTGAGGTTATATCCTCCCTTACGGTATCGGAACCTGTTTTCCCGTTAACATTATTATCTGAAATAATCCCTAGCATAAAAGTAATAATAATAGTAATAATAACAACAGTTAAAACAGTAATAATAGTAATGACAATAATTATAATAGTAACGGCGGAAATGGTGAAGCCAAACAGTTGCACAAACTAGAATTCTCGGAAATAGCAAAACAAAGAAACTCTGAAACATGAAAGGGTAGCCCAACGAAGCACATTATATTACCCATTTCAAGTCGGAAAATTATGCTTCGTTACAATACTGTATAAGAACATGTACATAATATACACAATACAATATAAAAACAATAAAAATACAAATGAAACATAAAATAAAACTAAGTTTGATCTGAAAGAAGCGATTTAGAGTTTTCTTGCTCATGGAAGAGAACATAGGCATCCCCGCTCACCAGGGATCTAGATGAAATTGGGGTCACATGTGAATCAATATATTCATGCCACGTGCTCGCATAAGAATGTTTACAGTAGGCTGTGCAGTGTCCGCTATAGGTAGTCCCACTATGATTAGATAATGCATATAGATTATGTCGACAAGGGGTTACGTTTTCTGCTGTATAATTACTCATATCCAATTTCTCTAATGGAAAATCAATGGTAACATTCAATTTTCATCGGAAATTTTCTGTTGAAGAAAACCGTTTCAAATAGATTACTAAAATTTTCAGGAATTTATGAATTGATATGGTTTTCGTTCACTTTCTTCTCCCTTTGTACTTCGCACATGTGGTCTTCTCGTCATCCTAAGTTTCTTCCGTCTTGAATGAATCCAAACATTCTGAAAGTTTTAGTTGGCATGCTCTTCGTGGTATACAGAGGAAAAGATCCTAGAATAGATCGAAAGAAACTCAACAGTGACCATTACATTTCAATGTAGATTTAAACTGGCCAACGAAGTTGTTTACAAATTTGGAATTTTCCGTCCTTAAGGATCTTGACCATGACTCTTGAGCCTTCTCACTGTCACTCAATTTTTCATCTATCTCTCTCATTATGGGTATCGGTTTTTCCGTTACTCTATTGACGTCTTCATGTAGACCCTCTAACATCATTCGTAAGAACACTTGAGCATCTTCCTGATCAAAACCAATGAAACGAGGAGCGATTCTTTGGATTTGACATTTCAGGGAGACTGTATTTACAACTCTACCAGACGAATCATCTGACCAAAGTTCCTTGATCACCTGGGCGAATACTTTGATTAAATCTCCTTCCCTAGATATGTTAGTGTTTATATCCCTCGTGTGGGTGTCTCTTTTCGAATACTCCAATAACCATCTTGTGTTCGATAAACACTGGATAATACTGTTCATGAAGCATGTGTTAGCAATATTTTTCAACCCATCAAGAACTAGAGTTTTGACAGTACTACGTCCTATGAGCAAGTTGGTGTTGAAGCTGTTTGTGCTGCGTTCGCCACTGCTATCGTCTTCAGAATAGTCAATAATGTGCTGATTGCCCTTGTCACTAGATCGGTGTGATGAGGTATCAGAGTTAAGACTGTTGGAAATTGAGTTGGATGGGGAAATGATAGATCGTCTGAGCTTTGGAGATGTCGTTACATCATTAAAGCGGCTTTTAGTTTTTGTTGGATTGATGAAAAATTCATCCAGTTGATGACCGGCAGGAATGGTTCCCAACACTGATGCTGCGTTTCCTCTTTGAATGGCGATACTGATTCATTGAATGAGAAAGCTGGTGGATCTTTTATCATCCGTTACTTGATGAATTTTCTTACCAATTTCTCTTATGCTAAACATTGCACTAGAACCGAACACTCCATAAGATTCTAAAGCTACGGGATTGAAGAGGTAGTCATTTTTCAAATTCTCGTATTTTCTGTTTTTGACTTTTCCCCAATTTCTGCTGCTGCTTCCTGACGTTCAGAAGTAGAGGCTGTGTGAAGGAGCCATCGTATCAGTGCAGGTGAAATCCCATATGACTGGTTTACCAAATTTCCAAGGGATCAAAGACATATACCATCAGGTCGTTTACCATCTTCACAATTGGGGAATTTTGATTCGTTGAAAAGTTCTGGTAAAACATGGAATAGGAGTTGCATGTTCACCCCTTCAATAGACCACAACAAAATTGAAAAATATTCGTAGGTATAGTTAATTCTTATTCGTAGAACACGCTGACAAAATGCCATTTCTTCAACTCTTCAGCAATATTGATGAAAAACCAAAAACGTTTTTTTCTAATATGTAGAAGCTCGTAAAGTTTCAATGACAGGATTTTTGTTACATCATGTATTTTTGACACGAAATTACCCCCTAAAAACTTTCGCACTCATTTGGAAACCCTGTATATAGCAAATCATTGAAATGAAGTTCAAACTTACTTCACGTGAAATAGTCACTGAAGCAAAATGAAACAAATTCTGTCAACATGGATACAATTTTTCACAACGTTCCACCATTACCAGTTACATCAAGACTGACCCAACGAGTCGTCACATCTCTTTGTTGTCACTTTGGATATTTGGAGGTTTTTTGAATGAAAAAGGTGGGGTATTAGCGATTTTTCAGTATGTTGTTAGGCTTGAGGCCCTAATGAAAAATCCAAGTTTTCGACCTCGAGGCGCATGCGCTTGAGCCGACATCTTGGATTAAATGTACAAAAATTAGGATTTTTGATAATAACTCAAAAACGGTGGCTTTCACGACAAATAAATGCTCCATACAAAGTTGAAGATGACAAAATTTCCTAAATTTTTTGACGGAAACATTTTTTGATAGCACACATAGGTTAGCAGTAACAGCTCCGTGAATTTGCACTATTTGAAAAAAAATGCACAAACTTCATTTTGCTTGAGTTTAATTTTATTATTCTTATTATATCATTATATTTTTACATAATTATATAAAAAACTAAGAAGCACTTGAAAATTATCATTTAGCAGTTTTATACTTTTTATAAACAAAGTAAAAGGCCAAAAGTATATCGCATTTTTTTAAATTTAAGAGTAGTAAATTATGATTTTAGAGCGTTACAAAAATTAATTTATACTACATTGTGGTACGTTTTGATGGTCCGGGTTGCTTATTGTCGGTGTTCTGGTCGTAGTTGTCTGTGTCCTGGTCGTAGTTTTGGTCCGTAGCCTGAAAAATGTCGTCATCCTCATACCTACTCGCTTTCAATGCGGATTTCAGGAATATTTTTGAGTCCAGCTTTTCGGCAGCTGCATGCCCCACCACACCCCTTTTTGAAGTTACAAGATACCGATTTTAATCAGGAATCGGGAGCTGGATTTTCCGCCATTGTTATGGGAGTGAGCCCTCTGGCGTGGCATCTTGTTGGTTGAAAATTTCAATTATTTCATGAACCGCTCTGTTCTTTTTCACCAGCCAGCGTACAAAATTTAGTTTTTCCCTGATTGAATAGGGATGACATAGTGTCACAACCACTGAAGGAATACAAGAACAGAATGTTCTTCGTTGCTTTTTCGTACTTAATAATAATAATAATAATAATAATAATAATAATAATAATAGAGGCTGTACTTGCTGAATATATCCTCTCAGCAGTTTTTCCTCTTCCAGGTTTACGGAAGTAGATTGAACTTTCGGCTGGTGCTAAGGCTGTCAGAAGTACTAAATGGCCAACGTCTTCCCCGACCACTAAAACAGCATCAAATATTGATTCACTGCATAATGAAACTGCAGTGTTGACAATTAGCATCATCTTCAGCTTGTTTAACTGAAATGCAGCCAGCTCAAATTTGTTCTTCATCATCGATATGAGACTAGCTTCATTTTTTTCATTGGCTGAAAATCGCTCCTACGAAACTTGCACCATCATCGTTTCATCAAAAAGGACATCGGCAGACTTCGCGGAGCAGTAACTCCTAACATACATGTGCTACATATTTTTTTTTTGTACAAGAAATGTAAGAAATTTAGTTTTCTTTAACTTTGTATGGATTATATTTTGTCGTGTAAGCCACCATTCCAAGATGGCGAAGCTCTGGAACTAAACAACCAGGAAATTGTTACCCGAAGCTTACAGTCTCCATAAACTCAAGAAAAACACTAAATACCACATTTTTTCTCTTAGTTCTCACGATATTCTTTAAACATTGCAGGATTTTCCTTTCGAAGGAATTCAGAATTTGAAAAAAATATGGAATAAAAATACAAGAGTCTGGAAAATTCATCAATATGAAATCTGACGGTCGATATTCCGGTTTGAATATACGGTATATCTGTACAACAGCAATAACATTGTCTAATTAATGTATTATTAAATTATTATTTGTTACTTCATAATCTCACCCATTGTAGAATTTATCTAAGTAGATAATCATGTGTATTTTTAACTCACTGTAAGCTACAAAAGACTCTTCAACCTTGAGATTTGATTATGACGTCACCATATGTTTTTAAAAATATAATTTACTGTTTGCTCCTTCATTATACAATGTGTTAAACAAAAATTATGTTCCTTTTTTTAGGCCTCATGAAAAAAAAAAGATTTATTTCGAATTGAAGATTTCTGTAGAATGGCAGGCAATCTGGAAAGCTTGAAGTAGGTGGCGCTAGCTAGGCTGGAGTCTTTCAATTGACATTTGTCAATGTGAGCTTATTCAAATATTGATGTTTGTCATTGTCACACACATGTGCATAATATCTATTGAAGGCACAGTCCATCTCATCTGAATACTACAACTGAATGAATCATTAGGTAGTCATAGTATCTGCGAGACACCATCAGTCCCATCACATTTTTCAACTAATAAGCTGGTTTCAAAATAACCGTTTCTGTCATACACTAGATTCCAATTCATTTATTCATTATTCCAATCTGAAAAAGATAATTTATCATTGCTTGACTGGATACAAAAATAGAATATGACAGATAACCGCTCTATTAAAGGTTCGTTCATACACTTGCGAATATTCGCAAATTTTCTGTGATTCAAAACATACGGCGAAAAGATTGTGGTGAAAGATGAATCAGTGATAACTAACCCCAAATACTGAAAAATGACATGTTATAATTCATCGTTCACCGCAATTTTTTCGCCGGATGAGTCACAACACAAAAGTCGTCTTTTCATCCAATAATTTTCGCATTCCCATTTCTCAAATAATTTTTCAACTGCTTTACAGCCCAACTACCATATTTATCACTCATTTTACCAAAAAAACTCTCAAAACAAACTAAAATGAATCAAAATACTACTAAACATAATAAGTGTCATATGAATAACACAGGCTGTCGAAAACGAACGGACTCCTGCTACATCAGCGCCGCTATGCGGAAGCAATTTCATACATCCCTGCCATTGAAGAAACCGAAAATTATGTTGATAATGTATGCAGATCCGTTTGTACTGATGCTCGTAAGATGTCTAAAAACCCTGGTGTATCGACTCATACCTGCAAAACTGTGGGATAAAACGGGAGACAATTCGCCAGCTTGATTAAGAGAAAACAAATGAAATCGTGACCTGTTTCCCAAATATTCCGCATTGGCGTGTACCGCCACGGTCGGTTTTCCTGTTAGGGTAAATTTACAAGCACAGAAGTTTTCAGGTATTGCCGACAAATGAACTGAATAAAGAAACCTTATTATTAGAATTTACTGAATCACTGTCACCAATCAATTTTATTTGTTACATTTTCGACTTGTTTACATAATTTTTTACTGAATTGTAATTAACTACAATAATAACCTCGCATTTCATTTGGAAGTATTGAAATTAAGCTTCATGAAAATTCACCATTAGAACCTCTCAATCTTGTGCTAATATAATCAGGAATGGCGGAATTCCGTGAGATATATTCGTGCCATTATTTTCATTAAAATGTTTTCTTATAATACAAGCATTGTTTATATAGAAGTAAGATAGCCAACCTTATGGAATTTATATTGGATCCAAATGGATGCGACATGTAGATGGCTACAGTGATCTCGCATCCAAGTCATGTCGTAACTTGATTGAAACAATGGGACAGCATTATAATCAGGGTTTTTTGAAGAAACCTGCATTAAAATGACGTCAAATATTCATGTTTGTAACTAATCACGCTAGATGAAACTCGCGTTTGGGTCTAATACCTCTTCTACATGCATTGACCAACTATCTTCTATTTAAACAATGATACAAATACTATGTGATAATCTTCATAATATGGTGGTACTCACTTTCGGTACTGGATATAGATGAATTATTTAGTTAGTATCTCTATATTGCGCACAAGTGATACAAAAACGGAACATGATAAAAGTATTATTTGTACAAACTACACAGAAAACGATTGTATATTCACAAATTTTATTCAATCAGACATGTTCCGCCAGCACAGTAGCTTCTTCACTGTCTGATTGAATAAAGTTTGTGGAGATTGAATCGTTTTCTGTGTATTTTATACAATTACTATGGATCTTCATCAAATAACGGCAGAATCAAACAGACAAATTGAATTATTATTGAATAAATGATGAATTCATAAGAAAATATACAGCAAAATGGAGAAACACATTAAAATAGTCATCAATACAAGGAAATTGTACTATGAAAGGACCCCGCACTTTCCTTATGGAAAATGGCTTTCGGTTAAATTCCCTGAATTTTTGGTATGATGTAGATCTTGACTCCCTAAGCAAAAGTGTCCATGGGCACAAAGAAATCGGCTGACTAGTTTTCGAGATACAGGGTGTCAAAGATGAAAAGTGAAGCTTTCTGCTCAGAATTTTCAACAACTCCGAGAATTGACAAAACGCCCATTTATTCATGGAATAACATGCCTGAATGATGGTACAATGTCATCTTGATCTCGTATCCATTATAATTTTACGTTTTGGGCTCTACAACAGGGTGAACAAAGAAAAATCCAATTCGATTAATTTTAAAACAATCAGGGTAAGTCCAATTGAGCCTGGACGAACTTCCTCAATCTCGATCGAAGTTTACTGACATTTTTTTTTATATACAGGGTGGTTCGAAAATAGGGGTACGTCAACCCATAGTTTTTTTAATCGGAAAGGGGAGAGCATGTCACATATATATCAAACATTCTTTAATGTTGAGAACGTCGCATACTCATTTCATATATATAGAGTGAGTAAAAATATACAGTCCAAGTTTCCCTGTATTTCGAAAAAGAATCGGTTAATTTTCTTGAATTTTTGATATAATGTACGTTTTGAGAAGTCCGAGACATTGTCATCAATATTAGCATAGGTCTCCGGACTCGTTTGTCGGCTATATACTTTTGAATGTACGGATTTTATTGATACCCGATATACTCCATTGGAGTCCAAAATGGGCTATTTTCCAACAATTCATGTTGAAAAATATTCGGGCTAGATTAGTGCGGTACCTAGTCCAAAAATGCAATACCTTATATACAGGGTGAATTAAATGTTTTTCATTTGAAAGCCCTGTTTCCGAAGAAACTAGAGAAAATTGAAATGTATCAGAAGCAATAACTCTCTCAAGGTTGGAACTAATTCTACAGTATTTGAAAGCTATTTCAATTCAGATGGAGAAATATTTTATATGATTTCTGTGAAATGTGTAAAGTTTATACAAAAAAAGATATATTTTCCAATCAGCCCGACGAAAACCTAGGAATGGGATATTTAGCATATAATCAACAAAATTCTACAAGAAAGTCGGCGATAATAAATATTTCCTTTTTTTGGACGTTTATTCAATGAACTAATTTTGAAATGTAATTGAATATATTCCACACAAAAAATATGAATAAATATAATTAAAGAAACTTTCTGAAGACGAGCTTTTATTGAATTGCACTGAAAAGGAAAAAATAATATTTCTTTAAGGGTGCACGTTATTCTGTGACTGGCAGATTCAAAAACTTGTCGCTCAAGAATTCATATTTGTATTCAAACTGAAAACATTGCAGAGCAAGCTTTTGAATCTCAGAATAGCGTGACACCACTAAAGAATTTTTTTTTCCATTTCAGTGCAATGTAAGAAAGTCTTTAGAAAGTTTTCATTTATTCAATTCTTTTTATCATCCATGAAATCAACCAGCTTGAATAATTGAATTTTGACAAAATATTCGAAGTGTCTGACCCCACAAAATCCTTCATATTAATTTTGAATACAATTGAATCATACCTATATATCACAAAATTCGTTCGCTATTTCAAATACTTGAATTTTGTCACAAAAAACATGATCTCCGGCCCCAAAAACACATTCATTCCAATTTTTAATAAAATCAATTCATAAATCATAAAACTCGTCTGCCATCTTGAAGCCGCCATTTGAAGTTATTGGATTTTCACAAAACAATTACGATCTCTAACCCCAAAAACCCCTACGATCCAATTTTGAATAGAATCGAATCATAATTCACACATCTTGTCCGCCATTTTGGACCCGCCATTTTGCCTTTTTTAATTTGGACCCAATTTGATTAATATTAGGCCATAAATTACAAAAATCCTTCACTATTTTGGCCGCCATCTTGTTTTTTTTATATAAATATGTCAAATTCAAGTTGATTGGACAAGTGGAAGTGGGTCAAACGATCGCCAGATTTGTCCCTGACAAACAGACAAACAGGAATCGAATAAATAAAAGCTTGTATAAAAAATACACTTTTCACATTTACTAGTCGAGAAAATGAAACATTGTGTGAAATGTTCCTGCTTTATAATTCCTTTACCATGGTTATTATTGAAGATATATTGAAAACTTCTGTGCGGAGAATATATATTCATCACTTCGGAAAAGATTTATTTTGGAATATTGTTCACTGAAGAACAACCTTGCACGAGAGATTTTCCTAATTGAGTGTACTGTTTTTTTTAATGGTGTCAAGAAAAAACATCCACACCTCAATTGCGGTTTCCTTCGTTCGAATGATTTTAATTAGGTGTTAAATGTTTAGGGTACACTTTTCGCAAGTACTTCTTTCGTCCTTTCTTGAAGGAGGCTCTGGAAACAAAATACGTTTCCAATGTTTACAGGTAAGAACTGTCAGTTTTCATCGAATGATAGGTGTGTTTAGGAGTGGTATTCATCGAGAACGCCTGAATCTTTCTCTAGTCGGAAAATCAGTTCTTCATTCTTTCATTATGCCAATTCGTAATAGATCCATTTGTTACGTGTGTGACAGACAATTTCCCAGTAGACAAATGTGTCGGATTCTTGGAGACAATAATTTTCCTGTTCAGGAGTTGGCTGTTGCTAGGCAAGATGCTGCAGGAAGGCCTCAAGAAGACATCAATGCCAACACTAGGCTGTGTTTCAATTGTAATTTGTTGATTCGAAATGAAATACAAGCCTTAGAAAACGACCCAGGTGTTCTCCGATTAAATGTATTAACTCAAACTTCGAGCAATACTTGTTTCATATGTGATTCTCGACATAACATTCAGCGGGTAACTACAGATTGTAGAGTGAATATTTATGTTTCGACCGATATTTTTGTTCCTGATAATGTGAGGGTGTGCCCTCATCACCTGAATGAAAATGGATACCTTTTAGATGTTTTACATGCAGGCTTGAGGTACGTGAATAGACCATATATTCTGAAAGGAATGCAGCTCCAACAATTTATGGAAGGTCTGAGAGAGGCGGCAAAAAAACACACATCCAAAGATTTCGAGGACATCAATTCTTTTTCCGATGAAGAATTCATATCTCTTACTTCATTGAGTAAAGTGCAATTCAACGAATTATATGAATTTTGTGATCCTATTGTGCGAGGAAATGTGAGATACATTATCAGAAAACATTTGTTAACCTTTCTCTTGAAATTGCGTCAGGGTATTTCTGATGATTTTCTCAAAGTGATATTTCAATATCCCACCCGCCAGGACACCAGTCTCATTATATCTAATGTCAGGATTTCATTGACACAAAGATTTGTACCAAACAATTTGGGCTTTAATGCTATAACCAGAGAAAACTATATCACAAGACACGTCACAGAATTTGTCAATGAACTCTATAACCCCAACCCTAACCAACCAAAAGCAATAGCTTATATCGATTGTACTTATAGTAAAATCGAAAAAAATAGTAATTTCAGAAATCTCAGGCAATCCTATTGTTTTCATAAAAAAGACCATATGGTGAAACCGGAAGTAATTGTTGCTCCAGACGGGTATATCCTGGCCATTCAAGGACCTTATTTTTCAGGCATCAAAAACAATGATGCCACTATATTGAACCAGGAGTTCGAGAGGGACATCGAAGGTATCAGGACCTGGTTTCTGGATGGGGATATTTTTATAGTGGACAGTGGTTATCGCGACTCGACACCATTATTCCAACAACTTGGTATTAATTATCATATGCCCCCATTTCTCACACGAGGTCATAGACAATTTACTACCGACGAAGCGAATAGTTCTAGGTTAATAACCAAAACTAGGTGGTTAGTGGAATCCAGAAATGGACATTTCAAATCAATTTTTAAATTCTTCAAAGGGACAATATCCACAACACATGTTGTGAACTTGGGTGACTTCTATCGCATAGCTGGTGCGTTGATAAATCGTTTTCATCGTCTGATAACAATGCCAGGGACCAATATTCAGTTTGCTAGACGAATGTTAGAGCGCTTTAATGATGTGAATGTTGTTCAAGCTAAAGTTGAAGCCGAAAACCTACAAAACAGGATTGGTCGATGGGTGCAATTGGACCACACCCACGTTCGAAACTTTCCACGTCTGACGATGGAATATTTGAAGGATCTGACTATTGGGGTGTATCAGATACAGCTATCTCCATCTTATATTCAGGAAAAACTCCAGAGGCAAGAACAAGATATATTGGAATTAGATGTTTTGGAACAAGAAAGACTTGTAAGATTCCGGGCATTTTCTAGGTTTCGAAATGCGATAAAATATATGTTATGGATTGCCTACAACACAGAAGAAAATGACGACGATCCTCCCATTATGGGTTATTACTGTACCTGCAAATCTGGTTCTAGAACATTAGGAACTTGTGCCCATGTTGCAAGTGTTTTGTGGTTCTTGGGATATGCAAGATACCAGCGTGACGTTCATTTTCCTTCGACGTGTCTTTTTGGATTCATTGCTGATGCTGCTCAGAGAAGAGCTCCAGATGATGTTGGTATTCAAATCATAGAACAATGAAACCTTTCATTACAATAACTTTCTAACTTTTAGCAAAATAATAAGTTTTTTTTAAGACACTTCATCTAGTTTTCTCTGAAAACAATAACATACTCCCATTTCAAATTGGGAACAGACTGCCAAAACTCAACTTTTTTCACAATACCAAGAAAATGGACAGCAGAAAAAGAGGCGATTCAATTATATTCCTCTCAATAACACTTAATCATCATAGAATACATTTGGAATATTAGAGAATCGTGTTTGGCGTATTTTCCCCATACATAGTGAAATAGGCCTACAGGGGATACCACTAAAAAATACACACCTGCAACTCTACCTCTTGGGTGGTGTGGAAACGAGTTGATTCATATCGTATGATATGATAATCCAAAAAATTATATAAGATTCATCAATTTCTGTTGCCTTAGTTCCAACCACCCTCTTATATCGCGGGGTCTTTGAATCTGTTATAGAATAAGTTTACACTCCTAAAGAAATTATTTTTTCCTTTTCAGTGCAACTCAATAAAATCTTATATTAATAAAGTTTCTTCATTTATATTTATTCATATTTTTTGTGAAAAATTATTCAAATACATTTCAAACTTAGTTCAAAGAAGAAACTACCACAAAACGTACATATTTCTTTTCGCGGACTTGTAGAATTTTGGGAGGTATAATACCTTCACCATTCATTGAGTACTAAATATCCCAATTTTGTAGAAACCGCATTTAACAGAAATCATATAAAATATTTCTCCATCTGAATTGAAATGCTTTCAAATACTGTAGAATTAGTTCCAACCTTGAGAGAGTTATTGCTTCTGATACATTTCAATTTTCTCTAGTTTCTTCGGAAACAGGGCTTTCAAATGAAAAACATTTAATTCACCCTGTATATAAGGTATTGCATTTTTGGACTAGGTACCGCACTAATCTAGCCCGAATATTTTTCAACATGAATTGTTGGAAAATAACCCATTTTGGACTCCAATGGAGTATATCGGGTATCAATAAAATCCGTACATTCAAAAGTATATAGCCGACAAACGAGTGCGGAGACCTATGCTAATATTGATGACAATATCTCGGACTCATCAAATCGTACATTATATCAAAAATTGGAGAGTTTAGCATAAGGTCACGACCCCTACCGGGAAATATATGAACCTCTTTGTCAAGGAGAGTTAGGTAAGTTAGGTTATGTTTATGTTTTCCTGCAAGAACTTTTGACATGCTTTGTTTGTGTACAATTTTGCCAAATATTATATATCGATGTTATTATTCGATAGAACTAATATTTTTGAGTTGATTATTTTGAGATCTAGTTGTATTAATTGTGAGAGTGGATTGATTACATCAGAGATAGTGAAAATGCCGAGAACAGGAGTAAGTAACACGAGGTATTGTGTTCCTGGATGCCACAGCAAGAAACAACCTTCCATTTCTTTCCACATATTTCCACTTGAAAAAAAAAGTTGGGTGCGCTTGAGGAATAAGTTTGGAGTGGAAGAAAAAAATGATAGACTCCAAGCATGGCTGATAAAATTGAAAATGGGGTGCCGACTTTCACGGAGAGCTGTTGTTTGCTCCTTGCATTTTACTACAAAAGATTATATCTTGCCTGGTAAGTAAAAAATGTCTGAATGTATTTCAAAGCCCATTGGCAAGCATTATAACTACTTAAGTAGAAGACTAATTTCAATGATTTATATCAACTGACAGACCAAGCTATATTAACATTATATATAACATTATGAGGTATTGAACACATCCTTAAGAATTTGTGAGAACAGTTATTTGTGGAGTGAAATATACAATGTTCTAGATTGCCCCACCCAGAAAAGGAGACTGAAATTGACTGCAGTACCTAGCCTGAATTTGCCAAAGACAAGTCATGAAGCAGGTAATATCAAGAGACGAAAATATTTAGAACATGACAAAGAGAATATCCCTGTAGAAAGTAAGGCACCCGTTGAAGAATTACAAAAAAAATTCAATGTAGGGGAAATCGAAGCTTCATGTATAGGAAGCTGTTCCAGTGAGTACTTATATTTAACTTTCAACTATACTGATGGATAGATAGATATCATTTATTATTTCTTGAATAATACCTTTATATAATATGTATAGAAAGAACATGTTAATAGGAATAAATAACTCAGGCAACTAAGTAGGTTGACCAGCCTAGAAATTCAAAGAACAGCATATTTTCTCTTTTTTATTCAGTCATCTCATATGGGAATGTCCTATGGGGGGGCTCCGCTGGACACCCCATATCAAATATTTACGGAATAAAATATCCTCTGTTATTGGAATACTAAAAATATTCAGCAATTTTGTACCAAAAAAGTATCTGACATCAATATATTTTTCAATTATCCATTCTCACCTATATTATCTAACTCTCATTTGGTGTCCAACCCATGAATATATCATCAAACCTTTGAGAGTCCTTCAAAATAAAGCTATTTAAGTTATCTACTTGCTACCAAGAAGATTCCACACAAGTGATTTGTATAACTTTTTCAAAATAATGCCCTTGAGAAGTATATATAGATACCAATCTTGCATTTTCATTCATCATGCTATTAATAAGTCCAGGCATATTAATACTTTGCTCAATAGTAAAACTAAATTACTCGATCATGTTACGAGACATAAAAATGATATAATTGTTCCACGAATTGGGTCAAAATTTGGCGAAAAATTAATAACAGTCATAGGGGTTAATTATTACAATGAACTTCCAGTAAACTGTAAATTCCTCAATTCTGAGAAATTTAAGTCATGTTTAAAATACCACTTACTGGCACTTACTGAATGAAAGAATCCACTGACTATTATTTTTACTACTTGGTCTCATTTTACTATGTTTTTCTTTTACTTTTCATAGCTTAGTACACTTCGTTGTTAGTTTTTTATATTATTATTATCATTTTTTTTAAATATTGTGATATCGTCTATTGATTGATGATTTTTTTATGTTAATCGTAAGGATATAGGATGTATCTACATAGAATGTTATACTTAACATTCTCTGGATGCAAAAAAAATAAAGGAAAAAGAACTCTATCTTATAAAATGGGCCTTAACTTATATGTTATGAATTGCTGCTCATTAACATTCGTACTATGACTTGTCAAAAACATCTATAAAATTGTATCGTGCTCAAATAAAATCTAATACAAGCTTTATGGTAAAATCATGAATATTATACATTTAAGGGTGATAATGTTGCCTGAACATTGAATAAACAACTGAGTTATCGATAGCATAAATTGAATATCACTTTGAAATTTGATTCAGTAAGCTAGAAGCCATCATAAAGTGAAATTTGTTTACTCCTAGGTGGCCCTTCCCAAGGAATACTCCATTATTCAGCAATTAACAGTGGAAATGTGCCAACTGTCAGGAAAGTTCAACATTTAACTCCATCTAGAGAAGGCTCTTCGGATCATATGGAAGTATGTGATAGGATTGATTGTTTGGCCATTGAAAACTGTACAAGTAAGTATCATTCTGTTCATAATTCTCTTGTCAATAGAAATATTTCTCCACTTGCTTCAACTTACTAAATTTAAATATATTTAAAGGTGATTATGTTGCATGAACGCTGAATAAACATATGACAACTGAATTATTGATAGCATAAATTGAGTACCACTTTGAAATTTGATTCAGTAAGCTATAAGCTATCATAAAGTGAAACTTGTTTACTCCTAGGTGGCCCTTCCCAAGGAATACTCCATTATTCAGCAATTAACAGTGGAAATGTGCCAACTGTCAGGAAAGTTCAACATTTAACTCTATCTAGAGAAGGCTCTTCGGATCATATGGAAGTATGTGATAGGATTGATTGTTTGGCCATTGAAAACTGTACAAGTAAGTTTATCATTCCGTTCATAATTCTCTTGTCAATAGAAATATTTCTCCACTTGCTTCAACTTATTAAATTTAAATATATTTAAAGGTGATAATGTTGCATGAACGCTGAATAAACATATGACAACTGAATTATTGACAGCATAAATTGAGTACCACTTTGAAATTTGATTCAGTAAGCTATAAGATATTATAAAGTGATTTTTTTACGCCTAGGTGGCCCTTCCCAAGGAATACACCACTATTCAGCAATTAACAGTGGAAATATGCCAAAGACAATTGATATGCCGAGTGTCAGAAAAGTACGACATTTAACTCTATCTAGAGAAGGCTCTTCAGATCATATGGAAGTGTGTGAGATACCAGATAGGATTGATTGTTTCGCCACTGAAAACAGTACAAGTAAGTATATCATTCCGTTCATAATTCTCTTGTCAATAGAAATATTTCCCCACTTGCTTCAACATACTAAATTGACTAAATTAATTAACAACTATGTTGTAGAAATTCATGTTCACTGATAATGCTCTTTATTGAATTATAAGCAGTTGACCAAGATCCTACAGCCTTTATATAAACAGGTATATAAACGAAATCAAAAAGAAGGCTAGTTCAATATGATTCAACATGTCTTCAACTTAATATTGCTATAAACTAGCAGTTATTTGAAATTTTTTGAGTAGAGTGTGTTCTGGGACTGAGAAGAGAATAAAACACTTTTATTTTCCACATTAATCTTATAATTTATTGCTAATTTCTGTTACTACACTGTTTGGGGTCTTAAGAGGGGTAGAAGAGGGTTGGTTTTCAATAAAATACACAATATCTTCCCCAAATGAATGAAATGTAGTTATTTGGGAAAATTGTTGAGTATTTGATTCAAATTCATTCCTCTTCCACCCCTTCGACGGCCTAAAATAATACTATCAGTGGCATGTCATTTTGTTAACAAATGACACATTGCAAACATTGAACACAGTACTCTTTCATTTGGGGAAAATATTGAATATTCTGTAGCGATAACCTCAGTCAGTATAAATTGTGTGCAATATGTTCACTTTTGTATTAACACATTTTTAATGAAGAACACAGCATAATGTGTATAAATGTATAAAACCAAAAAATTTGCAATTTTTTTTCCTCACCTAAGTGTGAATATGAACAACTTCACACACCAGTTTTATTTTTCAGGTACTGAAAAAGATGACATAGAGGCTTTCTTGAAATTGGGGCATGCTATTCAACCTTGTCAAAGTCTTGACAAAGGAATACAGGTCACAAGTGGAGATCTAGTATCATCATCCATAACAGAATAACAGAATAACTTCTAGGTCCCAACTAGTGACAATGACTGGCATTCCTTCTTTTGAGTTGCTCAATACTATTGTGGACCTTTGTACTGAAATGTTTCATAGGTCAAAAAAATACAAACTTTCTATGAAATTGTATTCACATTTATTAAGCTGAAAACAGGGATTACATATGCTGTCTTATCAGTACTTTTCAATATTACAAAAGCATCATGTAAAACTGTGTTTCATCATACGTTGTCAATGTTATTTACTGGCCATCTTTGGATGAAGTGAAGGAGAATGTACCAACATGTTTCAAGGATTTTCTGAATGTCCGTGTGGTAGTGGACTGCACTGAAATTCCAGTTGAAAAAGTCAAATGCCTTTGCTGCAGGCTGAGAACATACTCCCAATATAAAAAACACCATACAGTAAAGTTTATGACAGGAGTTTCTCCATCAGGTCTCATAACATTCATCAGTAAAGCATATGGGGGACGGGCATCTGATACTGAGATCTTCAAGCAAAGTGGACTGATTGAGAGATGTGAAATGTTCAGAGACCATATTATGGTGGATAAAGGATTCCTGATTCAAGACTTTGCTGGAGAATATGGAATCAAGGTGATTCAGCCTCCTTTCTTGAAGAAGAAAAGCCAATTTTCAAAAGAAGAGGCATTATTGAATGCAAAAATTGCCCGAGCTCGAGTTCATATTGAAAGGAGTAACCAGCGGATAAAAATGTTTGCCATACTTGGAAGAAGTTTACCTTATAACCTACTTCCTCAGGTTGATAATATCATCACGATTATATGTGCAATCGTCAATTTATCTGCTCCAATTTTTGGTGATGATAAATTCCTTTAAATTACTCCATAGCTACCTGGGGTAAATACCACTTGTTTTTTCATTGATGCTGTATTGTACTTTGTCCTTTTAGTCAGTCTTCTTATTTAGGAAATTTCAATTTTTATTCACTCACTGATTTAGCAAATATACCAACAATTATCTATTGATAACAAAAGGCTGATTTCATTGAATCAATTAAAACATAGTTAATGATTTTTTCTTTATTCACTCAAGTAGTATATTTTTACAAAACGATTCTATAACTACCAAATAAATGAGGTAACATATCACATTTAATATGGGGACTTCCGAACTATGAGTGAATGGGACAGTTTCGATATAATTATGTTAGTTTATATGTGATGTTATTTTAAATGTATGTACAATTGTATAATATTATATGATCTATGACAAATTTTATATAAATAAATATATATTTGGCATAAAAAAGGTTTTGTCATAAAATCCTTTCGAAAATTTTCAACATTATCAGGTCTTTGATGAAAGTATAATGAATACTGTAAAGAGAAACATTCTCAATTAGAAACTTATAAATAGCAATCCCCAATGGAAACTGAATAATTAAAAAATAAACTATCTGAACGAAAATGCAAATTTTCAGTTTCTGATTTTTTCTTTCAAGTAAGGTTCTCACAGTATCTATTAGATGTAGTTCAATGTCCAGCGTGGTGTTAACCGGGGAAGTAGTTGTTTTCTATTAGATATTACAAATATTAACTTCATTTTTATCATAGGATTTTCCATTCCATTTCCAGGGGTATCATGTTTTTTCAATTTCTAATTGAGAATGTTTCTCTTTTCAACATGAATAACTTCCAACTTGAATGATGGAAAAATGGTGAATAAAGTTTTCCTTTCAGCCGCAGATGATTCCACAACTGAAATTATGAACCTTCTGTTCATATTTCCAAATAAAAATCAAAATATAATTAATACATTTTTATCAAAGGTTGAGAATTTTGAAAGTTCAACAAATGATTTTTTTGTCTCTTCCAATAAAATAACAAGATAATAAAATTCACAAATTACATTGCACAGTTTATATAACTTATATTTAGGGTTCTGGCACCTAGGTGAGAGCACCTGTATATATCATAGATGTAAATTTTGAAAAGTAGATGGATATTTTATAGGAGTGAATGATACATTTATAATAAAATTAAGTAGGTACCTAATGCATTAACATAGTTTGATTACCGATTTATTCATTTTGTGAAAATTCTGTCTTAGCCAAAACATGTTGTGTTTGAATAAAGTTTGTGAAGATCGAATCGTTTTCTTTATATTGTATACAATTACTATGGATCTTCGTCAAGTAACAGCCGAGCCAATAAAAAAAACTAACTTTTCTCAATTTTCCAAGAAATTTGCATAATTTTGAAGGATGTGTATTTTGCACAACTTGCTAAAATGGCATTTCTTTCATTCATTCCCAATTATTAATCTTTTTCAACATTTAGGCCCTGAAAATTTCACACTTTTGAAAAATCTCACTAGGTGACACTGACTAAATAATAGAACTCTAATATTTGCAATCCTTTCGTTGAACTGTGACGCAGTTGGATACAATCTATATTTTTTGTAAATAATCTAACATTTTATTGTGAATGACATTTAATGGTTTCAGTGCTTTCATATATTTTGTTTTTGTATCATATATGGTAGGTACATAAGAATTTTCGCCAAAGAATAGAAAAATAAAACAAAACAAATTCCATATACAGAGGGTGTCCCAAAACTAAGGCCAGCTTATATATATATATATATATATATATATATATATATATATATATATATATATATATATATATATATATATATATATATATATAATACTACAAACTAATATACAGCCAGTCACGAATTTTAACCTCTATATATATATTGTTAGAAAATGAAGCATACAAGGGGAAGATTAAGTATTGCCATTCCTAGCTGGACTTGTCCATAAAATTTATGATTTTTCTTGAGTGCCAAGAAATCATTTTCGAAAATCAGAAAATCACAGGCATTGATGAAATCTATAGATGGTTTGGTTTTACCTAAAATGAAAAATCCCAATATTACAAATTTTACAAGAATTTATAAGTCATTCCTGATTATTTGAACCATTTTTTAAATTTAGAAACAAATCTATGAAAGGGCATTTGATTTCGAGGAGCTTATGTGGTCCTTTGGGTCCCATGATTATTCCATCTGGGGAATATGCCAACCATGGATGATCTTTAGAAATTATGAGACCCACTTCTTACACATCATATTTATTTCTTGTAGCATGGGCAGTTCTGGCTTCAGGTTCCGTTTCAATGCCATGTCTAACAAATCTGAAAGTAGCATGTATATAGGATGGGCTGTTATAAAAACCTTAGAATATTGTAGTGTGAAGAGTATGAGTCTGTTATTTTAGTGGTTCAAAATATTAGTCATTTGTTAAAAAAAGAAAAAATATTATATTCATAACTCACTTATTACTGAATCCCTTTGGCCAGAAATATTTCTGTGACTTTGTATGCCAATCACCTTTACTGTAGGTGAACAAATCATAACATCGAGAACCAGTAATTCTTAACTTTCTCTCACTAACCCACACATGCCTGTTATTAAGAGAAGTTTGAGCAACTTGAAGGAAGTTACTGCTCTCGATGTTATGATATTGTTTCTGGCAACATTCCCTAGATGGTCCTTTTTTTGGTATTTCCTTTATAGCTGGAGAACCATCCATATTTTCAAACAGAAGTTTGAGGGTGTTTTCCTCAGGAACAAATCTTTTTTCAACTTCAATTATTTTCCTCTTTCTTTTTCTGAAATCGAAGTATTTTCAGTTGATTTTTTATTTGTGCAGATATATAGTTAATAAATAGTACTTTTCGAAAACCTTCCTCTTAACGCACTCTGTTGCTTAGTGGCACTAATAAATGAGTCCTTTCAAAAGGGCATTTTTCCATATTTTTTAAAAACATCCTTAGTGATACCTCTGCATAAAGGTGGTGATACGAGCTCACCCTCAAATTTTAGACCCATTTCTCTCATTCCAACGCTATCAAAATTAATTGAAAAACTTGTCAAAAATAGATTGTACAACTTCTTATGCACCCACAATATATTGAGTTTACAACAATTTGGTTTCCAAAATAACAAAAGCACGAATGACGCAATTTTTTCTCTTCTATATGAACGATATAGTGAAATCAATAGCGGTGACGTGGCTGCGGCGGTATTTTGTGATTTGTCCAAGGCATTTGACTGTGTGAATCACGAAATATTGCTGCGGAAACTCCACTGCTATGGAATAAGACAAAGTGCACTTAGATGGTTTGGATCATACTTATCAGATCGAACGCAGATAGTAAAAACAAAATCAGCTTCCAATTTAGCACATATCCACTGTGGTGTGCCACAAGGTTCAATCCTTGGCCCCATTTTGTTTCTGCTATATATAAATGACCTGGCAGCCCTTAATATATCAGGAAAATTCACTCTCTTGAATTTTCCTGATATATTAAGGGCTACTATTCTATGGCACAGCAACGATGAAACTGAACTACATCGGAATATCAGCAACGACATACAGAAAGTGAAGAAGTGGTGTGACTCAAATCTTCTCACATTCAACACATCCAAAACCAATATAGTTTCTTTCAGATGCACAATCGGGGATGTATCCCTAGAAACTAAAATAATAGAAAAACAAATAAAATCTAAATTTTTGGGGATATACATAGACTGTAATCTAAAATTCAAGGAACACATAACCAACCTCAATAAAAAGTTATCCTCTGGTTGCTATGCCGTCAGAATGGCATCAAACGAACTGGGATTTTCAGCTGCGAAAGCAGTTTATTATGCCCTTATAGACTCGCAACTGAGGTATGGTATACCATTCTGGGGAGCATGTAATAGTTCCTCCCTACAAAGTGTCTTTGTTCAACAAAAACGTGCCCTGAGAAGCTTATGTAAATTAAGACTCCGAGACTCATGCAGAATACTCTTCAAAAATCACAAAATACTTACTGTCATATCAATATATATAATGGAAACGGCATGTCTAATACACAAAAATAAATCCAAATTTCAAAGAATAAACACTTATTCCACCGGATAAAAAAATCAGTTGAAACTGCCAATTCCTTCATCTTCTCTAGTGAAAGACTCAATAATATATAATGGATGTAAGATATTCAACCACTTGCCGGATAATATAAAAGAAGTGGTATCTGGAGTTATTTTTAGAAAAGAAGTCAAAGCATTTCTCTCTTGTAGACCCTTTTATAGTTTGGATGAATTTTTTAATGACCAACCTTTATAGCAGATATAAGGATCTCAATATTTTTACTTCTCAACGTGCCTTTCTTGTTCTTAAAATTTTTATTTTTTTTTGACGAATTGTGTTTATATGTATATTCACGATTTTATGTACACTATTGTATGATTAGGTCTAACTGATGATGTATTGTGGAGCTTTTTATTATCAAGACTGCTTTTCATGTGCTATCTTATGTTTGTTATTTATTGTGTATGTATTATTTATTGACTATGTTATATTTTACGGATGGGTCTACACTATCTAATTATGACTATGCTACCAATTGTAACCTAACCTAACACTACGCTTTGCCAATGAGAATGTAATTCTTTGAGTAATAAAGTATATTTTGATTGATTGATTGATTCATACATGGTCCAGGACCATGGAAAAAACTAATAATCATGAATCGCCTAAAAAAGTCAAAAAAATTAAGTTAGAAATTACCCATGTTTACTCAATTCTGAGTTTGGAGCAGCTGCACACAATTTTTGTAACATGTAGGAAGATTTATTTGCAATACATTGTTTTTCCACTGCTATGCAACTTTTTCTAGGTTTCTTCTCTTTCATACATTGTGTTTCCAAAAGTGGTACAGGCTTGTAATTCTCTATAGTCCGGGTTTTTTCTTTCCGCCAGTAACAATCCACATCAGTTGAGGACAAATCTTCCAGATCTAAAACGTTCCTTCTGCAACAAAAAAGAGCACAAATAAAATAAAATCAAAAGAGATGCATTGCATCAAATTGCACTGGCTTGATATGCCTTTTTCATTTGTAGAACCAATACAACCTTGAACAAAGCAAAAGTAAAGCGGCTACATGTTTACATCGGGATGACTTTCCTGCTTTGCATGAGCATGACATTTCCTTTATGGAAACTTTTCCTTCCTCAACTGCCATAACCCCAACTAATTGATGAGGTGTGTCACCCAACTTGCTGGTTTTCAAACACAGGGCATATAATACCAGCTTGTTCATATCTCATTCAGTTATGCCACACAATATTATATGCCCTGCATTCAAAACAGCCTGTCCCTCACTGACACATCTCGACGATGGCAGAGCTTCCAGATACTGGAATATATCAGCAATATTTACAAATGAGTCCATGATCTCCTGTAAAAAGATTAGCTCAGCAAACAATCCCTGAATTGATTAAATTTCAATTTCTTACTAATTTCTCCACCACAATATTTTGAAACACTTTAAACTAACACTATAAAGTCACTTGCGGTATATAAAAAAACACTCGTTTTCAACAATGAAAAGTTAAGTTAAACACGATTAAAACACGAAAAAAAAAAACAAGAAATATATTTCATAACAATACATATGACAAACAAAACTGACAGTTAAGTGACAAATGTAAACAAAGTCCTTGACAAAGCCGCCATTTTCCTAGCGATAGTGGCGGCACCATCGGTCGATTTACTCGCCAATTCAAGAAAATTAACCGATTATTTTTCGAAATACATGGTATTCATTGGAAAAAACCGCATTTTTTCAAGAAACTTGGACTGTATCTTTTTACTCACTCTATATATATGAAATGAGTATGCGACGTTCTCAACATTAAAGAATGTTTGATATATATGTGACATGCTCTCCCCTTTCCGATTAAAAAAACTATGGGTTGACGTACCCCTATTTTCGAATATAAAAAAAAAATGTCAGTAAACTTCGATCGAGATTGAGGAAGTTCGTCCAGGCTCAATTGGATCTTTAATTCTCATGAAAGAACTTACCCTGGTTGGTTTAAAATTATTCGAATTGGATTTTTCTTTGTTCACCCTGTTGTAGAGCCCAAAACGTAAAATTATAATGGATACGAGATCAAGATGACATTGTACCATCATTCAGGCATGTTATTCCATGAATAAATGGGCGTTTTGTCAATTCTCGGAGTTGTTAAAAATTCTGAGCAGAAAACTTCACTTTTCATCTTTGACACCCTGTACCTCGAAAACTAGTCAGCCGATTTCTTTGTGCCCATGGACACTTTTGCTTAGGGAGTCAAGATCTACATCATACCAAAAATTCAGGGAATTTAACCGAAAGCCATTTTCCATAAGGAAAGTGCGGGGTCCTTTAGATTCCGTCACAACTATTCATTTTTTAATAGTATTTAAAGTTTATTGAAATTTCATAAAATTGACAACACAGTCATCAATCACCATATCCCCGGAATATTGACAGGACTAAAATTCTATAAGGGCGCCATCTCTGGGACCGACTAAAGAAGCTGACATTTGTTTATTTGTCTTCTGAAAAATCTAAACAAAATCGAATCACTCGACACACCAGGGTTTTTAGGCATCTTAGATGCTCGGGTATTTGTTAGTTCAGAAAATAGAGAGAATCATTACTTGTCCATTTTAGTATATGGATTACTAATAATAAAAGAAATAATTTTTATTAAAAAGAAAAAAGTAACAGTCAAGGACCAGGTGGATAATGTTGTTGAGGTTTACTTTGAGGAAAAAATATTTGAACACGAAAACACTCATAATGATGAAATGGGGATGCAGTTCAAGGATTGAAAATGTTTATTATGGAAATTTGCGACGAAACGTGACATCTTAGCGAAAAATGTTGATGAAGAAGTTGTAGATAACAAAAAAATCAAAGTCTTTTGTATTTAAAACTTTTCTACATAACCTCAAATTAACTGTCAGAATAGCGAAAAACCGATTTATCAGTATTTAATTTTTTTCTCGCGTTTAAATGATTTAATTTAGATAAAAATATGTCTTTTTTGGCATAATTTTCTGAATATTTCCAATGATTTACAATAGTTGTAGAAAAAAATAAAAACTATATTATTACATTAAGTTTGTAGTGTAATTATTTATTCCAATATTTGATAATAAATAATTTAATATACGTAAACTACATTTTGTTTTAAAAATAATGAAGTCGAAAATCATTGAAAATATTGAGAAAATAATGATTCAGAGAGACTTTTTCTCAATTTCAAGTGGTTTAACGATCAATAAACTACCTAGTTACATGGAATTATGGAATTTGGGTCCCAGTGGATTTTTTTGAATTTTTGGTATGATGTAGTCCATGTAATTCTGAACCAATGTTACCATTGCGCCAACTCATAAAAAACAGTTTTGTTGTTAGGGGGCGTTGAAATCACCCCTTGCGCAGATTAGACTATTTATTTTTTAATCCGGTAACAATATTTTCACTTGCTTCATTATTGCTAATATTGTACAATTTTGTGCTGTTTTATAAAAAAAAAACTCCTATTACGAAACGCAAAAAAATTCTTGAGCGCCTTTAAATGTATCATCGAATGTTTAAATATGCCTGAATAAGGGAAATGGCAATTTTTCATGATTATCCCCCCTTTCCCCAAAAGAAACAGAAAGAAAAAAATTAGGTGGATTTTTCAGAATTTTTGGTATGATGTTTTGATGCTAGGGGGTGTTGAAATCATTCCTTGCTCAGAATAGACTATTCATTATTATAGGCCGAAACTATATCTAAGTATTTTAGTTTTGATTATTCTGAACAATTGTGTAAATTTTTATAAAAAAGATCTAAATCCTCCCCGTTACCCCCAATCCCTATTTTAAAACACGAAAAAAATTAATTCATGCACCAACTCAAATTCAAATTGTTGATATCTAATTTGTATTTATTTTCAAGATTTTCGCCCAATTGATTGATATTCAAATTACATGAACTACGCCCTAGTAAGAAGTCAGCGAAATCCTCCAATATTTGTTTGAAGGGAGGGAATGTTGAAATTAAACAACAGTACGATTCCTTAATTTGAGCTGATTAAAACATTTATTCACAACTATTCGACAATACATTTTTTCGTATTTTAAAATAGGGGTTGGGGGTAAGGGGGAGGTTTTTTATTTATTTTTTATAAAAAATTACACAATTGTTCAGCATAATCTAAAATGAAATACGTAGAGATATTGATTCCGCCTATAATAATGAATAGTCTATTCTGAGCAAGGGATTTTTTCAACGCCCCCTAGCATCAAAACTATTCATTTTTGGGGTTTTTTCACTCAATTGATTTCTATTCAAAATAACTTGGACTGAATCATATCAAAAATTCAGAAAAATCCACCGAAATTTTTTCGTTTTGTGCGGTTTGGGGGGAGGGGGGATAATCATAAAAAACTGCTATTCCCCTTATACAGGCATATTTAGTTTTTCGACGATACATTTGAAGGCACTCAAGAAATATTTTTTTGCATTTCGTGTTAAGAGTTGGGGGTAGAAGGGGAGGGGGGTACGAATTTTTTTATGAAACAGTCCAATATTGTGAAACATCAGCAAAAATGAAACAAGTGAAAATATTGTTACCGGATTGAAAAATGAATAGTCTAATCTGCGCAAGGAGTGATTTCAACGCCCCCTAGAAGCAAAACTGTTCATTTTTTTGGGTTGTCGCAATGGTTGAGAATTTCATGGACTACATCATACCAAAAATTCAAAAAAATCCACCGGGACCCAAGTTCCGTAAGGAGTTTGCGGGGTCCTTTCATCTGAACTAAATCATTTATCGCGAGAAAAAAAATAAATACTGAAAACTCGGTTTTTTGCTATTTTGACGGTAAATTTGAGGTTATGTCAAAAAGTGTTGAACGAAGAAGTTTTCGATTTTTTATTATCTTCAACTTTTTTTTCAACATACGTATTTCACCAAGAGATCACGTTTCGCCGAAAATCGCAAAAAAAAATTTTCAACCTCTGAACTATATCCCCATTTCACCATTTTGAGTGTTTTCGTGTTTAAGTATTTTTTTTCCTCTAACCTGGTTCTAGCTTGTTTTTTTTTCCTTGGTTTTTTGGCATCGACTGCTATGGTTACTAACTTCATACGCCACTTTAGGAGCAGCACTGTTAATTTTTAACGCAACAGTGAATCGTGGAGAATTAATCCCAGCCAACACGAGCCTCAATCATTCAGACTTTCATATCTGAAAATTAAAAAAGATCGCAACGTCTGGGAATCGAACCTGCAACCTCTCGGTTACCAGGCGAGCGCTTAACCACTGCGCTAATCCCCGTCTTGCCTGTTACTTTTTTTTCTTATTTTAAGCGTTTAGAATTCGTTTTGGTACCAACCTAATAGTACGACTGCAACAAAACCAGTAAAATTTTACAAATTTTTATTGAAATTTTGATTTTTTGAGGGATCTTTGTTTTTTGAAATTGTTTTTTTGTGATTTTAACCTTATTCTATTCAATGGATAGATGCTATAATGTACTATAAAGAATTCTTTGACAAACGATGTGTATATCCAATAACAGTGTATTAATCAACAAGGTTTGAATACGACTCTTTGTACACAAGTGAAACAAATTGATGGACTGAGCCGAAGGTGAGTTCTACAAGTCCAGCAAGTGTGTGAAGAAGTTTTCAAACGAGTTCTTTACGAAACTTTTTATTCGACTGTAAATAAAATGCATACAAATCTTATTTTTCGCAGAATCCGACATTTTCTTTAACAAGTTTTGGAACCAAAAATGTTTCGAAGTACCCAATCAACAGAACCATAGGGACGTGACGGTTGCTATATAACTCAGCCCATTTGAAACATTGCAGAATTTTGACGTTAGGAGAGAACAAAAAAATCACAGTTAACGAGAGATTCGTACACAAAGATGACATATCCGTGCGCAAAGAGTTTTGCACACGCGTGTGCGTGGTACCGCTTCCGGAGCGAGTTTTTCCTTCGCAAAACCTCATTTTCTTAGGCAGTTGTATAAATAGTCATTTTAGTATTAAGCGCGTAAAAAGAGGCGTTTGTCAATGGCACATGAGAGTGTTAATTCTCTCTATAATGTGCCATGAAATCACGAATTATGTACACAAAATACAAACAACAACCGTGAATGTGAATTTACATCGTCTGAAATATACTACTAAATACCTACTTCCAATACATCTTGACGTGGTTTTTTGTCCCGATAAGTTATCGCTTTTGAACGACTGTTGTCTTGAAAATATTATTCAATGTCTTCAGTAAAATCGAATTCAAAAATTTTTCCAGTCTGAAAAAAAATAAGTCCTAAATAATTAAATAATAGATACCTACATCTCTTTTCCATAAATTACTATTAAAACGGTTTGTTGACGCACAGCGTGTTTCAATACATCTTGACGTGGTTTTTTGTCCTAATAAGTTATCGCTTTCAAACAATGTTGTCTTGAAAATATTATTCAATCTCTTCAATGAAATCGTATTCAAAATTCTTTCTGTCTGAAAAAAATAAGTCCAAAATAACTAAATAATACTTCTCTTTTCCATTCATATTATCTTTATTGTTATCAATACTTCCAATACAATTTTATAGCATACAGTGGTCTTTCTGTGTCGTTACTATGGAAAATTCGAAGGAACCCTCTGTGATCTAATAGAAAGGGAGCTAGAGACTACCAGAAGATGGTGCCTCTCTGTGGGATTGAGAATTAACTCATCAAAAACCACAATGGTAACATTTACTAGAAGAACAAAGATTCAGCACCTAAGGACTGTTCGCCTCGACGGATCAGATTTAGGATGGCAGCAAGAGGTGAAGTATCTAGGAGTAACCCTAGACTCAAAACTACTCTGGAACAGACACGTAGAAAAGATCGCTAACAAGGCAAAATCATCACTGATGGTGTGCAGGAACATTCCAGGAAAAACATGGGGCTGTAACCCATCAATACTGCGATGGATGTACACCATGATAGTGAGACCTATGATCACCTACGGAGCAGTAGTGTGGCACGGTAGAACCGAACTCGCCACAACAAAGAAAATCCTGGAGAAAGAACAAAGACTAGCATGTCTTTGCATAACAGGAGCAATGAGGTCAACTCCAACAGCAGCAATAGAGGTCATTCTGGGCCTCACTCCTCTCCATCTCATGGTGAGGAGAACTGCTTGGGGAGCAGACCTGAGGTTGGCCAAAGTCGGACTCAAAGGGACAGCACACAGTGTAAGGGGCTCAACCCCCACCGGAAGTGCACACCTTGCCGATCTCCCAACTGACGAAATTACCAGGAAATTTAGTTTCGAGAAATTTTTTCGAACGGAACTAAATACCAAGAAACAATGGAGCACAGAATCCATCCGAGCACTGGGTAAGAATACCATTACATGGTACACGGACGGGTCTAAAACTCCCGACGGAACTGGAGCAGGAGTATTTGGACCTCGTACCAAGTACTCCGAACCCATGGGACACTTCCCAAGCATTTTTCAAGCGGAAATTTACGCCATAGCAAGATGCATTCATTTCAACCTCGACAGGAACAACCGGAACAAGGAAATTGCAATCCTCTCCGATAGTCAAGCAGCCATCAAAGCGTTGAGCTCATATAACATCAACTCGAAGATGGTCTGGGAATGCCAAGAAAAACTCAATGATCTAGGCAGGAACAACAAGGTGATCCTCCTCTGGGTGCCTGGGCACGTCGGAGTAGAGGGCAATGAACAAGTAGACACCCTGGCACGAAAAGGGGCATCAACGCCACTGATCGGGCCAGAACCATTCTGCGGACTTGGAAAATCTCACTTCCAAGAAGAACTCAATAAAACTGAAGAAGAAATGAGAGCAACATACTGGCAAAGACTTCCAGGGCTAAGGCAGGCCAAAGATCTCCTCGGCAATTTCAACCGAGCAAGATCGAAAACACTGATTAACCTCAGCAAAATTAGTCTAAAGACAATCACAGGATTTCTAACGGGGCATTGCAGACTCAAAGAACACCTAAGGAAGCTAGGCTTGGAGGAGGACAACACCTGCAGATTCTGTGGGGAACATCCAGAAACACCTCACCACATATTGATGGAGTGTTATGCCGTACACCACAAAAGATTAAATATACTGGGATCACACCAGCTGACTGTGGAAGAAATACCACAAATGGACCCCCTCAAAATCCTAAAATTCCTGAAGGAATTGAAGCTTGAGGGGCTGCTGTAAACGAGAACACCTCGAGATAGCAGAAGAAGATGGGGCACAATAGATATAACTAAGTCGCAGTGCATCAGTCACCATCCATAACTACCAATACCAAATACTATGGAAACGGTTTTTTGGCACGCCGCGTGTTTTACTGTTTGACTGTGTTTGCTCCTAGTTGCTTCAATTTCAAATCATTTTCATGAAGATGGATGTTGATTATGATAGTGATAGTGATATCTCATCCGATATATCTGAGAACACATAAGACCAATTTCGTGAATGGTGCTACAAGAAACATGTAAAAAAGTTTTCTGAAAATGTGCTTATATGCTATTTTGAGGAAAAAGCAAAAATTATAAAACCTCCTACGTTAAGGAGTGTCTACTTAGTGTTGAAAAGTGCATTGAATGTTAAGGAAAATATTGATATAAGAGAGTTTTCAAAATTGGTCCCGCTCATTATGAACAAAAGCGTCAGATACCGAGGAAAGAAATCTAAAGTTTTATCAAGCGAAAATGTCAATAAATTTATTCAAGATGCTAATAACGAAACAAATTCACTTCATAAGGTACAGATTCAATTATAATTTTGTCAGATTAGCAGTAAATTCAATATATTTTATTTGTAGGTTGTCCTAATTTTAGGTATCAGTGGTTCTTGTCGCCGTGAGGAATTCTTACAAATAACTATTGATGCCATTGAAGATGCTAAATCTATATTGATTGTTAATCTACCTGATACGAAGACCAAAAGGCAACTTGCCTTACTCCAATTGACTGCATAAAAATGTTCAATTATGATAAAAAGTAAGCTATGCAAAATATAAGTAATTAGGTTGTTATAGATAATCAAAGTTTCGCGCGCCAGCGACTCATTTTAAACAAGCTAAAAGCCTGGGAACGGTCGTGACGTCATTTCTTACAACTGCGAAAAATAAATACATGGAGCATGTTATTCTATTCGGTTACAGAGTGTGGAAGAGTCGTGTGGTTCATTAGGTGTCGTTGCAGTTGCAGTGAAATATCTATATTCGTCATGGAAAATAAAAAGTTATTTTATAAATATTGCATTGTACCGATGTGCAAAAGCACCACAGCTAGAACACCGGATAAAATATTTATAATGTTGCCAGCAGATCGCAATCCTCGCTCAAAATGGCTGAGAGCTTGTAGGAGAGAAGAAAGAGACATATCGCTAAGCAGCACAATCCAATACTTTTTCCTCTTCTTCGTCAATATTGCAGCTTACGGTGTATTGTTTTTTCCTAACATTGTGTTCAGGTGTAATTTTGCCTTTCACAATGCACACATTTTTGTTCCTTCGAACTTGTACCCACACCACAGCTACATCTCCGTAGGAATATCTTCCGGATCTAGAAAAGATGTATTCTAAAAAACATACTGAATGTTTCAATTGTTTCTGCGAATGCAAATAAAAAAGAAAATTAAGAACCTCTTTTATTCGAATGCACTGAAAAGGAAAAATATTAAAATCCGCCATCATGAATTAGGTACCTAATTTTTACGAAAAGTTATGTTCTGACTCTAAAAACCCATATACATGCTCTTTATGGATAGAATCGCTCCATAAATCACAAAACTCTGCCGCTATTATGAATTTTATTTATTTTGACAACAAATTCAATCCATAATACCTTTTCCCAAAAATCTCCATACACCAATTTTGAATAGAACCTTGTTCATACAACCCGTCCGCCTTTTGTAATTAGTGAAAAAATTCAAAATCTCGGACCCTAAATACCGCCACATATCACTTGGAGCCGTCGTTTTGTTTTTTACTTACTTTAACAAAATTTTCATAATAACGAAAAATGAGAAATAAAACTTTCTCATTTTTCGTGATGATTTCCTACCACGTAGTAACGGATACATCCATCAATTTATTTTCATAATACATTTATCGAAAGACTAGTGGGTCAAATTTTCCTTATTAATTATAACAGGAAAGGCATACGAAAGAAGCCAGTTAAATGTGTTTAACAACTAATATGTTGGAATTTTTGGATTTGATTGAGAATGATGAAGAGATGGAAACAACAGTTTGTCAAAATTTCGAAGAGAGCATAAAACAATGGAGTGGTGAGCAATTTTTTAACATATTTCACTTCAACATTAGGAGTTTAAATAAAAATTTCGACGAACTTCTTATGTACATAGAAAATATAGAAACAAAAAATATAGATATAATAATATTATCTGAAACATGGATATTACAAGATTTCGAAAATTTTAAGATTCCCTATTTTAATATGTTATATAATGAATCACAGTATAATCAAAACGATGGTGTGATAGTATATATAAAAAGTAACATTTTATATTCAGCAACCATCAAACATTTATCTGAAATAAATCTATTGAAAATCTCATATGCAGTTAATAACATTACATACTCACTGACTTGTTCCTAACAAATTTGGATATGTATTTATCAGATTTAGAAAATTATTCCTCGACCCAAACTATGAGTGATGTAAACATATTCTTGGGTGACATTAACGTAAATATTTTGAACTTGACAGAAACGGCGGTTAATAGTTACATATCATGATACTATAAAATATAGAGATATGCTCACTAGAAGAACGCAATTGAGACACGGCCGCGCATGACGTCAGTAAGTGACAAATATGCGAATTTGGTCCTTATTGCACCGTCTGATCACATTAGCTTTTTTAGTTTTGTGCAAGTAAATCCGTTTTCTCATTTACTGGGTACTATGAATAGACAAAATGTACCATTTGTGTACAATATATATACCTGCCCCCTTTACAGCTGGTATTTAGACTTTGAAAGGAGTAATTGAAGTTTGGTTGAGTGATATTCAAAATTTGTTGTGGGTGAAGCAAACACTGAATATTGATTTGTAGGATCAGATGCTCTGTATAATTCATCTGAGACTGATAATGGTAATCAGTAAAAGCCGCCGTCGGAGACAATGACCCAGCGGATAATTTTGGTGTTGAAAGGAAAGTATGGATTTATCCGAACAGCATTTATTAGTGATGTATCCATGTCACAGAAGATGAAATCTCCAAGTCTAGATGCATAGAAACCCTCCAACTATATTAAATATGAAGATGTGTTCAACAATGCAGACTTTGTGATGAAAGAACTTCCCACAGGAATCTCAAAGTAAATGTTCATTACGAATGTGAATTCTGCTGACAAGTTAAGAGAAAGCTAGGAAAACTTGTTGGGTACGCAGCATGCAGGAAGCATACTGCTATAACACTTGTTCCAATATTTCGACAAAGTTTATCGTCATCATCTGGGAAAGAGTGTCCCTGAGGTTGTAGTTTAAGCTTTAAATACAGGTAGCTATGTTGTACGTTTTTTGAATTTTATTATTGTTGTTTCCGACTATAAAAGTTTAATTAATGGTGATGGCAACCTTTAAAGACTCTTACTAATTGTTTTAATATGTACATTGCAATTGTTAACTTATATTTTATAATATCTATGCACACAACCGCACGGACACTAATTCCCTGATGATGACAATAAACTTTGTCGAAATATTAGAACAAGTGTTATAAGATTATACTTGCTACATACCCAACAAGTTTTCAATTTAGGTCGCCTTGCAGAAAAATCCATCAGCCTATGTTTCAAACTATAGTCCTCTTTTAGAAAATGCTCCGAGCAAATTCTGGCATTGGTGACATTGAATTTAAATCGCTGACCACACCTTTGCACCCATATTCCGCATAAAGTCGTATTTTTTGGAAACGAAAAATAGCTGCACTTGGTTTTGACCTTTAAATTGTTATTATTATTTCAATTTACAACGGCGCACATAACCATTTTCGTTCAAAATGAGGCAAAAACACTTTGAAAACACCCGTTACCCATAAGACAACATACAGCTGATCACTACTTTTGTCACTTACTGACGTCATCGATAGGAGGGGCGTCGAGGGAAGATGCGCGTGAGCATATCCAATTCGTTTGTAGTATCATGCTTACATATGTATGCTAGCAGAAACAGGATTTTTTTCTTTCATAAATAAGCCAACTAGAGGTCCTATGTATTACATTTTGTACAGTTTATTCAGCAGTATGGTCAGATCGCACAGGAAGACCCGTGTATGGATTTCTGCTTCTAGGTTTTTTTGCTATTGAATGAACAATTTCTGCAACTGCTTGAGACGTTGATCTTAGGGAGCAGAATCCATATTTGTGATAGTCTAAATGTTTGTCTTTTTCTAAAAAATGTATTAATGCGTTCTTAAAAATTACTTCGATTATATTTGAGAGTATGGGAGTTATTTATGAACCTATAGTTATCACAGTTATTTGTATCGCTTATTTTCAGAATCGGAATAGCTCTTCCCAGTTTCAGATGCGATGGAAATTCACCTTTCTCCTTACAGAGGTTCACTAAGTGTGCGAGAGGTTTGGCTAAGGTTTCTAGACTGAGTATTATTATCTTTGAATTTATATTGTAGGAATCCAACCTAGAGCTATTTTCTATTTATTTAATCAACTAGTGTATTAATGAAGACGATTCATTTTCAAGATCATTAATCGCATTTCAATATAAGAGTTGATTGCAATATTTTTCTGTCTACCTCACTCTTGTTGAAATAAAGGAATTCTAATTTTTTCTGTCATAAAGTCAAAGATGCTACTTTAGCTTTTTCTGCAACGTCAGGCAACGTTAATTCATCGTCAATATCCTTTATAGCGTCCATAACATCTGAATTCGTTTATGTTTGGTTGCCTATGCAACAATCATGCATTCATTGAGAAATCGACAATTACTGACAAATCGTTCATTAATAGGGGTCATTAATGGACGATTTCTCGAAATTATGCATTAATAACAAATCGTTCATTAATGACCCCTATTAATGAAAGATTTCGTTTGCACAGAAGAACATTAAACAGACATGTTAATACGAGGTCGGCGGAAAAAGTTATTTTATGACAGTTTTTATTTAATTTTCAGTGGTGGGGCTCATAAATACCGAATCACAAGAATTAATTTTTAGGAACTCATAACCTCTCAATTCTGTGGAGGGTATTGTTTCTAAAATAGTATGAATCTTGTGGAACTAAATTCAATATAGTTTTCAGCTGCTAGATGTGTGATCTTACTACTGGATGAAGTCTCACCTTGGGTTTCATTTACTATCTTCCAGGCAGTTTTAAAAACGTTTTTACTATTTGTGAGAATATTGTCCTGACATCTGTCCCTAATACGTGTGGAAAATTCCATTTAGTGGTAGTTTTGTTTTTGTTTGCTACTCCTTACCAGCCAGCTTCTCGACACGTACTCCACCATTATGGATTCATACATATAGGTTATGTTACTTAAATTATTTGAAAATCAGATGTTTTTCACTATTTTAACCGATTTTATTTTAGCAAGTTTCCGCAACTTTTTATCGGGACGGAGGGGGGTCCGAGCCCCCGGACCGGTTTATTTTTTTACCGTAATTTTTCACAACCGAAACCGTCGGAACATTTCCGGAAATAATACGCGTTCTTTATCTAGCCTTCAGGGGGTAAGAGGAGTCAAGTTAAGAAAATTGTTGGACAATCCGATGTTTTTCACTATTTTTTACGAATTTTTTTTTTAGATCAGTTTTCTCAATGGAGAATGTCAGTGGGTCCGATAAATAACTTGAAACTTTATGACCGTGTAGCCAAAATGTTTAGAAATATACCTGTTTTTGTTTCATTCAAATCAAGCGAGTTGTGTTGAAATTACAATTTTAGTTTCCGTAGTATTCAAAGATTTCGGGCGAGCGCGACATGCTCGCGTGACGTCATTTTACAACGCAAACTTCTCACCCTACACTCGTTCATTGCTCTGCTATTAGTCTAGTCTACAAGAACGATTTTGGTGAATTTCTCTTCAAGAGCACCGAAAATTATTATCCAGGGCTCATTCGATTCGGAATGACCTCTAGAAACTTTTTGAAAAATTTGATGGTGCGCCGGCAAAAATTGCAAAAAGGGAGGGGTTTGGTTTTTTGCAAATGTATCGGAAACTATTAAAGATATCCAAAATTTGAAATAAGATCTTGAGAGAGGTGCTAATTTCCTAAGAAAAATCCTACCTCTCGGAACTCTACCACCAATATTTTGAATTTTAATTTAGAGGCGAAAATAGTGCAAGAGCAAGTGATGCGAGTCCTGCGTGCGCTGACTGATACGGACCCTTGAACAATAAAAATAATTGTAACCCATTAAATATCAATAGAAGAAAATGAAAAAATGCACTCACCTTTTAGACATTTGATTGAACGAAAATTCATGGGAAAAAAATTTCCCGTAATTATTTTATTACATATGCATTTGTTAATTAACTAGTTTTTACAAGTTTCAAATTAACAAACAAACCCTGATAATTGTAAAACTAAAACCCTCAAATTTGTTTCACTTCTTGGAGCTATTCTTGAAAGGCTTTAAAAAAGATCTCTATTGGAAAAATAAAAAATATTTGATTTTCCAGTTTGTTATTAACAATCTAAGAGACTACAAAATGGAAAAAAAGCTATGAAAAATATTTTTTTTCAATATTCCAATTTGTTCGTATTTTAATCATATGAATTACCATAAAGTGGATTTTTCTAAATTTCCTACTCTGATTGTTTAAATAATTGTTATGAACAAATGCATTGTTTATAAGATGTTTGAATTTTTGTTTTTGGAATTTCAATCAGCAACAAATATTATGATCATTAAGAAAAATATCATATCTTAAAAAAATGTATTGCTTATAACAAAATAGAGATAGTTGGAAAATGTTATGGGTCATTGATGGAATCATCACTTGGTATTTGGTACAAATCATTTTTAATCTGGTTATCTTACTTCTGTTGCCACGGTTGAGCAGTAACTAACAATTTCATGATAATTTTGTTACAACTACAAAAATATCCTCAAGATAGAAGTATCCAAATAATTTATAATATTATATTATACCTACTTATCTGGTGTTTTTTAGGTGAGTAACCCATATCAAAATCTGAAGGTATCTGATATTAATAGTTGTATATTTTTTAGTTGTTCAAGAATTACCAATTGTGACAGGTTTGTCAAATAAATCTATACTTCCGATTTCGTATCTTTCGAACAAAACACGACCCTGAAAAAGAACCGGTATATCGGTTCCGCTTCATGTTTAAAGCCGCATTTGTTGATTAACTATTTTTATTTGCTACCAAATATTAATATTAAGGAACCATTTGTTTTTTTCAATCATAATTTCCATTGCTCTTCGATATTCTACAAAAAAATATTTATATTTTCTTTGTTTATTTAATGAACAATTTATTATAAACAAATGAATTTTCACGATACAATATTTTTATACTGTAAAAAATAATTAGAACTACCAATGTCATTTGATGTGTAAAAAAAATTGTTCTATTTTCTACATAACTTTAAATATTTTTCTATTTTCATGTTTGGCGTTTCCTCGTAGCTCTCAATCATTCTCAATAAAATAACTCATAAACCAATGGTGATAGGACAAAGATACTTCAGGTCGTTTTAGGATAGCTTTTAACCAAACATAAAAATAGAAAAAGTTTTAAAATTATGTAGAAAATAGAAAAAAAATTACACAACAAATGACATATGGTGTTGTTTTTGTTATTTTTTGAAGTATTTAAAAAAAATTGTATCGTGAAAATTCATTTGTTTATAACAAATTATTTATTAAATAACCTAAGAAAATATAAATAAATATTTTTTCTTTAGAATATCGAAGAGCAATGGAAATTACGATTGAAAAAAAATGGTTCCTCAATATTAATATTTGATAGCAAAAAGACAGTTAATCTACAAATGCGTTTTTAAGCAATACCTTTTTTTAAGATATGATTTTTTTCTTAAAGATCATCATATTTATTGCTGATTAAAATTCCAAAACCAAAAATTTAAATATCTTATAAACAATGCATTTGTTCATAACAATCAGAGTAAGAAATTTTGAAAAATCAGTTCTATGTAACTTTAAATAATAAAATTGGAATATTGAAACAAAAAATTTCATAGTTATAACAAAGTGGAAAATCAACATTTTTTTATTTTTTTCAATAGGGATCTTTTTTAAAGCCTTCCAAGAATGGCTCCAAGAAGTGAAACAAATTTGAGGTTTTTAGTTTAACAATCATAAGGGTTTGTATGAAAATTTGAAACTTGTAAAAACTAGTTAATAAGCAAAAGCATATGTGATAAAATAATTACGGGAAAAAAAATTTTTCCATGGATTTTCGTTCATTCAAGTGTCTAAAAGATCAGTGTTTTTTTTTATTCCTCAATATTGATATTTAAGTGGCTAAAATTATTTTTATTGTTCAAGGGTCTGTATCAGTCAACGCACGCGGGACTCGCATCACCCGCTTTTAGCGCTATTTTCGCCTCTAAATTAAAATTCTAAATATTAGTGGTAGAGTTTCGAAAAGTGGAATCTTTCTTAGGACATTTGCTCCTTTTTCAAATTTTGGTTATCTTCAACAGTTTCCGAGATATTTGCAAAAAACCAAACCCCTCCCTTTTTTTACTAAATTGTTTATAACTTTTGCAATTTTTGCCGGCGCACCTTCAAATGTTTCAAAAAGTTTCTAGAGGTCTTTCCGAATCGAATGAGTCCTAGATCATAATTTTCGGTGCCCTCGAAGAGCAATTCACCAAAATAGTTCTTGTAGACTAGACTATATCGTTGACTTTCTGCCAAAGTATCGTAAGTAGCTTAAGCTAAAAGTCTTCAACTATAGTTTTGATCTGATATGGTTCCTAGGGTTTTATTGATGCGCTGAATTCAAAAATATTAATACTTTTTACTTGGGACTCAAACTTTATGCTATTCGGGGCCTTACGATAGTTTGTCGGGATTGGAGTTTTTACAGAAAATAGCGTAGGTTACCGACTCACGCTAGTCTGCTCGTACTGCTTCGATACTTAAGATACTTTGGCAGATACTACTTCTTCTTCCATAAAAAAACGTAAGTAGTAATAACTTACTAACTTCCACAATAGGCAATATTATCAGCTTTATTAATAATGGCAATTAATTATTTGTTAAACTTCAATCAAATTAATTACAAATTTCAAAGTTGGTTAAAAATAATAAAAGAGCAAGTTCGATATTATTATCAACATTTTAATATTATTATTAAGAAAAAACTAACTTTTACATGTCTTGCCCAATTGTCCAGATCTTTTTTTTTTGTTGAGATTATTGTTGAATAAGGGTTCAGATAACACATCAAAACATACTGATCTTCGAGCTAAAATAAAGAAAGCTATTACCTTTTCATTATTTTCTACAACAATGTTACCTTTTGACTTAGCAGGAATAAGTTACATGCCGGTACCTCTGTCGTAGTTATAGTTTACTTTAATTTATAGATTCTCCTTTTTCGAAATATGCTTGCCGAAGTTGACTGATCTTGAAAACATTACCTTCCATAGTTTTTGTCTTTGTAGGCAGATATTTGTCGCCAAATTTTTTCCAGTTTTTGAAATCAGGGAATTGCATCCTTATGACTTCTAAGGGCCTTGAGTTCATTACAGCTTTAGTTAGGATTGTATCCCATCGTGATGGTGACCAAATGATCTTATTTTCAATGGACCTTTCGATTGTCGCGTGGACAGAATCAACAGGCATGTAGGTGTGTCCAGGAAGTAAAAATACAACTTTCATTGTTTTTTTATAGTGGCTGCTATTTCTTTTATAAATTTTTGCATCTGAGCCAACATTCCACGATTTCAATTTTGGCCTGAACAACGATCGCAATATATTTTGGTTTCTTTTGTTGTACTTTTTGGTATGGAGTTTTCAGTATCGGAACGAGAACTGCTGTCGTAATCAACCAACTTCAGTAGCAGACTTTCAGTAGACTCAGTTAAAGCAACATCAATAATTACAGGTTCGACACCGTCTTCTATAATACTATTGGCATAATACTGTATGACCTCATCAACAGTAAGACCAAGATATTGTATTAAGACAACTCCGCTGCCATTGTCTTTAGTTTCATTATCAGGTTCGTTTAAAATTGAAATTATGACGTTATCATTTTCAGTTGCAAATAAGTGTTTTGTATCGACTACTAATAATGGCATTGTATTAAAATCTTCCTCGGTATAAGCAAAAGTACAATTTTTATCAATATCGTTTGTATCTTCGTCTTCTTTATTTTTACCTAATGCGGCTGCCATGATTTTTGCCATTCTAGTGTTACGTAACATTTCTCTGATCTAAAATTGAAAGAAAACTTTATTTAAATAATTAATTATACCGCATTTATTTTCAAATTTTAGATAATCAGTCTTGTACAAACAACCAACAAATAAGCTTTGTAGGTTAGAATTAATCGTTTTTTAGCATACCTTGGCAATTAAACAACGTGTGACAAAAATCATTTTATCAAAGTGTTTGGTAGATTGAAATTCAATAATTTTTAATAGTCTGGTAGTTAATAAAGTACGTTCATTACATAATTTCTGAAAAAAATTACTTACTATTGGGCACAAAACTGAAACACAACAAACATCAAAAGTAACGTATGTAACAAAATTACTATCGTAAGCAACATCACGTGACTGAACTTGCGATACTCTGTCGGGGTGTTTTCTAAATTATAATGCGTCTTACAATGTTTTGGTGAGGGCTTGACTAAAATAAGTGGACTTGCGACAAAGATAAAAACGTTTTTTCTAATAACCTATTTTTAAATCATATACGATACTTTGGCAATTCGTGTAATGAAGTCTGCTACATACGATAGTCAGAATAACTCAATTTTGCCAAAAATGTGACTGACGATACTTTGGCAAAAAGTCATCGATATCGGATGTTCTATATGTTCGTTCACAATAACGTTTTTAATGTAAGTGTCTATGTGAGTCAGTGTAACTTAATAGTGTTATAAAAGTATCAAAAATTTAAAAATAAAACAGTCTTGGCTTATTTTGGACAGCAAATGGCAGATATTTGGGGTTTCACCTGATATACTCACAAATGAGTAATGCATTGGCTGGGGTGGAGTTTCCAAAACCAATCTGCATTCCCTTGAGGTAATGCAAAAACGTTTTCTCAGATGTATTCTTCATAGAGACTATGCCTACTCAAGTGACCTCCTATACGAAGAATCGGAGATATTCGATCCAAGACAGCTTTCCTTTATTAGTATAACCACAACCCAATATAAGTACAGAAATGAATTGATCATTTTGGACCATAAACATAACACCCGACACAAAAAACTATAGTGGTACCAGTCATGCACAAATCAGTACGTCAAAAAAATTATAGATACTTAGGCCCAAAACTCTTTAGCTCATTACCGATAAACCTGAAATGTGAGACAAATCCAAAAATGTTCAAAAAAAATCTCAAAAAATATATGAAACTAATACCCCGTACAGAAATAACTGAAAAAATTGAGCATTAACTTGAAATTCTTATGCTCTACTGTAGTACACTCTCCAAATACATCTCTTTGTAGATATATCTCACATATATCTTGCCCCAATCCCAGGTCCCTCAATACCATGATGTCTGTTTTCTACTTTTGTATATAAACAGTGAATTGTTAAGTCATGTATGTTCATTCTGATATTAAGTCTTGAGAGTCCTCTTAAGTCCTATACCATGTGCATGTCGCCACCATATGATTTTTATCATGATATTATTCCTAAATATGTAGTCTACTATATTGAGCCCCTACTGAACATGTCTTAATTTAACTGTAATCGTTTCCTTATACAAACAATTTCACCATATATGTAATTAATATGAATGCTATATTTTTATTTTTATTTCCGTTTTCCCATTACACCATGTATATTCCCCCTGATTCCACGACCTTTATATCATGTATATATAATACTATGTTAATAAGTTATTTTTAATTTTTAATTTAAGTTTACTGTACTATGTCCCTTACTTTATATATCTTAATTACTTTGTAATCGTTTCCATACAAACAATTTTAATTTATACATATTAGCCTTCCTTACACACAAGCAGTTCGCTGCTTCGTAAGTTTCTTGTCTCGATTTATTCACCATGTATTGTTTAAATGATATGTTTTCTTTCTGTTCAGAATGTGTGAATAAATTATTATTATTGAGATAAAGTGTCTATACAAGGAGATAACAATAAACCTGTATAACGAAAATGGAAAAATAGGCACACAGTATTATGCTCAAATACACGCACAAATGCACAAGCATGGAAAAAAAGGACTATTTTGTTTTGTTTTTGTTTTCTGTTGGAGACTTGCCGACGATTCTGCCTATTGTATAGGTTGAATGCAGAAGTCTGATTTGCTTGATCCATTTTCATTATTATTTTAATGGGCTTCTGCCATGTAGTGTCATCGAATATTTTCTTCTGAAATTATTTGGCTTCAGACGAAGTCGGCGCCATAGTGTTCTTTGAATCTTGGGGTCAAGATGTTTTTTGATTGCGTTGGGTGAGCTACCCTGCGCTGATGATTGGCAAAACCGTGAAACTGGTCCGTAGGTGTTCCCTCATGTGGGTTGAGACATGTTTTGGCGTTGAGATTGGGAGAACATTGCAAAGTAGTTCTTGTAGAATACTTTGCCAATAATCTAACAGATATAATTCAAAGGTTGTAGGGGCATTAGTTGTTTTTCGTTAGAGACTTGCCGACGATAATACGTATTGTATAGATTAAATACAGGAGTCTGAATTGCTTGTTTTGAGACGGCATCCTTTTAATACTTTTCAAGTCGCTGGTTGTTGGAAGTCGTCGAATCATCAAGTTTACTTTGGATCAACTTTGGATGATCTTGTTGTTATTGATAAAATGTGAATGTAAAAATAATTTTGAAATTTGTCATTTTGTACATTTTCTTAATAAAAGTTTGAGTTCTGTTTTGCACTGCCTTATCCAATAATAAATATTCTAACAGGTTATGGGCCCAGTCCATGTTTAAATAAGGCACTAGTAAAATTGAAACAGAACAGTAAAAGTAAAGTTAAAGTTCAGTCAAACGTCAGTCAAAGTAATGGAGTCTTCAGAAGGCAAGTTTGGGTTTTCTAAGCTCAACAATAATAACTATCAGCCCTGGAAGTTCAAAATGAGGATGATGCTGATAAGAGAAGGATCATGGAAAGTGATCAATGAAACTGAACCAGTTGAACCAGAAGAACGTCGAAAATGGAAGATATTGGACGAAAAAGCGCAGTCTACAATTTCATTGTCCGTGGAAAATGATCAGATCGTTCATATCTGCAATTGCAAAACATCTAAGGAGATGTGGGAAGTTATTCAGAAAGTTCACGAGAGAGCAAATCTGAGCAACAAATTGTATTTGCTCCGTAAGCTATACCACACCAAACTGGAAAGTGATCAACAAATGTCCGACTATATAAGAAAAACCCTAGAGATGGTGGAATTATTGCGTGGAATAGGCGAAGATATTAAAGATTTCCATGTTGCTGCTCTACTCCTTGGAGGCCTACCGGAAAAATATGAAACACTAGTTACCGCTCTGGATGCACGTCCTGATGATGAGTTAACGCTAGAATACGTGAAGGGGAAGCTTATAGATGAATATAATAGAAAGACTGGAAATTCTAAGCAATCCGATCAAACTGCTTTGAAAAGTTTTGGTAGTCGATATAATAAGTCTACAAATTTGGAGTGTTTCCATTGCAAGAAGAGGGGTCATCTGAAAAAGGACTGTTATTTCTACAAGAAGAGTCAAAGAGAACAGATACACACAAGAAGGCAAAACCACGAAGACCTTAAAAGCCACAACAATGCCAGAACAGCGGTTGAAAAGGAGACAAAAGAATTTTGTTTCTCAGGAGTCCAGACGCAGAATGATAATTCAAAATGGTACATAGACTCTGGTGCTTCTAGTCATATGTCATCCGACGCAGAATTTTTTGTCAGCTTGGAACACCACAGTGATTCAGTTATAGTCGCCAACGGACAGCGAATGAAATGTACTGGTAGAGGCGAAGGAATTTTAAATTGTGTGGTATCAGGAAAAATCAAATCAGTTCGCATCAAAGACGTTTTATATGTTCCTGATTTGTGTTCCAATCTATTGTCTGTAAAACGCCTGACAGAAAATGGATTTAATGTCATTTTTGATCCTCACATGTGTCTCATAAAAATGGAAAATGAAGTTTATGCAGAAGCAAAAATCAGAAATGGTCTCTATGAACTGGAATTAGAATCTCCGAAAGCACATATCACACATGGAAAACATCAGTGTTGTATCCACCTCTGGCATAAACGATTAGGACATAGAAATGCTGAAGATATAAGAAAAATCGTTTCAAAACAACTTGCTGAAGGACTGAATTTAGAAAACTGTGGAGAGTATTTGCAATGTATCAGTTGTATTGAAGGGAAATTGACTGAGAAGCCATTTCCGAAATATACCATAAGGCAATCAAAAAGATGTCTCGATTTGGTTCACACGGATATTTGCGGCCCAATGCGAACTGAAACACCAGGAAAGAAACGTTATTTCCTCAGCTTCATCGATGATTACTCTCGATTCACCATAATCTACTTGCTACATTCTAAAAACGAAGTTTCGGAAAAATTGGAGGAATATATCACAGCTGTCACAAATAAATTCGAAAGGCCACCCAAAGCATTCCGATTTGATAATGGTGGAGAATATTCATCGCAAACAGTGAAATATCTATTGAGGAAATATGGTATAGAATCACAAGCAACCGTTCCTTATTCACCAGAGCAGAATGGAGTAGCTGACCGTAAAAATCGCACTCTGGTTGAGTCAGCAAGATGTATGTTGATCGGTGCAAAGCTTCCAAATAAAAATTGGGGTGAAGCCATCAATACAGCAAATTACCTTCAGAATCGTCTCCCAAGTAAATCTATAGATACGACTCCGTTTGAAATTTGGAATGGAGAAAAGCCCAGATTAGATCACCTAAGAACTTTTGGGTGCGAAGCCTATGTTTATGTTCCGAGAGAAAAGAGGCACAAATTGGATCCACGAGCAGAAAGAGGCATCTTCGTCGGTTATGCAGATAACCCCACTGGATACAGAATTCTAGACCCAACTACAAACAGGATTTCGATTAGCAGAACAGTTGAATTTTTCGAAGATCAACATTCAACGAGTTTTGATACTATTCACATAGAAACTGAAATGCCAAACGAAATGTCAGAACTGCCAGTAAATTCAGTTACGACACCGATTCAAAATTGCTCAGAAGAAAGAGAAGTGAGAAGATCCTCTAGAATCAATAAGGGAAAACCAACAGAAAAATTCTCGTATATTGCAAGCCCTGAGCAAGCCAGTGAACCCAAGTCATGGACCGATTTGATGAAGTTTCCCGAGAATGAAAAACTACATTGGAAGAAAGCAATGGACGACGAAATACAATCATTTCGGCAGAAGAATGTGTGGTCTCTGACCAGTCTCCCAGTAAATAAGAGACCAATCGATTCAAAATGGGTCTTCAAAATCAAAACGGATTCGGAAGGAAAAATCACCAAATACAAAGCCAGGTTGGTTGCTAAAGGTTTCACTCAAACACATGGAGAAGACTACGATACCATATTTGCTCCCGTATTGAAACAAAACACGTTTCGAATTTTGTTGACAATAGCTGCTGTCAATAAATTGAATGTCAGACACTTCGACGTGAAAACGGCATTTTTAAATGGAAAACTGAATGAAGAACTCTACATGCTGCAACCAGAAGGATATGTAGACGAAAATGCTCCTCATTTGGTATACAGACTGCACAAATCAGTTTATGGTTTAAAACAAGCTGCAAGAGCGTGGAATGCAACTTTAACAGAAATTCTCAAGGAGTTTGGTTTTGTGCAGAGTCAAAATGATCCGTGCTTGTTCACAAATAATGGTACAGAAGGGTGCATTTATCTTTTGATATATGTAGACGACCTAATTATCTGCCACAAAAAGGAAGACGTCATTACAAAACTAGGAGAAAATTTAAACAAACACTTCGACATTGTTGATTTGAAACAAATAAGCTATTTTTTGGGTATACGAGTTCAACGAATCCAGGATGGAAGTTTTCTCCTTGACCAAGAAAAGAAAATCAATAATTTGATTGATGACTTCGGTTTGAAGGATTCTGCGCCTGTTACAATCCCTATGAATCCCGATTATCCAAAATTGAACGAAGAAAAAGGATATTTGTCCAACAATGAAAAATATGCCAAAGCAGTGGGGGTTCTACTTTACCTTTCTACCACAACTCGCCCGGGTATAGCTACAGGAGTGGGTTATTTAACAAGAAAAACAAGTCAACCCCGTCAAATGGATTGGGATGCCGCCAAAAGAATGATAAAATACTTGAAGGGAACGAGTTATTTCAAATTGAAAATAAGATCTGATGTCAACACGACTTTGACTACTTACGCAGATGCAGATTGGGCAGGCGATATCGCAGATAGAAAGTCGGTTAGTGGTTTTGTGTTGTTTCTTGGAGAAAATCCGATTTACTGGAGTAGCAAAAAGCAAACATCGGTTTCTCTTTCATCGACTGAAGCAGAATATATAGCTGCAGCCTCTGCAAGTCAAGAAATAATTTGGACAAGACGTATTCTGGTGGATTTTGGACTGACATGTGATGAAGCAACTCGTGTTTTCGAAGATAATCAGAGTTGTATAAAATTTGCTACAAACGAAAAAGTTAGTTGCAGAAGTAAACATATCGATGTGAAATATCATCATTTACGGGACTTGGTGACATCTGGAGTAATCGAATTCGCATACTGTCCAAGTGAAGATATGATTGCTGATGGACTGACAAAGCCTTTGTCAATAGAAAAATTTTGGAAATTTAGACGTCAGAACTGCAAAGTAGTTCTTGTAGAATACTTTGCCAATAATCTAACAGATATAATTCAAAGGTTGTAGGGGCATTAGTTGTTTTTCGTTAGAGACTTGCCGACGATAATACGTATTGTATAGATAAAATACAGGAGTCTGAATTGCTTGTTTTGAGACGGCATCCTTTTAATACTTTTCAAGTCGCTGGTTTGGAGATGGGACAAGTTTTTGTCTATCGGAAACCTCTCAAAAACATCAGGGGTTTTCTTCAAAACGTATTTATTCAACAATAACAACATTCGTTGTGACAAGGTTCAGCATACATTTACCATAAACAGCTTCACTATGATCTAAAGGATACATTTACCATAACACTGTGATCTAAGGGTTTCTGAACTACAAATTTTGTGAATTCAACGGTGCCAAGAAAATTTGAGACCAGATCGGTAGAGCTTTTTAAATACAATAGATCAAATTTATGCAAACACAATCGGGTGTCTGTCAATATATTTTTTATTTGTATAATAATCGTTTCGCTTCTCGCCACACCAACTATTGTTTGTGCGTAAGTGTGTACGTGGTAAAGGATGAGATACTTTCAGCAACGTTGCCAAATTGAAATGAGTTTCAGTTGGAATGCGGAATTCCAACATTCTGCGGCGCGCGAGGGTGGGTAGTACAAAAAAAAATTGTAAGAAGAAAGTAATTAAAAACATGATAGGAATATATATATATATGAATGTTCAGAGAGCGTTTATAAGGCTAAACCATTCTCCTCTGTAGAAACAAGAGACGGGGAAGAAGGAAGAGGACACAATTTGGTTATTGGTCTGACCAATTCACCATCGGGGGAAACCAAACGTACAACTCGCACTTTGCCATCTTTACCAAAAATGGTTTCCGAAACTCGAGCAAGGGGCCATATGAGTGGGGGTGTATTTTCACTTTTCAAGAGGACAACATCGTTAACCTTGATATTTTCCGAGGGGCTCAACCATTTAGGTCTATTTTGTAAGCTATTTAAATATTCAACCGTCCATTTTTTCCAGAACAATTGTTGCCAAAATGAAAGACGATTTACTGGGGTATTAGAAAAATCTTTTTCCGGGTATGCAGTTAAAGCGTTTCCTATTAAAAAATGTCCAGGGGAAAGTGGCTGAAAATCGGTTGGGTACTTGATTTAAGGTTCAGTGGAAATCTAAATATGTATGCCAGTGTGTGTTGTAATTTCGAGAATTTGGAAAATTTAGAAAAAATTATCATCCAAAAGTTTTCCTCTACTTTGAATGCAACGTGTGACATTTTTCTTTCTTCTGGTGGGTGGGCAACACTGCAAAAAGTGTCAATTGTTGGCAGATCTAAATCGTTTTCGTGTAAGAATGATGGACCCGAGAACCAAAATTTTAAAAAAATTTCATTAAAAATTCCGCGAGATAGAATATCAGCAGGATTTTGTGCTGATTTTACGTGTCGCCACTGATAACACTTACAGATATTTTGTATTTGGGAAACGAGGTTTGCTACAAAAACCGACCATCGACTCGGATGTGATTTTATCCAGGAAAGGGCAATTTGTGAGTCACTCCACAAATTTACTGAAGTGATATCTAACCTATTCTCAAAAATATGTACAATTTTTCAGCAAGTTTAGCTAATAGCAACATTCCACTCAGTTCGAGCTTGGGGATAGTTAAAACTTTCTTTAAGGGGGCTACACGGGATTTAGAACATACAAGTGAAACAGTATTATCAGAGTATATAGCACGTACGTAAATGTTAAAACCGTAAGCCAAAGTTGAAGAATCCGAAAATCCGTGGATTTCTATTCTTGTGATTATTTTATTCAGGAATAAATAGCGAGGTATTTCGATATTTTTGACTTGCGAAAGGTTAGTAACAAAATTTTGCCATTCATCCAAAAGAGAAAAATCAGTTATTTGGACATCCCAATCCAATTTTTGTAACCATATTTTTTGCAATAATATTTTTCCAGAAACAATTATGGGATTAACTAAGCCAATGGGGTCATAGCATGAACTAACTGTTGAGAGAACTTTCCGCTTAGTGATGTTTTCTCCAACGAGAGAAGTATGAACTGAAATTCTCAATTTATCCGAAAGTGCATTCCATCTCAAACCGAGTATTTTACAAGGTGATTCATCAAAATTTAAATCCAATTCAGAGGTTTGAGATTGGGAAATCTTTTGCAAAAAATCCTGAGAATTCGAATACCATTTGTGCAAACGAAAGCCATGTTTGTTGAGAGAAGTGATCAATTCGGAATACAGTTGTTCAAGATATGAAATGTTGTCAGTGCCTGTGAGAATATCATCAACATATGTTTGAGTGAGTAAGGACTCTGAGGCGAGAGTGAGTTCGCTGTTTCGAAGGGGAATGTCCTTTAGGACACGAGTGGCTAAATAAGCAGTTTTGGCCAAATGAGACAGTAGAGAGTTCAAGACATTTCAGTGGTTCTGAGGGGGACTCCCTCAACAAAATGTTTGGCAAAAAATTGTGCTGGGGGTTCATTTGTACCATCCTGTACATTTTCTCAATGTCAGAAGTTAATACATATTTAAAACTTCTGAAGCGGCAGAGAATGTCAAAGAGCTCGGGCTGTACTTGAAACCCATTCAGAGTGACGTCATTCAAGGATAAACCAGAGGTAGTTTTGTATGAAAAATCAAACACAACGCGCAATTTTGTGGTAATGCTACTTTCCCTAACAACACATAAATGTGGGATGAAATATTTGTTTTCTAAGAATTCATTTGTAAGAGAGAGAGGCACATATCGGGCATGTCCTAAATGGACATATTCATCAACAAATTTTTTATAGTCCTTAAAAAGGTTGGGTTCTTTCTCAAACCGTTTTTCTAGTGAAAAAAATCTCTTTCGAGCAATAGTGAAGGAATCACCTAATTTTTTGTGTTCTATAGTGCTTTTCAAATGCATATTGACTTGATATCTACCATTGTCTAAAATTCGAGTTGTGGAATTGAAAATGTTTTCTGCCATTTATTTCATGTTCCTGAGAAAGAAAGGGGGTGGTTTGGATCTCCTCTTGATCCCAAAACTGTTCTACGAGTTTTCCAATGTCATCAACGTCAGAGGGAGATTGAGTGGCCAACAATGACTGAGAGTAAGGGTACAGATGACACTGGTCTTCCAAGAAACGACTGGGCGGCAATGTCCCAGATATTATCCAACCTAAATGCGAGTTGATGAGGGTGGGCAGGCCTTTGCCTAATTTCACAAACCCATCCCTGATGAACGAATAATAGATATCGGCTCCAGCTAAAATATCAATTTCGGAGGGTTTAAAAAATTCGGAGTCCGCAAGAGAGTTTGCAATTTCTTCAGGAATTTTGAATTCGCTCATTTTAAGAGGAATTTGAGGAAGTTATTGGGTGATTTTGTCAATAATAGCACAGGAAATTTTAAATTTTTTCATGTGCTCTAGCTTAGAGAAAACATAGACATCCACCATTTCATTTGAGAAGTTACTAGAATTAGCACAAATTCCAGATATGTGTAAAGGTTGTTTATAGGGAGTATAACCTAATCTCATAGCGAGAGATCGAGTCATAAATGAATTTTGGCTCCCATTATCGAGAAGCATTTTTACTAGGAAGGGAGGGCCACGTTTCGGGTGGACAAAAGCTTGAGCTCTCGCTAACAACACGTGAGAGGAACGAGAGGAGAACGAGGAGAGGGTAGTAGTTTGAAGTGGCGAGTTTTCGTAAGCGTTATGTTCTAACGTCCTGTATGAGGGGCCTGGGTACTGATTCATCTGAGAGTTTTGAGAATGATTGGGAGAGTTTGAGTTTCGAGTGATAGGGTGAGATTGAAATCTTGGACTTGAATGTGACGAGGAAGTGTTTTCCTGGGGGTAGTTACCCCGGTTTGAATTCGTTAAGTGGAGTAACGTGTGGTGTTTTTGGTTGCATAGAGCGCATGTTGACGTAGAGGGACAATTTTCAATATTGTGTTTGCTTCCTAAACAATTAAAACAAAGATGTTTGGTTTTTGCAAATTTATGCCTGTCTGGGGGATACATGGATGTAAATTTTGAGCATGTGTAAATACGGTGGCTTCCGCCGCTACAATATAAACAATTTCTGCCAAAAGTAGGCGAGGTAGGTGCACACTTTTTAACATTTGTGTGCAAATTTACTTTATTCGAGTTTCTGAAAGTTTTATATTCCAAATTTCTTGGGCTACTATCAAAACTAGAAAGGTTTTCGAGAACAACACACCTTTTTTCCAAGAATTCAAAAAACTCTTCAGTTTTGGGTAGATTACTCTTTCTTCTTCAAAACACCTACGTGACGAAAAATCTAACTTTTGTTGCAACAGAAATACTAAAAGAGCATCAAAAAGTTCATCTGTACTATACTTCAAATTCTTCAATGATTCTAAACTTTTCCGGCATTGCGTGACGAACTCTCTCAAATTCACCGGCTTACATTTTTTAATTTCCGGTGTGTTGAAAAATGAGTGAAAATTTGAATTTACCAGTATAGGGTGGTTCTCATATCTTTTCTTAAGCAAATCCAATGCAGTACCAAAATTTGCATTTGTAACCTTGAGTGGGTCTATTACTTTTAAAGCTTCACCTCTCAACAGAGTTTTTAAATAGTAAAATTTCTCAGCATCGGAAGTGAGTTTCGGGTTATCAATTATAAGTGACTTAAACAGATCAAAAAAACTTTCCCAGTTCTGATCATTACCAGAGAAGGGCTGAATATTAATTTCAGGTAATTTTACATTGGGGATCATAGTTGTGTGAGACAAATTAACATTGAAACTTTGTTTGAATGTTTTAGACGATGTAGTAACTTGATTACTTATATTTCGGGCGTCCATCATCTTAATGGTAGAAAGATTTCTATCTCTTTCAAATTTTTCACAACGTTCCAATTGCTTGAATCCGCAATCGTCTTCTGGTGAATAATGTTGAAACTTTTGTTGTTTACTGTATGAGACACTATTTTTACACAAGCCTTCAAAAGAGCTAACGTTTCAAAATACTTATTTTCGAATTGCTCCCTGTTTTCGACTTCCTCCGCCACTGTATTGGCATTACTAATTAAGTCTTCAATTTCATTCTGGGCACTGGAATATTTATCGAATGCATCAGAAATTGCCTGTATTCTGACTTCAAATTGATTTAAATCTTTTTCTATATCTTTATTTTCCATTGCCCATTGTGAAATACGTGAAATGGCAGCTTTGGCATTTTTTCTTTGCTTTTTGTGCCCTGCCAAACTCATCTTTCTATTAGGTAATATCAAAGCTTTTCAAAGTTTTTCAACAGTAGGTAAGTATAGAGATAAATAATCAATTGTACAGAAAATAGTAACTAGAGCGAATGATATTTATAGTTCATAAAAATGAAAAAGAAATCATGAAAATGGATTTGAGAGTTTGTTCTTGTTCAAAACAATCCTACCTTCTCTGGTCAACCTGTACCTAGTAACATTGACCTTGACCTACATTCCGTCGGGCGACAATAAGCTGCAACAACTTTTCGGGTGTTTTCGGGTGCTTACGGGGCTGTGGTTGAAACGGGCTAACACTCTGCTCACTATTTTGTGCTCGCAGGTCTGCTGATTCTGCAAGATTATATCGCTTCTCAATCGGGATTTCGGGCTTCGGTGTTCAGATGAGATTTTCCTACTTGATTATTGATTCTTCAATTTCCACATCCAAAATTATTAGCAAATTACATCCGGCTTCGTAAGGACCATTATGTTTTGAGACGGCATCCTTTCAATACTTTTCAAGTCGCTGGTTTGGAGATGAGACAAGTTTATGTCTATCGGAAACCTCTCAAAAACATCAGGGGTTTTCTTCAAAACGTATTTATTCAACAATAACAACATTCGTTGTGACAAGGTTCAGCATACATTTACCATAAACAGCTTCACTATGACCTAAAGGATACATTTATCATAACACTGTGATCTAAGGGCTTCTGAACTACAAATTTTGTGAATTTAACGGTGCCAAGAGAATTTGAGACCAGATCGGTAGAGCTTTTTAAATACTGTTGGTTATAGAGTTTTTCGAGAGATAACGCAATTGCAAAAAGAACGAAAACTATATTTGACAACTGTTACAAGATCAGATAGAGTGACAACTCATAATCAAAAAACAATAATCAGATGACCACAGGTTTCTCCAAACATACAGGGACATATATTTATATTTCCAACAAATACAATAGATCAAATTTATGCAAACACAATCGGGTGTCAATGTCAATATATTTTTTATTTGTATAACAATCGTTTCGCTTCTCGCCACCGTCTCCCACAGATTAGCTATAGCGAAAGCCGCAAGGCATAAGCTGTACCCACTCATCGGACGTAGGAGCAACATAGCACTCGAGTTGAAACTACGCCTCATCAAGACAATTCTTCTGCCTATCATATTGTACGCATCAACTGCTTGGGGGCAGTGCGCGAACAGTTATAGGCAAAAGATACAGGCCTTCTTCAACGTCTGCCTGAGGATGGCAACAGACGCACCACAATATATGCCCAACAGGTTCATATATCGAGACTTAGACATCCACCCAGACTATATCGACAGACTGATCAGACAACATGTGGGGACTACTCTAGACAGAGTAGAGACCCACACGAACCTGCTGCTCACGGAGCTCCACGAGAACAGACGTGAGCAAGACGACAGAGACAGAGACAAATACAGACGTCCAGTAAATCAAGAAGACAACGACACCCCTGGAGAAGTACGGCGGAGGCGAGACCTTAGGCGACGCCAACGTCTACTTCAACAGGCACCAAATCACGATTAATCATGCCTTTATGTTTCAGATACCAAGAAGAACCGACCAAGTAGTAATTTCAATTTCAGTTAACTCAGCACACAGCACTCGGCCCTCAGCCGAGAGTTTTTTCAGGCCTTCAGCCAGTTTCAGGGGGGCACCATGCACATAAAGTAAAGTCATTGTTTTAAAAGTCAACTCATGTCAGATATAAGGGAGCTTCAAGCCGAGAATTGGCTGGGCACTCCATATCAAACGGTCAGATTTTATTCTGCTGATCGCCAGTCATCAGGACGAGGAACCGCTTTAACGAGCGGGGGTGGTGGATAGGGGGGTGAGCTTTCGAGTACGTACGAGTGCTGGGGAGTTCATCCTTCCGGGCCTCAACCTTAGGGGGTGCATGGTGGTGGCCACGCCAACTATTGTTTGTGCGTAAGTGTGTACGTGGTAAAGGATGAGATACTTTCAGCAACGTTGCCAAATTGAAATGAGTTTCAGTTGGAATGCGGAATTCCAACATTGCTTAATCCATTTTTATTATTAATTTAATGGGCTGCTTCTGCCAAGTAGTGTCATCTTAGGTTCTTAATGCGTTAACAAAATTTCTGCTCAATCGGTTCACAGCAATTGCTTGAAAAACGCATTACAAATTTTGAACCGGAAAGACAGACAGACATACAAATTATAGCTTGATTCGCGGAAAAAATATCTGCTGATGGATTCACACCATTAATAAATGATCTGCGCCGCATTATGAATCATTAAGCTGCCTACTTATTTTCAGGGGTATTTTACAAGGCTATTCGCGTTGTTCTCGGTTTGTAGAAATTTATTTAGAAGGTTGAAAACATCTATAAAATCCCAATACAGCAGTAAACACAAATCTTAATCATTATGTATGTATACAGCGTGATTCAAAATTCAATGTAACTATTTCAAAGACGTATTGTTGGGATTAAAATGAGACTTTTTCTTCGAATCAATGTTTCCTAAACTGCACCCTCTTCGAGCTACAGCCACTGTAACTAAGAAAATAAAAGATCATCTAAAACTGTGACTTTACTAACGGATCAAATCATCTGAAAACTGGCTAACATACCACTGTTTCTAAAGGCACTCTTTTCCATTTTTGCTTAAAAAATTATGTAAACCCAGTTTTGTGGTAGTTGATTACGATTTTCTGGCAAAGGGTTAGTTGTATGACAAAAATGCAAGAGACCGAATTCTTAGATTTTTCCATGGGACAAGATTGTACTATTCAAATTCAGAGAGTCTCTTTTCAAACATAAAATTTGGGCCAATAAATGTTTGGGAGAATTCGGTCTCTTGCATTTTTGTCATACAACTAACCCTTTGCCAGAAAATCGTAATCAAGAAAGGGGGGTATTTTCACAAACATTGGTTCAAACGAAAATTTAAAGAATCCCTATATTCAAGCCAACAACGCCTCCATAGCGTAGAAATTAAAAATACATGGAGGACATTATCCAAGGACAAATAAATCATAGGGAATTACAAGCTTAATCCTTCAATTACTCCTGGAAATCATCTATGGAGTCAGGCTATTCCAATTTTCATCAGAAAGCTTGAGTTAAGGATCATAATTAAGGTTAAATATGAATTTTGGGGTGAAAATTCATTTAAATTTCTTATTATCAAAACTGAAATCAGTAGAATGGTAGGTGTTAATCTTTGGGTGATGAAATATTTCACAGAAGCTTCAGAAGGGTATAACCTTTTAGGGGATAATTTAAGGAAGCTTAATTTCTAAGCCAATCCATATTCTAAATCAATAACCGTTTACGCACTTCCAAGAATTGTTCACAATCCCTCTCATCACCCCGGTATTGTCATTAAACACTAGTTATTTGTTAGTTGTCAGATTTAAGTTGGTTGATTACTCTTGTTATTGCGATCAAGAAGTTTGTCTGAGTTAAAAATGGAAAATGTGCCAGTCTCTTTCGCTCGTCTTGCTGACATTCATTTTGTTTATGGTCTGGCTGATGGTAACACATTGGAAGCCCAAAGATTATCCCAGTAAGCCAGGTGAGGTTGCATAAAGTTTTCAAAAACCTATCAAGAGCAACTGTAAGGTTGTTACGTCCTTTGCAGCCAACGTTCAGCAAGTCCCCTGCAAATAGCAGATTTTCCCCGTCATGGCATTACAATTGTAGAGGTATCATTTGCAAACTTGTCAGAAACTTTAGTGAGTTAGATACTGACTTTCAGTACAGTTACAAATGCTGAGTTCCAGCATATAAATATTTGATAACTTATCTGAAACTTCTCAATTTTGTCACGAGTTTGCGCTACAAACTTCCAGCGCATACAATTTTGCAAACTTACCTGCAATTTACTTAATTCAGTTGTAGGTTTACAGTATAGTTACAAAAGATAACTGCTAGTAAATTAATCTTCAGACGCTTGCCCTAAACTCACTTCTGTCGTAGATTTGCATTACAGATATTATTTTCAGTTTCAAAACATATGAGAGGAGAAAAGAAAACTGTAGGTCACAATGAGCTTATGACAAGAGGCATAAGATGTCCGGAGGACTGCTCACTGCTAATATCCTATACAATAGGAAAGTTGGGTCGAGAATCCATCAGAAAACAACTACTTTCCTGAGACCGCGTGCGGGCGCGGTCTCAGTTTCGGTCTGTAAATGGGTTTGGCTGTCGATTCATTCGTTGCAGTCATTAGTTATTGACTGCTAGACCTACCCTATACTGATGAGGAGCAACACTCCGAAATCGATATATAGGTGGTCCGAATGTTTCGATGAACATTCCCATGCAACCAAGCAATTGCAGAGAGAACCTTGTAGGAACTCTGCACGGAAATTTCATCAGATGTAATTCAATGTTCGTCGTGGCATTAGCCAGGAAAGTAGTTGTTTTCTGATGGATTCTCGACCCAACTTTCCTATTGTATAGGATATTAGCAGTGAGCAGTCCTCCGGACATATGAGAGGAGGTGAAATACAAGCTGAAAAGCATTTCTTATTTTAACCTTGTTTGAATTATAAGTTTCGAGATGTTCTTCACACACTTCAGGAAACAACTATTTTCTCCTTCAATAGGACTTGTGAAAAGTGAAAACAGGTTGCTGAAACTAATATTCAAGGATTCAAGTTAAACAATAGATTGATTGTTTTGACTATTTTAATATTAGTTTTTTTTGGTAATGCACACATATTTGATCTTTCTTAATTTGTCCGAGGGATTACCTATAAATTCACTTTTTGTTTTGACGTCAACTGCAAATTAAACATGGATTTGACGATATGTAGCAGGCGATGAGGTTGACGCCATCTTGAACTCAAATACTGTAAGAGAAAACTAGTAAACTCACCATTTTATCATTTGAATATACCTACTCACAAAATATTGTTATTGTTTTTGTTTATCTCAACATTCCAAACACTCGACATAACACACAACTGACACTTACTAGACTAACCTATCTCTGTCACGCCGTCTCTCGCTGCCATAACGCTGTGCTGTGAAACGACCTGACGCGATCGGTCACGAACAAAAGCTAATATGGGCAGTGTCTGATGCAACATAGTGAGCGCCAAATTTAAATCAGTGTTTTGAATATTTTTGACAGAAATTAAGAGTTTGATAACGTGGTTTCAAAGTTGTTATGTTAGGATGAACCGGAATGTTTATTAGGAGATTTCAAAATTATCGGGAGTTCTAGAAAATGGATATTTATATCCATTGCTTTTATCCCACCAACAGGCCGGTGGGTATTCACATACCTAATATTCTCAAAAACGCTTTAAATTCCGTTTGCAATGTATAATTTGTTTTTCACTTTTTTCCTAGGGATAGGTTAATACATATAACACATATTCTTATAAATAGGTACAGGAGTGACATCATGAACTTCTAAATCCTATTTTCGCCGTAGATAGGTACTCGACCGCAAGCTTGTGAATGTAATAATCATGATTAATAATATTTCAAACTTTTCAGCAAATCTGATTGGGTAATAACGTTGTTTCAAAAGTTTGTAGCGAACTAATTCTTGTTAATTCCTCGAAAGTGAAAATTTGCAAATGAATGACAATCTTCCTGGTTTAAGTTTGCATGTGTCAAATTCCGGCAACGTTACAATTGTACAGTTATACGAATTTACAATTGGAGATAAACGAAGAAGTTGCACGGGCAATATTGCAATTGTAAGGTATCAGTAAGTGTTGAATAAAATACTTTCAAATGATTTTTGACAGCAAATATTTGGAATGTCCGCACAAACAAGTTCTCAAATGATGCATTTTGTAACCTTGTCGCAAACTAGTGTAACTTACCGTGCTTAGTGGGATACGGAATTAGGTTTCCTCACCACCGAGCTCACCACTGACTCTCCGATCATCGTACATTAACAGATTGTTATCGTCATCTCTGTGAATACGGAAAATTCCAAACTGTTAGAAATAATGCAGGCAGACCACGTAAAATTCGCCACCCATTAACAGAGGAACAAATTTTAATTGTGATCGACAAATGTCCCCATGTAAGTACTAGACAAATATCTACAAATTTGGGTATTTCCCAATCAACTTTGTGGCGGGTATTGAACGAATTTAGCTTATATCCATATCACGCCCAAAGTGTTCAAGGTTTGCTGTCACAGGATTTTCCGTGGCGTTTGCAGTTCGCTAGATGGGTATCCAGGAAGTGCACGAGGGATCGTAACTTTTTATCTCGGATGCTTTTCGCGAATCTCAGTTCACGCGTGATGGTGTGATGAATTATCACAATGTACATGTTCGGGCACTAGAAAATGTTCAAGAAATAAGGCAATCCTGCCATCAGGAAAAGTTCAGTTTAAATGTATGGGCAAGAGTTGTTGGAAATGAGCTTATTGGTCCTTTCTTTTTTCCAAGAATTTTAAATGGTGGCACTTACCAAGATTTTTTGCAAAATGATTTCCACGGTTATCGAAAAAGGTGCCTTTTAACATTCGTCTACGCATGTGGTTCATACATGATAGTGCTCCCCCTCATTTCCGTTTAACAGTACGCCATCATTTGAATCTTATTTTTCCAAATCGCTGGAATAGTATATCTGGTCCAATAGCTTGGCCGCCACGTTCCCCGGGTTGCACACCATCAGACTTTTTTTTCATGGTGATATGTGAAAAGCCCTGTTTATGATGCTAATGGGCCCGTGCCTTCGGTTGAGGTCCTCCGTGAACGCATCATTGATGCTTTCGAAGACATAAGAAAAAATCCTGGGATTTTAGAACTTGTTCGACATTCTATGCAAAGGAGAATGGAAGGTTGTATCACAGCAAGGGGAGGACGTTTCCAACATTTGTAATAAGATTAATTTGAGTTTAATTACCCAATAAATGTTTTGTTGGTTTGATATTGTGAAAATACCCCCCTTTCGCTTCTGGCAAACGGTTAGTTGCATGACAGAAATGCAAGACACCGAATTCTTAGATTTTTTCATGGCCACACGCTTGTGTGCTATTCAAATTCAGAGTTTCTCTTTACAAACATAAAATTTGGGTCAATAAAAGTGTGGACCCCATCAAACTACCCCAAAACTGGGTTTACATAATTTAAAAATGGGTAGGTAATCCAATTTTCAGAAGATTTCATCCGTTATTATAGTCAGAGTTTTAGATAATGTCTTTTTTTCTAACTTACAGTGGCTGTAGCTCGAAGAGGGTGCATTTTAGGACACATGTTGATTGAAGAAAAAGTCTTATTTTGATCCCAACAATTCGTCCTTGAACTATATACATCAAATTTTGAATCACCCTGTATAGTAGAAGGAGGAGACGCACACATAATGAAAAAGTTTCAACTGGAAAACGATTATCGTTATCACAGTGCTAAATATTTATCGAGAAATTAAAATACCACACGTTCAACTGATCGGCCAAAAAATTCCTGTTGTATCCGAGCCGAATAACAAGATAAAAATATAGATTTGTGAAAGATTAGATACCAAAGTAGTCACTGTCGATGACGCAGCTAAGCAACCACCACTAAAAACAAAACAATCGAGAGCTCGACGATCACAAAACCTGACTCATAGCTTTTAATCAGTTGTTCACGAGCCGAGAGGTAGGTAGGTACACGATCTCTCTTTGTTTTCGGAGGTATACCACGATATTTACTTCCTTGTTTTTTAAATTTCTACAGCAGCGGTTGATAGTGTTAGTTCGAGTTAGGATATTGATTCTGAAAGTGAATTTGTGACCAGATACAGTTGAGTGTGGTGGATATTTGTTGTTGGATTCAGATATCCTCCTTGTTTACCTTCACATTTTTGGTTAACATATTCTTCTCCATGGATGCTCGTTGTTGATTGTGAGTTTTAGAAAATAAGCATTTAATTTCAATTAATTTAAAAAAAAAATCCAGATATAACTGTACACCGAAACTTGATTTCCTTGAAATCATATCGATAGTTGTTTGGTATACAGAAATTGGATTTGTTTACCTTGTATGTCGATTGTTTATAATAAAAACGTTGGGGGTTGCTGTGAAGTGGTTACCTACATTTCGAGTGTTCCCTAAATTCATATCGTTTGTAAACATCACAATTCCATCGGTATCAGGATCAAATATTTGAATACAGATAATCAAACTGCAACTGTCTTGAAAAAAATCACTTTTTGGGTTTCTTTTGTGAAATTTAGGGGGCGGATGAAGTTATTTTTTGTCTAACCTTTTCGAATCTATCTACTTCTGTGAATACTGTGAATAATGCTTGGTTTATGCAACACTTCTAAATTCCTAAGACTAATAACTAGTAACTAAGCACTATACCTAAGAAAGCTATGGTGTTTATGCAGCCTCCTGTTAGTTCTTAGTGAAGAAATTCGCGCATGCTCAAACAAACTGTGATACAATGACAAACTGTCATTGTAAACGAAATATTTCATCCGGCGCATGCGCACTTCCTTTTTTGACTAAGAACTTAGTTCTTAGTTAAAAGTTGACCAACTTTTTGGTATTAATTCTTAGTTCTTAGTACTAGGGAGGATTGCGTAAACGCCCTGATTAATTTGCTTGTGTTGAATCGTTAGTTATTAGTTCTTGGTCATAAGCTTAGTTCTTGGGCACGTTGCATAAACCAAGCATAACATCCGGTATTCATTTAATTTTTTTGTAGAAAAATTTGGGGAAAACATATTATACTTAAGGCATTTTTTCAGCACAAAATGAAGACCTCATTTTGGTTCAGAACACACTAGATTTCCCAGATCTCAATTCATGATATATTAATATATACAGGGTGTCTGTCATATGTACCTGGCAACATGTTTAACTATCTTCCTATTCGCAAAGTACCTACCCGAAAACGTTCAATAATTTCTGTTTGTAGGCAAAAATGTTCAGTTGAAAAAAGAATAATTGGGAAACATATTTTGAGGATAATTTTATCACCAAGCTGACAGTGAATTAGAGTACCTACCTATATTGGCTCTGTTATAAAATAATCCCTAATCGGTTTATACCTACCCTATTTTTCAATTTTTAACAAGTCATAGCTGGCTATGGAGATTAATATTCGGAGCAGTGTGAAAACAGAACTGGTATTCGAAGCAAAAACGAAATATTAGTATATGCGCAAGGGGTACCTATGCTCCATAGAAATCTTCCGAAGGATATACTTAGGTATTGCAATTCGAATTTTCTATACCTACTATTATGAAGAATATGATAGTGAATTAATAAATGTATATCCAAAACGAGCTGAGAAAGCACACCTACCCCATTTAAGATTTTGATTCTCAATAAATAGGTACTCACCCAGGAAACTAACCCGTTATTCAAGAAAATCTACAAAATATAGTTAATCCATATTTCTGGAAATTTCTTCTATACCGTATATTCAGAACTAACTGAGAAAGTATACCTACCCCATCATAGATTTTGTATATCAATACTCACACTGGAAACTACCACCTTAATGAAAAAAAAAATCTGCAGAATCGGTTTTATGCTTCTGTAAATATCTCTCTCTACCACTGTATAATCAGAACGAGCTCAGAAGCATACCTACCCCATATCAGATGTTGTTTCTCAATAACCACCCTGGATACTACCCCTGTATTCAAGAAAATGTACAAAACATAATCAATTCATAGTGTCTGGAAATTTATTTTTGGCTGTATAAGTAATCAGAACGAGCTGAGAAAGTATACTTGCCCCCGCTCAGATTTTGTATCTAAATACTCACCATGGAAACTACCCCGATAATGAAAAAAATCCACAAAATATGTTTGAATCTCCTGGAAATATATCTTCCACTGTTTAATCAAAACAAGCTGCAGAGCGTATACCTACCTATCCCATTTCTGATTTTGTTTCTCAATACTCACCATAGATACCCCCCCTTTCAAGAACATCCACATAACACCCCTAATTCATATAGTTTCTGGAAATTCATTTCTCACATTATCTTCAGATATAGAGCTGGGAAAGTAAACTTACCCCATTTCAGATTGTTTATATCAATACTAACCCTGGATATTATCAGAACGAGCTGAGAAGCATACCTACCCAAATTCAGATTTTGTATCTCAATACTTACCCTGGAAACTATTCCCGAAATAAAATTTGAAAAATCTATAAAGTGGATTCATTTCATCTGAAAATTCTCTTCCACTGTGTATTCAGAACCAGCATAAGTACCTACCCAATTTTAGATTTAGTTTCTCAATAAGTACTAACTCTGGAAAACTACCCCTGTATTCAAGAAAATCTACAAACTTAGTTAAATCATTGTTTTTGGAAATTTCTTTTCCTCTGGAGTTATTTACAGAAGGAAAATAAATTTCTAGAAACGCCCTTTTTATCCCATGTTGTATGGATTGTCTCAGCCACTGATAATTGTTAAGTACCTTTCGTTTTATCAAAAGCACCATTATCATATTTTTACAATTTTTTGTGTACACGTTCATTCATCCAGAATCATTATCGTCATAATAATAGAGAAAATTCCAATTGCATTATAAATTCAGAAGATTTTGCAGGAGTAAACTACGGACACGGCAACTTGCTCATATACCTATTAATGTTTCGTCTCTGTTGACACACTTCTTACGCACTGGTTATATTTGAGTACTTACTTTCTACAGGCTCGATTATACATTTTTGGTACTTTGAGAAATTTTCAAAATCAGCCAAACATACCTTCTGATGAATAAGGGATAATAACGTTTTGCCAGCCGTAGATGACACCCTGTATAGTTGAATGATTCAAGCACTATGGTCTGGGGTTTTTAGGGTGTTTTGAATCGGAATCTGGTGTTAGTTTTGTGATAAAACCCGGAGTAAAACCCTAGTATGATTTTCTCAATTTTTACTTCTTAATTGGTCATAGTTAGCCGTGGAAAATGAAAATATGAATATTTCAACAATCTGACGGTAGATATTTCTGAGTATTACTTGTTGTAAGAAAAAAGTATTTCAAATCATTTCATTCTCAAGATAAAACAAAGGTTGCGGAGCTCAACGTGAGACACGCTGTATTCAAGGAAATTTTGAGTTTTTCCATATGATGACTTTTTGTACACATTTATTTCTTAAAATAGCACATTGTTTAGGACTCTTTTGTGTGCCAGTATCTCAAATCCAGATACATTATCAAACTTTAATATCCAAACGTTTCATGAAATCCCCAGAAGTTATTTCATACTGCTGGAAGAGTTGCTCAGAATAAACCAAGAAATTGCACTTCTTTTGGCTTAGTATATTTCACTTTCTGTTAAGATGTTTTTGATACGAGGGGTTGTATGGGTAGTTTCTAGCATTTACAAGAAAATAACTCCTCTCGTTTTAGTCCAATGTCTTAAAAAATCCCGTTTGAACAAAACCTTTTAACACTGAGCCATTTCTTCGAATATGGAAATACGAAAATTTCTCTGGGGGCTAAATCTGGCCTACTTATATGGTGGATACGGAATAGTATTCTAACTCATTTTTGTTTGATGAAAGAGATAGTTTTTTTTAAAGAATTCAACAAGTTGACTCGGCATTATACGTTTCACCCTTCTCAGTCGACTTGGATCATGCCACATGAATCCCAAAACATTGTGACCATATTATTATTATTTTGGGCCGATAGAGTGAGCAGGACCTATTGTAAATTGTGTTTGAACATCGCCAATCACCATTTATAATTAATGATTGACAGCAATCGCGACACCCATCTTGCGGAAAGCTTTCTCATATCCAACTGAGTTGTCAAAATGTTCTGAACTCGTTCAGTTGAGAATAGCACAGCCAGGATATCGGGAATATTTTCATTAATTTCTAATGAGGTGACTTGATTTGAAAGACCGGACGTTCTCCCTATCAGAAATGCTTGCTTGTATGGCTGCGTTCAAATTCAGCTCTTCAATATAAGTATTATGGTCGATAACGATGGCAAAAAAAATTTCTTCTCGAATTTCAAAAATGGAATTTTGTAATCTACTATCAAAAATTACTATTTCTGAATCAGTTCTACTAGGTATCTTTGTTCTCAGTTTGCAGTTACTGAATTGAAAACAAACTGTTCGAATGTTATTTCACACTTGTTTGGCAAATTTTACTTGGCTAAAATGGAACATGTAATCTGGTTCCCAGATTGAAAGGGTCAGAACAAATGTGTAATTCGGTTACCGATATTTTAGGTTTACCGATTTTCATGTGTAATTTGTTTCCGAGGATTTTAAGACATTTTTTATTTATTAACCTGTCGTGGACATTTGAGTGCGTGGAGATTGATAAAGTATGTATATTTTCCACCAGTTTCTTTGTGAAAATACATTTTGTGAGAAGTAATTTTTTAGTATGACCTAGATAACCAGATCCGAGGGGGAAGTAACTCTTTCATTAGGTGTACATCATAACATTTTCATTACTTCATTAATCATTTCATACTCAACTTAAAATCGAAATCTATGTTTCTGGGGATCCGTGATAAGTATGATTTTTTTCGGTTCCAAGTTGGCAAATTTATGCCGTCTGACAATCGGTAAGTGATCGCCTCGGTGATCGCTGAGCAGACGCGGATTTTAATCAGTGATTTTCCGATGAATAGTATAACATCATTAATGTTAATTATTTTTCATTAGAGTTAATTACTGCATTATTTTCATTAGGTGTACAAAAAATGGCTAGTTACTTCCCCCTCGACCAGATCGATCTAATCTCACGTCGGGAACCAAATTACCAGTTCCTGGTCAAAATATAGGAGGTATCGATTATAATTTTTTGATCTTCATAAACTAGGGAGATGGCAAACAATCTCAAAAATTAAAAAAATGTGACTTGATGGAACAATCTTACAGCTTGAATAAAGTATCTCTGCTACCCCGGTTGAACATAGTAATAATAAATAAATCAAATATATTCCTCAACGATCTCCTGTAGTTATAAATGACTAATAAAATTTCGTTGAAACTATGTACAAATTGCAGTCATTGCATCAATATGGTTTGTAGTAATTGGAAATCTTTAAAATATCAGGAGTATTACTGAAGTAATATGAGCTTACGAAACAAACCCATAATGAAAATAATCGATTATAGAACTTTTTCCTTCAATAAAACTTATTATTTCGAAACAAAATCGGATTGGCATATTTTGAAATACTGACCGACGTGTGAAATAACTTTCAAACTAATCATTCTATATCGAAACTGAAGGAACGAAACCAACACCAATATTACTTTTCTATAACTATAAAAATCTGCACTTTTTGTGTGGTTTGTCTGCCTAAAGTGTGGAATTATTCAATATTGAAATATCATTACATTAATTGACGGAAAAGCATGAAAAAAACTGAAGTAAGAAAACCTTTTTTTCACGGTTATTGTTAGGAAAACATTTTTAAATGGGAACATACGGTTAGTGATATCCCATTGAAAGACATTTATCACTATCAAGCAACAAAGAAAATTGGTTTCTGCCGTATCGTTTTCGAGATATTCAATGTTGAAGTTGGAAAATCAGTCTTTGTTTATTCAATGGATAAGAACAAGATCTGATAAATGCAACTTAGTATAATTATTATTGTCAATGAATCCAATGTTCAAACTGTCTACCATCGGTTGCCATACAATAATACATGTTCTGTTAAAAATTCTGTTCAATAATTCTTTGTCACAGATCTTGCAGAGATTCAGGTTCCATTGCATATTTGTTGTTTTCCAACACACAGGAAAAATCGTGTGTGGTGAAATCTGGAGATCTGGCTGGCCACTCTCTATAGGACATTTTCTTCCAATCCAATTTCCAGGAAACATCCACTTCAAAAACACTCTTAACAGGCTTTGCTTAATGTGGAGGTGTCCCGTCTTGTTGAAAAATCGAGTGGTCTTTGGTAAAGATCGTCATTTACAATGATGTCTATTGAAGCTGGATTTATAGATTTAGTCGCTGCTGCAGTCATTGCAGTTTCCGTTGCCGTACGAAGATAAATGTGCCGTTGCTCGTGTATACGTTTATAGATACGCTGCCGTTGCAGTTGCTGTTGTCGCTGCCGCCGGTAGTTAACCAACTTTCATCTCAGAAGGCAGCTGCAGCTGAAAATGACAATAAACTCAAAATTTCCGTGTCAAAAATAAACGAAAGGTCACATAGGTAGTTTAGGTTATGTATTTGTTTATACAGTTTGAAAGCAATAATTAATTTTATTTTGCTTTTGACCAATACCGACAATTATTTCGATTCCCAGTTGAACTCAGCAAGAATATACACCATCAGAAAAGCAGAGGTTGAAAGGGAAACAATTGCACAAAACTATTGTCACCGATCAAAATCATCTTCATTCAATTGGGGTATGGTCCGTATATATTCTTGGTTACTCTGGTTAGTAATTTGGCGGTCCGTATATATCATATTCCTGAACAATCGGTGACGTTTTCCTGAAACTTCGGTGACTTATCTGTCACCAGAGCTACCGTACTTTTTCCTTCGTAGTTTTGAGAACCGCTTGTCATTTGTCAATTAGACTTGTTTTGTTTGAAATTTTGAATCAACGACTTTATTTATTTCTAAAAATGTCTTCAGATTTGGAAGCATTAGAGGTAGGTAATTGTTTTCTGAGGGAAGAAAAATATCTTTAACAAATTATTTCAGGACGACTGTGTATACAAGTGTAGTCACTGCAATTATAATGTTGGAACCTTTAAAGAAGTCATGGAGAAAAATAATGTGTCCATTCATCCGTGTTTCAAAAATTGTGTGAATGTAGAGATGGATTTCGATAGAAAAAAAATAAGTAGATCTATTCTGCAGAAAAATACAGACCCGTCTTCAGAACAAGACCATTCTCCATAACCAAGCCGTTCTACAGAACCAGGCCCTTCTCCAGAACCAGGCCCTTCTCCAGAGCCCACCGCATCCACTTCTCGTCAGAATGAATGTGTTTTAACAGAAATGAAAAACACATTTGATATTTGTGCATCTACTTCAGGTACAAAATGTACCTGGACAGAAGAAGCTATAAAATTACTGATTAGCTCTTTTGTGGAACACAAAGAGAAATTTGAGAATCCTTCTTACACCAAAAAGAAAGTTTGGAAAATCATCAGTGATGAACTTGAAACAAAAGGAATATTGAAATCTCCTCAGAAATGCGACGAGAAGTGGAGAAACCTGAAAAAAAACTTTGATAAAATTAGGAGAGAAAAAAACAAAACGGGAAATAAGGCTGTGCATTGGAATTTTTTTGATGCATTTCAAGAAATCTACTTTCGTGATCCCCAGTTTGAACCCATTGCAACAGTTAGTAGTACTGGTTTGAAAAAAAGCAGTGAAAGTGGTTATCAAGAAATTAACAAACCAGCAGGGAGCAAAAACCTATCTCCTGGGGAGATACCTAGAAAGCAAACATTATCTTCATTTGAAATTGAAAAGAGGCGTCAGAAAAGGCATGAGGATAGGATGCACTTAAAAAGGGAGATGTTCGACCGGCTGAAAGAGAATTATAAAAAATAAAATGTTTTTGTTAGTCCATTTTTATAGAATAGCTTGATTATTTCAAAGACTGAATTATGTATTTGTTGTTATGGAATAACATTTTTCACAAATAACATTCTCATGGTTGGCTATTTTTCTATAGAATAACTTTTTGGTTGGATGTTTTTATAGACTGACTAATTATTTACTTTTTGTTATGGAATGGATATTTTTGTTTCTATTTATTTTTTGTTAAAGTCTAAATATTTTAAGATTCTTCTATCACTGGAATCTTATATCTCAGTAAGTTTTTCATAGAATAACTTTTTTGTTTGATGTTTGTATAGACTGAATTATTGACTTTGTGCTATGAAATATACATATTTGTTTCTTTTTATACTGTTTATACATTTTTGTTTCTTTTTATACTGTTCTGTTCAAGAATAAAAATATTGTTTTTGTTATGATTGGCTTCTATTATTGGAATCTTAGATTCTTCCCCCTCCAGGGACTCAATCATAGTCCTATCTCAACTTTTAAAAGTTTACATCATTTATTTCTTAATGAATCCGCGATTTTTGCTTCAACTATTATAATGGTCATATCTAGTTATATGCAATAATTGCATATGAGTGAAAATAAAAAATATATAAACTTGAAAAAAAATTTATTACTGATTCAACAAACATTGCATTTTCAATTTAATTCATGGCAGAGTCTATTGCGTTTAGCTTGACCCTCTAGAAGCCTTGGTCTAATGGCTCCAATGAAAATGTCATCATTGATATCTGGATCATTGTCATCCCCTACTATCGCTTCCACTGCCATTAAATCATTTTGCATTATGCATATATTGTGAAGTACACAGCATGCCATCACATATTTGGGGACCCAATCCAGGCGACGTACATCCAATAAATCTTTCAAAGTCCTGAACCTTTTCTGTAGCAAACAAAATGCCCTTTCAACAGTACTTCTTGTTCTCGATAATATGAAGTTAAAATTTCTCTGAGAGGCAGTGAGGTGGCCGTTATCCTTATAGGGAGTTATCAGCTGAGGAAGGCAAGGATATGCTTTATCACCTATTAAATGTGTATCCTCCGGAAATTTTTCAGTGAAGTTCTCATTGATGTAATTCCATATCTCACTTCGTTTCAATACAGTGGCATCATGGTTAGAACCAACTTTTCCAGCATATGTATGTATAAATTTAAGCTGGTGATCGCATACTCCCTAAAATCATTTTAATAATCACATAGAGGTAATTAGCAAAATGAATTGATAAAATGTGTTGACATGCAAAAACACAGAGTACCACATGAAATACAAAACTATGGAAAAGTTATAAACTTACTTGTAACAGAATGCTTGGAAAACCTTTTCTATTTATATAGGATATTCCATGGTCTTTTGGCTTAGGAATTCGAATATGCATTCCATCAATGCAGCCAATAGTATCTGGCATTCCCATCTGATGAAAACCATTTTTTATTTCATTAATTTTTTCTCCTGATGGCCAACAAATGACATTGTTACTAATATCTAGAAGAGCATTGGTAACCCTTCGCACACTTCTAATAGAGGTAGCTTTTCCTATATTGAAGCGACTTATTATGGATCTGTAATAGAAATTACACTAAATAACATGATTTATGAATAAACCTCAAAGTTAGGCAACTGATGAATACTACCTATATGAATCAGGAGTTCCGAAGTACCAGAGGGTAACTAAGAGTTGTACTTTTGGTGGTATCACTTGACGCCCTCTGTCTATTATAGGTGCGCTAATTTTATCTTCAATCAACAATAATATGTGCTGAAATGTTTGTCTGTTCATTCTAAAATGTTCCCTGAATTCTGCGTCACTATATGCATCTACAACATCTTCGACAAACCTCTGGATTCTAGGGCGGTATTCTAGAAAGTAATATTTTTTTTATTGGTAATTTTTGGTAATTTTTTTAAACAGAAGCAAAACACTCAATGGAGTGAAGGAGGGTTACCTTTGATTTTGAAATACTTACCAATAGGACCTCTTGGAATGAATTCATCATCACTACTGCTACCTGAAGAAAACAGTTCGTCCACAATCATCCAAAGACCTGGAGCTTCTTCCATAGCACTCAATAAAGATTATGAAGTTTAAAAATAAGGTTTTGAAATCTATCAGAAAAGGAAAAAAATACAAAAATACAAACAATGCCGAGATTGCCAAGTTGTAAAATGTCAAAAATCAAAATATTCAAAATGTTGACTAATGACAGGTGACAAGGGGTCCGTATATGTGAAGCCGGTTGCCTGAAAACTTATAAACCGCTAGTTACCCATCTGAAATTTTCGGTGATATACGGACCATACCCATGGTGTACCAAATGTATTTTGAGTGGATGGAATTTATAATTTTTTATGGAATCGACAGATACGTGTTCTACTGTTGCTGGTAACATTTGCTAATTTATTCGACGTTAAAGTTGAGTCTGCACAAACTTGTCATAAAAAAGAAATTTCAACATGTTCTTTTCTCAACGGAAGTTTAGGTTCTGGATACTCGATAGTATACACCATTATTGAGGAAACAATTTCTGCAGGTCTAGTAATTCACTCTAATGTCGTTCAACCGAGGATAAATTCGACACTGATATACCGGGTGTCCGCGGAAAGTGGCTCGCCCTATAACTTTTTTGTTTTTGAAGATAATGGAATGAAATTAAGAGGATCTGTATTAAACTGCATCTTTTAACGAGTAACTCAGCTTCATGCAGTTTCATAAACTTTCGATTTTCAAATGAGACACCCGGTATACTTTCACTTCTTTTTTCTCCATGTGTTACTCGTCATATTTTACCGAATTTTATTTTTATTTTGAAATTTGTTTTTTATTCTGGATTGCAATGGATATCTTCAAATCACTAATTTCAGTCCTAAAATTTCGAGAATACTACAACTTCACTTTTTTGATAAAAATTTACCAGCTATGCAAAATTTCATCTTTAAATTTCTAATTTACTATTTTTTTCCAATGGCATCATGGTGGCTGGTTGGATTAGGAAAAAAAGCATTTGATTACGAATAATTTGATACTGCACAAACTTCCGTTGAAAAACCAACACAACTGATAAAACAAAATCAATAATCCAAAAACTGATATCTTCTTGCATTAATATGTTCTTTAATTCATCACACAATAAATACCTAATTCGCTTTTGCAGAAGCGAAGTAAAATAAGACCTCCTCAATGATTTTGTTTTATGAGTTGATTGTCAAAGGTTAAATCTTATTTTAATTCCAAAAGATGCTTTATTTTATGAAACATCTGAAGTACTTAGTTGTTTCAAGTTTTCTAACGGAATTTTGATCAAAACCTATAAGTGTGCGGTATCAAATTAATCGTAATAAAATTGTCTTTTCTCCCAACCCGACGACGAGCCACCATGTTGTCATTAAAAAAAAAATTTAAATTGGATTTTATTTGGTAGTATAAACATTTTGAACATTTTATTCCATGTTAATGATCATCATACTAGGTTGCATTATCTGATCTTGTTTTTATTAATTGAATAAACAAAGAGTGATTTCCCTTCGACTTCAACATCAAGATCTCGAAAACGAATCGACACTATCCAATTTTCTTTGTTACTTGATATTCTGGTCTCACTTGGTGGTATCACTTGGAGGATGAAATATATTTTGGGTGAGTTTCATCTCAAACGATGTCACCATCAAAAATGTAGTTGATATGTCCAACTCTTTTTTCTATAATCCGGTTCTGTCGATATACAGAGCCGTTTTCAATGGCCTACGCTGTATATAAATATCTATATATCTATACTTTGTATGAAACACATCAGTGAAGGTGTTTTCATTCGTAGGAATAACATATTCCTATATACTAGTAATAAAAAGTCCCACTTTACTCACTTGATACATAAATTACTATTTGTGTTGTTAATATCGCGGACAAAGAGAAACCATATCTGATACATACCTACTGTTTTACTGATACGCTTAGATTAATGACCTAATAAAGGAGGTTAATTTACACTTTTATTGAAATAAACACATTCAAGAACTCTTTCTCAATTGCAAACAACAAAATTCTGTTTATACTAATCGAAAATGTTTTTTCCAATAACCATCAAAATACTCGTACTGTTATGAACGAATTGTTTCCAAAAATCCGAAAACTTAACAACAAAATATGATAGTATAAATTCAATATTGAACATTATTTTTCTAAATTCAACATGATAATATTATTTTTTGAAATCGATAATTCTCGTAAAGTTTTTTTCAATGAAAAATCTAGATTAGACAACGTTATTAATTCTTATATCCGTCTAGCACTTATAACTTTATTGTTTTTGAAGATAATGGAATTTAATTTGGAGAATCGGTATACAACATAAAACTACATTTTTGACAAATAACTCAGCTTCATGCATCTTCCGGTTCCACCAGAAGTGACGTAAACTTACGATTTTTAATGAGACACCCGGTATATTTTCACTTATTTTGTTTCCATATGATATACTGAATCCAACTATGTATCGCAAACTTATTTTGTATTCTAAAAATACTTTTTCATTCTAGAAGGTCATGGAAACCTAATTTACTTTCGCAGAAGCGAGGTAAAATAAGATATTGTCCTTCTCAATGATTTTGTTTTATCGGTTGAGCTTCCTTCCTTACCCGACGAGCCATCATGATGCCATTTAAAAAAAAATTGTTATTTCAATTTAAAAATTAAATTTTAAATAGCACATACATTTTGACTGAAAAGAGCGAAGTTGTGTATTTCCCAAATTTGTATTGCTAAAATTAGTAAATTCAACGTATTCGTAGCACTCTAGAATACAAAATGTATTTTGAATTTGAAAAAAAAATTAGTAACAAAGAGTGACAAGTGATACATAGTTGTATTCAGAAAGTCATATTGAGACGAAAGAATTGAAAATTGAAAGGGTCTCTTATTTACGAATCAAAAGTTTCTGGTAAAACCGGAAGTTGCATGAACTCGAGTTACTTGTCAAAAAACGCAGTTTTATGTCGTAAGCATAGAGCCTCCAAATTTCATTTCATTCCCTTCCTAATCATTCACTCTCTTATGTCTCTCTACCATCTCTCTATTTTACCCGTTGCAGGGAATTGCAGACGACATGATAAATATCCACTCACTGAATCCTAGACTAAATCTAAATAGTGGAGGGAAAAAACTTATTACTGTTTAAATGAATCGAAATAAGAATAGGAACTCACCTTCATCTCCATCGCCAGCGTTCGCCATAGCATAAGTTTTTTTTCAATGATTCATTGACTGGGGCATGAGACTTATGGCCGATTTCACCAAGTAATTCCTCAAGTTAGGAAATACCTCAAGCATTACTCAAAGTGTGGTGAAACGCAAATTGTACTTTTTTATTCCTAATTCCGATTTAGGTATTTCCTAACTTTAGGAATCAGTTGGTGTATACAGCCATTAAAGATTCAAACATAATACTCAGAAACTGACATCCATTACTGAAGACTCGAATGAAAGACTCAACATTTTAAAAATATTCAAAGATTGAAAGTTTCGAATCAAACACTCGAGTCGAAGACTGAAAGACTAAGCCGAAGATTTAAGGACTGAAAATTTACTCAAATTACTCAAAATGTCTGGTTGCAGATCTTTCCCCCTTGATTCATTATCTAAGATGAATAAACAGACTAGCTTCCAAGTATTCCCTTATTTTGTCATCACAAAAAAGTAAACCCGTACATTTCTTTGGATTTAGTTGGCTGAATATCTCGAGGAGCTTCTGTAAGTCATCGTTGGTATTATCGTTGCTTGTGCTATATCTTGAGTGTTGGAATAAAAGTATAGTAGCGTATCGTCTGCGTATAAATTAAAGTTGCAATCAGTTATGGATGTCACAAATTTAGAGGTATATACCAGAGTAGTGGGCCAAGAATGCTTCCTTGTGGTACCCCTGAGTGACAACTAATGGTGTTGCTATATTATTAACCGCCGATTGATTGTTAGTCAGGTATAAAAATGCCCACGTAATCAATGGATGGTGTTGGTTATTATTTAAGTCATAACCTAATTCAGTATATACTTCTGCCTGAAGAGAACATTTAGCCAATCAATTTATTAATTGAAATTACAACTGAGAACAAAATTGCAAAACATTGCCAAATTTTACAAAAGATGTTATATTATAGCTAGTGCTCAATGAAACTGAAAAAAATTTCCCCCTCGTACAAGGCTGCCAACGTTGTTAAAAATGTAAATTATAAACAATTGTGGTTATTTTATAGAGAATAAATGCAAAAGAAAGATAAGATATTTTCCTTTATCGTTTCACAATTTGGCGACCATTTCCTTGTTTGGCATCAGAGTAATTACATTATATATTCATACTTTTGTTGATAACTCTGCCGAAAAAAATCCAGAGGAATGGCAAACGTAAAGAAACATTTCTCTCTATGTCATAATTCTCTCCGAAAATGCTTCCTCGGCCGATGATGGCAACACATTTTTTTATTTACTTCACTTTACATTTTTTTTCGCAATCTGAATTAATTATGCAAATAATGCAAACCTTTTTTGAGCTGGTCGTGAACGCGTGAAGAAATTTCCTAGAAAGCATATAAAATATGCCAACATCACAGATTTCGGGAACTTTGTCAAATTTGGAGAGAATGAAAAACAAAAATGCCAAATTGTTTTTTTGTTCAATTTTGACAAAGTTCCCGAAATCTCTGGTGGTGTAGTCACCTGATGCAACTTCCGAGATTTAATTAAATTGCTTAATAATCTAGTTACTTTCAAAGCTTAAAGGTTCCGTCAAACCAAAGCGGGAACGCGGGAGCGGGAACGGAACATGGGAACCGTGTGAATTGCTAAAAACACAGTAAAAGTAGCAAACCATATATATTTCTCTGCTTGACTGCATTTTAGAATACGAATAATCACTCCAGTATGTATTTTCACATATCCCACTATCGAATTTAGTATCGAATTTAGTCTCGAATTCATCCCGTCCCGCGTTCCCGCGTTGGTTTGGGGAAACCTTTATCGTATCATCGACGTGCTAGAAATCGCACCTGAAAAGGTAAGACCCCGTTAATCCTTGGCTCTCACAAGTTTCGACTTCTGTAGACTGCCGTTTATAAGGGGACGACAGCTGGCTAACGGAAAAAACTATTTTAACAAGTTTAACAACAATTGACAACAACAATGATGTGAAAATGAAATCAACAACTTTGGTTAAGGTCACGTTATTGTCATCTTACCTTGGCATCTAGGGTATTTCAAAGTAACTAACGTATTATATTCTGTAACTAATATATTATGCGTTTTTGTGATGTTATATTGTTAATTATTTGTAATAAAGATTTACCTTAAAAGAAGCTTCATTTTCAATGATACGATGAAATATGTAAAAATATTATTTTTGAATTCTGAATTTAGTATTTTGAAACTAAAGTAACACTCTTTTTGTTCAATATGAATAACATCTAGCAAGCTGGGCATTACTATTCGTTGACGTTAACAATGCAACATCAAATAATTTATTCACTGTCCAACACTCTGTGCTGTCAAGTAAAATTGGATTAAAATCACTGAAAATGGGTGATTCTGATGACAGTTTACCTTCCAATTTGGATGGTGATGTTTTGCATTTTGAATCAAATTCTTTAAAATTATCTACTTGCATTATTTCTTATAAAGTTCATACTAAACATTCAGAAACTCAACATCTGAATTTTATTATGGTACTAGGACTTTTTGAACTTTATTATGTCACTAAAATTTAATGAAATACTCAACGATGTCAGTATCACATGCCAGCAGATAAAATTTTACAATGAACATTAACATAGATTTTCATGAAGTAACGGTCATATTCTTAAAACAAAAAACTATACCCTCAAATCGTACAGGGTGGCTAAAAAAAGAAAAGGCCAGTTGATTGACCGATTTTAATCATTTAAAGGAATGAAGGAAATTGAAGGCTGTTTGATGATATGCGTGTATTATTCATTATGCATTCCCATCCTTATAAATGTAAAATGCTCCCGGAGATATTCTTCCTTGTAACGTTAGTCAGGCACCTTCATCTACAAGGAGAAACGATGAATTAAAGCTATCAGTTGATTAATTATTCATCTGTATAAGAACTTTGACCTCTTCTGTGCTTCATGCACAACTTCTCTGGAGCCATATTACCTAGCAATCATTACTTATTATAACACCATTAGCCCAAGTTAAACGTACAGAAAAATAAGATTCTCGTAGAGCCCACTTCGCCATGTGCAAAGTAGGTTAATACAATTGTAATTCTGCCGAGAGTTATTCGTCCTACGCTTGCAGTGGATAATTTCCTATAAATTCAACCTCGTGGTCACCTTTTGTTAGCGAGTGAAAGCTGATACTCAACCATGTCTAGTTAAACGACAAAATCACAAAGTATACTTTCGACTCGATAACTTGAATTGATTACCCATGGCGAACTGGAAAACTCTCATTGTTATAGTTACGGATACCAGAGTATAACGATTTCTGACAGTCATTTCTGATCTCGCTTCAGTCTCATTCGTTGTCAGATCTATTTGAAAATTTTAAACTTGGATTTTATTCTTCAATGGAATCTGGGACTGATAGGTGTTGTTGAAAGTTGTTTTTGAATTCCATGGAAAATGGATTATTTCTGGGTCCTCACCACAACGAATGATATTTTCAGCATTGTGTTTGTCAGTATACGCAGCCAGGCCCTAGAGTACTTTGAAAGTAGAATCAATAGAAGGATGAAGTCAGCAATACACATACTCCTCGAAAAAGCAATTTTTATGTTCACTCCCCTATATTTCTACAAAGGCTTCATGACCGAATTCTCATATTTTTGAAAAATCTAGTTTAAACCCTGTTCATATTTCAGCCGGAGTTTTATTCGATAAGACTATCATGTAACTCCTGTTTCACCCCAAGTTTCTTTATTTCATGTTTTCATTGTACTCGCTTTTTTAATAGTATTCTATTAATTCTCTTGGTCTCACCGTTTCGTTCTTTTGTGTACAGGTTGAATTTCCCCCACTCACCGAAAATTAAATGGGTTAGTAGTCCGTCAAGTGTGCAAGCACCTATAAAATTTTAGAGCTATCCGTTATGATTCAAACATTTTTTGGATTTCTATCTTCATAGATGCGCCACTGCATCAGTGAATGTGTAAACATTGCCATTTATTCCCGTAGAAGGTAGTCATGAGCCACATCAGGCGCTCTTGCAGTGTTGCAATATGATACTATCTCGAAGTGCAGAATCGAAGTTACCCGATGATGGTCGTTGTTCAGTTTGTCTTGGTAGTCCTATACGACATGACATGTTTCTTACAGATCATTTAATTGAGAACCCTAATAATCCTAGGTATAGACATTTTATAAGCACTGGCAATCGTGCACGTAATAATATGTTCGTTTGATTTGCAATAGGGTGTTCAGTATTCTTTCGTAAATCGTACAAAATGCCAGTATTCACCATACAGGAATATTGTGATATGATTATAGATCATTCGACACCAACATTCGAGTATTGACTTCAACTGTCTTGTGGTTGTTACTGTGTTGTATTCTGCAGAAATCCCTTATTTTGCAATTTCCTATTAGAAGTCAAGATAAAACTTCATTTCGAAAAAACAGCTTCAGTTCCACGTTTGATAAAGGATGAGATAAAAGGATTCTTGCTATACACGTGTTTAAATTAGGAGGTGACGCAAACTTACTCTTATGAAAGTTAATTTTTTGGTTTTAAATTTCCAAATAGATTTCACTTTTTTTTGTTTCGAAGAATAACACAAAGTAACGTAAAATTTAATCAAAGATCTGGATAAAGATCCTACTCAAGACATGTTTCGAACATATACAGTGTGTCCATATTTGTCCATATTATATTACTCAGGAACACCTACCTTTATGTTGAAGAAACATTCGTATATCCATTTTCCACGGCTAACTATGACCAATTGAAAGGTGGAAATGGGAAAAATTATTAGGGATTTTTTCATTACAAAATTGACATCAAATTCTGGTTCAGAGTACCTACCCTTAAACCCCAAGATCTCAATGTTTAAATCAGTTGATTATACAGGGTGTCCTTCGTTGCAGGCAACATGATTAACTCTTTTTCATCAGTAATATTGGCTTAATTTTCAAAATTCCATCATTTTCACAAAATTAAAAAAAAAATTCAATGACTACTGCCATAAATAACCAAATGCTACTTTTCCATGGCAAACTGTGACCACTTGAATAGGGAAAATTTGGGAAAAAATATATTATGGAACTTTTATTGAAAAATTAACCCCAACTCCTAGTTTTGGAACTCAATGCTGAATCATTTTAAAATCAACCGAGCATTATGGATGAATAAGAGTTGGTGATATTGCCAGCTACATATGACACCCTGTATATTTCATTGATTCAGCATTGAGTTCTGGGGTTCTGGGACATTCCAAAACCAGGAGTTGGGATTGATTTTTGAATAAAAGATCCTTAATATATTTTTTCTCAATTTTTCACTATTCAAGTGGTCACAGTTTGCCATAGAAAAGTGATAGTTGCTTATTTTTCGCAGAATTAATTAAATGTTTTTCTAAATTTTGTAGAAAGTGAAGATATTTTGAAAATTAAGCAAATATTACTGATGAAAAAGAGATAATCACATTGCCAGCTACAAATGACACCCTGTATGATCAATTGATTGAAGCATTGGGATCTAGAGGTTCAAGAGAATTATGAAACAGAATTTGATGTTAATTTTGTGATGACGAAATCCCTAATATGTTTTCGCCACTTTTTCACTTTTCAATTGGTCATAGTTAGCTGTGGAAAATGGATATACGAATGTTTCATCAACATAAAGATAGGTATTCCTGAGTACTATAATATGAGAAAAAACATTTTTCAAATTATTTTATTCTATATGAAATATGAGGGTGTGGCTGCTCAAAGTGAGACACACTGTATATGTTCACCTTCAGTTGAACTAGATTGAGTGGGATTAAAAAAATATTCAAATTCAATGAATGATGGTTTTTCGGGTTTTTAGGCCGACGTTTATTTAGAGAAAAACTCGACGTTTCGCCAACACGAGTAGTTGGCATTTTCAAGAGAAATGTTTACAGTTTCGATCACTGAACACTACTTGTTTGGTATGCGTTGTCTCAGCCAGTATTTATGGGTCGACGTACTCGTCCGGTGCCATCGTCCCTGCGTCGGGTACCCCCTCGGATTCAATAATTTCCCGGTATGGTGTTATTACCGTTTTCTTGAGAACAGGTAGCCATGCTTTATTCAATTGTAACCCTTCTTCAATTCTGTTGAAATGTTTTTTGATTTGGATTGCTTCTCGGAGAAGAACAATTTCAACAGAATTGAAGAAGGGTTACAATTGAATAAAGCATGGCTACTTGTTCTCAAGAAAACGATAATAACACCATACCGGGAAATTAATGAATCCGAGGAGGTACCCGACGCAGGGACGATGGCACCGGACGCAGGTACGAGTACGTCGACCCATAAATACTGGCTGAGACAACGCATACCAAACAAGTAGTGTTCAGTGATCGAAACTGTAAACATTTCTCTTGAAAATGCCAACCACTCGTGTTGGCGAAACGTCGAGTTTTTCTCTAAATAAATTTCGGCCTAAAAACCCGAAAAACCATCATTCATTCAACGATGGCCGCGAAAGCCTTTCACAATTTGATTCAAATTCAAATTAGTCTAACATCGTAGATTAACAAAATGTCAAACAATAGGGGCTCATACTGCCCGTAATGTTATGAGCCCCTATTGTTTGATGTTTTGTTAATCTGCGATGTTAGTCTAATTCAAATTTGAGTATTTTTTTCTCTCCACTCATTCTAACTTAACCGAAGATGAACATATATATGTTCGGAACATGTATGAAGTAAGATATTTGTCCAGATATTTCGAATAAATACGACATGTGTAGACAACTTTGTGTTATTCTCCCAAAAAAACTTGGTCTTCCACTTCGAGTATGGACTACCTTCGTAAAGTATCACTTTGTTTTACTCTTCGTTTGGTGGGTTGAGTACACAGTATAATTTTGCGTAATGATCGAAATTCACCTGACAGACTTCCTTCCAAAGATCTCGGATCTATTTACACCGCCATTGTCGTGTTCAAAAATAATTTGAATTCCCATCATATCCAATCCTTTACCTGATAACAAATGAGATGCCAACTCGGCACATTCTCCATAGTGATAGAGACATTTCCTTGCCTCACTTCGATTTTTCCCATTTTTTTTCTTGATGATAATGATTGTCCTGATATGGCTACTGCAATTGAAATTGGTGCAAATATAAATACGAAATCGATTTCATTTTGTAGATTTCGGCAATCTTCATAATCGTCGAATACTTTGCTTTAGGTCATCGGCGTGAAGAAGTATATAAATAAAAATCAGGAAATAAGTTCGAGCCTTGGAGCAATCCCGATTGTTTTATCTAAGACATAAATTGTAGAGTTAAAAAAAAAATGCAGAAAAACAAAATGATGATAATCGTTGTGGAAGAATGTAAAAAATCCACTTCAAACTACGAAAATTATTCAGCTGCCCGATGTTTCACAAATTTTCCAGATTTTGCCAATTTTATTTTGTGAGCTTTTGTACCATTTTTCAAGAAGGGTCCTCCATGGTAAAATATTATTGTATTGTCATCGAAGCATATCAACTTGGTTTTGTATACCCTTAAATACATCGATAAATTTTGATCCATGTAGTTTTGGATATGAAATTTGGTATACATAACACCACCCTCGCTGACGAAACGTTAGGGTCGTCGTGCATTGGAATCCACGACGACCTCAAAAGAGCAGAAGGGATTGTTATCGTTTTAAACCTCTGATGGTGAGCTGAAAAATCTACACAAACAGGGACTTCCAAAACTTTGTATTTCATGGGAAAATGGCGATCAGATAAAAATGTTTTCTATGCTAATAACAGCAGAATGGGAATTATGAATTATGCGGTCGATCTCAATGAAACTGCCAAAAGAAAAACGATGGACATCACTGATGTAGCATTTTTTTTCCAAGAGTGGAATCCGGTAGCAGAAATACTTTGATTCCAAAATAATTTGCTCGAAAAGACTTCATCGTCATTTGGGTTAACCTCTTAATATTGGAGTAATTGATTCAAAAGCACTTAGAAGTCGTTATGGAGGTATATTCCTCACGAACTCAATTGAGAATGCATACACAATCAAGCAATCATACGAGGTTATATCAATATACGAATTGCCGCTAATAATTTGTATAGGCATATATAACACGTTATTATCTCTAACGCTCCTCGTTCCTCGTATAAACTTGATTGGGAGTCCACGTGGAGATGCCGACAAAGGCGACAAAATATATGCCTACACTATATAAATGGAATTTCAGTTTTTCTGTTGTCTTAACTGACTTCGTATAAGTATACGTCATCTAGCGCTGAAATAAACCGTCTCCCACGTTTGGGTATCTTCTAATACAAACTCATGAGAAATGGTTGAGTTGAGACAATATTGCTGGTCATACTGGTCTGATAAGTATTTTAAGTATATTCAACACGGAAAACATTTGGACGTGTAGAAAGTCAAATGAACTTCGTAAAGGTGCCAGTACATTACTGGATTGTCAACAGTGTATTTCTAAAGACGCAATTCTGATATAATAAAACTGAGATGGCGTTTATTATGCTAGGTACTTACTGCACAATAAAGTATCATTGTCACCCGCTAAAAATAGTAATTGGGATCAAAGTAACAAAGGTTACAGCAATTTAAGACATAATTTCCACCGATATTATTTACAAGCTACAAGAGTATACAGAGTTCCCTGAAAGTAACAACTGAATATATTTGGATAGAACAGCATCTGAATACTGAGTACGAGTGAAATAAATTAAATTACTTGAAATGTTGACGGAATAGGAAACATACCTTGACAAATAAAATTTATTTTATTCACAAGAGAACTAATCAGTAACCGTTAGATTTTCATTTGTTGCCATATGATCCAAATAATATTAATACCCAGGTATTCTTGCCGTGATTCAGGACTCCCTCAGTCCCTTCCTCTTCTGCATCTTCTCATTCCTATTATTCGTTGCACTTAATCCGTGGATTCATCTGCGGCATCGGCTGGGGACCGATGTCATAAGGTCTCCCATTCATTAACATGTCTGACAACACACTTTATGTGAAAAAGGACCTAGCTTCTACATTAGTCCTTGATGATGGTCGAATAGTACACGTATGCTATATCGGAATAGAATTTGAATTAGACAAATATGACACGATTCAGCACGAAGGATGCACGGAACACAACATTTGATTCATGTATAGACTAGGAAAGTGTGTCGTCACAAATGTCATTCTTGTCAAAAACTGATTCCAAACAAAGAATTTTAGGTGACATTCTCTGTTGATGATTTGTTGTTTTGCTTATTAGTTTGTGTTTGGTTGTTTGAATTTTGTTTTCTCAAACAAATGAAGTTGAAAAACAACGGAAACAATTTCAGACAAGCTGATTTAAATTCGGCGGAGGTTTGTTTGGAATCAGTTTCTGACAAGAATGACATTTGTGACGTCATCACTTCCCTTGTATATTGAATTAATATTTTCAAATGGGGGGAACAATGTCCTAACTCCGTTTCATTGTTTTCCCTGAAGTGCCAGACGTACCTTCTACCTTATAGTCCTTGTCGAAGAGTACACGCATGATATCGAAATGGATTTTAAGTAGATAAATGTGACACGTTTCATCACAAAAGACGCATGGAACACAACATTTTGATCAAGAATTGAATGTCTAAAGGACCCCGCAAACTCCTTATGGAAATTGGGTCACGGTGGATTTTTTTAAGTGTTTGGTATGATGTAGTCTATGTTATTCTCAACCAATGTTTCCATTGCTCCAACCCAAAAAAATTAAGTATTTTAGTTTAGATTATGCTGAACAATTGTGTAATTTTTTATAAAAAAAATATTAAACTTTCCCCTTACCCTCAACCTCTATTTTAAATCACGAAAAAAATTATTTATTGACTACTTGTGAATTATCAAAATAAATGTTTTAATCAGCTCAAATCAAGGAAATCTTACTTTAATTTCACCATTCCTTCGCTTCAAAAAAATATTGGTGGATTTTGCTGACTTCTTAGTAGGGCGTAGTTCATGTTATTTGAATATGAATTAATTGGGCGAAAATCTTGAAAATGAATAAAAATTAGACATCAACAATTTGAATTTGAGTTGTTGCCTGAATTCATTTTTTCACGTTTTAAAATAAGAGTTGGGGAAAAGGGGAAGGTTTTAGATTTTTTTTATAAAAAATAACACAATTGTTCAGCATAATCTAAACTAAAATACGTAGAGATATTGTTTCGGCCTATAATAATGAATATTCATTCTGAGTAAGGTATGATTTCAACGTCCCCTAGCATTAAAACTATCAATTTTTGGGGTTTCTTACCTGATTAATGTATATTCAAAATAATTTGAACTGCATCATATTAAAAAAGAAAAATCCACCGACATTTTTTCGTTTTGTGCCCTTCGGGGGGATAAGCATAAAAAATGCAATTTCTCTTATTCAGGCATATTTACACATTCGACGATACATTTAAGGGCACTCGAGATTTTTTTTTTGTGATTCGTAATAGGAGCTGGGGTGAAGAAGGGGCGTAAGATTTTTTCATAAAACTGCACAATATTGTGCAACATTAGCAACAAGTGAAAATATTTTTACAGGAATAAAAAATAAATAGTCTAATCTGCGCAAGGGGTGATTTCAACACCCCCTAGAAGCAAAACTGTTAAATTTTTTGGACATGGACATGGACATGGATATGGTCATGGACTACAAAATACCAAAAATTCAGAAAAATCCATTGGGACCCAAATTCCATAAGGAGTTTGCGGGGTCCTTTGAATAAAGAAATAATTTTGCCCTAATAACTTTTTTCTGATTTCCCAGGGTTGCAGAATAACAATAGGTTTAGGTTTGAATGTGAGTAGGCTTATACCAGGCTCTCCATCGCAGCCTAATGCCTATTGAGGTTAAAATGAAAATAACAAGACTAACAAGAGAATACTGTGCTTCTAAAAAAGGACTAAGGTCAATATGAGTTTTACGTCTGTATCTATAGTTCTTTAACGTCAACTTGGTATTGTATACCCCTAAATACACCGATAAATTTTTATCAAAATTACCTGCATGAAAGAGTCAAATTCACGTGAAATGGTGTTAGTGTGCTTGCGATCCACAGATAAACGAAGTGAATTATTGGAATTTCATTTGAATAATAGATCTAACAACTTGTCTTGTTTTATCCAATTCTTGTTTCAATTTGAGTCTTGATGGAAAAATGCTTCGTTTATAAATCACTTTTACTCAGTTTGAGAAGGTCAGACTTGTTATACCTGTTATTTTTTAAAATGTCCGAACATCGTACATACGTAGTACTAAAAAGAAGTGAAAACTCGAGATTCCGAGAGAATGCACTTTTGGAAATCTTCGAAGGCCACTACAGCAGCCAGACTGAATATCGAAGATCTAGTTGAAGCCGAAAAAAAATTCGTCATAATATTGTGGAAATCGAATCGTCTCTACCACAGTAAATACTATCGGTTTCCATCGAGTAACGGCCAAGTCAATCAATAAAAAAAATGATAATTTTTTGAATAAAATGAAGATGTAGTAGGTAATTTTTTTCTTATTTTCTTATCACTGATTTCTCCTAAGTGACTAAGTGACCGCTATTATCGCAAAAATTACTAGTGGATGGATTTGAAGAACATCTGAGGCTGATGCTACTGACTTTCCTGACATATCTATCTTTAGGATGGAGAAATGAAATATCCATTGCCCTACATAAAAAGAAACAAATTTGATTTTCTTACGACCACATACAAGTATTGCAATACATTTTCTAAACTTAAACTGGAGACGATCCGAGTCGTGTTCTTACTTTCCTGGGAGTTTAATTCGAACAGCTCTGTGAATCAAGAAAAATGAATGAGATATTAACGAATATAATCATTCCAAAGATTAACTTTTTGTTTAGAAGGCTATGGATACATTCAAATCGCTAATATCAGTTAAAAAAAATTGGGAAAAAAATTCACTGTTTTCGGTAATACTAAATTTTTGAATCTGTTGAACTTGTTTTCCACAAAAAAACCTACACAATAATTTACTTTTGCAGAAGCGAGGTAAAATAAGATTTTGAAAGGTATTTTTTTTCAAGAGCCCCTATTGATTTTGTTTCATCAGTTGTGGTGGTCAGAGGTTACTCGATGCATTTAAATCTTATTTCAATCTCAAACGATTCTTCATTTTAAAAAAGATCTAATGTAAGCAATCTTTCTTACGTTTTTAAAGGAAGTTTGTTTCAAACCCAATAGGTAGTGTGCGGTTTCAAATTAATAGTAATTAAATGCTCTTTTTTCCTAGCCCGACGAGCAACTGTGTTGCCATCTGAAATCAGTAAAACAAATTTAAAAATAAAATTTTACGTAGCAGCTACATTTTGACCGAAAACAATAAATGTATAATATTCCCAAAATGTTAGGACTGAAATTACTGATTTGAACTTATCCGCAGCCCTCTTGATGAAAAAATCATTTTAAAATAAAAATAAATTGTGTTCAGAAAAAGTGACAAGTGATACACAGTTTCATGCAGAATGTTATATGAAGACAAAAGAGTTGAAAATATTACAGGTGTCCCATTTCAAAATCGAAATTTTATGGCACTCCCAGTACAACCGGAATTTGAATAAAGTTGAATCAGTGGTCAAAAATGCAGTTTTATGTCGTTTACAGGCCTCCAAATTTCGTTCCATTACATTTCAATGCAAAAAGTTATAGAATCGAGCCCGATATGTTTTAATTACCCCAGGAGAGAACACAATCCAGAAAGACAGCCCTAAACAGAAATATTTCAGTCACAAAATATCTTTCAAAAATTGCTTCAGTTAGAAGGGAAAATAAGAGACTGTAATGATTCCCGGGAGACATTTAGGTACTAGAAAAAAAATGAGTATTTGGCCGAAACAGGGAATGGAAATACACTAATGGTGGATTTATGTCATAAATCATAAGGAAAAATATTCGTCAGTGATTGGTTGATCCGTTTATTCCAACCTATCAGTGACGACTATTGTTCCTTATGACTTAAAACTTATGACTGTTGCATAAATCCACCATAAGAGTCTCGAATCTATACCTGCTCGAAATGCGTAACACCCATGTTTGCAAAAATCCCCATGCAGGATCACTAGGATCACAGGATCACAGGATCTGTAACTGTGTCAAGAAGTAGTCGAGATTTCAAAAAGATGGGTGGATTTGGCATGAAAACATAGGAAATTTTCAACATAAAATAGATGATGGAGTTCTTTTCATACAATATCAAGTTGAAAAAGGTTTCTGTATTTTTCCACAGCTAAAGGATAATATTCCTAAAATTGTTCATACTGGAAACCGATGAAATGAGAGGAAAAACAAATAAGTGCTGCTAAAATACTGATCTAAACTTGAAATGTTAATGTTGGATGGGAATGTAATTGGAAGATTCCGAGAACCAAATTTGTCTGCATATGAGATACAAAAAATTGCAATTGAAAGACTCAAAATAGGTAACGGATACACGATGGAGAAATGTTGGAGAGTGCATGCGGTAGAAGAGTATTTCAGGAGAAGTTCCTGTAGTCTTGACATTCAGAAACGTTGAGAGTATCCATACAATTTTAGGCGTTTCTAAATGGGAGAATATTCACCATAGAAGTCGAAACTTATGAATATCTGATCAATGGTATAAAACAAAGTTGCTAACCGTGTCTCCTCATTATCTCTGTTGCTATTTCGAAATGTGATAATTATTCTAGAGAGAAACTCATTCCATTCGTATTCGGAAGAAAATTGAAAATAGTACCCAGTTGTGTAGATATTGTGACGTCATATCGTCTATTACTTTTGACGAGTATGGTTCAATTGGGAATAGGGAACTCAATGTAAATATTGCAAGAAGGGTATTTTCTGGTGAAAACCAATATATTTTTTCAAATTTCACTAGTATTGAAAATAATGAAATGATGTTAATTTCAAATATCTTAGTCACCTGGTATAACAAACCATAGACATGAGCAGACAACTTGAAAATGAACACTCATAACTATCTTTATTGAAAACATTCTATTACTAATCACAGGAATGCATAGTGAACCATTCTTATCTACTCAGTAGGTAATTATGAAGAAACTCGAAAAAATTGATGGAACTTTCATTTGGTACCGAATACTGTATTTATATTTTCCAAATGACATTATACACAGTTATAATGTTTCCCCACAGAATGAGCAAATGCAGAAATGATAATCACTGCCACAATCTGCTGCGCTCAATTACACCATGTAATAGTTTTGTCATTATGGAAGTGAAAATTTAATTGAAGATGAATTACTAGATTATTCAGTAGAAGTGTGTATTTTATATTTCTCATGGAAATGTCAAATTCAAACACTATTTGGTAAAGGGGAATTACACAAAATAGGTTTTTTTCTCGAAACTGAAACCGGTCGAAACTCCTCCGATTTTTTTTCAAATGTCGGTAATTGAAAGTACTTTAACCTTTATACAGAGTAACTCAAATTCGACCTCCACCATTGGGATCTCCTAATCTACAGGAGATACGTCGAAGCTTAAATTAGGGCAAAGTTGCGTATTTTGGTACTAACAAAATACCGTTTTGAAACTTGGAAAATTCCTAGTACCTATATCCGGAAATAACCTGAAAAAACTGTAAATCGGAATTTTCGTTTTCCTTTTTTTAGCGTCATTTGACAACATAGCGTAAACCAAAAACACATTTCCATTAATAATTTTTTTCAGCTACCCTTTGTCATGTTCAGATTTACTATCCGACGTTTCGTCTTCTGGAAATCACCATCAACTTTTTTTTCTATCATTGTGTTTTTAAACAGAAAAATAGTGCTTCAAATTCTGATTTCTTTGATGTATAATTTATCATGAGTTGCTCTTCTGAAATCACAAATATAAAAAAAAAACAACTTCATCTGAGATGGTTATGACTCCATCGAATAACTTTCTTTAATGAACACTAGTTGTCAGAACTCATCAAACATCATAAATAATAAATAATTCAGTCGAAATGTTCTCATTCTCAAATGAAGAAAAACGAGACATGTTGAAACTTCATTATAAATTCGAAGGAATAGTACGAAAACAGCACAAATTTATTTTGGATTATATCCGGAAAGACAACAGCCGAATAGAACATCATTCCGAATTTTCGACAAACACTTGGCTGAGTACGGTGCGTTTCAAAAACCAAGAATGAAAGAAATCTTGAGCTTGTAAAACTAAAAGTATTACCGGGGCGTGGCGCAGTGGTTAGAGCGTCCGACTCTGAGTCGAAAGGTCCGGAGTCGAGCCCCAGTTGCGGCTGGGATTTTTTTATTTAATTTGACCGATTACATTATTTAAATCTCGTGGTCGGACTGGGGTGAGTCCTGCACGATTCACTGTTGCGTTCCAATTAACAGTGCTGCTCCTAAGGTGGCGCATGGAGTTAGTAACAAGCCATATCCAGAACACGTGGCTAATGACCATAGCAGTCGATGCCAAAACACGAAAGAAAAAAAAAACAAATGTTCGAAATGATGTAGGCTCTTGAATACATAAGCGTGCTCGTCGTCTCAAATTGAGAACAGCCCTAACAATATCCGTTCTTCTAATACGAGATCCAAATTGCGTGTTACTATTTCCGCTAAGTACATCCAATGTGTCATATTCGTGCTCTCCATAGATTCTGTTTTTTAAAGTGTTCCTCAAGAAAGTATCCAAAACTGTAAGGTCAGGTAACCTTGCCGACCATCTCACTGGTCCAGAATTCCCTAACCACCTATTAGGAAATCTTTGGTCTAAATATTCGCAAACTGGTCTTTTATTGTGTGGAGGAGCCCCGTCATGCTGAAACCAGCAGCTGTTATAATTAACAAGGAGAAACGTATCCATATATTTTTCGAATTCGTTTCTTAAGAATCGAAGATAGGTTTCCCCATTCAAAGTATTAGAGAAGAAATGAGATCAAAGTATTCGGTCTTTATAAATTCCAGCCAACACATTCAAACGGGACCGAACTTGTGGTCTGACTTCTCTGAAGTGTCCTGGATTATTTTTACTCCAAATGTGCTCATCATTTCTATCAAAAACGCCACAGTTCGAAAAAGTAGTCAAGTAGAAGTCTTCTTTATTCGAGAGCCAGCTACAAAATTCCATCCTTCGTTGAGGATCACCTGGATGTAATTTTTGTGAAATATGTATCTTATATAACATTTCAAACTACTTTTTTGAGTTCTTTCTAAACGCTCGTCTGTAGCACATCCATTTCTGCCTAGACTAGATTGATTTTGAAGGATCTGCATTTATCTAAAAAAGTACAAAATATTATTATACTTTTTCGAATGTGGAAAAAACAATTATTTTACCTCGGCTAATAAGTCATTTCTAGTATTTTGTTCCATACTTCATTCTTTGTTTTTGAAACGCACCGTATTCAGCCAAGTGTTTGTCCAAAATTCCTAATAATGTTCCATCCGGCTGCTGTCTTTCCGGATATAATTCAAAATAAATGTGTGCTGTTTTCGTACTACTATCAAATTCCTAATAAAGTTTCAACATATCTCGTTTTTCTTCACTTGAGAATGTGAACATTTTGACTGAATTTTTTATTATTTATGATGTTTGATGAGTTCTGACAACTAGCTAGTGTTTATTAAACAAAATTATTCGATGGAGTATTAACCACCTCATATGAAGTTGTTTTTTTAAATGGATATTTGTGGTTTCAGAAGAGCAGCTCATGATAAATATACATCAATGAAAGAATGATATGAACTTGTCTTTTTTGTAAAAGAAAACAATACGGTGCCCATAATAGAAAAAAAAGTTGATAATGATCGGAAGGTGGATCACCCTAGATACCGTTTCATCAGCGTGAGACCAGAGTAACCAAATAGCCAGAGTGATGAGATGACACGGACAGAACAGATGGCATCAAAGCTGTTTGTATCGACCCACACTTGCAATGATGTATGGCAAAACCTCTAAACTAGTCTGCACTGTCTGCAGGTGGTCCTTCTGCCTGAATCGGAACAAAATTTTGCTAATTGGTTACAGGGATTACCTACTTGCAATATTGACTTCTACAATAAGGATCATTGCATGAGTATCTGTTTGATATAATTCAATACCCGTCGTGGTAATACCCAAAGAACTAGTGGTTTTCTGGCAGGTATTTGTCATAATAGCGTACTCCTTAGGTACATGGGAGTTGAATTGAGTAAGACATCGGTCAGCCTCGGTAACGACTGTCGTTAGTTGATGATCTGAACATGTTTATACCTGAATCTCTTCGGTCTGTTTCATTCCATCACCAATAGTTTTCGGGAAGGTTTTACTTCATCGTATCCAATTAAGAAGGCCATTGGATATTGTTTTTCGAATGATATACTTTTATAAACAACATTATTGAATACGCTCGTGACTGTGAACATAAATCTTTAAAATAGTTGTGTAACAGACATTTAACCAGTAATGTTATTCAATCTTCGTTCTTTTTAGACAAGCTTTCGTAAGTTTTATATTCTTTCTCAAGAGTATAACTACAATAAAACGGGTATAAATAAATATATAGAATTTGTATAGTTGAGTAATATTTACTAACGTGAAATTAAAATAAATTTACATCATTGATGGACATAATAGAAACAATAACACTTCAAAAAATACAGACAGGAAGGCAGTGACAGAAAGAGGAATGGTATAGATAAAAATCAGTCATCCTCCTCGAATTTTTTTAAAAATTTTATTCAACTCCACATATTTTTGATTTCTTACATATTAGGCTATCCAGAACACGTGACCACGGCTCTTTAAAAATGGCCGGCTGTAGGCACACATGAATGGTGTTTGTGTTTGGCACTAGCTTCTAGTTTTGTTTAGTTGTGAATTGAAATGTTATTATGGCTGTTTTAACTAAAAGTGATTTATTTATTATCATTAGAACGAGTAAACAAAGACACTGCATCGATCTATAGAGACAAAAGGAGAGTGATAAAGTGCATGGATCCTTTTACTTTCACTCGTTGTGAAATGGACATATCTCTAGATCTTTTCACAACAGTAACGGCATTCGACATTATTACATATCTGCTGTTGACTCATAAACAAAAAAGCAAATGAAGGCCTACAAAAGTTTAACAGGCTATAAATATCTTGAAGCTGGATTTGCCCATGATTGTGAAGCAAGAAAAATGGATGAACATACTGTTGTTGTTGCCAAGGTAGGTACTAGTTTTTCGTAATTTATGAACTGTTAATGTTTCCAATTAATTTTCAGATGAGGCATTCACAGCGAATGGATATTCCTTTGTTGAAAGTATAGATTATTTAATAAATTGATGGTTCTCCTGATTCGACGATGTCTTGTGGCTGCTATGGAAGTGAAGTGTCCATATTCATTAAGGAATATTGATATGGGGCAGTATTCAAATTTAAAAACCTCAACTATAATAAGCGGTGGAATTGCAATTACCCTAAAACGTGACCATGCTTATTATTACCAAACTCATTTACAAATGAAACTAACTGAATGAAAATACTGTGATTTTGTGATTTGGTCACCCAAAGGATATATGTTCATGAGTAAATTTTCCCAGATGAATAATTCTGGATAGTTGATTTCCCAAAAGCGTACAATTTTCGTAAAGTAGCTGTGCTACCTAAGTTTCATAAAAGGAAGATATTTTTTAGAGTAAATATGGTGTCTTTGTGAAAAGGTGAGGATGGCCGAGTTGTGCTGCAGTGTGAAAATGATAGCTGTGAAATTCTATTGGACCCTATAGGACTGTCCGATGTACCAAAAAACCCCTGGATTGGTTCTCAGTGCATGAAGTTATGACTGTTTCTTCAACACTATTATTTGTAATATATGATATGATACACATTTATCTATTTTTATTTTCAAATCATCATTGGATTGGTCGTTTTTTTACACACGGAGTGTCAGATATCGCAAAGTAATTTATTTTCACTTGTTACATATTTTTACCTACTAATTTGTTATTTTGTAACATGGAACTATGTATATTAGGGTATCCTACTTAATAAACATCTATCTATCTAGTCTTTGATTTAATATACCACATTATCAAAATGTAGCTAGCTAAGAATTTTTAAAAACTTCACTAAGTCGCGATCTCCACGGTTTCCACAATTTACAACATAACACTTTGTAGGCATGTTTTTTATTCGGCAAATAATCAGTCTCGTTCAAACAATAACAAATACAATGTGTGCCTTCAGGCGGCCATCTTGATTTTAGTTTGACAGCATCTTGGATAGCCTAATATCATTCATATTTCTGTCATTATTTCTTTCACGTTCGTTATTGATGTATATTTTTTCAATTTCACGTTAGTAAGTAGTACTCAAACTGTTCAATGTCCATATATTTACACATTATATTGTAGTTATAGTCTTGATAAAGAAAATTACATTTTCGAAAGTAGCTTGACTGAAAAAAATTAAGATTAAATAAATCAACTGGTCAACAGAGTGCTCAAATATTTGAAAGATTTATAATACATAACGATATATCAGCAATAATAAAAGTTGAGAGATGACAAAAAGTGAATATAAAAAAAACATCAATCATTAAATTATAAAAATGAGGAATGCAATCACTTATAGTATTTTCTAAAGACATGCACATGTACTTTGGTTAATCCTGGTTGTATAATAAGAGTTTAATGGATTGAATAGGGCAAAAAATAATTCATTTTCGCTAGAATAAGGTGGTTCCAAGTCGAATGTGGTAACTGAGCGTAATTTTTAAATATTTTTTAAATGAATGTCATAGTTATTTTAAACCATGCTTTGAGGCACTAGTGTATACCCATTATTTGCCAGTTTTCAAAGAATGACAAGAATATTATCTTCAGTCTCCGCTACTGACTCATTTCTTGAGTAGTCAAACCGAGAAGTTAGCACAACCGTAACCAACCGTTAATTTTACAATCAAAAACTTCCGTGTATCTGTGCATGAAACAGGAAAATCATTAAAAGTGTTTTAAGATGCATAACGTTCGTTAATTTCCGCAATAAACCAACTAGGAGAGAACCAAAGAAGTATCAAATACAATTATTTTAGTGTAAATTAAATTGTTTTCGACGATAAAAGTGAACGTTTCCATGTTTGATCTCCTATCGAACATCCTTTGTTCTTTATTTATACAGGGTGGGCACCAAAAACGAAACAGATCGAATATCTTCAAAACACATGGTGTGAAAAAAAATGCAAAAACACGTCGATTTTTAATCTAAGGGGGATATCTTCATATCATAACCTCAAGTGTCATACCTCTTCCCACACCCCTTTGTCACCATCACCCGAACAATTTGAATAGGGAAAGTTGTGAGTGTGAACCACAATTGAAATAGTAATTTACGTAACAAGTCCGGAAAATACTGTTTTTTTGGACGAGTAGACCAAATTCTAGGACGAGCGTTAGCGAGTCCTGGAAGTCTACGAGTCCAAAAAAACTGTTTTTTCGGCAATCATGTAGAATAACAAATCAATGAGACGCATTTAGTCTAAGAGACGAAGAGAGGTCGACTTTCACCGATCTGTTAACCGGATGAAACGATTCCAAATTTGAATATTTCGAACATTTCAGTTCTTATTTGTATTATACAGGGTGTTTCATAATAAATGCGCAGGACTTCCGGATGTGATAGCTCGTTCAAAAATATGAAAAAAGTTTATAATAACTTACCCTCTAAAATTCAACATTTTCGAGATACAGGGTGTTGAAATTAAAAAAAATTTATAGTTTTTTGCGAATATCTCTGGAACCGTTTATCGCACAAAAAACAGATTTTGAATGCATTTTCTATTCATAATAAGCTATGTTTTGTGCAGAATTTTTATTTTTTTAAATTCATAATTGGTGAAGATTTTGAAGGGGTAGTGGGTGTTTTTTTTTTCAACTTCTACGCCACCGGAAAAAGTATGATTTTGAGCCACCTACTTAAACCGCCAATGTTTTCTACACAAAAAAGGTACTCTTGGTCATAAGCTCTAAAAGTGACTGTTTTCAAGAAAAATCAACTTTCATGTTGAAAAACATGGCAAATTTTTTAAAATAATATTTTTCCTAATTATACAAAATTTATTTAAACGTTAAAACAAGTAACAAAACCAAACGTTGACTTCTTAATTGCAAAATAAAAAAAAAAATAATAACAATCATACTCAGTTGAATTGTTGGAAATGTCCGCCGTTAGCTTCAATGCACGCAGCAATTTTTCAAGGAAAAAACATTATTTAAGCAACATGAAAGTTGATTTTTCTTGAAAACTGTCAACTTTAGAGCTTATTACCTAGAATACCTTTTTTGTCTAGAAAACATTGGCGGTTCATATAAGAGGCTCAAAACTGTACTTTTTCCAGTGGCTTAGAGGTTGGAGAAAAAAACACCCACTACCCCTTCAAAATTTTCACCAATTATGAATGTGAAAAAATAAAAACCCGCACAAAACATAGCTTATTATGAGTAGAAATTGCCTACGAAATTTGTTTTCTGTGCAATAAACGGTTTCAGAGATATTCGCAAAAAACGATTATCTCGAAAATGGTGTATTTTAGAGGGTAAGTTAATAAAAACTTTTTTTCATATTTTTGGACGAGCTATCACATCCTCAAGTCCTGCGCATTTATTATGAAACACCCTGTATATTGAAATTCGAACAGAAGATAGGTACCAACAGAAACATTCTATTTCTTCTTTATATTAATATTTGTATTAAAATTCGAGCACTTCCCGGCCTAGTCCGAAAAGTACGTACTTCCCGGACTATGCCGGGAAGTGCTACTTTCCCAAAGAAAAAGTGTCCGGGAAGTGTTCACTTCTCGGATGGTTGCCGAAAAAGGTAATTTTATAAGGAATGTCAATTTTTGCTACCTACCTTTTCATTTTGGCGCCCTCTTTCGGGAAAAACAACTGTTCCGTCTTCCAAATTATGATACCTCATTCGCAACCTTAATTGACATGAATTCGGTGACAATTCATTATGGATTTTTTCTAAGGGAAAAAATAAAATGGCGGCTCCAAAATGGCGGACAAGATTTGCAATTATGTTCCGATTCGATTCAAAATTGATATGTGGTGGTTTTCAGGGTCGGAAATTATGATTTGTTTGTCATTTCAAAAAAACAAGATGGTGGCTCCAAGATGGCGGACGAAATTTGTGATTATGGTCCGATTCGAATCCAAATTAGTATGGTCGAAAATTATGATTTTTTTGTCGATGCAAAAAACAAGGTGGCATGCGAAATTTGCAATTATGTTTCAATTCAACTTGCCCGGTCAGTTAGTATGTATGTGTGGGACAAATCTTGCAGCTGACTTTTGACCCACTTCCAGTTGTCCGATCAACTTGAAATTTGGTAGGTTAACATAATTGCGATGACAATGCATTATGAATTTTTTTTGGAAAGAAAAAAACATCAAAACAGTAGCTCCAGGATGGCGAATGAGATTTGTAATTATGGACAAATTCGATTCAAAATTGAATTGTGGTTGTTTCAGGTAGGTACAGCTTTTCAGCATGACTTGGGAGAATTGAATAAAATTTATAAAAAAGATTTTATACAAATGCGATGAAAAAAAAATTCTCTCAGATGTATGACGTAGGTTATTCTGTGCGTAACAGATTCAAAAGCTTGCCTCGAGTACAAAATAGGTATTCTTGCGCGGCAGAATTTTGATTGTATTACGTACAGAATAGCCTACGTCCCACATCTAAAAAAAATATTATTTTCTTTTTAGCGCATTTGTATAAGCTTTCTTATCAATTTAATTAATTCATTTCAGTCAAATTGGAAAGTTGCAATTTTGAATCGAATCGAACAACAATTACAAATTTCGTCCGCTATCTATCGGTTTTTAACATTGACAAAAAAATCATAATTTCCGACCCTGACAATCCCCACATTCTAATTTTGATTCGAATCGGACCATAATTACAAACAAATTTCGTCTATGCATCTTGTTTCTTTGCATTGACAAACAAATCATAATTTCCGACCCTGAAAACCACCACATATTAATTTTTAATCGATTCGCCTCCATTTTGTTTTTTACTTCAGAAAAATTCCGTTATGCATTGTCACCAAATTTATGTCAAATTAGCTTGCAAATGAAGTGTTATAATTTGGAATACGGAACAGTTGTTTTTCCCGCAAGAGGGCGCCAAAACGAAAACTGACATGGCTGAATTACTTATGAAATGACTTTTTCAATGATGTGTCACCCTTACTACTTTCCCTATTCAAATTGTTTGGGTGATAGTGACCAAGGGGTGGGGGGAGAGGTATGACAGTTGATGTTATTACAGGAAGATGGATTAAAAATCGAAGTGTTTTTGCATATTCTTCACATCACATGCGTTTTGTTGATATTGGTAGAACTGAGCGAGTATATTAGATAAGTTGAGTCTTGCAAACCTTGCATCTAATTGCAGTATTTAGCTTAAAAATATCTTCTTGGTGGATTTAACATGTCTAATTTAACAGGACACGTTTTTCTCAAATTCAGTTTCAGCAATTCCCCGTGAATAAATGTGATTCAGGAGAGATCTATGATCTATGGTTTTTCGGGTGGCAAGTAGTTGGTTTTATATATCTAAAAATGTTTATCGACTCAAACAACAACAACTTGAAATTCCATATAATTCTCAGATTTTCTTAAGTGAAAGCAGTAACAATGACATTAAGTACTATGAATATTGTTGGCGAATGTACCAAAATCATTAAAATTAAAAGAAAATATCACAGAAAACACCTTGGATGACAAATGCGCTCCTCAAATCTGTCACTAAAAAAAATTAACTGTTCAAACAACTTCAAAATCAACAGAAAGATATTTTAAGGAATGAGTATAGTGGTTATAGAAATAAACTAACATCATTAATTGAGGAGGCAAAAAAATTCTATTACGGAAATATTATTTGACAACAATCGGAATAATTCGAAAAAAATGTGGATAGTCGTTCAAGAATTGACGAGAATACAATTAAATAATAAGGAAATAACCAGTTTGATAAATGAAGCCGGTGAACACATAACTAACACTAAGGACATTGTAAATGAGTTCAATGATACTTTCACAAACACGGGAAAAAATCTAGCCAAAAACATAAAAATCAACAAGAATATTGAATTTCAAAAACACCGAAACTTGAACTCATTCGTTATGCTCGACACAGACCATCATGAAATTAGAGAAATCATACGTGAATCGAAAAACAACAAATCACCAGGATATGATGGGCTGAAGTCAGAAACCGTCAAGTCTGTTTCAGAATATCTTATAGAACCTCTAACATACATTATAAAGAAATGTTTGGCCTCAGGACATTGGCCTTCAGCTTTCAAGGATGCAATTGTTATCCCAATATATAAAAAAGGTGAAAATGGCTTGGAATAGATTAGTGTCGTACCTGAATAAATACAAAATATTTTTTGAGAAGCAATTCGGGTTCAAGAAAAATGTTTCCACACAAGATGCGATAGTTTCCCTGATAATACCGAGTTTTCTGCCCTAGATAAAAGTATGCCTTGTTTATGTATGTTTATAGATCTGGCTAAGGCATTTGTTACCGTGGGTCATCCTCTACTTATGGAAGCTCTAGAGGATATTGGAATTAGAGGAAAAAGAAAGATTTTCGAAAGCTACATTTCAAACAGAACACAATGTGTAAGAGTCCGCGACGAGTACAGTGATAAGCTACCATTTGAGTTTGGAGTACCACAGGGGACTGTTCTGGGACTGATCTTATTTTCAATATATATAAATAATATATTCAATATCGAGAGTACTGGAGAAATCATAGGTTTTGCAGATGATACTGCTATCGATTATAAAGCACCAAGCTGACACGAATTAAAAATAACAGTTCAAACCGACATTTCTCGTATCAAACATTTGGTTCGATCAGAAACTACTAACGATAAATTTGAAGAAAAATAATAGTACACACCTTTTACACGCTACGAATCCAATACACCACATTTCAACTACATAGAAATATATGGAAGTGAAACGAGTTGGCATATATACTACCGGCAAAAAGTGTTAAGTATGTGTGTGTGTTCATTGATGGTCATTTGAGGTAGGATGTCCACATTCAATATTTATAGAAAAAATTACAATTTATCTTATACAAATTCAGACATTTATGTCAAATATTACCATAGAAAGAACTAATTGTGTATTTTTCGCTTGTAAATATGACATCTTGGCTTGGCTGCACTCAAAAAACACATAACACCTTCAGAAATTCTCCAACATGAAACTGATGTTGCATAAAAAATGGAACCACTCAACAGAGCAGACTTATATGGAGTCAGGAGTGTTCGATCTCAGGCAAGAATTTGGTTATAAATGTACGATCAATTATCACTCGAGTATGAAATTCAATAAAAGCAAGCATAACTATAATACACGTCAAAGAAATCTCAATTCCATTCATGACAAAATCTGTAGGTCAAAGATCAAGCGAGTTCCTAGCACCCAAACTCTATAACAGCTTACCCGACGAACTTAAAAGCATGAGTAAAAAAAAATTTAAAAAATATTTGCTGGCCTGTCCTAGAGTATACGTACATAGCTTGATAGAAATGAAAATATGAATAAAAAAAAGTTGCATGTCATCGATTACCCAGACAGTTTGTTTAGATAATTATTAAATCCATTGTTTGTTATTATTATTATCTTCTTATTTCAATACTTTTATTATGTCCTCATACTTACGTTATATACTTGTCAATTATCATGTTTACTATTGTATATGTGAAATTTATGTGTATGTATGTATATTGTGTGTGTACATTACTGAGTTCATGGGTTGAACTGCGTTGAGAGTTTATAACTCGACGTTTCGGCTCCTGCTTTGGAGCCATTTTCAAGAGGCCTCTATCTGCCTACTCCTCGTGTCGTGGTCTAATTAGGTAACCAGGTCTCTATCCATGATCTCAAAAGACGATCTGATGTTTGTTGCACTTTGGTATTTATAGGTGGATGGCTACCTGAGAGTGGGCTGGTCTTACGGGTTTTCTCGTTAACCTTATCTGTGAATATTTAGGGTTGGGGTAGTTAATTGTTGACAAATTTTCTGTGGCCTTGGAATTACAGTTGGAAGAAGGGGCTTCCAAATAGGATTTATTTTATGGCTATGATCTTTTATGTTCAGGCAATCAGGTCGTTTTTTGATTTCGATGGCTTCTCTGATAAATCGGGAAGTTCTTAAACGTACTGGGGCGATGGTTCTGGTTTTCTCAAAATCTATGGAGTGGCCGGTTTGAATGAAATGAAGGGCTAATGCGGAGCTAGTGTCTCGATTTCTAACTGAGAGTGAGTTTTGATAGGATCGGAAATGGATCTGTTTTGGAATTTCTCCTATATACGAATGGGGGCAAGTAGAACAGGGAATTTCGTAACTACCGTGGTCTTCGTTGGGAATTTTGTCCATCGTTGATCTGATCAGGTGTGACAGCTTTTGCTCTGTGGTGAAGATAGTTTTGATATTGGCTTTCCTGAAAACGTGACTGATTTTGTCTGTTACCACTTTGATATAAGAGAAAAAGACTTTGGATGGGCGGTCTTCAACTTGCGGTTCGATTTTGTTTTCTGATGACTTCTGAAGTTGTTTTTGAATATTTCTGTCTATGTGGTCTGATCTGTAGTCTGTAGCCATTTTGGAGAAGAGCTTGTTTCACGTTGTGGAGTTCGGATTGTTTGTTGTGGTCATCAGTTAATCGAATGGAGCGAGATATCAGAGTTTTTATGACGAAGTTGAGTTGAGTTGCGACGTGTATGTCTATATTATATTTTATATCTTAATTAAGATTTTTACACTTTCTCGGAACAAGTATATTACTTACCGAGTATATTTACTCATCGTACTATTCCTAATGTTTTTACTACTTGCTAATCATATTATTTTATTGTATTGATATTATGCTTGTATTGTCATGTGAGTGAATAAATTTATTATTATTATTATTATCATTATTATTATTACAAAGTATTTATCATATCTGTTGTTAAGTAATAGCAGGGCCATATTGTTTACCTTTAATTCGCTGGTCTTTGAGGCGCCAACCAAGTGAAGCAGGCAAGCCCGAGGGAAAGTTTTATGTTTCCACTGAGACAGACCTTAAGAACGGAGGCCACTGGTCAATATGAGGTCAACTCAGTCATATTTAGATCCAAGATTTTGTCACGTCATTTGCATTTCCACATGAACTCAGATAGTATTTCAACATGGACTGCTTTCTTATTCTTGTTTCGAGTTTAAGAATCAGTGAACGATCAAAAAAATTTTAAACATTTTCTTCGGAGCATTCGTATATCACCCTCAAAGTTAGGATCATAGAAATATCGCAAAAACCTAACTGCATAAAAATTCTCAATGATGCATCTCTTGTTCAGCCAGTTGTTTGGAAACTGTTTCCTATTTCTATCCTTGAAAATTGGTTTCAGGTTTCTATCTTTGGAAATCCGTTCCTTGTTTGTAAATTAACTATTTACAGTTTAATGGGAATGATTGAAAAGTACAATACAATTGCAACATGACAAAATTGATTTCGTCAAACGTCGTCGAAAAGCTTATTCCATTCCTGGGTTACTTGATATTCAAAGGCTGAAAATAAAATGAGGGCAAAAAGAGAACATGGATTGTGTAATAACAACAACTGAGGTAATATTCATCCAGATCAATAAAAAATATGAATATTTTAAATAATTATTTTAATACTTCTTTCAGTGTCAATTACTGATGTAGGCCAATACCTTTGATATTTTCTTGTTTTTTTTTTGTGTACAGGTAACTGTTCAATCCGATTATTGCTAACATGGTTCTATAATTTATAGTTAGCTGAGGAAGTTTCAGCTGACGAGGACGAGGAAATTTCAGCTGACGAGAATCGACAAATCGTATCATCTGGGTGTCACCAGTTTGGAATAAGTAATTTTTGAACTTAGTGTGGAATCTATTGATTAAAAAAAAAAAATACTGTGTGTTCACATTAGAGTATTTTACGTTCTCGATTCAAAATATATAAACATTTTCTCACTATTTTGTAGTTTTGAACATGAATTTCGGTGTGCCGAATTTAGTACACTGTGAGATAGTGGCATTTCATATGTTTGTAGACATAACCTCACTTTGAATGATTAAAAATGGTGGATTTATGCAGCAGTCATAAGTCATAAGTTTTAAGTCATAAGGAAGAATATTCGTCAGTGATTGGTTGGAATAAACGGACCAACCAATCATTGACGAATATTCTTCCTTATGACTTAAAACTTATGACTGCTGCATAAATCCACCAAAAGTGTATTTTTTGATATTTTCACAGTACCATTGATTGACATGGCTATAAGAAGGACCTTAAGTAATCAGAATCTATTATCAATAATAGAAAACAATTCATCTGATAGAATGTTAGTGAAAATGAAAGTGACTTGGGTCAGGACACTAATTTGGAGGCTTTGAGGGAAAACTTCATGAGTACGAAAAAGATTCGGATTGCTCGTTTATTTACTTGGACATAGGTTCAAAGGAAGAACAAGAAAACGGGGAGTTTCATTCTTACAAAAACCTACCAGAATCAATTATTGAAGTACCTACATTGTGATTGATGCATATAAAAAAAATCTTCATTTATTACAGAGTAGGCTGTGACACTTCTATTCTCGTTTCTGGATGATTTTTGATTTGTCTGAAACATTTTTACTGAATTACAATGTCTAATTCACAAAAGTTGTGTTCTCATATTATCATTTCCCATTTACCGCTTGTTTATGGTGTAGGTACTAAATTTAGGACAACCCATATCACAAAAATTGGCTGTCACAATGTTTTTCCTATATGCTTAAAAATTTTAGAAAACGACAATTTATTACATTTTTAGTTCAATAGTCAAAGTCGAAGTGATTGGCAATAAAGATCATTTGAACCAGGCTCTTGAGGAACAGTTCTTTCGGAATGGAGCATCAGAGAGATCTTTGTTTTACGCCAAGGCCTTTCAAACCTAGTACAATACGATGTCCATAATCAGATTTTTTCCAATTTCCAATTGACAACTAAATTTTGAACACATTGAGTAGATCCTAAAGAAATTGTCATGGTTCACTTACGTATTATATTCATGTAAATTTCAATTTCTAATTAGTTCAATATTTCATCCTTATGATTTTCAATTATCATTTCTGTTACATGTAGGTCAATGTTTCAGTTTTATCGAGTTGGGGCGCACTTCTATGAATTCTACCTTTGAACAGAAAACGTGGCGTTTCTTTCTATTAAGAGTTGTCCCCCAATAAACGAACTATAGGGATCGACTGATACCATATTTATATGGGGCTATCGGAATCGGTTATATCGGCCACATTGGCCAATTATCGTATCGGCTGGTATTAATAGCCGATAGACCGATTCATTTTTGTATTGGGAAAAAAATTCAAACCAAAAAAAAATGGAATAATAAGTACATCTTCACTATCAATGAAATGTATGTAACGTTAAAACACAACTAATAATTCTTTGGCTAGAAATTAAAAACGAAATAAAATGAAACTTAATGCGGATTGAAAATGTGAAGTAAAACGTCCCGATGGTTATTCTGTCTACGTGAAAGGTTAGTCAGGTCAGGTTATATTGGCTAATAAACTGAAAAATTTCAAGTCCGTGTGAATGCGGCTGTCTTCCCGCCATTATAGTGATGGTGGGAGGTGCCTAGTCGGGAATTCAAGTTCTCGTAAGTGGTCCCACGGTTGGGATTACGATTATTTTCGAAAAGTCCCGAACGGTGTCATTAAGCCACACCACTTCGGGATTTTTACTTTTTCAAGCGATCCCGCTTTCGGGACTCTAGCCTCGTCCAAAGTAAAATATCTGATTAATATCGATAATTTAGTTTTGGTAGGTTGTGCTGCAAAAACAATAATCATTCTGCAGGTAGGTATATGGTAGCCTGCGGAAAAATATTGAGGAATCTTAATTTATTGTCATTCTACCACTGAACAGGATTTTTATTTCGGGAAATTACTGGATGACTTTGATATAATTTTTCTACATTCATGCAAAAAGCAAAACTTTATTGAACTATATTCAGTGGAAAAAGAAGTTCCTTATTGCACTAGTGCAATAAAGTTTTTATTGCACTCATCTGTCATTCTACTTCAACGTGCTGTCATCATGACAAACATAAACGTTTAAACCTACTACATATTTAGCAGATATTCTGTTGAGATTGGCAATAGGTACTTCACTACGAAATATTCATATTGAAGATTGCACCAATTGTTCATTTACTTTCAACATTGAGGGTAAAAATAAAGTTTGAGTTAAATTGTTCGTAACGTATTAGTTCCTGTTTCAATGCGATATTAATAATAAAGTATTCAAGTTGCACTTTTCATTTTCCAACACCAATAAATCATTTTTTGCTTTTTGCATGAACGTAGAAAAAATGTTGTATGCAACTCGTGCAAAAATTGTTTATTGCACTCGACGTGTTGTCCAACTCGGCCTAACGGCCTCGTCGGACAATTTCACGTCGAGTGCAATAAACAATCACTTTTTGCACTTGTTGCATAAATAACTATCAATTTCATCATCCAGTAACTCAACAAAAGCAGACCATTGTTTTCATTTTCGCTTCGAACTTTCTGATGTGCCTTCACCAGCAAAATGTTCGTAGGATTCTCAAAATAAATCTTGTACAGTCTTTGCCAGCAATTTTAGTGGCATATTATTATCCTCTCCATCTGAAATAGTTTCGATAATTCCGCTGCCTTCCTCTTGAAAATATTTTTTTCCTTTTTAATATTTCATTGTCAAAGAAACTGTTCTTGAGGAACGTGGATCCAACAACGTGACCAGAATAAAAGTGTCTACACCAGAAAATATGGCACTTTTTGAACGGTTGCTCAAACATTATTGTAATGTTTCAAATAGGGGAACTACCTCCGATATGTAACACTCCCTATTACTTGAGAGTTTAGTTATTTCCTCAAATGATTGTAAAAGTTTGATAAACTGTTCAACCAAGTCCCATTGTTGGAATGTTATGTCTTTCTTGATTATCCAAGATATAAATACTGATAACCTTGTTCGTTCTAGTAATCGTTCCAGATGTAATAGGTTGATTTCCATCTGGTTGGTATATTTTGCATACTTTTTTTTGTTGGAACATTCATCTGTAGCCTTTTAAGTTTTTCGCAATCAGTTGCAGAGTGATTAAAATGAGTCACAATACTCCTTGATTTCTATCTTGATCTCTGGCATATTTTATTGTTAATTGTAAAGTGTGAACAAAACAACCCTGATATTTTAATACAGCGCCAGAAATCCCTTTTTGCATATTGACAGCTCTATCTGCCAACAAAGGCCTTTGTTCAATTTTACAGATCTTCAAAAACTCTTACAATCTAGAACAAAAAACTCTCAATGACTAGATACGTTTTTATTCAAAAAGTTAGTAGTCAATGAAATAAAAGAATAATTGTAGTGTTAACGAGTCCATATATCTGACATTTTTCCAATCATCTGACCATATATTATTTGGGCAGATTATGCAAATTGCACTTTCGTTTTTCATATCGTTTTTCAATATTATGTCAAAATATGGTCATAAAGGGCTTGTTTCCGGCATTCTGTCACAATATACAATAATAATAATTTCACCTCCTGGTTTGCTTTGAACAAACACTATAATATACAGGGTGTCCCAAACTCGATGGCTTATTAGAGGTTTCTGGAAAAAGGGACGTAGGATTATTTTGAGAATTCGGTTTCTTGGATAATCATAGTTCTGCTCTATCGATCTAAAATATTTTCAGAGCTGCGGCGTTGCCACTTCTATCGAAAAGTAGCAACAACTTTGATATTTTAAATGGAATACCCTGTATATTATTGCATTTTCGCTTTGCTATTGCTTTTCGATTATCTAATACTTCTCTATACCTATCACCAGTGGTTTTCGAGAAAATCAATAATTTCCTAATTTTTTGTGCAAAACATAGCTTCAATCAAACGTTTATTACTGAAGCATTTGGATACGTAGAAAGCTGAAATTTTGGATGTAGTTTGACAATGTTCTGTGTATTAGTTATAACTAATCAAATTCGTTCTTCATCATACAGGGTCGCTGAAAATTTGTGATTTCACCGATACATTGTATATTATCAAATATCCTAAAAGACAATTGAATTTTTGTTCAAATGATTTTTATTTCAAGTTTCCGAAATAAAAATTGGATTATTTTGCCATATTTTGTATTGGGTAGATATGACATATCATGGAACATGTCATTATGAAAATTCTAAAATAAGTACATTAATAATTGAACGTTTGCACATTCGTTACCGTAAATTCTATGAGAAAAGAATCAAAATGGCAGAAAATAATTATTCAAACTTAAATCTGATTAATTTTTGTCGAATTTGTCCCATATTTGTAACTGTTATTGGGTATTGATATTTTTTATTTTTTCACAACAGTCTTTTTCAAAACTAATATTCGCATGAACCGAGAAATACAGTGATCTGAAATTTTAATTCAGATTTGAACAAAGTATGCTTGTTTCGGTTTTTCATTCCCATGATAATTTTATCTCCCATTCAGGGTATCTATCTAAAAAACGCGTGTCTGTTGAGAAATCATGATGTACCTCGAGCAGAACACACTTTTATTTCAATCAATAAACAAATGAAGGTAATATTAATCGCTAATTCATGTTTAATTTGATTAAATGTGAAAATTCAGAAGAAAAAGATCTGGGGATCGCAATGGCCAAGGTTGCAGACCGAAGCGTCTTATCCTCCGATCTTCAAAGGTTGTAGTTAGTTGTCTGCTCACTTCTTATCTACAGTGAGGGAGGGCATCGTCCAACTGAAAACAGCAACTCCGATATACATGAATCGGCAAATTGCCAAAAAATTCCTGACTGTTCTCATAATATTCAAATATTTTCCATATAATTTTCTGAGTGGAAATTTGGATCTTCATAAGTACATGTTGACATCCATTCACAGAAATCAACACGTTTTGAAGGATCACCTCTTGACGCCTCAACATTCCCAAACACAGCATGATTCCTTTCGATTCTTCTGAATTGTTTCTATTCATTTGTGGTTAGTTCATTAAATTTTCTGCATGTCCTTAAAATAATTATTTTGCACTAAGCGTGAATATAAAACAGATTCGAAATAGGTATCTGCATTTCTATATGCGTTATAATCCATTTTAAACAGAACACAGAAACACCATGAAAATTACGGCTTGTAAAACTAAAAGTTTGCTTTGCTCTTTTCTGGTCACTGCACACTACTATCACTTTCAATTCCCACTAGAACGATTCGAAATAGGTAATATTGCCCAATTAAAATAATCTGTATTATGCCGTGACCAGAAAAAGCAAAACAATATGTTAGTTTGACAAACAGTGAATTTAATTGTGTTTCTGTCAGAAAGAATTATGAAAAATGGAATATAATGCATTTTCAAATGCAGATAATTTAAATTTATTTTATATTCATGGTGAGTGCCAAAGAACGTGCTGAAAATGCAATAACCTTCATCCAAATTTAGCACAAATTAATAGAAAAAAATTTATTGATTGAAATAAAAATGAGTTCTGCTTAAGGTGAATCATGTGATATCTCAACAGACACGCGTTTTTCAGATACCTTGAATGGGAGATAAAATCATCATAGATATGAAAAAATTAAGATACTTTGTTCCAATCTGAATTAAAATTTCAAGTCACTGTATTTCTTGGTTCATTCAACATTAGTTTTGGAAAAGACTGTTGTGTAAAAAAATACAAAATATCAATATCCAATGAACAGTTATAAATATGGGACAAATTGACAAAAATTAATCAGATTTTCATTTGAATGATTATTGTCTTCCATTTTGATTCTTTTCTAATCAAATTAACTATAATGAACGCGCAAACGTTTCATTATTAATGTACTTGTTTTCGATTTTTCATAATGAAATTTTCCATAACATTTCATATCTATCCAATACAAAATATGGCAAAATAATCCAATTTTTATAGAAAACTTGTTTTTATTTCGGAAACCTGACTCTTTAGGTATAGGAACATAAAACATCATTTGAAAGGAAATTCAATTGTCTTTCAAGGTATTTGATAATATACAGAATGTATCATTTGAAAAAATTAACTTTTTACCACTTTTGTATCTATCGGTAAAATCACATATTTTCAACGACCCTGTATAATAAAGAAAGAATTCCCTTAGTCTCAACTGATACACAGAATATTGTCAAACTACATCCAAAATTTCAGCTTTCTACAATAAACATCGTTGACGAATAATTATTCAACGAGATATTTAAATTTATACCGGCAGCCCGGTATTAATTACAATATTCTCAAACTACTGTTGTCAATTGTTTGTGGTGATATATTTCTACACTTTATTAATTCTTTTTCTCAACTCCTCAAGAGTACCTTTTCAAGTTTTTAACACAACAGTATTCAAATAACTTAAAAAAAAGAAGGTCAAGGGTCAAGAAGTCAGGTCTGGAGATCGAGCGGGCAATCCCCCTGAACAAATTTCGAGATAATAAGAACTATAAGGGCGGGGATTAGCGCAGTGGTTAAGCGCTCGCCTGGTAACCGAGAGGTTCCAGGTTCGATTCCCAGACGATGCGATCTTTTTTAATTTTTTTCCGATGTGAAAGTCTGAATGATTGAGGCTCGTGTTGGCTGGGAATAATCCTCCACGATTCACTGTTGCGTTAAAAATTAACAGTGTTGTTTCTAAAGTGGCGTATGGAGTTAGTAACAAGGCCTATCCAGAACACATGGCCAATGACCATAAGAGTCGATGCCAAAAAACACCAAGGAAAAAAAAGAACTCTGTTTATCAATTAGCAGGTTGTCTTGTTGTCCTGTAATTGTTCAATTATTTTGTATAACTCTTCCAAGTATTTCACGCCAGTAAAATTTCTATCCATTGAAATGGTCCAATAATGGTATTTCCTAAAATCCCAGCCCACATTACCTACCTTCCAGTTATGACAATTATTCTGATGAATTATTTTGTTCAAAAAGGTTTGATTAATTGCCAAATCAAGTATTTTGGATACATATCTATTTCAATTATGTTAATGTGAATTGTCATTATTTCGCAAAATACAACTCTCCTATCAGGGTCATCTTAGTGAGTTTTTCCCATATGATGCCAACTTATTGAAGAATACTGTAGTTGTACTGTATTTACTCGATATCTCTTTTAACGATTTGGGACTGAACCCGATAACACAAACACATTTTTAGTCGAATTCCTCCGATGCCTCAGTAATATCATGAGGGAGTTATTTTATCGCATTTGTTTTCACATTCTTTTATCACTAACGTCACGAATTCAACACGAAAACAGTCGTGTTGAAAATGGGTGTAATATTGATAGTCAAAATGAATGAAGAGATAATTGGTGGGTAATGTATACTTTTTATCTGGTTTTCTGGAAACATGACGTATTTTTATTGCATCACACATTCCAAAAGAGAAGTCAACATTGAAATGGATTGATTTAGAAGTTCTTTATTTTTTTACGTATATAGTATCTATCTTTACTCTCTTTTGTTCTATTTATTTTAGTATTTCTTGTTATTGTACAAACCAGGATGATGATTTAATTGAAATATTCAATTCCCGCCATAAAGTAGAGGAAAAACAATTTTGTTTGATCGATTTTTCATGTCCGACAACCTCAAAATCGGTTTTGACACAGGTCACGTGACCACTGGTATGGCGGCAATTTAAAAAAAAAACTTGTAGAGGACAAAAAAGGGATAAGATGGTAGAATATCGATGAAAGTAATTTGAAAAAGTTGCTCAGAAGTTTATTTCATACTTATGAACAACAATCAATCAAGAAAATTGAAAACAATAATTTCTTTGGAATATTTTTCGATCTCTTTACAAAAGTCAAAGTTTTTTCTACTGATTGGTCTGAGTGTAGTGAAACATGTGTAATTCGATGATAATGACAGAACTTTGTCATTTTGTCCACACCAGCACTAAATTCTGAAATATCATCAGTCGTTCTATCGCGGTCCCATCAAGACTGATCCTTCGGGATCCTTTCGACTTTGGAAATACACCGTGCACCTCTTTCCTAGGAATCATTTCTCCAAGGAACGGCAAAGCTTTGGGACTGTCTCGGGTGATGTTCCCTGAGGCATCCAGCCTGCAGAAATTCAAGAAGGAGAATTGTGAAATGTCTTTACAAAAGAGCATCAATAGTTTGCAATTCAAGCCAGGATCGTTGGAAAGATAATTCCATTGTTTTTTCAACTATATACTTTTTTTATTTTCGGTAACAAGTATTTTCACATTTACATGTCTTTGCCTTTCGAAATTTTCAAGTTGATGTGCCCCCAGCGCAATCAGTCGAGTAATTGCAATATATTTTCTTTGAAAACAGGATCGGTAATGGACCTTTACATTTACGAAAAATAAATTGCAAAACTGGTTTAAATCGATAGTTTCTAGTCTGAAACGTCCATTTAACAAAGAGTTCCATTATATTTCTTTCATTTTGAAGAAATATCACATTTGGAACTGTGCCGCTGACGTCACGTTCATCGAGAACACCCCCACCATAATCCACGTTCCGAATCAGGCAATACTGTTCTCCTTAAAAATACAGCTTCTAGCTTAATATAAGCCATTGAGAAATAATTAAAACTTTGTCACTTGATCAACTCAGAGAAAAAAATCCACATGTCACCTATTTTTATTGTATTTATAGTTTTCAAATTTTCTGAACGGACCATCCTTTTGATGACTGCATAAACAGAGACAAACGATTCTTATTGGTTTGCTCCGTGAAACAGACGAACGAACCCGTCTGACAACTGTCATACGACACATTATATTTGAATGAGTATTTGGTGCACAACTTTAACAACGTTGCCAAGTCTAGGTTTGATGAACGTGGCGTCACGAATCAATTTGCTTCTGATAATAGAGGAACAAGCGGTCAGAAAAAAAAATAAAAAAAATCCCGAGTGATATTAGCGTATATACTTTCTCATTACAGTGTTTTCTCATATCTCGTGGAGTGGTCCATTCTTTTCAAAATATGTTTTGTCCCATTGTTCTCCATCAAACCGTTCAAATTTATGTTATGGGTACCATTCAGATCCGCACATAGGTACTTGATATTTTGACTGCGTATGAAAAGTATTGAAGAAATCCGAAATAACTTAGATGGTTGAAAAGACAAATCGTCACTTGCCCCCTCAGTTAGGCAATCACAATGTTTTTCATTCCAAAAAGTAGTATGAGTAATACCATTCAAAATGGTTTGTGTTCCATGTTTGTACGTCAAACCGTTCAAAAGTTAAAAGGGGAATGGGGGGTTAGAAAAGCCGCACTGTATAAGGTTCTAACGTAAATGAAAGTTTTTGGTAACGAATGGGTATGCTTGTATGCACCTGGAAACCCTCCTTTCCTGCAATATTAGGACCAAAAAGGGACGATTCGATGGTGGCCCGAGTTTGGATCGGTGTGGTATCGACAGAGGTGGGTACAAATATCCGACAACTATCCGATCTTCAACTATCAAGCACACAAGTATTGATTTGAACGCACCCTTACAAAGTTTTTTTCTCGTATTCGACAAAATGTATGCGAATTTCAAAAACTGCGATATAGCAATGGTGACTATTGCACTAGAAGAAAAAGATAAGGAAACTCGGAGATCTGAAAGAGAGAAAAAACGGAGAAACATGAAAAGACTGTGGGTACACGCTGCTAGGAAGAGAAGATCTGCAGAAAGAGAGTTCTTCACACTTTTGCCTCGTCTCATGGACAATGAAACCAAGTTTCATCAATATTTTAGAATGTCGATGTCATCCGACACCCGTCCTACACGCTGAAAACAAATAGACTGCGCAATCGGAGCGGAGTAGGATGAAAAATCGGAGACAGATCGTAGTGGAGTGGGACACTTGCAGGAAAGATGCGAACTACGGCATTCAAAGTCTAGCTTTCATTTCCCTCTCAGACACCCGTTCCACTGTATGATCGGAGTCGGATTGGAATGGTGTACGATAAGTATTTCCCGGCCTCTACGCAGTTCCTTCCATTCCAGCCGGTAATACCACTTTGTCATTACAACCACATATCCAAACAACAGCAGAGAATATGATATCATCTTGCTACTAATATGAATGTCAGTCTGACAGACTGCATGTTTATCTGGCATTATCTATAACTATTGAAGAATTCACGACAATGGAACTTTTTTTACTTTGTTGGTTCGTGAAATTATTGCAATAAATATTACTCGTGCTCACAATACTATCGAAAATTCTGTCAGAAACCTTGACCTCTGTCAAATAGCTTTGAGTTAAAACCACTCGTCCTAAAGGATTCGTGGTGTTACCAAGCAATTTGATCTCGTTGATTTCTGACAGGATTACTATCGATAGCATTGCGAGCACTCGTGGAACCCTCAAAAATACAACTGCAACTCCATTGCTGAGAACATCTTTCCCGAATATTTCGATATGTACTGATCGAATATTCGCTGTATTTTTATGTATGGACATTCTGATGTTTTTTATAACATTGTTATTGAAACAATATTCTACCATATTCTATAACAATTTGGGGACTCGGACACAAACAATCCCTTTGGCTATACACAGCGATAGTGAGGGCCTCGATATCTTATGAAGCCCTGCTGTGGTGGCCGAGGTAGAACAAGTGACAACCAGAGAAATGCTGACTGGTCATGCTCGGGGTCACTGGTGCTATCTCCAGCACGTCTACGATTAGCCTAGAGGTGATATTGAGTCTCTCTCTTCTGCATTTGCATGCAACGGAGGTGAGGATAGAAGCCTCCAGAACAAAGTGTCTGAGCCACTGGAGGGGGTTACAAAAGTCGACACATCTGCGATGCCATCGAAAAAAATTACTACAATAACCTACTTCTTTGATGGAACATACACCACCATAATACAAGATGGGGAAGTCACTTCAAAGGCATTACCAATGTTGTCAAGAAGTCAATTCTGGATGGCTCTACGACAAGCAATGGAGTAGGGTCTGTACTATACGTGAAAAGACCAAGGCAAGACGTTAGTCTTAGCTTTGGCACTCAAGCCTCAATATTCCAAGCCGAGGTTAGGTTAGGTTAGGTTTGCACGAGAGAGATTTTCATGAGGGACCCTAGAAACCAACCCCTTAGTCATTCTCTCCGACAGACAGGCGGCAATAAAGGCCTTACAATCATGCAGGTTTCCTTCCAAACTAGTTTGGAAGACTCACAAGAACCTCAGCACAGAACAAGGTGAAACTTGTCTGGGTTCCAGGTCACAGGGGCATCCAGGGAAATGAGAACGCAGATGCCCTAGCAAGAGCGGGGGCAGCATCAACTCTCATTGGACCGGAACCAGCATGCGAAATCCCGGTTGGGGATATTAGGCAGGATACGAAGAAATGGGTTAAGAACCATCACCAATCCTCCTGGGAGACAGCGCCTATGGCAATACTCACGGAAGGATAATGATGATGGGTCAACCGACCGGCTCTCAAGACATCTCCTCGATCTGAGCCGGAACTCTTTCAGAAAGTTGGCAGGACTCTTAACAGGATACTGCCACCTGAGAAAACACCTGTACATGCTGGGGATTCACCAAGACTCCACACTATGCAGGTTCTGTGATGAGTAAGAAGAAACAACCTCCCACATAATGGTATAATGCGAAGCCCTGGCTCTTATGAGAATGGATATCTTCGGACACTGCAGTGCATAAGATATCCCACAGGTAAACCTCGCAAGGAATCTTCAGGAGTTTATCAGACGATCCGGAGTTCTCACTAGATATACCTGACATCGTTGGAACAGAAATGTTCTACTCAGAACTACCTGTACTTCGGCCGAAAGACAGCCACGCTGAGCAATACTAATAAGTGTGTGTATGCGCCTTAAGATTTCTAGAATACCAGGTGCAGCGAATTATACATAAAAAACTAAGGGATCAAACCTGAATCATTCGCCAATTCAATTACGAGAAAACAAATTAAATTCCCGCGATAGTAGCGTAGGTATATATCACCGACGGTTTTTTAGCGTAAATTTTCATGAATGAAAGTTTTGAGTATTATTTGTCTACGAATATGAAATGAATTAAACAATATAATTAGTGGAATGTACGGAATTACTATTCCCAGGTAGTATTATCGATACTAATGTTTGCTGAAATGCAATTGGTTAGAATAAAATAGTCATCTTGATCAGGCGCAAGAAAATTCACCATTAAAATTTTCTATCGGTTGGTATTTCTGATGTGACCTTTGTAATGTACTTGACATAATTTCCTTCAATTACAACGGTTTTTATATTAAAAGTGTTGGCTAGACTTTGCATACCCATTAAATGCATTTTGAACATTGCGAATATTGACTGATCTTGTTTTTTTTTGGAATTTGAGGTCTTATAACTATAGGCCAAGCTGTAGATGAAAATAAGAGGCTTCTTTCACACAAAATTAATGACGCCAAGGGCCTATACTTCTTTTTATAAGATAGTTCTTCAATGAAAACCCCGGTTTTAGCCCCAGCAAAATCGCTTTGTGGAATTTTTAGAACAAGAAATTGTGAAAAAAATTTCAACTTTTTTGTTTTTCTTTGCGAATATCTCAAAAAGTATTGTAGGAATCGTTGTACAGAAGAAAATGGTTCGGTGCATTTTTCGCTGAGAAAATCCGGGAGAACCTCGAAAGAGAGACCATTTTTAAAAAAATTCATAATTTTTATAAATCTGAAGCTTTACGAACAATATTGCGGAAACTAACAGATAATAACATGTGGTTCAACCGTGCGCAATATGGATTCTGTCCGATGTGTAGTTTTTGCACAATCGCGTTATAAACAATTGAAGGGCAAATCTTTCTAAATGCGCCAATTTGAGGTAAAATCATCTTATTCAAATTCTGTAAACCTCATTTGGAAGTGGAGATAAATATCAACAATTTGTATATTTTGGATTTCTACCTGAAAGGTGGGAAATGTGTTGAAAATGTCTCTGGAAGTTACTCTAAATGCTTGAAAGTGCACCCGAGGTCGCCCGAACTCAACTCGAATTAACTTCAGCGCAACTTCGGGTGACTTCGGACTCACTTTGAAGCGTTTTGATCAACTTTCAGTGACAATTTCAACACGTTTCCCACCTCACAGGTGAAAATCCAAAATATACAAATTAAAGATATTGATCTCTACTTCCAGATGCCGTTGACAGTATTTGAATACGACGATTTCCCTTGAATCGGCGCATCTTGCAAGATGTGCCCTTTGTTTGTTTATAACGCGATTGTGCAAAAACCACACATCGGACAGAAAACATCTTATGCACAATTAAACAACGTATTTCCACAATATTGTTTGTTCAGCTACAGATTTATAAAAATTATAAAAAATTTAAAAATGGTCTATTTTTCGAGGTTTTTCCGGATTTTCTCAGTGGAAAATGTACCGATCCGGTCATATGAAAATCCATTTTGTAGGTTTTATAAATCTCAACAAAAGTTCTATTGACTGTAAAACCATTCCTTGAATTTAGAGATATTAAAAAAAACAAAAAGTTCTAATTTTTGTTCACTCTTTCTTGTTTAAAAAAAATTCTCAAAGAGATTTTTCTGGGGCGAAAACTGGAGTTACCATTAACTAACCATGTTATAAAAATTAGTTTAGGCCATTTGTGTCTTTTATTTTGTTAGGGAAGAAACCTCTAAAGCTTGGTCTACAAAATCATTCATCATTACATATATGACACTAAGGTAAACACGATTAAATTTCCACAGATTTATTGTCTTCGCAACACAGTATCTTCCTCAAACGAATGTATTAGAATGTATTAAATTCGCTAGAGAAAGATACAGTGTATCGAAACATTTCGCGAAGACCATAAATCTGTGGAAATTTAAACGTGTTTACCTTATACTATGAATTTCCATCATGTAACGGCCACGTCAATCCAAAATCATTACAAAGGTCGTAAAACTTACATATTGTGGATATTGTTTTAGCTGTGTTGAAAGGAATGCACATCCGCTTTTAAGTGATACCTACGGAAGCTTTCTCTTTAAAAAATGCACTGGTTCAATAATTATGTTTTTCATCTAAACGTGGTGACGAAGTAATTTCAGTAATACTATTCAAAGATTTCAAATTCAATAACCATGACTAATCCCTAATTGCAGCAGCTATTATTCGAGATCTTATTTCCCACAAAAATTATGATGAACCCGACCAACAAAGCTAATGAAAGTGAAGTAATAAATACGTAATGGCAATTATATGTTACACCAGTTTTATGGCCAGTTTGTGTTGTTTGGTTATACCTTCGGGTACATGATTTGAATTATACTTGCAAAAATGTCAGATGTTTCATTTTTTATTGTTTTACGCTTTGAAACTATTGGAGACAATATGTTGTGTAATGTTCTACGTCAATAAACTCGCGTTCAAAAAAACGACCGAGAAAACGACACACTTCATGATCATTAAGGTTGTTGGTAATGGGTAAGACAAAAACCATTGAAATATTGCTTGAACCACAACCATTGTTATTATAAAACTGCTGAAAAAATGTATTCCTTTTTTTTTGTTTCGATAATAACGACAGCGCAAAAAATTAATTGAAATATTTAAATGGAGTTTCCGGGAATTCGTATCAGAAATAAACATAAAATATTTCAATTGTTATTCAGAAAGTGTAACTTGATATTCGAATAAGTGTAACATGTAATTCAGAAAATGTAACTTGTGATTCAGAATTGTTAATTATAATTCAGATTAGTAAAGTTTATTTCAGAAAACTTCAATTGTAATTAAGATTAGTTAATTGTATTTCAGAAACCATCAATTGTAATTCAGAAACATCTCACTTGTAATTCAGAAACCACCTAGGCCTTGATTAGTAAAAGTAAGGAATATGAAAACAACAAATTATTTATTAGTGAACATCAATATGAATAATAATATTATTTATCGGCCAACGGGCATGTCTTGGAATGCTAAAGCAGTAGTATGGTGAATGGTTGTGTGTTGTGCAGCCCCACCACAATCGCCTCCAACTTTAGTATCTTTTGCCTGGTCAATGATGTGCTCAAGATACACACGCCGCTGTTCTCAAACACCCGGACCTTGAACTTGGGGCACTCGAATATTCTCTTTTACATTTTTCATTTTCGACCATTTTGTTTCGAAAGGGTTCAACATTTGGGAAAATGGACCCAATGGAACCAAATCAAGACGAGTATGGAATTTACGAGAGGCGTCCTACAATAACCAGACCAGCAGGAGTCCGCCTGAAATAACTACTGACATCTCTTCGTTATACTTTTCCGAGAGTACATGATATCAACCAGTTCGAAACTGCACCTTGGAAAATATACCCACCTTCGATTAACGTAGAATTACTAAAATACAACAAAGAACATACCAACAGAATCATTATACTAATGGAATTCTTCGGAATAATCGATGAAAACCCAGAATGTCAGATAATCTACACAGATGGATCAAAGACAGAAACAGGCTCTGGGAGCTCATTCTGTCATTTGGGAACATGTTACGTATGGAGACTTTCTGGAGAGGCTACAGTCCACACTACAGAGATCTACGCAATTCTACAGGAACTATTATATATTGAATTTACCCTCCACCAATCATACCTTATATGTAGTGACTCACTGAGCTTACTGCAGGCACTGAAAACCCCTTTCACTAGGGACCCTATGTTGAAAATTATTTTGACAAGACTCAACTGGAAGAAAAGCCAAAATAAAATAATAAGATTCTGTTGGATTCTTAGTCACACAGGAATTGCAGGGAATGAAATAGTTGACCAGTCAGCTAGAATGGCTGCGCTACAAGAAAATTTTGAAGACATTCCACTTAGACCCGATGATATAAAGTCCCACTTGGAAGATAAAACTAGTGAAATGTGGCAAAGAGAATGAGATAGAACAGAAGCCAAATTGAAAGCAGTTAAACCAATCATCAGGAAAAATACACATCCCTGCATCGGCAATAAAAGAGATCAACTTGTCTTACGTAGATTGAGAATAGGCAATACACGCCTCACAAATTTATTCATGCTTTTGGGGGTCACACAACCCAGATGTGAACAATGTGGAAACAGGTTAACAGTACAACATATAACACAATGCCCGTTTAATGACGTGATAAGACAACGAATAGGAATCCCAGCAGAAATATAACAATGCCTCAAAGGAAACCGAGATACAGAAGAAAAACTAATACAATTTCTAAAAGAAATCGGTAATTACAATCAGATATAAAATCTTAGTACGAAAATAATGTAGCAGAGAGAGTATCAAACTAATTGGTTGGGCGCATGACCATAGTCGTCGATGGTAGAACAAAAAAAATTATTTATCGGCCAACGGGCATGTCTTGGAATGCTAAAGCAGTAGCATGGTGAATGGTTGTGAGTTGTGCAGCCCTACCACAATCGCCTCCAACTATAGTATCTTTTGCTTGGTCAGTGATGTGCTCAAGATACACAAGCCGCTGTTCTCCGACACCCGGACCTTGAACTTGGGGCACTCGAAGATACTCTTTTACATAGGACTTTATTTTCGACCATTTTGTTTAGAGTGGGTTCAACATTGAGGAGAAGAAGACTAGCCTCAGTTCCGTCCAGAACGTTTTCAAATCTGGAATGGCAAGGTGCATTATCACACACAATGACAACATCGGCTAACTGATTTCCTTGATCTTGCCATAACTGCAATAATCCGATATTGCTTCAATCAAATGAACGTTAGGTCACCTTGCAGATGGAAGCTGTTGTATGGATCTATTTCCCTTTCGAGCACGTCCTCTTGTTCGACGGCAAAACAGGTTGAAATTTGTTTTATCCAGGCAGATAATCTGTTTTCCTTCACGAATATATGCATTCAGTGTTCGAACATATTGCTTTCGTTTATTTATATTTTAAAAATTGTTCATTGTCACTACTTCATTGTGGAACTGTTTCACCGTGAACAACCTGCCATCTAAATAGTTTCCTATTGTAGTGACTAATAAATCTTTTTGAAAGTGTATTTTAGTTTTCAATTTTTTCAACGTGGAATCATCATCTTCTACCCAAGAGATGATAATATCTATGTGTGCATTTGTGAGGATTCTAGGTTTGATGCCTCCCTTTCGAAGCATTGCATCACGCTCAGATCGTACCCAATGAAATGCAGTCTTGTATCGTACCCCCAAAAACTCCAAATCTACCAATCATCACATCTGTTGGCACATATAGGTACTTCTATTCTTTTACTATCCTGCGTATCATAGGTACTGCTTATACCTAAAAAAAATATTGGTTTCATCACACAAAATAGAATGCCAATAATTACACCTACCTTTTCCTTTCAATTACAACCTTTTCAGTAATGACCATTCTGTAGAGTGGACAGGTCGCATCTGGCATATTTCGGAATGGTTGAGCACACTTTCCATGTAAAAGATGTCGACACGGTTAAATTCTGATGACTGTACCGCGAGTCATCATATTTCAGCAAATCACACAAGTATCTTGGAAATTCATATCTTAAGTAAGAACGACAAACATCTACTTGCACAAAACTTCTTTATTTAATTGGACGTTTATTTGACATTCCGTTGTTAGTTCCAACAGGCCTTGCTGGTTGGACACTTGAATCACGTTCGAGAATAACATACGGGTTGGTTGTTACGGTTTCTGAATCACAATTCATTATTTTGAATACCAAATTATACTTTCTGAAATTCATCTTATACTTTCTGAATTACAATTGAAAGATTTGTACCTAGTTAATTAGAATTTTCATGTTGCCTTTTCTTATGTTCTGGTTCCCTCAAAAATGAAAATACTGTAATGTTTAGAAAGCATTGTGAGAGCCGAAGGAAATTAGGTAGCTATTGGTGTGCTTACATTTCTGCAGGCTGTTCCTCAGGGAACATAGGTTCCTCTCCAAGCAGTGAGTTCCAAAGCTATTTCTGAAAGGAATAATCCTTTATTGAAAGCACTAAAATTCAGAGGGCAATTAAAGAACTAAAATTTGATTTTTTTAACAGAACCGAATTCTGTAGCATTTCCGATTTCACCAGAATTGGTCCTCGTTTTAGTTTTTAAATGGAACACGTTGTATATTTTAAAATTTTCGAAATCTAGAGCCTTCTAAATTTTTGTTCTTTGAATCGGAGAATTTCTCTGAATAATAGAATTGCGTTATCTCAAGAACTCACCCGGTATGCCAGACAAAAAGAACCAGCTCATCAGTTGATTTGTGATGACTGAATCTGATCACTAATAGAGCAAGATCCCAGGGCCGTCAGACATAACTTATTTTTAAACGAACTAAATGTGTGCAATTGAGTAGTGTTAGTATTTACTATGTTCGCATGCCTACCTGCTAGCTTGACCAGTTGACCATTCTTCAGATATTAGGGAATCAAGGTACGTAAAAACACTACCCACTTAGTTGAATTGCCAGTCTACAGATATATTTCTGTAACCCATGGTAGGTTAGTGGACAGAGTAACTAGCTACCAACCCGGAGCTCCGAGTTCAAATCTCGCCTCCAAAAATTTTTTTATTTTTTTTTGAAAACCCAGCAAACGCATCACACTAGGGTCAGCCATCTCAGTTGGAAACGGCTTCGACTCTGGGAGGATTTTTGTTCAAAAAGAAATTTAAAAGAAAACAGAATTTTGGTAAATAAAAGATTTTGTTAAGATTTCCTTATAAGTAAAATCCCAGGGCCTTCAGACAAAACTTATTTTCGAAAAGATGAAGACTTAGGTTCTGAGTGGTGTCTCATGCGTGCTTGTGGAGTTCGCTCTGTAACACCTACCAAAAATAAGAGTAACTTAACTTTAATTTGTATGGCTGATTTTTGTATGTATTTTGTAGAATATCAATCTGAAGTAATTTCAAAAGTGTCAGACGCTTTCCACAGACCAGAACTTTTGTCAGACGCTTTAAAGCTCCAAAAAATCGTTCGTTTAAAAATAAGTATCGTCTTACGGCCCTGGGATCTTGGACTATAATGAGGACCATACTATGTTCGTTGAAGAACGTTTTGAAAGCTTGACGACAGTAGACGAGTTTGATTGAAAAATGAAGCTTAACACATTGACGTTTGACAAATGGTGAATTGATTCAACGCAAATTGTTTGATGTGATTATATTCCGTTGGGGTAACTGTTTGGAAGAAAATTAATTTTACAGTATTCCAGATTTATCAAAAAACTCTTCAAAGCTAACATTGCCAACGAAATGGTGGATCTCTTCTGAATAGAGACCATCAGGAGCTTCAGCAATAGCCTTGGTGCCGATCTTTATTACTTGAAGGGTATTTTGAAATAGACTGGTGTTTCGGGGTGCTGCTATGTTGATAGTGTTAACCTATTCTGATGATGCAATTTGAGTGTATTGTGATGAGAAAATAATAAAAATTAATTAATTAATATTTGCGCATATTATACAGGGTGTTTCTCAAGTACGTGTAGAAAATATAGGAGCAAGTTGCTGACGTCAAAAGAAGGAGAAAAGTTCCCATAAACATATGTCCTCAAGTTATTCGTTTCTGGGATACAGAGTGTCAAATTTGTATTCTTATTTTCATTTTTTGTGATTAATTTCAAAATAATTTTGATATTTCGGTAAAGTTTGGTATCTGGGAATATTTTTGAATGAAAAATTCAGATTCGATGATAGTTTGTGTAAAAAATATATGCTTGGTAGAGGTCGCTGCGAGCAACTGTATTCGAGTTATTGGGATTCTAAATGAACGATGCAAGTGATTTTGGATGACAAGATTTTTAAATTCAAAATAAATTCAATCAGAAATTAGTTTTTTTTTCCCATCGTATTAGGAATCAAGTTTCATTACAACTTGATACTTAATAATAATAAAAGTGATCAGAACTAATTGAATAGTAAAACAGTTAGTTGGGATAATAATTACAGTAAATATTCAAAATTATGCATGCGTCGACTTGTCGTCTTATGGACCCACGTACACGTTCCCTTATACCTGATGTATTTCAGATAGCGTCACATCCATCAATGATTCGATGACGAAGTTGTTCTTCAGAATCTATTGGCACCATATAAACTAGGGCCTTTAAATGACCCCACAAAAAAAATCTATTGGATTCAAATCCGGGGATCTTGGAGGCCAGAATTGAAATGGAACTTCAGCGCCTCGAGCAATCTATCTGTTTCTAAATTGCTGATTTGAAAATGCACTTACTATTAAACCAAAATGCGCTGGCGCTCCATCATGCATAAACCACATTCTTTGTAGCAATAAAGGAGGAATGTCTTCAAGTCATTCAGAAAAAAAAAATTTCAAGGAAATAATGGTAAGAATTCACAGTTAGAGGCCTTGGAAAAGAGTGTGGATTAATCAAATAATCTCCAACAATACCAATCCACACATTCAATGAAAACTGGTGTTGAAACCTGGACTGAACTATTGCGTGAGGGTTTTCGTCACACCACACAATATTATTGTGAAAGTTCATTATAGCGTTCTTTAAAAAATTTGCATCGTCAGTGAAGAATACCTCTGCAGTAAATTGAGGGTTTTGTTCAATTTTCTGCAAAACGTTACGCGGGGAAGAAAATCTCGGGACATTAATGCTTGGACACGCTGTATGTGGTAAGGATACAACTGATTCTGTTTGAGAATAAAACAGACTGATTTGTGATGTACCTTCAGAGTTTGTGCAATTTTTCTCTTGCTTGTAAGTGGATCTTCTACGATTGCCTGAAGAACAGTTTCTTCAACTTCTGGTGTCCTCGAAGTCATCGACCTGATGCCTGCTACAGGAGCTTTTGTCTGGTGATTCGGCGCTTGATGATTAGGGAATCTTTCATTATAAATACGTCTAGCCTCGTAGCAATTGCCATCGGCAAGACCGTACACGAAAATCTGAAATTTGAAAAAGTTGACAACTGAAATATTCTTCAGTTGTCATTTCAATGTAAAAAACTTCACTAATAATCAATGCGACAAGTGAATTACGCGTTGAAATTTCGTCTAAATATTCTTAATTATACTTTCGTGTCAAAAAATATTATACGATACATTTGTTGAAAGTCATTTTATTATTCTCGTGGGATCCCTGCACTCGCTGACGCTCGTTTCGCAATATTCCCCACTCACGAAATAAAATGCCACTTTAAACACTTTCTTCATAAATAACCACATTTACATCGTTGAAGAGTCCAAATTAAATATGTAATAAAAGCAAGAATTATTTTTTGACCACATTCAAGTGTGAAAAATGCATCAGCGTATCTTTTCCGATATACAACTCAGAGGCGACTTACGAGCTCCACGGAAATGATTCAAATGCCTCGATTACTTCAAATGAAAATATCTCGGAAACGGTTGCTCTCTGCGATCTCTACCGAGTACATCTTCTTCATACAAAAATTTGTGAAAAATCAATTTTTTCACCAACAAACGTGATACAGGTTCGTACAAAAAAGTTATGACATTTCAAATGACTGGAAAGACATGTAGGTGGCGTCACCCCCACGGAAGCGACAACATAAAATTTGATTTTGTCATTGAAAACATCTAGATACCAAACTTTTCTCGAATATCACAAATATTTTCATTTGTTCACAAAAAAAAATATAAGAATTAAACTGTGACACTCTGTATCTTAGAAACGAGTAACTTGCGGACATTATGTTTATGAGAACTGAAGTTTCTACACTTACTCTAGTGATACCCTGTGTATGTAGTTTTTTCCTCAAATTTAACAATGTTACCTACACATCTGTGCTTACATTCTCTTTTAATTCCAACCTCAAACTAATAATTTATGCAGGTTTCAAGAATTCATATTTTCATAGTGTTATTTTTGATAAAACTTATCAGATATTTTCCGTGCAACAACTCCGAATCAGAGATATTATTAATCCGGAATTTTTAATATTAACTGAGAATTAACTAATTTTAGTAGACGAAGTGAGAATTTGATACCGTCACGTTCATTACGACACAAATCCTCATTACTGAAACAGAAGTATTGTCACCCAGTTAATCCACGTATGGCATCGAAGAATTCCGAAATGTAGGTCAGTGACTTCTCTCTTCTGAAACTCGATGACCGAAGAACAACTTGCCTGAGGCACTTGTAATCTTCACATCACGGATGTAAGATGCTGCCAAAATAATGCGACGATACAGCTGAAACTCCTCAATGAAGGTCACTGTAGTATTAATTGATTCGATGTTACCTAACATAATTAATGTTGGACTCACGTAATCGATTAAATTGGCTAACTGATAGTGCGAATGTGTTTGTTTTTCGAGCTGTTTTCAGATATATTATATTATGATACAAGTGTACCCGTGATCCTTTAAAGCACGCGCAACGAGTATAAGAGCACGATGCGAATCATAGTGAACTTTAAAGACACTTGGACTCGTATATAATAATAATAATAATAATACTCCCTCATAAACACTAGAAGAGTGTTCCCAAAGGCATAGCTTGTATGGGTAGAGGACGGCTATTATTATTTGCCGAGGCGCTCCGGGGAGACTTCCTGATTTTTGCTCCTGAAAACCTATGGCACCACCCCAGGTGGTCGGTTGCACACTTCTAGCAAACACCAGACGTCGGGATTGGCATGTAGGCAACTCACATCGCACATGATTCACAACAAGGAATGAGGTCGCCTATCGATACCGATGTTCTTGAGAGAAATTCCTTCATACCCCGGATTTGAACCGAGTCAGATGAAAGCGGAAGATTCAACGGCCAACACATCGAACATACGTCCAATGCGTCGAACCACTGAGCTACCGGCCACCTATACCTTTTATTATGCCTGCATCCTGACTTCAGAAACAATACTGGAAATGAATTTTAGATCAGGAGAATTTCTAAATCTGTTGTCACGTGAAAACATAATGTTCCGACTCGAAAATAATGCGCATGCGAACGGTTCAACGATTTATTCTATACTGTCTTTTACAATTCACATAGTCAGATTCAAGCTATAGATAATACTTTAAGAGGCATAAGATGTCCGGAGGACTGCTCACTGCTAAAATCCTATACAATAGGAAAGTTGGGTCGAAAATCCATCAGAAAACAACTACTTTCCTGGCTAATACCACGACGAACATTGAATTACATCTGATGAAATTTCCGTGCAGAGTTCCTACAAGGTTATCTCTGCAATTGCTTGTTGCATGGGAATGTTCATCGAAACATTCGGACCACCTATATATCGATTTCGGAGTGTTGCTCCTCATCAGTATAGGGTAGGTCTAGCAGTCAATAACTAATGACTGCAACGAATGAATCGACGACCAAACCCATTTACAGACCGAAACTGAGATCGCGCCCGCACAGTGGATTAATTCCAAACTGCGAGCGCCATCTCAGTGCCGGAAGCCCAACCAAAGCAATACCCATGACCACGATCGTCAAGACCGTATATGAACAGAAAAGAAAACTGTAGGTCACAATGAGCTTATGACAAGAGGCATAAGATGTCCGGAGGACTGCTCACTGCTAAAATCCTATACAATAGGAAAGTTGGGTCGAAAATCCATCAGAAAACAACTACTTTCCTGGCTAATACCACGACGAACATTGAATTACATCTGATGAAATTTCCGTGCAGAGTTCCTACAAGGTTATCTCTGCAATTGCTTGTTGCATGGGAATGTTCATCGAAACATTCGGACCACCTATATATCGATTTCGGAGTGTTGCTCCTCATCAGTATAGGGTAGGTCTAGCAGTCATTGACTGCTAGACCTACCCTATACTGATGAGGAGCAACACTCCGAAATCGATATATAGGTGGTCCGAATGTTTCGATGAACATTCCCATGCAACAAGCAATTGCAGAGATAACCTTGTAGGAACTCTGCACGGAAATTTCATCAGATGTAATTCAATGTTCGTCGTGGTATTAGCCAGGAAAGTAGTTGTTTTCTGATGGATTTTCGACCCAACTTTCCTATTGTATAGGATTTTAGCAGTGAGCAGTCCTCCGGACATCTTATGCCTCTTGTCATAAGCTCATTGTGACCTACAGTTTTCTTTTCTGATAATACTTTAGTCACCTTTTTATCTGTTCACGCAAGTAAACCAGGGAGCGGTACCTGCTCGTACCTAACCCTGAATGGAATAAATATGTACCGGGTGCTTCCACACTGCACAGGAGTTGGATACAATGATGATGACCTCCATAATAACGGCACCAATAATAATAACAATAGTACAGGTACAACCGGAAATGGTCGTCACAATCGGCCTTCCTGACTATTTAGGCGTCCTCGTCTCGTTTTCAGATGACTTCTGGCTCCAAATTCTGTTACACTAAAGATAAAGCGGATAAATTACCATTTTCACATTTGGACGGGCACTGTAGCCCGATAAACATTTTTTAAAGCTATTCTCTCTGTGAGCGCATTCAGGCAGATATTGCTGCCCGAGCATTTTTAAATTCATTTAAGTTTTTGAGCTCGGCGCTCTCGGCGCATTCTGACAGACATTGCTCTCCGAGCATTTTTTAATTCATTAATGTTTTAGGCTCGGTGCTTTCGGCACATTCAGATAGACATTGCTTCCCAAGCATTTTTTTTATTTATTAACTTTTTAAACTCTGCGCTCTCGGCGTATTCAGACAGCCATTGCTGCCTGAGCATTTTTTGATTCATTTATTTTTTTTAAGCTCGGCGAATTCAGACAGACATTGCAGCCGAGTATTAATCAATTCATTTATATTTTTAAGCTCAGCGCTCTTGGCGCATTCAGACAGACATTGCTGCCCGAGAACTTTTTAATTCTCTGGCTCTGGCTCCGGCTTTGGTTCTGGCTCTGGCTAGGGCTCTTGCTAGAGCTCTGGCTCTGGCTCCGGCTCTGGATATGGCACTAGCCCTGGCTCTGCTGGAATTAAAATCATGGTTGATGTTCGTTAGTTATATTTAACTCAAACATGCAGCGATTTCTCTTAGACACTTATATACCTGTTTACTACATTATTTTTTCAATGACTGCAATAATTCAACATATTCCCAGGTACTTGAAAGAGTCAAGTAATGGTTATTTTTGAGAAGAGCCCAGTATTAGGACCTTCTCTTAGGCGACAGTTTGCGTTGAAATACCTTCAAATATTGTAAAGGGAAACATTTTCAATTGAAAATTGAACCAAAACATGACTCCTCTGGGGAAGAAGGTGTTTTCTGTTAGATTTTACAAAAAAAACTTCAATCTATCGTAGGTTTTTTCCATTTCCAGAGGAATCATGTTTTGGTTCAATTTTCGATTGAGAACGTTTCCCTTCACAACATGAATACCTTTGAGAAGAAGTTATCTTGTACGATGGAAAATAGCGACTAAATTTTGTCAGTCGCAGATGTTTCCACAACTGACTTTATGATAAAATCCATTTTCCAATACTCTCCAACTCTCAATTTTTTGATATTTGGTAAAGGTGGGGAATGCCGACCCTCTATACTATCTCTTCAATAATATCTCAATTGCTCAAGTGGGATCGACCAAAATCGGGTATACTGAGTGCTACTAAAGAACGGAAAATATACTACCAAAAAGGAGAAAAAACTGAAATGATGGAATCATGATTTTTTTTGTAAAGTCCTTCAGTTGCCGTTATTACCTGCCACCGTATTTTGTATCATATTTTAGATAGAACAGATAGATGTATATAGAAATATATTAGTTGGCTGGATTCATTGCTGCTTTGATCCCTGCTATGCTATGCTGAGACTGATGTACTCCTTCAGCAATTCTAGGATGAATAGGCCTATCCAAAAATGTTACAAAAATGTTACATTTCTTTTTTCAAGTAGACATTAGTCTTAGACCGTGGGAGTCATAATTAGTATGGCATCTTCATTGCCCTGGTCTACTGTAGTCGTGTGATGGGTATAGAGGTCCCCGACACTAGAGCGTGTCGTGGAGCACCTGAGACCAAAATCTACGACGCTCGTATAGTATAGACGAGACACCTGTGTTGTCTTATGCTCCGAGTGACATTGAATCCGTTGTGGAGACTGATAGGCCTCGTTACTAACTCCATACGCCACCTTAGGAACAGCACTGTTAATTATTATTAACTTATTATTATTATTCCTAGCCGACACGAGCTTCAATCATTCAGACTTTCACATATGAAAATGAAAAAAGCCCGCCCCGGCTGGGAATCGAACCTGGAACCTTTTTATTACCAGGCGGGCGCCTAACACTGCGCTAACCCCCTTCTAGTTCGTTGTTGTCCCTTCAGCCAACATGATATGGACCAAAGAACAAGTGGTACCATTTTGTGGAAACTATCACTGCTACATCTTCATTATTTCTGGGCATGATAACTTATTATGATAAAAGCAGCACTTATAACACCAGCAGCAGTACACCGGTCCAATTTTAAGTCAATACAACGCGTGACTAGTTATGGTTTTGACGCGATACACTGTATCCAGCTACAAATTGTTGTGTTCAAGCAAAGCCGCTCGTGGGCGGAGCCTATTAGAGCTCCGCGCCCAGATATTGTCTCGACATTAAATTTATTTTTAGTATTTCTGGCCGAGGATGACATTCTCCTCCTTCAAGGAATCGCTTGGCATAGGGATTAAACTACGTTGGTTTGTTCTGAAAAGGACCATTCTTTTTTTTTTTTTCATTGGGCTCTCGGCCTTTATTCATAACAGCTAAAAAAAATGTACCTGAAAAGAAGAGGCATGATTATATAAAATCATTCGGTACTGCTCCCGGCTGTCCAGAACTTGTCAGTGTTCAAGTTTCCAACTCATCGTAGGGATTCCAGGATACTCCTTCGCGAAACTTTTATGTAACGGGATGTTACATATTTCCACATGCGCTCATTACCCAGTTTCTAAAGAGATACCTCATATCTCTTTGCCCTTGCCCACTAACTAAGGACAACCAACCGTTGGTGAGGCAGCTTTCGCTGTGTCGAATCACCCCAGCCTCCTGGCGTGGGAACAACTGGCTGGCTACGGGAATGGTTCATTACCACTCGAACCCACGAAGGACATGGGTACTCAGTTCCACTGGCATAACTCGCTTCAGAATCGTCTCAAAAGTGCATCCAAGAAAACTTTCCGATAAGTTTCTCCATGTTTGGGTTACTGGAATTTTTGGGGCTCTGCCTCCCACTGGAGTGCACCGCAAATCTTCATTCGCCGGGCCCCACGTTGGGCGCCACGTCAACAAATGCGTGTACTCGGAGATCCGAAAATCGGAGGATGTTTCACCTCATCCAGCTGACTCACTTTCCGAGCACAGCATAGTCGCAAATCCAGCAACTCCGGAACTCTTCTTTCAGGATCAGTCAGGAACAGTACGAATTCTTTCTTAATTTGTTGGTGTTGAATCAACGACGTTGCATCTCCTATGTCAGGCTGTAGATTCCCAAGAGGAGCTACAACCTGGCCAGAAATACTTGGAAAACGAGAAAAGCAAATTAAAATTAGGCTAAAAGCCGTGGGTGAGCCATCCGGCTACCACTCCCCGAAGATTTCACTATCCGGGCTCTTCCGTGGCACCTGGATGACTGAATTTCGAAGCCAAATCTATATAGAAAATCCTGACATTTACTTCGGCCAATGCCGATGCAAAGCCGCTGGTGGGCGGAGCCTATTAGAGCTCCGCTCCCAGATATAGTCTCGACATCAAATTTATTTTTAGTATTTCTGGCCGAGGATGACACGAGGAAGAGCCAGCAATGTATTTAAAGTTGTAATTTTAAGTAAGTTAAGATAATTCAGGTACTGAATTTTATATACCAATTCAAAAAGAAAGTCCAGTCTGGCAGCCCTTAGCTGCCAGGATATTTTCATTAAAAAAAATCAAAAATAGGATGGAAATAAAATTGAATCATTTCAAATGCAGTATGTAGGTACTCATAATTGCAGTTAATCAAATTTTAATTGCAACAGGCATGATCAACAATTAATTAACTGCTAATCGCGAATTCTCATAACTACAATTAATCAAATTTTAATTGCAATAGTCATGATTAACTACTAATAAATTGTTAATCGCGAATTCTCACAATTGCTGTTGTTCAAATTTCAATTGCAACAGTCATGATTAACATTATTCACTTGTTAGTTTTTGATTTTCCAACAATTTTATTCTACCAAACTCTGCTAGGGATTAGCCAATTAAATTTCTACTTTTGCAGAAACTGAACTAAGTTTAGTTGAGCTGTTGATGAACTCGTTTTGTAAGTATAACTCGCCCTTTTAGTCCGCTAAGCAAACCGACCATCTCGAAAGGGGTATAATACATTATCGATTCTTTCAAAGTGGGAAGTTTTCAACTCATGCTTACTGTGATATAATATGGAGACCAATTTAAGTTTAAAATAAAAAGTCAATGAAGTAAACTGATCCTATCTTTATTAACAAAGCACGTGGTTACGTCACAAGCTACCTAATTTTGTTTATGTAATTCAAGCACTGATCATAAAATCGCTCAGTCGTGTCAACTTCAGTTATCTTGTTTTTCTCTCTAAATCGTTCGTTAATGAAAATTATCAAAGAACTATCCATGTCAAGTCTAGGAACAATAAAAATATATTACAACCATGAAGTCAAGGATTTTATTTGTTATTCTTTAAACAGAATCATATATTTGATGGAAACTTTAGTCGAACAAGGACAGTTTCATGGTTTATGATGGTAGGTACTACTTATATTCGTATCACGATTCCTACACTTTCTATACATTTTTATTTAATGTGGAGTAATCAGATGAATGAGACGGATAATCGCTGTTCCAGTCTTGGTTTTGTCAGATATTCTAGAATATAATTTTCATTGTTTCGTCTACAAACAAAGGAAATTAAACATTCATAGATTGATTTCATAGTCAAATTGGTGAATTTTTGTCATTCATAAAATAGATTATCAAAACATCAAATATTATTCAATTGAATGAATTTTTCTGAAGGAAATTTCAAGATTATTCATGAACATTTTTGGGATCTTAAATAAGTGTTACACTTAATCAAAAACTACCATAGCTTGGCTTCACAGGTTAGATATACTTATTTTTGGGTTGATACAGGTCACAATGTAATGAATACCTTCATTAAATGTAGAACTAACCTCAAAACTTCCCGGTATACCCGAAGTGAGGACCAACAGTTGGGGCCCCCTGAAACCAGCACCGAATTTCGGACCACCGAAAGGAGTATAAGTAGAGGATCAATAGCAGGTAATACGAGGCAAGGTAGTCTTTCAGTGAAACAATTTGGGCCGAAGCTCTAGTCAGTACTGAACATTTTACAAATTCTTGCGAATTATTTCAATCTAGATTTACTTCGAATTTCTATTCCATGCACCCTTCTTCGTATATGTTTGTAAATGTTATAAACATTTTTCAAACAGACACGTATATTAGAATTCAAAGTATTCAAGGGCCCGTTAAAATTTATAGAAAATCTGTACGTTATAAGCCAGATATATTAAGTTCAAAAATGCTGCAAAACAATAACGGCCTTATAAAACGAGTAGATTTTGTAAAATTTGCGTCATATTATCATAAAGTGTTCTAAATATTTATTCACTTCTTAATAATAACATGACATCCCTTGTGTATTTCTTATGTTTTTATTTAGTTAACTCGATCCTCAATTCGTGTTAGAATTTACAGGTAGAAAAATAAATTTTTTTGGTCCTCAATTCGTGTCTGCCCAAACTTCCAACAGATGTGCTGCTTCATTTAGTGCCATCGGAGTTCTAAAACAACTGAAGTTATCATAACCAGTAACGACCAATTTTGGATGTTTCTGCAGATATTCTTTGATGTTTTCTCAATATTCGCCAATCTTTCAGAATATTAGACTTCTAAATTCTTGTTTAGTAGCTCTGCCTTTTCCTCCCTCATGAAACCATAACTATTTTCGCTGACCCTAAACCGGTTGGAGGATAGTGGACTAGATGTTCTTCTCTGGATTTGTTTCCAAAGTTGTAGATTATATCTCTTGTTTGGCTTCACTGACAATCAACCCAGTAGAATCTGCCTGATACCAAAGTGTCCACCTGATCGACAATTGTGTAGTTGTTATAGAACACACATGAGTTGTGTCTTTGGTAAGACCAGTTCTCAAAATACAGTAACTCCATCTGGGCTCTCTCATTTATAATGGTAGTATCCCAATATTATATGATAACTGAAGCCAATCGAATTCTTCGGTCAGTTTTGGACAAAGTTCAGATTATCCAATTTTTTTGGGTCTTTACAATTCGTTAAGGATGCCACACATCTGGCTCTATGGTCAGTTTTTACCGTCATGTATCGCATCTAATCATTCTGACTATATTTTTTTGTTTCGGTAGATCTTTCATGTTTTCTCATCAGGTTCGATTGCAAGTACATTATACGATTTCTCTAACTTTTCCAAACTCTCGCAGATATAGTTGATTTCTTGCCTATATCTTCAAAATCATGATATTCGCAAAATATTCCTGTGCAGACAACGTATGTTGAATGTTTTTTTATCATCTGAGTAAATTTAGACTGAAGGAGATTTTTTGCTTCTGTAACTATTGTAACCTGGATCCTGGGGCTTTAATAACTGCAATCTGACACATGTCTCTGAAGCAGTTATGTTTTCAGGATGGGAAATATCCTGAAGTGTTTCTGAATCAACTATGTTACCATCCTAAGCGTAGACATCTACATCATTCTTAAGTGTGTGTTGATGCAGTCTCCTCTTTCGCTAGATACCTGGATTGATATCTATCCCAGCACTTCTAGAGAAGATAGACAAATCTGCCGCTGTAGTAACTTGGTCCACTTTGTAAATAGATGTTTGGATATTGCTGGTAACCCTTCCAATATGTGTTGTAGTATCAGCGTGTCAGTTGTTGAAAATTCTTTGCTGACTTCGATACCTCAGTGTTGATCTTATTTATATGCTTGGATGAATGTTTTGGTGCCTCGTCAGGCGCTTTAGGGTAGGCTGGATTCATGATTCGATGATTTTGAAGTATTCCTTCTACCAACTAATAGGGATCTTTGATATGATGTTTTCAGCTAACCTCATAGAGAGATCCACGAAAACTGTTGAAATGCTGAAGGAATACTTTTGTTTTGTTTGTTTAAACTCTTCCTTGAATTTCCCAGCTACTCGATGGTCCATCCTGGTGAGTTGATGTTTGATGTTCTAGACCTTTTTGCCTCAGTCTTGTTCCTTCCAGTGACCTATTGGATACATCGATTTGCCTCCCTTACTCGTTCGCTGACTTTCCGGACTTTTCTTGGACTTCGTAGAGTCGTCCAACTTCTTAAAAATGTCTGCTGAACTCCTTGGCTATTCCATTGACTCCCTGAATTTCTGTTATCAATTTCTGTAGTTTTTTACTGACAATCTGGGCTGTATTTAGTATACTGATTCGGGAAGCTTCAATGATTTTTACTATCTGTTGAATGATTCGTTGGTATAGATATTGGACTAATCGTTCCTATTCGTCCTTCCTGCTTTCTTGTTCTTGCTTCCATTTCGGTTTTAATTTTTCTCGTCTTCTATTTTGTCTCTTTATATTCTTGCTATTCTTGTTTCATTGATTGTTAATGCCTCCATCTCGGCGTAATTGTTGATACGACTTTCCGGCAGCATTTGAAACGATTTCGATCTTCGAAACAAGTGTGGTGTGAGTTGTTCAGAGGCCAATCCTGTCGACGAGTGCTTCTTTGGATTAAACGGACTACCCGATTATTCCGGATTTCCTCATAGCTGAAAATTAAATGGTCTACCAAAAATCAGTCATCGTTCGGAGTTCTACAGTTCAGCAAATTTGAATTTCAGCTATCTCTAACCCCCAGTCACAGTGTTTGTTCATTCACAGTTAAGCCAAACGTAAGCTTAGTATTCTGTCTGCTAAAAGTAGAAACATCAGAGTGCCAGTCCTGCGACTAACTGATTCCATCAGACGTGCGCAAGCGCATTCCATAGAAAAAGTGTTAGGAGTGATGCGTTACGAGTTAAATTTTATATTTATTAGTCTGCAAAATTCAAGAACGAAAGAAGGCTCCATGTAGTTACGGAAATACTTTTGGGTGATATCATGAGGATTTGATTTTCAAAGGGCGTATAGTTTTCGCAATATTGGAGCTGACTGAACATCTACTGAAACTTTTTACAAACAGATTTGTACTTTTCTGTATATCAGTTGCACCTACTTATTTATGCATATTTTTCTGTATTATTGTTGTGAAAAAACAATTTGAAATTGAACTGATACATTTTATTCTTTTGTCTACCTGTAAAGTAAGAAATCATTTTGTACCGGAGGTAAACCAAGAAGTGAAACTTCCCCAAACACGAACTTTTCAAAGAAACGATTCCATGGTCTCACATTCATATTTTGGTCAGAATAAGTATGTAATATGGCAGACATACTTGACAGCTTTTGTCTCTTCAAGTTGACGACCCTGTTTTATCACATTTTATCACTTCCTTGTCTTGATGCTCGTTTCTCGTCAATGAATAATGCAGATAAAATCAGTCGAAAATAAGTCGGAAGTCTCGTGAAATTAACTGTCAATTAACACTTTGGTTCACAACCAATAATCATAACGAATCCAAGTTCTCGAGTGGAACCCAATAAAATTAGTCAATTAATAAGGAATGACTAATGACACACTGAAATTGGCATTGGTCAATCACAACGAACTAAGGTTAGCTACCAGCTAGATAGCCTATAGACAAATATTTCAAGAAGAAACGTGAAAGCTTGTGGCAGAAACTTCAGGTGTCGTTCAAGCTTAGCAGTAAGCCAGATAACTGTGACTATTCAACAGATGATTGGGAAACCAGCCCTAAACCTCTAACAGTACTTTAAAATCATGAACTAACAGCAAATCTTCTAAAGTTCCCCTAAACTCAAAATGTGTTCCTTAATTTATTTTCAAAATAGCATTTTTTGGACAGATACTGGAAATCGGCAAAAAATTTCAAATAGATATATTGTTTTCTACCGAAGACTAATATCTTCATGGCTCTGTAAAGTAATGAAATTTTCCATCTTACTTCAATCAATTTTAGTTTTATATAGATACTTTATAATGTTCAATAAATTGAAAAGACTTACAGGTATGAGAAACAACGATGACCATTGAGCAAAAAAAATACTAGCGCGAACACCCCAGTGAAGGAAAAAGGTATGCCAAATTGTTGAACTTCTATTAATTTTGGCCTCTTCAAATACTCATTTTGGATTGTCCAATTTCTCTATTCCACGATATTGACCGAAATCGTGTTAATATTTTTTGTGCAACCATGCTTTGATTTTTGCTCTAAAATTATTGGTCTTTGCTGTGGTAACGAAATATTTTTTTCTATAATTATCTGGCTCAAGATAACGACATTATTCCAACTTCATTACGGTTCTTGAATGATTTTTGATTGAAGGTGTAATTCTAATATTCATTTATTTCCCGTTGCCTTTATATCTGAATCTGGTTTTCTGAACAGTATCAAAAGAAGATCTCCCTTGCTCGCACAAGCTCTGCTTTTGAGGGGTTTTCTCCGTAAACCTGGGAGTTTCGTAAAAACAAACAAATAAATATCAACAAAACCGATATCTAGTAACTTCTCATCATTTTCATATACTTGTCTACTAACAACTTGTTTGATAAACAATTTGAAGCAAAACCCCTATTTTTGGAATACTTTTATGATTTGCTTGTAGGCCTAAACTGTATTTCAATATTGAATTGTTTTTATGAGCGTTGGTTATCGTTGCAAATCGGTTAATTTAATTTTACTGATTGTTGTGGAGAAATCTCAGTTGAATAATTCGTTTCTTTCAATGTGCTTCTTGTGATATCTTGGTTTTAGGAGTGAACTTTTGCATAGGTTATCACGCCTTTTAAGTAACCGTTCGACAAAGAAACAATGGAGATTGTACACTTTTTTGTTACTGTTTGTTAGTTGGTTTATAGCATACGTCGATAGAATCTCAGAATTACAATACAAATACCAACCACAAGAAGGATTGGCTGAATGCGGCATACCTTGAGCCAGTCACGTTTCCTGGCAGTTTTCTGCTTCTCTTCCCCTCGCAACCAAATAACTCGTTTGAATTATTCTGACCTGTAGATGATTATTAGGTGTGCGGAAGATTGCTCTGATATTAATACAACAAACACTCCATAAAAGAAGGCTTGATAAGCTGCACCAGTACTATGCAATAGCATTTGAGAATGAAATTGACCGTTTCATCAAACTCAATTGAATGCACATTCTCATGGTTTTGATTCTCCTATTTTAAATCACCTGTGTTTGAAAGCATAGTTTTTTTTTTTCGAGTTCGGGTATAATTGATTTTTTTCAAGAAATAACATTTTTGACCTCAATAAATGAACTTTATCGTCATCTGGCGTATCAACTTATGATAGTTACGGTAATGTTATCTTGATATCACCTAGTTAAGATTTGATGAAGGTGTGAGCATGGAGATTTTCTATGAATATTTATTTTACAGGACTTGATATACTGATTTTTTTTCACTAAATACTTACTAAAAAAGTCTTCCCTGATGTGATTTTGAATAAATAGTCCGTTACTTATACAACCTACACCACAAGTTTCTTCTGCTAGGCCCAATTGTTCATATTAGTCAACCTATTCTGTCCATGTTTCGTTGTTAACAGTTGTTATTCATCGAACATTGTCATATAACTTGTCAGTTAGTGATGAAATTTCTGGCATGAAATAGTCTTTATATAAATAAAAGAAGTTTCTAACTATTTTCGTTTTTTTATCCACAGCTGGCATGTTATAGAGTCATAATGCTTCTATTTACAAACGTTTAAGGAAGTCAACAAAACACTAGTGCCTTATGATCAACGACACTAACTAGTGTCTTAATGATTATATTATATATATATAGGGTGTATACTAAATGATGTCATTAATTCCATGTGGTGATTCCTTGTCATATTTTATGAAAAAAGGTTCATATAAACGTATGTCCTAACTTGATTTGTTTTCAAGTGTCGGAGTGTCAAAATTTTAATAAAAAATCGGTTACATATTTATTAATTACTCAAAAGTCTTTTTGCCGATTTTCATGAAACCTTGTGTGTATATTGGCAGTTACAAGAGGCTTGTTTCTATGAGGTTAGATCTCAGATTATAAGCAGCAAATGGTCACCTGATCGATAAATATGGTAAAATTCATTTACACCACTGTTTCTCGCTAAGTTTCATATTTTTATCAAATTAAACATTTAAAAATACAACTGTCTTATAATGCCGTGAATCCGAAATAGCAACACTTTACTAATCGATAGTAGTTTTCCCTAATTAATTTATTTCTACCTGAAAACTTTTACTGGTTTCGTCGTTGACTGTATGTTTGTTGTGTTCCCGGGCCTATCAACTGTTTCTATCAAAACTTAACAATACATTTGTGCATAATATCAAATAGAATTTCAATGAAATGAGTAGTAACTGAAAAAAAGATCATTCTCACAACTTTCTGAAATTTGATGGTGCGTAACCACCATTTCTACGCCAATGACTTTGACAAAGTTCAGCTATTTCAAATTCACAGCATTATGAGAAAGTTGTGTTTTAAATTATTTATTCTGAAAAATTATGAAACTTAGGAAAAACAGTGGCATACAATGATTGTTACTGTAAATATCAATCAGGTAACCATCTGCCACATATAATTTGAAATATAATTTGATGAAAAGAAGCCTCTTGCTACTGTCAATCACCACACCACCACATAAAAATCGTCAAAAAGACTTCTGAGTAATTGATGAAATGCTGATTTTTAAATGAAACTTTGACACCCCGTATCTCGGAAACGAACCAAGTTAGGACACACGATTATATAAAGTTTTCTTCATAAAATATGACAAGGAATCACCACCTGAAATTAATGACATCATATAGTATATACCCTGTATAGTCATATTGATCTGACATGTTATCGTGAATTAATTGACCTCTGTTTGATTTGTCCATGTCACTCATTTCCTAAATCAAAATCTTTTCGGCAACTTATGACGTTAAAAAAGACCTGAAATTAGGTAAAGCAATCGTGTTCATAAACTTTTCAACAGTGAAAAATAATTTGTACTGCATTTCATGTCTAATTATCGCTCTTATTTTGCTTTTTTTTTCTTGTTTTAGATGGCTAATAAGACACTCATAGCGATGATTTTGAAGGTCACTTTCAGCAGTTACAATAATTCGTTCAAAGTGAAGAAGGAACTTATAGTCCGGGAGCCAATGACAGATTTCCATGACCAAATTCCTCCCAAGCGAAAATTAGTGGAATGCATCAGAGAGTTATATTATAAAGCATCGTGAACGTCAGCTACGGTTCCGTGGGGGGGATGAGCGGTGGTAGCCTCCCACGCACAAAGAAGAAGAAATGTATTCAATTTTGTTTGAATGTTTTAGACGATGTAGTAACTTGATTACTTATATTTCGGACGTCCATCATCTTAATGGTTGAAAGATTTCTACCTCTTTCAAATTTTTCCCAACGTTTCAATTGCTTGAATCCGCAATCGTCTTCTGGTGAATAGTGACAAAATCAGATTCTACGCGACCTTTTATAGGTCTATAATTAAAGTGTAATTACGCGCGGTCTTGTGGCGCGCGTGGTTTCGCGCTTTGTCTCCCTCCAAAACGGTCCATGAGCGGTTTCCATATACGTTTTTAATTTCCACGCTTGGTTGACTGAAGGCACCATTGGCTTCTATGTAGGTGGTTTCCATAAATTTCCGTTTGAACCAATGTTCTTCTCTATGAAGAACACTAGCTTTGTCCCAGAGAATTCGGTGGTGTTTTGTCCAGGCGTGGTCAACAATTCCCGATTTTGATGTTTCCCCTCATTGAGTCCAGTTTTTGTGTTCTGCTATTCTTACTGATAATGGCCTCTTGGTCTCTCCGATATAGGAATCTCCACATTCACATGGGACTTTGTAAATACAGTTTTTACTGGATTCTGTTTTGTTCTCTGGTTTCGTCTTGGTGAGGAAGCTTCGTAAGGTATTGACGGATTGAAAGCAACTCTTGATGTTGTATTTATTTCCGATCCTTCTGATCTTCTCGGAGATACCCCTGATATAGGGAAGAATTCGGTTGTCTTGGTCTTTTCGAGTTGTTTCCGAACTTCTCCTATGAGTTTCTCGGAGTATCCGTTTCGGCGTAGGTCCTTTTTCATGTGGTTAATTTCCGCCTCTAATGACTTCTGGTTGTTGCAAATAGATATTGCTCTCTCCACCAACGTTCTTACGATTCCCCTCTTTGTTGAGTTTGGGTGATTAGAGCCGTAGTTGAGGTTCTGTCCTGTGTGTGTCTTCTTCCTGTAAACAGAGGTGACGATTCCAGTATTTTTCACATCGAGAAACGATAGGGTACTATTAGTTTACTTTTCCATTGTAAATTTGATTGTGTTCATCTCCATGGTTCCAAATGATGAAGGTGTCGTCTACGTATCTTAGCCATAGTTTTGGTTTGTATTTGGCCTCTCTGATAGCCAATTCCTCGAACCACTCCATGTATATGTTGGCGAATACTGGAGAGAGAGAAGATCCCATCGGCAGTCCACTTTCAAGAAAAAAGCCGTATCTTTCTCCCAAGTTGATGGACTGCCAATGGGATCTTCTCTCTCTCTCCAGTAATCGCCAACATATACATGGAGTGGTCCGAGGAATTGGCTATCAGAGAGGCCAAATACAAATCAAAACTATCGCTAAGATACGTAGACGACATCTTCATCATTTGGAACCATGGAGATGAACATCTTGGGGAATTCTTCGCCACAAATTCACAATGGAAAAGGAAACTAATAGTATACCCTATCGTTTCTCGATGTGAAAGCTGAAAGAACAGACACTGGATTCCTCACCTCTGTTTACAGGAAGAAGACACACACAGGACAGTACCTCAACTACGGCTCTAATCACCCAAACTCCACAAAGAGGGGAATCGTAAGAGCGTTGGTGGAGAGAGCAATGTCTATTTGCAACAACCAGGAGTCATTAGAGGCGGAAATTAACCACATAAAAAAGGACCTACGCCGAAACGGATACTCCGAGAAACTCATAGGAGAAGTTCGGAAACAACTCGAAAAGACCAAGACAACCGAAGAAAGACCACAAAACCCCGTTCTCATTCTCCCCTATATCAGGGGTATCTCCGAGAAGATCAGAAGGATCGGAAATAAATACAACATCAAGAGTTGCTTTTAATCCGGCAGTACCTTACGAAGCTTCCTCACCAAGACGAAACCAGAGAACAAAACAGAATCCAGTAAAAACTATATTTACTAAGTCCCATGTGAATGTGGAGATTCCTATATCGGAGAGACCAAGAGGCCATTATCAGTAAGAATAGCCGATCACAAAAAGTGAACTCAACGAGGGGAAACATCAAAATCGGGAATTGCTGACCACGCCTGGACAAAACACCACCGAATTCTCTGGGATGAAGCTAGTGTTCTTCATAGAGAAGAACATTGGTTCAAACGGAAATTTATGGAAACCTCTTACATAGGAGCCAATGGTGCCTTCAGTCAACCAAGCGTGGAAATTAAAAACGTATGGAAACCGCTCATGGACCGTTTTGGAGGGAGAAAAAGCGCGAAACCATGCGCGCCACAAGACCGCGCGTAATTACACTTTAATTATAGACCTATAAAAGGTCGCGTAGAATCTGATTTTGTCACTATTTACCAGAAGACGATTGCGAATTCAAGCAATTGAAACGTTGTGAAAAATTTGAAAGAGATAGAAATATTTCAACCATTAAGATGATGGACGTCCGAAATATAAGTAATCAAGTATTCAATTTTGTTTTCCTACCTGAAAACATGTTTAATTATCGCTAAAGCAATATCTTGAAGAAAGAAAAATATCAATTGACTATAGCATGGTGTATTATACGACAGCTAGTTGGTCGAACACAAAAAAAATTGTACCTTCTATGATTTCCTCTCAAATAAAATTTTACCTTATATTCGGATTGCGTCAATTTAACATGTTTCCAGGAAGGAGGACATAATTGAATATATTTCATTTTCTTCGTGCGTAGGAAGCTACTGTGCTGATCATCCCCCCCCCCCCCACCGCCACCAGCGGAATCGCAGCTGACGTTAACGAATCTTTATAATACGACTCTCTGATGCATTCCACTAAATATCACTTGAGAGGAAATGACTGACCAAATTTTTACCGGGCTCCTGGACTATTACGAAAGCGTAGGAGGGTCAATATTATTTAAATTTGAGTTTTTGCTAATTCCTAAATACATTGGTAGGTACTCTCTCAGAATCAGCTAATTCTGAGATATTAAATTGGAATTCTGACCTAGGATCTCGGAAATAGCTGATTCTGAGATGATAAGTCAGTATTATGACTCAGTATCTCAAAATTAGCTAATTCTGAGATTGCGAGACGGAATTCTGACTTACCATCTCGGACTCAGCTAATTCTAAGTATCTCGGAATTAGGTAATTCTGGAGATGGTAAATTAGAATTCCGACTTAGTATCTCGGAATTGCCTAATTCTGAGACACTGAGTCTATATTTGAACTCAACATTTCGGAATTAACTAGTTCTGAGATACTAAGTCGGAATTCTGACTCAAAATTCCGGAATTACCCAATTCTGAGATGATAAGTCAGAAATCTGACTTCTCGGATTTAGCTAATTCTGAGATGGTAAGTCGGAATTCTGACTTGGTTACTCGGAATGAGCAAAATTTGAAAAAAATTTTATGATAGTGTCTCCTCTACGCCGCTGTAGGAACAATTTTTTCACTCAAACTATGAAAGTTAGACACTACTTCTTCGCTTATGAATTGTATCCTTTTTTTTCCAACTGGACAACAACAGCTTATCTTTTAAGTTAGCGTAAGAAAAGAAACGCTAATACTGAGTTCTGAACCATAATTCACGAGTGACTTATGAATAATAACTCACCAGTGACTTATACACACAAACATTCGGTTAATAATTGACAAATTATATGACAGTATTGAATAAAGAATCATTCAATTGGTCTTGTTTCTATTCGGCCCTGAGGAACGAAATTAAACTTATATTTCATTTGAATTGATTTGGAAATTGTATGTGTCTAACAGTCTTATTTATTTATAATCATTTTTCAGTCACTAGAGTCATCATCATTTTCGCAAATTTTACAGTATGTACTAAACTAAATAACTTTATAGGAAAAGCAATCGTGTTTTTATATCAAAGTAAATACAACAGGGTCTACCTTGTATAGAATATGTGGTGGTGAATCACATGTCATTCCAACTCGTAACTCGGGATAGTTTTTTTATTTCTAAACATGAAAACCACATGTTCCGTCCACTCAAATAATTTAAATATGAGTTAGTAAAATCTTAGTATAGGAGTTTTACTTACAGTAATGAGGGAACTCTTTAGATAACTTGAAAAAACGCTACTGAAATAATCCTTGTCCCGAATAGCACCAAATGTTGAATGTTAGCGAAATGAAATAGAAAAAATATCGATAAAATAGCACTCACCAAATACTTCCAGAAAGTTGTTGATATGGTGGTAACTTCTTCCTACTCATGAGTGAACTAACTGTATTGCGAATTGTAAGCGGCTAGCGGTTGAAAAGTTTTTTAGATGTCACTGTGGCATAATAAATCAAAATTTATGACGCCGATCTGTTCCTTGGTACGGTTCTTCGCCGCTAGTGATAGTTTCCACTAGTAGAAGTGAAGATGGATGATCTCTCCGACTTTATTTATCATTTGAAGAAAATGACGATGAGGTAATCCTGCAGTTCATCGACTTGGAAAAGAGCAAGGCGAATATAAATTCAATATTCAAAAAAGGCATGAAGAGGGGTAACAAAACAAATTAATTAATCGACATCTGCTTGATTTAGGAAATATTTCAGATTGAACAAGTCGCAGTTTGAGTAGATCTTCAACTCAATAAAGGATTATGTAAAATCTGAGTCATACAACCGAGTTTAGTAACTAATAATCCTAGAGAAAAACGATAACTCTCTCACGGCTGCGACTACACTGCTTCTGGAGCAGTACCGTCGCAACGATCGCAGTCGTTCACGGCTGACGTGTGCGGCCGCCGCTTGGAAGGAAACATATTGTACATTCAAAAACACGTGTAGCAGTGCGACCGCCGCACCGCGGCCGCCGTGCACGACGGCCGCCGTGCACGACGGCCGCATGGAAGGAACCGTACCTTAAGACTGGTGATAATAATTTTTGTAAAAAAAAGTAACTGGCAAGGAAATGTTGATGAGGTTCCAAATTTGAGGAAAAAAAATAATTAAACACGAAACCACACAAAATGGTGAAATGTGGATACAGTTTAAGTGTTTTTTGCAATTTGCAGCGACACGTGGCCTCTTAGTGGAAAATGTTCAATGGCAAAGTTATAGATAATAGAAAAATCTAAATCTTTTGCGTCACACTTTTGGACATAACCTCAAATTGATCGTCAAAATGACGAAAAACTGATTTTAATTATTTTCTCCAGTATAAATGATTTAGTTCACATTAAAATTTGTAAGCATATATCTTATTTGGTGTCAAATGAGCACGATCTTTGCGCAGTTCAGAAGACGACTAGTTTTCGAGTATGTACATTTTTCGAAACAAGTACCCTTATCTTCCACAAACAATTGTTCTGGTGTTTTTTTGTATTTCGAAGGTCTGTAAGTGATCATTCCAATAGCTGGAATGTCTAATTTTGAATGGTCTGGTGACTTGGGGGTTTATTGATCGGTAAACTGCTTAATATTGAGAATTGTTAAAATGTCTACTTTCAAATGGTCATGTGATTTAGGGGTTTATTGGTCGTTAAATCGCTTAAAATTGAGAAAAATATCTCTCTGTATCATGATTTTCTCAATATTTTCAACATAAAGTAGTTTATATTGAATTCATTGCATTCGAATATTTGAATACCTAATTACACCACAATGTTAATTCTTCGATATAATTTTTATCGTTTTTACAGCTAATGAAAATTATGATTCAGATAGACTTGTCGGTTTTTCTCAATTTTAGGCGGTTTAACGATCAATTAACCACCAACTTCCAGATACTCTTTCAGAGTAGATATTTCATCAATTAAAATGATCACTCATAGACCTACAAAATGAAGAAAAACACCAGAACAATTGTTCGTGAAAGATAAGGGTATTTTTTTCGAAATACATACATAAGTCGAAAACTAGTTGTCCTCTGAAATTCGAAAAAATCATGATCATTCGACACCAAAAAAGACATATCTATACACATATAAACTACATCCCCATTTCAGCAATTTGAGTGTATTCGTATTTAATTTTGTTTTTTCACGAAGTTGGAACCCCAACTACATTATCCACCTGGTCCTTGCCTGTTACTTTTTTTTTTCAAGCGTTTAAAATTCGTTTTGGCACCAGCCTACTTTGGTTTACATTAGTAAAGAAACTCCTTATTGTATCTGACGTTAGCATGCTCTATAAAATGTTCATTCTTCAACTCAAAATTTTCGTAAAACAGGTATAATTTTAATAATGGAATTAGAAATTCAGGTTTCAAACAAAAATGTTTAGTGCCAAATTAAATTGTTTTTCAAAATTTCTAAAAATGCTATTTTGGTTTTCTTATCCTTACATTTTTTTGATTAATTCAAATTCTATGAAATCTGAAAACCCAGTTGAAATATAATAAACTCATCCACTGGAAGAATTTTTTCACTTTTAAATTTTTTCTAATTTAATGATTTCAAAAAAATATGAATACAACATATATTTGTATTAGAACCGGCGTTAAAGAGGAAGCCGTTAGAAAAATTGTACGCAATAATAAATTCAAGCCGTTCAAACCAAAATGCATACAGTGCGGCTTTTTTAGCCCCCCCTGTTAACTCACCTCGCAAGGTGACAGTACAGTTTCAGTTGAATTCAGTAGGGGCCACCCAAGAAGACTAAAAACAAGGAGGGTTTAATAAGCTCTAGCCAATCAGAAACTTGTATCATCAACGCGTCATAGTGACGTACTTGGGTATGAGTACAGAGTCGAACTCGAATCAAGCAACAAAACTGCCAGCAGTAACTCTCATATACCAAGAGCTAGTCCGTCACTGTCTATAGAGAACGGCGGCCATGACATGTTATAACTGCGTCACATTTCGTCACAAATGTTCTTTCATCTCTTTCTACTAGTGTCCCCATTGTCTTATGGGAATCAAACAATCCTGGTTTTTAGTCTTCTTGGGAGCCACCAGCATCTTGGTAGTTTTCAAATGAATATACATGGAGAGAATTCGGGTATTCAACAAATGCATCTAATCCCTGAAGAATCAGTTCACGTTCAATTCAATAGCTGGAAGTGAAATTTAACCGTTCATGCTCTGTTTCATACATTCTTGAGGTGTAAGTCATTGAGCATGAAAAATCGGTGTGTATTTGCCGTCTCCGTTTTAAAATTATATGTTATTATCTGCAGACGAAACTAAGCTAGATCTTTTCTTGTCCTCGAGCTAGAACGTTATCATTACAACAGTTCTACAGCAAGCCTGTCCGTAAAGCCCATGGCCAGAGATCTTTTCACTTATTGTCTTCGGTACAAAATAGTTATTTTTGTATTAAGTTCGTAAAATTAGTGGTTTTTTAATGGCACATGAGAGTGTTAACTTTTGGCCGAGATCGCAGGTCGAGGCCAAAAATTCTTTCGAACGTGCCATGAAAACACGAATTTCATACACGAAATACAAACAAAATTTTTTGTACAACTCTGAATGTGTATTTACATCTTCTGAAATTTATCAAAAATAAATACTTCCAATACATCTTGACGTGGTTTTTTGTCCCAATAAGTTATCGCGTTTAAACGACTGTTGACTTGAAAATATTATTCAATGTTTTCAGTTAAATCGTATTCAAAAATATTTCCTGTCCAAAATAACTTAATAATACTCCTCTTTTCCAAACATGTTATCTTCAATGTTATCAATACTTCCAATACAATTTCACAGCATCCAGTGGTCTTTCTGAGTCATTAATATAGAAACGGTTTGTTGACACGCCGCGTGTTTGACTGTGTGTTTGCTCGTAGTTGCTCCAATTTCAAGTTATTTTCAAGAAGATGGATGTTGATTATGAAAGTGGTAGTGATACTCCATCAGATATATCTGAGAGAGCATAGGCAATAGTATCTAATATGTTACCAGCCAAATCCAAGTTAATTTATGAGAAATTTTTTTGCTCTAGTAGAAATCCAATGAAATCAGTTTTAGGTCAATTGATTGAACACAATCAATCAGTCCAACATCATACTGAAAACAGATCCCATGGGCTGTTTTCACCAAAGAGTACACCAAGTAACAAGAGGCGAAAGCTTAATCGGAACCTTTGATGTTGAGTATGCACGATTTTGAGCGGAAATACGTCACAACATTGTAAGATAAACTACCTGATACACTGAGAAAAGTTCCACAAGTGGTGATTAAAATTCTTACTAAGAAAAACAATACTATTGATAAACATAATTTTTTTTACAAAACATTCAATTGTATTGACGGAATGAGTTAATGACAAACTTCTACTATTTGATTACGTAAATGTATAATTGATTTACAAATACGCTAATATTTTGACAGAAAATTTGTACTCTGATATAACATCGTGATTTTCCTATACATAAAAATTATCTAAAAAAGTATCTAAATAAATTATACCACAAATGAAATGTATACAGACACGAACATTTCTTTTAAGTTATGAATGTAGTGTTTCCTTCAGTTTTCCTGAAACCACATCAAAAATGATAAATTGAAATGGCTACAATGTGGAGCTATAAGATATATACCGGGTGGCTACGGAAGTATTGCCTACGGAATATCTCAGTTATTGTATGAAGTAGGTTTGTGAAATTTGGAGCGTCGATATTATGACATGAGAGCTAGAATTTGAGCATATTGACATGTCGAAGTTAACTTCCGGTCTGACCGGAAGTAACATCAACTTTCTTATTTTAAATGGAAACCCTATTTTTTTTCTCTTCGCTTTATTCAGCATTCAATTCCCTTTCTAATGACATATCACAAGTTGGTATCTAATCAGAAACTAGATCAGAAAAAAATTATTATTGAAATTCACCGAGTAGGCCGTGGAAGTAAAATGAAAGCCAAAAATTGAAAAGTTGGCTATGGAAACCATACGTCACTTGATAACAGTTGCTACTACTGTGATATTTTATTTTCATTCGTCGGCGTTATAAAAAGCCGCCAAAAAAAATATTGGAAAAATTGAGAAAAAAACAATACTCTGTAGGTCCATAACTTAAATAGGAACATACAACTTTTTCTTGCCTGTACTATTCAGCATAACCATTCTTTTCTAATGATATAATAGAAAGTAATTTTTTGAAATGAAATACCAAAAAATCCAATTATTATTCTTCAAATAACGAAAAAACAGATTTATCGAAAAAAAAAATTCAAATTGATAGGATTAAAGATAAAATGAATTCAAAACAAATATTCGAAATGCATTCCCTCAGCGTCAATACATTTATTGACTCTGGTGATATTTTCATGTAAAACGTTTCTCAACATTTGGGGCGTGATATCTTGGAAAGCTCTACGAATTTTTACTTCTAGCTCATGTAGAGTTGTAGGCTGTGTGGAATACACCCTATTTTTAAGATGCCCCCATAGAAAACAGTCGCACGGAGTAAGATCAGGTGACCACCTGACTGGACCATGGGTTGTTATAAGTCTCTCTTGAAAGCGATTTTGAAGATAATTTCTCGTTATTCTTGAATTATGCGGAGAGGCGCCATCTTGCTGGAAGTACATTCTCTCAGTTATTTCCGCTGGTAGGTTGTTAATGAATTCCGAAATTTCATTCGTTAAAAAATTAAAGTATCTCTCTCCGGTTAGTTGGCCTTGAAAAAGAATGGGGCAAACAATATGAGTTCCAACTATTCCTGCCCAAACATTCACACCAAATCTCTCCTGGAAGACGCCTTGTCGAAACCGGTGCTCGTTTGCTATCGCCCAGTACCTGGAACAAAAGACCGTTCACACTTTTAGCACTTTACACTTCGACTATCGACAATAATCCAAATAAAGTACAGAACCTTCCTTGTATTATTCCTGTTAAATAATCCATTGTTGGTAAAACTTGACTCGTCCGTAAACAAGATATAATAGTTAAATAGGTGATTCTCAACATTTTGTCGAAGAAACCAATTACAATATTCCAGGCGCCTTTCACCGTCATTTTCATACAAATGTTGATGCAACTGATACTTGAAGGATTTCAATCGATGTTTTTTCAAAATTTTCCTAGCAGAGTCCTTACTTATAGCTAATTCGGCGCCAATCTGCCTTGAGGAAATTGTGCTATCATATTGTACTAAAGCTAATACATTAATTTCAGTTTCCTCATTAATAACAAATGCTTCTTGGTCTTCGTGAACATCAGGCTCAGTTCTTAATTTTTCTTCAAGCCACTGGAAATACCTTCTTGACGGTTGCTGCCTCCCTGGATATCGCTCTAAATACAATCGTTCAGCGGCATAAGAATTTTTTAAACATTCACCATAAATGAGAAGCATGTCAATTTGTTCGGTTCGTGAATAACGGGGCATTTTTTGAATATTCCACTAACTGATTTCGATTTCCAAACCCTTTTAAAATGGCAGAATCAAAAACACTACTTCGAACGTCAAAATAATATGGATAGCAGCGTTCGTGACAGCTCTCATTTCTTTTTTGTTCCATTCCAAAATACATCTTAATCAGCCTACTTGTTAATATTTTGGTTCGAATGATTATTGCAATGGAATGATTATTCTGAATAGCACAAACATCGTCCATAGGTAGATATTAGAATATCTATGGACGATGGCACAGACCAAGTACGTTTATGTTCCTATTTAACCTAGAACCTACAGGATATAATTTATCATTCCACATTATTTTTAATTTTATTTTTGCGTTTGGCGATAATCTGTTTTGTTATTTGAAGAATAATAATTGGATTTTTGGTATAGATTAAAAAATAAACTTTAATTAATCAAAAACAATGCTTGATTTTAGTCTTTCAAGCAACATATGTATTGTAAGAATTTCAATAAAATTTTACATTTCTTTTATTTTAGGTATTAAAACTAAAGCAATTTGTGTAGTTTAATTACTATTGCCAAATAGCCTAGAGATGGAATCATCATTAAGGTCAACTAACACTGAAGAAAGAAGCTGTTAAAATTCTGTTAATTTATTGGATAATTGAAAAAACAACAACAAAATAAATAAATGATTTTTATTTTCCTTTCGACAATTACATTTCATATTATATACGAATCGTCATTATTGACCTACAAACTGAATGGACATATTATATTCCTCTAGACTGTAGAAACAATTACGTAGGAGGGAGTATTTCAATCTATTCTTAGAAATATCCAATGTTTTACAGTTCTTTTCAGTAACTGGCAGCAAGTTGTACATTCTGGGAGTCATAAGGTTAGGAGAATTGTAGGCAACTTTACCTTTACCAAATGGGTAACGTTAAAATTATATACCTAATGAATGCGTTTCTGCAAGATTCATTCATAGGAATACAACAACAACAACAACAATTTTAACAATAATAATATTTATTCATTCCCAAGAAACAAGATATGTTTATAACAGGGAACAAAAAGTTATTTTTTTCATTTATATAGTATATATAAGCCAAAGTATGTATTATCTTATAAATATAATAAAAGTATAGTCAAATCTGTATCTACTGTAGCATGTATTTTCTAAGTTTGTTCTTAAATTTCAGAATTGTCCTAATACTTTTTAGTTCTGTAGGCAACGAGCTTTATATTTTAATCCCATCATAAGAAATAGATCGTTTTCCATAATTTGTTTTCATTCTTGTCGAACGTAATGTCAGCAATTGATCACAGTCCAAAACTTGTTTCAAGTTCCTGATCGGATAAGATATTGTATTCGTATTTGTATTTTCGTATCAAGAGTCCACTGTGATTATGCCACACTAATCATTGGTCAATATGGAGAGTCCCAAAAATTTGGTGCCTTCGATATCTGCTATGACAAGATCGGAGTTTTCGTTCGCTTGAAAACTAATGGTATTTCAACTTTTCTGACGATTGTGAAACCGAAATGAAACCGTTTTGCCCTCATTCAAGTAAAAATAATTCGAAGCAAACCACCTATTCAAATCCAGAAAAAGTTCATTGCATTTGTCCTCAAGGTCCGAATCATTCTTGTCGGAGACAATAATTGACGTATAATCTGCATTTAGGGTTATGGATGTTTTGATTGATTTATCCAGATCGTTAACATAAAAATGGAATAATATAGGATCTGAAGTGGATCCGTCTGAGACAGATGTAAGAACACAGTAGGATATGGTTCCTGGAATAGAGTTCTTCTAATTCCACTACTATACAAATACACTTTTCTTCAAAATGAAGCTCGCACAATTTGTAATTTTTGTGTAAAATCTCGATGTTTTTCTCAATAAGATCTAGCCTATTGCAGTTTTTCGACCAAACTTCAGCCCTAGAAAAATAAAAATAAATGAGTTTTCAGTAAATATCAACATTGTTTCGACATACAGCTTGGCAAACATAGCTGCAATTGTGAAAATGTTCACGCCCATGATGCGCATTAGTCGTACGGCGGACTATCCAGTGATATTCAAGTGAATGTTCGCGCAAGAAGTGGAAATTTCACAATCTCAGCTATGTTTGCCAAACTGTACCTAACACGATGATTTGGTATTGTTAAACCTCTGCCTGTTCTGGAGTTACAGCCGCGGCTCATGCAAAAAATTCACCATTTCGAAAACTTATCGTTATATAACCACAATCCAAATTATCCAAATACTCAAAAGAATGTTTACTGATAAACTATGAACTTCAATAAACTACAAATTCACCATAAAAACAATGTCAATGATAATCTAATCTTTGACAATGTTTGTTTTTGTATGGATAGACAGTGTTGCCTACAGGTCAATATGGAATTACTGTAGAAACTTGAAGTTGATTGTATACATAATTTTAGGTTAGCATTTCCTGCAATGTCTGGGATTATATTGGTACGTACTTATAACATTTTCGTTTTTTTATTTTGAGAATCTTAGCTCAGATATTTCCTCTCAGTATAACGGTAAGTACCAATAATTACTCAAAAACTAGCAACACTGCGACACAATTATGAGACCGGAAGTGGCTGATTGCCACTGACAGTAAAACTAATTAAATCGCGCATGCTCTCTCAAATTTTGTGATCACGAAAACCGCTTTAATGGACCTTTACATTTACGGAAAATAAATTACAAAACTCGTTTAAATCGATAGTTGTTAGTCTGAAAAGTCCATTCAACAAAAAGTTCCATTATTTTCCTTTCATTTTAAAAAAAATATCACATTTGAAAGTGTGCCGCTGACGTCACGTTCATCGGAAATATCTCCCACCATAATCTACGTTCCGAAACAGGCAATACCGTTCTCCTTGAAAATATAACTTCTAGCATGATACAAGCCGTTGAGAAATAATCAATACATTGTCAGTTGATCAACTCATAGATAAAAATCCACATATTAGCTATTTTTTATTGTATTTGTAACTTTCAAATTTTCTGAACAGACCATCCTTTTGATGAAGAACGAGCATTGACAACACAGCAAATCGTAATGAAAGTTCTCAACTGTCAAAAGTTATATGGAGATGTGAGGTTAATGTTTATTTTATTTACATTCAACAATCAACATTCAACTGATAAATTCGATAATAATGTAGTGACGTGTTATCATAAACGATTTGGTGTGAATTTATTTGTGTAATTGTGTATTAAAAATATGGAACAAGGCTTCGTGAAGGGAAGTTCGGATAATTTACCGAGGTACAAAGCACCTTTTCGACATGTTCAGTTATTGCAGGGATACAGGTACTGGAGATACAGGAATTAATAACAAATTTTAGAACACAAACAACAAAAGCTCTCGAAACTTAGAAAACCCATTAACCTCAAAAAATAAATCAAGGTAGTGTTCGTTGAAGTTTAGATCTGATGGAACTGCTTAACTTGTATCAAATGGGTAGGCAAATGAGTTAGACAGAGACAAACTATTCTTATTGATCGCACTGTGAAACAGACGAAAGAACCCATCTGGTATCAAATGACAACTGTCATACGACACATTATATTTGAATGAGAATTTGGTGCACAACTTTAACAACGTTGCCAAGTTTAGTTTTGATGAACGTGACGTCACGCAAACACTTTTCTTCTAATTATAGATAAACTAGCGGTCAGAAAAAATAAATAAAAAATCCCGAGTGATATTGGCGTATTTACTTTCTAATTTCAGTGTTACCTCATATCTACTGGACAGGTTCATCCGCCTATTGTTAGTTGGTGTACTCTGTGGTTTCCACTCTATCACGTTGCCATGAATACAATTTTATTATTTATTTCGATTTTGACGTTTCAAATATTTAATATTTCAAAATTTCACGATTTGGTCATAAAACTGACGAGAATATTAATGAAATTATAGAAACAAATATCTCAAAAAATACTGTTTCCAGTTGACGTTTCAAATATTTAATATTTCAAAATTTTATGATTTGGTCATAAAACTGACGAGAATATTAATGAAATTATAGAAACAAATATCCCAAAAAATACTGTTTCCAATAAAAGGTTTGTGTGGAAAGCATTTATGGACTTTTGTAATGATAGACAGTATCAATTGGATGGAAATCGGACAGTGGAAGAATTGGCGTCGATTTTAAAAGATTGGGCTGTGAACATGAGAAGGAAATATCGTACAGAGTTTGAAGAAGCTACGGTCAAAACCATGTGGAACCTAACAAGTAAGCTGTTACAAGAAAAATATTATAAAGAAATTAAACTTATTATTGACCCATTCAAAAGTGATGTATTCCAACAAGCGCAAGCTGCCCGTGATTCTATACGACGAAAACTGCAATCGGATCCCTGTAAAAGGAAACACATTTCAGTAGCATTAAGTTCAACAGAAATAACCAAAATGATAAATTTATGGAATGAAAACACCCCCGAAGGGCTGCAATGGAAATTCTATCACATAGCCACGGTAGAATTAGCTTGGCGAGGTGGGGAAGCTGCTGCTTGCTTGACTGACTTTTTTCGTACCGAATCAAACAACGATGGCTCTGTAACAAATCGAGTTGAATATTACCCTGTATTCAGCAAGACTTGCCAAGTGGTTCAAGAATGTGTACTGAAAACAAATCTTTAGTCGAAAACAACGACAGCAACGTTTGTCCTGTCAGATTATTTAAAAAAGTTTCGAACAATTATCAATGTCCTTGGGTTATTACTATTGAAAACGTATTACCAATTTCGGGAATGGTGCGACAAGAAACACGTTAAAAAGGTTTCTGAAAGTGCTTATATGCTATTTTGAGGAAAAATCTAAAATTATAAAACCTCCTACGTTTTGGAGTGTCTATGAAAAGTACATTGAATGTTAAGGAAAATCTTGATATAAGGAAGTTTTTGAAATTGGTCTAAATCTAAAGTTTTATCAAGGAATGATATCAATAAATTTATTCAAGATACTGATATCGAAACAAATTTACTTTATAAGGTACATATACAGTGCGGCTTTTTTTAGTCCCCCCCTCTTGTTAACTTTTGAACGGTTCAACGTACAGATTTGAAAAAAAAATATTTGGAGGGTTTCACCGATACTACTTTTTGATAGAAAAAATATGGTGATTGCTCGACAGGGGGCGCGGGGGGGCATATCAACTCAAAATTTTTAAACGGCAGGGGGGGTCAAATGTCACATCGTTGAAAAGAGAATTCAATTCTCTTCACAACCATCTAATTATTTTTGAAATTTGTTAATATTTTTTTTGCAATTAAAATTCGAAATATCAAATATAAAAGCGGATCTGAAAACTACTCATACCTCGATATATTTGAACGGCTTGTTGTGGAATAATGAAACCAAAAACATTTCGAAGGGTATTACCGATACTACTTTTTGAAAGAAGAAACATTGCAATTACTCGACAGGTGGCGCTGGGGGCAAATCAATTCGAAAATTTCGAATGGCATAAAAATCGAAATTGTAAAAAAAATTCTCAACAAAATTTAAAAATATTCAGATAAACCGTGGGCCCATCACACTTGGGGTGTCGTTCATCTACGAAGGTATATGCCCTTCAAGGAACATGAAGATTAAAGTTGGATCATCGGAAAAAAGTGTGTTTTGTCGGATCGGTACTAGGACGCCCCGCTACCCTGTTCAACGAACTTTCGGTTTAAAGCAATGTTGAAAATGTTATCAAAGAAGAAGCTTCGCTGAATGAACCGGGCGCTAGCCGATTTGGATACGCCTGGGTCGGTCCCCAAGGGCGGCATACGGACCGGCAGTTACCTTTTACCCACATTTATCTCAGATTATTCACGTAGGTGTTCCCTTCTGTTGAACCAGCCATTTTACCCATCATTCATTGTTATAACATTTGCATTCAATTTAATTTGGGTGGGCGAATTTAGCCGTATTCCAAGGTCACGTGACGTCCTTGATCTGCATGTACAAGATTATCTACGAAACTACCAAATTTTGACCAAGAGGCTAGTTAACCTTATGAACTATGCATGAAATAATGATTCAGATACGATTTACGGGTTGCAGAGATTACAATATATATATATATAACCCAGTAAAATTAACAAAAAAGGCCCTGAAGGCGGCAAAATTCCAAAGCTGCTGCTGTACCTTCCTTGGGACATTCTGAGAGAATATTTTCCAAAAATCACGCATTTTGTTTTTTCCTTTCAGTAGCTTTGTAATTTTGCCGCCTTAAAATACCAATTTTACTGGGTTACTTAAAAAGAAATGCCCCCATTATTCAGATTATTTAAAAAAATTAATTTTTCCAATTTCTCTCTAGGGATTCTTGAAAAAAAGAAACTTGTTGAAAATGTGCAACCTATAACTAAAAAAAAAATTTCTCAAGTAGAGACCATAAATGCAATAATAAGTACAAATACAGTACAAATACACTCATGCCATGAAATTTAAAGAAAAATAAGAAGCTAGTGCATTTCCGCGAAAAAAATCAGGTACTGTTTCTCTGTTGTCAATATAATTGATTGTTTGTTTGCTTATATTACTGAAGAAATTTCATTCCTTGTTGAATGTCAAGATTGAGTTTTTAGTTTTGATATTGTGCAATTTATTCATTTTTGAGCATTTGTTTTGACGAATTTATAACTTCACCTAATATTCTGACTGCTAAATTTTGGCTGTTTAATAATAAACTGAAGCATTAGGGCTTCAGTTGCCTCCATATCTCGTCATATTGCCACCTCTGAGTCTATAAACTGAATTATTAGGACAGTATTATATTATTATACGAATTAATTCGACAATTGAGATCGATTTTTTTGTGCACCTTGGATGTTCCAAATTTTCAAACTGTTATACCAATGTGGACATCAAAAACTTTCAATAAATGGCTAACGTGGTATTCTCTAGAAAAATAAAATGCACTACGAAAGGGTTTTCCGGGTTTTCCTTCAGCTGCAACGTGAATGCGATACAAATAATCAGTATGTCGACTAGTAGCGCCACGGCAAATAGTAATGATAGCTAAGCTCCACCTGCACAGGCTAAACCTTTGGGTACACTCTACTATAGTGTTTATGAGATAGTATTATTATTATTATTGAGTGTTAATTTTCTCATAGGTAATATTATGTGCCTTTGTTGAAGTATCGAGCGTTTCATCTTAGAGCTGCGTTGGTAGAAAACATATTTTGTGTATTTCGAGCACAAAGTGTCCTTTTCGCTCTCCAAGGATTAATGGACTAGCAAATTACGACTTAGTAAGTAGGAATTCCGAGATATTTCAAAAAATAAATACTGTGGCACTTCTACGCCTTCGTAGTTTCCTTCATCAATTGTGAATTTTTCCTCACTGGATTGGTTAGATAGTGCCGAAAATTTGATTAAGTTGATTATTTCATTTGACTTGTATTCTATCATTTCGTTGTAGGTTGTAATGTTCAACTTTTCGGAGTTGTACTGCCGATAGAATTATTTATCTCATACATGTGGAAATCCAATTGTTTTGATGAACATTTCCATGCAACAAGCAATTGCAGAAAAAGCCTTGTAGGACCTCTGCACGGAAATTCACCACATGTAATTCAACGTTCGTCGTGGTAAAAGCTAGGAAAGTAGTTGTTTTGTGATGGATTGTCGACCCAAATATTGTATCCTATTGTATAGGATAAATGCAATGAGCTGTCTTGTCAGGACATTTTGTCTCTTATGCGTTAGGCCCCTTGTGAACACATTACAGATTTCTTCATTTATTATTTGGGTCTTGACGACCACTAAACTGGGTATTGCTGTTTGGAGGGCTGAGATTGAGATGGCGTTCGTAGTTTAGATTTATCTACTCTGCGGGCGCTGTTTCAGCTTTCGCCCTAAAATGGAGATTCGTTTATTTGTTATGTGAGTCTTGATGAGCACTAAACTGGGTAATGCTAGTTGGAGGGCTGAGGTTGAGATGGCGCTCATAGTTTAGATTTATCTACACTGCGGGCGCTGTTTCAGCTTTTGCCTTAAAATGGGAATGTCGTCGAATCATTTGTTGCAGACATTAGTTGTTGTCTGCATAGACCTACCCTATAGATGGTCCAAATCTTTTGATGATCATTTTCATGCAACAAGCAATTGCAGAGAAAGCCTTGTAGGAACTCTGCATGGAAATCCACTAGATGTAATTCAACGTTGGTCGCGGCATTAGCTAGGAAAGTAGTTGTTTTTTGATTGATTTTCTACCCAAATATTTTTATCATATAGGATAATTGCAATGAGCTGTTCCTGTTTTTGAATATTGATGTATTTATTGATACCAGCAGATAAAATTCATTATCTAATCTTTTTTTTGTTCGTTATTACATAATCAACTACTGAAACTAATGATTATATTCAGATATTTTTTTTTCGAAATATTCACCATTTTCTTCAACACTGAAGCAATTTAGAAAGACGTCTGTCATAATATCGCTCTGCATTTATAGGTGCATTTAGTATGTAAGTAAAACATATACACAATTCAGCCTGCTGGTGAACATTTGCTTATCAGACTAGTCAAAATCTTAATACTAAGGCTGAAAGTTCAAGTAGTTCACATATATAAAACATTTTTAACACATATTTAAAATTCTTTAAAATATTCTTATTGTTTACAAAATCACAAATATATATATATATTTTTTAAACATATTTAAAACTCTAAAACATTCTATTGGGTTCAGGACATACTTTGGGTTTGTACTTCAACACTGCAATAATCATGCCATCAGGTACTCATCCAGACAATAAAACGCGCCATTACAAAGGAATGTATGAAGTCCATTCTAAAATGTACTCAGCTTGTTTGGTTCTAAGCATAACTCCAGATACTTATTATAACATTTTATTTGTTGGTATTTGTGTGATTTCTGTCCAAGTGTCAGTCTCGAAAATGGTTGATGAATTTTATTCCTATTTCTTGTATAATAATTATGAATATCTCGGTTCTTAAAAATATTGAGTATTTTCTGTGGAAAATCTAAAATGAGTTTGAATATGTAAAGGCTGGGTAAGGTTAAGATTCTAGTTTTCCTGAATAATTCTTTACAAGATGCAGTTGATGAAGTTCCCACCATGCATCTCATTATTTTTTTCTGCATAATAAATGAATCATTCAGATGACTGGATGATCCCCAGAAAATTAGAACATATGATAGTGTGCTTTCTACATGGGCAAAATAAACCATTTTCAAGATATCAAAACTGACATTGTTTCGTAATTGTCGCATTAAGAAACAGATACTGCTTAACTTGGCTACCAGATTATCAATATGTTGTTCCCAGGTCATCTTATGGTCCATTATAACCCCTAGAAATTTAATCGATTCAGTCTGTTGAATTATTTGGTTATTTATTTTTACATTTAGACTAGAATCAAAGCTGACATATTTTTTAGGCAAGAAAGTCATGAAATAAGTTTTATCTGTATTGACAGATAATCCGTTATTGTGACAATGATTGTAAAATGCTTGAGCACTTACATTTGCTTTAGCAGAACACTCTTGAGCTGTTATGTTCCTCAAGCGTCAACATCATTTTAAAATTGCGCTTAAGTATATGTCAAAACCGAAAGTTGAATTTGTTATATCAAACGGAACTATTTATACAACAATGTTTACTTCATGCTAAAAACCTCTGATGTTACCGTTATGTTTATGATAATGCTTGTACTAAAGTTGACTGAATCAACCCTAAGACCTCACCACAAACAACGCCAATGTAGGCTGTGAAATGAAACCAGCCTCAGAAATGGCACGCCATACCAAAATTTTGTCCTCAAACATCTTTTTGCTCTTGAATCTTACATCGTCAGGAATATTTGCGTGATCGTCCGTGTAGAAACCATCATTGCCCTATATCTCAGAGTGGACATAGAGACATATTTTCGTAGTCCATCACGATCAACTTGTTGGAAAAATGCACTCTCCTCAACGCGCGGCAACATCTCGGAATTCTTTTTAACTGTGTATATTGGAGCGTTTTTCCTTTTCCGGGACAAAACATTATGTCTTGTAATGGTCTTCAACACCGTAGAATCCTCTGGCCAGTTTTCGCTGTGAGATCCCAATTCTGTGTTTAGTTGCTTGAATGAGTCTCCCATCTCTTAATTGGTTCAAAACCCGCTGCCGTTTATTGTCAAGTTTATACATGGTATCCCTTCTTCACAATCTTTGATTGTACGATATAGGTATTGTCGATTTACTTATGTTCTGATCTTGATAAATATCGGCATTCTATCGTTTCGTCATTCGCTCAACCAGATTATAAATACCTCGATGAAGATCAATTTTATATGACATTTTGGTAAGACGGGCGATATTAAATTTCCACGACCTGCTTGATTACATGCATTTTGTCACTCAATCAAACCAGGTGGATTTTTCCCAAAACTTTCAGATCATACGTTAGATGATGATCTGATGCAAGAGAATATTCTTAAAGATCCTTTCGGTTGTTAATTTCGGTGGTCCCACAAGCAAAAATCCGAAGAATGTCCGGACATATTATAATCTAAATGCCGTATCACTCTCCACGATATGTGTGCAGGTACCACACCCATGTTCTTTAATCTAACGGTACTTTTCATTGCAAATTTGTCAATTAATTTTCCAAGAATTCAGTCAGTCAGACTAAACTTGTTTTGGAAGATTGAAAGTGACACTGTCGAAAACTATGTGGATGACAATCTTCAACAAAATTTGAATTATGTACATACTAATTTACAAATTATCTACACAAATTCTTGTATATTACCGAAGAGATATAACAATTCTTTCTTCGGTGTTTCATGAGCTGACTAATTTGCCAGCAATACTTTGCGTACTGAAGTTTGATTTGATGATTCGCAGAATTTGTTTTTAATTTCATTTTAATTATCTGAGTGAAGAATAACCTTACCAGTAGTTAGAAGACGTTGAAGTATTTCTGAGTGAGGATGATATTCATGCACAGTAGGTAAATATCGTAGTCTTACAAAAATTTACCCGATCGCAAAACTAGCTGACAGTTGTTATCACTCCATACTTACTGATGACATCTCCTTTGCTAAAATTTTCAAACATTCGGAACTATTTTTCTCTAAAATTCAAATTGGCCTTCAGAGACCTGTCGAGAATATTGTAAATTGGTCTTTTTTCAATGGTTATTATTAGTATTTCTGTGGATTTCAGTACTGTGAACAGTAGGGTTGCCAAGAAGAGTAAACTTACAGGAGCGTTTATAAGCTCTAGCCAATCAGAATCTTTTAGCATCAACGCGTCATAGTTACGTACTTGGGCATGTGTACAGAGTCGAACTCGAACCAAGGAACAAAACTATCACCTGTAACTCTCATATACCAAGAGTGCGGAGTGCAGTTGTCCGTCACGGTCTGTAGAGAATCACAAATGTTCTTTCATCTATTTCTATTAGTGTCACCATTGTCTTATGGGGATTAGACTCTCTTAGTCAGATAACGTTTAATCTCTTTGTAGGATTGCAACATTTTATTCTCTGAAGTGATTGCTTTTGCAAGCATGTTCTTTACTATTTTGTTTGTTCTGAGTTCAAGGAACAACTTTATTTTGTTTTGGTTACACGAAGGGGAAAATCCTGTAATGTTCCGAGAACATCGTGAGAGCCGAAGAAAAGTAGGTAGTAGTTGGTGTTGAATTTCAGCAGGCTGCATTCCTCAGGAAAAACCTCCCGATGCAGTGAGTTTCAAAGCTTTGCCGTTCGTAGGAAGAACGAGCCCAGGGAAAAAGATGTTCGTCATAATGCCCTGTATACCTCCCTGAAATGCAAGGTGTGCGTGAATATATGGAACAGTACTCTTGAGGAATGGATAATCAGGTCCAGAAAGTATGCAATAAATGGCAAACTTTTCAATTAATGATTTCACAAAAAAAATTATTTGGATTAAAAGTTGGTCACTATAGAAACTCAGAATGGTTGACGGAAGAGTTCTGTTAAGTTCTTGGTTTGTGAAAAAGGAACTTCTTTTTCAAAAAAAAGTCAGCAAGAATAAAGTAAGTTCATTTTTCAAACTACACCAAAAATTCATTGTATTTTGAATATCAGAGATATCCGCATTAAATTGATTATCACCATTTTTCTCATTACTAGTAGTCACTGTCTCATTATTCAATTTTTTTTATGGGATATCTACTAGTTACTGAAATAATGGCATCATATCATGAATTCATAACAATATCTGAGAGATAAATTGCTTTTTATTTTCAAGGTTTTTTTTTTTCATCAACCTTGTTACACGGTATCTAAATACTGTGGCATGATGAAAATCTGAATACCAATGGTTCACGAGATGGTAATGATAAATTCCTGATGATGTTTTTCTTCAGTTTGAAATATAGAGGTACTTTATTCATGAAGATTAAAAAAAAGTTACAAACCAAACCAAAGAGGTACTAACATATCTTTTCGATTCCATTATGAGTTTCTCCATAAACAAAACTTTTCTTACGAATCATTTTTTTTGTTACATCAGTAATTATTTTGTCATTTATTGCATACTTTTTGGGACACGCTGTAAATGCAATATTTTTTCGTTCATTTATTACTGGAAACAATGAACAGGTCGTTACTCGCGAAATATCACAAATTTTTAATAAATAATTCATGAAAATAATCAGGAAACAAAATAATATACTCACATAATTTGATAAGATACAAGTAATGAAGATAAATGAGTACTTTGAACCTATTATATTGGGTTGTTCGTGTGATAAAGAAACTTTATATTTCTGGGAGATATCTATTGATTCCACATTTATCACAGATCGATGTGTCAGATTGAGTATAAGTAGTAATAGTATAATTCATTAACTTCCATATGCCATCAAAGGAGCAAAGCGTTTATTTAGTTGTACGTCTCTCACAAACTCTCTTACGTCCAATAAACATTGCAAAAATGTTGGCGACCAGTCTTTCCATTGTACGTACTTTCAATGTCGATATGCTTGTCTGAAATTCCTTAATATTTCCATTGGAGATTTGACGCACAGGTTTTGTTTATTCAAAGACTTTAAAACCCTGGAACATATTGTGAGGTGCGGTACAAAAAATTCGAAATAACACAATTTCACACCTTCCCTTCGACAGTTGTTACGATGTTCTCTGAGCTCGAAGATATTTTCGTCAAGAATTACAATTGACAATATTCCACATGACTTTGGTGATCGTTTTTTTGCTGTCAGGTTGGTAATCAATTTTGTTTTTAAAACACTGAATTCAGACACTGACAAGTTTCAACACGTCCAATTTAATTAAATTTGAATTTATTTTAAAAATATATGCAAAAAAATCGAGCTTGTTGCAAATGTAGTGTTCCATTTTTCGAATATACAAAAAAAATTACGTTTCACAGATTCCCGAAAACTAAAGAACTTGCGCGAAAATGGTTGTTCCATTTGAATCTTCCCATCGACGAACTAGAATTCTTTTACCGTAAAAGAATTTTTGGGGGTCATTTCAAGGAGAGTGAAAAATTGGGAAGACACCGTTTATGTCAAAACTCTGATGTTATTGAGTTCCATTCGCGATGTTCGAATTCGAAAAAACACTCCTTTCTAGAACCCATTAATTGACATTGTTCCCAATACTTCAACCAAGGAAGGTGAAAGAATAACTGATGATTCTGTTTCTTGTAACTCTGAAGTTGGTAAGATTTACTTTTGTAACTCTGATGTTGGTGAGTTAATAAAATTTGAGGCATTTTCTGTTGGGAACTGTTAATGAAGAAAGTCATACTATTGGTTATGTAGAGGAAGACAGCCCATGTCACACCGAACCTATGGATGAAACTGTTGACTGTTGGCTTTCGGAACATGGTTATAATTGTGCAGAGGTACTGGATAGTTGATCTCTGGCGCTGAGTGAAGCACACAACATAGAAAATAAAACAAATCCCCAATGTGCTTCCCAAATTTAGAAAGAAAACGAATGACTAGGATTACATCTTCCAAACTTGGACCCATAATCAAACAGAAGGCATAAATGATAAATAATATCGACCATGTAAGCTGGGTTGGATACTGAGGATGATGTTGCAGATAAATATGAAACAGAAAATACAGTTTCACACGTTTCTCATGTGGACTTGTTATTAACCCAGGAATCCCTTCCTTGTCAACGTCCCCCGTCAGAGTTGATACCAATACCAATATCTACCATTTGTTGGAAATGAAAACATTTATATCTAGAGGATTGAAGAAAAAGCATACATTGTAAAACAATGTCTTGACAATAGTAAGAGAGTGTTAGCTTTAAAAAAACATCAATTATTTTCAAATTATAGGAAAATTAACGGGATTACATTGACCATACATTCTTTTTACTGAATAGCAGCTATTCATAATTCAACAGACCTCGTCAGGAGTTTTCATTCAATTAATTCCAATTCTTCAAATGACTTGGTGTTCAGGTTTTTCTTGGTTTTGCGCCACCGAATCAATTTAAGCAGCCCCAGACCTCCGATATTTTTTTTCATCATTTCTTTGTTATTGCTGTATTCAATATTCTGATGAGTTTTTTACTTTAGTCTCAAATACTGTAGTTGAATAGGAACACAATTTTTTTCCAGTTTTCAATATTTCTCTACTCCATGGATCATGTGACCTATGAGTAGAAAGATGTGTGAACTCAGGACAATGCATAAATGCATCGATGTTTCTCTAAAAACCGGTGATATCTGATTCGATCAAATTTTCATTATATTTTAACTTTCACTTTTAGATAATCAAAATAGTAAACAATTTAGTGAAGTTGACAGATGACAATTATAATTTACTTGAATCAATGTTTTCAACATTTCAAAACAAAATATATTATCAACTTGACAGCGAAAAAACGATCACCAATATCCTGTGGAATATTGTCAAGTAACAATATTCCACAGGATACCAACCTGACAGCGAAAAAACGGTCACCAGTATCCTGTGGAATATTGTCAATTGACAATATTCCATAAGATTTTGGTGATCGTTTTTTCGCTGTCAGGTTAGTAATATATTTTGTTTTTAAATGTTGGAAACACTGATTCAGGAAAATTGTAATTGTCATCTATCAACTTCATCATTTTTTTTACTATTTGGATTAAAAGTATTAAAACTGAAAGTTAAAATATAATGAAGAATTGATCGAATCAGATATCCTCCATTGCCCTGAGTTCACAAATTTTTCTACTTATAGATCACAAGATCTATGAAGTAGAAAAATAATGGAAACTGGAAAAAAGTGTTCCTTTTCCACTACAGGACTTAAAAAATATCAATATTTGGGACTAAGGTATAAAAAAAACTTTTATGAAAATATTGAATACAGCAACAACAAAGAAATAATCACCACGTCAGATGGAATTAATTGAATGAAAATTCCTAAGGACTGTTGAATTATTAATATGATGTATGGATGTATGGTCTCTACAGGCTCCAGCATAGAAAACAGTCTATTTAATCAACTTTCATACCAGTCTGTTCAGTCCTTGGCCAAAGTATGTAGTAGTGGCAAGAATCGACTCCAAAACCACAGTGAATGCTGACTGTGAAGTTCATGATTAGATTTGAAATTTTCAAAATAGAATCTTGTTAATACTGGTACAGGATCCAAATCCCAGTCCACAACAATGTAATCCCGTCAGTGGTAATTGCCCTAGAATTTGAAAATAATTTTTTTTTCAAAGCTAACACTCCCTTACTGTTGTCAATTAATTCCCCTGTTCCACACATTGTTTTATAGTGCATGTTTTTTTGGGAGATATTGGTACTGGTATCAAAAACCCTCTGTAAGGGGACGTTGACAAGAAAGGGATTCCTAGGTTAATAACAAGTCCACATAGAAACAAGTGAAATCTGCAATTACTGTTTCATATTTAGCTGTAACATCATCCTCATTATCCAACCCAGCTTTCATTGCTAATATTATTTATCATTTAGGCCTTCTGTTTGATTATGGGTCCAAGTTTGGAAGACGTTATCCTAGTCATTCGTTTTCTTTCCAAATTTGAGAAGCACATTGGGGATTTGTTCTATATTCTATGTTGTGTGCTTCACTCAGCGTCAGAGATCAACTATCCAGTAACTCTGCACAATTATAAACATGTTCAAAAAGACAACAATCAACAGTTTCATCCATGGGTTGGGTGTGATATGGGCTATCTTCCTCTACATAAGTTTCTTCATTAACAGTTCCTAACTGAAAATGCCTCAAATGTAGTTAACTCACCATTATCAGAGTTACTAAAGTAAATCTTGCCAACTTCAGAATTACAAGAAACATAATCATCAGTTATTCTTTCACTTTCTTCAGTTGAAGTATTAGGAACATTTTCAGATAATGGGGTCTAGAAAGAAAAGTGTTTTTTTAAATTTCGAATTCAAACATCGAGAATGGAACTCAACAACATCAGAGTTTTGACACAAACGTGTCTTCTTGGTCTTTCACTCTCCTTGAAATGATCTCCAAACATTCTTTTAGGATAAAACAATTCTAGTTGGTCGATGGGAAGATTCAATTGGAACAACCATTTTCGCGCAAGTTCTTTAGTTTCGGGAATCTGTGAAATGTATTTTTTTTATATTCGTACACATTCCAGCAGAATGAACACAACATTTGCAATAAACTCGATTTTATTTTTGGAAATATTTTTTCAATAAATTCAAATTTAATAAAAATTAATTGAATTGAACAGTTTTGACACATGTCAGATGTCAGTGTTTCACACAGTTAAAAACAAAATTTATTACCAGCAAAAAAACGATCACCAAAATCCTGTGGAATATTGTCAATTGTAATTCTTTCAGGTAACATAGAAAGTTACTCAAATCAATTCTATTAAAGTCGTTCCATATAAACATTAAGTATCATACGTCACACAAAAAATGCATTATTCCTTCTTTCCTCTCAGTATTAGAGGGAATGAGACCATACCAAGATGGATATTGAGCAGCTACGTTCATAGTATCGTATACTAGCATTGAAAAATGTGTAGTTTCTATACAAATAAAGAAAAGACTTGGTAAAGGCTGAAAATAATTCCACAGGAATTCAGATGCAAGTAACATTCCCTTCATTATTTGTTCCATGACATTTATAATTCACTACACTCTTGCTTTCCTTCATCCAGCTCTGTATCGTACATTCCTCGTGGTGCATGACATTTCAGTGTTGAACACGAGTTGTTACTTTCATTTTGATGCTATATACATCAGGCCCATAAAAGAATGTGGTGCCCAATGAATATCAATGTACTGCATATCCTGTGAAGAAACGTGACTCCCTAGTATAGTATCCAAAACAAGCTTTCATAACACAGTAAAGTAATAATGGTTGCAAGATTCATGGCCGTTTGTACTAATTCAGTTTTGATTGATCAATTTACTCAGAATAGAAAGTGTTTCTGATAACTGCCTCGATCAATACGTTTCTGTAAAACATTGAATATTTTCAACACAAATGGAAACAGTGAATGGAAAACTTTTTCATGGAGTACCGTGTGTTTGTAATACTTCGGGTCGTGTATTTGTAATACGCCTGTTTGACATATTTTCACAAGAAAAAAATAAGAGGGTATGACAATTCTTGGGATATACGACATTTTGAAGTATATCCAAATACACCAGTTGAAAAGTGAAACATTCCCAATTGAAAATTGAAATAACTGGACCCCGGAAATAGAAAAAATCCTCGACAAAAATGAAGTTTTTTTTGTAATATCTAACAGAAAACATCTACTTCTCTGGCTAAAGCCATGCTGGACATTGAACTACATCTGATAGATATTGTGAAAAGATTCTAACTTGAAAGAAAGAATGCGGAAATGGATTCAGATATTTGACTTTTCAAATATCCAGTTTCCATATGTTTTGATGAGATACGGGAGAAAGAATTTTATTCAGAAATATCTCTCATAGAAATCGTTCAATTCATTGATGCTGGAAATGTAACTCTTCTGCTAGGTTGACAAAAATCTATTTAATTTTTCGAAGATCATCTCTTCAGAATAAATTTCACTTAGCAATGATGGAATGGTGGGACTTTTTCTTGTGCGGCGACATTTTGATTTTTTTTTTATTCAAACCTATATACTGCTTCTGCCCATAGATTGGCAGATCTTGCGTATTCAACAATCGTTCTCATTTCTCTTTCGATACGTCCATTCTGTTGAGGAGTATATGCACTTGACTTACTATGAAAGCTAGTTCTTCTAGAATTTTCTTGGAATTTTCATTTTTAATTTCAGTTTCATTGTCAGATCTCAAACATTTCATATTTCTTTCAAATAGATTTTTCACCATGTTAACATACATATTCAGTTTAGAAACAGCTTCATCCTTAGATTTAAAAAAATACACTGTTCGAAAATCCGAAAAATTATCCTAGAAGAGTAAAAAATGTTTAGCTCCTCCCAATGATAGACTGTTCATTTCACACAAATCTACATGAACCAAATCTAATGGTTTTTGAGCTACTTTTGTATTTAATGGAAGTGAATGCTAGAATAAGCTAGAATAAGCGTGTGTCGTAATAAACAAACAAACAACATTAACTATAAAATTCCGCCAAACTGTATAATATGCCTCATCACTGAGGAGTTTCTTGTTTATCTTCTTATTTAATCTTATCTTTATCATTAATATCACGTGGTAGTTTATTATACAGTTTCATGCTCCTATCTATTTTTATGGATTATAGAGACTGTTTCTAATATAAAAATGAAGAAAAATTTAGGATCTTACAATGTTCAAAAACAACATGATTTTCTCCCCATTTTGTTTCACAAAGGATTCTAATTCCCCTTTTCTGAAGTATAAACACGTACATAACTTCAGAAAGCAATGCCTGCCATAATGTAAGAGGGAGTCTATAAGAGCATAATGGACAGATTTGGCAGCTGTGAATCCCATTTTCTTTTTTACTGATTTCAAAACATAACAACAAGGAGCGAGTTTTTTATTAAAATGAGTTGTGTGCCCTTCAAATTTCTGTCCAAAATTATCTTCAAAAATGTTGCAGCATCCATGTTTTCTATCAGTTGAATTCCTACATGCACATCTGGTTAGAGCATGTGAAAGTAATAATACCTGTCTTTTTAGAATTCAGAATTAGAGTCGAACCAATCCTGGATTTATGCCATGTTAGTAGATGTTAGGTGGTTTTGTTGTGCCATAACCCAATCCAGTTGTGGTCTATACCGGGTGATTCTCCAAGGTGGCTCACCCCTATAAGTTTTTTATTATTGAAGATAGAAAAACGAAATTTGGGGGTTGTGTATTATAGTTCAATTTACATTTTTTGACATATTAACTTGCTTTATCGTACTTCCGGTTCGACCGGAAATGAGCATAACTTTCGATTTTTAAATGGGACATCCTATATATTTTTACTTATTTCGATCGAGAATGACATTCTAAATCCAACAACACCTCACTTGTCAATATTTGACAAATGAAGTAATTTTTATTTCAATTTTTATTTTTCGATCTAGAATGCCATGGATCGTGTGAATCGCCTCATTCTTGATCAAGTAACATGGGAAAAGTACGACTTTGAGGCTTTTGAATTCACAGTCGCTGTAAGAATTATTCAAAAGTCTCAAATATGAATTTTTCCAGTTAACGTGAATTTTTCAAATGGAAAGGGGGTGGCTCGTCGGCTTTTTGTGAAAGATCATTTTCTTACGAATAATTTGATACCCCACACTTTCACTTTATTTTCACTATATCTGTGAACGATTGCAAGAAGCGATTATACCCAATAACAAATAATACGTATTCGGTATACTTATGCACTAAGTCCTGTTATTCTAGTTATTCGTGACAAACAATTGAATTCACAGTCGTTTTAAGAATTGTTTAAAAGACGCAAATATCACCATTAGTCCATTAAGTTTCTAAATTTTCAAAATGACCCCCTCCTTGATCACGGCAAAGTTCAACTTTATCAATTGTTGCGCGCACCACATTGTTTAGCTGTTCCGCAGTAACATTCTGGAATGCCACCCTTACTTTATACTCCAGTTCTTCACGAGTAGCTGATGTTGTATTATAAACCTGATTTTTAATTGTTCCCCAGAGAAAAAAATCTAGTGGAGTGAGATCTGGTGATCTAGAATATGAAAAAGAAATAATACATTATAAAAAAATATGACATCTCAAGAATGTACCTCGCAGGCCACTGAATAGGTCCATTGGTGCCAATCCACTTTTCTGGGAAGGTGTCATTCAGATGTTCTCTTACGATTTGGGAATTGTGAGGTGGCGCTCCATCTTGTTGAAAATAGATATCAACTTGGGTAGCTAGTGGCAAATCTTCAATGAAATCATTTATTTGATTTCTAAGGAACTGCAGATATTTTTCCCCAGTAAGTTGTCCGTCGAAAATTATTGGGCCTAAAAGTTTTCCTCCGATAATACCCATCCAGCAATTGAAACCAAATCGCTCTTGAAAATTTCCTTCTTGCATGAGATGTAAATTTGTTTGTGACCAGTACCTTTTATTATTCCGATTAAACAGACCCAAGTTGGTGAATCGAGTTTCATCTGAATAAATAATTTTAAATGGAAAACGTACATCTTCTCTGTATTTAGTCAAAAACCAGTTGCAATAAGTTAATCTTCGGTTGTGATCGTTATCGTAAAGATGTTGGTGTAGTTGGTACTTGAATGATCGATAATTATATTTGTGGAGAATTCTCCAAACGGACGAATAACTTATATCACACTCAGAAACAATTTGGCGAATTGACGCCGTACAATTCACTTCAACATAGGCCAACACGTCTACTTCTTTTTCTTCACTGACGATGAATTTATTGGCATTTTCTTCTGGTTCATTTCGCATTTTCTTTTCCAGTTTTGGAAAATAGTGCCGAGTGGGATGGCGACGATTAGGGAATCTCTGAGCATAAATTCGAGCTGCATCAGATGCATTCTTTTTTGCTTCTCCGTAAATTAGCAACATGTCAATTTTCTCGTTTCTAGTATAATTTTCCATATCAAATTATGAACTATGCAACAAAAGAATTTTTGAAAGTGACAGCATATTCATTGGCCTATTTGTTTAGGTATAGTCCTAGCAACAGCTTCAATTGTTTGTCACGAATAACTAGAATAACAGGACTCAGTGCATACCGAATACGTATTATTTGTAATTGGGTATGGTCGCTTCTTGCAATCGCTCACAGAAATAGTGAAAATAAAGTGAAAGTGTGTGGTATCAAATTATTCGTAAGAAAATGATCTTTCACAAAAAGCCGACGAGCCACCCCCTTTCCATTTGAAAAATTCACGTTAACTGGAAAAATTCATATTTGAGACTTTTGAATAATTCTTTCAACGACTGTGAAGTCAAAAGCCTCAAAGTCGTATTTTTCCCATGTTACTTGATCAAGAATGAAGCGATTTACACGATCCATGGCATTCTAGATCAAAAAATGAAAATTGAAATAAAAATTACTTCATTTGTCAAATATTGACAAGTGAGGTGTTGTTGGATTTAGAATGTCATTCTCGATCGAAATAAGTAAAAATATATAGGATGTCCCATTTAAAAATCGAAAGTTATGCTCATTTCCGGTCGAACCGGAAGTACGATAAAGCAAGTTAATATGTCAAAAAATGTAAATTGAACTATAATACACAACCCCCAAATTTCGTTTTTCTATCTTCAATAATAAAAAAGTTATAGGGGTGAGCCACCTTGGAGAATCACCCGGTATACTCGTTTTGTTGTGCACTCAACCCCATTCCCACTCCTATTTCCATTCCTCCTAAAAGAAGGTTTGAAAATTGGAATGACACTAATGACAGTAACGTGGAATGTGACAGTTGAAAACAAAATTTCAAATGTACATAAATTTTGAACTATTGCTATTAATTAGATTAGCCAATATCAACTGTTGGTCCATGTTAGTGAGGAAATAGCATCGAAATATTTTTTTTAATTTTGTCGCCTTTAGGAAAACTGACAAACGGGTTTTAGTTTATATTCGAGATGAGTTCAAAAATCAAAACCCAAACAGCAGAATGATAATGATATTCGTCAAATGTCAGTCTTTCAACCCGTTTTCTTGGGTCAGCTCATTCAGTCAGTTCTGGAATGGCACAACAAAACGCACCTATTATTTCAGAAAGTTTATAAGTATATTTTCATTATGGTACCATCGCAGGGTGGTGACGTCAGTAAATAACGTAAATTTTTTCGGAAATCGGTAACTCGGCCAGAAAATTTAGGCTATATCTGAAGACGTTACCAGTCTCTCACAAACTGTTTTCTATGCGACTTATATGAACTAAACCAATTAATTATAACTGATTCCTCTGAATCCATAATGCTGTAGTTTGCATATCAGTAACGCGATTCAAACAATCGAATACTTCTTTACCAATAATCTTTTTGTAAATCAGTGAGATGAATGAATCAGTTGTTATCTTTGAGTTTTGAAAACCATACTTCTGGCACTGCACTTTTTTTAACTAGTTTTTCAATACTTTTGGCTGATTCACGGTGGATGGCACATCAGACGTTTCTGGTGAACCAGACAACGGATCACTTTGAAAATTTAATGGAGGGCATATTCGGACATTCTCTAGCCAACTAAAATATTTTCGACAATGCGGTGTTGCCGCTTCTATTAGAAAGCAGTAGCAACTTTGATTTTTCAAATGGAACACTCTGTATATAATATTATTTTTGGGATCGCCAACAATTGCCCGACAACTTTTCTTGATATTTCCCTTTACGTATCTGTTACCGTTTTCGAAATAAAAATTAATTTCAATTTTTTTCTTCGAAAATCATGACTTCTAAAAATGCCGATATCTTTTAGTTAAGAAGTACTATGATATCGAAATTTGGTTTGGAGTTAGATGATACTTGGACACTTCCCACACGTCAGCCTAATCTCCGTTACTTTAATACAGGGTGGTAAAAAAATACAGTTTTTTCGTTTGCTTGAAAAAGTTGCTGAAATTTGATTATTTTAAATAGAACACCCTATATATTATTGAAAATTCGGAAAGCTGCTGAAATTTGCTTTCTTTCTATGTATATCATACCTATACCTAACTAGTCAAGTTTCGGACTTATGAGCATTTATTTGTGAAAATGTCCCTTCAGAATGGTATTTCCATTCGGTATTTGGTAAGCAGGCCATGATTACTATTTCACAGTAGCGTTGTGACATTCTCCTAATAATATCGATATTTTCGTCATTTCAGAAGTTGCAAATACCTTCAAAACGATGGAACAAAACTATTCAAACAAAGTTCTTATGAATTTGTTTATTACTTTTGGACAGTGTGACAAAATTATCAGCAGAACATGTAGAAAGTTCAATGAAATGTATCCGAATCTACCGCCAATGAACCTCAAGAAATGTATACGAATTCAGAACATTTTCAATATGTTTGGATTAACTTTAAAAAACCACCAAGAAACTTGAAATTGGAAATATTGATATGAATAATTATAAAAAAGTAAAACAATCATGTGGAATATTTCAAAATATGTTCGAATCGCTGGCCGTTCACTTCCAAGCACTTTAAAATGCGTGTGTTGACTGCTTTCGTGGTGGCAGATCTGATTTCATTGGGATCCAAATCTTCAAATGTTTGGGCAATCCTTTCTAACAATTCATCTCTCGAACGCACGGGTATTTTGTAAACTTTTTCTTTAAACATTCCCCACAAATAAAAATCTAATGGATTAAGATCGGGTGATCTCGCTGGCCAATTCCATGGTCCCAAGCGCCTTATCCACCGATCGTCAAAAAGTCTTTCCAGTTCTGCGCTCACTTCTCTTGTGCAATGTGCAGGAGCTCCGTCTAGTTGGTACCAACAGTTTCGATATTCTTCGAGTGGCAGATTATCCACGAAACTCTCTACAGTATTCTCCAAAATATTCAGGTAGCTTCTGGATGTTAATGACTCCTCGTATATCACGTACCTCAATTTGTTGTCCATCAACATGCAGAAGACATTAAAACTAATTTTTTCTTGAAATCCGGCTTCTTTTGTGACGTGAGGATTTTCACTGGACCAATAATGACGATTTTTTCTATTGAAAATCCCTTCTCTCGAAAATTTCGATTCATCAGTCCAAATAATTTTATTTAAAAAAAGTGGATCTTCTTGAATGCGTGTCAACAACATTTCACAAAATTCTACTCTCTGTTGAGGGTCTTGAGGCTTCATTGCTTGAATTTTGGTGAATTTATAATCATGCATTTTATGTCTTCGCAAGATTCTTTGAACCGATGAATATTTTATACCCAAATCTTCTTCAGCACTTCTTATCGATGACTCGGGAAATATTTGAAAATATGCTAAGACATTAATCTGGTTGTCTTCAGAAGTTACGGGTCGAGGCAAGTTTCTTGGTGCTTTTAAAGTTGATCCAAATGCATTGAAATTCTTCTGAATTCGTATAAATTTCTTGAGGTTCATTGACGGTAGATTCGGATACATTTCATTGAACTTTCTACATGTTCTGCTGATAATTTTGTCACACTGTCCAAAAGTAATAAACAAATTCATGAGAACTTCGTTTGAATAGTTTTGTTCCATCGTTTTGAAGGTATTTGCAACTTCTGAAGTGACGAAAATGTCGATATTATTAGGAGAATGTCACAACGCTACTGTCAAATAGTAATCATGGCCTGCTTACCAAATACCGAATGGAAATACCATTCTGAAGGGACATTTTCACAAATAAATGCTCATAAGTCCGAAACTTGACTAGTTAGGTATAGGTATGATATACATAGAAAGAAAGCAAATTTCAGCAGCTTTCCGAATTTTCAATAATATACAGGGTGTTCCATTTGAAATAATCAAATTTCAGCAACTTTTTCAAGCAAACGAAAAAACTGTATTTTTTTACCACCCTGTATTGAAGTAACGGAGATTAGGCTGACGTATGGGAAGTGTCCATAGTATTTCTTAACTAAAAGATATCGGCATTTTTAGAAGTCATGATTTTCGAAGAAAAAAATTGAAATTAATTTTTATTTCGAAAACGGTAACAGATAGTTATAGGGAAATATCAAGAAAAGTTGTCGGGCAATTGTTGGAGATTCCAAAAATAATATTATATACAGAGTGTTCCATTTGAAAAATCAAAGTTGCTACTGCTTTCCAATAGAAGCGGCAACACCGCATTGTCGAAAATACTTTAGTTGGCTAGAGAATGTCCGAATATGCATGCCCTCCATTAAATTTTCAAAGTGATCCGTTGTCTGGTTCACCAGAAACGTCTAATGTGCCATCCACCGTGAATCAGCCTGTATATGTTTTCAGAAATAATGTAAAGTTCCTGGTGCAAAAGAACCATTTATGAGGTGTGCAAGAATATTGAGCACACTGTCAGGAAAGTTATCGAAAATTTTTATAGATTTCGTCTGAACCAGTTGCATTCTTGTTTTATTTTTATAGAGGAAATCATTTTTTTTTAGTTCATAATAATATGTATTGGTGTCGTAAAGTATCAGATTGTCGGCAAAGTGAGTATATCTGGGATGGTATAATGTTATTTTTTCTGATAACTACTACTGTACAATACTGATCATTAATCATGTTGGGTTCAAGTAAGATGTCTATAGGTTTTGAAGAACTTCGATCCTTTGTCCCAGAGCTGCTCATCTACTGAGGTCCCGAATTCTCTCAGTTCATCAATTGAATTCACAATTATTTTATTGTGGTACATATCTTTTGTCGCCCTGGTTACTCCTTCTATGTATATTGTAGTAATTATAGTGATTGTGATTGCAATTGTAAAACTGGATATAATGAAGAAATCTCATGTTTTTAAATACATTTATTATACAGGATTTTGTTTTTTAGCCAATTTTTTTGTTTTGTGAAAGTGCTTTCTGTGAGACAAAAATTGAGTTTTGATTAAAGCTCAAGTCGTTTATTACTGTTGGAGATGGTTACATTGAACATATGTTTTAAATTATTATGTGGTCTGTATATTTAATTTTGTTCCAATTTTCAATTGATATCATTTGATTTAATGAGCATTGAATGTAATGCTTTTGTATTTTATTTTTTTGTTTGTATACTATGATTTAATGGAAAACGAACAGATGACAAAAATCTGAAAGAACGCAACAGGAATTCTGAATAATATTTTTGATAGATAGATATTTTTATTTGACCACGTTATGAATAAACATTTGTAGCAAGTCTTAGAAATACACATGTTGTAGTTACAAACACTTAAAGAATAAATATACATATCTACATACACAAATATACATATACATATACAAGTAGTAAAGTTATTGGGTATAACCCTCAAAATGTTGTGCAACCGTAGACACGTGTTTCGAGCTTAAGCTCTCATCAGTACGGTAAAATCAAGTGCGAAGATGTACAACACTTGGATGTAAAAATAGAAACAAAGGAAGTCAACAACAGGAAACTTAAGCTCGAAACACGTGTCTACGGTTGTACAACATTTTGAGGGTTATACCCAATAACTTTACTACTTATATTTTCATATATTGCCCCTCGCTAACTCAATCCTTATTTATGCATATACACACATATGAAGTAGATGAGTTTTCAAAAAATATACAAAATTCAACTCCAAAAAAAGTTCTGTTGTTTCTGTTTTAATAAAAGTTGTAAATTTCACCCCTTATAACATGCTAATACAAAACAATGCATACTTCTTTTTGCGAGTGTGTTTAATCTCCAAAATTTAGAGTATCTAGTTTGCTCGTATTTAGAGAAGAAATTGAAAACTCAACTTCCGTCTTTTCGGAGACGAAATCTCTTGAAGGGTTTTTTTTATAGGACATAATCCTCATAATTTACGAGTAATCTCCTGTATTTTTTAACGTGAATTTATCACCCTGTATCTGTTCTATTCCTTATTTCCTAGGTATCTCGATACTGATGTGTTATTAATGTTTTTTAATATATTCGCCTTTAGCCGTGTTTGCTACTCAAATTTTACAGGGTGATTTACCACCACTTACACAAAAAATGTCAGTGTGCTCTTCCCACCAAAAGAATTTGAAAACCAAAAGAAATTACAAAAATGAAAGAATTTTTTTTTTTGGAATTCGCCGCCACTGGATAGAAGCTGCCTACGTGGAACCGTAAAAGCTCACATTACAAAATGGCAAAAATAAATTTGCGTTTGCGTTAAACCAAGTCTCCGACTAATCACACAGGTGCTGATGGATCTTCTTCGAAGAACTGCTTCAACTACAGCACGATTCACTGCAAGTTCGACGTGAGTTGGAAAATATGAGCCGGTATCACGAAGTCTTTGGACTGCACCCAAGTTCGTTTGGATGGCGTCTATTTGGAAATTTTTTCGCGTATTGAATACGATCACTGTCGATTTTAAAACTGACGTTGGTTTGACGGGTGACATACATACGTGCACCGGTGCCAAGTCGTCTCAAATTTCTGTACTTAGGACTATTACGGTTCATAATTGAATTATCTGGAGAAATCGGGTTATGTCGAGGGATGATGTTAGTATTTTCCACCTTCGCCGTGGTATTTGTTTAGTAATACGTATAAAATCAAGACAAATCGGGGACAAGTAGACAACGATCATCAGCGAATTTGCACTCGGAGTTAGTAACATTGCAACACTGCAATGCTTCAGTTCTCCTATCAAGCACGATTATGTTTTCATTGTTCCTACAATTAAATGATGCATTGACGTTTCCATTGCGGGTGACTTAAAAAAAAATTGGTTAAATCATCTCTGATAGCTCCCAAGTTTTAAAGGTGCTTTCTCACATGATAGACCAGTACCCCATTCAATTTTGTGTAAGTGGTGTATAATGATTCGGTTGAATATCGATTAGGATTATCAATTTTCAGAGAATTTATTTCTGAGTTACTGTCTTATTTTTCAGGTAGTTTAACATTCAATAATTCCATAATTCAAATGAAGCTGTTCGAATGCATAATACAGACACCTAAGTTGTTTAGTATCACAAAATGTTTGTACAACTTAAATTTTGGAATTAATCATCTTAGTTTTCTGATAATATTATTTCTTTGGATTTTCCACTCCAAGTGGCTGTCCAAATATATTCCACGGTATTTGGTATATTTCCTAAATTTTTACGAACTTGTATTCAACTTGCTTTGTTCAAATGTCTATATGTCTGACGTCTGACTCTGTCTTTCTGGTTCAAAATACAATAATTTTAAACCCCCTCTCCTCTTCCCCCCTGAAGGCTAGAGAGCACGTAAGAAATCGGATGCTTTCAAACGTCGAAAATTACTCCAAAATCAATTTTTATAGGAGGGTTCGAACCCCCTCCTTCTCAAAAAAAACCTAACCCTTTCACATCCAGGTGCATTTTAAAAAGACACTCTGACATACCAGACAAAAAAAGTAAAAAATTGTGAATTATGATGGCTTACATCTTTAACCAGAGATAAATTATTTTATATAACTCGAAAACAAATTGGCTGCATGCATTTATATTTTAGGCTTATACCAGTATATCCACCATTTGGATAATAGTGCCGTACCAGGGCGGGTTTAGCGCAGTGGTTAAGCGCTCGCCTGGTAACCGAGAGGTTGCAGGTTCGATTCCCAGACGGTGCGATATTTTTTCATTTTTAGATGTGATAGTCTGAATGATTGAGGCTCGTGTCGGCTGGGAATAGTCCTCCACGATTCACTGTTGCGTTAAAATTAACAGTGCTGCTCCTAAAGTGGCGTATGGAGTTAGTAACAAAGCATATCCAGAACACATGGCTAATGACCATAGCAGTCGATGCCAAAACACCAAGGAAAAAAAAATAGTGCCATACCATAATATCCGCATGTGGGTAATACTGCCATACTGTAATATCCACATTTGGATATACATGTGAAATTAATTTAACGATGTGTCTTTTGAAATTAAGTACTTCATTTACATTAAAAAATATTTGTAACATTGATAAACTGTATAAATAATAATGTTTATCGTCGGGGCGTGGCGCAGTGGTTAGAGCGTCAGACTTTGGGTCGAAAGGTCCGGAGTTCGAGCCCCAGTTGCGGCTGGAATTTTTTAATTTAATTTGACCGATTAAATTATTAAAATCTCGTGGCTGGACTGTGGTGAGTCCTGCACGATTCACTGTTGCGTTCCAATTAACAGTGCTGCTCCTAAGGTGGCGCATGGAGTTAGTAACAAGGCCTATCCAGAACACGTGGCTACTAACCATAGCAGTCGATGCCAAGTCACCAAAGAAAAAAAAAATTATGTTTATCCGGACACTCGATACAAATATTCCTTTGTGAATTTTCTTTGGTAATGTTTTCGGAAATAACGCAAATTTTTCGCAATGCCCGCTTTTTTCCATCTTCCTTTTGCAAATTAACCATAACATGTTCTTTTCGTTCTGAAGTCGAAGGACGATTATTCCTTGAAGAAGCATCACTATATTTATGCAAAATACCACTACAACACAATTTTATGTAATCATACATTGAAATCTATAATCCGTTTTTTGCATTACAATATAAAACCTTTGAATTTTGAAGCATCTGCAACATTAAAGCCCACCTTTGTAAAGAATTGTATGGTTTCAAATCTTGATCAACGGCGTCAGCATTCAATATAGGCAGTTTTTTTTTAACTGAACTAACATGCCGCCCACCATGTTACGAGATTTTTCGCATAACCCTGCAGTATGCTTACTTATCAACAAGTATAATACATCCTTCTTGTCTTTATATCCAACAAGCAGTTGCATATCTTTCCGCACAAAGCATGATTGGTACCTTTCCTATGGCACTCTAGTTAACGGAGCAGGAACTCCGCTATTGCTTCTATAGTTCCAGTCAAAAAGGTTTCTTTAGTCAGCAGAAATTGCGAAAGCCTCACGGATTGTACAAAATCATTTCTCGGCAACTATTCAGTACGGTTTGTGCTAAATGCACGACAATTATTTCGGTCATCGAAAGGTTTTCGGTGCCTTGAATATGAGATACATCGAAATTGTCTTTTCCTGTGTACAAGCAGAAGTTACAAGTATATCCTCGCAAATTTTGAGCGCTTGGGCACATTGCAATAAGTTTTATGCCAAATCTACTTCTTTTTGTTTTTATAAATTGCCGAAAATGCAATCTGCCTTTGTAAAGCATCAAATATTCATCGATAGCAGTCACTGGCCCTGTGTCAACTAAGTTCTCTTTGAGCATAGCCATGTAAACTCCAAGTCTGGTCATTGGAGCATTTTCTCTTGCTGCTTCGGGTGAAGGAACTTGAAAGTTATCTGTTTCGACTCATAATAGACTTATTAAATACTTTTGGCCAAGCCAAAAACATACATCTCTTTTTGAAAATCTTCCACTGAACGCTATAAACTGTAAATGTATTTGTATTTTGTTGAAAGTACATTTCAGTTCTTCTGTTCGTCCACTTACATAATTTGGATACGATATTTGGGCTTACAAAACATTCAAAAGAATTGACTGGGTTTTTGCATTCTTCAAAATCAATGACAGGGTGAAAATCATATTCAAAGGAAAAATTTAGTAATGGTCTAGGAACTTGATCGGAATAAGGATCACTTAAAATTTCTCAATCGTCTATGGTCACGTTCTCACCAAATTCGTCATCATCGGATTATGAATACGTTTCATCTGAGTCAGTAATTATTGAATTATCATTCAATACGTGCTCCTGATCATCACTATCTGTAGAAACATCTTGGTCATCCATCATATTTAGGATTTCGACGTACGCTGTTACGTCGAACAAACACTCAAAAATACCATAAAACACACTTTCCCTCCAAAACTCCATTTAGAGACGTATACGACCGTATACCAGCTTGGTTAACTAGGACTAACAGCAAAAATATTCCTGCAAAATTATTTTAGGTTTTGAAAATCTTTTGGTGGGGATGGCTTGTGTGCCATACCAGTCGGATAATCTCATAACAGCCTATATACCAGTTCCCTGCTCGATAATATAAGCCCATAATAATGATATCCATATGTGGATATTATATATGGTACCCAGCGAGCATATTTAAAATATCCACACGTGGAGTACTGGCTGTGAAGGGGTTGAAATAGTCAAACGAATGGATAAAATTTGAAAAGAGTTACTTCCCTTCTCACCCGAAGGCTAGATAGAGAACTCGTAGGGTTCAGAAGAGTTTCGTGCATGGAAAATCAATACGAAGAGAAAATGTCCTTCGGGAGATTCGGACTCTTCTCCTTTCCGAAAGAAGTTGCGAAAACTGATGAAAATAAAATTTAAAAAATCCTTTAATATAGTAAAACTTATCGGATCGTAGAATAATTTTCGTAGCTTACCGGCATGTATCCATCTAGGTTTGGCACGTGACGAGAAACTAGATGGCAAAGGGTTACAGAGGTACGCATGCCACTAACCACGGACACATTCAAGTTGTAGGGGAAGGGAATGGGGTAATTAGCGCTCGAGAACCATCCTAAGAAAAAATCATTTATCCTTAAAATCAGCCGAATAAGTTTTCGAAAAACTTCACATGAAAACAAACAAATTCAGTTTTTCCAAATTAGTTCCAAAAAGATTGATCTGAAATAAAAAATGAAAAAAATGTGTGCACTATTCACAATTTCTTACAGCATTCTGCTTTTTACAAAATTTCAAAAAAATTCCCTTACTCCCCCAGGGATAGGTCTTGGCTACGCCCTTGCCACTAACGTACCTACCTCTGGGCATCAGGCGCACCTATTGAGACAGACAATCAAACAAATTATAAAAAGTACAAAATTAAAATAACCTAAAAAATATTTTAAAAAACAACGTTTCATTTATAAACAATTCAACTACAAAGTAAAGAATAATATCAATAGTTATGAACTGATATACTCATGCTGAACTAGTCTTCCGTTGAAAAATTGTTCTCAAGTTCATTTATTTTGCATCATTAAAACATCTTCTCAGTTCACTTTTATTAGTACCAGAGTAATTTTCATTGTTATCATCAAATTCGACCGCAGATTTTAATAAACTCAATACTATTCACACATTGGTTAGGCTGAAGTTCCACTAAAATTGATTCGATATATGAAACCAATTCCAATAATAATACCTTCGAAACCGCAATTTAATCTTTCCTATTTCGAATAAAAGCCAGAATGGTAATGTTGGATAACACGATTCAAGAGATAATTGCTGCTGTTCGAAAATAACCTTTCATGTTGTATTACATGGTATAACAATGCAGCCCCACCTCTACTTCTTGTCGAAGCAGAAACGTTTATAATTAATTCTCTTTGAAACGACATTTTGTAGCAACAATGGTAGAACACGGGAATTCCTATATTATCATTGATGCAGCGCTTAGATAACATTTGGTATATAGTTCATACCATCTACATTATTTTGATTAGGTTTCCGATTAAGTAAATTTTGATCAGTTGCGGAAGATATTAAAATTCCGCACAGATACACGGTGAGAAATGTTTGGCCATGAAGATCTATATAAACTGTCTTCACTGTACACTTGATGAAAAATACAGTAGAATTTACGTTTCGAAAATGCAGTGATTCAAAAATTGCAATGATTGATATTCAAATACGATACTTTCAAATTTATTGACCAATAAATGTGTAGAAAAGTAGTCGCTTGAGACTGGTGCCAAAATGAATTCTAAACGCTTAAATTAAAAATAAAAGTAACATGCAAGGGCCAGTTGGAAAATGTTGTTGAGGTTCCAACTTTAAGGAAAAAAAATTAAACACGAAAACACTCAAAATGGTGCAATGGGGATGCAGTTTAAAAGTTGGAACCGTTTTTTTGGGATTTCCGGCGAAACGTAGATATCAAAAAAATCAAAAACTTTTGTATTGGACACTTTTCGACATAACCTCAAATTATCTGTTGAAATGGCGAATAACCGATTTTTCAGTATTTAATTTTTTTCTCTCGAATAAATGATTTAATTTACATGAAAAGGACCCGCACTTTTGATAGTTGAAATGGTTCTCGGTGAAATTTTCTGAATTTTTAGGGTGTTATAGTATTTGATGTACTGATTGAACGTACAGAATCGCAAAGTTCATTGATCGATAGATTTTGGAATACAGGGCGTTCAAGTAAAAATCAGTAATTATATTCTAATCTCAACAGTACAGTACATCGAATACTACAATATACTGAAAATTCAGACAATTTCAACAAGAACCATTTTACCTATAGGAATGTATTTTTTTTGTCGGATGCGCACGATTTTGTCGCAATTAGGAAAGTGACTAGCTTTCGAGTTATATTTTTCCAAAAAAATACCCTTATCTTCCAAGACAACTCTTCTGGTGTTTTTTTTTGTATTTCGAAGGTCTATAAGTGATCATGTTGATCGCTAAAATGTCTACTTTCGAATGGTCTATGTAACTTGGTAGATAATTTATCGTTAAACCGCTTAAAATTGAGAAAAACCGACAACAAGTCTCTCTGAATCAAGATTTCCTCAATATTTTCAATGATTTTCAATAGTTGTAGAAAAGAAGTAACAGCTAGGCAAGGACCAGATGGAGAATGTTGAGGTTCCAACTTTAGGGAAAAAAATTATATAACTTAGTCTTGCGTTTATCCCGTTCCAGCTCCCGTACCGCGTTCAAGCTTTGGTTTGGGCAAACCTTTATTCTTCTCCAAGTTGTGCCTCGTAAGCATATTGCAAATGGATGCGCTGTTTGGGAAGGAGTAAAAAATATATGCTGCAGTTGATTCAAAAATGAGTTTCTGTAAACTGTTGGGCAGCACATCCAAATGATATTAGACCAATGATGTTTTGAGATGGTGATTGGGATGAATAGATGAATAGATTTGAACTTTGACGAACTTGTCAAATCAAAGTTTAAGTAAAGACATCTAGAAATAAGGTTGGTGCAATAACACCATTACGAAACATAATAACAAATCACAATACAGGATACTTTAATTAAAGTTTCTTGTAATTAAGTAAACTTATTTCAGTTTGCAATAACTCCCTATTATCTACAACTTTTACATTGAACATTTTCCGCTGAAATGTCACGTTTCGCCGCAAATCGCAAAAAACCTTTTTCAACCCCTAAACTGCATCCCCATTTCACCATTTTGAGTTTTTTCGTGTTTAATTATTTTTTCCTCAAAGTTGGAACCTGGTCCTTGCCTGTTACTTTTTTTTTTCACAAAAATTATAGGCACCAGTCTACTTGGTTACTTCAGAAACCAGGTACTTATATTTTCTGACATTTACACTACCATTTTGGCAGAATTGTGTGATTTCAAGAACAAATAATTCACCTCACAGCTTGAATTCTCAGTTTTGGATACGCACTATACAGTGAGCACGTAAAGGTTGGAACAAATTTGTTATACCCTTGATATGGCCGTTAGGGAAAATAAGCTCAGACACGTCGATTTTATTTTTAGTTGCTCAGTTTTTAGTCTACTCAGATTTTTAATGGCGTCATCGCTGTTCGAGTTATGACGTAATTTTTTTTTCAAATGGCATTACCCTATTTTGGTAATACTTTCATAAAGAACGCATTTTTCTATGTGTGAATGTCATATTTTTTCTTATGTTCGACTAATGAAAGATATTTCATTCGTAATTTTAGAATATTATATAGGTCTGTTAACGTATACTTTTGACTTAAGGTATCTCCACAAAATAAAATCTATTGGGGTTAGATCAGGAGATCTAGCTGGCCACTCTAAAAATTCTCGTCTACGGGTGGAGGATGGCTATTATTATCATTTGCCGTGGCACTCCGGGGAGACTTTCAGATTTTTGGTGGCGTATTCACTTACCAGCTGCAGGAAAACCCCGAAAAAACCCGAAAAACCTACAGCCCCACTCCGGGTGGTCGGTTGCACACTTCGAGCAAGCACCAGACGTTGGGATTGACATCTAGGCAACTCACATTGCACTTGCTTCACAACATGCCGATAACAATGTACTTGAGAAAAATTTCCTTATTCTCCGGATTTCGATCGCAGACGAGAATGTTTAGAGTGGCCACTAGATTTCCTGATCTAATCTCACTAGATTTTTTGTGAGAATTCATTAAATCAAAAGTTTATGTTAACTGACCTAAAATTATGAATGAAATCTCTTTTATTTCTCGAAAAAACTGTTATGTAACATAAGAAATAATATGACATTCATACACAGAAAAATGCGTTCTTTTCGAAGGTATCATCAAAATAGGGAAATGCCGTTTAAAAAAAATTATAATGACGTCATAACTCGCACAGCGATGACGTCATCAAATATCTGAGTATACCAAAAAATGCGATTCTGAAAAAGAAAATCGACATGTCTGAGCTTTTTTTCCAATGGCCATATCAAGCTTCTAACGAATTTGTTCCAACCTTTACGTGCTCACTGTATATACTAAACTGTTTGTTAGTGGCGAAATCTTTCAACTTGTCTACCGACTTTACCAAATCTTTGGAATTCAGTCTTGGCAAAAGTTTTTAGTGATGTCTTCACCGTTTCTGGTGACAGTTTTGCATAGTTGTTGGTACCATAATTTGGGTTCATATATGTCGTCTCTTCGTGACCCTGTAGATTTCTAGGTCACTTTATTTACTTCTTTCCGAACGCAACCCCGTATATTTTAAATTTTTTTATAGAAAAAATTTCGGTCCGCACTAGGATACACCTTTTTGCAATATTGAATCAAAGCTACATAACCCTTATTCTTGAAACTTTTGTTGGCATGTTGGTTTGGTGCACAACCAAAAGAAAACAACTTGTCCACAGAGGTTCTTTCTTTCTTTTTCTAAGGTTAATTGGAAATTGAGAAGTGATGTTTACATCCAGAGCTGTCAATTGTGCACTAAACCAATTCATTTGATTTAATTTTCCATAGAGCTGAATGACCTTAATGAACTACAGGTTAAAACTCTTTGTCCAAACGAGTATCCAGCTTTCAGCCATTTGTTATTATTTCAAAAATACTGATAATTCAAACCCTCTGATTTGACCCCTCACGGAAAAAACTTTTAATTTGTGGTACCAAAAAACAACCCTATGGATTTTAACGTCGATCTTTGTCCCACAGTTATTCTTTCTGTATACTGTTTACGCCTATCAGAGATGGTCTGAAGGTGATAGACTACAAGCCCATACAACAATTTGGGGGGGTTATTTGACACAGTATGAAACATACTCAGAACGATACTGCTACCGTGCAACCAACGGCAGTAGGTTCTAGGAGATTATTATTTCATAATCTACCAATGGGAGGAATGCCGTACAGGAATATTTTGTCGGAAAAGCAAATCTTCAGATGAAAAATTAAGATTATTATTATTATAGTCATTTGCACCACCAAAAATTGACGGCATAGTGACTAAAGTAATTTTTTCATATAGCAGCATCGTTCTGAATATGTTTCATTCTGGGTCAAATTACCCCCCAAAATTGTTATATGGGCTGTAGTCTATGACATATTCATTTGAATTTCTGATTTCAGTTATTTGCCTGCTATAGATAATCATATTTATAACTCGTCTGCTCCTCGATTATATTTCTCCACGCAACTTGGAGGCCGTTGGCTTTTGAGTTTGGAGTGTCTACATAACAGAATGGTACTGGATGATTGATGCCTGCAAAGTTATCAGAAGTTTAGATCCCCTTCTCTACATGGTCCGCGACCATGAAAACGCAGAACTCAGAGCATTTCGTTTTAAGACAGCAGCCCGTGCAGCCGATGAACTTGGTCTCATGTTCGGCACTGAATGAGGTGTACCAAATTCTGTTACCAAATTGGAACCCGTTCAGCTAAAAGCTAACATTAAAGCTGTGTAGACTGTGGCACTCCTGCAGCTACTCAAGGATAAGCCAGTGCACGGTGTCTTCTTTAAGAACATCAAAGGCCTTGGCATGTCCAAAAATTTTACTTTTGCCTCAATCTCTCTCTCTTTCTCTCTTGGTCTTCTATTTCGCTTCTTCAAAAGATCATATATTCTAAGTGTAATTATTACGTGTTCTCTGCTTTGTAGAGTTTATCTGGTTGTTGGTTATAACACAATCTTGCTTGGGTAGAGACAACCTCAACAAAATTATATTTGAATTATATCTCAATTGCGGAGGACGAACTGTAATCTTTGTCAGAATAAATGAATTAACTTACTTACTAAGGTCAAGTGGGCTGAACTCGAAGACGGAGGGATTCGTATCGGCCTGCCAGGGTGGTGTCTTCAACACCCTGGTCTGCCATAGTCGCATTATGGGGTCCGAATCTCAAATTTATACTAACTTATGTCGCATCTGACAAAATATCTCTATCTTTTTTCAATGGATATTCGAGAAAGGCGATGGACACATTTCGTGGCATGCGACATAGAGTAGTAGACATTTGAGAATTGGAATCCTGGACAGTAAATGCTGAGCGTGTCATGGGGCACCTATATCCTCAGGCATAGCGCGGTCCTATGACTGTAACACTACCATCTAAGACACTCGTAACACCTGTGTTGCCTTATGCTTCGGGAGATATTGATTCCGTTGTGAAGAATGATTTTTGTCATAGTTTTCCACTATTAGACTGGGAGGTGGCGACAGATTTCAGGTGACGATTTTCTCGTTTATGCCTTTGAGACCAGTGAAAGATATGAAAATTCTGACGAAAATGATGAAGAATTTGAGCGGTCGCCGCGTGGCCTTCATATAAAAAATTCAATTCCAGCACTTAACCTCACTTCAACATCCGCAAACCTTATGCCACTTTTTTATGGGACAGTCATGATGGAAACTTCCATTATTTCAATTGGCAGCAACGAGAAAATCGTCTAAAATTAAAAAAAAATTCACTAGTTTACGCTATCATTGATACCATTTGGCCACGTGCAACCCTTATACCTATAATTTTTTCTCTGCTATTGTCTATCTTAATATGCCGTTGGTGTACATGGCAGCGGCGATAAAATCGTCCCAAAACACATATATATTTTTAATGAAAATCTAATTTTTTATATGAAAGACACGCGGCGACCGCTCAAATTTTTCATAATTCTTGTCAGAATTCTCATATCTTTCACTGGCCCAAGAGGCATAAACGAGAAAATCGTCACCTGAAATCTGTCACCATCTCCCAGTCTATATGGGTACACCAAATATCGCCCGAACTCCACAGGCTTTTCCTGAACCATTATGTTATAATGGGGGTTCTGATCATATGGTTCCTTTGTGAAATGATGGACACAGTGCTCTCGAATCTGAGAACTCTACCGGCTTGCCATGATGCGGCAGAAATCTCATCTGGACAAATGCAGAACACTTGATTTGCTTAGGGCACATATTTTTAATAAAATCATCTAATGATTAATTATTTCCCTGATCAGCTCGTATCAATTATAAAAAATATTTTCTGTTGTAACCAATTCTTGTACCCGTCTTTGGAAAATTCAACTTTTGCTTTGCACTCGTATTGTCGTCGTTATTATAAGAATTCATCACATTTGTGAAAAATTTTCGGAATATAGTGTATATGATAATATACTCAATCATACCTTTGTCATTGTTTTTGGGACACACCCTTTAGTGATCGTACAATGTGGCCACCATGTATGTGGAATTCATACTGATGACCTTTCCCCTTGATGCAGAAATATTGCATCCTAAAAAACATTTTATTTTTAACTATATTCTCATTTGTTTTTATCTCATTGAGTATAGATATGATATTGATGTTTTTATTGCAGATGATCCAGTAATTCAGCAACAATGCTCTCATTATGGGCGTCACGCTTCAGTCAATATTGGGTATGTATTTTTAGTCCATAACCTCATTCAAAGGAAAAATTACATTATATATCTATCTAAGTATCAGGAATTCAAATACGTGATGCCAAGTAAACGACATTTTGTAACGATAATGCGAAATCAGTTCTTTACGAGTGTTGCTACTCAAGTTTTGATATAGATAAATGAAAACAAATAGAACAGGATCCCACGCTTATTTTCAAAAATGATTAATAACAGGATAAATCTTCCTGAGTACGCCGGAACGCCCAACTTTTTCCTCTACGAAAGTGGTAGCTAATAAACCACACAGGCGTCAATCATGTCGATTTGGTGAGTGCAAATAATTCATTAATAATAGGTAGTTTTTCAGTTGAACCTCGAGATAATTCGATATAGTACTCGAAAAAACGTTTGTGTTACAAAATGAATGGTAGCACTGAAGAGTCCCCCACTCCCAACATGTACCAATGACGTAATCATTAGAAATCATTAGTAACCAGCGGATTTTTTCACCGTTGCTTGGTTAATATTTGTTTAATTGAATGGTCATTGTCCTACAAATCGAATGGTAGGTGTTCCCAGTTCTACGCTCCAAAATTTCCAATTCCATGATGAAAAAAAATTGTTAGTAACAGGCTGAAGCTTCGTTTCGATGAGACGCCCAACTTTTCTTTCTACGAAAATTCTCGAAAGTGATAGCTAATAAGATGCGCAGGCGTCAATCATGTCGATATGGTGAGTGCAAAAAAGTCATTAATAACAGTTAGTTTTTCAGTTAAACTTCGAAATAATTCGATAAAGTATTCGAAAAAACATTTATCCTACAAAATGGAACGTAGGACTGAAGAGTCCCCAACTCCCAACATGAGCCAATGACGTGGTCATAAGAAATCATCACTACCCAGCGGAATTTTCTACCGTTGCTTGCTTTATACTTGTATAATTGGATGGTCACATTGTCCTAGGTAGGTTTTCTCAGACCTACGTGCAAAAGCCGTGGTATACAGGGTGCTCCATTACGTTCTTGCACAAACTTCAAATGTTGAATCTTTGGCTAATTACAGAATGAAAAGTTCATATGAACATGTGTCCGCAAATGTTTTGTTTAGGAGATACAGGGTATTGAAGTTGAAATGTTGAATTCAATTAGGTATTTTGAATACATTTTTGAATAAAATTTGGTGAAAAGGGTTATTTGAGGTGGAAATCGAAATTTGCTATCATATTTAATATCTTCTTTCGTACTGGACTTTTTGAGGCCTATGGAGACACCATACATCCTATTTTATTGTAGAGCAGATTCTCACAATTCTTCTGACCTCTTTGAAAGTTTTCAATTATAAATTCCAGCTCTTCAGACGATTTGGTGTTGCAGGTTTTCCGGGTTTCCCTGCATCTGTGAATGCGCCATCGTTTAAGCCGCCGCGGAGGGCAGATTGATTATTTCAATGTTTTTACTTTGTTATTGTTGTTTTCAATATGTTTATAAAAATTATGAACAAAAAATTATAAATTGAAACTAACGTTACTTTACGAATAAGAGTATATTAAATTCAATTTATAGGACAATGTGACCATTCAATTACACAAATATTAATCAAGCAACGGTAAAAACATCCGCTGGTTACTAATGATTTCTTATGACCACGTCACTTGTACATGTTGGGAGTGGGGGACTCTTCAGTCCTACCATCCATTTTGTAGGACAAAAGTTTTTTCGAGTACTTTATCGAATTTTCCGAGGTTCAACTAAAATACTAACTGTTAATAATGACCTTTCTGCACTCACCAGATCGACATGATTCACGCCTGCTCAGTTTATTAGCTACAACTATCGAGAATTTTCGTAGAGGAAAAAGTTGGGCGTCTCGGCAAAATGAAGCTACTCAGGAAGATTCAGCCTGTTATTAATTATTTTTGAAAATAGGCATGGGATCTTGGTCTAAAATAGTTATAATCGAAAATGGTTTAACTGTTATCCAAAATATTTTCCATTAAGACCAATACACTTTTGCATGCGGTAGAACCAGTTTTTCCATTCCAATTGAGCTCCTCCAAAACATGTTATTTGAACGAATCAATTGCTTCTTCTGGCGTCGATAAACATTGGCCTCGCAATTTACTTTTGATCTGCGGGAATAAGAAGAATCCATTGGGTGCAAAACCAATGACATATTACTGATTAATCACGTTTCGAGCTGCTGTCAATACAGAGTAACATTCTAAGAATAATTTTCACTGCCGCTTGTTTCGCGGCAATTATCTGCTCGAACGTTGTATATAAGCCGATAATTCAGCAGAAACTCAGCTTTGCCGACTTTTGGGTTGACTGGCAACTAATTTCCGCGCCGCAACAAGCGGTAGGTAATAAAAATTGTGCTTAGAATGTGACCGCGGCTCGAAATATAAATAACGGAGTCTATCCGTAATATGTTATTGCGCAAAACAAGGACTGTGCGACATATGACCCATCAGTTCCATGTTTTGACTGCTCAAAAACGTTTTTGTTTAGGATGATGTGTGAGTGCTTGCATTGTTTGGTGGAGAATGATTCGTCTGCTGCGATTGGTTTCTCTGTATTTTCCGAAAACTTCTGGCAAACGACTGCTGGTGAACCGTTTAGAATTGACCGTTCTACGTTGCTCTAATGGAACTGTGGTGACATCGGACATGTCCAGTCATTTCGAGAAAAACAGGCGACCATTTGTTTCGTGCGCGAACATCAGTGTTGACATATCTCCAAACTTAAGTAGCAGTGCTCGTAGTAGGTATTTGGTTTCGTAGAGGTTTGTGGAATTTCTGACGTATCTTTCTGGCAGCTGTTCCCAATATTCTATAAGAATGGTTCATTGGAATTGCACTCAGTGTTTGAGAAACACGATGCCAAACATCTGGGGACATATCGCGTAAATATTTTGTTGCCTATGTTGAAGGTAGTAATAGAAAATGCCATTAATCAAAATCTGGAATGATTTAGAACTGTGAAGTATATGTTATGTGTATGAAAGTCATCCATAAACAGGATGGTGAAACTCTGCCCGTAGCATTAGATATCTCCGAAGCATTTGATCGAGTTTGGCACCCAAAAGTCCTTGCCTTGGGTGCGATGGGAACGCGCATATCTCGATATAGGACAGCATGGATGTCAAATGCGCGTTGTGATTGTTGTGAAGCACTACTCGAATATTTATATGATAGGGTTTAGTGTTTACGCCAAAGCAGAAGATGTTTCCCAATGCCGAAACCCCTGAGCAACTAACTGGGACACCTTCTTTAAAGGTCTCTCAGAAATCATGTGGGACCAGGCAGAGATTTTCTCGGAGAAACAACTCGACCAGTCTGAAGAACATAATGATCAAGGCATTTGAAGAGGAATGCCCTTTGAGAGTGGCCTTATAGCTTTGGATTCCGGGAACCAGTTGTTGAAGGGCCTGAGAAAATGAACAGAAAGGTCCATAACAAAGTCATCAAGAAGGGGAATTAAGGAAGCGTGAGAAAACTACAAAACTGCGAACATGAGTTCAAAAATGAGTTATGAAAAAGTGAAAGTCAAGATTCACTGTTGGGAAATACTCACCAACGGTATCTGAGAATCATGAGAATTCTGAGCAACGAGACAGAAGGTTCCATAAAAACTTTGAAGAAACCAAGTGGGACTTGAGATGAACTCCTTCGAAGTTTCACTCAGACCTGCTCTGGAGGTACACCTTCCAGTCGGTGTCGACGACGATCAACGAGCTCTGCCAACACAACCGATAAGGTATAGCGCTGGGGTACGTTCAAAGGTCTGGAAGTCAGCGGGAGTATTCTTTATCCCCAAAGCGGGGGTCTTTATCCCAAAGAGACTACACAGTAGCAAAGTCCCTCAGACCAATCTGCCTAACACCGTTCCCGCTGTAAACACTGGAAAATGTGTTGGAGGGGACCCTAAGGAACAGAAATCTACATGCATGCAGAAGGGGAATTTCGAATGAATCGGCCCTCCACACTGTAGTGCGAAAGATTGAAAGGACATTAAGGTTCACTAATGGCCAGAGGAACTCCTCACTCGATGGGCAATTGGGTTGTATCGTTGATAACGAGCTAATCCGGGGGGGAGATCAGAGTGAAAACCGAGGTGGTGGGTGAGGAGGCTGCTATCAGGAAAACTGCCTCTCTCTTTCTCTCTATGGTGCTTAATTATGAACGAACTCTTGGGTGAACTTACAGATGAAAGTTTCGAGGCACAGGCATTCGCAAACGATGGAGATGTGAGTTTTTCTAGTCAGCGAACAGTTCACCGGAGTCGTCTGCGACCATATGAAGGACACCTGGGTCAGCTGTATGATGGCCCGCTGCACAGTGCAGCACAATAGGATGAAAGCTTAGAAGGTCCAGAGGTTGGCATGTTCAATAATAACTGGTGCAGTAAGCATGACTTCAACTGTTAGAGGTATTGTTGAGGCTACCGTCACTTCCAGTCTGGATCAAGAAGGATGCATTGACAGCCCTTTTGAAGATTCGGGACTCGGGAGTGGGTAAACGAAAGAACTATGAAAGGTTATACGGAAATCACGGAATGGTCGGAACAGGAGATTCCTATTTCCACGTTAAAACCCTTTATTGGTCCGATTCTGATCAAACCAAGCGCTATTTCATGGACCATGTAACCATATGGTATCATCACATTTAAAAGCATTTGTTCTTGGTTCTCCGTAGTCCTTCGATTCACAGGCAACGAAACCATACGATAACAAACAAGCTTGGGAGGGGAAACAAAGGCACAAATCGATTTGGCGCTACCTCTAACTGGCAGTTAAACTTTTTATGATTTGTGCTCGTACATTTTTTTGCGAAGGTTGCGTGTACATGTATGAATACGTTGTGAAATTATGCTAATTTTTATAGGCAATTTTGATGACTAGCCCGATAAGGGATACAAAGAATTATGTAGCCATATGGTGACAAGTACCGATAAAGGGATAAGAGTTAAAAGCGCACAAATTAGACTGCGATCGAATAGAAGGTTTGCTCTCACTATTCCAAGCAGAGAACAGTGGGAAGGAAACACATTGAAGTTTTCTTCTGGAAGTCTAATATGTTATATTGGCGGGTCGCGTCTGACTGACAAACAGACTTCAGATGCAGGTATCAATGATGACTTTCGAAACATTTTTTATTTTTTAAATCATTAACTTGATATAACTTTTGTATTCCATATTACGAGTTTCTCGATGAGCACCAACTTTTATTTTTCATATTTTATTTAACAATTTTTTATGAACTTCATAATATATTTTTTTTTATTTGTTGCTTATTTTTTGGGGTTCGCTGTATATTTTTTTCATATTTTCCTGAAACCGATTTTATAAACAACTACTTTCTGAAAATCATATCCTACGATTTGCGTAATCATATTCTATTAAGCCATGTTACAATGAAAATTGAACAAATATCACAAATCTGTAAAGAGAAACATTCTCAATTGAAAACTAAAAAACAGGACTCCTTTGGAAATGGAAAAAATCTACGATAAATATGAAGCTATTTTTTGTAATATCTTACAGAAAACAACTACTTCCCCAGCTGAGGCCACGCTGGACAATGAACTGATGATAATATTAATAATGTGGAGGGAGAATCGCATCGTATCACCGATGGAGGAAATCAGAACCCGCAGGGCGCTTCACAATATGAACTCCCTGAAGCCGCAAGAACTAGTGCTGTGTTAGGTCCTGAATTCTTTAATAAATAAAACACTGGATGAACTAAATACTGTTTTCTCGTGCTCAGTCATAAAATACATAACCTCTCGTTATTAACGAGCCCGCCAAAAACTCCCCTCGCCCTCTGTGGTGTTCTCAAGAACTAGGGAATAACCGGGCCGTATCTGGACCTAACAGAACATCTCCCTTTTATATATACATATATATGTGAGGCGAGAGGCAATATTCCACTTAAGGTTAATCAAAACTAAACATAGAACACATCTCAAACCATACCTAAACTACAGATGACGATTTACCCAAACCCTAGCACCTAAACATAGTCCTCAAATCTTTTGGGTTTATCCTTGGTTCGTACAGGTCTGCCCAAAAGAGCTTCGGATGAAACTTTACTATCAATATTACGAACTGGTGTTCTTCCTGAAGGCGGAGATTCGGTTTGGGGTTCTGTCTCAACCTGGCGATCAGTTTCATCATCCGCTGGGATATCCAATGGTTGCCCCTGAGGTAAATTATTCTTGTAATCATTAGGAGCACCCATTTGGGAATCTATTAGAGAATATTCCTTCTCATGATTTTGCTTTATTATTGGCATATAATGTGGTGCTGCAATTAAGTGCCATCTATTACGTCTAAAAGTACCGTAATCAGTTCTTACATTATAGGAACGTGGTTCCCGCAAAACGTCTACTATGACCCCGTACTGCCTAATATCTAGAACCCAAACCGGATCTCCCACCGACAGATCGGGAAGATTTCTAGCGGAGTGCCTGGAATTATATAACTTTTCTTGCTGTTTTTTCCCCTCCTCCTCCCTAACAAGGAATTGAGAAGTATCCACAATGCTATTCAATTTGTTTGGAAGCACAGGTAAATTAGTTCTAAGTTTCCGAGACATAAGCAATTCTGCAGGACTGAATCCGCAAGCTAATGGAGTACTTCTATATGCTAAGACCCCCTCAAAATAATCATTTCCATTTTTTTTCAACAAATGTTTTGCTATTTTTACCGCCGCTTCAACGCATCCATTAGATTGAGCAAAATAAGGACTACTTTTGGTATGAAGGAAATTGTAGTCGACTGCAAACTTAGAAAACACTGATTTGAATTGGGGTCCGCCATCCGAACGTACAATTTCTGGGATGCCATAACGACTAAAGACTTCTTTACATTTCCCAACTATGACGTCCTCTGTTAAAGAATTCAGCTGAAAAATTTCAAAGAATCGTGAGTAGTAATCGGTAACTATCAGATACCAATGGTTGCATTTAAATAAATCTAAGGCTACTTTTTGCCAAGGACGTGAAGGAATTTGATCTCTATGAAAAGTTTCCTTATTATTAGTCCTTTCTTCTATGCAATTCGGGCAGTTACGCACTAAGTTTTCTATTTGTGTGGATAGTCCTATCCACCAAACTGAAATTTTTGCCCTCTCGCGACATTTCACGATTCCGAGATGGCCTGTATGTATGAACTCCAAAACTTTAAACTGCAACGATTTTGGAATAATTATACGAGAATTATATAAGAGTAGGCTTTCTGCAAACGAAATTTGGAACCTATATTGGAAATAAGGCAACAGTTCCAATAGCACTTTACTCTTATCTGGCCACTCCGATGTACAATATGACATTAGCTTAGAGCAAACTGGGTCACTCTGTTGTTCCCGCATAATTTGTTCTAGGAACTTATCTTTAATTGGTAAAGTCTCAATTATCGTTCGAACATGAGCGTCTGTTTCCAGCATCAACTCATCATGCTTAGGTGCTGAATCCTCAATGGGTGTACGAGATAACGCATCTGCCACCGCCAAATCTTTACCTGGGGTATAGATAACATTATATTTATACCTCATGAGCCTCATCCGAAATCTCTGAAGACGAGGGGTGAGGTCATCCAGAGCTTTGGTCTGTAAAATTTGCACTAGTGGTTTATGATCCACCTCCAAAGTTACCTTTGGACTTCCCGTAATGAATTCCGAGAAGCGTTCGGCTGCGTACGTGGCAGCTAAGGTCTCTTTTTCTATCTGAGCATAGAGCTTCTCTACGGGTGACAGTGACCTTGAAGCGAAAGCTACAATTTGACGTATATTGACATCCTCCTCATATTGCATTAAACAAGCCCCGAGCCCATAAGATGAAGAATCTGAACTCACTATAATATTTTTGTTTGGGTCAAAATAAGCAAGGAACGGAGCATTCTGCAATTTCAATTTAATTTCATCAAATGCGTTATTTTGCGCCTCTCCCCAGACAAATTCGATGTTTTTTTTCAACAGCGCTGTTAACGGTTCAAGAATATCGCTCTTACATGGAACAAATTTACTTGCAAAATTAACCATCCCCAAAAACCTTAAAATCTCCGTTTTACTAGTGGGGCGTGGAAACTTCGTGATCGCTTCGACACGTTGTGGATCTATAGAAATTCCTGTATCACTTAGAATATGACCAAGATATTGAACACAATTTACCCCTATAACACACTTTTCTTTATTTAGAGTCACTCCTTCGTCATGTAGCCTCTGGATAATTTGCCTTAAAATAGTATCGTGCTCCTCTACCGACTCTGCAAAAACTAATACATCATCCATGTGGATTACCACCCCTTTCATACCTCCTAATATTTTGGTGAAAAGCATTACAAAATACTCTGGCGCACATGAAAGACCAAACGGTAAGCGCTTGAAGCGAAAAGGTGTTATGAAAGTTGTTAAATCTTGGCTCTCGCTGTCCAGCTTTATTTGGTAAAACCCAGACGTAGCATCCAATTTAGAGAATATTTTTGCACCTTTCAGTAACCCTAAAGTAGTTTCCACCTTGGACATAGGATAATGTGACCGTTCCACACTATTATTCAACTTAGTATAGTCCACACATAGTCTTACCCCTACAGAATCCCCTCCTACACCTGACTTGCCCACTACTACTATGGGACTCACCCATTGTGTAGGATAATCGACTGGTTCAATAATATTTAAAGTTATTAACCGATCAAGCTCGGCTTTTAATTTTTCTCGTAACGGGATGGGCACACTTCTTGGGGCAGATTGTAGAAATGGTTGTACATCTTTAGTTAGCTTGATAGACATCTCTTTTTTAAAGGTGCCTATATTAGAGAAAATATTAGGAAATTCGCGAGCAATGCTCTCCTTGGACATAGAACTTAGACCCTTATGACTTATGTTCAGCAATTCCCCGTTAGGAAAGTTGAGTATCCCCAAATTAATAATTCTAGGTCGCCCCAAAATAGGAACCTTCAGATTCTTAATTCTATAAACATTAGTAGAGAAGCTGGAATCTTCGAAGGTCTATTTAACTTTTACTATATCTAAAATATTCAGATTAGATCCATCTGGGCCTGTAAGAACGTTTTTGCGACTAACTAACTGACCTTTTAGGTTATCCCCCCACATAGTATCTGGGACACATATCACATCAGCCCCAGTGTCCACAAGGAATCTAACTTTGTCTGTGTCATTTACCAAAATGTCTACATACCACTGTCCTGAAGATTTTTGGATACTACCTACGAACAGCTGATCTTCGTATGGCTCAGGCCCCTGTTCTCCACTGACCTCCTCAATGGTTCGCACAGCCTTGTTTTCCTGACGACACTTCCTGGCCCAATGGCCTCTCCTTTGGCATTTATTGCACACCGAATTCCTAGCAGGACACTCACTCCGAGGGTGCTTCTTCAAACCGCAGTTTCCGCACCAAGCACTTTCCGCACTATGCACTGCACCTTGAGCCTGGGAGCCTTCACCACCATTGGACTTGACCTGCTGATGACTTTGTGCCCGATCTTGACCTCTGAACTGGACTCTGTTCACTCTGCTTTCTTGTCGAAGAACAATATTTCTAGCTGCTTGGAGCTCCACTTGCTTGACTGTATCGATTTTTGTAGCCAGGGTAAGCCCTTTCTTAAGCTGTAGTCTCGAACTAGTTTCTACATCTAACATACCTACTAAAATGCGGTCTCGTATCAAGTTATTCTTCAGAGTTCCATATTCGCAATGTTCAGCTAAGGTATGTAGTGCAGTGATGAAAGAATCTATTCCTTCTCCTGGGTTTTGTACTCTAGAGTTGAACTTGAATCTTTCAAAAACCTCATTCCTCTGTGGCACGAAGTGTTTATCAAACAATCCCAGCATCTCTGTATATGAGGTAGGAACTGTCTCAAATGTGAGTAATACTTCATCCGCTTTCGGTCCCATTAGGTATAACAATAAATCAATTTTTTCGGAATCTTCCTTGGACCCGAATCCAGATACTGTTACATATCGAGTAATCCTTTTCTTCCATTGTGGCCACGAATCTGGGTCTGCGAAGTTGAAACTCTCTGGCTGTGTAATTGAGCCTGTAAGTGAGCCCGACATTCTCTCTAAAATTGCGGCAATATTTTCACCGAATCTCACTGTAACTCGGACTTTACTAAGGAAACGTGAGTTACTTATAACGCTGCCACCATGCTGTGTTAGGTCCTGAATTCTTTAATAAATAAAACACTGGATGAACTAAATACTGTTTTCTCGTGCTCAGTCATAAAATACATAACCTCTCGTTATTAACGAGCCCGCCAAAAACTCCCCTCGCCCTCTGTGGTGTTCTCAAGAACTAGGGAATAACCGGGCCGTATCTGGACCTAACAGAACAACTAGCACGGCTAAATGCGGAGATTGGTAATGTTCTTCCAGAAGAAGAGGCTGACATCTGTCAGATAAATTCTGTCGTGTATGACGCCGCTCATGCTCTATTCCAGACGGAGAGAAGGGACACCACCGCACAGGTTGGGAGGCATGAACGACGTGTACGCAAGATGGAAGCTAGGATCACGTCGGCGAGACAACACGCGTCTCGTATCCAGTGTGTGGTGGACTACGTAGCGGCAGTGCGGCGAATTGGCACAAAATTGAGACGAACTCACCACACATTAGATCAAGGTGTGCTGTTTACCATCAAACAGCACTGTCCTGATAGGATACGAATGCTAGTGGATGCAAAGGAGTCACTAGTGAGGCGGGCGAGAAGTATCGCGGAAAACACAAAGTTCCGCGATAAACCTTCTCGCTTATTCCAAGCGTCATCTGGCTAGAGTTTTAACTCATGACTAGATGGGAAGCAGCAGATTCTGGAGAGGTTTGTCAAGGGGCGAACCGTGCTCATCCCCAAAAACAGAAATTTGTCTGATCCAAACAATCACAGGCCGATAACATGCTTGAATGCGTGTTATAAGGTATTTACACGCATCTACACGCGCATTCTCTCCGCAGTTGGTCCGGTGTATGAACAGATATATGAGGAAAGAGGGCCAAAAAAAGTAGTCACCGGGTGCAAGGAGAACCTGCTCATCGATCACGCAGGACTCCGTGCAGATAAGTGTAACCTTTCGATGGCCTGGATCGATTACCGCAAGGTATTTGATACAACATCGCATGAGTTATTCATGCATTTACTCAGCTGCCTTGAGATACCCGATCAAATAGTGGGGTGCATTGGACAACTGATTCCGCTCTGGAGGGCTCACTTCACCATAAGATCTGGCAAAGTCCAAACAGAGCAGGTCATCATTAGAAGAGGCTCGTTTCAGGGAGATTCCCTCAGCCCTCTCCTCTTCTGCATCTCACTATTGCCATTGTCCGTTGCACTCATAAATAACCGAGGGTTCAACTGCGGCACCCCCAGTAACCGGAGGCATAAAGTCACTCATCTGTTTTACATGGATGACTTCAAATCATATGCCTCTGGAGAAAGGGGCCTTCATAAATCCCTTAGGGTGGTGGAAGAGTACACTCATGCTATCGGAATGGAATTTGGGATCTACAAATGTGCCACGGTTCATTTCGATGCGAGGAATAAGGAGAGGATGTCCAGCTCATAGACGCTCCCTCCGCGGCAAGTATTAGCATAAACTCCTACAGATCTGGTCATCAGAACTGTCGGGGAAGAACAAAGTTGCTTCAACTAACATGCTTGCCGTTCCGATCCTTCTCTACTCATTTGGAGTGATGAAGTACACTCAGGAAGAGCTGCGACACCTCGACGTTAAAACTCGCAAAATGATGCATCTTAATAGGAGCTTGCATCCTGAATCGTCCTTTCCACGGTTATACTTTCCAAGACAACGGGGTGGCCGTGGACTTTTGAGTTTGGAGTGTCTGCATACCAGAATGGTGCTGGATGGGGCCTCTAAAGTCATCAGGAATTCAGATCCCCTTCTTTGCATGGTCGGCGATCATGAAAAAGCAGGGATTGTAGCATTCCTTTTTAAGGCAGCAACCCGTGCAGCCGATGAACTTGGTCTCGTATTCGACACTGAACGGGCTAACACAAACTCTGTCACCGAGTTGGGACCCGTTCAGCAAAAAGCTCACATCAAAGCTGTTGAGACAGAGGTCCTCCTACAGCTACATACGGATAAGCCAATGCATGGTGTCTTCTTCAAAAACTTCGAAGACCTTGGCTTATCCAATAGCTTGACTTTTGCCTTCCTCAGGTCGACTGAGCTGAAGTCGGAGACCGACGGATTCATAATGGCCTGCCAGGATGGTGTTTTCAACACCCTTGTCTACCGTAGTCGCGTGATGGGTATAGACGTCCCTGACACCCGATGCAGGGCATGTCGTGGGGCACCTGAGACCGTAATGCATTTGCTATCAGCATGCCCAGCTTATGCGGTCTCAGCCTATATCCACAGGCATAACGCGGCGCTACGAGTGTAGTACTACCATCTGCGACACTCGTACGGTATAGACGAGATACCGGTGTTGCCTCATGTTCCGTGGGATATTGAATCCGGTGTGGAGAAAGAGAGGTGCCGAATCTATTGGAACTACTCATTCCCCACCCGCAGGCAAATACAAGCCAATAAGCCTGATGTTGACCTCCTCGATCACCAAAGTGAAACGATTTTCGTCATGGAGTTTTCCGCTCCAGGCGAAATGAATATTGTTCTAAGAGAGGAGGAAAAACGGACTAGATATCGAGATCTTCTCTTTGAACTCCGTAGGTTCTATCCGGACCATTCTGTCAAAATGGTGGTTCTGATTATCGGAGTCCTTCGTGGAATAATGGACACACTGCTTTTTAATTTGAAATTAATATCGGATTGCCGTAATATGGCAGTAATATCCTTGGTTCGCCCCGTCTGCTCAGAGCACATGATTCTCGGACTCAACTTACTATACGGATGTGGGGAGTGGGGAGTGGTTGTTGGGGCAAACGACACGACAGCGCCTGACTAGTACATTCCTAACTATAATAATAATAATAATACTCCCTCACAAACACTCGAAGAGTGTACCCAAAGGTATAGCCTGTGCGGGTAGAGGACGGCTATCATTATCAGTTGCCTTGGCACTCCGGAGTGAATTACTGATGTTTGGCGGCGGGTGGTCGGTTGAACACTTCAAGCAAACACCAAACGTCGGGATTGGCATCTAGGCAACTCACATCGCAGTTGCTTCACAACAAGGAATGCGGTCGCATATCGATACCGATGTACTTGAGAAAAACTCCCTCATACTCCGGATTCGAACCGGGTCAGATGCAAGCGGACTATTCAACGGTCAACATATCGAACATACGTCAAATACATCGAACCGCTGAGATACCGGCCACCACCCTACATCTGACATGTAATGTGAAAAGACCCTTACTTGAAAGAAAGGAGACTGAAAATTCTCATTTCCATTCAGATCGTTGATATTTCAATTATATACTTTACATTGAAGATTCATACTTATATGAATAAGGTAGAATGTTGTTCAGAAGTATCACTTTGATGAGGGAATTGCATCTTTTTCGCAAGGCCTCTAATAAATTTTGGTCGATATAACAAAGAATTTCTCAATTCTTATCGTAGTTTTTTCTTCTTCTTTACCAGAGGAGTCCTGCTGTTTCAATTTTCAATTGAGAATATTTCTCATTTGAACATGAATATCTTTACTCATGGAAAATAGCGACTTAAAGTTTGTCTTTCAGTCGCAGATGATCAATTCCACAAATGTATTTTGAAAGTAATTTCAGTTGAAAACTGCCTGAATTATTTTCTTTGTATATCCTTCATTAAGAACTAGTTTTTTGAGTCAGTTTTCTCATACCTCATCGTTGATTCATTTCATTGTAGCACCTCTAAGGCTAAGCACAGTCTGGAGCAGTGAGCAAAGCAGCGATGAGAGCGGAGAGCAATGCGGTAAAGAGCAACGCGAGGATGAATGGGTTTAATTACACATAGTGAGGAGTTCTTAGTCGAGTTTGCATCGCGGTGAAAATGGATTTGTTACTAGAGTTCTTCCTGAAAAATTTGGATTTATTGAACAAAAATAAATCTACTAGGAGTTGTAATATTCATGATATCGATAAAACTATACACACATGGAACATTTCATCATTTGTATAGCCAATTACGAGAACACCCTGAAAAGTTTCGGTTATATTTTCTTATGACTATTAGCACATTTGATTACATTTTGGAAGGGATAAAACAAGTTCGTACAAAAATGGACAAATTGCATTTGAATCCTATTGATCCTACGGATCGCCTTGTAATATGATATAACTGTATTGCCTGCTTACAGAATATTTGTAATTTACAGCAGTACACAAAAATTCAGTGAAAACATTCTTTACTGAAAAGTCTCATCAGAAAAGAGGCTTACATAAGATGCAGCTGATGGGGGATTTGAATATTCCTGACACACAGAGAATTTTTAACAAAAATACAACTAATTTGTTCTTCTGAATTCATTTTTCACAAAATGTTACAACAACGATGATAGCAGAGAAATCAAATATGTTTGAACGCTTCGCTTTGCTCCAGTATACCAGCGCGTAAACATCTATGCAGCACGCCTCAGTATGCGTGTTCTAACAAGAAAACATTTGTTTGTTTACGTCGCGTTGCTCTCCGCTCTCATAACTGCTTTGTTAGCTGCTCCAGTATGCGCTCAGCCTTAGGTCAAGAATGAGTCATCAAGTGTAGACAGTTTTTTGTCCACTATAATATGAAATGTCAATATTTTTGTAACAATAACCCTGCTCTCTTCCAGGTGTCTTTGTCTATTCAAATGCAATAATACAACTTTTTTGTTTCAGGGGTGTTCCTGATTTTAAAAATATGTAGCTGCACTGAGAACGATACAATTCATCAAAATGTCTCCATACTAGGCGAAGTAGATTCTAATATAAACTTGATAGAAAAATTACCAAAGACTGATTCTGAACTGAACATTGCAAATAAGGATACTCAGGAAAAAAGCAATCATGATGTCGAATTTGGTGATAACCATTCACAATCAAAATTAGAAAAGCAAGATGAAAATGATACAGAAAATCAAAGTATATCGAACAATGTGGTGGAAAAAGAAAACAAAGATAATAGCATCAAGCAAGATTCAAGTGAAAAGAACCGGGAGAATGAGTCGAGGTCAATAAACATAAAAAAATATATATCTCCAGAGTTTCAAAACAATGTATACACCCATTCAGTTGAATCTGACATTGAAAAACATGGAGATGAGTCCAACCCTAAGTCCACCACCCGAAAATATCCGGATTATGCAAATCTAGAGCTATCAACTCCAAAAACAGAATTCTTCGATAAAAAGTTCAAAGAAGCAAAACAAAAATTGGAACAAGAATACGAATTCAATGGTTTCGATTATAACAACCCTCACGAGAGACAAAGTGGTCATGAAGATTTCGAAATTGATAATTTGGATGGTGAAAATGGTGACGATTTACAAATGCATAATTTATTCGAAAATCCTCATACTTCTATGGACTACAAAGAACAAATTAGTATATCAAAAAACAACACCATGGAAAGGAATTCCAAGCATGATGATCTGACTATTGAACAAATGAAGAAGGTAAATGTCGTCTCTAGTTACGGAGGAACTAGTACATACAGATACAACTTCAAAGAAGAAATGCAACAACCAGAAACTTCCTCTGCAAAAACGTACACTCAAACAACTCGAAAGAGTACAACTTTAACCAAACCACCGACGAATAATAACAGTCATATTTTGAGCAACAAAATTGAAACGGAAACTATTAAAGCAGTTCGATCGTTTCCAGAAAGTTCCACAAAGAGATTTGGAGATGAAAATGAACTCGTTCCAAAAGAACAAAGTGTTGAAGAGGATAGAATAAAATTACTCAACATCAGTGCTCCCACAGGAACAACAACTGGAAATATTCCCACAACACAAATAATCACTACAACGAGAGAAGATGATGTAGTAACACATAATACTCCCGAATACAGATCAGATTTCGAGTCTACTACGCAGTATGATGAGTTTACTACGTACGAGGGGGAAACAACTACAACTGATACCAAGACTAGTGATACCACCAACAGTATAGAAGGTACAACTAGTGGTGAAGAACCTGCTGTTTCTACTGCAGAATCATCCACGAGCAAAGAAGAATCAAAAACAGAAAACTTTAGTACAAGTAGAACAGAATCAACTACAGAAAACGACAAGACAACCACCGATGCACTGGAAACAACAGATGGAATGACAACAAGTGCAGGTTTAGTGACTCAAACTGCAAAATCAGAAATTCAAACAGTATCCACAACTTTCAAGGCTATAGATGTTACTAGTGATACTACGATCACTTCATCTACAGAACAAACCACGATATCTACAAACACTAACGACATGAAAGATCAAACAACTCCTGGTGAAGGAGTAACTACAAACAGTGATGATTCAGAAACTACTGAAAGTGGTGTGAGAGTATCCAAAGGAGTCCTTTTTACAGAATCCGCAAGTGAACTTATTGAGACAACAACCGACGTGATTACTTCAACAGATGTTGCTTATGCTACTTCCACCCCTTCTGAGATAATCACCACGACAGAGGCACCATCAACCGAAGTACCCAGCATCACGAATGAGAGTGATACAACTGTGGAGTCTACCGTTGCAGCCACGACAACAACAACTGTGGAATTCGTTCATGTAGAAACCAGAGACAATCACACAACTCTAGTACCAGAAACGTTGAGTCCCAATTTGAATTATTCAACCCCTCACTATAATATCTCCAGATCTGTTAACGTTACTGATACCAGCGACCAAACCACTCTTGATACTACTCCAGTGGATGAAGGTACAGAAACATCAGCAGCTACGGAACATGCTACGGTAGATGATTCTGAAGGTGATAAAGGAAAGATAGCTGCCATTGTTATCTCCACTGTTGGAGCAGTATGTCTGGTTCTACTTGCTGCATTATTGGTGAGTTTATGATTTATGATACTTCAAAGGAATTTACTCTATTCAGGGAACGTATAATTTACATAAGACTGTATTCTAGTTGAATTCAGGCTGTTTATTAACCTGATGGATCCAGCAGTTTGGGACATTTTGCGAAATTGTTTGCATTTTGTTTCTTTTCCAATATTATTTGGGTGGTTGGATGGTTCAATTTCAGAGGAGGGACATGAAGTAGATTTTTTTGACAAATAAATCAACGATGATATTTTTGGGTAAGAAAAACCCGCATTTTTAATCATGAGGTTGAGACTGGATAACATCGACAAGCTGATATAAGTTAAAATAGATAATAAAACTTACAGGATAGTGAAAATTTCTCTCTTTCCTGTATGATTTTGAGAGGTTAAACGTGAATAATTGAAACGTTGATATTAATGTAATAATAAACGGGTGTGAACTTATTTTCTAGTGGTTACTGCCAAACAATCATCAAGGATGACGACGCAGTTCTACTGCTGACCCATAAATTCAATTGAGGTCCTATTGCAAATGATACCCCGTTTGAAAGGTATTTGAATAAGGACCTATAATATTGTTCAGGTTTGAAGAGTTTTAGTTTTATACTATAAAAATTTGTTTCATATGATTACAAATACAGAATAAAAATAGAATTAAATGTGCGATTTAGTGCCTTCCTCCTCATAAAAGAGAACAACGTCCTCTACCCTCACAAGCGATTTAGATGAAATTGCGGACACTCGTGAATCATCATACTCGTGCCACGAGCCAGCATACGAATGTCTACAGTAAGCTGTGTAGTGTTCGCTTTGGGTTGTCCGGCTATGATTCCACATTGCGGATCTACTATAGCGACAAGGATACGCGTTATTTGCTGCGTATTTACCCATGCCCAATTCTTCTAAAGGAAAATCAATGGTAATATTCAATTTTTCACGGAGTCTTTCTATAGGTGAAAAATGACTCAAATGAATTACTAACATTTTCGGGAATTTATGAATTGTTAGGAATTTCGTGCACTTTCTTCTTTTTTTGCACTTCGCACATATCGGCTTCTCGTCTCCATCCAAAGTTTCTTCCACTATGAATGAATCTAAACAGTGCGATAGTCCTAGTTCTTTGATAGGCCTGTTCTTTGAGGTATTGGTAGGGAGAGGTCCCAGAATGAATCGAAGGAAACTGAACAGTGACCAAAATATAAGTACATTTCAGTGTAGATTTCAGCTGACCAACGGAGTTATCTACCATTTTGGAGTTTTCTATCCATGAGTATCTTGGCCATGACTCCTGCGCCTTCTCACTATCATTTCACTTTTCGTCTATCTTTGTCATAATGATTTTCGGCTTATCCGTTATTCTATTCACGTCTTCATGTAGACCATCCAAAGGGTATCGTAATAACTCTTGACCATATTGCTGGGGATAACTGATAAAACGAGGTGCGAATTTTTTAATTTGATTCCTCAAGGAGACTGTATTTACAACCCGGTCTGACGGATCTTCCGACCTTAGTTCTTTGATTACCTTGTCAAATGCTTTGATTAAAGCTCCTTTTATATTGGATATACTTGTGTTTATATCCCTCGTGTAGGCGCCTCCTTTCAAATATTCCAATAACCATCTGGTGTTTGACAAACACTGGATAACACTGTTCATAAAACAGGTGTTACTAATATTTCTCAACCCATTGATTCCGTGAATTTTGACAGTACTAGGTACAATGGGCCACATGGTATAAAACTAATTTAAAACTATAATTTCAGGTTAGCTTATGGACAATCCAGATTCGGGAGCTTATGGTATTTGAAGCTGCCTTATTTGTAAACTATTGTCATACTGGTTTAAGAAGTAAATGCTCTATATTTTTCAATAATGAATTTTTTTAAATAATCACTAGTGTCAGGAGCTTTAGCGTGAAATTTAGCTTCAATATTCCCCCACAAAAAAATGTAAAGGTATAAGGTCCAGAGATTGAGCCGGCAATTTCATCGGCCCACGTCGTCCAATCCATCTACCACGATACTCCTCATCGAAGTAACGTCGTACTGCAGCATACTAATATTATGGAGAAGCTCTGTTCTGTTGATACATTATTTCCAAGCCACCAAATTCATATTGAGTGTCTTCCAGAATTTCTAGAATTATTGGATGAATTGCCGTGTCTAGCATATCCAGGTACAATTCAGAGGTTGAGTTGTCATTCACAAATAAAGACCCAACTATGTGACTTTCCAGAATATCTGCTTTTTCTTGACACTGGGAATGGTTTCCAAGAAAATGATTTGTACCATTGCAGTAACTCACATTCTGAGGTTCACGTTTCCAATGAGAGGGAAAGTATTTTCGTTATTAAAGCAAACTGTTTTCACATATTCGTCAATTCAAGAGATCATATTTACACAGAATTACAGTCTTCGGTCGGGATCGTCTCCTCAAAATTGATGCACTCCCTGTGCACTGTCTTCTGACTGACTTCTGCGGATGCAACTTGGATTGTAGAATAAGTAGGGCTCACTACAATTTCTGCAATTATATCAATATTTTGTCATCAGAAATTGTTGGTCGGCCAGATTATTTTGCATCATCTACCCTTCTCTGTTATTCCGGAGGAGCTCCCTCAGATTAGTCCTCGATATTGGTCGATCAGGGTACCTCTCATTGAAAATGCCTTCCAATAATCAAAATTTTTCTCCACTTCCACAAATTGTGAATACAGCTGCTACTTTGACTTCTAAAGTACCATTTTGAATATTAAGATATTTCACAAGTCTCGTTGTAAAATATTCTAGATAACGATTGGGCGAAAGAAAAAATAAACGAACTTTGGATGGATAAAACCGGCTGCAGCCAGTAGAAGACGAAGTCAAGGACGGCATGGCCGTTAGACAGAAATCGCCAAGCACTATTCATCCCCTTAGAAGGCTTATTACTAATAGGACCCAACAAATTGGACTGATACCTATTACTAATAGGCATAAAAGATAGCCCCATATGCCCTGAATCTGAAGAAGTCGAAAAAACTTAATCCCACTTCCTTGGCGAGTTCTAGGCGTATGAGAGATTGATTTTCGAAATCTTTGGAGTTAAACAACTCCAACAAGGGTAACTAGCTGTCTGGCGTAGAAGGACATAGGACCTCCATGAGAAAGCCACGAAAGTTCGAATATAAAGATTTGGTGGAATAATGTAGATATATGGGAATAGGGCATTGCCAAAAATTACCATGTTGGCCTACTTGTCTAGCTGCAGCCTCCCCGTGATCACTATAATTGAATCCTTTCAAACGTCTCAAATCGAATCAGAATTGGTATTAGTTAAAGAGCTCCCTATATGATTTACTGACAGGTAAGGAATCCGTCTGCTGGCATTCTTAGTGTTGCCCCAAGTCGCCTGGATGTATTTTTAGAATATATCCTGGTCAAAGTCAAGGGGGGGGGGGGGGGGGGGCGTTTGAAAACCAGTCAGTTTGTGACCGTTTGCTGGTTCCACATTTCGGTAGATATGGTTCTGAAAATACCTTTTGCCAAGTTTGACCCGCGTACGAGGTCTAGGTCCAGAGTTACGCCAAAAAACCGTTATTTTTGACAATCGTGTTTTTTTCAGCATAACTCTGTATATTGACATCGTTCGTAGGTCAAACTTGTCAGAAGGTATGTACTGCACCATATTTACCGAAATTGGAAACCAGCAGACGGTCACAAACTGACTGGTGTGTAAGCGCCCCCCCCCTCCTTGACCTTGACCTGGTGACATTCTAAAAATACATCCAGGCGACTTGGGGCAACACCAAGAATTCTATTACATTCCCAGCAGACGGTTTCCTTACCTGTCATTAAATCATATAGGCACCTCCTTAACTATATGGTTGAATACGTTTAAATACCATTCAAACAAGGTGTCAATTGCGATAGGATTCTATCACAAGTTACTGTCACAATGACACTGTGACATCATTTATGATGATTTCGTCACCACTTGCCACTTGAAAGAGGTTTATACGCGTTCATTCTAACCTTTCAACTTTCATTAGATCAATTATAACCATTCAAAAGATATATTAGTTGTAGTTTTGGCTAGCAAGTATGAGAAAAAAATTAATTCATGTAAAGGGCTTTTGGAGTCTGTGAATCAATTAGAATTTGAGAAAATATGTTGGCGGCAATTCAGACAGACATTTGAGACTGGAAAACTGAATTAAAGATGTGGGGACCAACACGCATGTATATCTCTATCAATATTCCTTAGAAGTAAGACTTCTGTTAATGGTCCTAATAAGGATTGATACAAGGTGAAAAACTAATAGTCTTTTTCGGTATGCATGTGTGAAGTTTCTATAATCATCATAGCCATTATCTTCACGTACTATCATGAAAATCCAAAATAAGAGTGTAATCTACCAGATTATGAATTAAAGACCGGTGGCACAGTTGGATGGTGTACTCGACTAGACATTGAATGGTCTGGGTTCAAATCCTGGTTGGTCCACATTATCAATTCAGTTTTTCCATTTCTCATTTGTCTGCCAACATATTTATTATCTTATCGGCTCGAGATGAAAGGACCCCGCACTTTTTAAAGGTAAAATGGTTCTCGGTGAAATTGTCTGAATTTTTAGTATATTGAAGTATTCTATGTACTGATTGAACGTGCAGATTCGCAAAGTTCGTTGATGGATACATTTTGAAATACAGGGCGTTCAAATTAAAAATCTGTAATTCTTATTTAATTATTTTCTCGGGATTTGAAAGTGCCAACTGCATTTTTTTTCGTTCTCATCATCAAAGTATCTTCATATTACTGAATATCATTCAGATGATGCAGATTATATCATTATGTACAGAGTGAAAAATAAAAACATTATAGTAATGTCTGAAAATTCGATGCAATAATGAAATATCGATAAAATTATTTTGGCATGCAAAATACTATTCTTATTCCATCATTGATCACTATTTTTCATTTTCTACAGGGTGATTTGAAAAATTGGTTGAAATATATGACCGGTTCTTTCGTACATATCCTGTATATTCAAGTGAATTACCATCCTCCGAAGATAGCTGATACCGTATAAACATGATTTCGTTGGGATATATAGGGTGATCATGAACATTTTCTATGATAAAAATGACAAAATATCAACGTTTCAGAAATCACCCTGTAATTCACGATTAACTCGGTGAAATTCCTTCATTATCATTTAATGTATTCATCATTCTTTCCTCAATACTGTCCCAAAAATTCAGTTTCCTATCATGACTGGTTACATAGTTATTAATTTGAGAAACTTACTACCATTTGCATGACGAGCTGAAGGAACTTGTTCACGTGTACATTCTACTAGTGGCCACGATTTTTCACTAATAGTGAAACGTGAGGAAGTGGAGATCAAAATAAATGTAACATAAATGCAGGGTGATGACCAATGACGGTCCATTCCAATTCCAACTACTATTTAGGAACTGACTGAATATACGACAGATCAGTTACAACTCAGGCATGAGCCAGATAACATTCCTAATGCTTGGATAGTTCGACTCGCCCCGGTACGGGAAATCACTTATCACTGAAAGTGACAAGGAACAGCCTTAACCGAAACCACCTCCCCCGTAGCAGCGCTACGGTCCTCATACAGCAAAAAAACCTATCGGCTATAGGGTACATTTTGATTCTGTCGTAGACGGAGAGTGAATGAAAAAGAATTAGTTCCATCAGTGATAATTATTATTACTTTAACGTATTGAACTACCTATATCGATGAAATATAATAGATGTCTTTGTTTCTATTGATAGCCAGCAAATATAAAAATCATGGAAACTTCTAGCCGAGTGGGACAGGCATTGGAAAAAAACCGTCGCTGCCCAGATTCAAATTCTCCTATTTGAAATGAAAGCGTTCTATCAATCATTTTCACTTTTCCCAGATAGTTTGTTTCTTATGTTTCATTATTTGTGAAAAATCTTGGCCACAAGTAGAATGTACGCGTGAACAAGTTCCTTCAACTCGTCATGCAAATGGTAATAAGTTTCTCAATTAATAACTATGAAACTAGTCATAGTAGGAAACTGAATTTTTGGGACAGTGTTGAGGAGAGAATGATGAATATATTGAATAATAATAAAAGAATTTCACAGAGTTAATCGTGAATTACAGGGTGATTTCTGAAACGGTGATATTTTGTCATTTTTATCATCGAAAATGTTCATTATCACCCTATATATCCCAACTAAATCATGTTTATACGGTATCAGCTATCTTCGGAGGATGAAAATTCACTTGAAAATACATGATCTGTACGAAAGAACCGGCCATATATTTCACCAATTTTTCAAATCACCCTGTAGGAAATGTATGAATTGGCATTAATAATGAAATAAGAATAGTATATTGCATGCCAAAATAATTTTATAAATATTTTATTATTACATCGAATTTTCAGACATTACTAAAATGTTTTTATTTTTCATTCTGTACATAATGATATAATCTACACCATCTGAATGATATTTAGTAATATGAAGGTACGTTGATGATAAGAACGAAAAAAATGCACTTTCAAATCCTGAGAAAATAATTAAATAAAAATTACTGATTTTCAACTTGAATTTCAAAACCTATCCATCAACAAACTTCAACGGTACAACGAATACTACAATATACTGAAAATTCAGACAGTTTTACCGAGAACCATTTTACATATAAAAAGTGCGGAGTCCTTTCATGGAACGAATCTTATGAATTGAATTCAAAACAAAGGGAAGTTTTAGTAAGAAAGTTAACTCTTTCTCATATTATTGGACATGGCGTTATAAAATTTCGACAATAATTGTTGACAAGCTGATGAATGTTCTGATTCATTTCAATTTCAGTACTTGATGAGGAAAAGACAGAGGCGATTCAACTACAAGCAACGATGTAGACCAGTTAATTTGGATGACTACAGTGTAGACAATCTTTCCGTTTACAATAGCGTTAGGAGGAAAGCTGGCCGGCAATCTAAAAGATCCTATGGAAATCCAGCATTCGAAGATCCAGTAAGTATTTATTGAACCCAATATATAACAGAACGGAATGGAACAGTTTAGGATATGATAGTTGGATACCAACATTTCATTTCTTTCTGAGCCTAATATCAATGTCAAAGTAATTTTAACGATTATTCATGGAAATTGACGAGGAAATTTACGATGCAACAAGAAGGTATAATATCTAGGTGAATGATCTTGCTACGTATACAGTTCATCAGTTTCCTGGGAGCTGATTTCCTGACATCGGAGGGCAATAAGGAAGTCCCTTGCAGAAACTTGAGCCTCTTGCAGAAGTACTCGCAGTAGCGGTTTCTATTATTCTCTGTTTGACCATTATCTTAATGTTATAACCTCAGAAGGCATTGTCCAGTGAGAAGTCCTTTTACCAATTTCAAGTACTTCTGGTCCATCTCGAGCAGCTGTTTAGCTTCTCTCGAGAAGCTGTTTAGCTTCCCTTGGCGATAGGCTTACTAGCCTTTTTAACTAGCGTCGAAATTCTTCTTTCAAATGGGCATTTGGAGAGTCTACAGCAGAATTCTGGGCAAGAAAATTGTGTTTGCCCCTTCTTTCGCAAAGCAGTCTGCTTCCTTGTTCACTCCAGCATCTCTGTGACCTGGCACCCACATCAAAGTGACCTCTGTTTTGTAAATTTCTAGATAATGTTTAGAGGAAAAGGAATCAGAAGAATTTATATTGGTGACACAAAGTATATCTATTTATCAATAATTGACAAAAGACATACATTAATTTCTTAAAATATATTTAAAAAATGTGTAAAAAACTTATATTTCGGTAGTTTTTTGTAGAAATTATCAAAATTTTAATTTTCTTCACTTGACTTTAATAATCATGTATTGACATCCCAGTAAAAAACAAAACTTAGAAAAACTATAACAAATTATATATAATGAATATATAAAATATCACAAAATCAAGATTTTATAAATATCTATAACATTCTCCCCTCCGTGAAAATGCTAATTTTCACTATAAACATCCAGGCGGCATAATTTAGTAACTGGGCGGCGAAAAACTCCTGCTTCGGTTTTCACATCGACGACTCGAGTAATTCCATCTTTTCCTGGAAATATATTTTCAATTTTTCCCAGCGGCCAAGACTTTCGGGGTAGGTTTCCATCTTGTATAACAACTATGTCTCCAATTTGTACAGGCTTGCCATTAGTTATCCATTTTCCTCGATTCGATAATTTTGGCAAATATTCTTTCATCCATCTTGTCCAGAATATTTCGGCTAATCGTTGGGACTTCTTCCAAAATTTTCGAAGATCTTCATTCTCAAATGTTTGGGCAAAGGGTGTTTGGCTTTCGGCGAATGAATTGATGAGAAGATGATTGGGAGTTAAACAATCGGGATCTTCTGGATCGTTCGAAACATGGGTGAGGGGTCTGCTGTTCACAATAGACTCCGCTTCCAAAAATAATGTATGTAACACTTCATCCCTTGGTGATTCTTCTTTGAGGGTAACACACAGTATCTTTTTCACTGAACGGATGAGGCGTTCCCAAGATCCACCCATATGAGGACTTCCTGGAGGTATGAAGTGCCATTCAATATCCATTTCAGTCATCCTTGATATTATCTCCGCTTCATTTGTTTTCTCCGAAAATTTCTTCAATTCTTCATCTGCTCCTCGGAAATTTGTTCCGTTATCTGAATAAATATGTTTGATAGGACCTCTGCGTGCTATCATTCTTCTCAGGGCCATGATGGTACTGTCTGTTGTGAGATAGTGAGCAATTTCTAAATGTATGGCTCGAATTGTCATGCAGGTAAATAAAACTCCCCAGCGTTTTTCCTTATGTCTTCCAACAGTCACATATACCGGTCCAAAATAATCAATCCCGGTGTGCGTGAAAGGTTTTACCATTGGTGTTAATTTCATGCTAGGCAACTCTCCCATTTTGGGACAGTCAGGAATCGCCTTTTTTCTTCTGCAATAAAAGCAATCTCTGAAAATCTTTCTCACTGCATTTCTTCCTCTGATGACCCAAAACTTTTGTCTAATTTCGTTCAACACTTGTTCTTGTCCTTGGTGTCGGCATTTTTCATGATAATGTCTCAAAATTAACTGTGTCATTCTGTTTTTGGGATCTAAAATGATTGGACTTCTTACATTGACATTCAAACACAATGCATTATTTATTCGAGTGTGCATTTTCAAAAGATTATCTTCAGGGTCTAAATATGGCGAGAGTTTGAAAATTCTGCTGTCTTTTTTCACAAGCTTCTTTTCTTTCAACTGTATTATCTCTTCCGGAAAACTTTCGGATTGGCATACTTCCAAACATTTCCTTTCTGCTTTTTCAATCTCGTCTATAGTCAAGTCTCCAGGAAATTGTTGTTCATGATTTTCAATCTCGTCTATAGTCAAGTCTCCAGGAAATTGTTGCTCATGATTTCTAATTTTTCCGAGTAGTATCTTCGAAAATCTTGATACCCAAGCGGCTGTTCTGATGAATTTCCTCCACTTACTGAAACGGGAAACATCTGGAATCACCACTGCAAATAATCTTAATGCAAACTGAATTGATTTTCCTCTCCTTATCGTCATCTAACTGAAAGTCTTGTAGGACATTATTTTTAGGCCACTCATCCTCTGGTTGATAAAGGAATTCAGGGCCTCTGAACCAACTACCAACAATGTTATTATGGTTTTTCGATCTAGTAGCAAAATCAGCAATATTTAGTTCTGACGGTACGTACCTCCATTGCTCAAAGGAAGTACCTTCTTGAATCTCTCCCACCCTATGAGCAATGAATTGCTTATAGTTTTTACCGTCTCCTCTGATCCAATGAAGGACTGTCTTTGAATCAGACCATAAATAAACCTTATTTATTGAAATGTCAATTTCAGAAACTACAGTTTTCAGGAGTCTGGTACTCATTACAGCAGCCTGAAGTTCTAATCTAGGAATTGATATAGGTTTGAGGGGACTAACCCTAGCTTTGGCAGTAATGAACGCCACTTCAATTTTTTCTGAAACAATTCTGAGATAGACTATAGACGAGAATGCCTCTTCACTTGCATCTCCGAATATGTGGATTTCCAACTGTGTTGCATGAGTTAACGAAACTGAATAGCAACGGGGTACCCTGAAATTGGGAATTCCTTTAACAGTTTTCAACCATTCAGTCCAGTCCTGATGGATAGTATCTGGAATTTTATCATCCCACATTATTCCACATCTCCATATTTTTTGCAGTATGATACGTCCTCTGATAGTGAACCATGTTAGGAAACCGAGTGAGTCGAAAATCGACATGAAAATTTTCAAGACTTGCCTTTTCGTCGGTTTTTCCAATTTGGTAACTAAATTTTCAGGTACTTTATGGAATACCAATTTAAAATTGAAATCATCGGACTTTGTATCCCACCAGATACCTAATACTCTATCCACAGCACTCTTGTTCAAATCTTTGTGAGGCATATCACCACAATAATTTTCAGTGACAAGTTGCGAATTCGATACCCAGTTGACTATATTGAATCCACCCTGCTTGTGTAGATCAATAATCTCTTTCACTTTGTCACAAGCACGCTCTTCACTCTCACAAGAATCCAAATAATCATCCATATAGAAACATCTCTCAACATCTCTTGCTAAATCAGAAGAAGTATTGGAATTCCAAGCGTTCTGTTTTATGACAAATTGAGCGGAACAGGGAGAACATGCTGCGCCGAACGTCATCACCTGCATTTCAAAAGTTTCAACAGGATTTTCCTGGATACAGTAACGCCAAAGAAATCTCTGTGAAATCCTATCCTCCTTTCTTATTTTTATCTGGTGAAACATTTCGGAAATATCTCCACAGAAACCAAATTTAAAACGGCGAAATCGCATCAAAACACCTGGTAATGAATTAAAAAAATCTGGCCCTTGTAGGAGATTATCGTTCAGACTGATTCCGTGACTCTTTGATGCAGCATCGAAAACTAAACGAAATTTGTTGGGCTTGTTCGGGTTGACGACACCAAAATGAGGGAGATACCAAGACCTATCACTCTCCTCCAATGATTCCTCTCTACTCAGCTTTCTAATGTATCCCTTTTTCAAGTAATCATCAATTTTAGCGCAATACTTTTCAAAATAAATCCTATCTTTCAGCATTTTCCTCTCAATACACAACAAACGGTTGTAAGCATTCGATCTACTCTCGGGAAGTACTAAATTATCAAATTTCCACAATAACCCGGTTTCAAAACGTTGCTCTATTTCTATAAATTTTGTAGTATTTTCTAAAATTTTCAATGCTCTTTTTTCAGTCGAATTTATTCTAGTATTGATCAAAGAAGTTCCGAAAGAATCTGTAGAAAACGATTCTTTTATCAAAGTGTTCAATTCGTCATAATCTTCGAAATTGCAAATATGAAAATTGAAGTTTTTTCTATTTGTTGATCCAGAATCGATATTCCCGTGTACTACCCATCCTAAATTTGTTTTTGTGGCAATAGGACCTCTATTAAGGGGGCTTTGACAAACTTTTCTTGCAACAGTGAGGTTTATATAATCTTGACCAATCAAAATTGTAGGTTTAGCTTCGACTACGTCAGAGATTGGTAAACCGCGTAAATGTGAATAATCCTTCAAATTTTTTATCAAAACCGTTTGACTAGGTAATGACAAATTGTTGACAGTTCGAATATTTGACATTTCAAATATTTTGGCATTTTCATTTACTCCGGAAATTTGTAATTTAACTGATGTCGAATTATCATCATGATACAAAATATCATTGGCCCATTGCATACAAAATGGTTCGACTCTTCCAATTAGTTGCAATTCTTGCGCAATGTCGTTTTCAATCAATGAAATTGTTGAACCTTCATCGAATAAAGCGTATGTATTCAAACACTTTTCAGGTCCAAATAGTTTTACAGGTATGATTCTTAATAAAATATTAGAAGAATTATCATCACTCAAGCATACTCTTTCAGTTACTGTTTCTGAAGAAGTATCAGTTGTCATTTCAGGGTTTATTTCAGATTTCATCAAATTTTTGTGCAATAAATAATGATGTGGTCTTCTACAATTGTCAATTCCGCAATTTTTTTTCGATTTACAAAACATTTTTGAATGACCTTTTCTCAAACATTTGAAGCAGACTTTCAGTGTTAAAATTTTTGCCCAACGATCATCAACGCTATCTTTCAACATATTAGGACATTTAAATATCAAATGATCAACTTTATCACAGTAAATACATTTTTCTGTTTGATTATTTTCTTTTGCATGTAAAACTACATTTCCCGATCGTTGATTACCATTATTCCTTTTAAAATCAGATGAATTATATTTTCTTCCAGGATCGAAATTTGAAAATGTAGGAGTACTTACATAGCAAGCAGCAGATGACATTTCATTGATCCATTTTCCAAAATCTTTAACATTTGCTTTACCTTTTTTCTGCACAAGTACTTGTCCCCAAAGTAGTTTCAATCCATTAGGTATTTTAGCAACAAGCTGCTCCAGGAGGTACGGATTTTCCACATGGTTACTGGCCTCGAATTGTTCCAAAGTGGCAATCAGATTGTTAACGTTACATGAAAATTTAATCAAATTAGGAAAATCGCCCTCTCTAACTAATGGAAAACTTTGAATTTTATCAATTAAACTTTTAATAATATACTCTGGACGACCAAATGTCATTTCAAGTGTCTGAATAACGGAAAAAACATTACCTGGGTGCAATAATAAACATCTCACAGCTTCTAAGGCTTCTCCTTTTAAACACCTCTATAATTTCATCATTGTTTCGTCATCCGAATATTTACACATGGCAACTTTTCTTTCATACTGATTTTTGAACATAGGCCAATCTTCTGGTTTACCATCAAAAAATGGGAAATATCGGTCCAAAATTTGTCTACTTGCTAAATCCCGAGGAATTTCATTCACCTGAGAATTAGAAACGCATTTAATAGCATTTGCGATAACGTCACACAATTTGTCAATGTCTCCCTTTTGACCAGTATTACTTTTTGATATATCTGGAGAATACTCACATGCTTCAATCCAATTTTGTACCTGATTGTGTTTCTCTGTGTTTGTATCAAGTAAATTGATTTCTCTTGAAGACCCGCTATAATTCGAATAATTGCTCGCCTCCAACTCCACCTCAGCAAGTTCCTTTTCCATTTGTAGAATATTCAGTTGGTTGTCTAATCCCTGTTTTTTAGCTATTAATTCTTCCTGAATCCTCTCTGTTTCACGTCGCCTCATCTCGATATCCAACTTCCAACTCCTGTCTCATCATCATCAATTCAGCCTTTGCCTTTTCCGCCTCAAGTGCAAAACGCCTTTTTTCAATATCGATTCTTCTCAATGAAGACATTTTTGACGAGCTTGATTTGGTCCTGCTAGACTGGTACGGATTTGAATTTCTAGATGTGCGCCTGGTTTCTTCCAGAAGTTGTGGATTTGACTTCCACCGAACCTCTTCAAAGTTTTCAGTCGTCCTCTCGACGGTGACAGGTCCTTGGAAGGTGTTATCCGGTAAATCTGGCTTCTCGACATCATTTCTGGATTCATGTAGTGGTTCTTGGGTAGACTGTTTCAATTGAGACGGCCATTTATAATTTTCGTCGCATCTACTTCGCATTCCTGCGTTGATTCTTTGGGACCTTCTTAAGTTTCCTTCAGACATTTTTTGATTGGGACTTTAACAATATCCACTATTGGTTCTGTTTATGCTCGAAGGACCATGTAAAAAACTTATATTTCGGTAGTTTTTTGTAGAAATTATCAAAATTTTAATTTTCTCCACTTGACTTTAATAATCATGTATTGACATCCCAGTAAAAAACAAAACTTAGAAAAACTATAACAAATTCAACTATTTCTATAACACAGAGTATCTAATGAATATATAAAATATCACAAAATCAAGATTTTATAAATATCTATAACAAAATGATTAAATATATACAGAGTAATATGAATAATTAGCACTGCATATCAATATTAAACACTCTCCCTCAGAGCGTATTATTCATGAATTTAAAACAAAGGTAATCCAGTTGAATTCTTTCCAGAGGTTCAGTTAGTAAGTCAGCAATATTCTCTTTAGATGCCACATATATAACTGATACATCATTATCCAAAACTCTCTCTCTAACATAATGATAATGAATATCTATATGTTTACTTCTTTGGTGTTGTACAGGATTCTGTGATAAATGAATGGATTCTTGATTATCACAGTATGAAGTAAGAGGAAGAGTCACTCGTAAATCTTTGGTGATGTAGGACATCCATATAGTTTGTCGACAGGCAGCAGAAAGGGCCATATACTCGGCTTCAGTTGTAGATACAGCAATACTTTGCTGTTTCTTCGATGACCATTACACAACTGCTCGACCATATAGACCAACATATCCACTATATGATCTCCTTTCATCGAGAAAAGAAGAATTGCTTTGTTTATAAATTAAACAATTTCTTTTCGTTCCTTTCAAAAAACGAATCAAATGCTGAATTATATCACTACGAGCCAGTGTAGGGTCCACACAAAACTGGGATAGGCCATTAACAGCATGAGCTATATCTGGCCTGTTTCCCATTGCAAGATACAGAATACTTCCAGTATTTGATTGATATAAAGTTGTATCGACTCGTGAATGATTTTTTCTTCCTTTTTCAGGTTTTGCACCAATATCCATTGGAGTATAAGTTGGTTTACAATGAATTAAACCATATTTGTCCTGAATATTGCCAATGTACTGTTCCTGGCGAAGTGTTGCATGAGTCTCGTGCCATGTTATCTGAATAGACAAAATATATTTTGGTACACCTAGATTGGTGACTTCAATATTCTCAGTTTACAGATTTTCGGCAGTTTCTACTTTAACTCAGGTTGTTCCTTGTACCAGAATATCGTCGACGTATATAGCAACAATCAAACTACCATCCTTGGTCACGAATAGACATGGATCAGCTTGTGATTGCTCGAGTTGAATTTGCGTGAGAACTGTAACCAATTCATGATTCCAATGACGTGGAGATTGCTTCAAACCGTAAAAAGATTTATTTTATTAACAAACTCTCCCTGGTTGAGCATCCACAACTTCTGGAATTTTCATAAATATACAACAATCAACTACCCCATTCAAAAAAGCAGTCTTTATGTCCATTTGTCTAGCAATCATATCCCTGTGAACTGCATGAGCAATAAGAATTCTTATTATTTCATACCTAACAACAGGAGAAAATACTTAATCAAAATCTTTGCCTGGAATTTGACTTTACCTCTAGGCTACTAATCTGGCCTTGTATTATAAAATTTTTCTCTCATCTGACAACTTCTTCTTGAAAATCCAACGGCACCCCACAGCTTTCTCTCCTACAGGCATCTGAACTACATCCCACACTTTATTTTTATCCATCGACTCCAGTTCATCATTTATGGCAGCAATTCAGTATTCCGACTCCGGGCAAGTGATGGCTTCACTGTATGAATCAGATTCATCCGTAGATATATTGCAAAATTCCTGTTCAAATCGTATTGGAGGATTGCGCTGGCGACAACTTCGTCTGGGTACCATTTCAGGCGTAGAAGGCTCTGAAGAAGATAGTGGAAAATGAATGACAACTGGACCTTGGTGATATTTCAGAAGTGGAGGTTTCTGAAGATGATGACAGTTCAATTTTGTTGTTTTTATTCGACCATTCACCCAAATCTCGAGAATTATCTAAGTTCCTTTGTCTCCTATTTGCTCCAAGTGTTGATAAAACACTGATATCTTCTTCAGGAGGAAATTTATAGTCGCGAGATATACTGACTCTTTTCCCATTCCAGAAGCGATACCTTACCGTATCCCGTTACTAAAGCCTGCTGAGCTCGAGACTGAAACTTACTCCCCGGAGTTTGTGATTCGGGGGGAATGTGAATATAAGCTTTCTCTTCAAATTATCTTAGGTTTCCAATATTTGGTTTCTTTCCATGAAACACTTCAAGTGTTGCCTTCTTTGTGAATGAATGTGGAAGTCGGTATAAACAGCATGTGCGACTGCTTCTGCCCATAATGATTGTGGCAACTCTGAATCGATTAGGTTTGTTCTAGCCATGGTAGTGATTGTTCTGTTACATCTTTCAGCAAAGCCATTTGTCTCATGGATTCTCGGTATGGAATTCTCAGTTTTTATATCAACGGATTTAAAAAAAAGTCATCAGTGATTTTGAAACATATTGCCCTCCTTCATGTTTGTGTGTGACGAATTTCACTTCAATGTAGCGTGAATATTTATTTTCCTCCTAGTGATTTTGTTGAAAAGGGTCCAGCAACATCAGAGTGAATCTTCTGAAGGATTTCTGTGTATGAATTTGCTGTATCTTTTGGGATATTCCGCACCATCTTGGATTTTTCGCAGGACTCGCAGTCAGTGAGGGGACGATAAGCTAGCAAGGATCAGCAATAACTTTCTTGTAGTCTTCTGTGCCATATTGTAACACTGGCATTCGCCTCTTCATGACTTCTTGAAATATATTCTCCTTCTGTTTGGAAATAATCCAACCAACCTTCTTTCCATTTCTCCAGAGAATTATATCGCTTTCATATCAGTTCATTGGATATTATAGTCTGCCATGACATGAGAGAACATTTCAACTCTGGTTGGGTAGGGTTATTTTCAACGATTTACCGTCTGGTAGCAATGCATTCAATTCTACATTTCCAATATGTGTTACTTCGACCTTTATATCATTACCAAGTTTGATGGAGCCAGCATATGGGAAGAAGATTATCAAATGCTGCCTAATTTCCTGTCATGTGAGACATAGCTCCGGGATCAAAAATCCATTTCCAATTATTCTCTCGTAAAGTTGAAGCTGGTTTAGCAACTTCATTGTCATATTCATCACTTTCGACTAAATTGGCTTTACTTTCATCTTTTTAATCCTCTTCTTTCTTCTTATTTCGTCGATTCTGAACTTATATTGGTGACACAAAGTATATCTATTTATTAATTGACAAAAGACACACATTCATTTCTTAAAATATGTGAAATAAATGATCAAATATATAATAATAATAATAATTGATTTTATTGATAGTAAAACATACATGACATATACAGATATATAACAGGACAACTATGAATACTATCAAATGGCAGGATTCAGTCTCTCTCCTAGTCATAGACTAGGTTCGAGCTTGCTCTTCCATCCAACCAGTGCTCTTCCATCTAACCAGGATATACAGAGTGATATGAATAATTAGCACTGCATATTAGTATTCAACATCCTGGTTGTTTTCTGCCAGTTTTCTCAGGGATAGGTTAAAGTCCCAAGTCAGTTTACACTCACAAGTATAAGAATTCAGAGCTTTCAGTGCTAATTGGCTATCCGACAGTATATAGATTTTTTCCCTCTTGGTGTCCTTTTCGACGCACTCCTGGGCACATATGGCACACATATGATTGGGGTGTTACCAAAGAGTTTTGAGAGCCTGAAACTTTGCCCTGTAACGCCCACTCCATCCCTTCCATCAGTGTCTATAACCATATTCCCATGCGCTCTTTTTGAAATTGTATTCAATTCGAACCCAAATAGTTTCATTTCTGTCTTCAATACAGAATATCTGTCTATTACAGGACCTACTTATATTTTGATAAATTTTTCTTCAATGATCCCTAAACTGAATTATACCCAAAATACAGAATAATCAACTACATATAACTTTCACCTCTTTGGCCAAGCTGTTTGAAGTCACATTCCCAAATTATGAAAGCTTTGTTAACATTTCTACCGGGACAATGCCATAATGAACATTCTTTCAAGAAGAAAATGTTTTTGATTCAACTTAATTTTTCTTCAACATGTGTAACAAAGTTTGACTCGTTAACACACATCTATGATGGTTCGAAAATGACAGATTCGATGAAAAACGAGATAGAGAAACAAAGCAGGAAAATGTGGACGTGCACATAATGTACCTCGATCGAGGTCCGACTTGATGAACGTGGAAAGATGTTATTACTGCGATTGAAAGCATTTGCGACAGCCATCTCGATCTACTATACGGGTGTCCGCGGAAGGTGGCTCCCCATAACTCTTTTGTTTCTGATGATAGGGAATGAAATATGGAGGAACTGTATGAGATATAAATCTGCGTTTTTTGACAAATGACTCAAATTCATGTAACTTCCGGTTTCACCGAAAGTGACTCCGACATTCGATTTTTAAATGTGATACCCAGTATGTTTTCAACTCTTTTGTCTCCACATAACATTCTGAATACAGCCATGTATCAATTATTACTTTTTGTATACAATTCTTTTTCAAATTTTGTATTTTATTTTTCAATCAATAGTGCTAAGGATACTTCCAAATCACTAACTACAGCCCTAAAATTTTGAGAAAAACACAAATTCACTATTTTCGGTAAAAATCTAAGCGCTATGTAAAATTTTATTTTGAAATTACTATTTTTTTCAAATTGCAACATTGTGGCTCGTCGGATTAGAAAAAATGTCCATTGTTTACGATTAATTTGATACCGCACACACTCATAGGTTTTAAACAAAATTCCGTTGAAAAACTTCAAAAACTACGTTAGATGTTTCAGAAAAGCATCTTTTGGTATTTAAATAAGTTTTAAATGCATCGAGTAACGTTTGACAAACACAACAGATAAAACAAAATCATTAAGGGGTCCACTTCTTATTTTACTTCTTCTGCAAAAGAATCAGGTATTCATTTTGCAATTATTTAAGGAACATGTAAATGATAATATTCATACAAGAAGATATGTTATTAGCATTTGGATTATTGATTTTGTTTAATCAGTTGTGTTGGTTACTGATTGCTCGATGTATTTAAATGTTATTTTAATCTCTCAAGATCCTTCATTTTGAGAAATTTGTAATGTAATCCTTTGAAGTTTTTCAGCTGAAGTTGATTTGTGACCTAATAATGTGCAATATCAAATTATTCGTAATCGAATGTCTTTTTTTTTTCCAAATCCCACGAGCCATGTTGCCATTTGAAAAAAAATTGTTATCGAAATTTAAAAATGAAATTTTGCAAAGCAGGTACATTTTGTTCAAAAACAGTAAAAAGTTGTTTTATTCTTAAAATTGTAGGACTGAAATTAGTGATTTGAAGATATCCATAGCACCCTAGAATGAAAAATAACAAATAACAACTACTCTCCTGCTAAGACCACAACGGGTATTGAATTAAATCTAACAGATACTTTTGCAACGTTCCTTAGAGCATCAGAGGACGCAATTGCCCTACCCTTGCACTGATGAGAGGCAACAACCTCAAAACTAGTCTGCAGGTGGTGACCCTGTCCAAATTAAAACATAATTCTGCTGGTTCGTCACAGAGGGTACTCGCAATTGCGTTTTCTGATGCTTCGAAGAACGTTGCACAAGTATCTGTTAAATTTAATTCAATACCTGTCGTAGGGAGTAGTTGTTTTCTGACAGGTACTTGCAATAATAAGCCTACGTAGTAGGTGTATATGGGAGTAAAGGGTTCATCATCGGTCGGCAAAGACTGTTCATTACTAAACGATCTCCCACATAAATCCCACATATATCTCTTAACCCAGAGATTCGGAGTGTTCTCCCTCTGCTCGCTAGGTGGAGCGGCCTAGAAACCGCTTCATTGCGTGAACCAGAGTTGACCAGGCAGCAGAGTGTGTAATGATTTGGACGGGGAACAGAGCTTCAGTGCTGTCTGTGTTGACCTACCCTTGTACTGATCTGTTATCTGTTAGATTTAATTCAATACCCGTCGTGGTCTTAGCCAGGGGAGTAGTTATTTTCTGACAGATACTTGCCATAATAAGTCTACGTAGTAGGTGTATATGGGAGTAAAGGGTTCATCATCGGTCGGCAAAGACTGTTCGTTACTAAACGATCTCCCAAAGTACTCTGTTTTCTTCACATAAATCTCTTAACCTAGAGATTCGGAGTGTTCTCCCTCTGCTCGCTAGGTGGAGCGGCCTAGAAACCGCTTCATTGCGTGAACCAGAGTTGACAGGCAGCGGAGTGTGTAATGATTTGGACGGGGAACAGAGTTTCAGTGCTGTCTGTGTTGACCTACCCTTGTACTGATGAGAGGCAACAACCTCGAAACTAGTCTGCAAGTGGTCACCCTGTCCAAATAAAACATAACTCTGCTGGTGGTCACAGAGGGCACTTGCAATTGCGTCCTCTGATGCTTTGAGAAACGTTGTACAAGTATCTGTTAGATTTAATTCAATACCCGTCGTGGTCTTAGCCAGGGGAGTAGTTATTTTCTGACAGGTACTCGCCATAATAAGCCTACGTATTAGGTGTATATGGGAGTAAGGATTTCATCATAGGTCGGCAACGACTGTTCGTTTTACGTAGTTGTATTCAGTTAATCATATGGGATAAAAATAACAGGAAATATACCGGGTGTCTCATTTGGAACTCGGAAGTTTATGCACTTCTGGTTAAACCAAAAGTTGCATGAAGCTTAGTTACTCCTCAAAAGATGCAGTTTCAATTCGTATACAGATCTTCCAAATTCCATTCCATTATCTTCAAAAACAAAAAAGTTTAAGGAGCGAGAGACCCTCCGCGTACACCCGGTATAGTTTCTTTTCCCAAATATTTGAAGTTTATCTTCCGTTTTGAAGTTTCCGATTCTGTATACAATTCAGAAACAATTATTTCATACATAGCAAAATAACACGCTCAACAGAGACAAATATATTTTTGAATTTTTATTGGTAGTTAAGTTTGCAATATATTTCAATTGTGAAAAATGTTAGGTGTTTCACATTTTGTTTGTATTACATAATTTCTTTTTCTCAAATTAGGTTATGTGGTCCTTTAATTAGCCATAATGGATTTGAAGAGAGAATACTAATGAAACTCTGAATAAATCAAATAAATATTCTTTGAAAGAACTGAAAAATTGTTTTCTATTGAATCAACTACTAAGTAGCCACCTTCTTGTGCCAAATATATCATACAATGAAAATCTCATAATACCGAGATAATCAAGGGTTATGTAATGACTGCACAATGCTGAATGATTTTCTCTCGCAATTTATTCAAATTGATGGCTCGTTCGAATTGTTTAAAATAGATACTCCTACAAAAAGAAATCATGGGGTGCCAGATCAGGTGATCATGGAGACCATTTTATCGATCCTCGCTTGCTCATCAATCGATGAGGAAATGTGATTTGAAAAAATTCAATTAAAGACCGTTGGCCTATGACACTAGAAGTGTCGATCATCTACGAAGGAATGCCCTCCAAGGGATATGAAACCTAAGTTGGATTATCGGAAAAAAAGTGGTCTGTTAGATCGGTACCCGGTCGCCTTCCTCCCTGTTCAATCAACTTGCGGTTGAAAGCAATGTTGAAAATGGTATTATAGAAGCAGCTGCACAAATGTATTGAAATAGTCGGGTCTAGCTAAATTACCCGAGCTCTAGCCGATTTGCATATGTCTAGGTCGGTCTCCAAGGGTCCCCAAGGGTCGGTCCCCAACGGACCGGAAGTTACGCTTACCGCAATTTATCTCAGATCATTTTGACCCATCAATCAATGTTATAACATTTGCATACAATTTGGGTGGCCGAATTCAGCCGTACTCCAAGGAAAGGTGACACTATTGACGTCAGGGAGGGGGGCGACCGGGTACCGATCTAACAAACCACTTTCTTCCCGATAATCCAACTTAATCTTCATATCCCTTGGATGGCATACCTTCGTAGATAATCGACCCCCCTAGTGTCATGGGCCAACGGTCTATTATGGTCCTGCATTGTGAGAGGGGCATTGTCTTGCTGGAACCACATATTTTCGAAATCAACTGGAAGAATTTCAACTTTCGGAATGATATGACTGATTGAAAAATTTAAGTAAATGACATGATTCAATTTGCCGCCAATGAAAATGGGGCCAATAGAGAGATTGCTCATAATTCCATACCACAGATTCAATTTTTAAGTTCGCTTAGCCAACCTCAGACAACAGTTCTTGTGTTTTGGTAACCATTTATTTTCAACATGTTCTCGACAATTCTTTCGTTCAAGACTTCAAGAACATCTTTAGCAATTTGCCAATTAGAACACGGTGTACCTTCAGCATTCGCTCAAACCTCAATATCTTTTTTTGGTAATTTGTTGGATACGTGATTGTTTCGTGGGACATCACTTTTTGCAGTTTCAGACATCCCCTTTCTTTTGTTGTACGTGTTACGATTGGCCTATTTTTATAGTCCACGATAATAAATGTTTTGATTCCTCAATCCAAAACATTTATGAAGCTTTTTCTGTAGAGGTAAGTATAAACTGCTAGCATCTTCATAAAAATAGTAAATTTTTTCTTTATTTTCAAGGGCAAACTATAGCTATTTGAAGTAATGATATACAATGACATCCTCACTCACAGATTAGACTACTTACTCAGTGAATGTAATATTTTTGACTTCACAATCGTTAAGTAGTAGCTCAGTGGTGGGACGAAATACTGATCTTAAGGTATCTTTCAAAATGTATTTGTGGAATTGCTTCGAACCTATGCCAGGTACTATTTTAGTAATGCGTTTTCTAGGTTGATCTTTCCGAAAGTTCTGTTGCGCATATTAAGCAGCGCCTCGCATTCGAAGATGATGTGAGAGGCTGTTTCCTCCTCGTTACCACAGAGTCTACACTCCACAGTTTTTCTATTTATTCCTATGGTGTGTAGGTATTTTCTAAGGCCGCAGTGACCGGTTAGTAGGCCAATGATTGTTCGTATCTTAGATCAGTTGAGGTTGAGGGTGTCAGCCGTCTGTGTTTGGCTAGGTGTCTCACCATGATTGTTCCAAACGCTGGTTCTGGGCATGTAAATGGTGTTTCAGATGCTTGTTTTGCAAGTTGGTCTGCTTTTTCATTGCCTTCAATTCTCTCATGTCCGGCACCCACACAAGTGTAACCTTGTTGTGTTTTATCATTTAATTGAGGCTCTGAAGGTATTCCGAAACTTGCTTTGACTTCACCTGAGCTTTTATTGCGCTCTGGCTGTCAGTTATAATATAAATGTGTTGTTTATGTTCATGTCCTTCTGGCATGTGTGCAGGCCCGGATTACCCATAAGGCCAACCTAGGCCATGGCCTAGGGCGCACGCTTTCGGGGGGCGCAGCGCAGGATACGGGGAAATTTGACTAACTTTGTACTTGTGACTCACTCGACAAAGACTATCACGAAGACGAAAATAACCAAACCAAAACACAAGACTGCTTATTTTTAGATTGCAGTACTCCTAGTACTAGTCCTAGCATCTCTGTTCATATAATGCAGTCTTTTACTTCAGGAACATAATCGGAACCAGATACAAAATTGGAATCTGAACCACAGGAAGACACTGAGAGACCCTCCAATATCATTGAAAATCCAACATCAATTCAACAAACTTTAGAACGTGAACTTCAAAAATTTTGTTTTGATCTCGTCGATCTCGATCCAGCAAACTGGGTTGTAAATAATTAACTACGTGGTTACGTATCTCAACATGGGTTGATTCAAAATAAAGAAGCTAATTTATCAAAAGCAAAGAAGGAGTAAGGTAACTGTTTTTGGAGTTTTTCAGGTATAGGGAAAGCTGAAATATCGCATTCTAAAATTCAATTTTCTTTTGAATGGTAGGTGCCATTTTAAAACTTTGAGTTTTTGACAATTTTATAATGCGACATTCAGAAATCGCCTGCGCCCGTATGGTACAAAATGGGACCGTTGATGGGACATCAGGTGTTAGCCTGGACTACCAGCTAACTGCTCTATGGATTTGGTTTCCTAATTTTGAACGGTTTGCGGACTATACGTGTTTTCGTAAACTACTACAGCGATAATTTTTTTAAGAAAAATGGACATATCTCAAAAACTGTAATGGATAAGTCAACACAACTTAGGTTGTCTGAAGTCATAATCAGAAGGCCAATCGACCAAATAACAAAAAATTAGGTTTCCATTCAAAATAAGAAAGTTGGTACCGACTTTTGGGAAACCCTTTATAGTTGTAGGACTAAAAACATTTGAGTTAGAACGCACATGATCAATTATGTCAGCATATTGAAGTTCAAGTTAATAGTCCATCTGCAAGTTAAAAAACTTCTAATGCACGGCCTATGTAAATCACGCTGTATACAGTGCTGTTTATTGAATAGTGTGAGTGTGTTTTATTTTTCAACATGTTTTTTTTTTAGTCAATCGTCAATATCTGCTTACTTAAATTGCAAATATTTGCTTTTCATACATTTTGGAATTTTAGTAAACCCAAAGAAGCTCTAAAAGGAGATTTACGGGTAAATATGCCAAAAAATTCCACACTCCTGGAAGGTAGAGTAATTTAGAACTTTGGCCTAGGGCGTAAATAGCTGCTAATCCGGGCCTGCATGTGTGTCAGCTTGGAATACTGTGGTGTTATTCCGTTCCTTTTTGGCTTCACCCCATTTATATCTGTTCCTGTTCCTACATCTGTTTTTAAACCATATGTGAACCAGATAATGTTTCCAGGTGATAATGATTCTACTTCCGAGTCCCATTTATTCCTCTTGAGTTGTGTGTGAATGTTTTTCCGTATGAGTATTGTGGTTTGATATAATTTCCAGTCCGGTAATGTTGATTTCATGGATGATTTTGGCTTGCCGTTCGTGGTTGGGTTATCCAGTTACCTCTTTGTTCAATTCTGTATGCACTCATCCTCGCCTTCCCTTTGACTGTGACGTCTAAAGGATAATTTCCACGGCAGCGGATGGAGGTGCTTTCATAGCGCTCGTGATACACATACAGGCAAGCCTCTGTATTTTATCAAGGTTGGGTATCGACTGTCTGTTTCATTTTGGACCATCAGAAAAGTGAGCCATATGTGATTCTGGGTCTTAAGATCGCGGTGTAAAGCCAGTCGGTTTCAGTCCCCATGTTTTTCCAAAAGCTCTTCTGCACATCATAAACGATGCTTTGCTTCTGTTGACTACATGTTGTAGATGCATGTTTCAGGTTAGTTTCTTACCTAAGAACAGTTCTAAGTATTTGACATGAACAGCAACTTGTAGTGTTACGCCAGATAACTTGAGTGACTTCATTTTGAGGGTGGTTTTGCTGGGGTTTTCTCATTGACATATTACGGACAGACTCCGTCATTTACATTTCTAGCTGCGGTCAACACAGAGTCACATTCTAAGCACACTTTTTACTGCCGCTTATTTCGCGGCAATTATCTGCTTATATACATTGTGAATAAGCAGATAATTCAGCAGAAACTTAGCTTTGCCGAATTTTGGGTAGATTGGCAACTATTTTCCGCGAAACAAGCTGCAATAAAAATTGGGCTTAGAATGTGACCGCAACTCCAAATGTAAATAACGAAGTCTATCCGTAATATGTCATTGGGTTTGCCCTCAGTCCTTCTCTTTTGCACCATTCCTCTACCTTCCTCAATGCATTTTGCATTAGCTCAGAGGTTATTTGGGTATACTTTCCCTGTACGAGGACTACTTTGTCGTCTGCATAACCTTGAGAGTAGTATCCCTGATCAATTAAAGATTCCAGAAGTTCGTCCACTACCATGTTCCTCAGTAGGGGGGTAGTATCCCTCCCTGTGGTGTTTCCCTGGCAATTTCCAGCTCCGAGGAGTCTTCAAACATGTTGGTATGGGCCTGTCAATTTTGGAACATTGACAGTATCCACCTCAGTGCTGTTTAGTTCCATATCTTAATTGAATAAAAACTCAAACCAAAGAACTGAATGTGTAATGGATCTTATTCTTTCAAGGTAGCCGTAACACACCCATTGAACTTCCCTGCCCTCGCTAAATTCGCCGATACTACGGAGGATATCAAAGCAGAATTTGAAGAAATTCCTCAAATAACAGCTAAGACCAGTGAACTTCCTGAGGGTTGTGAACCAAAGAATCGGTATGCTAATGTGATTCCTCTACCAGAAACTAGAGTGTTCCTGAAAACCATTGATGGATATCCGAATAGCGATTATATCAACGCCAATTACGTCACGGTAAGTACATTATAATATTTTGCAATTGAACTTGTTTCATGAACACGAAATATATGGTTGCATAATGAGTGCTTGACTGTTCGAACCAGTATTAATAATCACCAGAATTCCCTGCCAAAATGTCTCAAAAAGACTGATTAAAAAATATATAAGAGAATTTATGAGATCCAAGTTGGATAGTGAATCCGCAAATCCTTATAGCCATATTCGATATTCATCAGTATTTAAAAGACATTACAGGTATATATTCCTTTAATTTGTAATGTGTTTTTAGACAAAACTGTTATCCGTTTCTATCGGCGATTACTGGGATGAATGTTACATAATTTCTATGAGTTTCTTCAGTTCGAAAAGAAATGAGAACGTATGAGATTTTATCGCAATCACTTGATTATTTTTAAAAAAATCATCGATATTCTGGTCTGCGAGATTGTTTCTGGCACGTTCCATATGAAGATTGAATGAATAATCCAATGGATTTTGAAAATTTATATGCAATATGCACATAGAGCAATAATAAAGTCATTTTCAACTTAGTAAAATATATGTAAATTACTTCCAGTAATTACACATTTATTTCTAACAGAAACGAAAAGGAGGTAGATCGGGTAGATCTGTGCAAACAGTTTTAACACCATTCGTTCCTCGTCGGACCGTCTGTATTATCACAACTCTCATTCTACCGTGGGCGGATATTTGCCTACTTTGATCCCTCGCTATGAAACGTGGTCTAGGCCGCACCATCTTTCGAGTAGAGGTAGAAGCACTTCGAGTAGCCGGTTAGATATTCATTCATTTCTTACATTCAGACATTCAGAGCTCACGACTTGAGAAAGAACAATGCAGTTCATTCGAAAAGAAACGAAAACTGTTTATCAGCGAATACATTTGACATAGGAGGGAAATAATAAATAAATAAATTCATTCTTGATGATCCGATTATGATGAAAAAAATTGATCATTTGCAATTGAAGTCATTTTAAAATATTATCATTATTTGTAGGCCTAGGGTAACCTAGGGTACATTATGATTCTTCTGATATATTTTGAAAATCTGTAGGAATATGATAATAATATTCTAATCGAATATTTCAGCAATATTCTAGAAATGTTGTTTTCGTTGATCTTGAGTGATGCGATCTTTCTGAAATATGTTTGAAATATTCTGGCTTGAAATGATAATAATCTATTCGAATAAGTATTTTTTGGTAATATTCTTAGGAATATTTTGTTTATAATATTCCATTTGATTTCGTAATGGTCCTACTGTTGGATCTCATGAAAACTCATAGAATTCGTATAAAATTGGATTAGGATTTCCAAATACAGATTCGACCATCAAGTCTTGAACTCACTTTTTCTACGATATCGAACGAGATTATAAATTGTGAATTTCCATACATAGGTTCTCAAGATTTTGAATGAGGATAAAACATGATTGTCATTGAAAATGGAATACCTTATCGAAACATGGTCTCTTTGCACCATCACTGTCTAAAACAAACTCTTAACTCTGTATCCTCGTTTTCTTATCGACACTTGCAAATTCCTACTAATTTTGTGTTGTATGAAAACTTATAGGAATAGCATAAATTTAGATAAGGAATTCCTGATCCAAACCATCACATCCTGATCCAACTGTTTCCACCAGATACCCAATAAAATTAGATACGGAATTTCTGACAGACTATCGAATACTTTCTTCATACGATACCCAATAAGATTAGTAATTGTGAATTTCCACATATTCCTCATCCGTTGATAAGCTTGTGTAATATCGTTGTAATTGGAAGAGGAATACCTCATCGAATCTTATAGTCTCCTCAAACAACCACTGCCTGATACAAACTCGTATGACATGTATTCGGATATGCTTATAAATCACATCTACTTATAAATCCTCATACATCTTTCCAAAAAGTATATGTGCCAGGGATTACGTACGTGTAGGTTACAGACTTTCCACGTAGATCCTTATAAATTCTCATAATCCGTCTATATTTTTTCATGAGATTTCACGTGATATTTTCGGTAGGAATTGTAGCTCGTGAATGCTGAAGCATTGATACTTTGTGGGTCTGTCATTGTAAGCACTGCAGCAGATGGGTTCATTATCTTGTATGATAAGCGTAACAAAATGTTAAGATCTAGAACAAAAATCAATGCAAAAACAATATTCAATAATCTAAAAGTTTATCAAAGAATGATGTTGTTAATCGTCAGCTATCCTCTTATTTTTGGATAAACAAACTTCGACACCCTACTCAAACCAGGTAGATATTCCGATACAATCATAACTACTATGACATGAACAGATTGTTCTATCTCATTTTGAACATGAACGTGAGTCAGAGGCTTGTCACTATCTTGTGGAAGTCCTGAAAAAAAGGAAAGTATTCAAGGAAAAAATTAACGCAGTATATATTGGAGGAATAAATGGATCTGAAGTGTTATATCAATAGTTAGGCGGTACTAAAGTCACAAATAGGTTAACTAAGTTAATGTTCTAGAAATTATCAAATTTAAGAAATTCACTTTCTCACGTATATTAAGAATAATGCATATTTCAAGTGCATCTTCGATTAAGAATCCTATATACCACGTTGTAAAACAGATTTTCATTTCCTATATAGGCTAGCTGTATCAAAAATTTCATTTCCTACGACTTCTATGAGCTACATGATGGAGAAATAATATGTGATCGATGCGATCGAATTATGTTTGTGCAATAGTTTGACGGAAATAACAATTTGAACAAAAAAAAATTACTCATTTCCCATTCGTACGTATCTAAAATTTAGTAGCTGGTACTCGTTGGCAATGTATGACATTTCATCCCCATTGTATAATATGCGATTCTCCACGACCATCACTGAATTTGATTGCTGACATTTCCTCTCTTCAGATTGAAAAATATTCTTCTGTTTCTATGCAATCTAATTATATTCTCTCTTTAGTAATTATAGCATTTTTCTCACACTGTTGTAGCAGTAACAACATTAGCCCTGACTGTCATCCTAGTGACAAGATTTGAATTAGATTGTCAACATTATTGTTCGTTAGGTTTCCGTTCGATTTTTTAAAATATATTTGATCGTGGAGAAAGAACAGTCTGTTAATCTTTTAGTGTGAAAATTCACGGTGTTCGTGGTTCCTCACGCTCGCCTTCGGTTCTCGCCTTCCAGTTGCATCCAATTTATATTCTACTGTAGATTTTCAAGAACTATGCATATTTTCTATTGGATCGTGTTCAAGTCTGAGAGTCGACATATTGTCAATAATTCTGCTAGTGGGAAAAAATGTATCTGCCCATACTTTCAGTGTGAAGATGTCATATTTTAAATCAATTTTATTTTAAAATTCCCCATGTTTTCGAAACTCCGGACTGCAACACTGACGTGCTATTAAGACAGAAGGTCGTAACTGAGCAACAATTGGATTTCAAGGTTTTCGAATATGTCGCTTCTGAAACACAACCTCTCCAAGGAATAAAGTCGAAATAACGTATCTTCAGTCTGAATACCTGAAATAACATACAATATTAATTTGTCGTATGTCGAGAATATAAGGCGTTTACTAAATCAAATAATTCTAAACTCTTGCAGAACTAGATACGACATTTTGTCTGGCAGAACAGTTGAAGCGGTCAGGATGCAGTACCATTCATGGATTCCTCTCAATTTTTGGGAGCAAGAAAACTATAAACCCTCTTTTAAAAAACAGACATCAGCTGTAGATTTACCCAACTAGAAGAATAAGATTTGTCCTTTGAGAGACTGAAATATGTTCGAAACAATTTGTAGGAGGTATATACAGTTCGGCTTTCTATAGTTCCCCAGAGCTTTGTGCTTGTCTGAACACTCCAAGCCATTTGTGTTCGGGAGCACTGTGCTTACGAACACATCTTCCAAGCATCTTCTGAAGTCCTCCATTTCGATGCTTGGTATCACCATTAGCAGTACCCTCTCAAGTGTGAGGTTCATTGTCAAAAGTGCCTCTCAAAAACTAGGTTTTCTGTTTCGTGCCAAGAGCTATTCTACTTCTCGTCGATTGATTATTCAAGATTCAAAGGTGTTTATTTTTTTTAATATGTATACATTTGTCCGTTCCTGCCTAGTCACTTGGAAATTTCTCTTCTTTCTTCTTCTAGGAAGAAAAAAGAATAAGGATAGCCTTTGTATATCGTGCGATGGGTGTTGCCAGCCATCCCTCGGTTTCAATTCCAAGTCGATTCCTGGCCCTACTTGCGGGAGACTCTTGAAACGACCCCCCACGGTATTAGTGGGCAGGTCCGTTACTACTCAGGGAATGGGTGGATATTGTACAGTATTCACGCCTCCTGCAGAGCTTATGCATGACTTTTGAGTGCATTCAAAACAGAGAATGGATGTCCTTGAAAAGGCTCACTGCAAAAAATCGGGGTTTGAAATTGGTCTTATTCAACACTTTGGCTGCCTTTTACGGGCCCGGTTCTTCATAACGCTTCTGGAAGATGTCAAGAGCTTGGTAGATAAGGCCTTCGTGTTTGCGGGGGGCGTTGTCATACTCCCTGATGCAAGTGAGATTTCTCGTCAGATGGCTTTTGAATAGGAAATATTTTTAAAAAATGTACGACAGCTTTCTAATATATATTGGAATAGAGTCGACGCCACACATCTCCCTGATCGTATCAAGGCTAGTGAATCTGTTACTGTTTGTAACAATGCATCCTTTCCAGTCTCGCGAGAGGCGAGGGTTTTAGGCTGCAGAATACCGGACAAGCCAATAACATTGCGGGTCTAATTACTTGCTTGTAAATAAGTATTTTATTTTCCATACTAAGTTTGGAATTTCTGGCTATATTTCTGGCCCAACGGCAGCTCCCGCCCTCTGGATAGCCAGAAATTGTGGAGAAGACTTTGAGTTTTTCTGCATCGTAAAACCAGAGTTATGTGTTCTCTGAATGTCACACCCGCCTTGTCCAATTTTACTCCCAGGTATTTCGCTAATCTCGACTCTCTAACGTAGGTATCCCGGACCCTCATCACACGAGGAGGGAGCTTCGACAAGCATCGCCTCTTCGTGAAGTTGACGACCTCAGTTTTCCCTACGTTGACCTTGATCTTATTTCTCTCCATATACGGCACGATGTCCCAATCCAGATGAATCTGGATCCCAATCCAGATGAATCTGGATCTATTGAGCAGCAACCACGCTGGAGAATGAATTCGTTTATGATGCGGTGTCGTCTGCGTGTATCGCCGCATTCACTCTTTCGGATCGTGGGAAATCGCTTATGAATGTTTACTGTGGATATTGAGTATACCCTTCAATATAATCCATCATACACATAATACACGAATAATTGCAAACCAAGCTGTAAATGTACCACGCTGCAGACTGACTCATAACCAAAAATTCGTCATATACTTCGGCCCTAAACTGTACAATCAGCTACCTACACATATAAAAAATAATAATAGCCATAATAAACTCAAAAAAGAAATAAAACTATTCATTAAAAATCAGTATAATCAATTGGAAAATATCTTTGGGAACGACTGAATCTCAACCACCTTCTATGTGCACTCTCCTCTACACCTAGTCAAATAACTTTATATCTACCTATATCACTTGTTTTTATAAAACTTAGCAGCCCGAGGGACACAATACAAGCACAGCTTATGTGACCTCATACTGATAGGAATAATAGCACTACTCTACACCGTCTACACATTGTTTATATAATATATTTGAATTATAAATTGTAATATTGATATCGACCCGAATAAATCTATCTATCTATCTATCTATAGTGAGTGTACGTGGAAAGAGATGCCCGAGCCCTGGGGAACACCTACGCCGATCTGGTATCCTCCAGAAAGATTGCTATTTACCCTTACCGCAAACGACCGACCCGTGAGATACGAGTCGATCAATCTCACTAAGTTCAAAGGCATACCTGCCCGTAGCATCTTGCTGGCCAGACCTTTGATCCATATGGTATCGAAGGCCTTTTCCATATCCAACAGAGTCATGACTTTACTTTTGAACGGTTTGACCAACAAACATAAAACAAAAACCTATAGTACTTTTTGAAATGAAAGACATTGTGATTGCCCGATTTGAAGATTTCAAGCAAGAGGGTTCAAATTACACATCGTTGAAAAGAAAATCCAATTTTCTTTTCAGTCATATGTATTTTTTTATTTTCGCTAATAAATATTTTCACAATTTCGATTTCTTTGCCTTTCGAAATTTTCAAGTTAACGTGTAAAGGCACTGTATCTTCTCTCTAAAAGTAGACGAGACGTTAAAACCCTGAGAGAGCTCCTCGATTGCGCGTGCCAATGGAGATGTCAACAGTAAAGGAAAAGACATACTTTCAACTTTTAAGCATGGTTAGCTTGCTCAGGTTAGGTTTGTGTGTCAAGTGCGGTCGAAAAACTAATTCACGCATTTTCGACTCGCAAGCTAGGTTGGTTTGATCAGGTTAGGTTTGTGTGTAAATCCACATGATGCTATGACACATCCATCGGCACATGCGCAATCGAGGAACTCCCTCAGGGCGGGTTTTTCAAGTTCCAGGACCTCCAGATTAATTAAGTAATGGTTAGAATGTGATCCTGCAAACATCATTTAAAGAATATCATTCACCATCCAAACTATTAATTAGTTAGATGGAGGTTAACTCGAACATGAAAAACTGGCCCTAAAAGTAGTATCGTTAATATACCATTTAAAATATTTTCTGTTCAATTGTTCAACATCGAACAGTTCAAAATTGAGGTAACGATTCTACTCACATCCACATTTATTTTATACGTCGAGTGCATATTTTAAAGGAAAAAAATTACGAAATCCGAAAAAATCTTGATGGTTGAAAAGATAATTGAATTGACATCCAGCGGCAATATATTGAAATAATGACTATCATCAGCCATTGAACAATACCAAACACAAGTACCTAATCAAGTTCCAAGGTTAACTAATTATATAAAAATGCGTTTTTATTTCAATCAATATCTAATGATTACCGTTGTCTTTTATGGCAATATTGTTTGTTTACCCACGGGCTGTTTGACAGCTGGCGCGTGACGTCACTCATCCGCGGTCTATAGCCCCTATCAATAAATTATAAGTACAGGCGGTAATCTTATCAAATTAATAAATGCACAAAATTATTTCTGTTATTATTTCAGCTTGATATATTATATTATCAGAGTAGATAAGCTATGCCGATCCTACCACCAGCATAGGGAAAACAGTGTGTTAGAGAGAGAGCGAATCCGAGCGTGTGTGTGTGAGAGAGAAAGAGCGTGTGTGACGTAGTTGAGGACTTCTCAGTCGAGAGCGTCAAATTTCAATTTGTCATCCGCCATCTTGCATCGTACCACGGAACACCTCCTACCACGGAACACCATCATGTCACTCTTGCATGGGCGCGCGAATTCAAATTTCATCGCGTGTGTGACGAGAGCGTATTTTGATGGATAAAAAAAGATCTCGGCCGTGGGGATCGATCTGACTACCTCCAGATGATGGAGCGGACATTGAACACACTCGGCTACGGACCTCGTTGTAAATGTAGATGAAAATGTTGGCTATACGACTGACGTGCCATGATTTTGTTGTTGGTTTGTCAACGTCCTGTATACAGCAGACATAAAAAAATATACACACACACACAGTGTAGTTGAAGGTGTAGGAGAAAAATACATCAGTGAGGATATGGTTCATTTGCGGTGTGTCGCAGTGTCATAGGGGGATGCCTACATGGGGGAGTGCAAAATGGGGTAATGCAAAATGGGACATTTGTAAACATGTAGTGGTGGGGTTGTAGGATGTGTTTGTAACTGCCAGAATCTGAAATAATGAGTGACACTATGACATTTGACGAGTATAGACGTAAGCTTGAAGAATTTTGTGAACGTGTGCAAGAATTGAAAAAAGTCATTGAAATTTACGAGGATATAATAGAAAAATATAAAAATATTCCGAGTTTTATTCATCACACTTTTTAAATGCTTGAATACGAACATTCATTCAGAGTTAGTTATGATAAACACGTTGATTAGTGACGTTGACCTCAGGGGTCACGATCGCTTGATATCCATCTCAAAATACAGCGTTTGTGAGGAAAAAAAAACATGGTGACTGTCAATGAGTTATACTAGGTGTACCAACAAAACATTTAAGAAAAAACATTGTCAAATTGCTAAGGAACGTATACAGGGTCTCAAATAACATCATTGTTTAACGGGAGTCAAGCGTTTAAACGTGCGATTCCAATAAGGGTACAGCATGTCCCAAAATATATCAATTAAGAAAAAAACATGACGTTTCAATGTGTGATCTCAATAGGGAACGTATACAGGGTATCTCAAAATACAACATTTGAGAAAAAACATGGCTGCTACTTGTGTCAAATGTCGGGCGGAAAATGTGACAGAGAAGGCTTCATTGGGGATATGGAGATTTGAAAAAAACTGCTTGCCCATGCAGAGATTGAATTACATCTGACATGTATTTGTGTAATAAGAGGATGTTTAGACTGTTCATTTAAAACATGGCGGCGTCTGATCGCTCATCATAGTTGTATAGGAACGTCTCACAAATTTTTCCTAGAAAAATATAAAAATATTCCGAGTTTTATTCATCACACTTTTAAAATGCTTGAATACGAACATTCATTCAAAGTTAATTATGATAAACACGTTGATTAGTGACGTTGACCTCAGGGGTCACGATCGCCTGATATCCATCTCAAAATACAGCGTTTGAGAGGAAAAAAACATGGTGACTGTCAATGAGTTATACTAGGTGTACCAACAAAACATTTAAGAAAATAACATTGTCAAATTGCTAAGGAACGTATACAGGGTGTCTCAAATAACATCATTGTAGAAAAATATGGTGGTTTAACGGGGGTCAAGCGTTTAAACGTGCGATTCCAATAAGGGTACAGCATGTCCCAAAATACATCAATTAAGAAAAAAAACATGACGTTTCAATGTGTGATCTCAATAGGGAACGTATACAGGGTATCTCAAAATACAACATTTGAGAAAAAAACATGGCTGCTACTTGTGTCAAATGTCGGGCGGAAAATGTGACAGAGAAGAATGCTTCATTGGGGATATGGAGATTTGAAAAAAACTGCTTGCCCATGAAGAGATTGAATTACATCTGACATGTATTTGTGTAATAAGAGGATGTTTAGACTGTTCATTTAAAACATGGCGGCGTCTGATCGCTCATCATAGTTGTATAGGGACGTCTCACAAATTTTTCCATTTGGGTGAAAAAATATATATACAGGGCGATCCAAAATCCGCAGACTTAAATGTTAAATGGGAAAATGAGTCAAAGAAAAAACTTACCATTGGAGGAGTTATTGAGGAAAATATATAAAGGGCGTTTTGATTCAAACATCATAGCTGTTGGAAGAAAGATGGCAGCTTCTGTCATTTGTGTCATCATAAATAGAAAAAAGATGAATACTGCACCATACCAAACCATACTGCGCTAAGCGTAACGTCACATACTGCACCATACATAGCCATACTGCGTTAATCATAAGCGTCACATACTTCACCATACCAAACCATACTGCGCTAAGAGTAACGTCGCATACTGCGCCATACACATAGCCATACTGCGTTAAGCATAAACGTCACATACTGCACCATACCAAACCATACTGTGCTAAGCATAACGTCACATTTCTATCTGTCACGTTACCTGTCAACGGTTTTGAAAAACGTTGTTACCACCTGTCAATGGTTTTGAAAACGTTGTTACCGCATGTCAACGGTTTTGGAAAATGATTCAGCGGTATCACTAAGAACTAATGTTTCGCCATAAAGTGAGGTTAGATGGATCAATCAAATAAAAGAAAGGTATAGGTGTGGGATTTGAACCCACGGTCCCTTTCGACAATCGTAACTTAAGTACAACGCCTTAAACCGCTCGACCAACCTAACCCATATGTATACGGTGTGTCCCACTTATCATGCTCACCATGGGTATCTTTTTAATGGTGAGAGATATAAGGTAGTTTAAATGACACCAAATGTGGAGTTCATCAAGGCCAACTATAATGTGGAAAAATATTTTGATAAAATCTATTCGTTTTTGTTTTATACGCAAAAACAGATTTTGATCATTTTTATGTCTCGTCCGTAACTTCTTTATTTATGAAAATATTTGAATAGGAATTTCACATTCTCATGGCAGTTATTTAATGAGATTTTGAAAAAATATGAAATTCACACCAACTCTTCTAGAATTTGAGATATCAGCACCAATTTTTATTTTTCAAATGTAGGTCATATAGCTCACTATGACTTAGTTATGAATAACTTTTTTTTTCTCTTACAGATTATGTCACAGTAATAGCTTTTTGTTGATAACACGGGAGTTATCGCCATTTATACAAAAACAAGAACTATGTTGAAGTCGCCATCTTGAATTTATAAATTTCAACAGAAAAATCATGATCTCCGACCTCACAAACCCCCACATACCAATTTTGAATGTAATTGGACCATAATCACAAATCTCGTTCGCCATATCGGAGAAGCCGCCATTTTTTATTTTTTATTTCAATAAAAATTTCATAGCCCATTATCACCGGAATTATGAACATCAGCCAAATTTCAAGTTATTAGGACCACCAGAAGTTGGTCAAAATTCACGTGCAAGAGAAATAAAAATTATCAAAATCTGTTATTTGTGTATGAAACAAATACGAATAGATTTTATCAAAATATTTTTCCACATTATAGTTGGCCTTGATAAACTCCACATTTGGTGTCATTTAACCAACCTCGTATCTCTTACCATTAAAAAGATACCCATGGTGAGCATGGTAAGTGGGACACACTGTATATAATGAAATGTTGCAACTTATAATGAAATGTTGGATTAGGTGGTTTCTGCCATGAAGTCTACGTAATAATATGACAGCTGCATGTATATTTCAGATCGGTTTGTGTCATGAAGTTGGAGCATGCTAAGTCAATCCTGATGTCTGGTTGGAAGTGAGTATATGACAGCAGTATGTATATTTCTGATCGGTTTGTGTCATGAAATGTGTACGTTTGAAGTGAGATTGGCATTTGGGTGTTGCCAGTTGTAAAATTAAGTCTAGAGTTGGGGGAGAAAGAGAGTGAGAGTGTTGCCACATGCTGAACTTTATCTTGGACTTGAGGAAATTGAGACGGAATTTCGTGGAAGACATAGACGAAGTCCATACGATTTAAAGTGCCAACATCAGGTGAGTGAGTGGGGGGCAAGGTAACATTATTTTTGAAAAGCGTACAAGTGCAGCGTTTTCGACGTAACCGTGTCATCGAGAAGGAATACATCTGCACCATTTATTGTCGAGGTGACCAACATATGAATTACCTACGTTTTAGATCTTTATGAATTATCGAAAAATAAGCACTTCTGGTTTGTAAAAAAAATGAGAAAATAAAGTAATGCCTAAGCAGCAGGCAGAGTTCAAATATGAAATGAAATGACCACTTTCGGTGGGCTGATTTCAATAATTTTGGCATCAATAGATTCGTTTTGATGTCAAGAAAGATATTTGAGCAATTTCCGAAGCCCAAAGGACAAAGGAGGCTAACTTCGTCATTGTTGAAGGTACAATTTCATTGGAGATATTATTGAAGAAAAGAAGCGACCTGTATTTGTCTAATGGTAAATACATGTCCTTACTTGAAGTTTACATCATTTTATTTTGGTCATGGCAAGTTGAAGCAACGCGGTTGAAACATATTTGATAAGTGACTTATCAGTGTGTTGACAAATTGTAAGACAGGTCAGATAGGTAAACAGAGAACTAGAGAAAAAATTTGTTCTTTGATAACCTTTAGGTAACAATTCCACCTGAACAAAACACGCTGTTTATACCTGGCTTTTTTGTGGTGACAACCTCCGTTGTAGAGAGGAATAATTACAGACGTCAAAGTCGGTACAATCCCCTCGTGAGGGTACCTGACGTGTTTTCGTCCATTTTTCGACCATTTTTCCTCAATAGTTGATGTGCTGTGATTGAATTCCACGGTCACAGATACGTGTGTTCGTGGTTTGTTATGTGAATGGGAATATTACGAACAGATTTTAATAGAATTTTCACATTCAAGATAGCTCAAAATAGGCGTTTTTTCACGTTACAAAAAGAAGGTGAATTTAAAAGCGTCAAAACACCCAAAAAATGCAGTCAAAATATAAGTTTTACACGCTTCAAAAAAGTTAAAAAATATAAACATCAATTCACCCAAAAATGCTTACAAAAATAGTCGTTTTCATATGATGAAAATCAAGACATGCAAAATACATGTTTTACATGTATTTCTTATGTAGATTTGACATTTCAAAATTGTTCAAAATTGACATTTTTCACGTACCAAAAGAAGGTAAATTTGAAAGCGTTGAAACACGCAAAAATTCGACCAAAATATACATTTTTACAAGCTCCAAAAAAGGTAGAAAATATAAACGTCATTTCATTTAAATAATATGAACAAAATATACGTTTATTGGGTTAAAAAAAAAGATTGGAATTTAAAAGCGCAATTAACGCAAAAAGTAAATGTGTGAGTGAGCATTTATTATCCTATTTAGAAGTTGGTGTTCATTGAAATAAGTTTTTTTTTGAAGAACAGGGGGAAAAGTATGTTGCTGGTTAGTATAACCTATGTGGTAAATGGGTTGCTGAAACTGCTTCGTTCAAAGAATAACAACGTAAAATGTTACTTATATTAAGAATCCATAGGCATCGTGTACGCTAACGGTTTGAGGGATTATCTGTTGTATTGTAAAATCAAATTATTGTATGATTTATGTAGCTAAGTGGAATTATGGAAAATATTCAGACATTTTCTACTTTGCATATAAGTATAATTATTTCCTTGGTTGGCTCATTCTATTGCATACTAGCGTTAAGAATGGACAAAATATTGCTTCTTATAATGACACTGACTGTCACTGCAGCAGTAACAACAATAGTTGACAATTCATCAAGTATTATGCAAAAGTACCTTGAAATGTATGGATATGTTGGTAATAATTCACAGACAGAGTTTTCAACAGCTCTCAGTGATTTTCAAGAACGTTATAATTTACCTGTAGATGGGAGTTTGAATAATGAAACGAAGAATTTGATTGCGAGACCTAGATGTCAGCAAGCTGAAAATGAATATAGAGTGCACACTAAATGGAATAAAACTCATTTGAGTTGGTATTTGTCTCGCTATCCACTTAACAATTATACGGCTTATGATGAATACCTCCGTGTGTTCAAAAAAGCATTCGAAATGTGGGAGAATGCATCAACTTTGGAATTTGAAATGATGGAAACACCTAAATCAGATATTACTATATCATTTGTAAAACTGGAGCATCAATTCCGTAGTTCTTGTATGGGTACCGCTTATTGTGGTTTTCCTCTTGATGGACCTGGTAATATTCTTGCTCATGCTTACTTTCCTCAAGCACCTGACAATTGTAGAGAAATTCATTTTGATAGCGAAGAAAACTGGTATACAGGAGATGGTAAAATGCCCTATGGATATACAAATTTACTAATGACTGCTGTTCATGAAATTGGTCTTTCTTTAGGATTAGCTCATTGTGATACAGAGAAAGCCATTATGTTTCCATGGTATCAGCAACAATTTCGTCCTATACATCATGATGACATAACTGGACTTGAGGTGCTGTATGGTCGAAAGAATCGATTCGTTCCTATACCTAAGTATACACCTCCATCTACAACTACTACCCGGATAACTGCCACATTCCGCAAAACACATCCATCTACAACTACTACCCGAATAACTGCCACGTTCCGCAAAACACCTCCATCTACAACTACTACCCGGACAACCACCACAACAAACAAAATTTCTCCTGCAACCCGGATAACTACCACGACCCTCAAAACTTCTCCTGCAGTTCATACTACAGGTAAACACTACCTTCATCATTCACCTGAAGTTAGTAGAAATTTATGTGAAGTTACATCTCCACCACATTCAATGTTTTTGGCGTACTCCCCAGGCTTTCCAAGCTTTCGATTATATATTATTGTTAAGGATTTATTTTGGAAAGTAGATATTAAGGATAAAAAAAAGAAAATTACTGAACCTGAAAAACTCAAGGATTATCTACCCAATGAACTGGTTACCAATGGTATAGATCACATTTTCCAAACTGGTACTGGTAATTTATTGGTTGCCAGCAAAAATAGATTTTATTCAAGTGCATTCCCCAGCTTACAAATCGATAGAGATATCGAAATTCCTTCTCTACCTCCAAATGCTAAAATAAATGCCCTCTTTCAAACGTATGCAGGGAAATCTTACGTATTCTATAACAATGCATCCTTTATTGAATTCAATGGGATGGATTTCACTGCAAAAGCAATAATCACTAGAGGTCGCATTGAAGATGCATTTCCAGACATCCCTAATAATATCACTGCAGCATTTCGCTATATGGACGGTAACATATATTTTTTTAAAGAAAATACTTACTTCAAGTACAATGAGTTCCAGAGAAGACTTATTGAAGTAGGAGACTTCAGTTGGAATATGTTCGATATTCCATGTCCGAGTAGTAAACTTTTGGATGACTTAAAAGATATGCTGTCGAAACTGATTTCTTTTTATGAATGAATTTAGTATTGAATATTTATGAAAAATAAAAATGGAACATGAAAAATGTCGTTTTCTTAATCTTTTTTTAGGCGAATAATATAATTGTATAGAATATATATGAATTCAGTAAAGTTGATTTCATTCCGCTCAGAAAAAAAGTATTGATATAGACATGAAGCTAAATGCAATAACACTATCATCAACAAAAATTTGTTATTTCAATAAAAAGTCGTTACTACTACAATCATTTCGATCCTTCAAATCGAAAAGAATATGATTGAAACGATCTTGACTTCAATGTGATCTGTGCTGGTGTGCAGATTGCAGTTCAATATCTGAAAAAACTTCATGTCTTTGATTCATGCTATTTTTTTTTCGTCGATGAGTATATTTAAATGCTGTGATAAAGCTCTCAAACACCCCTTTGCAGATTATTATATTGAATTCATTGATATCCTAATATTTCAACCAATCATTATGGCAGTATGGCTTCAGGTTATGAACGTTTAATGATGCTTTCCGACAATCAGACGGCAGCTTATCACAAAGAAAATAGTCATAATGTTAAAAGTATTGGAAGCTCCGACCAGAACCCCCTGTTTTGAAAAACGTGGTTACCACCATTCCACGGTTTTGAAAAAACGTGGTTACTAAGCCTTAATGTTTCGTGATAAAGTGAAGTTAGATAAATCAAAAAAAAAAAGATGTTTTTAGTTAGGTGTGGGATTTGAACCCACGCTCCCTTTCAGGAATCGTAACTCAAGTACAATACCTTAGACCGCTCGGCCAACCTAACTTATAAGTCTATATAATGAAATGTTGGTATTTTTGGACTAGGTAATACAATGAAACATTACGTTTGTAGAATGGGATCGTCAGAACCGTGCTAATTGTATGGGTAGTGGAAATTGTCTATCTTTTGATGGTCCTGGCGATGATCAGCGAAATTTCAACAATTGGGTCTACCACACCTGTTGTGAACTTGGAGGATTATGATTATACGTCATGGATGGTTCCCATATTCAGCAACAATGATGACATCTTACCTTGTATGCATCACATTCGTCGCAACCGCACCAACTACAATTGCAGCCTCCGAATCGTAGATATTCTTTACAAATGGCTATGTGATATATTATCAAAATAAAAATGCCTAATTAATTTTTTATTCAAAATGTTTTATTTTTAACTAGTCTGCCTTTGTACGTTTGACAAACTTAAAGCGGTAAATGCTACTCTTGAATTTTGTTCCGAAGACTCATCGGAGTGGGGCATTTTAATGAAAATTTTCAGCACCTTTCAACTATCCGTATTGTTTTTTCATCCACCTTTCTTCTCCAAGGAATTTCTTGATATTGTTGTATGATGTGATACCACATTTCCTTCAACGAGTTATTTCCGTTTTGCTCATATTCATAACAAGTCTTTTTTTTTTGATATGACGATTCTGGAACTATTCTGTTATCAACTTCGAGTATATTTCATCTAAACTCCTAATTTTCTCAGATATTTATTTGTGTTAATCCTTTAATACCAAATTGTTGCATTGTTCTTTTGACTTGAAATCTGAAATCCTCATTGATATTTTGATATTATGTTTTTGTTCTAGCAATTCACATGTTCGTTTTTGTAACGGTGATGCGATAATTTATCCTAGTTTTCCAACAGCTGAAAAGTGAATACGTCTCCAGAATAAGTCGACTCGGCGCACCCTGACAAATAATAATAATTACAAGCATTCTCTACCCGCACAGGCTATGTTTTCGAGTATTTTTGAGGGAATATTATCATAACTCCAATTCGCTGTATATCTTCGTTTTTCCGATAGAAGGAATCACCTCTTCAGTTATTCGATCAGTGGACTTTTTGGCAATAGATAATTTTGAAGAGAACACCAATTCTGAACTCCTTCTTCGATGATTACTACTGTATTTTTTTTGTCATTTCCAAGGAAAATGTGTATCTACACGGGGCATGCGTAGTAGTGTTTTCAGCCAAAATATTTTTTTATCAAAAATTATCTGGAACTATTTATTTGAGTGAGTTTGGGCAATGGTGCTTTGGCTATGAGCAATTTCAACAAAAATTATCTGAATATATTATTCATTTTGAATCGACACATAGTTCAGTCGGAAATATTCTGAATCGTCTCGATATTACCTCAAGTCTTTCGGCTCATTTCCACTCACAAGCAATACCATACGATTCACTTGAAAATATTTATAATTTGAAGTAATTCCTTTCGTTGGTGATGTATTTCTCCCAGACTTTTTTAGTAACAAACTGCACGAGCCTTTCGTTTGATGGAAACAAATCTGATGAATCTCCTAATCTTGTGTCAGCGAAATCTCGCCCACGAACCTGCTCACTTAATTGAAACATAACACAACACCTGAATTGAATTGAGTTGAATTGAAAACCAATCTGATGAATCTTTCCACCCGCACGTTAAATTTGGTGTCTGATTGGTTTCGTCTATGTAATGGTTCCTTGAGGAATTCTCAAATGACAACAAAACCGTTCAGAGGAATTCCACAAGAACTTAAATTGAATTCATAGAAAAATGCTCAAGATGTCATTGGAAATAATGTGAATAAAGAATGAGAACGGAATTGATGTATTTTGTAGAGGGTTGATTTTTGGTCCCCAAACACCATTTTCATATGGGAACGAGGATTATATACTCGTAACACGTTCGAAAAAACCCGAAGCTATCTAATTTACAAACTGGAATTATGAACGAGTTAAGCCGCCCCTGCAAAAAACTGGTGGATATTAAACGACTTTGATGGGTGTCTTTCTAACAAACTTGCTTACTGAAATTTCTCTCGTCAATTGAAACGAAATCTAATGAATATCAAATTTGGTGACTCAATTGTTTTGTATATGGTATTGTTTCTTGAGAAATACTGTGACTAACGAAATGCCCATAAAACTGTTTCTTGATTGCATCTGTTTTCCCATCGTCTCATACCTTTTAGTTCACCTCAATTTTTCATTTTGAATCTCATTTTATTTTTCACGTATCCTTTTCGTTTCGTTGGGATTCGTTTATCCAACACGTCAAGTCGGACACATAGTTTATGAGTTGTTCTTCTCTATATTTCGTAATATTATTATTATTATTTTCACGACGTTTCGTTCAATGCGTTAATCTTTATACCTGTCGAACGCGTAATTAATGCGCTGTCTCTTTTTCTCATTATCACAATTATTTTTATGATTTCATTCATTTTCGCTTCCTTTCATTTCATATCATTTAGTTTCTTCCAACACTAACCCGCAACACACTTTTCCCCCTCTTCTTCTTCTTCAAAAAAAAAAAAAATCGTAAACACTCGAACTAATTTCAATGAAGACCAACTACTAAATAGGATAATGAACACCTACTCACAAATCTACTTTTCAGTAGTAATACCACAAGTGATTAAATTTTTGCGATGAGTCTGTCGATTCATTTCTGAACGAAAATGAATAGCTTCGAGAAAACACCGCAGGACGCAGGACGAGTAGTGTTTTCTCGATACAATTCACTTGAGTTCAGAAATAAAAGACAGACTTATGAGATAAATTCAATCACGAGTGGAATTTTATTAGACGATTTCACGAAGCATTAAAAGTATTATTATAAACATGAACAATCAATTCATCATAACCATAATCAATCAACTATAATCACAAAAAATATATCATAACTAAGTATCAATTATTTATTATATAGTTACGATAAGACTCATTTTGATGTTTTCGCCTACAATTATAATCTGTCAAAATGTCAAACTTTTCTCTGTCATCTATGGTTGCATCATTGAAAACACCAACGCTGACAGACCAATCAGAATTGAGAGACAGCTGGTGTTTTCGCTACAACACAGTATTCATCTTTCAGGGAACTCCTATTTGTAGTAGGTACACATAAAATATTGGACTAACTTGTGAATTTTCAGTAGTAATATCCCGACAAAATGCTGAATTTTCAAAAAATAATTTCACCTTGCTGTCACGAAAACTGTGTTGCTTAGAAACACCACGAGAGCTTGCTCGAGTGGTGTTTTGTACAGCAACACAGTTTGAGCGACTGGCAAGGTGAAAGTATTTTGAAAATTCTGCATTTTGAAGGGATATTACTACTGAAAATTCACAAGTTAGTCAAATATTTTATGTGTACCTACTACAAATAGGAGTTCCCTGAAAGATGAATACTGTGTTGTAGCGATAATACAAGTTGTCTTTGATTTGTGATTGGTCAGATTACGTGAATATTTTGAGAAGAGTGGAATATTCGTTGAAATAACTTCGAGGTTTTACAACTTTCTTCGATTTTTTGAACTTGTAGAAGTAATTCCTTTTGTCGGTGATGTATTTCTCACAAACTATCATACTAACACACGCACGAGCCTTGTTTTACTGAAACCGATTCTATTAATCTTCCCACTGTATGTCAAAGTTGATATCCTCGTCAGTGAAATCTGACTCACGAACCTGCTTGCTGAATTGAAACATTGTCAATTGAAATGAATTGAATTGAAACCGATCTGATGAATATTCACATTTGATGTCTGATTACTTTTATACTTTTATCTATGTAATTAATTGTTACTTGACAGATACTAGAATCATGAAATTTTTACAAACCTGAAGTGCATATTTTTCGATGATTCGCAAAGATCCAAAACGTAGGTAATTCATGTATTGGTAAATGGTACATGGTAAATGGCGCTGATGCATTCCTTCCCGATGACGATGGCGGTCATTTTCTTTTTTTATTGATTATTCCTTAAAAACACTCTGTATACCCATTTCACAGAATGATGGTTGACAAACTCTTTTGTTTTTTTACCGTTTTGTTCACCTCAATTTATCGTTTCACACCTCGTTGTCATTCATTTTTTTACGTTTTCTATTTCGCAATGATTCCTTTCATACAACACGTCAAGTCGAATGTATAGTTTATGTGTTTTTCTCTATATTTCCTAATATTATTATTATTTTCATGACGTTTCATGCAATGCGTCAACCTTTATACCTGCCGATCGCGTACTTTATACTATGTCTCCATTTTTCATTATCATTATTATTTTCATGCTTTCATCGATTTATTTCGTTTTGTTCCATCCAACGTATCGAGCTTGATACCTGTTGGACGCCTAGTGTATGCGACGTCCTCTTCAATTTTTTTTATTATTGTCATTATTTTCATGGCATTTTGTATCCTTTCATCCAAAGCGTCAAATTTGATATCTCTCGGCTCTCATACGTAAACTTTAATGCGCTGGCCTCTATATTTGATACACAGATTAATTACACAGATTTTAGTTAGGCTTTTGACCGGGTTTCACATGAAGAATTTCTAAGAAAGCTACCATACTTTGGCTTCTCACCTGATATTCAACACCTTTTAAAATCTTACTTATCAAATAGAAATTCATTTGTCGAATATGAGGGAAGTCAAATCATTGACATTTATTGCTACTTCAGGTATTCCTCAGGGTTCTAACTTAGGACCTCTTCTGTTTCCTCTGTTTATTAATGACATAACACACTGCATAAATTCACATAAATCATTATATGCTGACGAAAATTGTCAGGAAAGTAGATAATTTATCAGACTGTAACTTACTACAGGTTGGTTGATTGGTGTGAGAAAAACAAACTAGGATTAAATATAAATAAATGCAAAATTATGTCACTTACTCGGAAACAAATTCCAGTTAAATTTAATTGTCAAATCTACAACTCGAACTTAACTCGTGTTTACGAATTTAAAGACCTTGGCTTTTCATTCTTTCGCAATACCTATACCTACTTATGAAATCATGTTCGCAATAGACATTTTGTACACCTGTAATTGGGTTTTCGAACCTGCTAAATGTATTCAATAAATAAATGATAATTTTCCTAATTTAGTTGATTCATCCCGATTCATTTCGTAAGCGTCGAGCTTGACACCTGATGCTACATGCATACTTCATGAGCTGTCCTCTATATTTCTTACTATTACTATGTTAACAAGTTCTTCTTTTGTTTTCAAATGCATCATCAACCATGTCACTGTCATCATTATTATGAGCTTTATTGATCAAGAAGCTAATCGAAGATGTAAGGGAATTAATATTTTGTTTGGTGAATACATCTGTTAATTTCATTTCAATGTCTAATGTGGTAATAACTAAGAAAGTAGTTGTTTTCTGCACTTTTGTCGTATATTGAAAAAGCATAATATTTTATCTTTGATCTTATACCAACCTCCATTCTTCAACACCATTTCTGGATGAGAACTTCAATGGAAGATGATTATGATAGAAATTCGTCTCTTTAAAGTATCAACATATTGTTGTATCTCTAATAATAACAAAGTTACTGTTTAGGAATAATTCAATAACTGAAACTGCTTGATTATATTTCTTAACATCTTTACGAATCGATTGATACCGATTTCATCAAAATCTGGCATTCGCAAGTGTAGATCAATAGTATTTATATTATTGCAAAATCGGTCTCTAGAACTACTCTGAAGTGAACCTTTTTTATCCGGAGTCATGTTATGTATATGATAATGTTTTCTGGTCCTTTTGACATATTTTTACTCAACCATTTCACACTTTGTTATATATGCAATTTTCTGATATTTATTACTTGGAGTTGAGTAAATTTTCCTCAATTATTGACACTCATTATACTGAATTTGCTGAATTCGTATGCTTACTATGAAAACATCCACCAAAATTGCTAGATTTTGATTTATTGCATATTTAATGGAACTCGCTTATTTATCACTTCTGAAACCAACAGTTAGTACATAATTTTTATGTATTCAATCAGTCAATCGCCATACATTTTGGTATTCATTGATGGGTAATTTTGTTGACTCATTTCACTAAATGACATTTGACAATATCGAAACTTCGAGAATGTTCTGCATTGAATGAATAAAACGATCGAATCTCCTGCAAAAACGCGTGAAACGCACGCACAGACGCTTGAAATTTTAACTCAGACGCTTGAAAAGCATCACAAAAACGTTTGAGATGCGTGCAATACACCCGAAACGTCTGCACAATTGCTGGGATTGCACGTATAAACGGTCTAAATGTTCGTATTGTACCTTCAATAATAACAAACTTAGCCTCCTATAACCGTTGGGTTTAGGAAAATGCTTGAATATGTTCCCTGACATCTAGATGAATCCATTGATGCTAAAATAATCGGTTGATCTATCATTCGTAAAGATATAAAATATTCATATATTGGTCACCTCGACAATAGATGGCGCTGATGTATTCCTTCTTGATGACGGTGGCAGTAATGTTTTTTTATTGATTATACATTCAAACCTTCTGTATACTGAATGCCCTTTATATTTTTTGGTAACGCACTGTATACGTTCCCCATTGGAATCACACGTTGAAACACTACGACTCCCGTTGAATCGTCATGTTTTTTTCTTTTCAATGATGTTATTTGAGACACCCTGTATACGATCCCCAGTGATTTAGCAATGTTTTTTTCTTAAATGTTATGTTGGTACACCTGGTATAACTCATTGACAGTTTTTTTCTCTTAAACGCTATATTTTGAGATGTCCTGTATATACGTTGACATTTTTGACAAATAACCCCTATGTTTTTTTTTCTGTTAAATGATATGTTGGTACACCCCGTATACCAAATTTGACAACCGCCAAGTTTTTTTCCATTAAACGTTGTATTTTGAGACACCCTGTTTAAACGTTGACATTTGACAAACTGCATCCATGTTTTTTTTTACTTAAATAATTTGTTGGTACACCTGGTATACCAAATTTGACAACCGCCACGTTTTCTTCTCTTAAACGTTGTACTTTGAGATACTCTGTATACGTTTCTCATTGAGGAATCGCACGTTGAAGCGCAACGACCCCCGTTACCCCACAATTTCTTCCATTTTTCCAAACTTCATTATTATTATCTCACTTTCATACTCCATCTAAAATTATCAACCCCCGAAAAAGAAAAAAATCAATTGAAATGTTTTTTTGATTGTTGTTGTTAGTGTCTGCAGTAGTCAACTTTAGATTTCATTGAAAATTCATATAACAAATGAGATGGAGGGAATGACACAAATATCTTACAGCCCCACCAGTTCATGTTTACAAATGCCCCATCTTGCAATCCCCCATGTAGAACGAACGCACACAAGAACGCACGCACGAATACACGAACGCACGCACGCATGCATGCACGCACGAACGCACGCACGAACGCACGCACGCACGCACGAATGCACGCACCAACGCACGCACGCATACACGCACGAACGCACGCATGAACGCACGCTCGCACGGACGCCCGCAAGCAGGTTTTTATTTCCACGAACGCACGCACGAATACACAAACGCACGCACGCACGCACACACGCACCCACGCACGCACGCACGCACTCACACACACACACACACGCACGCACGCACGCACGCACGCAAACACGCACACACACACGTAAGCACGCACGCACGCACACACGTACGCACCCACGCACGCACATACACACGCACACACGCATACACGCACGCACGCACACGTACGCACGCACGCATGCACGCACGTACACACCTACGCACGCACGCACGCACACACGTACGAACGCATGCACGCACGCATGCATACACGCACGCACGCACGCACGCATGCATACACGCACGCACGCACGCACGCATACACGCACGCACGCACGCACACACGCACGTACGCACGCACGCACACACACACGTACGCACTCACGAACGCACGCAGCACGCACGCACGCGAACACGCACGCACGCACGCACGCATACACGCACGAACGCACGCATGAACGCACGATCGCACGGACGCCCGCAAGCAGGTTTTTATTTCCTTTATTGGGTGATATGCTTCCAACAAGTTCAGTTATAGTATTCGCGTGCGAAAAAATAAATAACTTCATCAATAAACACAAACATAGATATGAAATTTATGAAGTGATTCTGAAAGAATGGGAACAGCGTAAGAAGCGCATAGAGTCAATACAAAATACAGAAACCAATAATTCACATTACAAAAGTTGCTGTTGGTCATATCCTGATGTAACAGAAGGTCCTGACACTTGTGAATGCTGGTTCATAGGTCGGTACGTGGAAGAAGCCAAAAAGTTGTGAACGTCTGAGGCATTTGCTCCAAGTATTGCCAAACATAATGTTCCAAATTGGAATTTGAAATCTTATGAAAGCATGTCAAATAGTCCTGTTCATCCTCAGAAAAATAAAAATACTTTGAATTAAAATGCTCATTTTATTGTTTATCGTTCAATACACAAAACAGTCACATGACAGTTGACTGATGACACTGCGACACACCGCAAATGAGACATTGTTACAAACACATCCTACAACCCCACCACTACATGTTTACAAATGGCCCATTTTGCATTACCCCATTTTGCACTCCCCCATGTAGGCATCCCCCAATGACAATGCGACACACCGCAAATGAACCATATCCTCACTGATGTATTTTTCTCCTACACCTTCAACTACACTGTGTGTGTGTGTGTATATTTTTTTATGTCTGCTGTATACAGGACGTTGACAAACCAACAACAAAATCATGGCACGTCAGTCGTATAGCCAACATTTTCATCTACATTTACAACGAGGTCCGTAGCCGAGTGTGTTCAATGTCCGCTCCATCATCTGGAGGTAGTCAGATCGATCCCCACGGCAGAGATCTTTTTTTATTCATCAAAATACGCTCTCGTCACACACGCGATGAAATTTGAATTCGCGCGCCCATGCAAGAGTGACATGATGGTGTTCCGTGGTAGGAGGTGTTCCGTGGTACGATGCAAGATGGCGGATGACAAATTGAAATTTGACGCTCTCGACTGAGGAGTCCTCAACTACGTCACACACGCTCTTTCTCTCTCACACACACACGCTCGGATTCGCTCTCTCTCTAACACACTGTTTTCCCTATGCTGGTGGTAGGATCGGCATAGCTTATCTACTTATCAGGTATCATAGAACAAATCTTAAGTTGACCTCGAGGTATCTTCTTCAAATCTGTAATTATACTATTCAGTGAAAGAACTAATCGTCGACCAGTATATCTACTCACTTTACAAGAGATATTTCATTGTGTTTTTGTGATATTTTTTCTATGATACTATTCTGCATTTAGCCAAGGTGTTTTAAATTTTATTAATTATCATTTTTTTATTCAAATGCAACAGGTTTAAAAATCAATTATTTTGCATGAACGTGTTTTCCCATTGCATCTTCTCCGAATCAATTTCAAAATAAAATATACACCTTGTACAATATTGGAACTGGTAATAGACCAGGTCATGACTGTTCAGAATATCGGAATTTCACCTCAGTAAAAATATTACCGTTTTCGAGATAATGGGAACTCTAAGAATTTCTTGAAAATCGCTACCTCACCTTGAATTTTTGAGTGCCATGTATACAAATTGAGACAAATTCAAATATCTTTGCTGCTGAAGATTACTCATGAGTGATGCTTTTAGACGTACAGAACAGTTTTTCAGAAAGTGAAAAAAAATTCATGAAATCAGGGTAAAATGACAGATTTGAGTTTCGTCAATTAAAAAAAAAAGTTTGACATTATTGTCTGAAGATTACTCATGAGTGCTGCTTTTAGACGCACAGAACAGTTTTTCAGAAAGTGAAAAAAAATTCAAGAAATGAAGGTAAAATGACAGATTTGAGTTTCATCAATAAAAAAAAAAAAAGTTTGACATTATTGTCTGAAAAAAACATAACCAATTGGAAGTGGACATTCATTTCAATAGAATGCCCATTTTATCCAGTCTCTACCATGGTATAAAACAAACTATAATTATTTTTGGAGGAAGTGATTTCCATTGAATTAGGCTTGGTTTTATTCTAGGCTTCCATCAACTTTTATACTTACGCCCAAAAATTATTTTATTTCGATTTTATCAAGATAAAATGTGGAAATGATTATTAATAATGAAGAATAGACTGCTTGGTAGCATTGAATAGTATGTCAATAAAATTAACTTTTCATCTAATTAAGCCTAATGAAATTATCGAAATGAAATGTCGATTATCCGACATGGCACCGATTAATACGAATTCTTGTGATAAATGTCGCAATTGTCCAACATCCAGATTCCAACGAAGTTTCAGAGACCGACAGATATACAGGGCGTAACCAAATAAGTGCAATATTTTTTAGGAGGTGAATCCTTGTCGAAAATTCAAAACTTTTCTAACTCATGTGCATGAACGGATCTTCTGTAAATAGAATTGAAAAAATCTAGTAGGTGCGGCTGTCTGTCACATTTTGTTTGAACCTCTTGTGACTTCTGTCGTAGTTTTTTTAAATTATTCCGCTTGTTTCATTCAGTGGTAATTATTTCTTTCTTTGTCGTGCCGAGAATATGCGCATATGCACTACATTTATGGTGAATGTGGAGGTAGTGCTAATGCTGCAGCAGCGCTTAATGCAGAACGATATCCAATTGCACAATGCCACTCAGAGAATCGCTGATTTGGGGGCTATGACCTATAACGCATTTGAAAAGGTTCTTCTTGAAAAAATGTCGTCTCTGCGTACGAGTGGATGATAAATGACATTTTTGTAATATTATTCAGTGCGATGTTGAATAATCGTTATTGTGTTTTATAGTGTATGTTGATTCAAAAAAACGTTGAATTAGTATTTACTTCTTTACATCTCATTGAATGCTTCTAAGTAGTTGATTCGTTATTACTCATAATTATTTAATCATTTCATCATAAAAATAAAAGACATTACTGACGAAGTCTAATAGAGTTGATTTTAGCTCAGAATAACATCACACTCTAATATAATCGAAATTCTACTCCTTCCAAAAATAATTATCGTATGTTTTATACCATGGTAGTTTTTGAAAAACTGTTTTGTACATCTAGAAGCATCACTCATCAGTAATCTTCAGCAGCAAAGATATTCGAATTGGTCCCAATTCGTAGACAGGGCACTCAAAAATCCAAGATGAGGTAGTGATTTTCCCGAAATTTAAAAAATGCTCAATATCTCGAAAACGGTGAGGTTTTTACTAAGGTGAAATTCTGATATTCTGAATAGTCATGACCTGGTCTATCACCAGTTCCAATATTGTACAAGGTTTACCGGACACCCTGTATAATAAGTACAATTGACACTGAAAAAGCTCATTCACATTCACTATTACATATTTTGACAATTTTGTCAATTCAAGTTTTTCTGGTTCTTTTTTCAGGGTCCGAAAAATACGAAGGGATATTATATCGCATGCCAGGCTCCCTTGCAGGATACTGTTGACGATTTTTGGAGAATGATGTGGGAGCAGCAATCGAAAGTAATTCTGATGGTCACACACTTTTTTGAAAATGGAATGGTATGAAATTTAACATTACACAGATGACCTGCATTTCAGATTTTAATTTTCTTTCAGGAAAAATGTTTTGATTATCTTCCACCCTCTGAAGTACTGGACTGCAACAGGCTGTTTGGTGATTTCCAAGTTACTTTGAAGAAGAGAGATGCCAAAGACAAATATATTATATCCAGTCTTCAGCTTAAGGTGATTATTACTGACGGCGATTTAGGCGAAAATTTCACACCTCACTTCTTTAACCAATCGAAAACTTGGTTTTTGTTTAGTTGCCATGGCAACCCAAAAAAATTCCGGAAATTTTCATCTTCCAGGGTACCCTGGGCGAAATTCATTTTTGTCAAATATTTGAATGTAATAGTTGACATTTTGCTTTTATGTACAAACGAAATTTTATTTCTCATGTGAAAGGAGATAATATTTCATAATTAAATATTTACTAGATATTTCGAATGTGTCTGAAAATATTTTGAGGACTCCTTGCATTTCAATGATAAATAGATATAAAGGACCCAGCATATTTTTTGTAGAAAATGACTTTCCGTGAATTTAGCTGAGTTTGTTGTAGTTCTCAATAAGCTGATCAAAAGTGCCCATAGCCACAAAGCTCAAAAATGGATTTTTCCATTTTTTGTGGTATTCGTCTATCAATCGGAGAGCTCTCATTTGTTTTAGGATTAGAATTTGAATGTTCGGCGCTCAGAACCCGACTAAGAAATGGTCGTTAGGTACCGCCATTGAAAATTATTCATACATTGCACTGGCTATGAAATTAGGTAATAATTCCAAGATTGTCCATACATCTTTTTATGCTACAAGATAACGCCAGTATAATCTATATTTTCAAAAAACGACATATATGTTGGGTATTTTTAGAAGAGAGACCATAACAACTGATTCTGAATATATTATTTGATGTCCAATAATATCTAATACGTTTTTCAAAATATTCATAACTCGGCGAGCTTTAATTGGTCTAAACGGAAAAATCATAATCATTTATCCTCAGAGATAACAATTGTGACCACTATTTATTTCATTCACATATGATATGTGATTTATTTCTGACAAATCTCGATAATCTGACAATGGTGTACTAAGACATTTTCCTCAGGGTGGCTCGAAATGGATGATATCATCTCACAGCCAAACGAATCCGTGAAAGTATCTGCATATTTGATACCTGTTAGTACTTTTCAGGTATTGGTAGCAAACTATGAATGGAACTTTCAATATATACCCCCGGATTCTTTAAAATACATTTTTTTTTATAAATGTTGCATCAAAGTTTACACTCATCTACTCATATGATTGTTTACAAAATGAATAATATTGGACATCAGATATATTCAGAATCAGTTATTATGGTCTCTTTTCAAAAAATATCCAACACATGTCTGTTTTTGAAAATATAGATTATACTGGCATTATCTTGTAGCAAGAAAAGATGTATGGAAAATCTTGGAATTATTACCTCATTTCATAGCCAGTGTAAAGAAATGTATGTAAAATTTTCGATGGCGATGCCTGATGTAACTGAGAAATACCAAAGAAGACAGAAATCTTTTGGAGATCGTTTGCTAACGAACAGTCGTTACCGACCGATGATGAACCCTTTACTCCCATAAACACCTAACTATGTAGGCTTATTATGGCAAGAACCTGTCAGAAAACAACTACTCCCCTGGCTAAGACCATCAAAACATAATTCTGCTGGTTGGTCATAGAGGGCACTTGCAATTGCGTCCTCTGATGTTTTGAGGAACGTTGCACAAGTAGCTGTCAGATTTAATTCAATACCCGTCGTGGTCTTAGCCAGGGGAGTAGTTGTTTTCTGACAGGTTCTTGCCATAGTTAGGTGTTTATGGGAGTAAAGGGTTCATCATCGATCGGTAACGACTGTTCGTGAGAAATACCATTTCCTAAACGGGTTCTGGACGCCGAACATTCAAATTCCATCCCAACAACAAATTGGTACTCTCCTATTGATGGGCACATACCACAAAAAATGAAAAAAAAACAATTTTGAAAGTTCCATATCAAGAAAATTGTCCATTTGTGAGATTTGTGGATATGGACTCTTTTGATCAGCTTATCAATAACTACAAGATAACAAAAATTCAGCCAAATTCACACAAAGCCATTTTCCATAAGAAATATGCGGGTTCTTTGTTAATGAAAAGTATGTGAATATTAATCTGTGGATTTTGAATCCCAGAGGATTTTGACACTTCCATGCTGAATTTAAATGCCATGTTCTGAACGATTCGAATAATTTCCTTCCATCTTACAGAATATGGTTTCAAATAGTTGGAGAGAAGTTACACATTTCTGGTATTTGGGGTGGCCGGAAAAAGGAGTTCCAACTGAAGGAAACTCTCTCATTGCCTTTTTGATTGAGGCCAGAAGTTTCATGAAAACATCAACGCTGGATAAGGTAACTATAATGACTATATTTCAAAAAACGATTATTGTTCCAAACACAATAAACCAGTTTTCAACATTCGCTGAAATAACCATGGCGTAATGGTAGTTTCGCGCAAAAATGAATGTGTATTGCAAATTACTGACCTTTCAGTTTGGCATGACTCATATTTATTCATTCGGATCATTATAAAAACAAACTGGTTAGAACGTCGTTCCCTGCTTATATCAAGGTAAGTATAACTCAAGAAAAATGTTGCTTTTGTTCGAATACATCTTACCTGCAACTGGAATAGGAATTGAAATTTTCGAATATTCTATATAACATTTATCTCGATCAGAAAGCAGTTTGTCAATAAATGTACTCATTCTTAATTACTCATTTTGAACTTTACTACAATTCGCTACATCACACAATTTTCTGAAGGTATAACGCGGCCCTACAAATGTTATTTCACCGTTTCCCACATACTTACATTGTAGACACTTGTGTTGCAATGCGCTTTCAGGAGAATGTTAACTGTCGAATAAACGGTATTGGACAAATACAAAAATATAGCCTTAGATTAAAGAAACAGGAGATAGAACACGGGCAATACGGCTAACAAATTAGCGTGCGCGAAACCTGCCAAATATTTCGAGTTATTCCTGAGGACTGGGAAGCGGCACAGATTCGTATTCAGGGAAAATGTCGGTTATTATTTCACGAAGTGGATTACGTCAAATCTGTTTGTTATTCTCTTAGATTATTTAATATAAAGTTATCCAGAAGAAACGAGTACCTACTGTCCATAAATAACATTAGAATGGTCTTGTGTTATACTTGCGATTTTCTGAAAGGTAAATTGTAATTTTTGGTGCTTACTCAGAAAATCAGTGTTAGCATCATGTCAGTTTTAACCTATGATCCATTTATTGCAATACAAGTTTTACTCGAACACTATCAAACAAATAAGATTGTAGAAATGTTTTATTTTCAAATCTAGCTTCACCAAACAAGCTAATTCAGAAAAATTAGAGATTGCTAAGGGTTAAAAATATGATCAAAAATTAATAATTTCGTTTATTTCACAATACATGATGATAACTCAAGAAATAGAAACTACCCAAACCCCAAACCTACGTCAATATTTTGTTTTGGTATGCTTTTAGCTCCTAAAGATGCAAAAAAATTTGGCGAAACGCGCTTCGAGTGTGACTTTGACATAGTTTTGATGTTTGGGTAGTTTCTATTTCTTGAATCGTACCTATTCTCGCCAATGATTTCAAATATTCATTTATCCGAGGATGATAATAAAATGAAACTTAAGTGCTATTGGCCTTTAAATAGTATAATTTCAATAAAATCGGATGTAACACTATATTTATCTAATAAATTCTTGGTATGGATTAGCGCAGTGGTTAAGCGCCCGCCTGGTGACCGAGAGGTCCCAGGCTCTGTTCCCATCCGGTGCGGACTTTTTTCATTTTTACATGTGAAAGTCTGAATGATTGAAGCTCGTGTCGGCTGGGAATAATCCTCCATGATTCACTGTTGCGTTAATAATTAAGAGTGCTACTCCTGAGGTGGCGTACGGAGTTAGTAACAAGGCCTACCCAGAACACATGGCTAATGACCATAGCAGTCGATGCCATATCACAAAAAAAAATCTTGTTGTAATGGTGCAACCTAGTACTTATATATATTGGGCATATGAGTTTTATCAAGTTGCTGGAATGGGAAGAGAAAAAAGTTGGTTATCTGAAGCGTTCATCAAGAGATTTAAATAAATTATGACTTCACAACATACTCATTACTTTTATGACAAGGAAGTTCACAAAGCAAGCGGGATTACTTTCATTAAAATTATTCTGCAAAACCTTTTCTGCAGTTGTGCATATGGTAATCACATCTTTAACGAGGCTCATTTATCTTTTTGGTTGATAACGACAACAAAGAGGCTGCTCTATCTCCTATGAGACCCCAGTAAAGTCTCCACAATCTGATTTTTATTTTATGAATAAAATATCCAGACATATACCTTGGGAGGTGGCTCGCCCTTATACCTTTTTTGTTTTTGAATATGATGGAATGAAATTTGGAAGATACCGACTGCGTTTTTTGACGAATAACTCAAGTTCATACAACTTCCGGTTTCACCAGAAGTGACTTAAACTTTCGATTAAAAAAGGACATTTATCACTTTTTATTGTTACATTTTGATCAAAAAGAGTAAAGTTGTATTATTATCAAAATTTTAGGACTGAAATTACTGATTGCCCTCCAGAATAAAAAATAAATTTCAAAATAAAAATAAAATTTGGATACAAAGAGTTACAAGTTACTTGTATTTAGTATGTCATGTGGCATGTGGAGGCAAGAGAAGTGAAAATATACCGGGTGTCTCATTTGAAAATCTAAAGTTTATGTAACTTTTGGTAAAACCGGAAGTTGCATGAAGTTGAGTTACTTGTCAAAAGATGCAGTTTATTGTCTTATACAGATCCTTCAAATTCCATTCCATTACCTTCAAAAACAAAAAAGTTATAGGGGCGAGCCACTTTCCGCGGACACCCGGACTCCTTCTTTTTTACACTTTGTCAAATTGGTACCGAACACATTGTCATGAAAAATATCTGTTATTTCTGTCACCATCTTCCTCCATTATCCTTCCCCTGCACATGATTAACATATTATTGCACTAGGTATCTTAATTGAAATAGTCTCTAATGGAAAACAATTTCCCTTAAAGGTCGAAACGAAAACATCACCGCGGTATATCCAGTTGGGTATCGTATATTAGTGTACGTAAATATGAAATGATAACTTCGACAGTGAGAGATATGCGGCCCTGATACCTTGATCACTCCCCTGGTACACTGACTACTTCCCCTAAATCCATAACAAACTTACGGGAATAGATAAACAGATTTTATAAAGAGAAAAGTTATTGGGTATAACCCTCAAATTGTTGTGCAACCGTAGACACGTGTTTCGAGCTTAAGCTCTCTTCAGTACGGTAAAATCAAGTGCGAAGATGAACAACAGAAATAGAAACAAGGAAGTCAACAACAGGAAGCCAACCACACATTTTTGGCTTCGGTTAGAAGACCTTGTGCTTACAAGGCAACAACTAACGTCGCCACGGAGGCAGCTACAGCTACCAGCGTGACAATCCCACCCAGGAAAATACAAATCAGAAAGGATTCATCGAGGGTCTATATATGAAAATATAAACAGAAAAGTTATTGGGTATTACCCTCAAATTGTTGTGCAACCGTAGACACGTGTTTCGAGCTTAAGCTCTCATCGGTACGGTAAAATCAAGTGCGAAGATGAACAACACTTGGATGTAGAAATAGAAACAAAGGAAGTCAACAACAGGAAGCCAACCACACATTTCTGGCATCGGTTAGAAGACCTTGTGCTTACAAGGCAACAACTAACGTCGCCACGGAGGCAGCTATAGCTACCAGCGTGACAATCCTACCCAGGAAAATACAAATCAGAAAGGATTTATCTAGGGTCTATATATGAAAATATAAAGAGAACAGTTATTGGGTATAACCCTCAAATTGTGTAACCGTAGACACGTGTTTCGAGCTTAAGCTCTCATCAGTACGATAAAATCAAGTGCGAAGATGAACACACCTGGATGTAGAAATAGAAACGAAGGAAGTCAACAACAGGAAGCCAACCACACATTTGTGACTTCGGTTAGAAGACCGTGTGTAAGCACTGTCTTTGAAACAAGTCTACCGTGGTTAGGGCGACCAAAAGGCAGACTCTGGTCACACCTTAATTGAGCGAGAATTGTTATTCTAGAATGTTCGATTCATTCAACACTTTTTGAAAATACTTCACCCAAGATTTCAAGGCATCATATTCAACATATTCAAATTGTATTGTAGCGATATCGCTAATTTTCTTTTATGTTAATATTGTTTCGACAAGATTTCACCTATATTATTTGATTTTTCCAAGTTATCTTGGACTAGTTACGCAAAATTTTTATATTTTTTATGGCTAATATTACCTTCGAATATTTTACCAATATTTTCTCAATAGTGTATCAATATTATTACAAATATAAAATAACATTTAAATATATAAAACCACAGTAAAACATATAAACAATAAAACGTAATAAAACAAAAATGAAACATAAAAAAAACTAAATATGATCTGAAAGGTGCGATTTAGTGCCTTCTTGTTCATAAAAGAGAACATAGGCATCTCCACTCACGATGGATCTGGATGGAATTGGGGTCACATGTGAGTCATTATATTCGTGTATATACGTGTGCTACCACGATATTGTATCGATATCGTTGAATGTTTTGAGGCCAATATTTCCTCGAGAATATTTCAGCCAATATCGCGTTTGAATATTTTTCCAATATTTTCATTATATTCTACCAATATTATCTCTACTTATGATCCAATACAATATAGTTGTGGTACTTGGTTAAGGAATGTTGTTAGGTTATGAAATTGAAGTTAGAATAGACATCCCTTTATTTCATCACTTATAATTACACGAGAGCTTTTTTTTGATGAGGAAAACTTTACAAATATTAATGAGAATTATAAATGTCAAGTTTACTTCGAAAAAAAAGCTAGAGTGTAATTCAGTAAAACAATTTAATGAATATGTGAATCAATAAATTAAAAAATAAGATGGTAATTAGTTTATTCAATTTAACGGAAAAGTACAATTTGTAAAAACACAATTATTAAAAAAAGCTTGATTTTTAGAACTATTTTGTTTGATTTTAAGAACTTTCTCTTTTGTTAATAGTTCGCTGCATGCTAGTATTTTGAGCGGTGGTAGTAACTGTTTCCTGGACCAATGATTTTTATGATGTTCTTCATCTAACTGAAGGTATGGTTTTAATGACGATGGGTTGCTATGCCCGTAATTTTCACAAGTTTTTGTTCACCTATACCACTCCTGGACAATTCAGTTACGGCGGCAGCTCGATGAGAATGGTTCGTAAATTTCACCCGCTTGACATCAAGTCCAATATTTTCGCCAAGGATTTGGTCCATTTAGATATTTCATTTATCCAAATAGGAGAATTCTTATACCATCCTTTGGAATTTGTTTTTTGCCAGAAAGGATTTGGAGTTAAAAAAAAATTTCACATGTGATGGTTTCCCCGTCTTCCCATAATTTGTTTAAACAATTTTACTGGACACACACAATCTTCTTCAGTGTCTGCTACCAACCATTTACTGTCGGCCAACTTCTGATTTCCACCTTGTGCTGTCTTCGAAAACACTGGGATATATTCAACTCCGGTCTCTATTCCACGGTTGTGTGTCTCGATTTTAAAATAGAATACCTTACAATTTACTGCTTCTCCACCTCTCCAAGCCAATTCATAGGCAGCAATATGATAAAATTTTCTTTGAAGAACTTCAGGTTCTTCTTCACTCCAGAACAGTGCCATTAGAAAAATTCCTTGTTTTGTGAGAGCCTTAGAACTCACCTTCCTTTTTTCTGGGATTGCTTGCAAAATTTTGCGTTTTGTGTCACGTACATTTCTCGCTTTCTTAAACTGTATGTCCGTGAACGGATTAAAAATTCTTTTATATTCTTTGAAGTACTTCTCTTGTAACATTTTTGTTGAAGTGTTCCAAATCGTTTTGACTGCACTCTCTTTATAGTCTTCTTCATGTTGAATGCCCAGTCACATGAAATAGAAGCTAACACTTCAGTGGAAGTTTCTGCAATGAGTTCATATTTTTATTTTTCAAACAAAACATCGCAAATTGTCGCCAAATTGACGTAGTTGAATTCACAGTATTGCGAGGCACATTATTATTGATGGCTTCTTCAATTCCTCCACTGGAAGACTGTCCAAATCGCGACATTTCCACAAATAAGATACTTTTCTGACAACGCAAGTTTGAGAAAAATTGACATAACGTCATCAAAAATGCATTTACAATGCTGGTTGTCATGCTTTCAAAAGTAAAGTTCCGTTTTGTCGCTGGAAAAGTTAGGACAAACTTTTTTCGCTGTCATAATGACAAAACACCGCGACATATGGCATTTTTAGTGCATTAATTGAATTGTCGAAAAAAATACGTGCCCAACCTATTCGAAAACAATCAGAACTACATTTTCGATATAATCAAGTTTCTTTTTCATTTCAGAATGTTGTCGTTAATGGTAACATGAATGGTTCAGCCGCCAATGAAGTGAACCCAGTTGTGGTTCATTGCAGCCCCGGAACAGGAAGGACAGGAGTAGTGATAGCATGTGATATTGCTATCCGAGAGTTTGAGCAAACACGCCTCGTGGATATTCCAAAAATTGTATATAGGATACGCAGAGATCGAGCCAGTGCTGTGCAAACTAAAGAACAATATATGTTTATATATAAGGTCAGTTACATTCGATATCAATCATATTTAGGTTCAGAGTAATTTATGTTTATGTGTTGAGTAGTTGATAATTATTACTTTATTCAAACCAATCCTGTTTGGTTCGGAGAACTTTTGTTCCTTTTTTTTTCATAAAAATGTCATGTTTGATTTTGAAACATATTCGGGTCAATTCCGTCTCTCAGTAGCAAGTTTCCCAGTCAACACAGAATAGTCTCAGAGATGGTAGTGGTATTCACATTCATGTTACAGATCACACCAGTGAATCACAAAGTGACTTCCATTATTATCGCATAAACGTCTAATAGGTGCCCCGTTGGTTATGTCGAGACATCAAAATGTGATTCGAAATCAGCCCAATGTGTCATTCCATTTATACTTCGGAATCGAATGCACATTGAGACCCTTTCGATGTAACAATGTGAAATTGAATGGACTGGTACTCATTCAAAAATGCGCTTCACTTTATGATTCTCCTGTATGTCAAGAATAAAACAAAGCTCACCATGTTTCAACATAAATAGAAATTAAATTGAGTACCTACTTATTATTCTTACTAATGAATTACGGTTCATACGGAATGAAATGCTAGAAAACAAATGCGTGAGTTGATTCCGTAGTATATATAACTCACAAACAAAAAAATTGTCATACCATGTATGAATCATGACAAAAAAAACAATATACAGAAATGTAGAAAAATCTATAATTCAACTCCAATCCTCTGTACAGCATTTTCTTCGCGGCGAAATCAGTACCTATCCTGAAAATGCCAAATTTTGTAAATCACTGAATTAACCTTTCTAAGTTTCTACTCACCGTTCCGGTCCTTGAAGTACTGTTCTTGGTAGAAATAATAATTGGACAATGTTAATAAACACATTTGATTCAACTATTGAAATAAAAAGAAGCAAACAGAACACTGCACACTATCAGACCACACTACTTGTCTCTCGACTCGACAAACACCTTTGGCCATTTTGTGCCGTGATGGTGATGTAACGATCAATTTTGTTACCAACCTCCTTCTATAGCGACAAACTCGCAATGAAACCAAAATTCATGTTAATATGCTTTGCAATTTTCGTCACATTTTATGCCTCAAAGCGACACTAATGAGAATTGTGAACAATTCATATCATTTGGCATCACTAAGTGGTAACAGTGATGTCTAAATGCAATTCATTTTGTTACCATAATAATCAAGAAAGCAACATCTCCTAGATGTTTGTGTTAACTGAATTGTAATCAAAGCAAGAAAACTTTTGGTTATAGCAAAATATATCGAAAATAGGATGCTAGACGCCTACGGTGTCATTCAATGAGAACAAATAGTATTTTCCCCTTTACCGCACAAGTATTTTCACTCCTGGATGCGCATTTTGATAACCAAGTTACCTTCATCAGTAGGAATACTAAACTGTTAAGTTCTTCAAAACAACCAACAAACAGATTAAATCAATCTGACTCTCAATATATTGAATTCGAACGAGATTTCATCTTGAAATATACTCAAAATGTTCCCCATTCTGCCAAATACATTTTAGTGTTCATTCTTTTATTGAAATTCGTACTCTTTACAACATTTCTGGTGTAATGGAGGCAAAAGTTTTGCTTAAGCATTTTTTATTTTGTAGTTACTGGTTCAGAATAAACTTTACTTTTGATATATCCCCATAGGAAGAAATCGCAAGGTCTCAAGACTGGTGATTTCACGAGCCATTATAGTACTGGACCAACTCTGTCTTGAAATGGCTCATTTAACCATTGGCGAACAGATGCCATAAAATGTAGTGGTGCACCGGCGAGTTGAAACCACATATTATTCAACACATTCAGTGGTGAACGTTGAAGCCGCATTTGGTTTCGAAGAAAATCTCAAACCATTCACTACGCCGTCAAAAAAGTAGGGGCTGCTGACAGTTATCTATAATACCTCCCCAAACATCTTTCTTGAGTAGTGGTTCTGAATATATGAGGATTATGATCTGAATAAAGATGATAATTATGACGCCACTGCTCCACTTTTAAGTAGAGTAATTTTCTTGAAAATTGCCTCTCAGTATTCATCATATTAATTAACCACCTACAACGTTTTTTTGCAATTAAAATCCTCTTGAAGAAGTTTCTAGTGTAATTGAATACGAAACGGATGGAATACATTCTTCTCTTGAAGAGGAAACACTACCTTGGTAAAACGGGAATCGGTTTCACGCCTACAGTTTTTGTTCAGGATTAATTTTTTCTTTACTGAATGTTTTTGTGTAAAGGACCCCGCACAAAAGCATAGGAAAATGGCCCACAGTGGGATTTGCCTGAAATTCACATTTGTTATTGGTATTGAGTTTCTGATCAAATGTTCTCATGGGCCCAATCCTCTAAGACCGATGATTTTGCTCTCAGGGCCGTATTTAGTATAGGTGGTAGATAAACAATGACACTTTTTCTCAACTCCATAATTTTTTATTTCCTATTAAATTTTAATAAAATAAGAAATATTACAAAATCTCAGCATTTGTTTTTAGCACAAGTCCTCTGTGGAACATGTTTTGGCCTACAGGACCGTATTTAGTAAAACTGTATTTTTCAAGTGATCCACAAAAAACTGAATCAAATAGATTTTGTTATAACTTTCTTATTTCTTGATATATGTCAGTGGTTGATGGCTTGTTTGATGGATGAATGTAGCTTCTTTTGTGTACATAACAAAAGTGGTCACCATCTCAATATCCAAGATGGCCGGCTTAACCTATAAACTTTATGTAGGACTTATCTTGTAGCTTTTTGAGAAAGAAAGTAACAGGAAAAAATAAGAACTACAACGTTTTGATTGCTTAAATTGGTCATTTACTGTTTGAATTATCTAACTCTATAATATAACTCTACTATCTGATCTTCGAGTAATAATTTCATAAGGTGCAATACATTAAAAAAAATTAATAAATCTGGATTTGTTAGACTTAGACTGTATTCACGATTCAGAAGAAGAGAAAAATATCAAGTACGTATTCAATAAACTATGCATGGAAACCAGCCTGACGAGAATAATGAAGAAGATGTATTGTATTGATAATAGAATACTACTGCAGTGCAATCAGGGGCAAGGACACCAGTAACATGTCCTCTTATTTGTAGCATATTGTCGTATTCGAGATTTGCATGCCATATTCAAAATGCGAATTATCCATCGACTTCTGTGTTACATCATTTTGAAGATGCCGCAAATGGTCCAGTGCAAGATGTAATACTCCCGCATCTGTAAGTGTTCAAGTATTATTTTGTTGATTTTGATTTTTTGTTCTCTTCCACCACTCTGGAAATATCGGTTTCAACGTTGTTTGTTATGAATAAGATATAGTTTTAATAAGATAGATAGATATTTATATTAAAGAATTAGATAATTTAAAAGGTAAATGACTGATTTCAACAATCAAAAAGTTGTAGTTCCTATTTTTTCCTGTCATCATCTTTCTCGAAATGCTACAAGATAAGTCCCATATGGTCTATAGGTTTGGCCAACCATCTTGAATATTAGGATGGCGACCACTTTTGTTATGCACACACAAAAAGCCTTCATTCATCTATCAAACGAGCCATCAACCACTGACATGGATCAAGAAATAAGGAAGTTACAACAAAACCATTTTAATTCAGTTTTCTGTGGATCACTTGGCACATACGGTTTTACTAAATACGGTCCTGCAGGGCAAAACACGTTTCACATAGGACTGGTGCAAAAAGACAAATTCTGAGATTTTGCAATATTTCTTATTCAATTAAAATCTAATAGGAAATACAAAAATCATGGACTTGAGAAAAGTGTCATTGTTTATTTGGCACCAATACTAAATACGGCCCTGAGAGCTAAATCATTGGTCTTAGAGGATTGGGCCCATGAGAACATTTGATCAGAAACTCAATACCAATAACATATGTGAATTTCAGACAAATCCCACTGTGGGCCATTTCCCTGTGCTTTTGTGCGGGGACATGATGAATTGAAAAAGTTGAGAGATTCCCGATTTCCAAGGGACCACTGAGCCTAAACAAAAATTGCTCTTTCATGAAATCAATGGTTTTTGCAAAAAAACGATTCTACGATCGGGAAATGTATATCTGATTGGCGCTATAATCGAGAACGGACAGGCGCTGTTTTGCCAAAGTTCAACGAGTTCATTATACCTTAACTCCCGCTCTTGATAATTAGGTATGTCTACAAACTTAGCTGGAAGGGGCGAGGAAGAAATTTGACTGTTCGGTGTGTCGCGCTGATGGTGGCTCTTAAAATCCATTGTACCGTAGTTCTTGGAATGCCTACCTATTGGCTTTTTCCTCTGGTACTCATATTTCAGTTTTCAGCAACATCCGAACGCCAAATTGTTCTCAACAGAAAAACTTTAGAAACTATTTTTTTCGATTTCAATTTATTCGGATAGTCAGATTGATTTAGTCTGTTTGTTCGTAGCATTGAATAAAATTGTTCAGTTGAAGAACGTATTTTCAATTTTGTCGTTCTGTACCTACCAAAATGTATTTTAAAGACCATGTACCATATCAAAAAGCTTTCAGAATATAAAGCTATACACAAGGTGTTCCATTTGAATAAAAAAGTGTGTTAGCCATTTGAAAATAGCAAATTTCATTCAATGTTTCAGAAAACCATCTGTATTCCAGATGACTTCAAATATTATGTACGTTTTGGCACATAGCTTGGGTACTTGAATACCCAGATTCTTCTATTGATTTCTTATAATAAGGTTATGTTGAAATTTTTTACTCGTCTATGATTTTTCGTTAAATTCGATTATAATGTGAATCCATTTAAAAAATATGCTAAATGTTGTTCCCGGATTTTTGGTGTACTCTGTATCATTGAAAATAATTTCAGAGAGAATCACTTTGAATGTCCAGTAACTTTCAATCAAATCTGTTCCTCAATTATCAGCAGCAGCAGCCTAGCAGCAATGGTCCGAGCGACGATAGTTGGGACACCTTGTAGGTGGTTGGTAGCAAATACAATCCTGGTTGGCGCTTTGCATAACGGCTATTTGTTGTGGATGTCCAAGCGCATCAAAAACAAGCCCAAAGAAATACCGAATACAGCGAAGAATGAAGATGGTACTGTTCGGAAAGTATTTGAGCAGTAAATATCAACCTGCAACAGATCTTCAGAAGAAGATCAACAGAGAGGTGACTATAGTATCAAGAACACTCAGAGACTGAGCATCAACAGCAATAACTTCGCAAAATTAATGACCAGCTACGAGGAGGTTCTTGAGATAATAACAAAGCTGCCTGATAACAAAGCCTCTGGTAGTCTGGTTCCATTTATTTGTATCATCAGTGCATTCTTCAAATGGTACTTTTACCCAGCAAACTATCTAAAAATGATGAATTGATTTTGAAATCACAATCGGAAAACCCATCAACAGAACAGAGAGCAAACGTCTCATGCCGCTGCCTTGACAGGGTGGTCGATAAGCGTTTTGTGAAGCAAAAGAAAATTCTAGAACCATTCCGATACTGGAAGTGCTATAGCAGGAGGATTGTTTGGTGAATATAGTGGGAAAAGTGTCACCAGTTCAATGGGAATGTTTGTATGGTAGAATTTTGAAGAGAAGAATCGAGTTTACCTTCGATGAAATAGAGTTCTTAATGCAGGAAGGTCAGGTTTGGACTGTACTTTTACCCTTCATCAAATGATAGATAAGCGAAAGATTAGAAATATGGTAACACATCTCGTATTCATAGATCTGGAAAAGCTTACGATACAGTAATAATAATAATAATAATGTTTATTTACGTAAATGCAGGGACAACGTTACAATGGTATAAATAACATAGTAAATAAATAAACAGAGTATCACAGAAGCAAAAAATGCTTGTTAGTGATTTATGTAAAACAGAATAATATGACTACATATATAAATATAAAATTAGTAATAGTTAAAATTTAAAATAATGTAAGTGACTTACAAATAACATTTTAAAATTTGAAGACATCAAGAATAAAGACATACACATACATACAATAAAGATATACACAATATTTATAAATATACATAACCTTTTAAGTCTGAATGGTAGTTGGAACTTGGATACATAAATATGTATATTATATTCAATTATGATTCGAAGAGTTGGGAATACAGTTTTCTCTCATTTTCATATATTTTTTATTTTCCTTTTGAAATTGAACATTTTTTTATTTCTTCAGGCAACGTATTATAAATTTTTATTGAGATATAAGAATAAGCTCTTTGTGTTATTGATTTTGTAACATGTGGGAGAATGTGCTTATTTCGATTGCGTGTGTTGTACTCATGATTAGGAATCTCAGTTTTAGTTTTATTTTTCTGAGTGGTATCTCGTATTAACTCAAAGGTAGAATAATTGCCTTATATCCATAACTTTTAGTTCTTTGGTGCCTTGATAAAAATATTTTAAGTATTAACGACGATTGAAACATTTGAAACGTACATTCGCCTAATTTTTAGATAGATGAATGACAAAAGTGTAGTCTGAATGAAAAAAAAAACTCTCAACCATTCAATGTGATACACCAGATATACCAAGATATACATTCAAGAAGCTCTTTAAAATTGCAGGTGAAAACGTTCAGGAATGAAAATAGAAATGGGGGGGGGGGGTGATGTTTAGCAACCCTATTTAGAAATAATAGAAATAAATAGAACTAAAAAAACATTACAAAAAATGTGGTGTGAACATGAATATGAATAAAACGAAGTATCTGAAAATAGCAGAAGAGCAGGGAGACGTCAATCTGCAAATAATCGAATTACGTAAATGTGAAGACTATAAATATTTAGGAAGCATAATATCTACTGAAGAAACATCGAATAAAGATATGGAACAGTGTCAGATTTGTGTGAAAATGTTATTCATGACTATGGTCAAATTATATTGAAATGAATACCAAAATGTTAATCTACAAGGCAATTGTGGAACCACTATTGACACATGGATCAGAATGTTGGCAATTATCGATGATAAATAGAATAAAGGGTAGAGACAGTAGAAATGGATTACCTATATGAGAAGAGCAAGTGGGGTAACAGGGTTGGAGTATAGGTATACCAAATGAGGAGAGCAGAAGGCGCACAAAAAGGAAACACATGACTGTTTATAGAATAAAAACAAAACAACTAATATGGCAAGGGTTGCCAAAATAAGATATGAATTGTGTCCGAACAGATAGAAGAAAGAGGGGACAACAAACCATTACTCGGATATAGGGAATTAAACGAGTAATGTAAATTCGCCTCGGAGCGCATATGGTGGTGGAACTCCGTTTCATCTGGACGTATGTTCAGATGGGAAAGTCTATCACCATAATAGTTTATAATACATAATAATTTTTATTTACATTTTCATTTATAGTCGATGAGCTTTGTCGACAATTTGAAAAACTTCTGACATAAAAGAATATTTTGACTTTGACAGAGTTATTGGAGAGGTCTAATGGAGAGACAAGAATAGTTGGCCATCGAAATGCGGCATAGACGTTCATATACAGGGCTTGTCACGATGAGCGTTAATTAGGCGTTTCTGGCAAACCAGACAACGGATCAACCTGAAAATTTGACAGTATGCATAAAAAACATGATCTACACGCCTAAAATATTTTAAACGATGCGGCGTTGCCGCTTCTGCTATAAAGTAGCAGCTACTTTGATTTTTCAAACGGAACACCCTGTATATTTCCACATTTCTGAACTCTGCATCCAATTTTAGATTGACTTTGTTCAGATAATCCTATTTGGATTTCGAACCGTTTTCGAGATAAACTGTTTCAAACAGAAACTGAGGATGGACATTTCCTAGACAATATCGTATGGACAGATGAGGCCAAGTTTACAAAGAAAGGAATTTTCAATAGACAAAACAGTCATTATTGGTCGCTAGAAAATCCCCATGTCGTTCGCCAAAGGGGTTTTCAAGAAAGATGGCAATTTAATGTATTTTGTGCCATAAAAAATGTGTCAATTTTTTATCGAGTTTTATGATGATAACTTGAATGCAACAAAATATGAAGATTTGCTGAGAAATGGAATTCAAATGATTTCAAATAATAGGCCAGGAAGAGAACGTGTATGGTACCAAATGGATGGTGCCCCACCCCATAATTCTCGTTTAATAAGTTAAGCTTTAACTGAAATCTTTGAAGATAGATGGATTGGTAATAATGAACCTTTTCGTTGGCCTCCTAGAACACCAGATGGCAATCCATTACATTATTTTGTGTGGGGTTTCATTAAAAATATGGTTTACTCCGACCCAATAACAACAATGGAAGAAATGAAATCGAGAGTTAGAACTGCTTTCAATAGTTTAACTCCAGAATCAACCAGAAGAGCTACACATGAAAATCTTCTGAAGAGATCACATGTTTGTTTAAGTAAAGGTGGAGATGTGTTCGAACATATTCTGAAATACACTGATAATTGAATTGACCTAATATTTCATGAATTTATTTTCAGTTCGTGTGTCAGCGTTGATAAAACTATTTTTTGAAGAGAAGTTTCATTTGATGGTTGAAGAGTATTTCAATAATTATTTATTCATTGTATTATCTTTGACTGATTAAGGAACATCGAATGGAATCTGTTAAATTTCAATAATAAGTGAAGAATTCAAGGAAACCACGTCAGTTTCTGTTTGAAACAGTTTATCTCGAAAACGGTTCGAAATAGGATTATCTGAACAAAGTCAATCTAAAATTGGATGAAGAGTTTAAAAATGTGGATGCATTTGAAAAATCAAAGTAGCTGCTACTTTATGGCAGAAGCGGCAACACCGCATCGTCTAAAATATTTAAGGCGTGTAGATCATTCATTCACTTATGCATACTGTCAAATTTTCAGGTTGATCCGTTGTCTGGTTTGCCAGAAACGCCTAATTAACGCTCATCGTGAAGAGCCCTGTATATTTCATTTACTGAAAGGATTGTATCCAAGAATCATTACATCGAATTCAATAATATTACATCACCATCGTCTGAATCCGTCTAAGGGGGAATTTCTAAATATTGATATGATTTACATGTATGCCTCTCAGTTGAATTTTTCTATCAAGAACATAGACTGATTAGCAATTGCAACAGCATTTGTGAGTTTTCAATGAAATAGTCTAAATTACTGCATGAATTGAACTATTTGGAACTACACTTTATTAATATTGAGTTGCAGGTTATCTCTTATAACTTACTAGGAAAGGCATTAGGCGTAGATTAAGCAGGACACCTTGGTATAGTAAACACCACGATAAATATATGAAGTAACTGTAGGACAAAGATTGGTCCCGTTTCTCCATCGAAAAGAAAGAAAGGTTTGACTGCGCATCCAAACTTCACACTCCAAGCTGTCCTGTTTGAGCTGTGAATGAATTATTGTCAGTTCTGATTTTGATATACAGAGCTGTAATGCAGAAAATCACTAAGACAAAGTAGTTTGATAATTGTTTATCGATGTTGATTTTATTGAAAATATTAACAGGATGTTCATAAAGTCAGATGTGGAGTCATGTTTGGTTCAATTTTCAATTGAGAATGTTTCCCCTTCCAACATGTTTATCGATGTTCGCTCTGGTTTGATAATTCCATAGTAGTACTTTTTCAGTCCAATTCCATCATATTTTACTGTGAAATGTTCATCGAATTGAAAATATTTCGACAGTTTTATTGAGCAGGTGTTCTTCCAATTTATTGATTTTAAAATTTGCCACGAATTTATCACTCTGAATTCTCCTAATTTTTTATTCAATATTCTTACTAATGACCGTTTATATTTTCAGGTTGTCAGCCTATATGCAACAAAACTGTCAGGAGGAGGATTTGAGTCCTTCTGATATCCCTTCAGATGTATATTTTAACGTGTAGTGTTTGAAATGTTTGTGATACATACCTAGTGAATTTTATAATGTATATTTTGTAGCATATATTATGGTGATAATCAAAGATCAAATTTATAGTGACTTCGATATGTATCAATAGCTATATTTGTAAATATTATGTTGGTTTCATTTTAATTCGAACGATGTAATATTTCAAAAAGGAATAGTTTCGAAAAGAATTTTGTATACATTTCAGAAGTTGATTCTGCTGCTCTCTAAATGAATTTGAATTAAATGTGATTTAGTTTTGTATGAATCAGAAAATGCTTTACATATTACTCAATTCCAGTAACCCAAGCAGCGTAAACTATGCGTAGTTAACTTATTAACTTCTTTTCACTTTTCACTTTTCACAATAATATACAGTGCGGCTTTTTTTAGCCCCCCCCCCCCTGTTAACTTTTGAACCGTTTGACGTACAGGATCGTATGATTAGGAGAGCCACTAGAAGGCAGCAAAGTTGAATAATCCAAAATGCATTGTTATGATATATTCTATAAAAAATCACGATTTATTTAATTGCGATTCATTTTTAATTGAAAAAATCACTAATATTCTCATGTACACTGCGACCTCCAAACCTCAATGGTTTAAGTAATTACAAGTAATGAAGGAGATGAAATGAAAACAATATTACAGACACGGTTCACAATGTTTCCAAAGCATATCAGTAATAATTAAAAAATCGAAAGGTCGTTCTTTGAAGAACAATCAAGGAAGTGAAACTGTGAAGGAATGCACTCGTTTTCATGGACAGGCGATACAAATAAGTTATATCCATTACTTTACAGGAAGCGTACAACATCGAAAAAAATATTGAAAATTGAAAAACTCGACCTAAAAACCCGAAGGATAGCTTAACTATCGTAAAACTGTTATTTCATTTGGGTATATGATTAGAGGTTTCTTACTCTAACTATTTATTTCCATATAGTTGACGTGCTTTGATATTTATACAGAAGTAGCGTGCAAACTGTTGTATTCATTTATTATCTACATTATGGAATGCAGTGTAGATAAATCACATTCAAATCAGAGTTAGGTTAAGGGTATCAACAGCTTTCAATCAATATAGTATCCTTACTTATAATACCGTTTTTTTCGAAGTGCATGTTTGTAACTATTTCAATTATTGCTGTATAGATGTTACGTATTTGAAATTGCTTTGAAGCGATTGAAAGGAATTGAGCGAGAGGAAGATGAAGAAAAAATGATCATTAAGTAGCGTTATTCTTAGATGCTCTCCATACGTAGACACGAGGGAGAAATTAATAATAATTATTTCACATCAATTAAAAACGAAAAAACCGAAAATGATCAAGGTTGCCTGAGAATCAATCGAAAAAACTGTTTGTATTCAACTCGTAACCAAAATTTTGTCGATTGTTAAGCTACCCATCTGGACAGAAGTACATGTTTTCAAGTTGGGTTTTCTAGTTTCTAATGTGTTTTTCGTAGTTGGGCACCCCTTATAATATTGGATATTACTTCTTTGTAATTTATGTTTATATGCATACGAGTGCATTCCCTCATTTCTAATGCCTTTCAATTCTTCTCAATTTCGAGAAGAAATGCATTGCATGTCTTTCCAGAATGAGCAGTTTAACTTCCTTGAACGTTCCTTAACGAATGACTTTCCAATTTTTTTTTCAACGATATGCTTCGGACACTATGAGAATGATATACCAGTCTGCTGTATTTTCATTCACTTTATTGCATTGAGAACTCATTATTATTTATTCAAGAATTTTGATTTAGAACCTCTTAATTATTTCATCCCCTTCACTACTTGTAATAACTCAATTTATATAGTTTTGGTGTTTCCTGTACACATGTGAGTATTACTGATGCTTGATTTGATAAAACATTTGCAAAAAAAAGGATTCGCAATCAAATAAATCCTGATTTTAAGTAAAATACCATTTCAGTACATTTTGAATTATTCAAATTTGTCACCATCTAGCAGCTTTTCTAGTCTTATAACTTGTCAAAATTGTCTCAGAGAAATGTTTTGTACTACCTAGTATTCAAGTCTGATCTATTTTCTAACTACAGCAATTTATAATGTTTCATGTGGCAAACTATGACGTACGATAAATGATTCTAGTTAGACAGCTGACGATAAGTCACAACCATACAATTTCTTGTGCCATAACTGCTATGTGCATGACAGATCTCAGGCAATACAGAATGGTCTAGAGATGGTAGTGGGATTCACATTCATATCACAGATGACACCAGTGAATCGCAAAGTGACTTCCATTATTATGGCATAAACGTCTATTCGATGCCCCGTTGGTCAGTTTGAGGCATCAAAATGTGTCTCAAAATGAGCCCAATGTTACATTCCATTCATAATTTGAAATCGAATGCCCACTGAGACCCTTTCGATCTAAGAATGTGAAATTGAAAGTACTGGTACATATTTAAAAATGCTCTTCACTTTCTAATAATAATGTCAAGAATAAAACAAAGTTCACCATGTTTCAACATAAATAGAAATTATAACTCAATACTATTATTCTTACTAATGAATTACGGTTCATATGGAATGGAATGGTAGAAAACAACACATTTTCACAATTTTCACAAACAAAAGAAAATCATCAAACTCTGTCTAAATCATGGAAAAAAGAACAATATACAGAAATGTAGAAAAATCTATGATTCAACTCCAATCCTCTGGATAGCATTTTCTTCAAAGCGAAATCACTAGGTACCTATTCTAAAAATGCCAAATTCTGCATTTCTCTGAATTTCCCTTTATAAGTTTCTACTCACCGTTCCGGTCCTTGAAGGGATACAATTCTTGGTAAAAATAGTAATTGGGCGATGTTAATGAACACATTTGATTCAACTATTGAAATGAAAAGAATCAAACAGAACACTACACCCTATCAGAAGTACCTGTAGAATTTTGGAAGAATGGCGTCAACCAAATACAAATTCAACTTGACTCTCTACTCGATAAACAAATCTGGCCATTTTGTGTCGTGAAGGTGTCATGCTCAATTTTGTTACCAACCTAATTCCTTCTATACCGACGAAATCGCAATGAAACCAAAATTCATGTTAATGTGCTTTGCAATTTTCTTCACACTTTGTGCGTCAAAGCGATAGTAACGAAATGAAAATTCTGAACATTTCATAACATTTGGCATCACTAGGAGGTAACAATGATGTCTAAATGCAACTCATTTTTTTACCATAATAATCCCGAAAGCAACATCTCCTAGATGTTTGTGTTAACTGGGATGTTGTGTGTTGTACACCGGCTAAAGGAAATATACGCTGTTCCAAGATATACTCTGCAACTGTTATCAACAGCAAATTAACTCAAAATTAGAATGAATATATTTGCAACAAGAATTGAGAAGTTATGTACACATGTGTAAGTGCCTGTAAACAATTGTTTTGTTACTCGTTGCACATGCTTTAAAAGCTCACTTATAGTACAGATAACACACGAACATACAATGGACGTCTAAAGGATGTCTTCCATTGGACGTCCATCCATGTCCAGAGGGATATTCTATGGATATCCATGAGATATCCATTTTCCATGGAATTGGACTTCCAATTGGTGTCCAGTTTGTATACTAAGAAAAATTTGTTGTTTAAATTATTTTTTACGTTAACCAGCTGTCGTCTCCTTACGAACGGCAACTCTCAGAAGTCGAAACTTGTGCGAGCCAAGGATTAACGAGGTCTTACCTTTTTACGTGCGATTTCTAGCACTTTCTCGGGCCATCAGAAAAATGTCTGCAGTCGACATGGTTTGAACCATCGCCGACTGGTAGCCAAAGTGATTGAAACAATGTCACTTTAACCATTCGGCTACCTGGCCCCAAGAATGGATATACATTGCATGAAAATTGACATTCAATGGATATGATAAATATACTATGATGTACCTATATTGGACCCGTTATGGTATATACTTGATATGTTATGTACATGAACTGGATATGTATGAATGTGAACTGGATATGTTATAGACATGAAATTGGTGTTATGGACAGGAAATTGATGTTATGGATATGAACTGGATTTGTTTTGGACATAAATAAATAAACGAACAAATTATATTCTCTTACAAAAACTTTTACTTGAAGGAATTATTGTTTTGCACAGTTGCTGCGTTCTTCTTTGACTCTTCTTTGTCACTTTTTTATGGCATCCTCCGTTACGTTTTCATTTTCTGAAAAGTTGGTACATTCGGATGCACCTATGAAAAAATTTACACATTTTCATTCCAAAACCAAAAACAGAATAAGTGAGAATTACAATGGAAGATCAGTATGGATCAGTATGGATTATTCATGATTTTTTTATATTATACGCAGAATCAAAAATATCATGTTTGACATATTTTCAGGAAAGAATAATGAACTGATTTGAAATATCCACAAAGGTGAAAATATTTCAGCATTTTGGTTTTCGAGGTACAGAAACAAAAATTGATTTTACTATGAATCATTAATACCAACCAGCAATTTCGCCAAACTTTCAAATACACTTTTCTATCTGTCCATGCTAGCTGAACAGTGAGGCGAAGTAATTTGTAATATTGTCACATTCAGACATCTAATGAAATCAGACAGTACCCAATGGAGCTAAACTATTTGTAACTATTTGCATTACTCACAGATGCTTCGATGTTTTTGTCATTCCATTAGTAAACCTCCACAAGATTCAGGTATTCATCTATATTTACAAATATTGATTCCCTTATTTTCTCATTGTTTTTCAGTTGGTGTGGAAATGGGCTTCAATATATTCCTCAACATGATTTGTTGCATCACCTGAAAAAAAATAATAAGTTGAGGATATAAAAAAAAGAAAAATTTCAAAAAGATGCGTTATGAGTTGAACACCCATATTAACGGCCAGGTAGCCGAGTGGTTAAAGCGATATTGTTTCAATCACTTTGGCTGCCAGTTGGCGATGGTTCAAACCACGCCGACTACAGACATCTTTCTGATGGCCCAAGAAAGTGCTAGGAATTGCACGTAAAAAGGTAAGATCTCGTTAATCCTTGTCTCGCACAAGTTTGACTTCTGAGTGCTGCCGTTCATAAGGGGGCGACAGCTGGTTAACGGAAAAAACAATTCAAATAATTTTCAAATCACAATTTGGGTACTAGACAACAACAACATGATAGTTAATCTGAAACATACAGGGTGGGTCACGGTCGATGGTACCTTAGACGTTTACGGAGAACGGGACATAGGATCATTCTAAAAATTTGGTTTCTCAAGTAGTTGCTCTTGGTCTATCGATCTAAAATATTTTCAGCAATGCAGCGTTGCCGCTTATACCAGAAAGTAGCAGCATCTTTGTTATTTCAAATGGGTCACCCTGTATATTACCGCAATTTTGAACTTGTCATTCCTTTCTGATTATTTCTGCCTCATACTCCCATATACCTATCTCTAACGGTTTTTGAGATATTGGTTATTTTCCATATTTTTTATCCAAAACATAGCTCGAATTGAATGTTTATTTCTGCGGTATTTGGATTCTTAGGAAGTTGCAATTTTGTGTTTAGTTCATCAAGATCATGTACATTGATTCTGTATAAAGAAGTTTGTTCTGCGTTATACAGGGTCGTCCAAAATTCATGATCTTAGTGCTAGATACGAAAAGGGTTGAAAGTGCGTTTTTTTAAATGGAACATCCTGTATATTATGAAATATCCTGAAAGATGACTAAATTCCCTTCGAATTGATTTATCATGTTCCTATACCTAAATAGCCAGAGTTCCGAGATAATAGCAACTTTCACTTGTAATCTCCCAAGTGCTTGAATTATTGCCAGAAATTTTTCGATCATTTCCAGTATTTTCGAAGAAAATTCATGTACAAGATAAATTTACGGCAATTAATTCAAGCACTATTTATAACCACTGAAATATTGATATGTAAAATACTTAACAAAATTTTCATCAATAAATGTTTGACATGTGACATGTGACAAGTTGATATTTTGATTTAATGTACAAATGGAGGTCTAGTTTTCATATGAAAGGAGGTAATTATGTATCTACTAGATATTTGGAGTGTGTCTGAAAATATTTTCTCCACGATTATTGCGGCCTATGAGTCGCTAGGTCGATGGTTCAATCCACGATAGGAACATAACTTTTTTATTTTTTTTGTTCCAAATTTAAACACATTTATTGATGAAAATTTTGTTAAGTACTTTACATATCAATATTTCAGTGGTTATAAATAGTTCAGGTGAAACCATCGTTAGTTATTTCTTATGAATTGTTGGATGATTTTCATTTTCTTACCGAATCCCCCTCGTGCTTGAATTAATTGCCGTAAATTCATCTCGTACATGAATTACAATGAGGACGCACTTCCGGAACTATCACTCGGTGAATCGGTAGCGATCAGAGTTAAAGTAGACGGAATAAATCTCCTAAGAGTTTCCTCAGTCTACGTTCCTCCAGGCCCCAACCTCAGGAAAACGGACTTGGAGAAACTCTTTCCCGACCATCACCCAACGGTGGCTATAGGAGATTTCAACGCGAAATCAAGAGACTGGAACTGCCGCAACACCAACCCTCGAGGCAGAGACCTAGCAGACAACCTACTACCAGACTTCGACAGCGACATACGAACCCACACACTATCCTGGGAGGGAAGACCAACACCCAGACATTTTGGACATAGCCCTCATACAGAGTATTCCATCCTTGGTGGACATCTCTGTACTAGACGAAGGATCATCAGACCACAATCCAATCCTACTAACAATAGGGGAGGAAGAAGCTGAAATCGTTAACACGACAAAGCGGATAGTGGACTGGTCACGATTTCAAAGGGTAGTCCATAACGAAATAAACATCCCCAGGATAGACACGACACGCCAGCTAGAGGAGGCGGTGACCGAACTGAGACAAGCAGTACTGACAACAATGGAACGGTGCTCTAAAGACATACAGGTCACAAACTTTGATTTCCAAGGAGGGATCCCACCTGAGGTCAAGGAGATGGTCAGGCTGAGACGACGTCTGAAAAAACGTTATCAGAGAACACTGGCGCCCGATGACAAGCGGCAGCTCAACTTTGCGTCTCGACGGCTGAGAGAAGGGCTGAAGCTACTCAGAGAGCGACAGTGGTCTGAACGTTTGGACGAACTCGACGCCGAAGACAACTCCTTATGGAGAATGCAGAAAGTCCTCAGACACGGTCGGAGGAAACCGTGCCCTCCCCTTCATGGTGAGATGGGCATCGTTTTCACGGAGATGGACAAGGCAGAAGCTTTTGCGGACTCCTTCGAACGTCAGTGCCGTGAAAATGGGGTCGATTACACCGATGAAGTCGAGGACACGGAAACGCACGTAGACCAGACGATCAGACGGCTTAGAAGAACTGACGACTCAGTCATTCTTCTAGAGCCGACATCTCCAGAGGAAATCAAGGACATACTTAGACACGCAAAGACCAGGAAAGCACCGGGCCCAGACAACATTCCAGTCAGGGCACTAAAAGCCTTACCTAGGAAAGGACTAGCAGCCCTGACTAACATCATAAACGCTGTACTCAGACTTAGACACTTTCCTTCCAGCTGGAAAGAAGCAAGTCATCATGATTCCGAAGCCCAACAAGAACCACACGTTCCCGCAAAACCACCGCCCCATCAGCCTAACACCTGCCATGAGTAAGGTCGCAGAAAGGGTGATCAGGACTCGACTTGAGACAATGTCTGAAGAATTGAACATCCTACCAGATGAGCAATTCGGCTTCAGACAGGAACACTCAACAGAACTCCAGGTCACCCGGATAGTGGACGCCACCATCCAGAGCTGGAACCGCACGAGAAAAGGACATCTTTCAGGAGCAGTCTTCTTTGACGTCTCCAAGGCCTTCGATAGAGTTTGGCACGATGGGCTGATCGCAAAACTGGTTGATGCCGGATACTCCACACCAATGGTCAAGCTGATAAACTCCTTCCTAAGAGGTCGACATTACCGATGCAAAGTCGGAAATGCTCTCTCTTCACGAAGGAGGCTAGAAGCAGGAGTACCACAGGGAGCAGTACTGTCGCCACACCTGTTTTCGATCTACACTGCAGACATGCCTATGTCGGACAACCCCATGACCAAACTTGCTCTCTATGCAGATGACACGGCAATCTTTGCTGAGTCATCCCATGAGAGAGGAGTAACATCGAAGCTGCAACATCAGATAAACAAGCTGGAACCGTGGTTCAATCGTTGGAAGATCGGAATCAATGCAGACAAAAGCAAGGCCATACTGTTCACGAGGCGACGTAGGACACCCGAGGGCCATGTTACTATGAACGATGAGAGAATTCCATGGGTAGACGAAGCCGTATACCTAGGAGTAACCCTGGACAAGAAACTCACGTTTCAGAAGCACGTCTCCCACAGATTGGCTCTAGCGAAAGCCGCGAGGCATAAGCTGTATCCACTCATCGGGCGTAGGAGCAACATGGCACTCGAGTTGAAACTACGCCTCATCAGGATAATCCTTCTGCCAATCATGATGTACGCGTCTACTGCTTGGGGGCAATGCGCGAACAGTTACAGGCAGAGGATGCAGGCCTTCTTCAATGTCTGCCTGAGAATGGCAACAGACGCACCACGATATATGCCAAACAGGTTTATATATCGAGACTTAGACATCCATCCGGACTACATTGACAGACTGATCAGGAATCACGTGGGGACTACTCTAGACAGAGTAGAGACCCACACGAACCCGTTGCTCACGGAGCTCCTCGAGAACAGACGTGAGCAAGACGATAGAGACAGAGACAAATACAGACGACCAGTGAACCAGGGAGACAACGACACCCCTGAAGAAGTAAGACGGAAGCGAAACCTTCGGCGACGCCAACGTCTACTTCAACAGGCTTAAAATTTCGATAATCATGCTTTTATGTTTCAGATTCCAAGAAGAACCGACCAAGTGGTAAACTCAGTAAATTCAATACACAACACTTGGCCCTCAGCCAAGTGTTTTTCAGGCCTTCAGCCAGTTTCAGGGGGGCACCATGCACATTAAGTGAAGTCATTGTAAAATCAAATTAAACTCATGTCAGATATAAGAGAGTTTCAGGCCGAGAATTGGCCGAGCACTCCATATCAAACGATCAGATTTTATTCTGCTGATCGCCAATCATCAGGATGAGGAACCGCTTTAACGAGCGGGGGTGGTGGATAGGGGGGTGAGCTTTCGAGTACGTACGAGTGCTGGGGCGTTCATCCTTCCGGGCCTCAACCCTAGGGGGTGCATGGTGGTGGTACATGAATTTTCAAAGAAAATTCATCTCGTACATGAATTTTCAAAAATGTGAAAATTGCTATTATCTCGGAATTCTGGCTATTTAGGTATAGGAACATGATATATCAATTCGAAGGGAATTTAGTCATCTTTCAGGATATTTCATAATATACAGGATGTTCTATTTAAAAAAACGCACTTTCAACCCTTTTTGTATCTAGCAGTAAGATCTTGAATTTTGAACGACCCTGTATAACGCAGAACAAACTTCTCTATACAGAATCAATGTACATGATTTTGATGAACTAAACACAAAATTGCAACTTCCTAAGAATCCAAATACCGCAGAAATAAACATTCAATTCGAGCTATGTTTTGGATAAAAAATATGGAAAATAACCAATATCTCAAAAACCGTTAGAGATAGGTATAGGGGAGTATGAGGCAGAAATAATCAGAAAAGAATGACAAGTTCAATAATGCTGTAATATACAGGGTGACCCATTTGAAATAACAAAGATGCCGCTACTTTCTGGTATAAGCGGCAACGCTGCATTGCTGAAAATATTTTAGATCGATAGACCAAGAGCAATTACTTTAGAAACCAAATTTTCAGAATGATCCTATTTCCCGTTCTTCGTAACAGTCTAAGGTACCATCGACCGTGACCCACCCTGTATAACATCACGCTGAACGAAGCGAGTGTTTGAAATCACAGCTAAACCAGTGGAAGCTTCGATGACTTATAATCAGAGCTGTGCCGAGCACTGACAAAAAGTGCTTCGAGTACTAAGCACTAGGCCCTCTTGAAAAGTGCTCGGGAGTCTCGAACACTTTTTTTTCATGAAGTGCTCGCTATTACTAAGCACGTTCAAAAAGTAATTCGATTTAGCGAGCACTAAGCACTTTTCAAAAAGGCGAGAAAGTTAAGGTGGGCATTCAATTTCGTGTATTCCAAGTTCATACTGCATTTGGAAACGGTTTCACTTGGAAAACTCAAATTTGGTAGGTGCACTCAGAAAGGATTGGAGTACTTATTGAATATATTGACATTGATTTGATATCGAAAATTGAGATTTTTTTGGTCGGCAATTGAAGAGAATGAGTCAATACTTGCTTTTGTTTTATTTCAATAGAATTAAGAATCATAAAAACAGTGCAACTTCCAACTGATAGGGAACATCCAGACAATGTCGTTTGTGAGATTAATTTGATCTCCGAAATGGGCGGCGAATAGCCAAATTGAAATATAGAACGGCTCGAAATAGTTCCTACCTTACCAACATTCTCACTGATTTCTTAGTTCGGCACTTGAGGTTGCTAACAGAACAAAGTTCCAGAAAACAGCATCCACTATATAAGAATTATTCTAAGCTATTTCCAAAATTATACATAAACTTTACTTATCGGTATAAAATTATCTGGCAGTAATACAAATACGTGACTAGAAAATATGGTGTGAAATGTTTTTATATTAATAATATAGTCAAAAATTATAGAACATAATAGATCATAAAAGAACAAGTACAGGGAATGAGGAACCATACCTATTGATCTGAATTGAGAAATATTTTTTTCAAAAAAAATTTGAATCGAGTGAGAGACATCGAGAAAATGTCTAGAGATGAATAATTGGGATCGTGACAGTGTGTGTTGAATGCTTTTTGCATACGAACTAGTGGAGAGTTTTGTCCCAGATTGGTTCTAAAATAAGAAATATTGAATAGTGTATAATATCGAAGATTGTTTCTACTGGGAACATTGAAATTTATTTTTGCAAGTAGATATGGGCAATCGAATTCATGTCTAACAATTTTGAAAAGAATAGATAAGTCTGTCATAGTACGTCTTTTACTAACTGGCATAATTTTAAATTGTTTTCGAATCGGCTGATAATTATGGTCCTGAAAGCGAATCTTGTTTTGAAAGGCTAGGAATTTTGACAATTTATTTTGTACACTTTCTATCCTTCTTGAGTGTACTGCATATTGAGGGTTCCAAATTGTTGTCGCAAAAGAAAGCTTGCTGTTGACGAATGCATAATATAGAGAGATGATAGTGTCAGAATTATAAAAATATTTTCTTTATTTTTATTATTATTATTATTTTTTTTTATTTTTATTTTATGAACCCAACCATCCTGTTTGTCCTGTTGATCAATTTGTCTATATGATTGTTAAAAGTCCATTTTGTGTCAATTGTGGCAAGTCTGTCAAGGTCACTTTGAATTTTCAAGCAATCGTCGAAATCTTTTACCGGAGAAAATATTTTCAAGTCATCAGCGTATAGTAGTATATTCGACAATGTTTGAAACAGTTCTTTATATCATTTATGTAGATGATAAAAAATATTGGACCAAGATGGCTACCCTGCAGGTCACCGGAAACTGCTTTGAAGATATGTGAATTGAATCCATTCACTGATACCATCATCTCCCTATTAGTAAAGTAGGACCAGATCCAGTTCATTCATGTCAGAGCGTGCTGCCGTAAGAATGAAATAGGAATGTGATTTTGGTAACCATTGTTAGACGCTAGACGGGCAGAACTAGTCAGATCAAGAAAATGAAATGTTCATATTCATAAGCGTTGGATTTTTTTAATTTAATTTTTTTCTGCTCAACACAACCATTTTCAGTGGTTAAAATCTCAGGAAAGAGAAAATGAGTCATCAAAATCTGTCCTTATCTGATGGTCTATAACGTTAGAGTCTTTTGTGGATCGCTGGCCTCCCAATCGGGGCGAGAGGCAGAGGGTGTAGGCTTATCGTCACGTTCAGAGGAGTGAGGCATCTTAGATATTTATTCGATAAACTTTGTTTAAGGTAACAAATCAAATATAAAATCAAGATATTGTAAAACAATGAAGTCGCTTTATCCTTGTAACTACTAAACGGCTGAACCAATTTTGATGAATTTTCGGTTGTTTATTCGTCTCGATACCGTAAGTGACACTTATTGTATTAAAATTATGAAAAATCGAAATATCTGATTTTTACGCCAAATTAGCCGTCTTGATACAACATAATAATTGTGTACCGAAAACCTGAAAATAAAAAAAGTAAGTAACTAAATAAACTAATATACCCGACTGTGGTTTAAAATAAAAATTAAAAAAGAAGTAATTTCTGTTCAAATCAAATAAGAACTGGAAGCAGCCGGGACCTATTTGCTTAAAAAAATCTATAGAAATAGAATGGGTCTCGGATAATTCCAATTTTTCTATATGAGAAGATTATTATATTACTTGTTTTTTGCATTTTAGTTTGAACTGCAGTCGAATTTTTCAGTTAATTTAATTATTTTTTTAATATTGATTAGCTCTAATAAACAAATTGGTTCAAATGAAAAAGAATGTTGTTATACTTTCGGTGGATTATTTATTGTGTGTGGCACTAAATAATCTAGTGTGGTGAAGCACTACCCAGACAACACAAGTAAATCCATTGGACAACCAATGGACATCCAGCTATAAATACCCTGGTCATCCATTGGATGTACAGCATTCTCCAATATATGTCCAATGGACATCCATTGGACGATACATGTCCGAAACATTAGACATACATTGGAAGTCCATTGGATACCCATCAGGACATCCGATGGATTTCCATAGGTGATCCAGTTTATGTCCATTCCAGTTGAAAGTCTATTGGATACCCATCAGACATACAATGGCTTTCCAGTGAAGATCCATTTCATATCCATTCCGAATGTAAGTTCATTGTATACCCATTAGACATCCAATGGGTTTCCATTATAAATCCAATTCATGTCCATTCCAGTTGAAAGTCTGACATACAATGAATATCTACTGGACATCCAATTTATATCTAACTGCACCTAGCTAAGGTTGAATGAAAAATAATATTTATAAAGTGTTTATTATTAAATGGTTAATGATAGTTATAATTATACCTTACATAGTGTAACATAAAAGAAACCTAAACTAAATTTCAACGATTTACAGTAAGTATATCAAACAAAATAAAAATCACTTAGCATGGTTCTACTCGTAATTCATATGCATTTTTCTTTTGCTCTCCTCACATATTCCTTGATGGCATCCTCCACTGATTTCCTATCTGTATAAGTTGATATTTTTTTCGCTGCTTCTAGAAAACATTAAAAAATATTATATTCAGACTTGAAATGTACTTTCAAGAGAGGTTAGAAATTACAGAAATAATGCATGAGTACCAGTACACATTTCACAACAATATATCAGAATGGAAACAAAATGAAAACAAATGAAAACAATTACCCAAATCAGACGAAATAATCTCTTCAGAATGTGTTCAGACCTCAGATAATCACACACTGTATTATTGTAGGTTTGTTTACGAACACCACCGATGGATACTATGTGGATGATTTGACTGTAATACTGATATCCACCTTGATAACAGGATGAAAATACAGATTTTTATGCTGTGCTTTTTGATGCTGACACAGAAAATATTTTTCGTGAAAGGGTTTTACCATTGTTTATATAGAACATAGTTAGTCAACCTTATGGGATTATAATTGGATCAAAATGGATGCGACATGTAGATGGCGATAGTGAGCTCGCATCCAAGTCATGTCGTAACTTCAGTGATCTGGCCTCCAAGTCATGTCGTAACTTGATTGAAACAATGGGAACGCATTAAAATCAGGGTTTTTTGAAGAAACCTGCATTAAAATAACGTCAAATATTCATGTTTGTAACTAATCACGCTAGATGACACTCGCGTTTGCGTCCAACACCAATTACACAGGCATTGACTAACTATCTTACTTCTATATAAACAATGGTTTTACACATTAAATGCTATAACTAAAATGGCATCGCAATTAGCGACTTTGGCAAATGGCCGAATGGCGGTCCCTCTTCTCTTCCCTCCAAACTTTTAATATATTCACAGACGTCACACGTCACTTGTGGTCGTGCTGCAAGTACGCGGCGCTCTCGTCTTGGCACAGCTAGTAATTATGTAAATAAAAAATGTCTAATTTCACAACTTTCATAACTCGACAATGGATCTGATGCGTAGGTTGGAATAGGTTGATTTATAGTAATCGCCCTTCTTTTATCTATGAAATACTCATAAAAATGTCATGGGTTATTTTAAAAAGACCGCCATATGAAACCGAGAGCAAGGTCAATTCTGACGCGGTGTTTGTTTTGTTATGTGGTTGAGGATGAGCCATAGAGAAACGTAAACTTTATTGTTTTTTTTTTATATATGTGTACGGGTTGAGCTCATTCATTTGTTTGTTCAAAGGCCGCGTCACTTTAGAAAATTACTTTCCGTAAAATGAAGTACACAAGGTTTATAACTGAGTTGCCCCTAATAAAACTTCATCTTATTCGTCAAAAGGATTTCCAATGGATAAGTAATGGATAGGTATCCATTGGATGTACAAATTTAGATATCCATTGTATTACTACGAAATGGATGTCCAATGTTTCTACAAATTTTGATGTCCATTGTACATCTACAAGATGGATATCTAATGGACGTCCAAGGACATCCGGCTACCTGATGGATACAAAATGGACATCCAATGGATGTATGTGTGTTGTCTGGGTAAATTCCTTCCGAACGCTATAAACACGTTTAACTACATTTATGTCATGACTGGGCCCTCGAACCTAGAATGTGCATAATATAAGGACGCAATCAGTAGTTCTTGAGGGTGGGGGTGCACCTGACCGCGTTTTATATTTTCAACTACATTCATAGATCCATAGCTGAGAAAAGGCTTAGTGCTTAGTAATCCCGAAAAGCATTTTCGTAAAATGCTCGAAGCACTAAGCACTGAATCCAAAAAGTGCTCGGGAGCACAGTGCTTACGAGCACTAAAATGCTTTGAGCACTTTCACGAGCACTAAGCACAGTACTTTGGAACAGCTCTGCATCTGTGATATTTATTGAATTTTTCTTTTTTTTTTTTGCACTTCATCCTACTCAAACACCCCCACCTTGAGTACAAATAATTACTTTTGAAACCTTTCGATCTCCCCCAGTTATTTTCATGTAGAGTTGATACTTTAGCACTTATCTGATAAAAACTGAGAATACAAATCAATATTGAATACTTAAGAAAACGCAAACACTAGGATAAATAGAGCACATTAAACACTAGATGACATACATTAAATCCAGAACAATAGAATATTTTTTCCTCTTTAATATTGCGAAGTGCATATTTGCATTGCATGCCGACTTTTGACCTGCAACTGGAGTCATTCGTCATCGTCAATGCTCGTATTGCCGATTTCGTTCGTATTGACAACTGATACAGGGACATTGCTACCAACATAAGAGGAACATAGAACTATAGAAGATTCCATCTGTCTAAGCTATGATTCTGCAAATAATGATGAATAGAATGACACACTCCAACAGTTATTTTTAATGATAATTTTCTTATACTTATTTCACATATTTTTTGATTATATGTTTCATGTATAAGCAACAATGTGTAGGTATAATATGATAATTTCCAGATTTGGTTCTCTACTATTAAATTGATACATCCATCAGCAGCAGGCATGTGAATACTGATGATAGTTGTTGGAATATCTCTCATGTTCGTTTTCAACTTGTTGTCGTTACACTTACAGAACTTCAGTCCCAGTCAACACACGGACATTCGATGGATATCCACTGGAAATTCATTTTGGACATTTGGGATATCCAGAGGACATCCAGTTGATATCCGGTGAATATTTTATGGACGCCCTGTGGATGTTCCGAGTGGAACAAGCTGGACTTCCGTGAGATATCCTTCTGGGATATCCATGAGATATCCTTCTGGGATATCCATAGGATATCGATGGAATATTTTTCTTATTATTATTATTCTTAATATGTTGTTCAGGGACATCTACAAGATGTCCACAAGGATATCCATAAGATATTGTTCACAGATATCCAAAAGAATCGTTTAGGGATTTTTTTAAATAAATAAAAATTACAATTATGACAAAACAATAATTTCAATTAAGTAAAAACGAGAGGATAAAAAAATGTATTTATTCTTTAATTGATGAAATAACAAATTATGATATTAAAAGAATAAAAAATGTGAATATATTATATAGTAATAATAAAATATTCTTTTTGAAACCAAAAATAAATTAAAAACAGGCCACTCAGAGAATGACAATCTCGGTTTCTCATTGGGGTTTTTCCTGTTTTTTCGAAGCTAGCAGATGTCTTTCTTTAGTCATTTGTAGCCAACTTTTTATTGCCTCTTCTGACATTTTCTTATATTTGCTGCCAGACCATTGGAATTAGCTGCGTCTGAAATTAATTGAGTAAACACTAATCCTGTACCACATAAGTGAAGAAAATTCAATCCGGAATAAGGAATTAATTTTCTAAAGATTGGGAATAAAATCAAATTCTATTGAAGAATTTACTATGTGTATTCTTCATTATAGGCAGAACTTTATATGAAATATATTCTCATTACCTAGTAAACGTTCAGCCAATTTGAGTTCAATAAAAATAACTCTTTTTTTGCCCCATACCAGCTATATTCCGATGCAAAATCATTTGTTATATTGGAAGAAAGAGAACGTTTTATAAAATCATATAATGATGAACCCCCAATTTTTGAAACTTCATCGACCCGAAAAAGATATTTTTGATAAAAAGATAGGGAAAACATTATTCACTCACAACAGCTCTGAATTTCTCCCTGTTGTCCAAATACTCCACCAATTGTTTGATTTTCTCAAGGAATCAATGTGGAAATGATCAAATTCTACAAATATTGATAAAACATCCCTATATGGTGCAGTTATATTATTCATCTTATCTGTTCACATGTTTCATATACAGGGTGTCCGGTAAACCTTGTACAATATTGAAACTGGTGATAGACCAGGTCATGACTGTTCAGGATATCGGAATTTAAGAATTTCTGAAAAATCGCTACCTTACCTTAGATTTTTTGAGTGCCATGTATACAAATCGAGACAAATTCAAATATCTTTGCTGCTAAAGATTACTGATGAGTGATGCTTCTAGACGTACAGAACAGTTTATCAGAAAATGAAAAAGAATGTCAAGAAATGAGGGTAAAATTACAGATTTGAGTTTCATCAATTTATTTAAAAAAAGTTTGACATTGTCTGAAAGAAACATAACCAATTGGTAGTGGACATTCATTTCAAAAGAATGGCCATTTTGTCCAGACTCTACCATGAAATTAAACAAACTATAATTATTTTTGGAGGAAGTGATTTCTATTGAATTAGGCGTGGTTTTATTCTAGACTTCCATCAATTTTTATACTTACGCCAAAAAATAATTTTATTTCGATTTTATCAAGATAAAATGTGGAAATGATTATTAATAATAAAGAATAGACTGCTTGGTAGCATTAAATAGTATGTCAATAAAATTAACTTTTGTTGTTATTAAGCCTAATAAAATTATCGAAAAGAAATGTCGATTATCCGACATGGCATCGATTAAAACAAATTCTTGTGAAAAATGTCACAATTGTCCAACATCCAGATTCCAACGAAGATTCAGAGACCGACAGATATACAGGGTGTAACCAAATAAGTGCAAAAATTTTTAGGTGGATCCTTTTCGAAAATTAAAAACTTTTGTAACTCCTGTATTGTGGCCGTAGAAGCAGTAGTTTCCTGATGAAAAAATTAAATACAGCATTGTGCATGAACGGATCTTCTGTAAATAGAATTGAAAAAATCTAGTAGGTGGCTGTCACATTTTGTTTCAACAACGTGTGACTTTTTTTATCATTCCGCTTGTTTCATTCAGTGGTATTTATTCCTTTGTCACGCCGTTCACATGTTATACTCCCCGAGAATATGCGCATATGCACTTCATTTATGAAGAATATGAAGGTAGTGCTACTGCCGCAGCAGCACTTTATGCAGAACGATATCCGATTTGCACAATGCCGCTCAGAGAATCGCTGATTTGGGGGCTATAACCTATAACGCAATTGAAAAGGTTATTCTTGGATCTCTGCGTACGAGTGGATGGAAAATAAGCTTTTTGTAATATTATTCAGTGCGATGTTGAATAATCGTTATTGTGGTTTATAGTGTATGTTGATTCAAAAAAACGTTGAATTAATATTTACTTCTTCTCATGTCATTGAATGATTCCTAGCAGTTGATTCGTTATTACTCATAATTATTTAATCATTTCATCTTGATACGATAAAAATAAAAGACATTACTGACAAAGTCTACTGGAGTTGATTTTAGCTCAGAATAACATCACACTCTAATATAATCGAAATTCTACTCCTACCAAAAATAATTATCGTATGTTTTATATCAAGGTAGAGTCTCGACCAAATGGGCATTCTTTTGTAATGAATATCCACTTCCACTTAGTTATGTTTTTTTCAAACAATAATGTCAATAAGCTATCGTTAAAAAAATTGGTGAAACTCAAATCTGGCATTTCACCCTCATTTCTTGAAAAATTGTATAGTTTTCTGAAAAACTGTTTTGTACGTCTGAAAGCATCACTCATCAGTAATCTTCAGCAGCAAAGATATTTGAATTGGTCTTAATTTGTAGACATGGCACTCAAAAATCCAAGGTGAGGGAGTGATTTTCCAGAAATTTAAAAATGCTCATTATCTCGAAAACAGTGAGATTTTTACCAAGGTGAAATTCCGATATTCTGAACGGTCATGACCTGGTCTATCACCAGTTTCAATATTGTACAAGGTTTACCGGACACCCTGTATATCTGTATTAATTTCATGAAAAGTATTTTCTGTAACTGAATTGAATACGAATCCATTATCCAAAGAGGCAACCTCGTCTGCAGAACTATCAAATTTTGTAACAAGAGTTGATGAATAATCAGAATTATTATTTTCAATAGACATTATTTCATGATCAGGAATCCATGATGTTGAAGTCGATCATTGACGAGATGGAACAGGCGTCATTAGTGAAGTTTGTAGACTCTTTAGCTAATACTCGTTCGGATTCCAATTTTTATTCTTTATAAGTACATCAGCTTTTTGTTTGATATTTCTTGATGTTATCCATTTTCTCTCACCTAATTGGCACAAATGCATTGATTGAAAATAGTTTAAATATTACATTTCTACCACTTACCAACAAAATGTATTTGAAGGAATGAAAAAAACCTAAATCCTCAAAATCCACGTGAATTAAACCGGAAATCAGAGACATATGTAATGGAAAACCAGTAAAACCACAAAAGTAGGCACGAATCGCACAGCCAGCAATAACTGATCTGACGACAAATAAACTGCACGATATACTTACGCGCTCTGTGATTGGTCACTGTCATGGCGGTAAGTTTAAATGACAAGACAAGAAGAAGGCAAACTGAGTTAAAAATGAGTGAATCACCAGTCAACCTAACCTCCCAGATAACACAGGATATCCTATGGATATCCATTTTATGTCCAATTCTGGTCGGGATATCCTTGGATCTGAATTGGATATTCATGGGATATCCATCGAAGGATTTGAAATGGATATCCTTCAGCAAATATCCTATGGATATCCATAAAATATCCAGTTATTATGGATGTGATTGAATTGCAAGAATGAATTTGATATTATCAATTTCTGAGTTTCTTCCATGCTCGTACACGAATTGAAGCATTTCAAGAATACTCTTATCTTTCGTTTTCCGACTGAATTTGAAATGGATATCCGTAAGATATCCGTAGAGATTATCCATAAGATATATTATATGGATAACCTATGGATATAGTTCAGGAATATCTTATGGATATCCTTGAAGGATATCTTAGGGATGTACAGGTTGGTACCCCCCGAACATCCACTGGAATATCCATAGTATATCCTTTGGATATTTCCTGAAGTCCATAGTACATTCAGCATATCCATAACAGATGTCCATTGGATGTCCATGTGTTATCTGGGAAATGTCGAGCATTTTGGATATCGATGTTTTTTTCTCTCTTCATCGTACACAAATTGTATCTTTATGAAAATAATCTTTTCCCTGGACCGTTGGAAGATCCGTTGGAAGATATTCTACAGATGGCCATAAAATATACGAAGCAAATACAAAATAATGAATGTTTCGCATTCTTAAGTTCTCTACTAAAAAACACTATATGAGAGCTCCGACCAACGTAATTTTGGACGAATATTCGATAAATCGTTAACATTCTATCTGCGTAAGATTAGTCAGGTTAAGCCCAGATAACACACGGATATACAACGAACGTCCAAAGGATGTCCACAATGGACATAACGAATATCCATTGGACGTCCGTTCATGTCCAGAAGGATATCCTATGGATATCCACTGGATATCCATATGCCACAAAATTGGACGTCCATTGGATGTCCAGTGTGTACTAAGGATGGATATACATTGGACCAAAATGGATATTCACTGGACATGATAAATATAGCATGGACTTCTGATGGACTTAAATTGGACTTCTCATGGACCTAACTTGGACTTGATGGACCTAACTAAATTGGACTTCTTATGGACCTCTAATGGGTCTACATTGGACCTCTGATGGACCTGTAATGGTATGAAATGGACATGAACTGGATATGTTATGGATATAAACGGGATATTTTATGGACATTAACTGGATATATTGAATTCGATACAAAAATTTCAAGGACATATTCCTGGGGCATATTCCTGGGGTCAAAATTTAGAAACTGAATTCAGTTTCTAAATTCCATCAGAAATGTGTGCAAGATATGTTGCATTGCCAGAAAAACAATCAATAATGAGTTGAGTATTTGATACAAAAATATGTTTTCAGAATTTTATGAGTTGAACATCCATTTTTGTGCAATGGACAACAACAACAGGACAGTCAATCACCGCTTCGAATGGATGGGGTAGCACTGAATTCATATTTTACTCTTCTGTAATATTTCGTGAAAATTTTATTCCTCCAGTTTCATTTTGCACCTTATCATTACTCAAACACCCTTCACCTTGGATTCAAACGACAATCAGTTTCAAAGCCTCTCAATCCCCCAGGAATTTGCAATCAGTTACTGTTACTTCAGCGAGACTTTACCTGATATGAATACTGTGAGTCAAAATGAGTATTGAATAGTCAACCAAGTGAACGTGAACACTGTAATAAATAAAGCACCTCCGAGGGCTCCGAGCACTATACGACACGAATTTAATCCCAAACAATTAAAAATTGTCTGTTTGTTTCTTCCTCTTGCAACTAGCGTCAAGCGTCATTCTCATTTGCATGTTCATATTTGTCATTGTCTGCATTACCGATTTCGATAGTTGCCAACTGAGACAGGGACATTGATACCAACATATGCGCACTTGATCCGGGCGAAGGACATCCCGTTTTTAATCTGGATTTTCAGTCAATTTGGACAAGAAATGGATGTCCCCAAACGGATATTCATTGTACTAGCAGAAATGGACATCCAATGGATATCCATTTAACGTCCATGTCCACAAGGACCAATTATGGACATGAAATGGATATCCATAGGATATCCTGTGTTTACTGGGTCACCATGTTTCAACATAAATAGAAATATTATACCTCAATATTATTATTCTTACTAATGAATGACGGTTCATATCGAATGGAATGCTAGAAAACAAATGCGTGAGTTGATTCCGTAATATATACTTTTCACAAACAAAAAAAAATTGATCAAACTCTGTCTAAATCATGAAAAAAAAACATTATACAGAAATGTAGAAAAATCTGTAATTCAACTCCAATCCTATAGAAAGCATTTTCTTTGCGGCGAAATCAGTGCCTATCCTGAAAATGCCAAGTTCTGTAAATCACTGAATTTAGGGTGGATTTAATCAACTTTAGCACAAGCATTATCATAAACATAACGGTATAACATCAAAAGTTTTTAGCATAAACTTAGCATTGTTGTATAAACGGTGCCATTTTATAAAACATACTTAATTATCGTTTTTAACATATATTCAAGCACAATTTTGAAATGTTGATGATGATGATGATGACTAAATGCACCTTTACCTTTCTAAGTTTCTACTCACCATTCCGGTCCTTGCAGGAATACAATTCTTGTTAGAAATAATAATTGGGCAATGTTAATAAACACATTTGATTCAACTATTGAAATAAAAATCATTAAACAGCACTACACACCATCAGAAGTACCTATGGAATATTCAACGAATGGCGTCAACCAAATGCAAATTCTTCTTGACTCTCGACTCGATAAACAACTCTGGCCATTTTGTGTCGTGATGGTGATGTCATGCTCAATTTTGTTACTAACCTAATTCCATTCCTTGTATACCGACAAAATCCCAATGAAACTAAAATGCATGTAAATGTGCTTTGCCGTTTTCTTCACATTTTGTGCCTCAAAGTTACACTAACGAGAAGAAAATTGTGAACATCAAGTGGTAACAGTGATTTCTAAATGCAACTCATTTTGTTACCATAATAATCAAGAAAGCAACATCTCCAAGATGTTTGTGTTAACTGGGTGGTACCTAGTATTGAAGATCAAATATTTCACCTCAATATCTTCTAATTATTCCAGAGTTGTGGAAAGGATGGTGATAAATGCAAAAGATTTACAGCCATTAAAGATACTACGCAGTTTTATCAAACGAAGCTAATGAATGATGATTATAATGAAGTAATTACATTTGTTTAGTATTAATAGTCCGTTCGATCAACATAAGAAATACTAAAATGAAAACTGTAGCCCTTCAATACATTCGTACAGAAATACTGAAGTGTTTTCGGTTTCAAACGTTTATCTGTTCTCATACACGAGCACTAAATAAATAATGAACTCAAACTCCAACTTTCCGAAATATCATATTCATTGAATGAGATGATTGTTGTTATTAGGAGTATGAAAAATGAAAGAACAAGTGGTTTAGATGAAATATCCATTAACATTTTTCAAAATCTTCCAAAACAAGCACTGAGTATTCTTGTTTTTTTATAAATGATTCATTTCAGCTAGGCAGTTTCCATCTTTTCTGAAAACGTCTCTGGTTATTCCAATATATAAAGGTGGACATTTTGATGATCCATCTATTTTTCGTCCTATTTCACTCATACCAATTTTAGCAAAAATTATTGAAAGACTGATTCATTCGAGAATTATGGAATTTTTGAGATGTAATAATTTAATCAATAACCTTCAATTTGGATTTCAGAAAAAAATACAGGAGATGCAATGTTGTCCCTTTTATATGAAGTATATTCGCGAATTAATGGTGGGGAAGTGGCGGCTGCAGTGTTTTGTGATTTTTACAAAGCTTTTGATTGTGTTAATCATGAGATACTTTTGCTTAAACTTCATCATTATGTTTTCATGAACATCACTTTCAAATGGTTCGAATCTTATTTGTCCGAGCGAAATCAAATAGTATTTTGAAGTACCTCATCAACATTCTATACATGGACCAATTCTCTTTCCATTATACATAACTGACCTATTGAACATCCAGATATCAGGCTCTTTTACAGTTTTTGTTGATGACAGTACTATATTTTGGCATCATAAAAACAAGCACGATCTTGATCAAATGCTCCGTTTTGATCTGAAAAAAGTGAAAGATTGGAGTGATTCGAATTTACTCATTCAACATAAAAAAAACAACATGGTATCTTTTAGATGTCATATTGAAAACATTCCGTTAGACAATAGTATCATTGATGATAAATTGACAGACTTTATCTGGATAATTCATTGTAATTTGAACAGCATGTTGAAATTTTATGTAAAAAGCTCTCTTCGGGTTGCTACGCATTGAGAGTTGTCTCGAATGAATTAGGATTTTCAGTTTCAGAACCAGTTCATCATCATTCTCTTATTGAATCGCATCTAAGATATGGTATTGCATTTTGGGGAGTTTGCTGTAGTCATCGTTTACAGACTGTAATAATTTTGCAAAAGCGTGCTTTGCGGTATTTATGCAAAGTAAAATATTTGGATTCGTGCCGACCTATCTTTCTTGAACATAAAATTCTTACTGTTATTGCTATTTTTATACTTAAAACTGTTTGTTTGGTACATAATCACAAAACGAAGTTTTCTATTGAAAACAGTTCTTATTTTCATAGTACCAGACAGAGTAATGATTTAAAACTTCCAATTCCAAGAAGTACACTTATCAAAAACTCGATATGTTATAATGGATGTAAGATGTTTGATCACCTTCCAATAAATATTGGAAGAATCACATCACTTTTTCGTTTCAGAAAAGATGTGAAAAGTTTGTTGTCAGAGAGAGTATATTATAGTCTGCAAAAGTTTTATGATAATAGTTTTTAAAAGTCATCATTTTGGATCATGAATCGAGGTTAGTAAGAGTTTTAACATTTTTATGTCATTCACACTTCGAATAACATTTTTTTTTCTGATTTCATGTGCATACTCTTCATCTGATGAAGAAATGGTGATCGGGCTGGAATGGCAGATATGGAGAAATCCTTGATGAATGAGCATGTATTTATGTTTAATTGTTGTATTGTTTCATTCCCTCATCCACCAAGGACCATATGGTGGTACTGTAGGTTTTTTTCCGGGTTGAAATAGCAAATGCACCCCATTTCCCAGACAACACACATACATCCACTGGATGTCCATTTTGTATCCATCAGGTAGCCGCATGTCCTTGGACGTCCATTGGATGTCCATCTTGTAGATGTACAATGGACATCAAAACTTGTACAAACATTGGACATCCATTTCGTAGTAATACAATGGACATCTAAATTTGTACATCCAATGGATATCCATTACTTATCCATTGAAAATTCTTTTGACGAATAAGATGAAGTTTCATTAGGGGCAACTCAGTTATAAACCTTTTGTACTTCATTTTACGGAAAGTAATTTTCTATTTTATCTAAAGTGACGCCGCGCGGCCTTTGAACAAACTAAATGAATAAGCTCAACCCGTACACAGAAAAAAATCAATAAAGTTTACGTTTCTCTATGGCTCAACCTCAACCACATAACAAAACAAACACCGCGTCAGAATTGACCTTGCTCTCGGTTTCATTATGGCGGTCTTTTCAAAATAACCCATGACATTTTTATGAATACTTCATAGATAAAAGAAGGGCGATTATTATTAATCAACCTATTCCAACCTACGCATCAGATCCATTGTCGAGTTATGAAAGTTGTGAAATTAGACATTTACATAATTATTACTAGCTGTGCCAAGACGACGGCGCCGCGTACTTGCAGCACGACCACACGTGACATGACGTAAAGTGACAAGTGACGTGTGATGTCAGTGAATATATTAAAAGTTTGAAGGGAAGAGAAGAGGAAACGCCATTCGGCCATTCGCCAAAGTCGACAATTGCGACGCCATGTTAGTTATAGCATTTAATGTGTAAAACGTACCCTTTCACGAGAAATATTTGCTGTGTCAGCATCAAAAAGCACAGCATAAAAATCTGTATTTTCATCCTGTTATCAAGGTGGATATCAGTATTACAGTCAAATCATCCACACAGCATCCATCGGTGGTGTTCGTAAACAAACATAATATAATACACAGTGTGTGATTATCTGAGGTCTGAACACATTCTGTAGAGCTCATTATTTCGTCTGATTTGGGTAAGTGCTTTCATTTGTTTTCATTTTGTTTCCATTCTGATATATTGTTGTGAAATGTGTACTGGTACTCATGCATTATTTCTGTAATTTCTAATCTCTCTTGAAAGTACATTTCGAGTCTGAATAAAATATTTTTTAATGTTTTCTAGAAGCAGCGGAAAAAATATCAACTTATACAGATATAAAATCAGTGGACGATGCCATCAAGGAATATGTGAGGAGAGCAAAAGAAAAATGCATGTGAATTACGAGTAGAACCTGCTAAGTGATTTTTATTTATTTTTATTTTGTTTGATATACTGTAAATCTTTCGGTTTTATGTTCCTCCTTGTAATTCAGTTTAGGTTTCTTTTATGTTACACTATGTGAGGTATAATAACAACTATCATTAATCATTTAATAATAAACACTTTATAAATATTATTTTTTATTCAATCTGAGCTAGGTAGTTAGATATAAATTGGATGTCCAGTGGATATCCATTGTATGTCTGATTGGTAACCAATAGACTTTCAACTGGAATGGACATGAATTGGATCTATAATGGAAACCCATTGGATGTCTAATAGGTATACAATGAACTTACAATCGGAATGGATATGAAATGGATCTTCACTGGAAATCCATTGTATGTCTGATGGGTATCCAATAGACTTCCAACTGGACTGGACATAAACTGGATCACCTATGGAAATCCATCGGATGTCCTGATGGGTATCCAATGGACTTCAAATGTATGTCCAATGTTTCGGACATATGTAACGTCCAATGGATGTCCATTGGACATATATTGGAGAATGCTGTACATCCAATGGATGACCAGGGTATCCATAGCTGGATGTCCATTGGTTGTCCAATGGATTTACTTGTGTTGTCTGGGTTTTTTTTTTATTTGTTTCTCATCAGGAATAATGTGCGGATGGTAGGGCGTATCACCATTATACTTTTCAAGTAATAATTCAATTTCCATAAATTTTTCAACATTATCTTTAATACAATGAAGCTTTGTCAATAAGTTCATCATTAACTTCCGACAATAAAGCATATTTTGACTTTGAATTACATTGGCAAAATAAGAGAAAATCACTGCTTACGACCAAGAATCATCTCTGTTACGTACTCATGAAAAGGTTTTTCATCAATAATTTTGAAGGTACAGTCTCGCACAAAATTATCGCACCACATAGTTTTTCATTTAGAAAATATTTGTTTTTATCAAATATTTCCCAACATATTGTGTTTCATTTCCTAGGATGGGTTTCACAACCAAATGTGGGAAAATAATGCATCTGGAAAATAACGGTGGTTAAATATTATTTTTGTGTGGTGGCCAATTTGAAACATACAACGTATCCAAATATTGACATTAATTCAGGTTCAATAAAGTGTACTGCCACCAAGGAGACTAAAATTTAACGAGGAGGGTTTGATAAGCTCTAGCAAATCAGAAACTTGTAGCATCAACGCGGCATAGTTGGATATGAGTACAGAGTCGAACTCGAACCAAGCAACAAAACTGTCAGCAGTAACTCTCATATACCAAGAGCTAGTCCGTCACTGTCTATAGAGAACGGCTGCCGTGACACGTCCTACCACGTCACATTTCGTCACAAATATCCTTTCATCTCTTTCTACTACTGTCCCCATTGTCTTATGGGAATCAAACACTCCTTGTTAAATTTTATTCTCCCTAATAGCACCATGAACTCCGATGGTAATCCATAGAACATCCTCTTAGGACATTCGGGACGTCCTTAGGACGTTAAGAATTGGTTCCGCGGACGTCCATTGGACATCCGTGGGAAGCACCAATGTCTCGACTTCTCACCAAAATTGGACGTTCTTTTAGGATATCCAGTGGACATCCACTTGGGATGTTAATTGGACGTCCCCGAATTACATCAATCGAAAGTACATCTGGGACGTCCTTAGGACGTGCAATATTGGTACGTCCTTAGGACGTGCAGTATTGGTACCGCGGACGTCCATTGGACATCCGTGGGAAGTACCAATGTTTCGACTTCTCACCAAAATTGGTCGTTCTATAAGGATATTCAATCGACATCCACCTGGGATGTTCATTGGACGTCCCCGAATTACATCAATCGAAAGTACATCTGGGACGTCCTTAGGATGTGCAGAATCATTAGATGTGTTTGTTCATACATCTCTTTCAGAACTGAGATTATGATATTGTTGTGGATTACTGGAGATACCAATTTGGATGGAACCATGCAGATGTACTTACTAGGTAAGATCAGCACTCTCTCAGAGTCATTCAATTCGGTTTTGGAAACATCAGATACATCTGAATCAGTCGAGACTTCTCTATTTAAAGATTCTGACAATCGTTTAGCGATTCTATTGCGCTGGCGTGTTGATATATTTCGTTTTTGTTTGTACATGTTTGAAGGATACACACAACTCTACTTACGGAAACATCTTTTTCAAAACAGTGTTGAATAGGTTAGTAATAACTATTGAATAGTTGAACAAAACTTTAATTTTTATTTATAGATATAACATTACTATATGAACACAAAATAACTTCCACAACAGTCACTAAACTCATATATATATCACAAAAGATGATAGAAAAGCCAAAATAACTGGTAAATACTCAACAATTGTCTGTCGATTCGTCAACACTTCACTTGAACACAGAACACAAAATACAGAAAACAACTTTATGCACGGAAACACATAGAGGAATTGTTCGGTTTCAATTCGTATACGAACAAGAGAGACAAACACAAGGAGACTAAAATTTAACAAGGAGAGTTTAATCCCCACAAGACAATGGAAACACTAGTAGAAAGAGATGAAAGAACATTTGTGACGATATGTGACATAGTTGGACATATCATGGCTGCCGTTCTCTATAGACAGTGACGGACTAGCTCTTGGTATATGGACTCTGTACTCATATCCAAGTACGTCACTATGACGCGTTGATGCTACAAGATTCTGATTGGCTAGAGCTTATTAAACCCTCCTTGTTAGTTTAGTCTATTTGAGACAAACATAAATTTTATTTTTCATTGTTGTGAAACAGTGAATCTTATTGGCTTACGCACAAACTCGAGAATATGGCCCCTGATGACCTTATTGAAAAGGGTTTTATTTCAGATGGGTTGTTTTCGCTATAATGTTTAGCCATATTGTAAATATGCGATCCATTTTATACCTCTTCTGTAAAACCACTAGCTGGGATGTATACACGGGTACTGGGTACACATGGAGGCCTGATTTGTAACTGTTTTCGAATTTTGTTCTATTTTTATGACCATCCATCCTTCATCTTTGGCTGGATGCACCTAGGACATATTCCGAAAATTGTTCAATTCAGTACATCCCAAAAAATTCCTCGCAGGGACATTTTCTAAAATTCACTGATAGGGACGTCCGTTGTACATCCATCAAGGACGTTCCAGAAAGTCTCCATACCAGGACAACCTAAGGAAGTCCTTTCGAAGACATGCCAAATACATGCCAACCAGGACATCCAATGGATATCCTAGAAAATTCTACAAAGTATATCCGAACCAGGATATCCCAAGGAAGTCCTCGCAGGGAGATATTCCAAGATTAACCAACTGGGACGACCAATATTCATCCATGCGGGATGTTCCTAAATGGTACGAGGACAACCATGGGACGTCCTTTCAAAGACATGCCAGAATACTTACTAACAAGGACGTCCGATGGATGTCCTAGGAAACATTACAAAATATATCCGATCCAGGACATCCCAAAGACGTCCTCTCAGAGACGTTTTATACGATGTACCGATTGGGACATCATTGGGATATCCATAGGAATTCCTTTGGGGAAATTCATGAAAATGCACTGAATCGGACGTCCCAAGGACAATGATTTTAAGTCCCGGACATTCGAAAATGATTTGTACCAAATAGAGACGTCCCTGGGACATGGTGTGCTATTAGGGCTCCTTGTACTGCCACCTCCTGCTGCTATAATATGGCGAGGTCTGCATTTCATTCCTTCAATCAAGTTCTGACTGTGGCTGATTTTTGTGGCGAGTGCATTTCCTCAGCATGTCCTACAAATGTTGTATTACATTCAGGTCCAAGTTTCATTGAGGTTACTACAAACTAACGTTGCCACCTAGGGGTACCCCAGTAAAATCACAAGCAGCGTGTGGCACTGTCGTGCGTCAATACGACATTTTATCTCATTAGACTATATTTTTTCCGTAAATTCTTTTTAGTTCCTTCTCCTAGAACAACAAAGCAGTTGTTGAACACTCTTGTCCATAAAAAAGAAAATGTTAGTGAAACTTTCAAATCATTGTATTCACACCAAAGTACCGGCGTTTAAGAGGCCATGAGCGCGATCATATTAGGGGCGCTTTTTAGAGTAAAAGAGTCAATTGATAACTTAAAAACGGTCCTATCGATTTCAAACAAGGATAGTATTCTAGAGGACGTTCAATTCTAGGTAAGTGCTTCAATGAAAATTGAAATTTCAATCCATTCGGCCTGTGTTGGAGGTCCAGGGTGTTTGGATAAGGACCACATATATCCGCTCCTCTACTACTTTTTTGCCAAGGACGTAGGTGGCGGCCTTGGCATGTTGCAGATTTCCCCACAGGAGTCTGACTGTTGTATCAGCCATACCCTTATTTGCCGTCTTTTGGCGGTCCTTCCACGCACTTTTCCTCAGAGGGCGGTTCACTTCCCGTCCCTTCAGAGGTGCCGGCACCCTTTTTGAGTGGTGGTTTGTTCGGGATGGATTTACCCTTCCCCGACTTAGGTAGTCACAAACACTAATATTTCTCAATTAAGAACATAGATGTGACTAGACGGCACTAACACAAAATAGTCCCACGTCCACGAGACATCCGCTTTACCACCCATGAGGACAGACGAATAGCATTTCTGACCTCTGTCAACGCGGAAACGGATTGTTTAAAGATTGCTTAAAATTTTAATGGAATCGAAACACCATTGCAACCACCTCGATTATATATGAAAGGCATCCTGAGGTGCTGCCGAAGACGTAGGTGCATAGAATCGAACGTCCTCCAGAAGCCTTTCCTTGTTTGAAATCGATACGACGAACCGTTTTTGAGTTATCGACTCTTTTACCAAAAAACCATCCCAAATACTATCGCGCTCGTGGCCTCTTAAATCATAGACAAAGCTTTTTCAATAAAGGTAGTTATTCATCCTTCATCTACTAAAGCATATTATTTGTCGAATTATGCAATGAAAATCGTGTTTCGTATAAATTAAGTTATTTTTTCTACTGAGGAAACAAACCAGCATCGTGAACCTAAAAAAACTTTAAACTAAAAACAATAATTGAAAAAACTCACAAAGCTGGAATGATTCTGAAATTTATTTGCACAGGATCAAAAAGATTAATGCTATTCATGATCAGATTGACAACTTTTTTGATATCCTCCTAGACGAATTCTGTGATACCGCAAAGCGCATGCCCTGAGGAGGTTGTCCTCAGGAAAAGAATGTGTTTGGTGAGTAATCTCTTCGTCAGTCAGTAGTTTTGTAATCTTTCTGTAGTTATGAGATGGATTGGATTGTAATACCTTCCGCCACATTTTTTAAATTCGTTACCTACATTAATATTTTTAGCAGAATTCAGATTATTTTATATAAAACCAATTTGAAAAAACTTCTGTAATAAACTCGAATTATTTTACGCGGTATTGAAAAGTGAGGTAATCATATGTACCAGCCTATTCATTGTTATAGTTTAATTGAATATTGAAACCCTCGTATATTGTATATCCGGGTTTAAAAAGAAGGTAATTTATGTCTTGATATTTGTTTAACTTGAGTTTTTGAAAATGATATATGCACCAGATGAATGCAAGACAAATACGAGCACTGATAACATGGAATTAAAATTTGAATAAATAGTAGATGATTGATAAACAGTTCAAATATTTCGTCAGTTAGGAGATGATATCTAATTGGATTCCATTAAGTTCGGAGCATACTCTGAAAGCAATGGCAAATAGCAGTAGCAGAACAATTTTTGAAGAACTTCCGTTTGTAATGAAAGAAATTGACAAAGAATTGTATGTCCAGACAGGAGTCCCTGATCTTCCTCAGTTCCGTAAGTTTTTGCATACTTTCACAATAGGGAACATTAACTTCATAATCGTAGGTGGTATTTTGGTTGGACCGAAGAAATATTTTTTACATCCCAGCTACAAGGATTGTGGTTTGGACATATACAATTTTGAGGCCAGGCCTGATGACATATGGTTGATGGGGTATCATAGATCAGGTAAATTGAACGGGATAAATGACCTTGCGTAATTAGTGTACCTAATAATGATATTTTGACATGTCATGGATGTTTACCATTGTCAACGCATTGAATTAGAGATAATAATATTACTCATGCATAGCATCTGTGCTGATAGAGGACATATATTAATTTCATTAATTTGCCGTTGCACTCTAGGGAAACTTTCTGATGGTAGCACATTATCTTTGCGGCATACTTGCTCCAAAGGAAGCACCCACAGAGACTGACACAAATATAAAAATTCTTTGTTTGAAGGTTGTAGACGATGATTTAACTTGAGTACATTCATTTCGGTATTCCATTGTCTTCAAATTTGTATAAATCACAACGTTTCAACTGTTTCTATCCGCAGTAGTCTTCTGGTGAATACTGACAAGTTTCAAAGGCTTACGCATTTATACCGGGTGTCAACGAATCTATTAGATAAGTCATAACTTCTAGACCATTAGGTGTATCAAAATGAGATTTGGTATAGGTAAATGGTATGTGAAGAGTAGAGTTTTCACATATTTTTCACTTTCCGTTCACTTCCGGATTCACCGGAAATGGCTCCGGTTCTAAATTTTTAAATGAAACATCCTGTATATTGTAACATTTTTGGATTTCTGAGACAATTCTAGATCAGAATGTGATATTTTCGAAAGTTTTTATGCTTACTTAATTTTTTCGGAGTCAGTTTTGAAAGTACATCTAGGTGGCCATGATCGGAAGTAAACTAATCTAAGGACCTCAGGTGATATCAGAATATTACAATTGCGAAGTTTTAGTGACTAGTATGATAGATATGAATAAGACAAGTTGGAAAAATTACATTTTCGTGTCTAACTATTATTTTTCAAATGGCGAGTAAAAGTAAATACATTATTATGATGTATTTTCCTCAGTAATATTTAATTTATGTTCTTATTTGTAATCCAATCGCAAATAAATTAGTATCGCTAGATTCGTCAAAATATCCTTTTTTCCGAAAGCGCTTACAAAAGTAAATGAATTATTATCCATGGCACACTTGACAAAAGTAAATAAATTATTATGAAGTATTTTCCTCAGTAATATTTAATTTATGATCTTATTTGTAATCCAATCGCAAATAAATTAGTATCGTTAGATTCGTCAAAATATCCTTTTTCGGAAAGTGCTTGTCAAAAAATGGTCGCCATTTGAAAAATAATAGTTAGACACTAAAATGTAATTTTGCCAACTTGTCTTATTCATATCTATCATACTAGTCACTAAAACTTCGCGATTGTAATATTCTGATATCACCTGAGGTCCTTAGATTAGTTTACTTCCGATCATGGCCACCTAGATGTAATTTCACAAGTGACTCCGAAAAAATTAAGTAGGCATAAAAACTTTCGAAAATGTCATATTCTGATCTAGAAAATGTTAAAATATACAGGGTGTTCTATTTAAAAATTTAGAAACGGAGTCATTTCCGGTGAAACCGGAAGTACCCGGAAAGTAAAAAATATGTGAAAACTCTCCTCTTCACATACCATTCACCTATACCAAATCTCATTTTGATACACCTAATGCTCTAGAAGTTATGACTTATCTAATAGACTTGTGCATACAGATGAATCTAGACCATGGATATGAAAGAAGACCTTCATTATATCTGACAGCCAGGGCGCTATAAAAGCTCTGAATTCAATACAGTTAAAGTCAAAGCAAGTCTGGGAATGCCTTCAGAGTCTCAATGAACTGTCAAAACACAACAAGGATACACTTGTGTAGGTGCCCGGACAAAGGGGAATTGAAGGTAATGAAAAAGCAGACCAACTTGCGAAACAAGCATCTGAATCATCATTCACAGGCCCAGAACCAGCATCTGGAATAAGCAAAACCCAATACGAATACCTAATAAATGAGTGGAAGAGAACAAAACACCAAACATACATTGGAACCAAATCGAAAGTCATCGACACGTCACAGCCATGGTGAGGCACCTGAGCCAAACACTTACGGCTGACACTCTCAACCTCAACAAATTCAAGATACGCACGATCACCGGCTCCTAACGGGACACTGTTGCCTTCGAAAACACCTACACACCATGGGAATACATAGAGAAACCGTGAACTGTAGACTCTGTGGTGACGAGGAGGAAACAGCCTCTCACATCATATTCAACTGCGACGCGCTGCTCATCAACAGAATATATGGACAGATCAACCTAGAAACGGGCATGAATCCGAAACACCTAGTAAATAGACTACTAAACCTGGATAAAAACACAGGCCTATTCAACTAGGAACCACTGATGACAGAACAATACAATAGACCCCAGCTGGTCTCGGAAACCTCAAAGGTAAATCCGGTATCTCGCCCGTCAGTCTTTAACCAACCAACCAACCATGCTCTGCAAGTGTCTTGGTCTCACATTGGTCGTACATCGGTGATAAAAAGAGACCACTGGCCTTGAGACTAGAGGAACACAAATGCTTTAGGCCTACCACCCACGGTGCGACTGTTTTGAGACAAGGGTTGCAAATTGGTTGATCTTGCAACCAGTGCACAACTTACATGAAACTTCTGCACGCACACGGATACGACTACTATGAAAAAGTTCCAATCAGTTGGCAGAGCAGTGCATAAGATTTTACATTGATTGACTCAGATGAGGAAGACATTATTGATTATTATCCATACCACAGACAACGCAGGACACAAAGGGCGTACTTCATCCATACATGAGGGGAAATCTGAATCCTAGACTGTTTGTAGCAGCACAGGGACTGACTGCAACAGATAGAAAGTTTATAGCTTTTTATAGAATGTCGAATGGAATTGACAAGGATATTTAGACAAATTTTAAATTCATTTCTTGATCAGCCACTTTTGAAACAAACCAAATAACCTATATAACTACTTGGTGAACACTTCGAACGCGGGCAACTTCAAACTGCAACGCAACTGCGACCGGCGGCAAATGGTCGCTTACAACCGATTTGTGACTGATTGCAAACTAGTTTCATTTGAATCGACTCGTGTGCGGCTTGACACAACTACACTTTGCCGAGGTCACAAAATAGTTGCAAGATCAACTGATCAACAGTCGCCCCGTGGGCGGTCGTCCTTACGCAGTGAGATGACACGTCAAAATCCGGTATCGCAAGAGCATGCATGGAAAGAGCATCACCAAATTCAATGGAAGAATGCTATAACATTCTATAACATATTGATCTTGTTTTTTTCGCCCTTAGTTGGGGGCTGATTATGCTGTTACCCTCGAAAAGAGGAAAAAAGTGCAGATTTATAGTTATGGGATAATTTGGAGGGCATTCCCCAAAAGATGGGTTCCACAAAATAATAGATTAGCAGCTTAAAACTAACTATAATGATCAAATATGTCAAAAACTCTCAAAGACTGCTTGTTCATACCATTTTTCAGGAACAACTCTCCATGCTGAAATCATCTGGCTCATTGCCAACAAATTGGATTTCAAGAGAGCTGCTGAGGAAGTAATTGACTTCAGGTTTCGACATATAGAGTAAGTGCATTTTGAACAATAAAGGAAATACCTAGACACCATAAGTAAGCATTAAACAATAATTGAAATCAAGAATAAAGTTACAAGAAAAGATTTTTGCTTTATACTTACAGCAAAAATTGTATTGCAGAGTTTCACTCGCTGCTGGCGTGCAGTGTATATCACGTAGAATTACTCCTTTTGTGTAGTGAGTTCATCTCTAGTGTATCTATCGATCCTGAAAATTTAGTCTCGATTTGTTTTTTAGGATCAGTTTTGGCTTTAATGTACCTTCATCAAGTTAGATTGGGTTCCTGACATTGGTGTAAAAGCCGGAACCGGTCCTAAAAAATAAGCCAAAATTGTACAAAATTAATGAACATTCAAACAAGAATATTTCATGACCTTATAACTTTCTGCTGAGAGAATCCAAACATATTTCTCTGATAGGTGCATTTAGAATAGAAAATCACAACTAATCATCATTTTTAATTTTGTTTCTATTATTTTGACGTTTATCAACAAACAAAATAGTTTCAAGCTTTTCTTTGTTTTGTTCCTAATTAATATTTAAGAAAAAGAGAAAATGAAAAGAATTTAACAATGAGAGTTGTTCACCTGGATAGACCAATGCATGTAGGTATAAGTCGTAAGTTCATTCATAACAATAATGGCTATGCAAGTGAAGAATGACTGGGATAACTGTAGACAGTGGTTCCACAATAAAAACGGCACAAAAGTGACCCCTTCACCACACCGATGCACATTTGGTCAACTATAAGTTATACATCCTGCAACAGAATAGTTCAAAAAATCTAATAAAATGTTCAATATCGACAAAGTAGCTTAATTACGATAAACTATATAATCTGGCAAAATTCCTCAAAAGTTCGTGAATTTTGGACAACCAGCAAAACTGTAAATGAAACGCGCGGTTCAGATTTCAACTTGTCAACTAGTCAAACGTCCCGGATTGAAGGTAAATGTTCAAATACACTTGAATAATGAGATATATTGTCTAAAAGTACTAACGGACAGTTCAAATCACGATTATTTCAGCTACGGCCCAAAGTTGGAGCGCCAAGTTGTAGGAGGTTATTGAGTTTCTATACGTAGGCTGATCGGAAAACATATTTTGTTGGGATCATGACTTCTGTGACATTCAACAATTGTATTTGCAGCACTCGCACAGTGAGAACAAGCACCGGAATTGAGTGTAATTGGATTTTTATTTGATAATTTCACTCGCCGTATGAAACCCTCCTTTCGTTGCTAGCTTTCGAGCCGGTATAAGATGTCTAAAAACCCTGGTGTGTCGACTCATACCTGCAAAACTGTGGGATAAAACGGGAGACAATTCGCCTGCTTGATTAATTAAGAGAAAACAAATGAAATCGTTACCTGTTTTCCAGATATTCCGCATTTGCGTGTACCGCCACGGTCGGTTTTCCGGTAAATTTACAAGCACAAGTTTTCAAGTATTGCCGACGAATGAACTGAATAAAAAAAAACCTAATTATTGGAATTTACTGAATCACTATCACCAATCAGTTTTATTTGTTACACTTTCGACTTATTTATATAATCTTTTACTGAAATGCAATTAAATACAATAATATCCACGCATTTCATTTGGAAGTATTGAAATTAAGCTTAATGAAAATTCAACATTAGAACCTGTCAACCTTGTGCTAATATAATCAGGAGTGGCGGGATTCCGTGAGATATATTCGTGCCATTATTTTCATTAAAATGTTTTCTAATAATACAAAATACTATGTGATAATCTTCATGATATGGTGGTACTCACTTTCGGTACTGGATATAGATGAATTATTTTGTTCGTCTCTCTGGATTACCCACAAATGATACAAAAACGGAACATGATCAAATTATTATTGTACAAACTACACAGAAAACGATTAGTTATTCATAAATTTTATTCAATCAGACATGTTTCTCTAGCACAGTAGCTTCTTCACTGTCTGATTGAATAAAGTTTGTGGAGATCGAATCGTTTTCTGTGTATTTTATGAATGGATCTTCATCAAGTAACGGCCGAGTCAATCAGACAAATTGAATTATTGTTGAATGAATGATATATCCCAGTAAACACAAATCGATCTCAGAGATGTTAGTGGACCTCACATTCATGTCCCACATCACTCCTGTGAGTAGAGTGGCGATTCGTATCGACATCTCCAGATCTTCTATTTTGGGCCCTTTTGGTCGTTTTTTGCTTCACATTATGATTCCAAATGACTCAAAGTAAGGTGAATGTGACGTTTCATTGCACATCTAAATTGGAGTCACATTGAGGTAACATTATAACACAATGTGAAGTTGAATAATCGTCCACATGCTCTCAATGCGAGGTGCTTTTCGATTATTTTTGCGTAACACATTCCAATTGTTGAAGATATCAAATGAGACGACTAAGAGAACTCAAATCTCTGTCACATATACCAATTGAAGGTGTCAGAAGAATTCTCAATTATACTTGAAAGGGAACCTCTCTCTGAGTAAGTTCACACTGCACTAGGAACTGCATAGGACTCGCATTCCATACATTGTGATCATAAAGTAACCCACCCCTGTTAACTTGTGAACGGCTCGAAATTTTGATTCAATTCAAAAAATATTAAGCCGAGCAGAAGGTAACAGGAGGAGGGTTACTTTATGGAAACACTTCAGTGTCATCTAGAAATATTCTGATGAAAACAAATTTTTCAACACGTAATTCCTATGCCAGGTTCTTTTTTGAACTCTTGGTAGTGTTCAATGTTAGGTTGTGTATACTTTACTTTCACTTCAAGAGATTGGGTATATGCCCGAGGTTGATGTTACTTTATTTAAATAAAGTAATTTCGGAAAAGAGCACTTGAACGACTCTCATAATTTTCGAAAAAGTGTGACTGAGTTCTGACCACCTATCTCTGTTAGGTTCATGGAAATAAGATAGTATAAGGAATGTACAAAATATTACCATTAATAAAACTTTAATTATAGCAATAAATGAAAAAAATCTGGTGATAAACTCAAAATTCCAAACAAGAAATAAACTTGACTGAAAATAACATTCTTGAAGCGCCAACAATCTCGCGTTAACATCTTGATCTCCTTGAGGGTTGTGGAGTATTCCTGAAAATTAACTAATGCCATGAAAATAAACCCATAAAGAAAGAATGACACTACTTCACGGAAGATCATGAAATCATTAATGAAAAATATATAACGTAATCCAATCTTCCGCAAAAAAAACGATACAATAGGTATTTCCGTCAGCAAATATCTTCTAACTTATCATCAGAGAAGGTAACGAATGATACATGGTTGTATTCTGAAGTCATATGGAGACAAAAAACATTAGGTTAGATATGTCATGGCGGCCATGACACGTCCTCCTACGTCACATTTCGTCACAAATGTTCTTTCATCTCTTTCTACTAGTGTCTACATTGTCTTATGGGAATCAAACATTCCTTGTTAAATTTTAGTCTCCTTGGACCACTATTTCATTTTTTCATTTATCTTCTGAAAAATCAAAACAAAATCGAATCACTCGACACACCAGTGTTTTTAGGCATCTTAAGCCGGTAATACTACTTTGGCATGGCAACCACGTATCCAAACAACAACGGAGAATATAATATCATCTTGCTACTAATATGAATGTCAGTCTGACAGACTTCATGTCTATCAGGCATTATCTATAACTTGATGGATTCACGACAATGGAACTTTTTTTTACTTTGTTGGTTCATGAAATTATCGCAATAAATACTACTCATGCTCACAATACTATCGATAATTCTGTCAGAAATCTTAAACTCGATCAAATTGATTTGAGCTAACACCACTCGTTCTAAAGGAGTCGTAGTGTTACCAAGCAATTTGATCTCGTTGGTTTCTGACAGAATTACTATCGAAAGTAATACGAGCACTAATCGTGGTATTACATGGGTATTACCCCCGATAGTAAAAGATAGTTTTCAAATTAATTTCTGACAAGAAAAGTATCAGCTAAAGTATCTCATTGTTATCAAATGATTCCATCACTAGGTGACCTCTGACAGCTTCACCCATGGACCTATAAAGTATTGTACTGGACCTAGCTGTTTACATCCTGGTCTGAAGTCGTGGATGGTCACAATCTGTAGTCGTGATATTGAGTTGGGCGTTGTCACATCTCATAGGTAATAAGTCTTTGTCATAGACAAAATTGTTTCACTATACGTATTCCATTCGATAACAATCGAAGAATGAAGGATGGTTATGGTGACATTATCATGTTAAACCTGTATTAATTACAAGTTTTAGAATCCAATCTATCGAAAAAATTCATTACTTGCGTCTTGAAATGATTGTGTAGAGTTTGTTGTGTCTGATCGTTTGTCAACGCTGTTGAATATCAATATTTATGTTTTCCACAAAGTAAACTTTTGACAGTTCTCTCATGTTCTGTCATTGCCTTTTCAGATTATTGTTGAAATTGCGTTTTTCGAACTCACTTGTGTTATATAGTGGCAGTAGATATAATAGACTCATAATGGTGCAATCACTGCAACCTTGTTGGGTTTGCAAACAATCCATGTTTTCTAACCCGAATATCAGATTCCATTCGTTAGTACCATAGGCGTTATCATTGTTTATATAGAAGCATTGTTTATATAGAAGATAGTTAGTCGGCCTTATGGAATTATAATTGGATCAAAATGGATGCGACATGTAGATGGCGATAGTGAGCTTGCATCCAAGTCATGTCGTAAGTTCAGTGATCTGGCCTACAAGTCATGTCGCAACTTGATTGAAACAATGGGACAACATTAAAATCGGGGTTTTTTGAAGAAACCTTCATCAAAATGACGTGAAAAATTCATGTTTGTAACTAATCACGCTAGATGACACTCGCGTTTGGGTCCAATACCTTTTCCACAGGCATTGACTAACTATCTTCTATTTACACAATGATAGAAGTGAGATGGTTAGCCAACCTTATGGAATTAATATTTATTCAAATGGATGCGACATGTAGATGGCGACAGTGATCTCGTATCCAAGTCATGTCGTAACTTCAGTGATCTGGCCTCCAAGTCATGTCGTAACTTGATTGGAACAATTGGACAGTATTAAAATCAGAGTTTTTTGAAGAAATCTGCATTGAAATGACGTCAAATATTCATGTTTGTAACGAATCAGGTTAGATGACACTCGCGTTTGGGTCCAATACCTTTTCCATAGGCATTGACTAACTATCCTACTTCTATTTGAACAATGGCGTTATAGTGGGTATCAATCTGTTTTCACCGAACAAAATGAAATTAATACGTTTATTCTAACCTTTGTATGTGGAGATAATAGAGAGTTGAAGTGCTGCCATGAACGTAAACATTGACATCTACGCATGCACATCCGTCAGCTATTCACGTTAACGTTGAAAATAGGTTTACGGGCATACGTAACCTAACGGTCCCACACGGAGACCTTAAAAATCAACGCACGTTAACCGAATGATATACGAATCACACCGATGAGTTACGAATGAGCGAATTTTGACTTTAAAGCTATAAGTTCAAAAAGTGACGAAGCATTATTTACAATTTTACAACAATCATCCTTTCTTCAATGTATTTTTGATGATGCTCGATATTTCGCTTTATTCAAAACAATGAACATTTTGAAAAGCCAATTCCGGAAAAATTTGATTTGAATTTGGCAAGGGAGGAATATGGTCAAAATCCCTATTAAGATCCGCAAAGATGAACTCTAATCCAGTTGTTCATAGAAAACAGCATAAAAGCAAAATAAACACAAATTAACATGTTACGGTTAACGTTTGACATATGTTCAACTTCAACTCAATTTCATAACAACCCGTAAACGTTATATTTCGTACGTTAACGTCTACGTTAAGGTTCACGTTCTGTAATCACTTCAACTCTCTAATATGAAATAGACACTCCCCGAAACATTTACTACTTCATTAGGTCTTTGGATGATGCATTTAAAAAAGAAGGTTGCCAAAATGTCCAAGAAATGTCTATCAAAATTTGGATTCATCTTTGGGTTTCCAGCTGATGGCACAGAAAGAGCAGGTTGGTTGAAAAAGTTGGGAATGAAATGTTCAACTGAATGTGTTCCAAAGTCTGCTAGGATTTGCTGCGAATATTTATTCTTCACAATATTCATTCATTATAATATCTATATAAAAACATGTATTTATTGAATATAAATTACCATTTTGGTAAAAATTTGATTTACTGGAAATCTGTTGTGAAAAAAAAAGTTGAACGTCGCGTTTGTGGACCCTCAGAAATGCCCTGTTGACAAGTTGGCCTCTTCGGATTACTGAAAATGTGATATGAAAAAAATAATTGAACTTCTCGATTATAGACCGTCAATCTATTTGAATGGTACTATTTTTAGTTTGCGGAAATGCTTTGTTGCCAAGTTTTGGTCACTTGGGATTACTGAACGTCTAATATGGAAAAAAAAATTGCACATCGCTATTTTGTGCCATCAGTTGATTCTAATGGTACCATTTTTGTTTTGCGGAAATGCTCTGTTGCCAAGTTGGTCACATCGGATTACTGGAAATCTGATTTGGAGATAAATCGAAGTGGACATTTTTTTTAATCAGGTTGTTCCTGCTATGATATTTTAACTTTTCGGAAATGGGCTGTTACCAAGTTATGGGTGCGGGAAATCATTGAGAGAAGCTTTATAGAAATTGTCAATATATTAATATAAGACTTCAGCCTATTCCAATGGTGCCAGTTTTGGTTTGAGAAAATACGGTTTTGCCAAGGTAGTCACATCGAATTACCGGATACCTGGAAATGGGAATTGATATGGATAACAGGACAATATCCTATGCAATCAAATGATTTGACATTTTGACTTTGTGGAGATGCGTTGATGCCAAGTTATGGACACGGGAAATCATTCAGATAAGTTTTATAGACGTTTTGGACACAACCCAACCTAACTTAACCAACCTAGCCATACAAGTTGCTGGTAATTCGATCACTGATTGATATGAAAAGGTGAAATCGCAGAAGATGCTCGCTGCGCTCGCATTTAGCAAACGAACAGAAGAAAGAGGCACGCTGAAACTCTTGTTTCCATGGAAAAGAAGTTGATGTCAAACTCCTGATCATTCTTAGTCCGTGAGCTGTAGTACGATAATTTGTGACTGAGAATCCAGAACATTTCAACGTTGTTTCACATCATTTAGTGTTTTATAATTTTTTTTAACGTGTATCATTTGAACTTGAAGTTGAGAAAAACTGAGTGATATAAAATGGTTATTTGGACCATGCGTCATATAGATTTCCAAAAGTATTTTCAAAAAATTGATCATAAAAATGAATAAGGATGAATATTTAAAATGATATTCTTAGTACAACATTTCCTTAAATCTTATTTTAATGATTTCCAGCGCCCACGACTTGGCAACATTGGCGCATTTCCGCAAGGTTCAAATTTCATAGTGAAATTCATCTAATTGAATAGTATGGTATGCATTCACTTAGAACCATCCTCATATCAGATTTCCAGTTATCCAAAGAGACCAAAACATGGCAACGGCGCATTTCCGCAATACGAAAATATTATCATTAGAATAGGTTGAGGGTCTATAATCGAAACGTTCAATTGTTTTTTATGTTAGATTTCCAGTAATCCGAAGTGGCCAACTTGGCTACAGGGCATTTCCGCAAAACAAACATGGTATCATTACAATTGACTGTCGGCTCACAATCCCGATGTTCAATTGGTTTCTCCTTATCAGATTTCCAGTAATCCCACGTGATCAATACTTGGCAACGGTACATTTCCATAAAACAAAAATAGTACCATTAGAATAGGTTGTGGCTCTATAATCGATACATTTAACTGTTTTTTTCATATCAGATTTACAGTAATCCGAAGAGGTTAACTTGGCAACAGTGCATTTCTGCAAAACAAAAATGGTACTATCACAATTGGCCGAGCGTCCACAATCGCGACGTTGAATTGTTTTTTTTTTTTATTTTGAAAACTTTGTGAATCTAATTTTCTAAGGATTGATACTGTCTCAGACAATGAAGTATTGCATGACATCAGGTATGTCATACGAGTTTCACTATCTCACGATGTCCCATCGGATGTATATTCTATCACTTTCGTTGATATTTTCATCATTATTTCAAATTCAGCATTTTTTTCTTGTGATTGAACCCTATTTTATCAAATGCGTGCGTTGCTGTCGGTTGTGGGAAAGTCACAGTCTATCGCTATCTTTCCTCTTCCCGCAGCCCGCGCGCTTACAAAATGAGCGACTTCAAAACAATCCGTGTCGTAAGGATGGCAATGCTAGGTCTATCTGTATTTATATGATATTATACGTCCATGGTTTCACCCAACAATAGAATAAAATGTACGGCATAAGCGCTCCGACCAATGCTAGGTTATTAACAATTTTGGATGAATAGTCGGTAAATCGCTACCAATTTTGAATGGTTATTTTTCTACGTAAGGTTAGTCAGGTTAGGTTAGATTGGCTAGTAATTCACGCATTTTCAACTCAGTTTGCCTTCTTCTTGTCTGTCATTTAAACTCACCGCCATTACACTGACCAATCACAGAGCGTGCCGTGCCGTGCAATTTATTGTCGTCTCTTCACCCATACATACATGGTGACTCGTTACAAAACCAATGCCTTTCATAATCTCAAAACAATGTTTAATGAAAACATCAAAGGCGACAATTAATTTCTAACACTAAATTAAAAAGAATGATTAGTCTTGATTTTCGATAAAACGAACAAGTCCAGAGCTCTCTCGATAGCACTTGCTTGCTTGATTAAAAATTCTACAAAGTGATTTTGCTAGGGCGAAAACGGGTTTTCTTTAACAAACTATCTCATTGAAATTAGTATAGGCCATTTGCGTCAATTATTTTGGGGGGAAATAAACCTCTTTAGCTTGGTCTATGAGTGCAGTTTTGTACTTTTATCATATAAAATACATGTTATATCTGGGTTTTCACTTTGAACTTTTTAAAAATTGTTCGAACCACCGTTTAATAATTACAGAAAATTGAAAATACTAAGATGACTTGACTTGAAATGAATAAGTGACAATCTACATTTGAAAACGTGAATTTATAACATCTGAGATGCTGACGATGCTGCTTGATAGTTAGAATTGGATATCCATCGCTTGGGTCAGTGAGACTGTCGAGTAGGCGGTTTTCCTGGAATGTAACCTGATATGCCTAGGACGGTTACTGTAGATGTTGGATATAACAACTCCCCTTATATTAGAAAAGTTGATGCTATGCAACAACTTTTAGGGTTCCTCAGACGGGGGTTGCTTAGGCGACTGCGTCTAGATTGAAGGATTCGTTTTGCACTTCTTCTTGTAGGTTTGGTTTTCTCCTTGGAAATATGCTTGGAATCCTTTGGAACGGTCTGAACGATCTAGTCGGAGGAAGCGGCGAAGCGTCGGGTCTAGTTGGTGCCAATTTTAGTTTTCTTCTACACTTGCAGATGAGGTAAAGGCCTGCTAAAAGTATGATTAACCTTCCGTTACACGCGCGCGGACTCTCAGTCCGGTTAAATTTGAATATTGCCGCCATCTCGAAATGCACCGCTTCCGCCAGCCATCGTTCTCAGTACCTTTCGAACATGAGCTATCATGACTTAGTTTCCTGTGTGTCTTTGGAACGTGAAGACGTTACGGAGTAATCAGTGATTGAGGACTGTGAGTCCGGCGCGTGTAGATACGTTACAAAAATTTGAAATCTTTTATGTCGTTAAAAACAGTAAAAGGTAATATCTTTAGTATTTTTCACATAGATACATAATCTAAATATGGTCAGGTTAGAAGAAAAGGTTACATATAATTTTGCGTTGTGGATAAACAATTTTTTTTTTCAGGATGTCTTACGAAAAAGAGCAGGAATATTTACAAAAATTACTGGAAGATGCAATGTTAGAGGATGATGATGTAGACATTGAGTACGATGATGAGGAAGATGAGTTAGAGGAAGATCATTTGGAAGAACGATTGGACAATTCAGATTCAGAGCAGGAAATTTCTGACACTGAACAAGAAACATCAGAATCATTAGACGGTCCATTTTTTATAGGAAAAGATAAATCCACTAAGTGGAGATAACACCAACCGCCAAAAAAAGTTAGGACAAGGGCTGAAAATTTAATAAAACAGCTACCCGGGCCAAAGGCATCTACCAAGAATTTGACAGATCCACTTGAGATTTGGAAATTCTTTTTTACTGATGAAATTTTGAATATCATTGTGGAGCATACAAATAAACGCATTAGTGCAACTGCAGCGAATTATTCTCGAGAAAGAGACGCTGCTCTTACAAATGTATCTGAGATTCAAGCATTATTTGGGTTACTCTACATGTCTGGATTTCTCAAATCTAGTCGGTTGCATGTGAGAGAGTTATTTAGTAATAATGGCACTGGTGTGGAGATATTTCGTTTGGTGATGTCAGTAAACAGGTTTCAATTCCTGCTGAAACATCTGAGTTTTGATGATATTCAAACACGGGATGAGCGGAAAAAAATAGATAAATCAGCTCCTATTACAGAAGTGTTTGATGATATTGTCAAAAAATGCAAAGAGGCATACACACCTTTCCATTATGTTACGATTGATGAAATATTGGCGGCCTTCCGAGGGCGCTGTGGCTTTAGGCAATATGGCAAGTATGGTATAGAGATTTTTGCCGTAGTGGACGCAAAGTGTTATTTTGTGTGTAATCTGGTAGTTTATGTCGGGATGCAGACAGATGGTCCTTATGCTGTCGACACTGCTGCGAAAGCAGTAGTTGAGAGACTCTGTGAATTTATAAATGGCTCTGGACGAAATATAACAACCGACAACTGGTTTACCAGTATACCGTTATTAGAGTCGCTCCGCTCTAAGAAACTAACATTGCTGGGTACAATCCACAAGAATAAAAGAGAGTTACCAATAGAATTTTCTAGTCATGATAAAGCACGACCTGTTCAATCTAGTATGTTTGCTTTTTGTGAACATGTAACGCTGGTTTCCTACAAACCCAAACCCAAAAAGAATGTATTATTAGTATCCAGCCTACATCATGACGACAACATTGACCCGATTACAGGAAAACCAGAAATGATTATGGACTATAATAATACTAAGGGTGGCGTCGATACAGTTGACAAACTTTGCGCTACATATGATTGTGCAAGAAACACCCGAAAATGGACAATGGTCGTATTTTATTGGTTGCTAAATGTTGTTGGCATCAATACAATGGTGGTTCACAAGTTTAACAGTCCCAATAATAGAAGAAGAAGAGAGTTTTTGCGAAATTTGTCTTTTCAATTAGTAGATAGATAGAATCATTTACGTCAACGGGCTCAACTGACTTGCTTGCCAAGACATATATCATCAAGAATCAGAGAACTAATTGAATATGAGGAACCAAAACAACGTCCAGCAGCAGTAAATGAAAACAATGTTCTTAGACGAGGCCGTTGTGGTTTTTGCGACCAAAAAAAAGTCGACCTACCAAATACTCTTGCATAAGGTGTGAAAAATATATGTGTCTGAAACATTGTACTTTTATATGTTCAGAATGTATTAAAAATGGTACAAATTAAATAAAAATGTTCTTTAATACTTGTTTTTTCTTGATCATTCACACACAAGGTTTTATTGGTTAAAAAACTACTATTTCACAAGTTGCGGACTCTCAGTCCGGCGCGTGTACTCTTGTTGAAAATTGTCACGCGTGTAGCGGAAGGTTAATATTATGGTGGTGTATGTAAACCACGAAATGTTTTTCTCGACGAATGGTCTCTGGATTAGGTCGTCCAAAGTTTTGGAGTACGAATCCAACTTGTGTTTGGCGATGTTCAAATCATCGATGTTGAGGTCGTCTAACTTGAGTGGCTGTAATTTTGGAAGTTTATATTTCCGGGATGTCAGCACAGCATTCATACGGAATTGAAATTGGATGTGTTTTGTAGGTAACGTTCGAAATTTTTGACAATTGGGAGTTTGCTTGAATTTTGGTTATTCCAATGAAGGCACTGCATTCTGTCTGTAATTTAACTATAGAATTATTATACACTATTTCAGTTTTCAAGTTCATTTTTGGGCAATTCACAGTAACTTGCAATGGTTCGGAAAGGATCACTAGTCAAAGGTTGTTTTCGAATTTTTGCACGTTATAACCTTGGCTGAAAACTAACGAACTTCTGCAACTTCGCGGAATGTCTTTATTGTTTTTGAAAATTTGGGCTTCACAAATCGAATTATAGTCAATGGGGTACGCGAACATATCGGAACATAGTTCAGTTTTATACGAAAGTGGCTGCACTGCTTCAAGTCCGTCACTGGTATAAACATTAAAGAATCATCGTCTTTGGCGATATATTTTTGAGAAATAGAAAGAATGTGATGGAGGCCAGTTCTATTATCGTAAATCGGAATAGGAAATAGTTGGTATAGAGTATAGATTTGAGGTTGAGAATTTTGAGGATGAAAACTAAATTTGAATTGGTTTGAAAAGCTTCAAGTTCAATGATTTCAAGATATTGGGCTATGTTGGAAAGTTTCGGTTGGAGAGGAAGGTTATTCCGTCGTAACTTTTGGGAAATTTCTTGCAAAGCAGTAACTAATTGATCAGGTCTAATAATCGAAGAATGAATGATATTTAATCGGGCGAAGGTGATCGAGTCCAACACATCATCAATGTTTTCTTCGAGAAATAAAAAGCTTTCCAATAATTTTTCGCAAATGCCGAAGAATTTTAATTTTGCTTCGATTTTGTTTATATTATCGCTCAAATTATTGATGGATTTTTCTACGATTTTTATGTCATAGTTGAAAGTTTCCTCATTGATTCGCAATTTTCGAATGATATCATTGAAATTTTGGATTGAAGATGCTGTTACCGAAATTTGGTTTTTCATTAGGTTTTCTAATTGGTGTTCATCGCACTTTAATCTATTGATACAGTTCTTGTAATATTCACCATCGGTAGCGTCTAGATTTCCAGTGATTGATTTGAAAATACTACCTATACCATTGATAAGGCCCCTTTTATACCTTTTGGTATCTAAAACAATTTCTATTAGTTTTTGTTTTATTGAATTTGAAATTTGGGTGGGAAGACTGATGTGGGTCTTTACTTCAGATTGAAATTCTTTCATACTCTGACCAGTGAAAGGGGTTGTATTGATAAGAGTTTCTAAAATGTTCCTATTATTTTCGTATATGTTTTTGAATACTGAAATGTCTTTGTTCACGAGTATAGTCCATTTGTCATTGGTAAGTACGATGTTGTTGTTTTCATGGTAGTAGACGCCAATAGTATTATTGATTGATTGGATTTGGTATTGACAGACTACTGATCCGAACAGCAGCGGTAACCTGAAAATAAATCAATTTTCAGTGTACGGCTTCATACGATCGAAGTTTACTTTCGATCTTTGATTGGTTCGGGGATTCAAAAGAATTGCCGAATTTCGAAGTATTTGTTCGATTATGAAGGGGCCATTAAACTTATTTTGCAATTTATCTTTGATTTGAGATTCTTTGACATAGAATTTGTCCATTACTTGATAATTTGGGGTTTTTCCGGATATGTTTCGGTCAAATCGAATTTTGGCATTTTGTTTTTGTTTCAGTATGCGTTCACGAGCAAGTTTATAGAAATGTGAAATTTTGTTATTCAGATCTCTTACGTATTTGGTAATCAGTTGTTCCTGGTTGTATGGAGTTTCGGGGGGTCTATTAGATGTGTTCCCGAAAACTAACTCATGGGGGGTGAAACCATGACTTTTATTCACCGAGTTATTGTAGCAAATAACTGCATGAGGAAGTACGTTTAATGGTTCTTCGTCTGGGTGTTCGGCTAGAAATACTCTAATCATTTCGAGAAGGGTTGCATGAAATATTTCTACTGATCCATTTGATTGAGGGTGATTTACGCTTGAGTATGTTAATTTAATGTCGTAGAGTGCGCAAAGATCTTTCATGATTGCATTGTCAAATTCTCTGCCGTGGTCGCAATGTATTCTTAAGGGTGTGCCAAAATGTTGGAAATACCAGAGAAGGGCGTTTGCAACAGTTTTTGAAGATTTGTCTTCAATAGCGTAAACTTGTGTGAATTTTGTTAGTTCGTCGCGTATACTAGGTGCATAGTTTTTCGTCGGGATTTCTATGATGTCGATGTTGATTCTTTCAAATTTGGCAATTTTTAATATATTTTTCGTAAGACCTTGCCAATTATATTTTTCTTTTATTCTGCGAATGGTTTCATTGATACCTCTATGGAGATTATTTTTTCCATTATAAAATTGATCGATTATTATTGGGATTTGGTCAGCGTCTGGAGTTCTTATTAAATTTTGACAAACTTTGAATTTAATATCTTTTTCTGCGAAAATGAAACAAAGTATTTCAAGAATAGAAAGTTCTAAGTTATTCTCAACGCAATAAATGTGTGATATGTCAAGTTCATGTTGATTTCTATACAGGGTGAGAAACAAATGTTCTATCACTAAGTCGTCATCAAATGGGAGAAATATAATGTAGTATTTTCGACGTTTGACTGTGTTGCTTGAAATGGTATTGATATTTATATTTTGGATCTCGCATTTTTGTTCAAATATATCGTCAAAAATCGTTTGGTGGAGGTTTTCGATTTTTTTCTGTCGGGGAAATACAATAATATGTTTGTTTTCTTTGTCTAGCAATTGACAGTTTGAATATTCGGCTTTCGAATAGTCAATTAGTGATTTAGTTCGATACAGATTTATAAAGGTTCGGAATTCTCGTTCGATTTGTTCGGAAGAGTATGTTGGAGGGTCATATTCAGGAATGTCTTCAGTATCGGAAGGATTTTCGGTATCGGAAGGATTTTCGGTATCGGGAGGTTTGTCAGTATCGGAGGGTTTTTCGGTATCGGAAGGTTTTTCTTTCGGTTCTGGGTCAGGTGTGGTTTTTTCTTCATCACTGTCTGAAATTATTTGTGTGTCGGTGTCTTCATTTGTAGGTAGTACTAATGAATAGGGGTGAATATTTTGGAATTTAAAGAGAAGCATTTTGTAGGGGAGTCGATTTTGATTCTGGAAAGTGCATCGGCATTTTTATTGATCTTCCCAGGTTTGTAAATGATTTCGTAGTCATATTTCTCTAATTTCAGGCGCCATCTCGCAAGTCTACTTCCGGGATCTTTGATAGAAAATAACCATGTTAGTGGTCGGTGGTCAGTGATGAGTTTGAACTTTCTACCGAATATGTATGGCCTAAAATGTTTTACGGCCCAAACGATGGCTAGAAGTTCCCATTCTATCGTAGAGTATTTGGATTCTGCAGAACAGAGCGTCCTTGAGGCGTAAGCGATTGGTAAATCTTTACCGATCGGGCCTTGGGACAATACGGCGCCAATGGCGAATGCACTTGCATCTGTGGTCAATACGAAGGTATCTTCGAAATCGGGGTATATGAGTATGTGTGTCGAAGTGAGTGTTCGTTTTAGTTCTTCGAAAGATGTCTTACATTCATTTCCAAAAATGAATGGGATGTCTTTTTGAAGTAATTTTGTCAGTAGCTTAGAGATTTTGGCAAAATTTGAGATAAATCGTCTGTAGTATCCTGCCAGTCCGAGAAAGGATTTGATCTCTTTCTGGTTCTTTGGCTCAGGGAAGTTTATGATACAATCGACTTTGCTTGGGTTTGGTTTTACTCCATCTCTGGTTATGAGGTGACCAAGATATGCTACTTCTTTCCTTAGGAATTCGCATTTATCGGGCTGTATCTTCAGGTTGGCTTGTCTTAGGCGTTTGAAGACTTATTTCAACCGGGAAATGTGTTCGTGGATTGTTGGTGAATAAATGATGATATCGTCCATATAGAATAAGCTTCGTTCATTCTGAATTCCGAGTAGAATGTTGTCCATAACTCTTTGGAAAGTTGATGGACAATTCTTAAGACCGAAAGGCATTCTGACAAATTCATAATGACCATTCTCAACGGTGAAAGCAGTTTTTGGGATGTCTTCTTTATTGATCTCGATCTGGTGAAAACCTGATGCGAGGTCAAGAGTGGTAAAATATTGGCATCTGCCAAGTTGGTCTAGTAGATCTGATATCATAGGTAAGAGGTATTTGTCGTCGATGGTGAGCTCATTTGACTTTCGGTAATCGACAACAACGTGCCACTTTTGTTTACCTGAAGCGTCGATTCTTTTCGGGACCACCCATACAGGGGAGGACCATGGTGAAATGGAAGGGCGTATAATTCCGTCTTCCAGCATTTTGTTCATTTGTCTTTTGACTTCTTCTTTATGGATTTGGGGGTAGCGATATGATTTCGTGAATGCGGGTTTGGCGTCTTTGGTATCAATGGGATGTTTTATTTCGTTCGTAAATGTAAGTCAGTCGCCTTCTAAATAAAATATGTCTGAGTATTCAAGACAGACGTTGGTTATGAGTTCAGTTTCTTCTTCGTTCAGATGTTCTAATCGAAGTTGATTTTGAATCTCAAAGTTTCTGTCCGTCTGTACGTCAATATCATTTGTTTCGTTGAAATTATTGATTGAATAATTTTGGATTGGTTCCAGTTGTATATCAGAAAAATTCACTGTTTTTGGCATTGCGTTTGAGTTTATCACAGAAGTGAGAAATTCTCCTCTATGGTTCACTCTAACTAACGCATTGGGCAATCTAACATTGTCTTTTACCTGGGCTACCAGTATAGCTTCAGTGTTGAAAAGATTGCACCTAAGTTTAGAAATTTGTTCGGTTTGTGGTTCAATTGAGATTATATTTTGGATGGTGCCCACGGGAGTCGGAATTGAATTTTTGGCGGGTTTTTCACAGTCGGTTACTTTAATCAGGGGGATTGTTTTGAAATCAGTAATAAGTTGTCTGTTTTTCAGGTCCACTATGCAGTGATAATGTTCCAAAAAATCAGATCCTAGGAGTCCATCAAATTCTATATCCAAGTCGTAAATAAAAACTTTGTGAGGGTTGTTTGTGCAAAAGGGTATTAATGCTGATTCACAGATATTGATTTTTTGATTGGTTATACCTTGAATCAAAATATTTTCTGCGGATCTATTGAAATAATTTTGAACAGTTTTTGGTTTGAATATCGAGAGACAGCACCGGTATCGATAAGTATTCTGAAAGTATTGGTTGCGTCCATGATATAATACAAATTTTTTGAACTAATCATAAGCGACTGGGTTATAGGAATTTTTGTTCTGGAAAGTTCAGGTTTGGGTTCAAGTCGTCTGATAAGTTCAAGGTTTGCATTTGATTCTGTAGTTCCAAAGTGGGGTTCGTTTGCTGATTTATTGGTGGATCGAAACATGTGGGGCTTATTGGAAAAATCTGATAATTTTCATGTTGGTTTGACTCTAAATATTCAGTATTATAAGAGTCGGACTGATGAGTGAAGTCTTGGTATTCCTGATAGTTATCAGTATAACCGTCAGCGTCAAAAGTTTGAGGATTTTGATAATTATCAGTATAATTATCGTCAAAATTTTGTGGGTCCGAATAATTAGCAGTATAATTATTTGGGTCAGGATTCTGTGAATTTAAATGATAAGTTCTTTGAGTGTTATTGAATCTATTGAAATTTGGGTTTGGATGAATGATTGATTATCTCTGTTGGTTGAAATTAGGATTTGGCCCACTTATTGGGGGTCTGAATTGTGATTGATTTTGGGTTAACGTTTGATTTGGTTGATTGGGTCTTGGATTCTGATTGAATCTTGGTGTTTGTTGGAAATTGGGTCTCTGGAAGTTTTGTTGAGGTTGCTGAGACTGTTGGTATTGTTTTGTACGGCATTCATTTAAAGTGTGACCTTGTCTTTTACAGAAAGAACAAAATTTTTGTTGTATTGGGTTCGGGTTTACCTTTCTAAATTGATTATTATTTTGTGGATTTGTGTTTCTACTATTTGTCGATTTTTGCTGCTGAAAATAATTCAACTGCATCTCTCTTCTTACTCTCTGAATTGCAAAGAGCATGTCAGTAGGGTTACCTGCCCTAACTAGTTGTCCTACTTGGGGTTCTAAACCAGCTAAGAGGGTGTTCAGTGCCATAGTTTTGACGAGTGCACTTTGGGATACTTTTTGGTCGGAAGTAAGATTTTGTTTTTGGATACACGCATTTATTTTTGCATTATGTGTTTGCAGTCTGTTTATAAAAATGAGTGGCGATTCTCCTGGTAGTTGGTGAATTTGTTGAAGATCCTGTATCAACGAGGTTAAATTGGTTCAAAAGGATTCTTATTTCGTCCCATGTTTGAGGATTACGAGAACTTATTAGTTCCGCGGCTTTTCCTCGAAGTTTGTTTTTGATGTGCAAAACTACGAGCACCTTCTGGTCTTGCACTGCCATGCGGTAAGCGCGGTATCACATGCATGGGTGAAAGTGTTTAAAAATATTTGGTCACCGTCATATTCGGGGACGATAGAAAATATTTCGTTTAGTCTATAAGGTTCGATTGCAACTGGGGGATTTTCGGGATGATTATCATGCATGATTGATTGATAAAAGAACTGGTTATTTGATTAAAATGAAAATAAATCGACAAAATAATGTACGAGACGATTCTTAAATTGTCTTACCAAAGGATGTCCATACGGTGGATGAAATCCGACTTCACAAGCGATGCTCCGGACGAAGTTAGCGTTCGCGTGTTCTTCCTCCGTTGAAGAGATCGTCCTGCCGTTCTTCATTGGTTTTCTTCGTGTTGAGTTTGGATTTTCTTCGTGTTGAGTTGCTGCTGGAGCTGCTAGTTCTTCCTTTTAAGGCTTGGAATCCACCTCCTTCGGTTTAGGCTTTCCTTGTTCCGCAGGAGTTGAAGGATCCTACAGCGACTGCGCCAATTGTCAATATCTGGGTTTTCACTTTGAACTTTTTAAAAATTGTATTCGGGTGGTTCGAACCACCGTTTAGTAATTACAGAAAATTGAAAATACTAAGATGACTTTATTCTACTACATGAAATGAATAAGTGACAATCTACATTTGAAAACGTGAATTTATAACATCTGAGATGCTGACGATGCTGCTTGATAGTTAGAATTGGATATCCATCGCTTGGGTCCGTGAGACTGTCGAGTCGGCGGTTTTCCTGGAATGTAACCTGATATGCCTGGGACGGTTATTGTAGATGTTGGATATAACATACATACCATTTTGTACGATTTGCTAAAATCATTCGAACGTATTCAATGAACTGCAATTCGGCTATGACATTTCTGAAAATCCTTTTTTGATAAACTTACCTCTTTTGTTATTTTCTTGAAATATTTCAGTGGAAGAATCAATGCTGCAATGCTACGGTTTCACGAAAAAATAGATAACGCTGTCTTTTCCGCTGAATTGCAAGACTTGGCAAATAAATACAAAACAGAGATGCAAGAAGGCGAAAAAAGTAAACAACGATTCATTAAATCGCATTTACCAATCAGTTTGAACCCACCTCATATTTTCGATATTGGTTCCAAGGTATGTCCTATCTAAGGCAACATTACATTTTTTCAAGAGAAAATTATGAACTATGATGTTTGCAATAAACTCCATGATATTTAATAACATACCAACAAAATAAAATGTGCGACATAATCCTGATGGTGAGGGATTGAGAGGCAGTTTGCTCCTATGGTATAAACAAAATACTTTTTATCGACGAGAACAAAACCTCGTTTTGACAATAATTAAAAATAAATTTCTTCAGGTATCACATTAAATAATAATCTAGCTGGCTGGTTTTACTGTTTTTTGCTTTCAACCCATCAGGTTACTTTAAATAAGTAATAAAGTTTCTCTTGATTCCTCCGGAATTGAAATTGGCACAATGTTGTTTTAATGAATTTTTTGGGTTCTCATTATATATTTACCATTCTGTTGTTTGAATCACTATGAATCATGTTGAAACAAGTTCGTGTACACTTTATATCGAATATCAGAGTGCTATTGAACAAGAGCACGAAACATGTTGATATAAAATATTATTTTATAAGGGAAAAGTATAACCAGAAGTTGATGGATATTCAGTATAATGAAAGGAATGAACAGGTTGCTGATATATTCACGAAACCTCTAGCCAAGTTGAGATTTTATTAGTAGATGGTGGAATTAGGATTGAGCACTTTTCAATTTATACTAAGAAATTATTGGGAGTGTTGCTTTATAAAGGACCCCGCACAATAGCATAGGAAAATGGCCCACAGTGGGATTTGCCTGAAATTCACATATGTTATTGGTATTGAGGTTCTGATCAAATGTTCTCATGGGCCCAATCCTCTAAGACCAATGATTTAGCTCTCAGAGCCGTATTTAGTATGTGCCAAATAAACAATGGCACTTTTTTCTCGAGCCCATAACTTTTTTATTTCCTATTATAATTTAATTGAAAGGAAATATTTCAAAATCTCAGCTTTTGTCTTTTAGCATAAGTCCTCTGTGAAATTTGTTTTGTTCTACATGGCCGTATTTAGTAAAACTGTATTTGCCAAGTGATTAAAAAAAAACTTAATCAAATTGATTTGTTATAACTTTCTTATTTCTCGATCTGTCAGTGGTTGATAGCTCGTTTCATAGATGAATGTAGCTTTCGTGTGTACATAAAAAGTGGTCGCCATCTTAATATCCAAGATGGCCGACCTAACCTATAAACTTTATGTAGAAACCTTTTAGCTTTTTAAGACAATAACAGGGAAAAATAAGAACTACAACGTTTTGATTGTTGAAATCAGTTACTTTTTGAATAATCTAACTCTATAAAATGAATACAATTCTACTATCTTATTGAAACTTTATCTAATTTATAACTTTCAAAGTTGAATCTGATATTTCCAGGGTGGTGGAAGGGAACAAAAAATAGCTGCTGGAGTATCGAATCTTGAACTGGACGATTTGCGGCATCTTTAATATGCCCAGGAGTCTATGGATAATTCACATTTTGATTTTGGTGGCCAAATACCAAATACCACAATATGCTACAAATATGAGCACATGTTACCGGTGTCCTTGCCCCTGATTTGCAACTGCTATTATCAATACATATTCTTCATTATTATCATCAGGCTGGTTTTCATGCAGTGGATTGAATAAATACTTGATATTTTTCTCTCCTTCTGAACCGAGAAAACACTCTGAGTCTAATAAATCCTAGTTCATCCATTTGTATTTTTATTGTTATTAAATCTTGTAAAATTATTACTATAAGATCATACAGTAGAGTTATATTTATATTATAGAGTTGGATAATACAAAGAGTAAATGACCGATTTCAACAATCAAAACGTAGAACTCATTTTTTCCTGTAACTATCTTTCTTAAAAAGCTACAAGATAAGTCCTACATATAGTTTATAGGTTAGGTCGGCCATCTTGGATATTGAGATGGCGACCACTTTTGTTATGTACACAAAGAAAGCTACATACATCTATCAAACGAGTTATCAACCAATGACATAGATCGAGAAATGAGAAAGTCATAACAAGATCAATTTGATTCAGTTTTTTGTGGATCACTTGAAAAATACAGTTTTACTAAATACGGTTCTGTAAGACAAAATATGTTTCATAGAGGACTTGTGCTAAAAGACAAATGCTGAGATTTTGCAATATTTCTTATTCAATTAAATTCTAATAGGAAATAAAAAAATCATGGACTTGAGAAAAAAGCGTCATTGTTTATTGGGCACCTATACTAAATACGGCTCTGAGAACTAAATGATTGGTCTTGGAGGATTGGGGCCATGATAACATTTGATCAGAAACTCGATACCAATAACATATGTAAATTTCAGGCAAATCCAACTGTGGGCCAATTTCCTATGCTATTGTGCGGGGGGGTCCTTTCTTGGGTCCTCATGATATATTCACAATTCTGTTGTTTTGGTCACTATGTATCATGTTGAAACAGAAAAAAATTTAACAAGAGAAGTCAATAAATTGAGTTTGGTTCAATTAATTTATTAGAGTTTTTGCACTGGATATTCCTAATATTATCAGAACACGTCAGTCCCTGAATTGGTTTAGTGAAATGCTCATTTCAGACCCAACAGTACGAAAAAATAATTTTTCATGAACACACTTTTAAAACTTACTGAAACTACAAAGCATTATGTCGACAAATAATTTTCGTTTCATTTGATTATTTTCAAATATTCTTTCAACCTACTCACATTAGATTTTTGAAAAGGACCCCGCACTATTCTTATGGGTGTGTAGGTCCTGGTGGAATTATCTGGAACTTCAGTATGTTATTCTCTTCATTATCCTGATCAAAAGTTCCCATGGGCCCAATTCGATCCAGTGACTGATTTTCGGGATATAGCTCCTCAAAGATATGATTTTAAACCTATGAGTTTAAATACGACAAAACATTCCTTTACGTATCTGTGCCTCAGAATGAATTTCCCAGTAAAAGTTGTACCTTCACAATCATTTCTTTTGACGAATACCTTAATTACTTAAATACAGACCACAGGGTGTTGAGTAAATTCTGGACAATGACTTGTCATGAATTCAGTCAAGTATTGACACTGAAAGTACAATTCATACTGAAAACTCATTACGAGACACAGATGCACAAAAATGTATTTTTCCGTACTCACATTCATAGGTGCAAAACCATATCCTTGAGGGGCTGTTTCCCGAAAAATGGTAACAGGATCGAGTTGGGGACATGGGAACTTTTGATCAGGGTAATGAAGAGAATAACATACTACAGTTTTAGCCAATTCCACCGGGACCCAGAAACCCATAAAAATGGTACTTTTGAACAACTAGAGCGGCTATGCCTCTCTGCCTTACATAAATTATTTCACATTTCTTTCAGGTTATTTATCTTGCGAGAAATCCAAAAGATGTGATAGTTTCCATGTATCACCTATCCTGTTTTTTCTTCGAAGACCTTTCCAGTGCTAGCTTCGAAGAATTCTTTCATGTTTTCAAGTCGAATATGAGTAAGTATACCCAGAGCTTGTCCAAAACAAACTAGAATGTGGGTATATGATAACGCTTAAACTATTGACAGTAAGTAGAGTATAGTTCAGTATCCAACCATGTTATTTCCTGCGATTATCAGATCCGAAACCTTCGAACATTCATAATTTCAAGAACAAGTCAACTTCTCATCTCCGCTTCAGTGGGATTCGTTACGATTTATTATATTTGAGTCAACCAAACAAACAAATAAAAACAATTTCATTCATCACTGCCACAGTTAATCACAAATACATTGACAGATGAAACATAATTATACTTCAGTGGCCACGTCCTCAATATCGCCCTGTAGTTACGTTCCTCTGCCGAATTGTGTGCGCATGTTCACAAAATTCATCCACTTCTGCTTTCTTCGCTGTGCCAGTCCCTGCCACTACCGATTCATTTTACGTTCTTTCGCTCGTTTTGTGTGGACGTGTCTGTAGGTGATGACGTACATTTTAACTAGTGAGAGAAACAAAGAAGGTGAAAAAATAGATTGATAATAAACAGACAAGGTGGAAGACGGAGAAACAGCACAATCTAATGTGTTTACATATATACACATAAACGTGTTTCAGCACGCGTTTCTGACATGAAATATCTGTTGAGAACCTTACCGATAATTTTGCAAGAAAGAGTATTGCCCAAAAATTTCAATTTTTTGGCGACAGAATTCGTATCCGAAGCTCTCCTACAAAATGTGGAAAACCGAGTGCAATTTCAATAAGATAACACGCTTGAAAGTAAAATTATCACCGAGGTGATTTTAGCTCCCGGCCGGACAGCTCCAAGCGCCACTTTTCCACCACGGTAGGATATTTTCATGAATTCGATTCTCGCTTATTTCGATTGAAGTACTGGCATTGTTTTGAATTTCTGGTTCTACCTACTGAAGAATATCAACTGACATCGAAACGAATTTGCATCGTGGTTCCACAGTATTTAAATTATTCTCACATTGAATAATCATATTGTAGATTGTTTTGATATGATTGATTTGATGGAATAATCGAAGTCGATATCTGCATGATATGAGAGTACTGTTGTCTGCCATAAATGGCCAGCTTTTTGGCTTCAGGATTGGGCGCCCACTAACAAAAAATCAACTGATGATATAGGTAATGGAAGGAGCACTCGGAAAAAAAATATTCGTATGAATAAATCTACCAAATTTCAATTTTTTTTTGGTGTGTTGTAAATTACTGATTATATAGAGAAACCAAAAGAGTATTCAGGCAAAAAAATTCGTTTACATATATTTCTCCCTTGAATGATGGTGCTTTACCAAATATCAATAATTTTTTTGGGTTATGAATAGGCTGCCACGAACAAATATAAGCTTTAAAGACTCTGGTTCGAAATAATTGAAATAATTGAATTGAAAATAAATGCTGTTGGTCAATGAAAAATATTCAATAATGTTTTATGTTCATGTTTGCCAATATAGTGAAAATGAAAGTGCCACCAATTTATTCCTCAATGAATAGGGTCTATTGGTTGTCGTTTGATCTAAACACAACAGTCTATTCGAGCTAAAAACAAGGAATTTGGAAGAGATATAAGTAAACTACATTGTTTGTCTGAATAGTCCTTTCATTCATGTATAGGATAACTTTATTTTTATTCGGTCGCCATGAGTATCTACTTTTCGAATTATGGAGCTGAGCGATTAGGAGAGGTATGGGTGATCGAATTTTTATTGACTGAATAGTCCTTCTATTCATCTATATAATAAGCTCATTTTTGTTCGTGGCTGCCTAAACAGAACCCAAAAAAAAAATTGAAAGGAACCACGCAAACATTTTATGGAAAAAAAACTTTCAGTGAAAATGGCTGGATTCTCCATATGTTGTAGCTGGACCCATTTTGAGTGAAATTCTCCATTGACCCAACTTGATCATATGACTAGATTCGGCGCTAGAGGACGCCAAATCATGAATTTTGTGATTTTTGGAGAAATTCAACTTAATACAAAAAAATCAATATCTCATTTATAATCAATATTGTGTACGACTGAGCATTCCTAAAATTCAAGAGGACAGAACAAAAAACGTCACTGTTTTTCTTTAGGGTTGTCAACAATATACTAAATTTTTCCGTGACTGAATTTGCCTACGAGTTTATAAGTTGATTGATTTTATCATTGAGGATCAATCAAAATGGTTTGTAGATCGATCAAAACATTTTGAAGCTATAAATACAGAGCGTTTGGAATAAGGAAGGGTCCATATCATATAAACATTTAATTACTCCAAATCACAAATTTTATTATTTTCGAGTGAATTCGGATGCATGAAAAATATTTACATATTATTTGTTACCGATAGTCAACTGTTGTTCAACTGAGCGTTTCTAAGATAGTGAATGATTCTTGTTCGAAACAAAAAAAATTAATAAATAATTTGTAGAGGGTATAGTTTCCAGTATAATTATTAATTCTTAGATGAAATAATTTGCCTTCGAGACTATGAGTTGATTGTTCAGAATGGAAGTTGATCTTTCAAAACAAAATGTAAATGAAAGTAAATAGTATTTCACACAAGGAAGGAACCATCCAATTTGAATAATTAATTACCCTTTTCCAGGATTTAATCATGACTTCGTCCTCAACAGAGAGCGAGAGAGCTATCTATCAACCTAACTACGTCATAATACGTAAAGGTTGGCGATAGAGGGCGCCAAATATTTAACTTTGTGTTTTTGTAGGATTTAGCGAACTATAAAATATTAATATATTCTGTAAGTTACTCAAAGAAATATATCTGATGTTCTCAGGATATTGAGTATATTTCCGTCGTCGACTATATATTTGAACTGAATGAACTGAGTTTACCCATTTGAAATTTAAGGAGAATTCCTTCAAAAGCACAGAATTATTAAACTTGCGCTTGGAAAAAAAAGAGAAACGTATGTTGTTCATGATTTGTGAATGTCACAAATATTTTTGCTTGAATTCTATTCATAAAATATTTATGATGGTATTTGTGATGGTCTATTTTTTCAAAGATTTTCTTTCTTTCAGCAATAACTTGACAACAACGCAGAATTTTCTAAAGAAGGAAACACTTCCGTATGTAAAACGTTTTGCTAAGTTCAATGGTGAGAAAATTTACAGGGTGGTCTGTTTAAAAAATTATTCTTTCCGTTGCCCCGATTCAAAGAAATACTCTGTATATTTTTTGATTCCTTGATAGCCTGCAGTGTCCTGCTCGAGGGCGAGTCGGGAGTAAGGTAGTCTTAGTTCATTCCCTCTGCGAGTATTGTGGTCTTGTATCATACTGATTTTATGTAGTGTGATTAATTTTTTTTTGAATTCAGTGTTATGAGTAATATAAAGGGTGGCCCACCTATCCTTGCTCGGACCACTGCTGCTAGGCTAATGGAAATTGAGGAACAAATCTGATCGTAATTTATTGTTCACTTCAAGTGCTACTCTTTGAAATTATTTTCGAGTGTACAGGTTGCACCATAAATCCGTGGGCCAACATTTGACATTTTTTTAAATGCATCACCCTGTATATTCTTTCATTTTAAGAATATGCTTCAGATGGGCTTCACAAATCATTTTTATTTTTAGGAATCGGATGCAACATTGCCAAGATTTTCACATTTTATTAGAATTTAACGAAAAATCGTGGACGAGGAAAAAAATTCAAAAGAACCTTATTATAAGAGGTCAACGAAAGAATATGGGTATGCAAGTACCCAATCTATGCACCAAAACATACATAGTATTGGAAGGACCCTGGAATACACAGGGTGTTCTGAAACAATGATCGAACTTTGCTTTTTTCAACTTGCTAAAACTAATTTTTTTCAAATGGAACACCCTGTATACAGATTCGCATTCTGAGAGCTCATCTAATGAGCTATTCAATGGTACCATATGAACTATGGTTTAATAATACTTTTAATAGGTAAATAACGACACAATTGAAAACACGTTATTCAATTCAATAATTTTAATCAAAACTACCAACAAACATATTAAATCAATCAGACTACATGAATATATTAGATACGGAAGATATTTGATTTGAAAATATTTCAAAATGCCTCTCATTCTGCTGGATACACTTTTGTGCTCGTTCTTTTATTGAATTTCGAAGTCTCGACAACATTTCTGGTGTAATAGAGGCAAAAGTTTCCCTTATTCTCAACTTCATATTGTCTTTTGTAGTTACTGGTTCAGAATAAACTTTACTTTTGACACATCCCCATAGGAAGAAATCGCGAGTTGTCAAGTCTGGTGACCTCGCAAGCCAGTGTACTGGACCACCTCTAAAAATCCATCTGTCTTGAAATTGCTCATTCAACCATTGGCGAACAGATACCACAGAATAAACTGGTGCACCATCGAGTTGAAACCACATATTATTCAACACATTGAGTGGTACACGTTGAAGCAGCACTCTCAAATGGTTTTGAAGAAAATCTAAAACCACTCTTCCATTCACTACGCCATCGAAAAAGTAGGGGCAGATGACATAGTTATCTATAACACCTCCCCAAACATTTTGAGACCATCTTTCTTGGGAAGTGGTTTTGAATATATGGTTGTGGTCTGAATAATAATTATAATCATGACGATTAACCGCTCCATTTTTATGAAATGTAGATTCATCGGAGAAAAGTAATTTTCTTGAAAAATTTCTCTCAGTATTCATCATATTTATTAACCACCGACAATGTTCTATTCTACGATTGAAATCCTGTGATAGAAGTTCCTGGTGTAATTGAATATCATAATCCGTTGAACTGTAGTTCTTGAAATGCCTACATATTGGCTTAATTCTCTGCTACTAAAATTTGGGTTTTCTACCACAGTCACAGCCGTCAAAACCATCAATTCATTATCTTCAGTAAGAACAGAAGCTGGTCTCTTATGATTTAAATAATTCACTGAACCACTATTATTCAATCTCTCTGCTAGATTTTCGAAACAGTCAACTTTGGGATGTCTTCTTTGTGTATATCGTTGGGCATACACTCTACTTGCCAAAAGACAGTTTTTGTGACACTCACCCAAAATATACAACATTTCAATCATTTCCTCTTTTGAATAATTAATTATCAAACTGTACGAAACTTAATAACCGTTTATCTTATTGAAACTATTAGTTGAAGTAACTGTCACAATACCCTTTTGATTTCAGTAATTGCTTGCAGTCTGTCTATCTTGACTCATTTCTTTGATCTCAACAGACTTCTTGAAAAACTCATTGATATCATTCAGATAAAAAGTAATTTTGATAGAATTCGATATCTCTGAGTCTGAAAATTCAGAACGAAAATTGTTCACGCCAGTACAAAATAATTGTAAACCAGATGCAGTTGAAATATAAGAAAGTTGTAATTACAAAGCTTTTGAAACTAAATCTCTTTCTAATTCAATATTTTCCAGATATTCAGATTGATTTAATTTGTTTGTTGGTAGTTGTAAATAAAATTGTTAGATTGAATAACGTGTTTTCAAATGTGTCGTTATTTACCTATTAAAAGTATTATTAGACCATAGTTCATATGGTACCATTGAATAGCTCATTAGATGAGCTCTCAGAATACGAATCTATATACAGGGTGTTCCATTTGGAAAAAATAAATTTTAGCAAGTTATAAATAGCAAAGTATTATGTAATATGCAATATTATGTATGTTTTGGTGCATAGCTTGAGTACTTCCATACCCATATGCTCTCGTTGACCTCTTATAATAAGGTTCTTTTGAATTATCTTCCTCTTCCACGATTTTTCGTTAAAAATCTAATAAAATGTGAATATCTTGGCAACGTTGCATCCGATTCCTAAAAATAAAAATGATTTGTGAAGCCCATCTGAAGCATATTCTTAAAATGAAAGAATATACAGGGTGATGCATTTAAAAATATGTCAAATGTTGGCCCACGGATTTATGGTGCACCCTGTACACTCGAAAATAATTTCAAAGAGTAGCACTTGAAGTGAACAATAAATTCCGATCAGATTTGTTCCTCAATTTCCATTAGCCTAGCAGCAGTGGTCCGAGCGAGGATAGGTGGGCCACCCTGTATATAAGGAAGGTAGTGTCAAAATTGCGAGATCTGTAAATACTGTCTACAATGTATGCCAGCGATACATCTTATAATTTTTTTTTGGTAGGTATGCCGAGTTTCCCCAGAACATTAACCCATTTGAGATATTAGATTGTACAAGTCCGAAATAGGCCAGTTTAAGTACTAGTGATACTATTCTATGTAGTTGTCTTATTACGAAGCAGACACTACTCAGTTTCGAGATTAGATAGTCTGTGTGTTTTTCCCAAGTTAACTTCTGATCAATCATTAATCCTAGATATTTATATTGACTCACCTGCTCGATAGATCTGTGATCTATTTTCATTAGTTGACTAAGATCGTTAGATAGATTTTTTTATTGATAATTCATGAAAACAGTTTTATTTACATTAACAAGTAGACCATTGTTTGTGCACCTTTGTGAAAATTCAGCAGCGGATTTATTTGCAGCTTGAACAGAGAGAAGAAGTTCATTTCCTGCTACTATCTGATAGGTATCATCAGCATATATTATTGTTTTTTGTGGAGATGCACATGAATTTTCAATATCACTCATAAATGTTATGAATAGAAGAGGTGCCAATGTTGAGCCTTGCGGAACTCCTAGAGAGACAGAGGCTGGTTGAGATTTTATCTCATCTATTACCACTATTCGTGACCTTTGGTGTAAATATGATGCTACCCATTCGTTGTTCGTTGGCAACTCCTCTTATTCCCATTCTATACAGTTTCTCAAGTAGTAAACTGTGATCAACTGTATCGAATATATGTATATATTTTCCTCATGGTAGGGGAGATACTGTACTTCCTCACACAAATGGGCCACCCTGTAAATAATATGGATCCTTCCCCGTTTCAAATACGGTAGTAATAATTCATAGCTTCATTATATTTTGGTCGATCAACAAACCATTCTGATTGATCCTCGGTGATTAACTCAATCAACTCATAACCTCGTAGGCTGATTTCATTCACTGAAGAATTGAGTATGTTGTTGACTATACCTACAATGTAGAAAAATAGTGCCGATTTTTTTTTCAACTATATAATGGAAAAAATTTCCCACGAATTTTAGGTAGGTATGTCCAATCGCACACAATATTGAATATAAATGAGATATTGATATTTTTTATTCAGCTAAATTTCTCTAGCGCCGAATCTGGTCATACAATCGCGTTGGGCCAATGAAGACTTTCACTCAGGATGGCTCCAACTGCAATATATCAAAAAGACAGCCATTTTCACCTTGAGACTTTTTCCCATAAGATGTGTGCGTGGTCCATTGGTAGAGCGCCATGAATATCTACTTTTCGATTCGATTCCTTATATGGGAACAAAAATTTTTGCCTGAATACTCCTTCCATTCCTTTATATAATTAGCTAATTGTTCATTTATCCTACAGCGATAGACTCGGGTTATTTTCCTTTCGAGATAGTGATAAATTCAATAACAATGAATTCCAAATTTGACACTTCCAACCATATTCATTTCAGCAGTACTAATATCATTTTACTCTCTTCATAGATACATTGTGTTTCGTAGTTTGGTGTCCACCTCTGTAATTCACTTATCTATGCTTAATTTGTTCAAAATCAGTTGTCTCAATCGTGGAACGTAGCTAGCTGGAACTTCCAAGCAATATGGCAATTTGACTCAGATAGTGGCGTATGTAAGTTAAAAAAAATTGTACTCTATCGACAGTTGTTCAATAAAAAAATTTCACTTACGATGTTTGAAATAATTTTAGGTATTAAAAATGGAAATTAATCCATTGATAAAATGATGATAGTTTTTAATGAAACAACTGTCAATGTTGCTCATTAAAAATATTTTTTTGTAAAAACTCACATACTCCACTGGCTATAGTGCCCGATTGAGAGAAGTTTTGAACAAACTGAGCAATAGGTAAGTGAATTACAGAGGAGAACACAAAAATACGAAACACACTGCAGTTATCGTATAGTGTAGTTATGTATATATATATACAACTGAATTTACATAAGCATTATCCATTGTGCTGCTTCAATATTCATTGAACTCTTATTCAAACAACAAAATTGCAGAAGAATATGTATGTACTTTACTTAGGTACCTAAGTAAGGACGAATGAAAGTATTCAAAACGAAACCAACGCAAAGGCACGACAGCATGACACAAAACAACAATATAATTTACAATAGCAAAATGGCGCGAGGCGCGTGCTACGTGCTTGTCTGGGATCTGGGTGACTGGGTGTCGCCCCGTTAGGTGGCACCTCATCAAGACCGGGAAATTAAAAAATGGTTGGTTTCCTGATAGATGAAATATTATTTCAAGTTTCTTTATACTTACCATTTAAAATTGTCCTAGTGTATCATTTTGTATATTTCTGCGATGATGCAATCGAAAACTGAAAATGTATTGTGTTTTCTAAACACTGTCAATATTGTTTGTTGTTAGCTTATGTATGATTGTAAATATCATGGAATTTCAAACTCATTGCAACATTGCGATTTGAATTAGTTTGATAGTTCCAAATGTAACTTGCACTCACATTGTTCGTAGATAGTTTCTGTATTGTTGCATTAACAATGAACATTCATGGATCAAGTAACATTGCACTTGAAACTCAATCAATAGCTTGCTTTACAACTTACAAACAACTTGTCTGTAGTTTCTTCTGTTATGTTAAAAACTCAAATATAGCATTGAGCCTTATGTAATATTATATTATCATTTTTCGATGGCAAGCCATACACAAAGTTGTGGCAATATTTTGTAACATTACATGTTCAGTGGGATTAATGAGTAGTTATGAACTATTACGATGGTCACTTTCGGCAATTTCTGATTTTGAAATGAGCCTTTTCAATGAGTTCATTTCAATATTATCTGAATCTGTAACGTATATCTCACTGTACAGTCCCACGGAATGTGTCTTACATCCACACGCGTGCGGTAATAAATTTTCGCACGTATGCGTATAGACTGTCAAAAGCAAATTTTTATTTAGATCAATCAATCAATCAATCAAGTATACTTTATTGTCAAAACAGAAGATATAAAATCTTATAGACAAAGCATCGTAAAATATTGAATACATAAAATTATAAATAAAAATCGCACTAATAAGTAAAGTCATATACAATTAAATCACAGCCACCATCTGATAAATATCAAAAGGAGATAAAAATGCCTCAGTTAAAGTAAGGAAATCATAAACAAATGCATGCTGCATAACCAATAGTACATCTGCTCACAATAATTGATCATCGTAATATTCCTGAATGTTATAGTAGGCCTTGTCAAGTAGCATTATTTTTACTTCCTTCCGAAAGGAGAATAGGGATTTAATCGCTTTAGCTTGAGAAGGCAGATGATTGTATATTTTTTTGCTCTCGTAAATAACTGAATATTTTGTCAAGGATGATTTGGGGATCGGAAGTGGTATATTCCCATCTTGCCTTGTGCTATAACCAGGTTGTGGATTAACTGCACTTAAATTGACTTTATGGATAAGACACACCGTCTCCAAAATAAATATACTAACCAATGTGAGTATTTTGTGCTGAATAAAGAGGGGTTTGCAATGTTCCCTCGACTCAGTATTACACATATACCTTATTGCTCTTTTTTGAAGAACAAAGACCGAATTTAAGAGCAGCTGACTAGAAAAACCCCAAAAGGCAATTCCATACCTAAGATGGGATTCTATCAAAGAAAAATAAGCCGATTTTGCCATATCGAAGTTGAGTTCTCTAGCTATAGTTCTAATCACATAACATCCAGAGGAGAGTTTTTTTGTTAATGAATTCACATGATCTTGGAACCTCAATTTATTGTCAATATATAGTCCAAGGAACTTGCAAGAGGTTTTATTTTGAATTAGCTGTGTTTCAAGGTACAAGTCATGATGTTCATATTTGAAGGTGAGAAGGTTTGTTTTTGAAATATTGAAGCTCAATGAGTTCGAATCACACCAATCCTTCACTAAGCCTAAATCATGGTATACCCGATTTTTAAGAACTTCAGTGTTTTTACCCCGCCAAAGAAGGGTAGTGTCGTCCGCAAATAGTGTGAAATTTCCATGAATATCTATGTTTGTCAGGTCATTCAGATACAGCAGGAACAGCAGTGGTCCAAGGATAGATCCTTGTGGAACCCCATTTGTGATCTCTAATTTATTTGATGTCTGATCATTCACTTTAACAACTTGATATCTGTCGGAGAGGTAAGAGTCGAACCATTTCAGAGAGACACCTTTGAATCCATATACATTTAATTTCTGCAGCAGGGTTCTGCGATTCACACAGTCAAACGCTTTTGAAAAGTCGCAGAATACCGCCGCTACGTGCTCATCATTATTCAGACTTGTGTAGACCTGTTCTAGTAAAGAAAAAAAAGCATCATTTGTGCTTTTTGATTTTTGAAATCCAAATTGGTATTTCGATATTAAATTATTCTGATTTGCAAATTCTAGTATTCGAAGTTTAACAAGTTTTTCTATAATCTTTGATAGAGTTGACAATAGTGAGATAGGTCGAAAATTTGATGGATCTTCGAGGTTTCCTCCTTTATGTAGAGGTATAACAATAGCAAGTTTCAAACATGTTGGAAAGATTCCAGTAAGAAAAGATTCATTAATAGATTCCGCTAGAATATCTAGTGCTTGATCAGGTAGGTTTTCAAAAATTTTTATGTTGATACCATCTATTCCGGATGATTTTTTGTTCTTTATTTCTTTTATGATCTGTTTTATCTCTGCTGTATTCGTTGGTTGAAGATAGAATTCTTCGTTAATTCTAATATGTTCCAGGTATTCTGTTGGATTCTTTTTAGGTTTTAGATGCGCTGTTAATTTTTGAGAAACCGAACAATAGTAGTCATTTATGTGATTTGGTTCTATGTTAACTTCACCTTTCGTGCTTTTACCTTTTCCTCGGAGTTCATTTACAATTGCCCAACTTTCTTTATTTTTATTTTTTGCTTCTTCTATTCTTTTTGCATAATAAATACTTTTGGCGGTTTTGATTAATTTTCTGTATATGTTCCTGTATTTGTTATGATAATTTGAAAAAAATGTATCCGTGTTATACTTCCTAATTATGTGCAGGGACCTTAGGTTTTTGGCTGAAGTTCTAATGCCCAAAGTAACCCATGCCTTTTTATTTTTTGATTTTAATTTTCTCAAGGGAAAACATTTCTCAAAGATGTCAGACATTTTTTTGTGGAAGATAGAAATCGACTCATTTTGTTGTAATATATCCCGTTTAATTTCAGATTCGCAATAATGTTGAAACTTTGAGTAATTTTCTTTGCTGTAGATTCTACCCTGTTTATATTTATGAGAATTTTTTGTTTCTACAATGCTTTTTAATACAACTGCATGATGGTCTGACAAACCAGCAGGAAGAACATCACAGGAAATACAATCATCTACAAAATTAGAGCAAATGTAATCAATCACTGTTGAAGAATGGGCAGACACCCTAGTGGGTTCTGCAACATGCATAGTCAAATTAAATGAAAGGAGTAAATTTTTCAAGTTTTGGGTATCCGTTGAAATATCATTTTCAAAGTTAATATTGAGGTCCCCCGTCAATAGAATTTTTGAGTTTATTGGTAAGCTGTAAAGGAGAATCTCCAATTTTACTAAAAAATCTATTGGCTTACAACTTGGAGGCCTGTAGGTGCAGAGAATGTACAGGTTGTTCAATTTGTTATGAATCAAGGAGAATTCAAATAAACATTCCTTCAACATGGAATCAAAATTATCCACATTTTCAAATAAATATTTTTGGGAACTATCTTTTTTTACAAAAATTAAAGTACCACCGTGTGTTTTATCTTCACGACAGAATTTAGAAATTATATCATAATTCGGCAGGGCACATGATTCATTTTTTTCTAGCCAATGTTCGGTAATTGAAATTATATCTGGTTCACCTTGTTCTTCAATAAGAATAGATAGTTCATCAAGTTTGTTGCGTATGCTTTGAATATTAATTAACAGTAGGGAGCGTATCGTTTTGCCATAATTTATGTTTTTGCCGTTGAAGATCCTTTTTTTGGGAAGAATGTTATCGTTTCTTGGACATGCCGCTGGTCTAAAAAATCATTTTGAATAGTAGTTGGTTTCTTCTCGTCATTGCACTGCATTGTTCCTATTTCCCATTCGCTGATCATCTTGAATAGTTCTCTACACATGTATGTATTTACGATTCGTTTCAAACTATAGCCATCGTTTTTGTAGTTGCTACGCCTTATTATATTGTTGCTTTCGAGTACTTTATTGTTGTTCAATTTCTTGAGGCATAAGTTATTTCTGAACTGTAGATTACTTTCATATATGTATTGGTTAATGTATATGTCATACCTGTATGGTTCTGATATGATGATAACGTTAGTGTTCTTTGTTCCTGAAGTAAGAGTTTCTAGTAAGTATATCCTTGTCTTGTTTGGCCAAAATATTAGAACGTCATTTTTACTCAATTCTTGTGCATTGGTGATTGCTGTTTGAGTCAATTCCTCATCGCTTGCACCTGGTTTTCGTATGGATTGACAATTGTATTGTTTCGTATTTTCCATTAGTCTTACTATTATGCCTTGTCCATGGTATCCTGACACAAATAGGATTTTTGGACACCTTGGTGATGAAGTCTTCTCATAGGTCATCGTATTGTTGGGTATGATTATTTTTGGTACCAAGTTTTTACCAGGATTGTTAATAGGTGATATCGATTCTTTTGTTATTATAGCTGTCTGCGAGTTTATTTTCTTTTGTTTATTTCTTAGGATACAATTATCATATTTTAAATTTTTTAGCTCTTCTTCATGCTGTTTGTTTTCCTCTGATAAAGTTCTGATACTTGTGATCATGTTTTTGTTTATAACTTCCAGTTCTGCCATATCATTTTTATTCTTATTCAGACAGGCCTTAGTTTCTGCTAGTTCTTCTTGCAAAACTCTTTTGTTCTCTAATATGTCTTGAATGTCGTTATTCAGTTTTTTTATTGCTCTTTTATTTTCTTCTAGGTTTCTTATATATGTTTCTTCTGCATGGTCTACTTCATCTTCAAAGTCTTTTGAAGTTCTTCTCATTTTTTGTATAAAATTATCTCTCTCCTGGTTGTCGTGTTGTAGTTTAAGTATTTCTTTCCTCATTTCATCCTCCCTTAAGTCTTGTTCTAGTTCTCTTTCCTGCATTTCCTTGTCTTTTTCTTTGATTTTTGTCAGCAGTTCGTCAATTTTTTTTGCCATATTTTGTAGGTCATCGTCTTCCTCTATCTTTTTGTTTGCACATTCCTTGGAGCATATAATTTTATGTGCCTCTATCAACTGTGTGTTTTTCTTTCTTTCGATGCAACTGTAGTGGAAAATGTTGAAACATTGAATGCAGCAGACACTCGAACAGCCCTTTTTTTTGCAACATTTGTATGTTGTATCCATTATTGTTAGTTCAGAGCCACTTATGAACTTATTGGTTTTATTATTATTTCTGTAATCGGTTTGTGTAAATGAAATTTGTAACGCCACTGGTGTCTGTTGTATTTCCTTGAGCGACCTACAAGGAATGGAAACCCTTTTTTGTAAAGATACACTTTTAATTAGCTTTTAATGGGGCTCCACTTTTTTCAACTTTCTCCTATTTCTTCAATTGCTTATCTTTATTTATAGATGATAAGTTTTTGTTAGCAGTCTAGACGTTTATGTTCCTCCTGCACTTTTGTTTATTAAACTAGTTCCAAGGCATCAAAATGACGTTTCACTAGATATGATACGTGATAGTAGACTTTTTAACAAACATTTTGATATAAATTTTATAATTATTGGCACTTTTCTACCTTTAAAAAAGGTCACATATATACGGACGCGACAGTACCACGTCTTTTCACTTCACTTCAAATCCTCCTCTGTCAAGAACTTTAATACATAATTTCCAATTAGATTATGCCTATGTAGTATTCACATTTGAAGCACAACATATCTATTTCAATAAAAGTATAGATTTTTTTAATTTTCATCATAAATAGTAGTTAACCCTTCCCGGAATCTAACCCGCGTGTATATTTTCATTTGACACATATCTTATAAGAGAATATTAAGTATTTGTAATAATTATTGAAAATAAAGTTTGTCTAATAATGACTTTGATTATATCATAAAGGAAATATTTTGTATTTGCAAATTATTGTTAAAAATAAATTAAATCAGTTAAAATATTTTCATTTAGCAATTTTCATTTCGATTTTGTTGCGCAAATGTTAATAGTTTGAATATTATTTGGTAACATCATAGTGTGGTTTTAGGAAGAATAGTTCATATTAATTGTGCGAGAGTGACTTTTCACACTCGTGGGATTGTCGCACAAAGAATAAATTCCTGATTTTTTTTACCTATCATGCATCTTTATGAAAGCCCGCACTGAAAATAATCAAAGCTGAAACACATATTGTATTCAGGAGGAAATAATAGCTCTTCAACTCTCAATCTCAATACTCAAAAATAGCATAATCCATAAAACGGCCTGGAAACAAAATGATAATGAAAGCTCTCCATGACGAAATATTCACTAGTTCCAATTAGGTCATTTCAAGTTGATTTATTTTTATTTTTCATCATTGATGACAATGAAGTTGAACACAATTTGTGCCGTTTTCATCTCTGAAATCGCAAGCTAGTGAAACATGTCTTAATATGTACCACGGAACTGCTTTACTGAGAAAAAATATCACATTATTCATTTCAGTTTTGTACCAACCCTACTTTGAACACGTTAAAGAAGCTTGGGCAAAAAGGAACGACAAAAACTTTTTATTTCTCTTTTTCGAAGATACGATTGAGGTAAGAGTTATTTTTATTCACTACTATCTAATCTAAGAAATTTTTGGATTACTATTCCATGATTTTTTTTATTGCATTACTGAGCTTAGATAAACAGGATGTTCTCAAATTTAATACAGTATTTCGGAGGGATGAAGACCTCGTCGAAGTAAATTATTTTACCAAAAAGCCCCAATAAAAAAGTCGAAACAGAACAGTTGCAAAGCTCACAGGAAGAAATTTTTCTTAGCAAGACAAAATAAAAAACCCCTTTAGAATGCAGGTCAAATGTCATTCATGAAATCCCTTGCCAAGACTGCGAAAAATGTTACGTACGTCAATCTAAAAGATATTTGAAAACTCGCCTCAAACAACATGAAAGAGACATGAAAAATGTGTGGATTTTATCATCGGAGACCAAAATGGGCTATTTTCGGGAAATTCTTGTTGTTGAAGATTATTCGGAGCAGATAGGTGCGGTACCTATTCCGATCATGCAATACCTTATATACATAGTGAATGAAATGTTTTTCATCTGAAAGCCCTGTTTCCGAAGAAACTAGAGAAAATTGAAATGTATCAGAAGCAGTAACCCTCTCAGTTGGGAAGTTGGGACTAATTCTTCATTATTTGAAAGCTGATTCAATTCACCGGAATGAAGAACACCAGCTGAATTCAAATCCATTAAACAACTGGAAGTGGGTCAAACAATCGCCAGATTTCTTCCTGACAAACAGACAAACAGGAATCGAAGAAATAATAGCTTGGGGTATCAATAAAATCCGTACATTCAGAAGTATAAAGTGTGTCCCTAGACCAGTGGGACAGTTAAATATCTCTTGAACCAATAGGAATTTTCAAAATATTGTTATTTCACATCATATTGCATTATGAGAACTAACTTCAGGAATGATTATTTTTTACACGAGGGGCGCAAAAAAAGCTCACAAAATCGAACATCAGTTTTTTTAAATGGAATACCCCATATATTTCAACACATCTGAATTATCATTCATTTAGGCTAATTATTAGCTTTTTATTTTTGAAAATCCGACAAGGCGTTGCCAAGTTATACAAGTTTTCTTTAAATGCAGACATTTTGTAAGACAAACCCAGCATTCATACTATGAAATCATTCAAGGCTCTTGGTAGTCGGTAGAATATTTTATCATATGAAATACTCATCTCCTTCGATAATTATACAGGGTGGTCAGAAAAATGATATGATTTTCACGAATTTCAAACTTTCCTCTCATCAATTTTTCAAATCGTGCACCCTACAATATGCATGATTTTATATCCCATTGGTGTTTCATTTGCTCAAGGTCTACAGGTAGTCACTTTTGTAACTCTAGTGAAACAAATTAATAACCAAAATTTCCTTCAAGTTTGTGTATCCTTCACACGATCGAGGATAAATTAATAATTCAAGCCGTCCGGGGTGGCTTTGGAACATTTGAAGTCATGTCACTTATATGACATTCGCTCATTCAATAAAAATACATTAGTGCATCAATAATTATTGTGTTTCTCAAGATTATATTCAATAAAGTAGTTTCATTGTACAAAGCCCCTTAAGACGGATTTAGTTGCTGCTCCGTTATTTGTGAAACAAATCAAATTGAAATGCCACAGTTATTTTCACCCGATGAATATGTTGACATGTTGCTCATATTTGGCAAAGCGAGAAAAAACTCTCGCAGACCGTGTGTATTGTACAGTCAACGTTACCCCGATCGAAGACAATCAGGAAAAAATACCTTCATTAGGCTTGAGGCTAAACTGCGAAATGATCAGGAATCACCATCAAATAAACAACCAGGACATTCAAAGTCAATCGTGAATGATGATATATCGATTAATATTTTAGCACACATACACCAAAATCCTCATTCATCGGTACGAGGAGTTGCTGAGGAATCTGGGATCTCAAAGAGTTCTGTACACAGGATTTTGAAGACCCACAGGCAACATTCATATAAATTAAATTTAGTCCAAGCTTAAAAAACAACTGACTATGATAGGCGGATAGATTTCATTTTTGAGATGATGGTAAGAATCCATGATCCAAAATTATGTGGTCTGATGAATCCCGCTTCCACAATACTGGGAAAGTAAATCGTCATATGTACATTACTGGGCTGCAGAAAATCCGCACTGGGTTCGAGATACCAATTTCTAGGAGGTTTGGGGAGTAAATGTTTGGTGTGGAATTTTCAAGAATAATTTGATAGGGCTATATTTTTATCAAGGTACAATGGTGAAATATACCTTAATTTCCTTCAAAATGAACTCAATAATCATCTTGATGAAGTTCGCCTTGGACACCTAAGAGAAATATTTTTTCAGCAGGATGGAGCGCCGCCTCATAATGCTGGGATCGTGACAGACTATTTGAACGTTCTTTTTCCTCAAAGATGGCTGGGAACAAACGGACCAATGAAATAGCCGGCTCGTTTGCCAGTCTTGACGCCTTTAGACTTTTTTTGTAGGGGTATCTGAGTGTATACTACTCAACCAGTGCATTTGGAGGATTTGCAAATATTTTGAAGGTTTGTCATTTGCGGTGTTATGCAAATGTTGGAAAATGTTACAAAAAATCATGTGATGAAAAATTTCGAAATGTGCCTTGCAGCAAATCAATCAATCAATCAATCAAAATATGCTTTATTGTCTGAAGAATACTAGATCTTATTGACAAAGTCTTTGTAAATATATATAACTCTTTGTATAAATAAGGGTACAAAAATAAGGGTAAGGCAATTCGAACAATTATATTAATATTATCATGCCTAGTTATTCGTCAAGACAGTATTTTCTTTTTGAGACTGTTTGTTTAGTAGTTAAGTACAGTTGAATAAATTATTTGGTCCCTTTTTTTTATTTGCATTTGTTGATGATGGAATTCACATTACTCTTCAACAACTATTGACCATGAGCAATCAAACCGCCATTGGGATATAAAATCATGTACATTGTAGGGTACACGATTTGAAAAATTGATGAAAGGAATGTTTGAATTTCGTGATAATCATATCATTTTTCTGACCACCCTGTATAAATTTCGAAGGAGATGAGTATTTCATATGATAGAATATGCTACCGACTACCAAGAGCCTTGAATGATTTCATAAATTCTTTGTAGTATGAATGATGGGTTTGTCTTAAAAAATGTCTGCATTTAAAGAAAAACTGGTATAACCTGGCAACGCCTTCAGATGTGTTGAAATATATGGGGTATTCCATTTAAAAACACTGATGTTCGATTTTGTGAGCTTTTCTTGCGCCCCTCGTATGAAAAATAATAATTCCTGAAGTTAGTGCTCATAATGCAATATGATATGAAATAAAAATATTTTGAAAATACCTATTTAACTGTCCCACTGGTCTAGGGACACACTGTATACAGCCGACAAACGAGTCCGGAGACCTATGCTGATATTGATGACAATATCTTGGCCTCCTCAAACCGTACATTATATCAAACATTCATGAAAATTAACCGATTCTTTTTCGAAATTCATTGAAAAAAACAGAATTTTTCTAAGAAACTTGGACCGTTTCTTTTTACTCACCCTGTATACATGAAATAACTGTGCGACGTTCTCAACATTGAATATGGTTTATATATGACATGCTCTTCCCTATCCAAACTAAAAAACGGGGGGTTGACGAATCCCTATTTTCGAACCACCCTAAATAAAAAAAATGGGTCAGTTAACTTCGACCGAGATTGAGGTCAAGCTAAGCTGAATCTCTAATTCTCAACAGAGAACTAACACTGGTCGGTTTAAAGGACCCCGCACGGTTCTTATGGAAAATGGGTCCCAGTCGAATTGGCTAAAAATTTAGTATAATGTAACTCATGATGTCCTGATCAAATGTCTCCATGGGCACAACGAGATCTAATGGACAGTTTTTGAGATACAGGGTGTCAAACATGCAGAGGCAGGGTTGTTACGTTTAGAAAATCAATACTTAATGTGGCGATTATTTTGTTACAAAAAATTAAGGATAATAATTGCAATCTTAAAATTGTACACTCGAGTTGTAATGAAAAGTTCTAAGACTCTGTATACAGGGTTATTAATAATTACATAATGATTATGTAATTCTTTGAACAAAATCAGACAAACGCAAAAGGTCGTAGACTTAAAGAATAAGTAATTTTCAATTGATTTTGATATAGTCTGATGTAACTATTATACAGGGTCACTAAACATTTTTTTCTTCAGTTTCATTTATTTTAATGTTTTTCATTGAAAATATTTTTTACTAGTTCATACCACGTCTGATGTTAAGACATTGTTATTTTGATTATGTACGGATTCTATTTGTTGATGGCTTACATATGCCAAAAAGCATACCATATTAGCATTATGTGGAAGGTACCGACACTTCCGAGCACCAGATTTACAAGTGGAATGATAACGATCTAGGGCATTTTCTTTTTCATGTACAAACATTCAAATTCATTGTCACTCAAACTACTCTCGTAGTATATTCTTGTCACATTTTTTGATATGTCATTGTAACAATGACAAGATTTCTCATCTTATGATCGGTAAATGTAACGTAATCCAATAATTACTATACCAAATGAAAAGTTCTGAAATACATCCTTGCCCATCTTTGCACATGTTTCAATCCATTCGGAAATATAGCCACATACTCGAAAGATAATGAAAATCTTCATCGCCGATACATACCGTGTGAGTCACGAATTATAAGGCCTTTTGGGCATTTGCACCATCTTGTAAAGCATTTTAACTTGTACCAATGCTTGTCCCAATTCTGTTATCTCGAAACTTTTAGCTGATTCCACAGCTTCAATACTGTAGCATCTACTATTATTAATTCTAATTCCAAACTTCAAGAGTTTTAGATAATTGCCGAAATTCCAAATCAGCATAAGTGTACAGGGTGTTGTAGTGTAATAAAAAAATTATATATGTCTTGTAATTGTGAATACTCCTGTGTGTGGAAACTGTTTACTTATTTAATTCGAATATTTAAATGAAGTGATTTTAATTTAATATAAGTTTGAAGGTGAATATGTTATAATTATTTGATTCAACTCTTTTTTGATGACGTTTATTATGGCTGATAATGAAGCCGATCGTTGAATTTAATGAAACACCTTGTATATTATAACGAATCAATGTATCGCCGGTGTCCAGCCGTAATCCAATACCCTGTACAAGAAACGAAAATATGCAGCGTACGATGTTGCAAGGTATGGTGCTACTAGATACGATTAAATCAAAGATACCCTTGGAAATAATATTTTTGACAAATTATGTTGATTCTGACACTCTTACTTAATATCTGATAATTACAGCAGACTTATAAACAGATTACCTACTTAAATATAAGTATAATAAGATGGTCCTAACAAATAGAAATCACCTAACTTGTTTTGTTTGTTATGGGCGAGTTCAACCACGTTTGATGACTAGAATAGATGGAGATGAGAATGCTGCGAAATGTGAAAAAGCTTTCCGAAAAAAGCAAGAATTATTTAAACCTCCTTTTGATGTAAATACCAAATAGCCACCTAATGTTGATCTTAATGTAATTAGTTTGTATACATATTTGTATAAATACAACTAAAAAAGAAAATTTTGAGTGACCCTGTATGATAATAACATCAGATCACCCGACATCAAAATCAAATGATATTTACTTATTCTGCAACTCTACATGCTTTTGCGTTCGACTGATTCTGTTCAAAGAATTACATAAACATTATGTAATTATTAATAAACCTGTATACGTAGTCTTAGATCATTACAACTCGTGCCGAAAATATTAATATTGCAATTATTATCTTTAACTTTTTATTCAAAATATTCAAGATAATATTGATTTTCTGAAGGTAGGTAAGTAACAATCCTGGCTCTGCATGTTTGACACCCTGTATCTCAAAAACTGTCCATCAGATATCGTTGTGCCCATGAAGACATTTAATCAGGACATCATAAACTACATTATATTAAATTTTTAGCCAATTCGACTGGGACCCATTTTCCATAAGAACCGTGCGGGGTCCTTAATCGAATTGGATTTTTCTTCATTCACCCTGTTGTAGAGCACATAACGAAAAGTGTAATAGAAACGAGATCAAGGTAACATTGTACCATCATTGAGGCATGGTTTTCTCTGAATGAATAGGCGTTTGGTCAATTTTCGGAATTGTTAAAAATTCTGAGCAGAAAGCTCCACTTTTCATCTTGACACCCTGTATCTCAAAAACTAGTCAGCCGATTTTTTTGTGCCCATGGACACTTTTGCCGAGGAAGACAAAATCTACAACATACGAAAAATTCAAGAAATTCAACCGAAAGCCATTTCCGTAAGGATAGTGAGGGGTCCTTTCTCTAAAATGATTAATATAGTGAAATACCTACGGTCAACTTCAGAAAAGACCTGAAGAACTCAAACTGTGCATATTTCAATCTAATAGCTGAAATAAAATCCATGCATTGAGGCTTTCTTAATATATAAACAATATACATTGTATTTTTTTTTTTCTTTTTTTTTAATTCTCTGCTGCTTCTTCAACTTTACATTTGGATAGTTTATTAGTTGTGCATCCAAATAAGCAATTATTTTATTCAAATTTCAACTTGTCTTGTATATGTTGTGTATCGTTTGTTTTTGTTGTATTTATCATCGAAACGTCTGTTTCACTCGATTCAGACCTAATACTAATATAGGTAGTCTCAGGATATGTGGATATTGCACGAAAAACTCATCCTTTTGTTAGTGGAAATATTAATTTATCCTAAAGTTTTATTTGTAACCAAAACATAGTTCAGTGATTATTTCTGGAAAAGTAGTAGTAGCAAATTGATTAGTTTTTTATTATTTATTATTTATACTGTTTTATTAATAAAAAAAAACTAATTTTTGTATTTTACAGTGCCCTGAAGGTGTCAAAATAAATTGATGAAACGTTGGCTTCAGAGATATTCTTCAATTTAAGACCTCAATCTCCAAAAAATAAAATCAGTCATTATGCTGTGTTTGTTTTTCAATAGAAAAGGGTGAAAAGGAAAACGATGTCAAAAATGATTTAGTAATTTGATATGTTGAATTCGATTAGTGAAGTGGTAAACATTTTCAACACGAGATTAGAATGTCTCAAATATAGGTGTAGGAATGTTAGAGAAGTATTTGGCTAGCCGTTTTGACCAGACTTTTGGGATTGAAATATATCTTTCTTTACAGACAAATTACTTTTTCATTTGTTGATGTAGGCAGATCACCTCATCAGATATCGACTTGGGAATAGTCAGATTGAGACCCCATAACAAACGCTTCTAAGAATAGCTCAAAAACAAAAGTCGAAACGTCGAGTTTCAAACTTTCTATATGTGGATTTCTGACCACGGAAAATAGCATATATCATGACTTTAATATGGTTCTCTAGAAGTTGCTGATATTTCTTAATTTTTTATTATTCTTATGTTTACATAATTTTCTAGGATAAACCGAAAGCGTTGAGAAAAATCGCAGATTTTTTGGACATCAATCTCACACAGCAAGACATAGATGCATTAGAAGACCATTTGAAAATCGAGAAGTTCAAGGCGAATAAATCTGTTAATTTGGAACATTTTGTAGAAATGGGAATTGCCACCAAAAAATCTTCTTTCATTAGGGAAGGCAAACTAGGCGGATGGAGAGATTATTTCGTTGGAGATTTAGCAAAAGAAGTAGATGAATGGATTGAAGAAAACTTGAGAGGCTGTGACCTTCGGTTCAAAGATATTTGAAATGTTATACTGAATACGAAAATATAGTTGATACATATACTTGTCTTCATTTCAAGTTTAAGGAAATGAAACATCAGATCTGAAGCAACAAAAATATTCAGAAAGTCTCAATTTTACAAAATATGGTAATGAAATAATGAGAAAATGCTATATTGCAATAAACTTCTGAAGTATATCTCTTGCTTTCTTTCGAAAAATGTAATTGAGGGGTAGCTATGATTGATTTCTAGACGATATCTACTATATAGAACGACTACTAATAGAACTCAAGTTATTATTTATCATTTCATCATTTTGCGTACTTCAAAACTGTTTGATGAAAAATGAATTTTAGTACCGCGAAAATAAAAGTTGAAGTGTGCCAAATAGTATATATTATGAAGGGAGAAGTATTATTGAGAAAAAGATCTAGGGGCGCAGTTCAGTTATACAGGGTGGGGCACCGAAAACGAAACAGGTCGAATATCTTCCAAACGCATGTGTTGCGAATAAAATGCAAAAACAGGTCGATTTTTAATCCAGGGGAGACATCTTCCTATGATAACCTCAACTGTCATACCTCTCCCCCCACCCCTTGGGCACTATCACCCAAACAATTTGAATAGGGAAAGTAGTAAGTGTGACACATCATTGAAAAGATAATTTCATAAGGAATTCAGCCATGTCAATTTTTGTCATCTAACTTTTTATTTTGGCTCCCTCTTGCGGGAAAAATAACTGTTCCGTATTCCAAATTATAATACTGCATTTGAAAGCTATTTTGACATAAATTCGGTGACAATGCATTATAGAATTTTTCTAAGAGAAAAAACCAAACGGCGGCTCCAAAATGGTGGACATGATTTGCAATTTCGGTACGATTCGATTCAAAATTGATATGTGGTGGTTTTCAAGATCGGAAATTATGAGCAAAAAACAAGATGGTGGCTCCAAGATGATGGACGAAATTTGTAATTCTGGTCCGATTCGAATCAAAATTGATATGTAGGGATTTTCAGTGTGAAAAATTATGATATTTTTGTCGATACAAAAAACCAATATGGCGAACGAAATTGGTAATTGTGGTTCGATTCGATTCAAAATTGGCATATGAAGGTTTTACAAGTTTCCAGTATCACTACAGTGAATTAATTGAATTGATTAAAAAAAGATTTTATACAAATTAGAAAATAATATTTTATTTAGTGTGACGTAGGTTATTCTGTGCGTAAAAGAATCAGAATTTTACCGCGCCTGAAAATCCCTGAAGATCTTCACATACTAATTTTAATTCAAATCGGACCAGAATTACACATTTCGTCCGCCATCTTGTTTTTTTTTGCATTGACGAACAAATCATAATTTCCGATCTTGAAAACCACCACATATCAATTTTGAATTAAATCGGACCATAATTGCAAATCATGTCTGCCATTTTGGAGCCGACATTTTGTTTTTTCTCTTAGAAAAATTCCATAAGAGTGCAAGAGCGCCGCTTCTTGACTTCACAGTTGTAGAAGTGTGAACTCTGCCTTTTGCAATGATAGTCGTGTTCATGTATTTGTATACATATTATGTACTAGCATATATACATACATATTCATTAGTACATAATTCAATCATTTTTCATATATGTATTTAATCACCATGTACTTATCTTTGTATTGCAATAAAATCATTTATTATTATTATAATGCACTGTCACCGAATTTATGTCAAAATAGCTTGCAGTATTATAATTAAAAGTTATGTGGCAAAAATTGACATGGCTGAATTCCTTATGAAATTACCTTTTCAATGATGTGTCACACTTACTACTTTCCCTATTCAAATTGTTTGGGTGATAGTGCCCAAGGGGTGGGGAGAGAGGTATGACAGTTGAGGTTATGATAGGAAGATGTCCCCCTTGCATTAAAAATCGACCTGTTTTTGCATTTTATTCACAACACATGCGTTTTGAAGATATTCGATTTGTTTCGTTTTCGGTGCCCCACCCTGTATATTCTTTAGTGTAGAGAAATTATTTTATTGCTATTGAGACTTGAGTTGTCTCTCAACACTAAACCACTACTTTCAATACATCGACACGTATTAGGATATTGATTCAAATAAATAAATCGGAAATTCAAAAACTATTGGGACTCGGAATATCATCATTATCTCAGATATTGTTTGTAATTAAAATTTCCGTTGAGGAATGACTGAACTGGCTATTAATTGAGAATTTAATCGATTCTAGATTGAGGCAGATATTGCTCAATGATTTAAAGAGCTTGCTAACTATTGTTATGATACAAATGAACAAAACACATTCGAGTTTAGAAATGTATCATCATTTCAATTAAAATATCTTGTAGGAAGCAGATAATACCAAAACTGTGAATTAAAATGAGTATTTATTTATATGTTCACAGATGAATCTACAAACTGACTGGCAGGCACCTCTAATTTTGTTTCAGTGGCGGCTATGGCTTGATCGAGAATTCCATAGCAACTGAGATACATATCAATTTGATGATTATAATGTTACCAATTGAGTATTTTCCGTTTCTTTTTATATGAATCGCATTGCATGGACGGAAAGAAATTGAGTCACACGGCGGTTGAATTGAATATAAAAATACATTTTTTATGATCAAAATTTATTTTCTTATCAGAAACCGATGCTTCTTCTGGATACTGCAAAATACCTACAACACAAATTCGAATTTTCTGTAGATTTCACCAACATAGAACAGTTTAAATTACTTTTCACAATAGGATTTCAAAATCAAATCAGGATATTGAAAAAATGAGACCATGCTCTTTCCTATGTGAAATTGTGCAGATATTTTTTGTAATCTTCAATATTTGTGAAAGTGTTTGAATGAATATGGTGGTTCTACTAGTATTACAAATTACTGAGTTTGAAAATTTGGTCAGTTTTTGCAATGAACTAGCTGAAGTTGATGCTAAATACAAAGGGAGTAGAGATATGACAAAAATATATAGAGAATCACTAAAAGAAAACAGAAAGTTCTAGATAGATAACAAAATAGTTACATCTCAAAATGAACCGAAAATTACTTGGCAACTGATGAATTAAATAAAAAAGAAAAAACAAAAGAATAAAAGGATTTTACTATCACTGACAACGGTATGAATCTCACTATGCTAGATATGATGAATAAGTTAACGAATATTTCTCTTTAATTCCAGAGGACGAACATGATCTGGACTATGAGCAAAATGCTATTAGTATGTGCCCCAATTCAGATCTCTGGACTATTTATAAATTTTTCGCATGCTTTTGACATGGTGAATCATGAACTCTCCATTTGCAAAATGAACAGACATGGTATCAAAGGTATTTACCAGATAGATCATAATGTGTAAGAATAAATAATGTTCGAAGTGAAGAGATGATAGAACAAGGATTGCCGCAGGACCACTTTTTTTTCTCTTTTATGCCAATGACCTGATTATAATGCTACATAACTTACACTTTGCCCATGTAGTATCATATGCAGGAACGTTCTTATGAAGGTCCCGGAATCACGTGAACAACTTATTGAAATGACGGAAATGTTATACGATAAAGTAGGTGAGGAGAACAGTCTAAAACTAAATACGCATAAGGTAACTGTAGTGAAATTCTATCTCCGTGGAAAACCAGACCACTTCACTATTTTTAGTGAAGGTGAAAGGACAGTAGAGGTACCTGAGAAAACTAGGATGAAAGCAATGATCTTAGTCTACAAAATCACCTGGGAGCCACATATTGTTTCACTTTGTAGTAAACTACGAAAAAAGCTGTTATGGATTATAATTTTTTTCGAGTCACTGTTACTCTGGAGTACTGTTAACTCTCTACTATGAGATATGGCATACTGGATAGGGGTTTACCTACTAGTATCAATAGATTATTTGTCCAACAAAGATTCGCAGTGAGGACTATTGCTGGCTTGGGGTGGAAACATACGTGTAGAAATGCCATCAAAGACTGTCATAAACTAACACTGATAAGTGTATATATTTATGAATTGTTCATATATGTTTATAAAAATTATGGAAATTTCAAGAGAAGTCTTCAATATTCCTATAATACAAAAAATGGAAGTATACATGTACCAGATGCACATCGTCCAACGTCATATAAGAAGTCGCGTCTTTTTATGGGTTTCAAATTATTTAATAAGCTTGACAAATTTTTTCGTGTTTTCTTTTTTTTTATTTTCCTCAAAGACAATATTACATTGTGTAGATTAGTGTAGATCACAAACGAACACAATTACAATAAAACTAGAGGTAAACTAACAGTAACAGCACATAAAATTGTGGACAGTCTTGATATTAGTAAAACACTTACTAATAAACAATTTCCCTAAAATAATAGAAATAGTACACAGCATTATGGCCCCGTCTGGATTCATGTGAAATATAGAATATTTCTAAATTATATGTATATATATATATATATATATATATATATATATATATATATATATATATATATATATATATATATAAAACAGGATGGATTTATCGAGGGGAAATATATAAAAGTATAAATGGAAAAGTTATTGGGTATATAGCCCTCAAATTGTTCTGCAACCGTAGACACGTGTTTCGAGCTTAAGCTCTCATCAGTACGGTAAAATCAAGTGCGAAGATGTACAACACTTGGATGTACAAATAGAAACAAAGGAAGTCAACAACAGGAAGCCAACCACACATTTGTGGCTTCGGTTAGAAGACCTTGTGCTTACAAGGCAACAACTAACGTCGCCACGGAGGCAGCTATAGCTACCAGCGTGACAATCCTACCCAGGAGAATATAAAACAGGATGGATTTATCGAGGGGAAATATATAAAAGTATAAATGGAAAAGTTATTGGGTATAGCCCTCAAATTGTTCTGCAACCGTAGACACGTGTTTCGAGCTTAAGCTCTCATCAGTACGGTAAAATCAAGTGCGAAGATGTACAACACTTGGATGTATAAATAGAAACAAAGGAAGTCAACAACAGGAAGCCAACCACACATTTGTGTCTTCGGTTAGAAGACCTTGTGCTTACACGGCAACAACTAACGTCGCCACGGAGGCAGCTATAGCTACCAGCGTGACAATCCTACCCAGGAGAATATAAAACAGGATGGATTTATCGAGGGGAAATATATAAAAGTATAAATGGAAAAGTTATTGGGTATAGCCCTCAAATTGTTCTGCAACCGTAGACACGTGTTTCGAGCTTAAGCTCTCATCAGTACGGTAAAATCAAGTGCGAAGATGTACAACACTTGGATGTACAAATAGAAACAAAGGAAGTCAACAACAGGAAGCCAACCACACATTTGTGGCTTCGGTTAGAAGACTTTGTGCTTACAAGGCAACAACTAACGTCGCCACGGAGGCAGCTATAGCTACCAGCGTGGCAATCCTACCCAGGAGAATATAAAACAGGATGGATTTATCGAGGGGAAATATATAAAAGTATAAATGGAAAAGTTATTGGGTATAGCCCTCAAATTGTTCTGCAACCGTAGACACGTGTTTCGAGCTTAAGCTCTCATCAGTACGGTAAAATCAAGTGCGAAGATGTACAACACTTGGATGTACAAATAGAAACAAAGGAAGTCAACAACAGGAAGCCAACCACACATTTGTGGCTTCGGTTAGAAGACCTTGTGCGACGTTAGTTGTTGCCTTGTAAGCACAAGGTCTTCTAACCGAAGCCACAAATGTGTGGTTGGCTTCCTGTTGTTGACTTCCTTTGTTTCTATTTGTACATCCAAGTGTTGTACATCTTCGCACTTGATTTTACCGTACTGATGAGAGCTTAAGCTCGAAACACGTGTCTACGGTTGCAGAACAATTTGAGGGCTATACTTGATTGAGATACAGCAAAAACAGCAGAGGACCCCGAATCGAACCCTGTGGTACACCATCGTTCACCGATGAATAATTCGATCTGACCTCGTTGTTTCCATCCACTGAATTATTCCTTATTTACACATACTGGCGTTCATTTTCAATAAACGTCTGTATCCACGTTAACGGAGCACCCCTCCACAATCATATAACCTATTCAATAGTATCCGATGGTTGACACAGTCGAAAGTCGAATTATATTAAGGAAGCCTCCAACATACACACTTTCAAGTCTCGACTGAAAACACGACACCTTATTAGTGAGATGTTTCACACTCTAGTGAGTTTTTTATAATATTACTTATATAATAGTACTGTATTTTATATTTTCTTTCTCTACACTTCATGGTGACGTTTTCTTTGTTACGTTGCAATGTGTAACGTCCTTATAATATACTGTATATCTTAAACAAGGAAATATAATGTATTATTATTATCATCTCCGACACTCGTATAGTAAATTCAATACAAATGTGTTGCCCCGCCTTCTGAGTTCGATACGGAAAATGGAGCGACTGTCAGATTTATTGAATCTACTCATTCCTATCATCGTGCAGATGCAAGCTTATAAGCCTGACGAATACCTTTTTATCCACACAAGCTCATTTATTTTTCTGCCTTATACAAAACTTATATTGTCCGAAGATAGGACAGGGAATAGAAAAAAATTCAAGATTTACTATCTGAACTCTGTAAGCTCAATCCAAACTATTTTCTTGAATTGGAAGTTTCAATAATTGTAAAAGCCTTCGGTTGCATAATACACTCGCTACTCTCGAACCTTTAAATTATAAAACTTTTGCTATTCGATGGCAGAAATATCCAGTGGAATGAAAAATTGTCCCATCATCTTCTCAAAGAACACATTCTCGAATTCAATGTTAATGTGGAAAGTGGTTATTTGGGTGATAATATTAGCGCTCATTTCAAATGGACCAGACCTTTGACTGAAATATTCCTGAGAGAAATATATACTTATATAAATGTAACCATAATCGTCATACTTTGGTGGTCGAAGAAGACGTGAATTGTCCTTAGGTTGTGAATCATGATGTTTCAATAAATTCTTCCTTTGTCTCCGCGACGGACTCATCATTCTCCGGAGCGAAAGGTTACACCTGTATCTCTATCCACAGGCATACAGTGAAGGTGTAACTGTCGTAGATGGTGGTGCAATACTAGAATCGCCATATCAGGCCTTTGAATGGAGGATGAGACCACATCTACTGGTCATGCTGGGATCAAAGAAATGATGTACCCAGGTGCCCCGCGAGAGGCTCTACATTTCTTGTCTGAGCCCATCACGTAACAACAATAGACAAGGGCGTTCAAGACACCATGAAACCCTTGGTCACCGTCTCTATCCACTGATCAGGATAGATGTTTGGATGAGTCAAAATATTTGACGATCTTGAAGGGGACTCTATGTATTCTCATGCTGCTGTTTGAATAGTTTAGCTGGTTGTAGGCATCATAGAAAAGTAGGTCACTTCATTCCCAAAATATAAGTGGTTAAATTTTCTGGTATGCCACTGAAAATCCGAAACCATCCTGATGGAATCGGACCTACTGCACTTTGTTTAATTATAACGCATAGAAATAAAGAATATGAATATGAATAATATCAATGTCATGCCACCGTATACATATATTCACAATAGTAATATATTTGCAAAAGGAGATTGAGGTTGTAGGCTGGTGCCAAAACGAATTTTAAACGCTTGAAGTAAGCAAAAAGTAACAGTCACGAACCAGGTGGAAAATATTGTTGAGGTTCCAGCATTGAGGAAAAAATATTTAGACACAAAATGGTAAAATGGTGATGCAGTTTAGGGGTTGAAAACGGATTTTCACGATTTGCACTAAACGCGACCTCTTAGCGGAAAATTTTCAATGGAAAAGTTATAAATAATCAAAAAAATCGAAAAATTTCGTTTTCAACACTTTTCCACATACACTCAAATCAACCGTCAAAATTGCGAAAACCCAATTTTTCAGCATTTAACTTTTTCATCGCTTTTAAATGATTTAATTCATATGAAAATATGTAAGAATATGTCTTTTTTGTTGTCGAATAAGCAAGATTTTTTCGCAATTCAGGAAACGAGTCGGGTTATGTACATTTTTTTTTTAATATTCTCATCTTCCACGAACAATTTTCTTGGTGTTTTTTTTTGTATTTCGACGGGATCATTTTGATTGTTGAAATGTCTGCTTTCAAAATGATCTATGTAACTTGGTGGTTTATTGATTGTTGGACCGCATAAAATTGAAAAAAACTGACAAGTCTCTCTGTATCATAGTTTTCTCAAAACATTCAATGATTTTCCATAGTAGTTAAGAAAGATAAAAATGATATTGATATATTAATTTTATAGTGTAATTATGTATTGTTAGAGTGTTAGACGTAACTCCCGGTATTTATTTATTTGTCACCGGAGGCAGATGTTAGTCAGATGATTATTCATAGTGTTGGGAACTATTAGGTGCGATGAGGCATTACGTTTGTGATGGTGATGGAATAAAGTTATGTGAGGAGGATTGTCTTTCAATACGTAGTTGTGTAATTGTAACAGTATTCAATGTATTCATTAATAGCATTCACAATAGCATCATGATACGAAAATACTTTTGAAGAGCTATCCTGTATAAGTTTGTAGATAGATCGAGAGTAGCATTGTCACAGTTAGTCTGACAAAGAATTCCTCTCACTTTGTTATATTGATTCTCCAATAAGGTCACTGATGGCATCCATGAATTAGATACCATAAAATCAATTTCAGCCAATTAACTCTAATCCACAAAATCTGTTTGGAGTACGAGAATCAGATACATACTTAGAGAGAGAGATTTCTTATTCTCATTTTGATAAAATCTTCGCCATTACTTAGAATCTAATATCATAGTCGGCTCCTACGCAAAGGGGGAAGTTGAGGAGGTAATTATACATACTTACTGATATTTTCAGTACCTTTACAGATTTTTTCATCTCAGGAACGACATTTTTTCATTGATAGTCACTTCTCCCTCGCCAATAATGTCTTCCTACCTCAAATAATTTCAGTCTAAAAATTTACGAATCACTTCTTATTGGTTATGTTATCGCCTCGAAATCACTATTGTGAACTGAAAGTTTCTGATTGTTATGAAACTTTTGAAACACAATATGCAAGGAGATTGGGAATTGTTAAAAAAAATTGTTAAAATTATTTCCCCCCTTACGAACGGCAGCCCTAAAAAGTCGAAACTTGTGCGAGCCAAGGACTAACAAGGTCTTACCTTTTTACGTGCGATTCCTAGAACTTTCTTTTTCTTCCTTGGGCCATCAGAAAAACTTCTGCAGGTTTGAACCATCGCCGACTGGCAGCCAAAGTGATTGAAACAATGTCGCTTTAACCACTCGGCTACCCTGGCCCCTATATATACAGTGAGTTTCAAAAATTCTGCACCATATGGGAAACTTTTTATTATTCATTTATCAGTAAATTTTATTTTTGTATGGCGTACAGGAGAAAACAATAAATGGTAATATTGATCAAAATTGAGTAAAATATCCTTATTTTTGACATCTTTGAAAAAGTTGATTCTGAAAGGTTGTTTAATTTGAAAACAGTATTCAGATTTCAAATCTACGAAAGCGTATAAGGGCCACTAGTTTTACTTTTTATTTTTCCGACTCGGAATTTTCGACTTGAAAGTCGGAATTTTATTGTTCTGACTTCGAATTGAGCTCGGAAATTCCGACTTTCAAGTCTTCTTGAAGAAAATATTTCCAAAGAAATAGGACTGAAAGCTGAGACCGAGCCTTTGATTAGGCAATGGACAAATGATCAGAGGGACAGCAATTCCAGAATAGTCCAGTTTAAGATCAGTGGAGATTCCAGCAATTCGAAAACTTTTTTGGTCAATGGTATAAGAACAGTTGAAAATTTGAATTCACCCCTACAAACGCTGAATATGGAAAATATTAATCGAAATTGGACCAATCTTCAAAATGTTCCTGTTAAATCTTTCGAAAATATCAGACCATAGTTATCGATAGGGACTGACTATTACGACTTGACTATGCCGAGAAATTTTATTGAGCACTCAAGATATAGTTTCCATATATGTAAAAAGAATTTCAATGACAATATGGTAAAGGAGGCATTCAAACAAGATACTTGTGGACTTGCTGGTTTCGACAACAATTTCACATCACAAGATCAAATTTGTCTGGATTGGATGGAGAAAACTACCAGGAGAATTGGTAATCGCTTCGAGACAGGTCTCTTATGGAAGAATAAAAACTTACCGCTGCCAGGGAGTATGAAAAATGGACGAAGGCAAGGAATTTGATAATGCGTATTTTAAAAAGATTGAAGAGTACCTTGCAAAAGGATATCTTAGACGACTTTCTGGAGAAGAATGTATTGAAGACAACAACACATGGTATTTGAACCACTTTACAATTACTAATATTAATAATCCAGGGAACTTACGTACTGTTCTCGATGCTGCCGCAAATTCGAACGGCCTGAGTTTAAATGACATGCTGTAACCAGGGCCAGATCTTTTGTCTTCATCATCGGGTGTTCTTTGGACATTTCGACAGAGAAAAATTGCATTTTGTGGAGATATTAAGCAAAATGTTCAATCAAGTTGTAATCAGAACTTTACATAAAAGGTCGAAATGGTGCAATGAAAACAAACCACTGAAGGTGAAAGATGTAGTATTTGTGAAACAGGTACCTAGGAATATTTGGCTCAAGGGACTTGTTACAGCAGTCTTTCCAGGGAAAGACGACCGAATTCAAGTTGCGGACGTGAAAACGAGCAATGGTGTATTTCAAAGACCGGTATCGAAGTGGTGTCTAAAGGTGGGATTTCCTAGCGACGTCCAGCGTTCGCGGCCCGCCGCGACGTCTGGCCGTTAGTGACACATACAACGAATTTTCAATGCAACTGTTTTGTTTGAAGCGGCGCGATTCATGGTCTCAGCGGCCGGCCGTCGTCGGCCTCGTTCCGACAGCTCAAAAACATGTCAAGACGCGAACGCCGACACCAGCAGTAACATTATTTCAATGTGAAATAAGCGTGTCACAGAAATTTACCAATACAGACGACGAAATTTTGATTAATCAAGTATATGAATATCCCTGCCTTCATGACCATTCACACAAAGACTTCAAAGATTGTCAAATTCAGGAAAATATGTGGAATGAAATTTGCACAGTTTTAGCCATGGGCTGCGAGTATTAAATAAAAAAAATCTTTGTTTTTTTTTTACTTGGTTCAGAAAAAATCATTATTAGAATTGAGTTTTGTGAATAGTAGGGAGGCATGAAGTCAATTAGTTTCTTTGTGTTCCCCCAAAATTTTTATCGATAAGTTAGATAATTGTCAGTTTATTCAGATAATTATTGTCGGTTCAGTATAGTCGTCATCATTCTCTTTTCTCAGTAAGTCTCGTTCATGCCCTCGAGAATTTCGCAATTTTTGCGAATAAAATGGCTATGGACATGGTTCTGCATCAACGATTAGTCCAGCATGACTGGCAGCAATTTTATTCGCAGGAAAATTACGAAGTTCGAGAAGGCAAACAATACTGTAACATTAATGCTGCTAGAACATTCCCATTCATTATGACAACAAGCAATTTTCACTTTTAAACTGCAGTCAACCATAACACAAAACGCACTGGGGGCATAATTTCACTACAAAAACGCGGACGCCAGACGCTTCAAGCAAATCCAGCAATCGTCGCGGCCAGCTGTTACTGCTGAACGTCGATGCGGGCCGCGAACGCTAGACGTCGCTAGGAAATCCCACCTTTAGATGTGCAAAAACCGAATGAAGAAGAAGGCTGAAAATTCCCTTCGCTGGGGAGAATGTTGAATATTTTTTCTATTTTCTTAATGATTCCGATATTTTACCATGTATTAAAAAATGTAATGTCAAGACGAGAGATTAAGAATCTAGTTGAAATCGTCACAAATTTAGTCATCAATTTTTCCAAGTTTTTTATTGAACCAGCCAAATCTACTTTTTGAGAGACACTCTAAAGGTATAGACTTGCTTGCGGTTAGATACAGTACTCTTTATGAGGGTAGAACCTTTGAAATGTGTTTTTTTTGTTTTGTTACGTAAGTGGCTGTGATTTGTATACGGAAGTGTATAAGGGCCACACAGGTTTTTTTTTTTAATTTTTCGACTTCAAACTTGGAATTTCAAAGGCAAAATTTTGTTTTTCCGACTTGAAATCGGAAATTCCGACTTTAAACTCGGAAATTTCGACTTAGAAGTCGGAATTTTATTTTTCTGACTTTGAAGTCAGATATTCCGACTTTAAACACGAAAATTCCTACTTTCAGACGGAATTTAATTCTTCGGAGTTCGAATAATTCAACAAAATATTTTTTGAAGGAATATAATTTTCAAATACTCAAACAATACCTCGTTGAAAAATAACATGAGTGAAACAAATTTTAGATAACACTATAGTTAGTTTTGAAGAGGTGCCTTCATTTCCGAATGTAACTGTAAAAAAATACGTGAAGAATTATTATTCACCTATCGCCAAATCCAAAATGATTGTAGGTGAATAACATAACAGTAATGTCTTGAAGTTGTTGGAGATATATTTGACAACATGGCAGACAAGATGAAGATGAAAAATGACGTTTTTTTCTCCACATAGCTTGTATAAGGCTGAAGATGGATTCTTGCTGAATCCGAAATATGTACCACCTGTTTTGAAACTCGTTAATAATTAAAGTTGTGAAGATGATTTTGTGATACTTCTTCCTGATTCATAAAAATAGATATTCACAAAATTTTGATTGACATAGCTGAATCGATATCATTAACTACAAAGATTCTAAGAGATGTTATTGTTTCATAAAAAAAATTCAAGAAGCTTTGTCAACAGAACAATCCAACACATTGGCAACAAAAAACAACATGTCCTTCCGCAAATAATAGACGATAGTCTCTAGTGATCAGCACAAAGCCATTCCTGGCAGGTACATGTTTAGGATACACGCGGAATTTACAAATATTCCTGTGATTTAGGAATTTCTGAGTTCAACGTTAGAATTTCCGAGTTCGAAGTCGGAAAAGCAAAATTCCTACTTTGATGTCGGAATTTGCGAGATAAAGTCGGAAAAATAAAACTCCGACTTTGAAGTCGAAAATTCCAAGTTTGAAGTCGGAAAATTAAAAAAAAAACTGTATGGTCCTTATACGCTTTCGTATACAAATCACAGCCACTTACGTGACAAAACAAAAAACACATTCTTATGGTTCTACCCTCATAAAGAGTACTGTAGCTGACCGCAAGAAAGTCTATACCTTCAGAGTGTCTCTCAAAAAGTAAATTTGGCTGATTCAATAAAAAAATTTGGAAAAATTGATGACTAAATTTGTGACGATCTCAACTAGATTCCTAATCTCTCGTCTTGACATTACATTCTTTAATACATGGTAAAATATCGGAAACATTAAGCAAAGAGAAAAAATATTCAACATTCTCCCCAGCAAAGGGGATTTTCAATCTTCTTCCTCATTCTGTTTTTGCATATCTGAGACACAACTTCGATACTGGTCTTCAAAATACACCATTTCTCGTTTTCACGTCCGCAACTCGAATTCGGTCTTTCCCTGGAAAGACTGCTGTAACAAGTCCCTTGAGCCAAACATTCCTAGGTACTTGTTCATCCACAAATACTACATCTTTTACCTTCAGTGGTTTGTTTTCATTGCACCATTTCGACCTTTTATGTAAAGTTGGCAAATATTCTCTTATCCACCTTTTCCAAAATTTGTTGCAGAACTCATGTTCAATCTTCAACTGCTTCCTTGAATAATCAGCATTATTCCCAGAATTTTGCAAAGGTGTTGACTTATTGTTTGTTTGGTGGCCCAATAGAAAATGATTCGGAGATAGGGCTCCATCGTCTTCAAATTCCAAGGAAACATCCGTGAGTGGTCGACAATTCACCATATACTCTGCTTCTGCTTTTTTGAAAATTGTCTCAGTAATTTTCTGATTCCATCCAATTTTCTGTCTCCATAAAACTTGTACTATCATTCGTCTTTTGTTGATGAGATGAATTATGAATCCGAATGGGTCAAATATGCTCATAACCATTCGGAGTATCTGCCTTTCAGTTGGTACCTCGTCAAATTGCAAAGTATTATTAGAAACATTCTGATCTGAACTGATTTCCCAATTTTCGTTCTACAGGTAGCTGTGAATCATTATTGAAGTCTTTCATTTTTGGAAGTCGTAATTTTTCTGGTAACGATTGGATAATTCTCTTCGAATTCGACAGCCAGTTACAGATCTCGAATCCTCCTTTTTTGTGAACGTATATCACCTTTTCGATTAGTCGCATTGCTTCCACCTCATTATCACACCTATCCAAATAGTCGTCCACGCAAGGCTTATCAATTATAGCATTGTAGGCTCTGGGATATTCATCTTGAAATTCAGTTGCATTTTTATTTTTGACAAATTGAGCCAAACAGGGCAATCAGGTTGCACCAAAAATCATGACCTGCGTTTCAATGACTTTGGGATCGCCATTTCTTTCATAACCTCTCCGCAAAATTCATTGGGATGATCTATTTTCCGTTCTGATCACAACTAGATGGAACATTTTCCGTTTATCTCCACAGAATGCAATTCTTCTCTGTCGAAATGTCCAAAGAACACCTAATGATGAAGACAAAAGGTCTGCCCCTGGGTACAGCAAGTTATTTGAACTCAGGACATTCGAATTTGCGGCAGCATCGAGAACAATACGTAAGTTGCCTGGTTTATTAACATTGGTAACTGCAAAGTGGAGCAAATATCATGTTTTGTTGTTCTCAATACATTCTTCTCCAGAAAGTCGTCTAAGATATTATTTTGCAAGTCTTTTCACAATACGCATTATCAATTTTCTTGTCTTCGTCCATTTTTCATACTCCCTGGAACCGATAAGTTTTTATTCTTCCATAAGAGACCTGTCCCGAAGCGATTACCTATTCTCCTGGCAGTTTTCTCCATCCACTCAAGACAAATTTGATCTTGTGATGTGAAATTGTTGTCGACACCAGCAAATCCACTAGTATCTTGTTTGAATGCCTCCTTTACCATATTGTCATTGAAATTCTTTTCACATATATGGAAACTATATGCTGGCTTGATTCTTCCTCTAACAATTTGTCCATTTATCGCCCATCCCAACTTAGTTAATGTTGCTGTGGGGCTATATCTTGAGGGCTCAATAAAATTTCTTGGCATAGTCAAGTCATAATAGTCAGTCCCTATCAATAAATTTGGTCTGACATTTTCGAAAGATTAAACAGGAACATTTTGAAGATTGCTCCAATTTTGAATAATATTTTCTATATTCAGCGTTTGTAGTGGTGAATTCAAATTTTCAAATGTTCTTAGACCATTGACCAGAAAAGTTTTCAAATTACAGGAATCTCCACTGATCTTGAACTGGACTATTCTGGAATTGCTGTCCCTCTGATCATTTGTCAATTGCATAATCAAAAGCTCGGTCTCACGTTCCAGTCCTATTTGTTTGGAAATATTTTCTTCAGGAACTGTTGAGCCTTCATCTGAAAAGGCATAAATTGCAACTTTTTTCATTCGGACCTTCTAGAACAACAGGAACAGTTCGTAAAACAATATCATCAGTTCGAATTTTGTGAATGTGAACCAATTCCTGATGAATGTTCGCATTGTTGTCTTGTGGTTCAGCACTATCACTTATGCTTTGAAACTGATTAATCTTGTGGAGCGAATTATGATGTTTCAACAAGCATCCGATGATACAGTTTCAAACAGGATAATACACAATTTGTTTGTGGTGACAACATTCCAACGATCGTTCGTGTTCATATTTTGGAACTTTTGGCAACTAGTTACACAGTAGTTTGATTCTGAACAACAAACACAAGTTCTAGGTTTCGATTGTCTATTTCTTTCGTCTGAGATCAAAACGGTTTCGGATTTTCTGTATTGAATTCGTTCTTGTTTCATCATGGACTATGAAGAAGACTAGCTGCTTACCGATGTCTTTTAACCAGATGGAAAAGTCTAGCAGGATAACTTGTTTCAATTTGATAGCTTGCATGAACCATTGCTCTTTCAAATTCATACTGAGGCTACATACAAATTCTTCTAGAAGAATCGGATTTTTTATATAAACATCATTGTTCAGGTGTTTCAAGGCGGCAACTAAATTATTTACTATTATAGTCTTGTGCGTTAATTACTGTATCTGGATCTGACCCCTTTCTACCTGCCGGCTTACTGTCGCTGATATCCTTTGTTATTTCAGAATTGCTTATTACCGTTACTGGGTTAAGCATATTTTCGATAACATTAATTGACACCTTTTTGCCTGCTGTCTCAATCTCCTAGTTTTCATTTGATATTCTGAAATTTGTAAGAAGGGATTCCATATTCGGAAAGGTATACACCGAAACCACAAAAAGATCGATGGTAACAGGGCCGAAGGAACATCAGAGGAACTGCAGATTAGGCCAAACGGACAAGTCGGCAGTGGCAGAACACGCGCTCAGTGAAGGAAACCACAAGATTATGTTTGAGGACGTAAAACTTCTTGCCCCCAACCAGGGATACCATAGCCGACTTGTACGGGAGGCAATAGAGATCCAGAAATACACGGAAAATTTCAACAGAAAAGAAGAAGCTGTTAACCTCAACCGAATATGGAATCCCATTCTTAGAAATTCCAAAATAACAAATGAAAACTACGACATTAAGGCAGCAGGCAGAAAGATTGCAATTCCAAAGTCCAAAAGTATTTATTTTACAAGTTATCAGTGTGATATACATTTCAGGTTAGAATAAAACAATCTGGTGTAATTCCAAAGAGGAGTGAAGGTGCTGGATCTTTCCTCTTGTAGAGCGTACTTGTCCACCACCCCAGCGTTGTTATGTGCTGTGCTCATTCTAACCCTCCACTGTGTTGTAGGGTTTATCTATCCAACCTCCTGCTTTGCTTATGTTGGAGTTTATGGGGTATGGTCTGTGACCCTGTGTGGTGATTGGTGTTTTAGAGATAGAGTTATTTCGTTTCATGCAGGAAAAGTACAAAAAAATTGCTTTAATAAGTGTTTTTTTTGGGGTGTGAGGAGCTCCTCCTATCCCGCACATCATTCGGGATGTGCAGCATACGATTTGCCCCCCACACCATGTGAAGGGCTTCCTTGTGGGCCCGGGCGCATGCATCCGAGATCACAGTTCCACCCTGCACATGTTTGACTTTTGTGTGTTGTTTATTGTGTGTAAATGTTAGTGTGGTGTGATCATCAGCTTACCGTACCCATCGACCGTACCCCCCGCCGGGGGCAGCGGGCGAAGGGCACGTTATATGCCCCCCGCTCGCCGATCTCATTACGGATACAGTCTCCGGGGGCGCTGCGGGCATCCCCAAAAGGGACCGCAGTTCTGCAAGCTGATTTTCAATGTTCCCCAAAGCTAAAGCAATGAGGCTGTGGTGTAGATCCACCCTACAACCGCAGTCGGAGGGGGGCGGATGCATAGTAGTCTCCACAGGAAGTCCTCTTCTTGTGGTGGCCTTCTCTTGTTCATTTGGCAGCTGGGGTTGCCATCTACCGTTATGAAATGTTTTCGTTTGTTGGATTACCCCCTGGCCTCTCGTGGGGGTATCGTTGTGTTGTTGTTTTCTCTTATTTCTGCTTCTTTCATTTTTGCGCAACCCTGATAGCTGGCGGGGTGTACCAGCTGACAGTTTGAGCAGCAGGCTGGAACGTCTGCTGGTTTTGTGCAGGTGTGGGTAAGGTGCCTTTGTCCACATTTTAAGCAACGTGGGGCGTGTTTGCAATTAGTTACTCCATGGCCCCATTTCTGGCATCTTCGGCATTGGGTGATCCTGCCTCCGTTTATCCTTTGCTCCCATGTTATTTTTGTCTTCATCAGAGTCTTGATTTGTGTTTTCAAGAATTTCATTTTGTATTTGGCCGGCATGGTGACGAATTACATTGGTCTTGTTGTTTTTGCCATTTTGTATATTTTGTTAGCTGGTATTTTGTGTTCTTCCAGGAGGGCTTTCCTTATTTCCATGTTTGTCGGGTTCTGGTCCAGACCTTTTTTACTATGAACAGATGTTCTTTATCTTCTTTTTAGTTCGCTATTGGCGCTGTCATAATTCTTTTTGGTTTTCAGGTAAAGTATAGTACTCTCTTGAGTATACTTCACCTGAAAATCAATTTGCTGGTTTCAGTATATCTGTAATGTTCTGGTTATTGGCCGCTCTACCCGATATGACAATTGGTGGTGGCTTGTCCTGTTTTCCAGTGCTTTGTTGTTGTTGTTGTTATCCATTTCCGTTTCTTCCAGAGGTTGGAGTATCTCCTCTAGTGATATTTTCGTTGTACTCTGTGAATTCTTCTTCCGAAGATTCTTTACTATACCTGTCTGTGTTCTCTATTTCATTTTCGGGTGTTTGTGTGGTGTTTTCATTCATTTTCTCTATCTGAGCGTTGTTGTTCTCGTCTCTCATTTCGTAGTCAGTTTGTAACTTGGCTGCTACCTTGAGGTATTTTTGCCAGAGGTGTACGATATTCTTTACCACTTCTATTTCCTATACTTCCAGTGGGGTTTATTCTTTTTCAGGGTCTTTGAGGTTCTTGTTGTTTTCTTCCTTCCATCTTTTGATTATGTTGTTCTTTTTTATTATTGCTTCTTTCGCTCTAGTTTCCCGTTCTTCTTTTTGTCTAGCGTCCTCTATCTAGTCTCTGCTCATTTTTCTCCCTTTCACTTTCCAGTTGTGTTTTCTTCTTGGTTTCTTATTCCATATTTTTCTGTCTCTGTGCTTTTTCTTTTTCTCTCCTGGAGTCTTCCTCTCTTTGTTGTTGTATGAGTCTTTCTCTCTCTTGTCTCAGTTTTTTTTCATTTTGTTCGTCTATCTTTTGTTCATCCCTTCTTTATTGGGCTTTTTCTGTTTCCTTTCGAGTTGTTTGCTCTCGAATGAACTCTTTGGCTGACATTCCGAATTGTGATCTGACGTACTCTTCGTATGTGAGGAAGCGGCCTTCCTCATCCGATCTATGTTCTCCTGCTTGAGAATCGTACTGTCTATAGTCTGTATTATTGACTGCGTTTCCTCCTCGTTGTCACTTTCTGTTGCCAGGCTTTCCCATATCTCGAAAGTTATTCCTGGGTGCTCTTTTCGGAACTCATTATATTGGATTCTTTGGTTCCTGATATATTCCAGTTGTTGAATTTTGATTTCTTGGAGTAGGTACTTTGTTGATGTCCGTTTGCTTTTTCCTCTCCTCCAAATCCAGATACGGTAATTAACGCACAAGACTACCTAAATCAGAATAAACACAATCTTCGCAGATGAAATCTCCAGTCATCTGAGATTATTCATGATGTATAAATAAGCCTCTGAAGAAGCTAGCCACTCGCGCTAGCGATGCGTTAGGAAGAAATTCCAAAAAACGACGGCCTTCAAACCCGATTGAAACTTGTGACACTGAAAACTCCGGCCGCGAAAGCATTAACCATTTACTCTAGTTGACGATGAAGAAGTTCCTATATGATAGGTATATTTGTCGGCAAGTCTTCAACAGAAACCAACTGTTGCCCTCTACTACTTTCTTTGTTTTTAATCCCTGGAACAAGCTGTATAGAGTAAACGTATATTGTCGATCATAGTAATAAATCTATCTAGTTTGACTCTGCTAATTAACACCTTGGTAACAATTTGAATGAAGGATTATTGTTACTGAATAAAGTAAGGCGAGCGTTCACAGAGTTAGTCATTCTGTCACGACTCAACCTGTAGATAAGTACTATCACAGTACATGATGTATTCATGATTCCTTATGACCCAGTCCTAAAACAACTCATCGCCCAAACAAGTTCACTCAGACATTTTGCAATGCAAACAATTACCTAGGTAGATAGTGTTATAAAAAATATCATCGAATACATCACTTGTAATTTTTTCATTCATAATAATAATTATAATAATTATTCTATAGCTGGTTATATGTATTGTATTATACTCGCATACTAACACGAAACAGGTACTAAAATTGAAATAAATCATGTAATGCATGACCGTGACAGGTGTGATTAAAATAGATATTCTTATATCAGATTACAGAAAGTTGACACCGGAGTTGTGGGCATTGGATTATGATTAATAACTAAGAGAAACTATAACTACCTATACTACTCCCAGAATTAAAAAAAAATCAACAATGGTATTAGTCCAGTACGTGGGGGTTTTTTGAATGCAAAAGATGGGGTAGTAGCGTATGTTGTTAGTCTTGGAGCCTTAATGAAAAATCCAAGTTTTCGACCTCGAGGCGCATGCGCTCGAGCAACCATCTTGGATTTTAGGTCCAAATATCAAGTTTTTTGATAATACCTTTAAAACGGTGGCTTTCACGACGAAAAATTTTCATACAAAGTTAAAGACGACAAAATTTACTGCATCAGTTGTGAAAAATTTGTTTTTGTAGCACACATATGTTAGGAGTTACAGCTCCTTGAAGTTGCACTATTAAAAAAAAAATGCGGAAACTTCATTTTGGTTGAGTTTTATTTTATAATTATAATTAGATTTTTACATAATTAAAAAAAACAATGGCACTTGAATATCATCATTCAACAGTATTATACTTCTCGTTAACAAAGTTAAAGGCGAAAAGTATATCGCATTTTTTTTTAAATTCAAGAATGGTAAATTATGATTTTAGAGCGTTACAAAAATTTATTTCTACTACATTTTGGTACGATTTGATAGTCCGGGTGGGTTATTGTCGGTGACCTTGGGCCCCTTTTCTCAAACGTTGACTACCCGATGTCGCACGCGACAAAATATGTCCATCACCTTTCTCGAATATGCAGTGAAGAGAGACAGAGATATTTTGTCGCATTTGACATAGAATGGTAGACATTTGACAATGGGGCCCCTGGTCGTAGTTGTCTGTGTCCTGGTCATAGTTTTAGTCAGTAGCCTGAAAAATGTCATCATCATCGTCCTCGCTTCCAATGCTGATTTCCGGCAAATTTCCGTGGCTTTTTTAAGTCCAGCCTTTCGGCAGCTGCATGCCCCACCACACCCCTTTTTGCAGTTACAAGAATCCAACTTTAATAAGGAATCGGGAGCTAGTTTTTTCGTTATTGTTATGGGAGAGAGCCCGTAAGTGCCATGCTTCCAACCCCAGTCTTAAGGATTTCTCTTTATGCCTCTCCATTTTTGTACTTGGTGGTACGTCCTAAAGGCATGGAATTACGCCGCGTCTTTTGAAGGTGGCAAAGAATCTCATCCAAACTCTCTTTCTCCATGTTGTCACCATATAAAGCTACGACAAAGCGTACTCCGGCCTTGGTAATCTCCTCTGGCATTTTGTTGGTTAAAAATTTCAATCATTCCATGAACCTCTCTGTTCTCTTTTATCAGCGAACAAAATTCAGTTTTTCCCTGATTGAACAACTACTCGAAGCATGCAAGAACAGAATTTGCTTGGTTGCTTCTTCGTATTTGAAACTTTTTTTCCTCTTCCAGGTTTACGAAAGTGGAAAGAACTTTCGGCCGGTGCTAAGACTGTCAGAAGTACTGAAAGGTCATCGTCTTCCCCGACCACGAGAACAGCATCAATCATTGATTCACTGCAAAATGAAATTGCATTGTCGACAATTAGCACATCGGCATCATATTCAGCTTGTTTAACTGTAAATGCAGGCAGCTCAAATTTGTTCTTCAGCATCCATATGAGACGAACTTAATTTTTGTCATTGGCTAAAAATCGCTCCTGCGAAACTTGCACCACCATTGTTTCATCAAAAAGGACATCGGCAGACATGTGCTTTTTTGATCGACGAAGTCTTTCTGCGGTCTCAATATTTGTATTGGATCAGTTGAATATCCATCAAAAACAACAATTGCGTGGTAACCGAAATGATCTTCCACATATCGAATATATTTGTCACAAATCGCTGTAAACAAATCATTCCGGTGCCACACAACTTCGTGTAGGAGATATCTCCCATCCACCACATTGATCTGGTTATCTCCAAATTTAAGGTAATCATTTATCTCGTCTTCGGATTTCTTAGCAAAGCACATCCTTTGAAACGACATTAGTGGATTGAGGCAAATAGTTTTTTCGCCGACTTCAATGCTGCTATTAATATAAGATTAAAGTATATTCTCTTTAAAAATTATTTCAATATCATTTACATTTGATTAAATTGTTTCTTTTAGTTATTAACAGCCAAATAACAAAATGTAAAACTTTCTTTTTCCAAATAGTGCAACTTCACGGAGCTGTAACTCCTAACATAAATGTGCTTCGGAAAATTTAGGAAATTTTGTCTTCTTTACATTGGTGTTTGTGAATTGCTGGTTTTTGATGTGGTGAAAATACTTAATAGGATCGATAGACTTTTTATTGTAAAAAATTTAAAATTGTCAGACTTGTTACAAACTTCAAAAATTGTTGACAGCAACGGCATTCAGATTTTTTCATAACATTCAGATGGGTTTTGCTGTTGCCATAATTATTTTATACAGAACGATATATTTAATTGTGAATGAACAAAATGAAAGATAAAGTTTGAACATATTACACCCCCCTTTGAAGGGTACCTTCAAGATAATGAATAACATTAGTGAAAGAGAAAATTAGTAGTAAATAATAAATAATGAATGTCTATATGCATGAAAAATGTCCGATTTTCATTAAATGCAAAAGTCATTCGAAAAGGTCTTCTTCCAGTGGAATTGGGCACAAATGTCTTATAGATCGGGTGATCGTCCTTTTGGATGCTGTCTGGATCGTTGCTGTGCGGAAAATCTTGTCCTTGGACGAGTGCAAACTTACAATACGGCCTAATGGCCATTTGCATGGTGGCTGTTGGTCATTCCTAATTAAAACCACTGTGCCAACTTTGATTGGAGTAGCTGGATCCTTCCACTTATACTGGTGATGGAGTTGAGAAATGTATTCTTTGCTGAATCTTATCCAAAACTGTTGGTATTTTTGTTGAATTTCCTTGAAGTTCGATAGTTTGTTGCTGGGTACCATGGTATAGTCAGTATCAGGAAGGGATGTAATGGGTCGGCCAATAAGGAAATGAGATGGGGTAATGGGGTTGAGATCATTGGGATCGGATGACAAGGAATATAATGGGCGTGAGTTCAAGATTCCTTCAATTTGAACGATCAATGAATTGAACTCTTCGTAGACTAAATTTCTATTGATCATTATACGTTTTAGATGAAATTTTGTGCTTTTTTCTGCAGCTTCCCACAAACCTCCAAAATTAGGAGCATATGGCGGTATAAAATGCCAACGAATACTATTTTTTGTGGAAAAGTCAGTAATAGGGTTTTGATTATTAAGCAAAAATTGTCCCAATTGTGCTAATTCGTTCTTTGCACCAACAAAAGTAGAACCATTATCAGAAAATATATCTGATGGTATCCCTCGTCTTGAAGAAAAACGTTTTAAACATGACAAAAAACTTTCTGTTGTTAAACTGCCAACGAGTTCTAAATGAATGGACTTTGTCGAGAAACAAACGAAGACACAAATATAACATTTCAGTGAAATAGATCCTCGACCTGCTTTATTTTTTAATGGAAATGGACCGGCATAATCAATTCCGGTAAATTGAAAGGGCAAGGATGGTTTAACTCGAATATCAGGTAAGTTTGACATAGGGTAAGTTGCAAAGGATGGCTGAAATTTGAAACAGGTTAAACAAAGCTTTACAGTTTTACGTGCCAAATTCCTGCCACCTGTTGGCCAATAAGTCTGGCGTATAGTAGCCAATAGTAATTGTGGTCCAGCATGTAACAACTCAATGTGCTGATTGGAAAAAATTAATTTAGTAAGAGGATGTTTTGAACATAACAGAATTGGATGTTTGACATTTTCTTTTAGTGATGTAAATTTCAGCCTTCCTCCTACACGTAAAATATCTTTGTTATCTAAAAATGGAACCAAACTAGAAAATTTGTGATTAACTGGAAAAACATTATTTTTATGCAATATTGATAATTCTTCCTGAAATGATTCTGATTGTGCCAATTTTATTAGTTTTTCAAAGGCATTTTTCATTTCAGGTAGTGACAACAATTCAAATTTTCTATCTTCGGGTCTTTTACGTATATTCGATATAAATCTTAGACAATAACTTGTAACCCGTTTCAGTTTCGTCAAATTAGAATATCTAAGAAAAAGTGGGAAGAGTTCAATCGATTTACTAACGAAAATATTAATTGATTTTTTCAGTTCTGGTACTTCAATGTCTGCCAAGTTTTCATCAGTGATTGAATGATCAATTGACTTGTATAAAAATTCTGGACCATACCACCATAAATGAGAACTCATTAAATTTTCAGGTAAAATACCTCTGGATGCCAAATCAGCAGGATTATTCATAGTATTTACATAAAACAAATTATTTGTATCTGTTAGAGATTGAATTTTGGCTACACGGTTTGCAACAAACACTTGTAATTGACAAGGTTCTTTTTTGAGCCAACATAGTACGATTTGTGAATCAGACCAGAAGTATTGTGGTAAACATGAAATATGAGGCAAAGCATTGAGCACTTGTTGAATCAATCGTGCCCCTAATAAAGTAGAACATAACTCTAATCTAGGAACTGTCAGAATTTTCAATGGTGCAACTTTTGTCTTCGAACATAACAGTTGTACATTGTATTTTCCTTCTGAATTAATACCTCGTAAATATATACAAGTGGCATAAGCAGAAGTACTCGCATCGCAGAAGCAATGAATGTCTAATAAGGTAAAATTATTTCCCATCACATGCCTGGGAATTTCAATTTCATTCAATTGATGCAGTTTATTGTAAAATTGATGCCACTTAATATATAAATTTTCAGGTATCGAATCGTCCCAATCAAGATTAATAGACCACAACTTTTGGATTAATATTTTGGATACAGTGATTACAGGACTTACTAGACCCAAAGGATCATATATCTGAGCAATGATAGATAATACTTGTCTTTTTGTAATGTGATTTTTCAAAGAAAATGAATTGATTTTATATTTCAATAAATCTTGTTTACCTAACCATTGAATGCCTAAGGTTTTTGAACTTTCATTTTCACCCAAATTCAATATCTCATTAGATATGTCAGAATGTTCGATATCTTCTAAAACCTTAGAATTGTTTGAATACCATTTTTGCAATATGAAATGAGCTGATTTTAACAAATCATCAATAGCTTTGCATCTATTTTGTAATTCGGTTAAATCATTCGAATCTGTCAAAAGGTCGTCAACATAAAAATCATTCAAAATAGTTTTCGAAGCCTCTGAAAAACTTGTGGAACTTTCTATTCCTAATTGTTTTAAACATTTAATTGCCAAATAAGGAGCTGCTGTAGTTCCATATGTGACTGTATTCAACTGATATGTGGAAATATCTTGTTCAGGACTGTCCCTCCAAAGAATTAATTGCAATGGCCTATGTTCTTCATGCATTAATAATTGCCTGTACATTTTTGAGACGTCTGAAGAAACTACATACTTGAAATAACGAAATCGAATCAAAATGTCAAAAATATTATTTTGTACTTTAGGCCCAACATATTGAAGATTATTTAAGGACAATCCAGAAGTGGTTTTACAGGATCCATCGAACACAACTCTCTGTTTCGTAGTAAGACTTTCCTTTAAAATGCCATGATGTGGAAAATAATAGTAAGGTGCATTATAATCAATATTTGTTACTTTTGTCATATGACCTAACTCAAGATACTCATGAATGAATTCTTTATGTAAAGTGGAATAGTTAGCATTGGACATGAATCGTTTCTCTAATAGTTTAAATCTTTGAAAAGCAATTTCTTTGGAATCTCCTAAAAGACTGGAAGACATTTTTAATGGTAGTTTCACTATAAATTGACCATTAATAGCTCGTGTTGTATTTTCGGTAAATAGTTTCTCACATTCAAGATCTTCTTTTGACATAGTACAAATTTCTGGAATTTCATTGATCTCCCAAAAACGTTTCAATTGATCGTCTTCTGCAATTATGTCTTTTGAAAGATTACAAATCGAAATATTGGAAGGCATTGAAATATTACCTGCAATAATCCATCCCAGTTTTGTATTTTGAAAAATAGGCCCCTTACCATTGAGCTTGAATTGACCATCCAAAATCAAATCCCAAAAAACGCTAGCCCCTATGAGAATGTCAATCTCACACGGTTTGTGGAATTGAGGATCTGACAGATGTAAATTTTCAGGAATTGAAAATTGTGATACATTCACTTTTTGAGAAGGTATAGAAGCCGAGATAACAGGTGTTACAAAGCAACATAACTGTGTTTTAAACTCATTTACGTTTGAATAAATAGTGATTGAAGTTTTTTCAGTTAAATTAGATACGACTTGGTTTATACCAATAATCGATAAATGTTTTGGAACTACTTTGAGGTTTAATCGCTCACAAAACTCTTTTGTAATTAAATTTGACTGTGCTCCACAGTCCAGAAGTGCCCTGCAATGTTGAAAGTTACCATAATTGTCTCTTACTTTGAATGTAACTGTTGACAACATCACTGAGGATTGATATGAGTCAATAATATTGTATACTTGAGAAGAACGGGGTTCTTCTATAGGGTTTGACATTGTATTTAATTGCTCTTCAGAAGAAAATTGCAAAGAATTGTGTTTCATAATATGAGAACTAGGCTGTAAATTGTTATTTTGATTATCAGAATCAGAAGCAACATTGTTTGTATTGAAATGTAATAATGAGTTGTGTTTACGTCTGCATTTTCGACATGGACCAAAATTGCATGAGTCTCTAGAATGTCCAATTCGTAAGCAGTTAGAACACAATTTCAGAAGTCTTACCTTTTGCCACCTTTCGTTAATATCCATTTTGAGAAAGTCATTGCATGTATAAATAGTGTGATCTCCTTTACAAAAGTTACATTTATTTTGATTCAGAGAAAAGTTAATATGAGATCTATGGAATGGTTTTATACCTTTGTGTACATGAAAATCTGCTTTGGAATGAGGCTCTTCCAAGGACTCAAGGATATCTGCTCGATCTCTCAAAAATTCTAGAAATTCATCTAGTGTTGGCAATTCATTGCTTACATGATGTTCTTTCCATTTGTTCTGAGTGATTTTGTCCAATTTATTGTAAATTACATGTATAATTACCATATCCCATGAAGAATCCTTGGAAAGCTTCATTGCCTCCAACGCTGATAAATGTTTCGAGATTTCATCAATCAAATTCCTGAAAATGGAGAAAGAGCTTTTACTTATTTGATTGAGATTAAATAATGATTTGATATGAGTATCAACCAAGAACTTTTTTTTATTGAATTTATCATTTAGCATCTGCCATGCCATTTTGTAATCTTGAGATTCATCACATCCCTCAATTGCTCTCCGTGCATAACCCTCAAGTGCAGCTTTAAGAAAATTATATTTTTGCCCATCATTTAAATTACTATTTGAATCTATAAGTTGTTATAAAATTCTTTATGAACTCTAACCAGTTTTCATACTCTCCGTTAAAAACTGGTAATTTTATTTTTGGCAATAAAAAATTTTGTAGAGGATCTTGCACTGTTACGGGGGTAGATATATTGTTTTTAGACACGTGCTTTCTTACATATTCCATCAAATACCCAATGACACGATAATATGTTTGTTCAAATGGTTCTCTTTCTTTTGATTGGTTGACTAAATCTGCATCATCACACTCCTGTTCAATATTTGTTTGAAGATTGTCAAATTCCTGAATCAAACTCGAATTGTTATCTATACGTAATTGAACCTCGCTACCATCTGGAATGATTGTACCTTTTGCAATCGATTCAGCAAAACTTTCAAGATTGTTCAGTTTGAATTTCAATGATTCGCGATTTTTCAACATTTTCTTCAAATCTTTTTTTGCAGTAGACATTTTATAAATCAATAGCTATGAAAATTGTATGAAATACTATTCGTAAATGGCAAATTTTGTGGAAATTGCACTAAAAAGTTATCAGAATTGATAAATGGCACTGAAAATCTACCAAATTGTACTATTTTCTACTAAGAATTGCAATATTGATCACTCAAATTGAAATAGCATCAAAAAACTCACGAGAAAGGTATTGAGGGATTAAGGGAAAAGGAAATTACTGACCAACTTTCTTCCACAGCTCCAATTATGACAAATAGAAATTGCTCACAATCCCGCAATAGATCAACCGTTACGACGAAATATCTGGCTGCTTTCAATCGACGACTTTGGCTTGGTGACAGCTGTGACGTACGGCTACGACATTTATCTTCAATGATTTCTTGAATTCAATTGTGTTTTTCACCACCATCCGCTCGTTAGGACCAAATTTGTTTGTGAATTGCTGGTTTTTGATGTGGTGAAAATACTTAATAGGATCGATAGACTTTTTATTGTAAAAAATTTAAAATTGTCAGACTTGTTACAAACTTCAAAAATTGTTGACAGCAACGGCATTCAGATTTTTTCATAACATTCAGATGGGTTTTGCTGTTGCCATAATTATTTTATACAGAACGATATATTTAATTGTGAATGAACAAAATGAAAGATAAAGTTTGAACAATTGGATACAATATTTTTTGTCGTGAAAGCCACCGTTTTTGAGTTATTATCAAAAATCCAAATTATTTTATCTAAATCCAAGATAGCGGCTTGAGCGCATTCGCCTCGAGGTCGAAAACTTGGATTTTTCATTAGTGCCCCAAACCTAACAAATCACTACACTCCCACCTTTTGCAATCAAACACCCCTTTTTGATACCCACGTACTGGACTATATTGATTCCACCAATTCTGTTAAAACGTCGTTGGAGATTATATTGAAGTACATAATTTTTACTCACTAATGATTACTGGATTTTTCATTAAAATGCGTTAAATATCGATGAAACTGGTAAAAATATTGGTGAAAACGTGCCTACCATTTTAGACGTAGCCGCCGAACGCCCTATTAATAACAGTCGTGCCGCTGTGATTTTTTTTAAGCAGTTTTTTAAAACTTCATTCGATTTTTTTGCGTTTTCTGGTTTATATTAAGAACATGATCTTTTTCATAACGAACCAATTATTTCAAGATCAACTTCTTATTATTATACATATACAAGACTAAAGCATTACAAGAACCATCCAAAATGTAGTTGGATCTTTGTTGTTGTTATTGCTGTTATTGTCATTTCCATCAACCGATTGCACCCTTACGCGCAACCCTCGGAAGTCTTCGAGAGACTTGTGTGAGCTAGGGAAGATGCAGCCCTTTCCTTTTAACGTATGATGCCATGCACGAGACCGGTGAATCGGTGGATCGAACCCACGACCCCACGCTTGCGAGGCGTACGCTTTTACCAGCCGACCACCACGGCCCATTTAATAAAATACTTCTGAAATGAACAAGAAAATGAAGTATATGTTCTTCCAGTGACTTCTGTATTCGAAGAGAAGGTGACGTAATTGACGTCAGGAAGGGGGGCGACCGCGTACCGATCCAACAAACCATACTTTTTTCCCGAAAATCCAACTTAATCTTCATGTCCCTTGGAGAGCATACCTTCGTAGATAATCGACCCCCCTACCGTCATGGGCCAACGGTCTGATACTCCTTGTTTACAATATGAATTCTTTGACCAATCAATAGAGTATATATTATTTTCCTAACAAAAATACTAGTAGAAAACCAACTGTGCCATCACATGAAAGACAGTCGCAACTGTCATTTATTAATTTATTATAAATATTTATATAACAAAAAACGTGTGTTTTTTAAATGTTTTTCTCTTAAAATGAAAACTAGTAGAGCAATCGTGTTGCTTCAATGTAAAGAATTGTAGATAATTAAAATACGAACTAATTGAAATACGACCCGATCGGATCATTAGTAACGAAGAAATACTGGAACATTGTGCGATTTTATGGAAAATCTTTAAATCTGCCATTTTTCAAGAAATACGGTTAGCCCTTCTCATGGAAGTTAAGAATCATGTGTACTTTGTGTGCACAAAACAGGCTCTGTCGGACCATTAGTATTGGCACAATTGCAATTTGAATATTGTTTTACACTATCTTGCAACTTGCGTGGATGCTCTAGTCATAGCCCGATTTCAATTTCTAAAGCAGATTCTGATAGTAGTAGTACAGTACCACAAAAGTATATTCTCATTTTGCGCTAAAATGCTGCGAAATGGAGGAAAAATGCTTACAATCATGACTGAAAACGGCCGAGATAAAGTAAGTGGTCGGTGGTAGGAGAGAGCGGGAGATGAGGGGAAGCGTATTATCACATAACCCGTTCATCAGAAGAATTCCCCTCATCTCCTGGATTCTCCTACCACTCGGCAACTAACGCGGGCTCAGCCGCTTTCATTCATGTTTGCATAGATTTTTCACACATTTCGCACCATTGAAGCGAAAAATGAGAATACAAGTTTTGTACTACTATACTTTTACTTTCATAATCTGTTTGAGAACTTGAAATCAAGCTATCACTAGAGCATCCGGGCACGCTGCAAGAAAGTGCAAACAAAAATTAACTTGCAATCGTACTAATGATCCGACAGCGCCTGTTTTGTGCACACATAAAGTACCTACACATGATTCAATACTTTCATGAGAAAGGCCAATCCTAGTTCTCGAAAAATGCCGGAGTTATGAATTTTAAAAAAATTGCAAAATTATCCGGTTTTTCCGGTTTTTCTCCGTTACTAATGATCCGATCAGGTTGTAAAACATCACATTTTGTTTGTATTTCAATTATCTATTCTTTTCACTGGAGCAACCAGATTGCTCTATCAGTATTCATTTTATAAGCCATAACAGTGTCTTCAAAGAGCATTCAAAAGAGCCATATACTGCTAAATGTCAGTAGGTAATTACATTTTTTAATAATATTATTTTACAATGTATCACTTTATTTGTAACAATAACAATTTGTAAATCAATAAAAGAATGGATGTGGGAAGCTGAATACAGTTTTTGTAATAAATGAAGCGAAGGTTTTGTATGTAAGTATATAAATTACATTTATTGCAAAGCACTTTCGACTTGCGTCATCTTCAGTGCTTACCAGTCAGACAAACGGAAGTATCGAAATTTTTAAAAACACTGTTATTTAAATACCTATACATATATGCCAATCAATAGAGCATTTCTTCCTAACCAAAATACTAGTAAAAAACCGAGTGTGCATCACATGGAAGACAGTCCGTAGTTATATTCTGTTATGTTTTCGACTCGCAACTGTCATTTATTAATTTGTTACAAGCATTTAAATTTCAAAAAACGTGTTTTTTCAAATTGTTTTGCCAATAAAATGAAAACTAATAGAGCAATATTGTTGCTCTCATAGAAAGAATTGTAGATAATTGAAACACAAATAAAATGAAAAGTTTTACGACCCGATAAGATTATTAGTAATGGAGGAACACCGGAAAAACATTTTACGATTTTTTCCGCCATTTTTCAAGAAATAGGGTTGGCCCTTCTCGTGAGAGTATTGAATCATGTGCACTTTATGTGTGCACAAAATAGGCTCTGTCAGATCTTTGGTTTTGGCACAATTGCAATTTGAATTTTTTTTGCACTATTTTGCGGCGTACCTGGATGCTCTAGTGATAGTCCGATTTCAATTTATAAAACAGAATTTGAAAAAAGAAGTACAGTACCACAAGACGTTCATTCTCATTTTGCGCTAAAATACTGAGAATTGGGTGAAAAATGCTTGCAAAGATGACTGAAAACGGGCAAGCTGGTGGAAGCGGTCGTGTGGACGGAGCGAGCGGGAGATGAGGGGAAGTGTATTATCACGTAACTCGTTCATCAGAAGAACTCCCCTCATCTCCCTGACTCTCCTACCACTCGGCAGATACCGCGGGCTCTGCCGTTTGTAGTCATCTTTGTATGCATTTTTCGACCATTTCGCTCCATTGTAGCGCAAAATGAAGATAAATGTTTTGTAGTACTATACTTCTATTTTCATAATCTGTTTGAGAAATTGAAATGGGGCTATCACTAGAGCATCTAGGCACGCTACGAGATAGTGCAAAAATAAATTTAAATTGCAATTGTGTCAAAACTAACAATCCGACAGCGCCTGTTTTGTGCACACTTGAAGAACACATGATTCAATACTTTCATGAGAAAGGCCAATCCTACTTCTGGAAAAATGGCGAAGTAATGAATATTTAAAAAAATCCCAAAATCTTCCGGTTTTTCCAGTTTTTCTCCGTTACTAGTTATATGACCGGGTCGTAAAACATCCCATTTTGTTCGTTCATTTATCTACAATTCCTTTTATCGAAGCAACCATATTGCTCTATTATTTTTCATGTTATAACTAAAACAATTTAAAAAGAAACACGTTTTTTATTATTTAAATGTTTACAACATGTGATGGCATAGTCGACTTCCTAGAGTGTTAAAAACACTCATATTATGCTCTATTGCTTGGTGTAAGCTTATTAAGCATAAAGACTAATGAAGAAACATGTTAGATCTTGACGCCATGTGTGTATGCTTGTCTTTCATTCATTTGACATACACACATATCTTTTTGTTAGTCCTTAGGCTTAATAAGCTATGTATTTAAACAAACAATATTTTTACAACTTTCGATGCTTCCTGTTGCCTGGTAGCGCTGAAGATGACGCAAGTCGAAAGCGCTTTGCAATAAATATAATTCTTACATACAAACTTTTGCTTCATTTAATTAATAAAATACATAAAAACTTAAAGTTATAACAGTCTCGGTTCCCATTTGGGATAATATGAATATATATGGAAAAAGTCTTGAAATTGGACAAGGGCAAAGGAAAATCACTATCGATGTGAAATTCATCTCTTTCAATATGACTATGACTATGCATTACGAAAAGATTTTTGTTTCTCCTTTATGGAAGTAACGTAAATGTACCAATGCCTGACACTGTCCTTGAGCCTGACACGTTTCATTGTTTATGCAAAATAAAGCAATATTCTGTCCATGTTCTGAATATATTCAATTATTTTGGTTGGTACGAGTGTTATCTATCGAGTTTCTATACTCTCAGATTGGTGACAATGAATTCATATTTTTGACAGAATATTTCCACGGAAGGTTATGTTTAGGCGTGTTTTGAAAATGTATTCACTAAGGCCCTACGTGAATGAAAATAGAGGATAAAAAAGTAAGTGACTTATTTTTTGCAATTCAGTTGTACTGAATACTATATCAAGTGTAAATGTTTTTTTTAGTAGCGAATTTTTAAAGGAAATTAATTTTGTGTTTTTAGAATGGGGTGTCAGGTACTGGCTAGTAATCAGAATTGGTTAAGCCAATGCCTGACACCTGGGTCAGCTATAGGGTTTTCTTGAAATCGTTCAAAACTATGCTCTATTCGATGGTGTATTAAAGAGCATTATCCAATAAAATTACCACTATCATATATGTAGTGCTTCCAATACCTGACCCACGGTTCAGCTACTGGAATATTCAGGGTTGTTACATTTTTTTGCAGATTATCATGTCAAAGATATTGAAATATGATCACGAGCAAATGCAGCGAGCCCTTTCGGCTGTTGAAGATAATAACATGTCAGTTAAGGCTGCATCAAAACATTTTGAAGTACCGAAGACCACTCTGTACTACAAAGTTAAGGGAAAGTATCCTGAAAAGCGTCAAATGGGTCTGAAAACAAACCTTTCTGAAGAAGAAGAGCGAAATATAGTAAACTGGATGTTCAAAAGTGCTGATAAAGGGTTTCCTGTTACCAAATCGCAGTTGATAGATTCAATTGAGATGTATTTGAAAAAGGTATCCCGCGAAACCCCGTTCAAAGATGGAAAACCTGGAATAAAGTGGTTCAAACTATTTATGAAACGACATCCTGAAGTTTCAGCTCGTATGACTCAAAATTTGAGTAGAGCTAGGTCCTCTGTAACAGAAGAACATTTGAGAAATTGGTTTCAAGAAGTAAAAGCTGACTTAAGTAATAATTCTGATGTCTTAGAGGATGGCACAAGAATATTCAATACTGATGAATCTGCCATATTTTTGGTTCCAAAAGGAGAAAAGGCTTTGGTTAGAAGAGGAGATAAGTCAGTGTATTCATTCACTAGTAACGACTTCAAAGAATGTCTCACTTGCCTTTTGCGATCTAACTCTTTTGGCAAACTGATGCCTCCTATGATAGTATTCAAATATGAACGTATACCATCGGTAATCATAAACGAATTACCTGATGACTGGGTGTTTGGAAAATCAGAAACAGGTTGGATGACCAGTGATACATTTTTTGAGTATATTTTCTATCCATAGTTGGTAAAGGAAAATGTCAAAATGTCAATAGTACTTTTTGTTGATGGACTTTTAAGCCATTTAACTTTCTCATTGAGTGAATTTTGTAGCGAACATGGAATAATATTGGTTGCCTTCCACCCCAATTCAACACATATTATCCAACCTATGGATATAGCAATTTTCAAACCATTAAAGCAATTCTGGAAACAAGCGGTGCAATATTTCAAAATAAAAAATTCTGGAGAAAAACTGAAACGAGAGAATTTTGCACCTCTTCTTAAGACAGTTTTGCAACAGTTGAAACCTGAATCATTTGTTAATGGTTTTCGTCGTTGTGGAATTTTTCCCTGTGATGAAAATGCTGTAGACTATAGCAAATATTTTAAGGAAACTGTAAATAGAAATATTCAAGATGATTTGGCTGTTCCTGTAGAAATGTTACGGATTCACTTTAAATTTTTGCAGTCTGAAATTGGCGATGAGAAAATAAAAAAAAGTTTAAGAAAACAATGTCGACACGATCGATCAATCCTTATACTTTTTATGGAAAAGAATTAAAACAAACTACAAGTTTGAAACCAACACTACCGTAGATAACGTTACAAAAACAGTTAGAGAAACAGAAATAATAGAATTACAGAATCGACAAGTTGAAGTTGGTGATGGAACCATTTCAAATGATGAACAAGAAATTGGAAAATTCCAAGATGAAGATACTTCCCATAACGAATAGTCAGCAGTTGAGGAACCAAATTCTACAGAAGCCCAACATGTAGAGAACGGAATAGGAGGTATTGAGAATGTTGAGACTGTCCCTGAAAGAAATTTGTACCTCGAAATCATAGAAAGTCCCAGTCACATTGTAAGTTCATACACAATTGCAGATGATATGCCAAGTCCTTTCAGGAGTTCATTTATTTTGCCCCAAACTAAGCTGAAAAGCGTTAAGAAGCGTTTAGTAAAAGAACCTTTGCCATCGGTAGTTTCTGGTGAGAAGGGAAAGCAATATTTTAAAAAGAAATAAGAAGAACGTTCAAGAAATGAGCAAGAGAAAGCTGAAAGAAAACGGAAGAGAGAGGAAAATAAATTGAACAGAGAATGAGAAAAAGAAAATAAGAAAGCTAAAACCGCTGACAAAAGAGAAAAAGAAAACACAAAGGAATCCAAAGCTAATAATTCTAAGAAAAATATAACAGATGATTCTTCCGATTCATCGGTTGAAATAACTCTTGAATCAGAAGGAGAAGATGAGAACTGGGATGATCAGTCTTTAGATAGTGATGACCACAATTCTAGTAAAGACAACTTGAAAGAAGAAGATTTTGTTATTGTTATATACGATGGCAAATACCTTCCAGGACAGATAAAACAAATTAATAATTTTGAAAATACATACTTGGTGGAAGCGATGGAGAAGAGTGGATTGAAATATAAGTGGCCAGAAAAAGAGGATATTTTATGGTATGCAGTGGATGAAGTGGTATGCAAAATTGGGAGTCCGAAATTGATTAATACAAGAGAAAGTTATTTTGTTCGGGACATGGCATTGTATTCTCCATGAATTGACAGTTATTCATCTTAAATAAAAGCCTTTGTTCATTTTACATATATTTCTTTTGAATTCATTCGAATTAAATAAAAAATCAGGCACTGGTGCACATTTAGTCAGCACAAAACTTGGGTGTCAGCTACTGGATGATAATAAAACAAAATTAAAAAACAACTTAAATTCCAAATTTCTTCAATTTTAGAGTATTTTTTTCAACTATAAAATTAATTCATTATTTTAACAAGTCATTCCTGAGAAGAGTTGCCTGAATGTATTACGTTTCATTTTTATATAGGGGAAACCAAATTTATCTGACCCTTAGGGTGTCAGATACTGGTACATTTACGTTATTTGAATAATGGTAGGTACCAAATAGTATCGATTTCGATCGGTGAAAAACTGAATATTTTTAGCTTCTCCTTATTGGATGAGTTGTAACATGTTGTTTTACTATTTTATCGTATGGTACGTAGTTGGTAAATATCTGATTTCACTAATGCCTGAATATAGAAAGAAATATTTCAGATGGTAAGGGGTCCTCTGTCTGATTTGATTTTCATAATATTGAAGTATAATTATTGTCACTCACTGACTTTAGAAGTTCCGTACCGATAGGTAGTAGTGTTTTTTATTTCATTGATATCTCATAATAGGTACGATAATGTATCAATCAGAGATAATCCATTTAATTCATTAGTACCGATGAGAGATTCAATCAGTATCAAGTACATGATATACTCATAATAATGTTCTCGATATTATAATAACGATAAGTGATTATTTTGCAACACTGGGATTCAAGTCGTTCAGGTTGGATTAAGTACTATATAACCCGACTCGATTTTCTCGTTCTTCTTGAAAATTAGGCAACTATTCGCAGAAATTTTTCATTATACTGATTTTTGTCAATTTTTCTTTCATTTCGAAAGGTTTTTAATCTCATATCTGTTGTATTGAAACATGGTTCGAAGTTCAGTTGTGTCAAGACCCTCAAGACCGGTCGTGACCCATGTTACTTTACACTATATCCAAGTAGCACAAAGTAATAAACTTCAAATAATGACTTTTTAAACCGTCTTAGAGACCATGTATTTTCGTTGTTTTACAACTAAAAAGCTAATGTGCGTTTTATAACATTGAGAGGTTGTTATGATGCCCTTGAGTATTTCTGAAAAGCACTCGTTTTGAGGTTACTATCACAATAAATAATTGTGGTTTTAATGGATTTATTTTAAAAACGTTTCAATGAATACATACTGTACTCATATAATGCAGTTTTCTTAAAAGATTAAATTGTTCATTTTGAGTATTTTATGTATTCGAACGAATAATTTAGCTTAACTAAAAACTGCCAAAGCAAACATCTGATATGCCTTACAAGTGAACTGGTACATACCGGGTGAATGAAATTCGAGTAGATGCATGGGGATCTCGGAAACGGTAAGAGCTACAGAAAAGGTTAAATGGAGGCAAAGTTGCGTATTATAGAGCTCATTACTATAATGTTGAAAAATCTGAGCTAGCCCTCTCACTTTCAGAAATATACAGGAGAAAACGAAAAATGATTTTTGTTTTTCACTTATATCTGCTTTAATACAATAGATTTCCAGAAACTGTTAGCACTTTGTCATGGCAACTTTCAATGGGCTGTAAAAATATGCAAACGAAAGTGTTCTACAGGGTGTTGTTTTCCTTGGGCCAACCCCAACTATGAAATTTTAAATACGGACCTGGATTTTTTATTACTTTTTTTAGGTTTCAATGGTCATATTTCATCATGATTGTGAATACAACTTGAAATTTTCAGTCGTTTCATTATGAATGAGAATTGGATGTTTTTAGAATAGAGATGTGTTTCAGGCCATCTCTTGTTGAAATAATATTGTATTCAGTGCATGAGTAAGACGTCTCCATGGCCATGGCCAGGTTGATATTGATTCATCATCAACTTGCTTTTGCATGATATTTCATGGATTACTGTATTAATGATACACAAAAAAACAATAAGTTAAGAAAATATTTAATCAAAAAGAACAATTATCACAACTCACATATATTAATATTTCCATTTATAATAGGTGTTCAAACTGACGGCCCTCTTGTTCAATACATAAACGAATTCTACTTTTAATCCTATTGATGGAGTGTGCATGTTACTTTCCTTGTAGTTATTCTGGAAAATTCGTGAATCATAGAATTCCTTAAATTTTCGATGTCTTGATAATCATTTTGATAAACACGATCTTTAAGAGTATACCAGAGAAAGAAGTCAAGTGGAGTGAGATCCGGCGACCTTGCAGGCCATTGAACCACTCCTTGATTTCCTATCCATTTGTTAGGAAATTGTCTATCCAGAAAATCACATATGATTTTTCTGTTATGAGGTAGTGCCCCATCATGGTGAAACCATATATTTTGGACCTGCGCTAATATAACATAATAAAGGTGAGGTAACGTTTGCCATTCATATTATAATTATAGATAGGGCCTAATAATTGATTGTGATACATGCCTACCCAAACATTGTAACTAAATCAAACCTGAGATCGAATATTCCTGGAGGCTCTGGGATTTTCGTGGCTCCAAATATGAGAATTGTTTCTTTGGAAAATTCCGCAATTTGTGAAGTTGCTTTTATCTGTCCAAATGATATTATTTAAAAAATCTGGATAGTCTTCGATGCTGTTTAATAATCACCGACACCATACAAACCGCCGATACGATACGGATCATTAGGATGAAGTTTCTGGGCACAATGTATCCGAAAACACTTCAATTTATCAACTTTGAGTACAGTAATTACTGCAGAATGAGGAATTTCTAGTTCTAAAGCGATTTGCCGCGTTGATTTGGAAGGACTATCTATGATCTGAAAAAGTATTCAATAATTCTCTCAGAAAAACAAAACTCATAATACCTGCCCCATTTGACTGGAAATTCTACTACCGTATTTTCTTCTGGGTTTCTCGAAACTACCAAACTCACATAAAGGACCCCGCAAACGCCTTATGGAATTTGGGTCCCGGTGGATTTTTTTGAAATTTTGGTATGATGTAGTTCATGTTATTCTCAACGAATGTTACCATTGCGCCAACCCAAAAAAATGAACAGTTTTGCTGCTAGGGGGCGTTGAAATCACCCCTTGCGCAGATTAGACTATTTATTTTTGAATATTTTTGAATATTTTTGAATATTTTTGAATATTTTCACTTGTTTCATTGTTGCTAATGTTGCACAATATTGTGATGTTTTATAAAAAAAATCTTACCCCCTCCCCTTTTTCCCCCAACTCCTTTTACGAAACGCAAAAAAAATATTTCTCGAGTGCCTTCAAATGTATCGTCGAATGTTTAAATATGCCTCAATAAGGAAATTAGCAGTTTTTTATGATTATCCCCCCACCCCCAAAATGACACGAAACGAAAAAATTTCGGTGGATTTTTCTGAATTTTTGATATGATACAGTTAAAGTTATTTTGAATAGAAATTAATTGGGTGACAAACCCCATAAATGAATAGTTTCGGTTCTAGAGGGCGTCGAAATCATACTTTGCTCAGAATAGACTATTCATTATTATTGGCGGAAATAATAGCTCTACGGATTTTACTGTAGATTATGCTGATCAATTGTCTAATTTTTTATAAATTGAAAATCTAAAACCTCCCCCTTACCCCCTACTCCTATTCTAAAACACGAAAAAAATTAATTCCTAACTACTTGTAAATGCTCTATGAAAATAAATGTTTTAATCGGCTCAAATTAAAGAAATCGTACAATTGTTTAATTTCACCTTTCCCTTCCTTCAGAAAAATATTGGTGGAGTTCGCTGACTTCTTAGTAGGGCGTAGTTCATGTTTTTTGAATATCAATTAATTTGGCGAATATCTTGAAAATAAATAAAAATTAGACATCCACAATTTGAATTTGAGATGGTGCCTGAATGAATTTTTTTCGTGTTTTGAAATAAGGGTTGGGGGTAAGGGGGAGGTTTCAGATTTTCAATTTTTAAAAATTTACACAATTGTTCGGCATAAAATAAAACAAAAATACGTAGAGATATTGTTTCCGCCTATAATAATGAATAGTCTATTCTGAGCAAGGTATGATTTCGACGCCCCCTAGCACCGTAACTATTCATTTTTGGGGTTTGTCACCCAATTAATTTCTATTCAAAATAACTTGAACTGCATCATATCAAAAATTCAGAAAAATCCACCGAAATTTTTTCGTTTTGTGTCATTTTGGGGGTGGGGGGATAATCATAAAAAACTGCTATTTTGCTCATTTAGGCATATTTAAACATTCGACGATACATTTGAAGACACTCGAGAAATATTTTTTTTGCGTTTCGTAATAGGAGTTGGGGGAAAAAGAGGAGGGGATAAGAATTTTTTTTATAAAACAGCACATTATTGTGCAACATTAGCAACAATGAAACAAGTCGAACTATTGTTACCGGGTTCAAAAATAAATAGTCTAATCTGCGCAAGGGGTGATTTCAACGCCCCCTAGCAGCAAAACTGTTAATTTTTTTGGGTTGGCGCAATGGTAACAATGGTTGAGAATTACATGGACTACATCATATCAAAAATTCAAATAAATCCACCGGGACCCAAATTCCATAAGGAGTTTGCGGGGTCCTTTGTATCTAATTTTCTGAACATGCTTCTGCTTGGGCTGCTGTCTTTCCGGATATAATCCGAAGTACTTAATTTTTACTAAATCACAATTTCTATTTGATTTGTAATGAACCATGATCATATCGCGTTTCTCAAAACTTGTGAACGGCATTTTCAGTTGGAAACAGAAACGATAATTGATGAATTTATGACAGTTGTCAAATAAGCAATCGTCATGGCCTACTGGAAGAAATCATCAGGTCGGTGCAAATAATCGAAGTATCGATATGGATTCACAAGACAACCAAGAATTGTATCTTTCAATTTTATCTCAAACTAATGAGCATTAAGTTTTAATCAACTGGAAGCATCATAGGGCAAGATAAAAAAAAGAGATTTGTACATTTATATGATTTTCTGTAATAAAACGAAAACGTATAATGTTACACATAATTCAGATGTAAATAATCCATGCTTCATTTGAAAAAATAGTGCACTCAATACAATAAATCGATATCATTTGAAAAAGAGATGTCTCGAAACATGAATTTTCATCCAATTTTCAATAATGATGACCAAATACCATCGAAAAAACTGAAAATTTCAAGTGGTATTCACAATCATGCTAAAATATGACCATTGAAGCCTAAAAAAGTGATAAAAAATCCAGGTCCGTATTTAAAATTTCATAGTTAGGATGGCACAAGGAAAACAACATCCTGTAGAACACTTCCATTTACAACCCATTTATAGCCCATTGAAAGTTGCAATAACAAATTGCAAACAGTTTCTGTAAATTCATTGTATTAAAGCAGATATAACTGAAAAACAAAAATCAAATTTTTCGTTTTTTCCTGTATATCTCTGAAAGTAAGAGGGATAGTTTAGATTTTTCAACATCATAGTAATGAGCTCCATAATACGTAACTTTGCCTCCATTTAACCCTCTCTGTAGCTCTTACCGTTTCCGAGATCCCCATGCATCTACTCGAATTTCACTCACCCGGTATAGAGAAATTCAGAAAAATATGCAGGGGAAAAGTACATAAAAAATTGACATGAGCATTTATGAAGCAGCCACCTCTTGAGACTCTTGAACCTGTTGAAACTGTACACAACGATTCAGCTTAAGAGTACGACAAAAGAAACAATTCAGAGAAGTTAAATATTTCCAAATTCATTCAATCAATATACGTACAAATGAACAGCAGAAGGCTGTTCTATGCAAAATGGTTTTCAAAAGGGGATCCAGTTGAAGGCAAGGATCAAAAAAACTGAATACTTATTAACATAAGCTGAAGTGAATAGCTGGTATTGAAGAAAAAATATATTATAAAACGGTTTGAGTAATCCTAACAACAATAATGTGGCTTTGCAAAGAGTAGAGGTTACCAGTTGATTTGGGAGTGCAGTTCCAAGTTCCACCTCTGATATAAGTTCTACCTTTTGAAGTGCTGAGTAGGTGTGCTGAACAACCACCAACTTCAATTTTGATCTTCACGGGATCATCACAATCGAATGTATAAGCCACTAGGTATTGAATACATTAAATGGTTAAAAAAAGTTCCTTTTGTAAACCTCAAAGGCTAATGAAACTCATCAATAAATCAAGTATTATCATTAAGGTTTGAGGACAACTGTTGAGATCTCTTCCGGCTCTCAATGATAAACAGGTTTATATTCGAACAACTTCTCCCACCAATTTTGAGAAATCTTCTAGATCGAGTTCAGCGTTATTCTTAGCCATTTGCTTCCCCATCTCAATTTAAATGATCTGGAAGTATATTCTCGAGGTCTGTCATCAGCTGATGGTTTTTAGATGGCCAGGCGATGATTTCAAGGTCTTCATTATTGAAACCCTGTTGAATACTTCACTGGAGAACTGAATTGGTCTTCAAAGTTGAAATCTTCCAAAAATGGCAAGCATCTGATTTTATCAATTATTCCGTCTATCATAAATTATGGCCTTCTAAAGCGTCTTTCCAACATCTCTATTACTGAATCAACATTATCTGCCGACAGCATCATACAAGCTCCTGTAGATTTAGCTTCTTCTTTCAAACATCTCAGGAGTTTATCATAGTTTCTTCATTTGAGAAGTCGCAACATTTACAAATATTTTCTTATTGTCTATAAAATAATGGCCATTCTTAAGGGTTTTCATCAACATATGAAAAGTCTTCCTCCATTGCATGTCTTGCTATCAGTTTATCTTGTGTATTGTGATTAGGAGACGACACACTTTTGATAGCACTTGTAATGGTTTCGCAAAGTGATTTTATATCATTTCCAGCGTGTTTTCTAAGTTCAGCTTCATTTTCAAAAGGTTCTTTCTACCACTTCTTTGGCGTTGATTTTTCTGGGGGTTCTAGGGGTGAAACATTTGATCTCGCAGAAACACTATCTACTTCTTCTTGTGCATCTAGTTCCGCATTTTACGAAAGCGTAGAAGGGCCACAAAGAATTAAAAAAGTAATTCGTCTAATTCCGACTTCGCAACTCAAAATTAGTATAAATCCGACTTCACAACTCGGAATTAGTATAATTCTTAATTCATAACTCGGAATTAGTATAAATCCGACTTCATAACTCAGAATCACTATAATTCCGACTTCACAACTCGGAATTAGCCTAATTCCGACTTCACAACTCGGAATTAGCCTAATTCTGACTTTGCAACTCGTAATTAGTATAATTCTGACTTCACACCTCAGAATTATCCTAATTCCGACTTCACAACTCGGAATTGGACTAATTCCAACTTCGCAACTCGGAATTAGCCTAATTCTGACTTCGGAATTAGTGTAATCATTATACGATTCCACGAGTTGGCATTGGAGTTAAGTGAAAATGTAAAGTTAAACCGTCCATCGAGAACTTTGAAGATTTCATACCGCTGAAGGTTGGCCCTAAGATCTATGAAAAAATATACCAATTTTAGATATGCTATGTGATTGAATGCTTGGTGGTATAGTCTTTCCAATATCAATTGCAGATCTTAAAAACTCGTTTCAAAGCCTAACCGAGAAAATGTTTCCTTTGAACCTATACGAGTTGTTGCAATTATATTGGAAAGACTATACCACTGAGATTTTTGAAAATTGTAGATTTTAATCATAGCTTGATGTACAAGTTCACCCGACATACTGCATATTTATTTTCTGACATCATCCACAACACCTAGGAGTCCGCAAATACATACTGGATGGGTTTCTGTTTTTCTTTGTATTCCAATTAAGCACACATAGCACCGAAAATGTTGCCAGCAATGACAACAAAACAGAAACCCTCTGATGTTTACCGCCTTCCAACAGAACCGCGAAAAGTTGCTGCAACACAACAACACTACCCATTTTGTTAATGAAAAATTTCAGATTTGTTGTTAAATTGTTAAAAATCATGTTTTGTTTATGTTTTGTTGGTTTGATGTGGACACGGCATAAGAGTGGTGAAAACGTTTTTTTTCCTGTTTTTATGGAAACGAAAAGTTTGTTGCATCCAAAAACACAACACGTTTTGTTGAAGAAAAGTTTCAGATTTGTTGTTAAATTGTTGAAAAACATTGAGAAGATTTTTTGTTTCTGTTTTATTTTTGGTTTGATGTGGACCCAGCATAAGAGTTTAACATGTGCTTTTTTCGTTTTTTTTTTTCAATTGAAACGCATCAATTGATAAAAGAAAAATTTGTCAGATTGGCAATAATGTAATGATCAATAATAAACGTGTTGCTAAGTAGAAAAGTTGCTAAGCATAAAACTAGTACTTTTCTTACGATTTTCTCTAAGTAAAGTATGCCCTTTTTAATTAAAAATACTTAACAAGTGCGGAAAGTTATACTTTCCCGCACGCTACTGCCGATGTGGTGTGGCGTTCTGGTAATATCAAGTAATAACTATATACACAAATGCACATGAATTGACGAGATTGGACGTTAAGGATCAATGTTTAAACTTTCACTATAATTCCAATGGAATCGCAATGATTACGCTAATTCCTAGTTGTGAAGTCGGAATTTTACTAATTCCGAGTTGTAAAGTCGAAATTAGTATAATTCCGAGTTGTTAAGTCAGAATTATACTAATTATGAGTTATAAAGTCAGAATTAGTGTAATTCCGAGTTGTTAAGTCGGAATTAGGCTAATTCCGAGTTGTGAAGTCGGCATTATACTAATTCCGATTTGAAAAGATGGAATTAGTATAATTCCGAATTGTTAAGTCGGAATTAGGATAATTCCGAGTTGTGAAGTCGGAATTATAATTTTTTTATTTTATGTGGCCCTTCTACGCTTATGTAGCATTTCGAAGTTCTTGCTCTTAAGTAAATATTAGGATATTTTCCCTTATTTCTTTTTGTATGTACTCATAGTGAAGTTATCCCTGTCTCTTCTCCTAGTCTTGCTTCTTTTTCTTATTTTCCACAGCTAGTTTCCGTCTCTACAAACTCACCAAACATCTTTGAGAGTTTGTCTTTCGTGTTGTATGCTTTGAGGGCAATCAAGGCACTGGATTGGGTAATGTTGCAGAGGTATTTTCGGTACCACAAAAATTGTCTTGCCAAACAAAACCTGCAGAAAGACTTTCATTGATACAACAAGCAATAGAGCATAAAATGAGTGAGTTTTCAACAAAAATACTAGTAGAAAACCGACTATGTCATAATATGGTATACAGTCCGTAGTTATTTTCTGTTATGTTTTTGACTAGCAACTGTCATTTATTAATTTGTTATAAACATTTTAATAACAAAAAACATGTTTTTTAAAATAGTTTTGCTTATAAAATGAAAACTAATAGAGCAATCTGGTTGCTCCGATGGAAAGAAATGTAGATAATTGAAATACGAACAAAATGGGATGTTTTACGACGCGGTCGCATTATTAGTAACGGAGAAAAACTGGAAAATCCGAAAAAATTTGCGATTTTTTGAAAAATTCATAACTCCGCTATTTTCAAGAAGTAGGATTGGCCTTCCTCACGAAAGTATTGAATCATGTGTTTTCTCGATACAATTCAGTTGAGTTCAGAAATAAAAGACATACCTATGAGATAAATTCAATCACGAGTAGAATTTTATTAGACTATTTCACGAAGCATTAAAAGTATTATTATAAACATGAACAATCAATTCATCATAACCATAATCAATCAACTATAATCAGAAAAAATGTATTATAACAACTATCAATAATTCATTATATAGTTACGATGCGACTCATTTTGACGTTTTCGCCTACAATTATGATCTGTCAAAATGTCAAACTTTGCTTTGTCATCTATGGTCACATCGTTGAAGACACCAACGCTGACAGACCAATCAGAATTGAGAGACAGCTGGTGTTTTCGCGATAATACAAGTTGTCTTCGATTTGTGATTGGTCAGATAACGTGAATATCTTGAGAAGAGTGGAATAGTCAGCCTAATGAAAATGAAAATTTCTGAAAAAATATTAATAAAAAAGTTTCCCATATGATTCCAAGAATTTGGCGGACACTTTATGAAGACCTGCACTCCAGAATTTTCGAAAAAAAATAATGGTGATATACAGGGTGATTCAACTTTATTGACTGTACGAGGGTCTTAAAATCGGTCAAATATCGCAAAAACTGCTGAACTGACAAGCAACCAGAAACTTTTTCAAACTTCAACATAATAAGTCATCAAATTCTACAAAATGAATCTATATAAATGGGTAAACACTATGGATAGCTTCATAATTACAAAGTTATTGATAGTAGCGGCAACGAAGAAATATCGATTTACATATGGAATGACATTTCGAGGGAAAAGATGAAAAATTTCCGTTGGAATATACTCTTTTTATTAATCAATTTGAAAATTTTTATGAAATTTATGTATTCAATTATATTGACGACATCGTTATATCATATAGCACTGTTATAGACGCGCTGTTTTCCAATCCCTACTATATTCAATTTTCAGTTAAAAATTCCCACCGTTTTGTTGCTCAATAGGAAAGAGTTTTTGTAGTCACCCGGTATATGATGTTCAAGTGGAAAACACACTATGCATCGACGTGAGAGCATTTTTGTAATGATTTAAGTTGTTCGGGTATAGATGTTATCATTCATTCTAATTGTTTGACCGTATCAGTTATGGTGGGTGTATTATAAAAAGGTAGGTGAGAAACGTCTAGTTTTTCATGTAAAATTTGTATTATTTTGAATTTATCGACTGTTAAAATTGGTGCAAAAAGCTGTAAGTTGTATTTTATTTCGGAAGAAAACTTTATATTACGAATACCATATCAACATTCAGAAGTTCTCGCTTGAAACTCCCCAAAGAAATATCTACAAAACTAGAAAATATATTCGAATACTTCAAACGCACGCAAATAGACAAAATACAACAATAATTTGAATCAAACGAACAAAGTAACGAAGATTAAAATACAATGGAGAAGGAGGTCTATACATCGCTCAACTAGAATACAGAGAAACTCAGAAACCTGTCTCGATTACGTGTTTGTTAAAAACAGTGTTTATACCTTATCGCAAAATAACAGTAACGGACAATTTCTCCACAGTATTGTGAATCTATTTTCCAGAAACAGAAAATGAAGTAACAAAAATTAAAATTGTCGATAATATGCTAGTGTTAAACAAAAATCTCTTGGATGAAAAAATTCAGAATTAAAAAAGAGGTTGTTATTTATAAATCAACTGTACCCTCCGAAAACAATGGATAAAAATATCTTCACAAGTTGATGAAAACAAATCCATCAACGAATAATATTAATGCTTATTATTACTGTTCCGAAAAGCAAAAAAAGCATTTCCATATAACAATAAACGAGAACATGTTCAATAGGGAAGTGATTTAAATTTACTTGATTTTTTTTTAACTCCGATACTTTATTGTCTTGACATTACACCTAAACCATTGGTTTATGATTTACTTTGTATTTAACTCCATAAAACATTAATCAAATAATTCAAATTTGCGAAACTCATCGCCATTTGTCAAAACGAAGATTGACGTCACATGGCAGGTTATGAAATTGATCTGTGTTGATATTCATATTGTGCTAGTCGTCTTTCATGGAAAATTTGTTTTCATTTATATATCTGTAGTGTTTTCCATCACATAGTGCTATTTTGGTCTAGTGACAATGGATCTTTACATTTACGAAAAATAAATTGCAAAGTTCGTTTAAATTGATAGTTTCTAGTCTGAAACGTCTATTTAACAAAGAATTCCACCATAATTTTTTCATTCTGAAAAAACATAACATTTAAAAGTGTGCCGCTGACGTCACGTTCATCAGAAACACCCCCCCCCCACCATAATCCACGTTCCGAAACAGGCAAAACCATTCTCCTTCAAAATATAGCTTCTATAGCTTGATATAAGCCATTGAGAAATAATTGAAACTTTGTCACTTGATCAACTCAGAGAAATAAATTCACATATTACCTATTTTTATTTTACTTATAGATCTTAAATTTTCTGAACGAAACATTGGCAATACCGCAAATCGTAATAACGTGCTCATTATTCATCGGGTGAAATTAAATCAGATAAAGCAATATCTAGGATATCATGTGAGTTTCATCTCTTCGAATTTGGTTTTCCAAATATATTTTTCTGAGTCTTCACTAGTACCTAAAATATTTTGAAAGTTCTTGGTCTTTTTTGCAATGAATAAAATTTTAAATTTTTCTTTGAACTCTGCTTTGAATACAATAATAACAACGTAAAGTACCCACTTGGAAATGTTCTTCACAATAACATATTTCCGTTTTTACACAGGGTTTATTCACTGCTTCGAAATACATTTCACGACGCGCTTCATCTTTAGGTGCATGCAAAAAATTGTTTATTTGAATTTTCACTGGTGTTCAGACAACCGGGTACAAAGCATTTTTTCGACATGTTCACAGTTATTGCGGGGATACAGATACAGTAATTAAAAATAATTGTAGGATACAAACAACACAGACTTTCAAAACGTTCGGGAATGTTCGTGTGCAGCATATATATTTGATGGAACTGCTTGTATCCAATTTCAATGTAAGCAAACGAGTTAAACAGAGACAAACGATTCTTATTGGTTTGCTTCGTTAAACAGACGAACGAACCCATAAAGTATCAAACGACCAAATAGATTAAACTAACAAGGAGGGTTCAATTAGCTCTATCCAATCGAACTCGGAGCAAGCAACAAAACTGTCAGCAGTAACTCTCATATACCAAGAGCTAGTCCGTCACTGTCTATAGAGAACGGATTCCATGACACGTCCTCCTACGTCACATTTCGTCACAAATGTTCTTTCATCTCTTTCTACTAGTGTCCCCATTGTCTTATGGGGATTAAATTCTCCTTGTTAAATTTTAGTCTCCTTGTCAAACGAAAACTGTCATACGATACATTATATTTGAATGAGAATTTGAGATTCCATGGTGCAAAACTTTTACAACGTTTCCAAGTCTAGTTTTCAGCTCACTCGAACAGCGAAATAAAAATTACATTACATGTCGGCATTCCAGGAAATGAAGCTGCAGATAGGACCGCTCGAGAAGCAATAGATACATTGTTAGATATCACCGAACAAAGAGTATGGTATAGGGATATTAAAAGTCAATTGAAATGCTTCATCCAAGAATACTGGCAAATTGATCGAAGTGAATCATTCGGTAAAATCTTGGAACATCTACCCCCCGAATAGACGGCATCAGGTGATTCTATCGAGACTACGGTTAGGCCATACAAGCTACATCCACGAATATATTCTCAAAAGAGAACCAGAGAAAATATGTGGATTGTGCACGGTGTCCGTGAGTGTAAAACATTTATTAATTGAGTGCCCCAAATATGAAAATATCAGACACAAATATTATAATTTGGACCCGGATCTTAAATCTATTTCGAGAGAGAGTTGTGATATAACAAATTTGATATCATTCTTAAACGAACTCAATCAGACTGACAAAATTTAGATATTATTTGAAAACTTACTAAATATTGGTTCCTTATATAATTGTAAATGCTAACTGTATTGCAATATTGTACTGTATTATTGTTGCTAATAACCCTTTGCGGTTAATGCAACTTTCTTTCTTAAATAAAAAAAGGTCTAGTTTTGATGAACATGACGTCACGAATTAGTTTTCTTCTGAGTATAGAGAAACTAGAGGTCAGAAAAAAAATAAGAAAATCCCTAGTGATATTAGCGTATATACTTTCTCATTACAGTGTTTTCTCATATCTCGTGGAAAAGTCCATTGTAAACTATCAAGAACAATGACTGAAAGTATTTTTGTCAAAGCACAATCCGACAATCTACCAAAAATAGTTACTTTTATGATGACAGCATATTTTTCATACAATCCAGATTTCACGTTTGCTGAGGTGAAAGGAGTGAAAGCTGCAAGATAATTGTTGTTGTACATGATATTTTGTAATTTACCAAATAAGTTTCCATGCCAAACATAACCTCAAATGTTGTATTCATACAATATACTCACATTAAAGTGATCTTCACAACAATGTAAATGTACTAATGGAAGTACTTTGTCTCTTCTCATAACCTTACACCTTTGTTTACAGAAAAAATACTTCATTTGGTGTACTTATAATTGCGTTTTGGCATTCCGGTACTAGACAATACCTATAAAATGTTTTTTTAGCATTTTTCATTATCGTAAGAGCGATTAAAACTGCAAATCCCTAACCTAATTACTAACTGTCAATAGTGTCAATGCAAATTGTAAACAACACTGTAAAAGGCCAAAACTATAGAAGAAGGAGAACAATACTGATCGCGCAATGTGACGTCATCCACAGCGCGCGGAAGATGGAGGCGTTCACACAGGTCAAATTCAATAGGTATTTTATATATTATTTAAAAAATTAATTCCAAGACTTTCAACAGTATTTATATTTTTCACCATGCTGTAACGAAGTGAAAATTAATTAAACAAAAAAAAATTATGTATATTCCCTATTCTGGTTCATTAAGGAAAACTATGATATAAATTGACTGCAATCGGACAGATAAACACCATATTCAAAAAATATATACAAAAATAGTGTTTTAACGAATGGTAAACATGAAATCTCAAATTGTTAAATTTTTTGACAAAATTGTTATTTCCGTCAACCGATTATACCCTTACGCGCAACCCTCGGAAGTCTTCTAGAGACTTGTTAGCTAGGGTTGACGCAGCCCTTATCTTTTAACGTGTGATGCCATGCACGAAGCCGATGACCATGCGAGGATTTGAACCCTCGACCCTTCGCTCCAAATGCGAACGTTCTACCAGCACGGCCCATCAAGAATACTCATTTGAATACTTTACCGAGGTCGGAGAGGAGCTATCTGAGCGAATTGATGCGGAAGCTGACCAAACAAAAAGCTACCGAACTGTATATTCATTGTAAACCAAGCAATAGAGGTTTTTTCCCCCACAAAATAAAAGACGCAATTGACCTATACTCATTTTTAGTTCGTTAATGAAAACCCCAGTATTGGCAGAAGCAAAATCGCTTTGAGGAATTTTTTACACAAGCAATAGTGAAAAAAATTAATACATGGTTCAACTGTGCGCAAGATATTTTCTGTTCTATGTCTTGCAAGATACGTCGATTTAAGGGATATCGTCGTATTCAAATTCTGCAAATGGCAGCTGGAAGTAGAGATCAATATTTTGTATACTTTGGATTTTCACCTGCGAGGTTGGAAATGTATTGAAAATGTCAATGAAAGTTGATCAAAACGCTTCGAAGTGCGTACGAAGTCACCCGAAGTCGCACTGAGGTCAACTCGAGTTGAGTTCGGGTGACCTTGGTTGCACTTTGAAGCATTTAGAGTAACTTCCAGTGACATTTTCAACACATTTCCCACCTCTCAGGTGAAAATCCAAAATATACAAATTGTAGATATTGATCTCTACTTCCAAAAGTTGATTACAGAATTTTAATAAGAAGATTTCCATTAAATCGGCGAATAAAGAAAGATTTGCCCTTGAATTCTTTATAACTCGATTGTGCAAAAACTACAGAAACTGTCTTGCGCACAGTTGAACCACATTTTATTATCTATCAGTAACCGCAATATTGTTTGTCCAGCTTCAGATTAATTGAAGTTATGAATTTTTGAATAATGGCCTGTTTTTAGAGGTTTTCCCGGATTTTCCCAGTAAAAATGCACCGATCTGGTCGTATAAAAAAATCCATTTAGTTATTTTATAATTCTCTACGAAAGTTCTATTGACTGTACAACGATTCTTGCAATACTTTTTGAGATATTCGCAAAGAAACAAAAAAGTTGTAATTTTTCCACTATTTCTGGTTTAAAAAATTCCACAAAGCGGTTTTGCTGTGGCGAAAACCGGCGTTTTCATTTACGAACTATCTTATGAAAAGTATTATAGGCCGTTTGCGTCTTTTATTTTGTGTGAAAAGAGCCTCTTAATTTCATCTACAGCTCGGCCTATTGCAGAAACCGATCCAGTAGAGATAGCAGAAATCATACATTTTCTCAAAAACAAAAAATCGACGATATCGATAACATTGCTTCGGAGACAATAAAATTATGGTGCGATAATATAATCGCTCCGATCAATCATATCATCAATCTTACTTGACAACAGGATTATACCCAAAGGCTCTGAAAATGGCAGAAATCATGACGGTTTCTGAAAATGGAAAACAAATGGATGAAGCTAACAACGACCAATTTCTCTAATCCCTAATTTGGGAAAGAACCCTGAAAAAATACTCAGAAGAGAATTGAAAGTTATTCAACTAAATTCAAATATTACCTGAAAATCAATTTAGTTTCAGAAAAAACGTGTTACGGGTCAATCCCATCTTTAAATTTATTTAGCATATAAGATCACTCAAGACAATTTTCATTCCCCGTATTTAATAATAATTTACAAATCTCATCTTTATATTCATTTAGAATATAAGATGATTCAAGACAATTTTTATTCACTGTATTTAGTTATGATTACCAATCCCATATTTATATTCATTCAGATTGTAAAATAATTGAAGACATTTTCCATTCACTTTATTCAATAATAACTACAATCTCAATCAATCGAATAGCTGGAACCTAACCCTGTTATGCTTCTGGTTATGGTGCCTGAAAGATGAAGGTAAATATTATTACATCTTAAATAGCTTGACAGATCAGTGAAGTTTTTCACACCTTGTACAGCAGTTTAGAGGTAACTCATCTAATCTCACAAGTTTCAAATTCGAACATGTTCTATCAAATGTAAACAAAGGCCAACTTCTTAGTGATTTTCTCATTTATCTACTTTATTTTCCCACCAATGTCTTTCACTGATTATTTCAAATAAGATCATGATTCGACATTGGTTAATTTGCACTGATTCTGACATATAGCCTCAAATTGAGAGATTTTGGATCAATTTTTTTTGGCTTGCCACAAATTTGTGGATTTTCTAGCCAAAAAGAAGAACTTGTATAATATTCCATACATGTTTTAAAGAGAAACATTCTCAATTGAAAATTGAATCAATACATGACTCCTCTGGAAATGGAAAAACCCTACGTTATAATTATTATTATTACAAAAAAGTAACTTCAATTTAACGTAGGGTTTTTCCATTTCTAGAGGAGTCATGTATTGAATCAATTTTCAATTGAGAATGTTTTTCTTTAAAACATTAATTCCTTCCAAGAGAGGTAATCTTGTACGATGGAAAACAGCGACTACATTCCAACTTTCAGTCGCAGATGATTCCACAAGTGACTTTATGAACATCCTGTTCATATTTTCAATGAAATCATTTCATACATATTATTATAGATGATAATAATTCATCCATCTGATTGGGGATTTGGGAAATATATACAAATCTATTCATAAAATCTTCGAAGCCACACCTCATCCAAGGCCTCTTTCGTTTGTACTTTACTCACTTATTCTGTTGCCACCAATTTGCATGTACTGCAGGTGTCATTCTTCATTCCACGATACTATCCCATAGCTGAACCAGGTCCATCAAGAATAGAAATAAGTACAGGATTGAATTTACTGCTTCCGCTTGCTCTAACGCTTGGCTTTGCATGCTGCTTGTTTCGCCTATACTTTTCAGAAGTGGAATATCATCAGTCTACAAGTAAGATCATTCCTTTTAGTTCTATATCGGATTAGCGGTGCACTTCATAAGTCCCCATGCTGGCACCTCTACGCAGGTTCTACCTGACCGCTACCTCAACCTGAGCTCAACCCGACTAATCTCAGTAGCTGCCTCTAAAACAAAGAGGATTAACGTGTAAAACAACTATTCATTGTATAGAATATAATTATCATAAAGTAACCATACCTACCTAATTCCAATCATTGTACACCTCAAGTATACTTCAGGGTTGTCGTTTTCAAGAGACTTGTAAAATCACTATTCTCTCTCATGGTAGTTGATGTTGGTAGCACAGCTGATTAGAGACTCAATAGACAGGTTAAACTAAACGAATATATTTTACCCACCAACCCCTCCCGACAGAGCATCATTCTTCGAAAAGTAATTTGTGACCTATCGAGGTACCTTGCTAGATTTTTCCACCTAAATCAGACGGTAGCAAACGCATATACAACACGATGAGCTAAGTCGATATGTTTCTGTTAAACTACAAGGAGTTTTTTTTGAAAATGTTTGTACGGGAGTTTTCGGAGAAGACCATTTCATTTAAAATATTTTCAGTTTTCACTTTGGTTCTTCAAATGGAGTACCCTGTTTTTTATTGTATTTTTAGAATCTACGATGAATTTCAATACAACTTTATTTGAAACATCATATTTCTTTTTTTTTTTCTTTGGTGTTTTGGCATCGACTACTATGGTCATCAGCCATGTGTTATGGGTACTAACTCCATACTCCATACTCCACCTTAGGAGCAGCACTGTTAATTGGAACGCAAGAGTGAATCGTGCAGGACTCACCCCAGTGGAGCCACGAGACTTTAATAATTCAATCGGTCAAATAAAATAAAAAAATCCCAGCCGCAACTGGGGCTCGAACTCCGGACCTTTCGACTCAAGAATGGGACGCTGTAACCACTGCGCTATGCCCCGACATCATCATATTTCTTAACCAGTTTTCAGTTATTTGAATTCTTTTGAATAAAATTTGTTTTTTGGAAACAAAGAGAGTCAGGTCAAAACTTGCCATAACTTGTCTGAATGAGACCTGAAGTGTCCTGAATCTTTAGAAACTTTTCAAAAACATTATTCAGGGTGCTCACAAATTGGTTGGATAATTGTGTAACTACATTTTTCAAATGGCAACCCCATTTTTTCTCGACGCAAGTGGATTTTGCGCTATGAAATAGGAATTTATGCTTGCAACCCTATATCTAAAGGACCCAGCACCAAATACATGGAAAAATGGCTTTCAGCCAATTTTAACAATTTTTTTAGATATTGTAGTATGAGTCACTAGAAGTTACACATGCAAGTTTGAATTAGTTTCTATATCCAGTTTTGGAGATATACATTTTTGAAAATCATGAAAATTGCTGTTTAACCAAAACATAGTAAGGTTCACTTTTCCAAAAGTATTACTTTTTAGATGAATAATATTAACAAAAATGCTGGTTTGGGAAAAGTCAAATGACATGTCAGTCAGTCGATCGTTAAGATAGAAGAAGCCTATTATACAGGGTGTGTCAAAAATTGCGACAATTTAGCATATTTTGCCAATCTTTATCATCAGTCTCATTATTGGCACTGAGCATTTTCCATTAGGAACGTCCCTATACTGAAAAAAATAGAGCTTATAGTTAATAAATATTTGTTTGGGTGCCTTTTATTTAGAATGAATAAAGATAAGAAAATTTCATTTTGTATTATAATTTTATTTACTAATAATAAACGCGATAATACAATTTACTAATGAAAAATAAATAGTTTGCTTGAGGTCAATACGTTTATAATTAACAATATAAATCCATTCCTAATGAAATCATTTGTTGGGTGATATTGATGAAAACATATGCATAATTTTTTTCTAGTGTGTTTTTGGCATCGACTGCTATGGTAATTGCCATGTGTTATGGGTAAGCCTTGTTACTAACTCTATACGCCACCTTAGGAGCAGCACTGTTAATTGGAACGAAACAGTGAATCGTGCAGGACTCACCCCAGTCGAGCCACGAGATTTTGATAATTTAATTGGTCAAATTAAATTTTAAAAATCCCAGCCGCAACTGGGGCTCGAACTCCGGACCTTTCGGCTCTAACCACTGCGCCACGCCCCGATATTATATTCATTATTAATTTTAAGTTTATTTAAAGTGAATAAGCCATAGTACCAGATAATAAATATTCATCGAAAATACCTTGCTGACCATTATTATAAAATCTCTGCAATAGGTTCCGTAGTGAGCTCGCTGATGAGCCACGTGTCACGTCGTACGTCGTGGTTTCGTGTTTCGTCGTTTCCATTCGCGTTGTGTAGGTTAAGTGACATGTGGTTTGTATCTATTTTTGAGTGATTGAAGTGTGGTTCAAAATCAAACAATCTATCATAGTTATAGAAGACACAATAACACTAATTTTATAATTATTACATGCGCGGTCTGTGCATCTATTCTCTAACAAACTACAATCATAGATTCTGTTGTAAAAGTTCCAATACTGTCTCGAGCCATAATGGACCAGCTTCAGGAGCTGGAAAAGTTTTTAAAAGACAACAGTTATGTGCAATTAATAAATGTATATCAAGGTGATTTTGCAAAGGGTAAATTGATTCCAATTTCTTCCATATTGATTTCTCGATTTTAGAAGGCTCATATTGATTTTATAACAAAAAAGCTCAATTTTTCATCCATATATTTGATATCTAGCTATATATAAAATAATAATAACTGATAAGGTATTAACAACTTACTTATTTGATTAATTTATCCTTGATTCAACAGAAAATTATCTTACATATTTATATCAAATCTTTATTGTTTTATTCCTGGAACATAACGTCGTTGGTTGTTTTTATTTTCTGTGTTTTTTTGTTGTATATTAACCCAAGATTTAAATCATATAACTCATCAGTTACCTCTATACAGTGAGCAGGTAAAGGTTGGAACAAATTCGTTAAACGCTTGATATGACCATTAGGGAAAATAAGCTCAGACACGTCGATTTTATTTTTCGGTGGCGCATTTTTTGGCCTACTTATATTTTTGATGACGTCATCACTGTTCATGTTATGACGTCATCATACATTTTTTCAAATGGCAATACCCTATTTTGATAATACCTTCAAAAAGAACGCATTTTTCTGTGTTTGGATGTCATATTTTTTCTTATGTTACATAACCGCATGTTCGAGAAATAAAATATATTTCATTATTCACAATAATGTAATATTACGTCTGTTAACGTGAACTTTTGACTTGAGGTATCCCCACAAAAAAAATTTTAGTAGGGTTAGATCAGGAGATCTAGCTGGAAACTCTAAAAGTTCATGAATTACTTTTACTTCATATGGGTGCCACTTATTCTTTTTTAGTCATTTTAAAACAGACGTTGACACATTGATTGCTCCAATACAACTAGACACTGACTGGATGATAATAGTTAGCTATCAAATAATTGTGGTATAAATTAGTTATCGACACCATGCGAAAAGCGAAAAATGACGCAAAGATATTTTAACGATTTCAGGTTATGGGGATAAGACTAGTACGCAAACTGAGGTTTGTGACTTATTTAACTATAATTATTCCGATAGACCTATTACACGTTCGACAGCGATCAAAGTCGATGCAAAATTTAGAAATTTTGACAATGTAGGTGATAATTATACGAAAAGTCGTCCAGGCGTTACGGAAGATCAACAATTGAATGTATTACTATCATTTTAAGAAAATACTCATATGAATCATGAACTTAATGAAGATGATTTCGATAGTAGTCGATGATTTTTAGAATGGCCAGCTAGATCTCATGATCTAACCCCACTAGATTTTTTGTGGGGATCCCTTAAGTCAAAAGTTTACGTTAACAGATTGAATATAACATTACTATGAATAATGAAATATCTTTTATTTCTCGAACATAAGGTTATGTAATATAAGAAAAAATATGACTTTCATACGCAGAAAAATGCGTTCTTCTTTAAAGTATTATCAAAATAGGGTAATGCCGTTTAAAAAAATGTATAATGACGTCATAACTCGAACAGTGATTACGTCATCAAGAATATGATTAGATCAAAAAATGCGCAACTGAAAAATAAAATCGACGTGTCTGAGCTTATTTTTCCTAATGGCCATATCAAGCGTTTAACGAATTTGTTCCAACCTTTACGTGCTCACTGTATATATACTGGGCCAGTTTCGTCAAACAAACATATACGTATATATGTTTTATAGTAAATACATATTTAAGAGAAAGAGAGGGCTACTTGGGGCTAGTTTCATGATATTCGGTTAAAGTTTGGTAACTTTTATTCAACAACTTGGCTTTTCAAATATGTATAAAGCATATTATAAATTTCAAGTATCAAGTTTAAAAGAAGAATGAAAATAATCAAACTCTACCGAGAGATGAAGAAACTGGCCCTTAGTGATTGGGGTACCCTATATCATCTACTTTCGAAAATGTATTAAACATAAAAATATATTCACATATATTTATTTATTTGGAACAAACACAAAATGTATGATAAATAATGCTCAACACATTATACACCAACCCATTATTCTTTATAAATAAAGTGTATAATTGGTATATGAAAAAAAATTTCATAGGTAATGAAAAGTGTAAGTTTAATAAATATTCTTTATTTATTTAAAATAAATGGTGATGTTTGTTATTTACAAACGCTTATTTTCAATAAATAAAACATATTAATAATAAAAATGTGTTTATCAAATGCTGATGGAATATATACATATTTTATTCTTAAATATTCTTCATTTATTATAAATAATGTTTTATTTGCAGTTGATAAGTCTATAGTAAGACCTACATTTATTGGAAATGAATTTGAATTGTATTAATGAGGTATATCTGAATAAGTTTAATTTAAGTTATTTGTTTCTGTTAAATAAACGTTTATTTCGCAATATTCGAATAAATAATTTATTAGGTGTTGAATAATTTAGATGACTATAAATAAACTGTTTTTCAGTATATTGGGAGCCATCTGCTTTGGAGCCAAAACTACTTGAGGAGTATAGTTATTACTTAATATGATTAGCTTCAAGGAGATACGGTCACATATGTGATACGGGGGGCGTTTATTTCATTCAAATATAAGATTGGATAATATCTTCTATAGAAAATCAATTTTGATTTATATTTCAAAAACCATACATAAGAATTTAGGGTAATTTATTTTGAAGTATAACTAAAAGATATGATTGGCAGATCCATTCAAAAATAATCAACAAACATATATACTTCGTACAAAACCGATTTCAACTAATATTAGTTAACGCCCCCCGTATAAAATGTTTTAGTAAATTTTTGAAGCTTATCATATTGAGCAATGACTACAAGTCTTTCTTGAGTAATTATTGCACCAAAGCAGATTTTTTGACTCAAAAAGGCTGTTTTGTGTGGATTTTGTTAAAAACATGTATTAGTAATAAACAAACATTTCAAAAAAAATTGTTGTTTTGTAAAAAATTCGAAACTTTTAGAGAAAATATTTTTGACATGAGAAAAGATCCCCAATAGGGATTTTCCTTATAAAAAATGCACAGTCTCACTGATGGGTCAGATGATAAAGATTGGTAAAGTATGCTAAATTGTCGCTATTTTTGACCCACCCTGTATAATATGTGGCTTTTTCTATCCTGAAGACCGACTGACTAACATGTAATTTTTTCTTCAAACCATCAATGCTTTTGTTTTGTTACTAATTATCTAAAAAGTATTACTTTTGGATAAATTAACCTTACTATGTTTTGGTAAAACAGCAATTTTTATGATTTTCAAAAATTCATATCTCTGGAACTGGAATTAAAACCTTATTCAAACTTACATGTGTAACTCCTCCTTTTCATCATAATTATGATTGTATTAACTTGGCTCTGTATTGATTTTTTTTCTTATGATGAATAAAGACATATTATTATTATTATTATCATTACTAACTTCTAGTGTCTCGTACTACAATATCCCGAAAAATTATCAAAATTGGCTTGAAGCCATTTTCCATGCCTTTGGTACGGGGTCCTTTACTGGTTTTTGTAGAAACTTGAAAAACTGAAATTTCCGTGAGGTTATTATTGATATCTGAATAATCAGTAGACTTTTTTGACAAAATTTGACAACACAGCTTCATAAGTCTATTTTAGGAGGCTATGGGCACAACGAAATGTGGGTGTAACGAAATTTGGGTGTGATGAAATGTGGGCACAATACATCGAACATGCTACATGATAATAATAATATATTCCTGTGACAAGGTGCTTTTGGATTTTTTCGCAAAAGCCATATCGTACATTTGAGTTGCACTTCTTTAGTGACCCAATTTTGCTGTATTGCCAACCAAGGCTGTATCTGTAATTGTTCGGAGATCCCTGTAATGAGAGGAGTTTCTGTTTCAGCTTGAATACTAATTTTCGCAATTTGAGTGCTAACGTTATCGAGAAAGAGTTCAGCATGTAGGAATGTTATGTGAATGCAGGTATCATTAACATAACGGGAATTCCCAAAATCAATTCGCATTCATTATCTTGGTATGTTACACCGATGACGAAAGAGAAATTATTCATGGCGGATAATATGATTTGTGCGTAAACGAGTTTTTCGTAATGGTTCGCAATATACCCACAACTATTTAGTTCACGCCTGGTGACAAATATAAAAATCGTTCCATTGCCTACATAGTTTTTGAATACTCATCGATTCCTGATTAAGACGTGTTGCAATCCGCTTTACCAAATTACAATAAAGAAAAATCATGGTGCAAGGAGACAATAGAATTATCGAAAAAGGCTCACAACATGAAAACACGTTGAATGTCATAGCGGGTCTTGTTCGATTTGTTCTTTTGTCAAAGTTGGAAGCCATTCCACATCAAGCTATTTTCTTGCTAACCATAAGTAACATGAAATGCCACGATCAAAGTCAAAGTATGCTTTATTGTCGGAAGTTAATGATAAACTTATTGACAAAGCTTCATTGTATTGATGATAATGTTGAAAAATTTATGAAAATCAAATTAATACTTAAAAAGTGTAATGGTGATACCCCCTACCATCGGCACATCATTCCTGGTGAGAGGGAACAACACCACTATATGCGCTCCGGGGCGACTTAACAAATGAAAAAGAACAATAAGGTGCATTTGCTATTTCAACTGAGGAAAAAAACCGGAAAAACCCTACAGTACTACCTTGGAGAATGAGGGAATGGAACAATACAATCAAACATTAATACATGCTCATTCATCAAGGACTTCTCCATCTCTGCCATTCCAGCCCGATCACCATTTCTTCATCAGATGAAGAGTATGCACATGAAATCAGAAAAAAATGTTAATCGAAGTGTGAATGACATAAAAATGTTTTTCTACATTCATGCAAAAAGCGAAACTTTATTGAACTATATTCAGTGGAAAAAGAAGTTCTTTATTGCACTAGTGCAATTAAGTTTTTATTGCACTCATCTGTCATTCTACTTCAACGTGCTGTCATCATGACAAACATAAACGTTTAAACCTACTACATATTTAGCAGATCTTCTGTGAGATCGGCAATAGGTACTTCACTACGAAATATTCATATTGAAAATTGCACCAATTGTTCATTCACTTTCAACATTGAGGGTAAAAATAAAGTTTGAGTTAAATTGTTCGTAACGTATTAGTTCCTGTTTCAATGCAAATCGATTTTAATAATAAAGTATTCAAGTTGCGCTTTTCATTTTCCTACACCTAGTGCCGCACCTCAATAAATCATTTTTTGCTTTTTGCATGAACGTAGAAAAAATGTTGTATGCAACTCGTGCAAAAATTGTTTATTGCACTCGACGTGTTGTCCAACTCGGCCTGACGGCCTCGTCGTTGCATAAATAACTACAAAACTCCAACTAAGCTCGATTCTTGATCCAAGATGATGACTTTTAAAAAGTACTATCATAAAACTCTTGCAGATTATATACTCTCGCTGGTAAAAAACTTTTCACATCTTTTCTGAAACGAAAAAGTGATGTGATACTATTAATATTTATTGGAAGGTGATTGAATATCTTACATACATTAAAAGATATCGAGTTTTTGATAAGTGTACTTTTTGGAATTGGAAGTTATAAATCATTACTCTGCGTGGTACTACGATCAGAAGAACTGTTTCTCCACGATCATCACAGAATTTGCCAATTCTGAAATCAAATTTGATTACAGAATGCTGGAATTCTCTCTATTGAGATTGAAGAAATATTCTGCAACACCTCTGCCCCCATGCAATTTAAATGTATTTACATTCTCTCTCTTGTGATAGAATAATATTCTTACACTGATTAGCAATAATAACATTAGCCTTGACGCAGTTGATTGTCATCAAGATGTATAGAAACCATGGTGTGTTAACTGATTCGATATTGTTTCACACAAAAGTTCTCGATTCTGTAATTTCAATGGGCATGACTGTTCCACCCGTCAATGGATGTCGCATACGTCAAAAATAGCCGTTTCCAATATTCCGAACCGGAGTGCCTACTGAGAAATTTTGGAGTATTCAAATGTTGACATTGATTTTGTTTGGTTGATTGTCATTGGCATCAACGTATTCAAATTTAAATTTCATCTTGGTGTTTATCGTGTTTTTTCTGCTCTACTAATACTTTTCGTTCAGTTCGATAGTTTTGCGACTTATTCATATTGTTGGGTACCTAGTTCTTTATAGATTCTTGTTTTTCTTTCGTTCGTAAGTTAGTGATTTATGACATCCTGTCAAGTCATGAATCTGTAATGATTATCCGCCATCTATGTTATGATGCGTAAGATATCCTACCGCATTAAAATATCAGAAATCATGTTGGCCGTACATCGACAGTTTTGGGTGACAATTTCACAGCTATAAGTGATTACACCACAGTTTCTATACATCTTGATTGTCATCGTAGTGGCAAAATTTGAGTAAGTGTCAAAATTATTGCTGTCACGTTTCATATCTTTGATCGTGGAGAAAATATAGTCTGCTACTCGGTTAGAATGAAAATTCGTGATGCACGTGGTTCCTCACGCTCGCCTTCGGCTCGCGCTCGGAACTTTCCACTCGCATCGAATTTTCATTCTAACCTTGTTACATAATATACTATTCCGATACAGAACTTTGTTTTGTGTTTGTGTATCAAACAAACAGTTTCAAGTATAAAAATAGCAATAACTGTAATAATTTTATTTAAAAAAAGAGAGGTCGGCATGAATCCCTATATTTTACTTTGCATAAATAAGGTAAAAGGTCCAAAAGATGACACCAGTTAGGCGACTGAAGTTATAAAATCTTCGGTAAAACCACTTACTTTGTTCTTTGTGTATACAAAAAAATACTGTGTCAACTATAATTTATCTAGTTCTGATCCATGTCTTGATTTTCATTATATATATATATATATATATATATATATATATATATATATATATATATATTGAAGTCAATAGAAAAATGTTTTGTAGTATTCCCCAATCTGACCAATACATGACACCCTTGAAATGGTCCTGAACCAGTAGATGACACTTTCAGACCAATACATGACACCCTTAAAATGGCCAAAACCAATAGATGACACAAGTTGAGACCAATACCTGACACTATGATACCATGTTTTTCACATATTTATAAATGGGTAATTGAACGAAAATTAGATAATGATTATTTTATTAGTCAAATTTTAAAGGTAAACAAACATACATAGTTCTTGAATATATTTTTCTTACAGCTATAATTACAATTCTTCAACTGGTAAAGTATGTGTAAATACATAACTTATTATTTCTCCTCGGCAATTGAATTGAAGTTGCCCTACTTTTCCAATAATTTGGTCCATGTTGATGATAGAAAGATCAGATTCTCTTAATATGAGCTCTGCAAAAAAATAGTACAAAATTAACACCAATGCTCGACACCTTTGAAACCCAATAGATGACATATGTGTCAGCTAATGGTTTCAGTGGACACAATGACTTGAAAATTAATTGCCCAGAATCAACATGAAACGAGTACAAAAACTGAATGTAAAATAAGCAAAAACAATGTTATCCAATACCTGACACTCGTTGTCAGGTATTGGTTTACTGCATTTTTCCACCCAATAGCTGACACCCCAATTAACCTCTAAAATAAGAAAGGTATAATAATATTTTCTAATGCAAACTAGTTATAAATTGTTCTTCTTAAGACCTTACCTTTTAAACTACTACTAATTTCAATGACAAAGAATATAATGTGAAATATTTTTCAACTTACCTTAACACTTTAGTTACGAAATGTCCCAAAATCCTATTGGAACTGCAGCCTCTGTATGAAAACGTTGGTGGTCTGACAATAAATAATCTATAACTAGTTGTGTATATATCTGCTTGTAGAGAAGATAATGAACATTGTTTCCGAACTACTTAAATTACAAGATGGCACATCTACATCTTAATATTTGTACTTTTTTAAGAGGGTGTCATTTATTGGTATTGATAAATATGGGTGTCACCTATTAGTCCCATTACCTTATCGCAGAGCACGCTTTGAAAATTTAGTCTGTAAACAATGACTACAGCAAACTCCCCAAAATGCAATACCATATCTTAGATGCGATTCAATAAGAGAATGATAAACTGGTTCTGAAACTGAAAATCCTAATTCATTCAAGACAACTCTCAATGCGTATAGCAACCCGAAGAGAATTTTTTGCATAAAATTTCAACATGCTGTTCAAATTTCAATAATTATCCAGAAAAAGTCCAAGTTGTCATTTTATTTTCATTGATGCTATTGTCTAACGGAATGTTTTCAAGATGACATCTAAAAGATATGTTAGGTGTTTTTATGTTGAATGATAGTAAATTCGAATCACACCAATCTTTCACTTTTTTCAGATCGAAACATATCATTTGATCAAGATCGTGCTTGTTTATATGATTCCAAAATATAGTACTGTCATAAGCAAAAACTGTAAAAGAACCTGAAATCAGTACACCAATCAATAGAGCATAAAATAAGTTATTTTTTAACAAAAATACTAGTAGGAAACCGAGGGGGAACCGCTTTGGAATTTTGGTGACAAGCCTTGGTTATCAGTGTTATTACTTGGATACTGGTGGTGAAATAAAGAAATTAGTTAAAAATGATGGGTATTAGTCTAGTAGGGAATCAGAGGTGTTACTCGAGTAATACATGGGTATTACAGGAATTATTTCATTGAAAAAGAACTAAAAAATAAGGTCCTCAACTCATGGAATCGTAAATTTCCGGATATCGGAAAACATCGGTGTTGGAATGAAAAAAAAGTCTTCATAATAATACTTGACAAAAAAAACGAATATTCGGATTTCTATTGCTTTTATTCCTTGGGTATTAGAGGAATTAGTGGCATTTATTCGGGGTATTACTCGGAAATTACTTGGGTATTAGAGGAATTACTTAGGATTTTCGGGGGTTAGTGTACACAATTTTCTCAGCGGTTCCCCCTCGTAGGAAATAGACTATGCCATCGCTTGAAAGACAGTCCGTAGTTATTTTCTGTTATGTTTTCAACTCGCAACTGTCATTTATCAATTTGTTATAAATTAGTACGAATAAATGTAGTACGAATTAATTTATAATGCTCTGAGATCATAATTTATTAATCTCAAATTTAAAAAAAATGCGATATACTTTTCGCCTTTCACTTTGTTTACGGAAAGTATAATACTGTTAAATAATAATCAAGTCCTTTTTAGTGTTTCTTCATAATTATATAAAAAAAATAATGATATAATAAGAATAACAAAATGAAACTCAACCAAAATGAAGTTTTCGCTTTTTTTTTTCAAATAGTGCAATTTCACGGAGCTGTAACTCCTAACATATGTGTGCTTCAATAAAATGTATTCTAGGAAAATTTAGGATATATTGTCTTCTTTAACTTTGTATAGAACATCTTTTGTCGTAGAAGCCACCGTTTTTTACTAATTTTTTAACTAAAATCCAAGATGGCGGCTCGAGCGCATGCGCCTCGAGGTCGAAAACTTGGAAATTTCATTAGGGCCCCAAGCCTAATAACATTAGGCTACTACCCCACCTTCTAGACTATAACGAACTATGGTATAAAAGTTAGTATAGGCCATTTGCGTCTTTTATTTTGTGGGGGAAAAAACATCTATAGAAAATACACAAATATTTAGAATACGAGAGATTTTTAAACGATTTATTATCAATGACTTCGAGGGCGGACTTGGAGTCTGACATAATAAAAGCATTTTGTGTTGGTTTCTGCATAACAATCCAATCTACGGCACTTTCTAAAGCTAAGATCTCGGCTGTGAATATGGAAGAGAATTCTGGTATTTTATATTGAATTTTGACTTCGAATTTAGGAATCAAAATTGCAACGCCTGTACCATTCGAAGTTTTGGAACCATCCGTTCAAAAAATTATCATATGAAGATATAATGTTTTTAAGCTCATTTTCATTGGCAGTGTGAACCTCAGAATATGTAGGAAATATAACGTCGGTCTGAAAATTACCTCTGAAAGTTCAAGATTAAATGGTAGATTAGTGGTACTTTTTGTTGTGAAGGTATCAAGTTGATAAAGTTGAGAAATCATTATATTTAGTTCATTGGAGGAATTAACGTTTTTAAAATAGCAAATTTTTTTGAGTACAAAAAAATCACGTCTACAAGAATAGCATGAATGTGTGACGATTTGAAAGCTCCAATACATATTTTTATTGCACTATATTGCATTCTATCAATTTTTTTCAAATGAACGTTTGCTGCGGAACTGTACAAGATACCTTCATAATCAAGTATTGACCGAATATATGCCCGATAGAAAAGGAGAGCGATTTAAGAATCAGCCCCCCATTTAGTTCTAGTGACACATTTCAACATATTTAATCCCTTTTCAGCTTTACTCATGAGGTGGTTGATGTGGCTGGACCAGAGAAGTTTGGTGTCTAATACAATACCTAAATATTTATATTCTCTCTTTATAGGTATTTCAACACCACTCAGAGTACTCAGAGTAATTTTGTCGGCAGTTCGGAGTCTGATAAAGAAAACTACTGCTGATTTTTCAGGGGATATTGTTAGGCCGTAATCACTAAACCATGTCTTGAGGCAATAAATGATATATTTCAATGTTTTAATACATTGATTGTCATCAACATATTGTATGATTTTCACGCCCGAGTCAAAGATGATATGTATGCTATGAGTATGTGCATGAGCAACGGGCTGAAAACCGCACCTTGAGGTAATCCATTGTAAATCACCCTGGGCCCATGCAAGACATTATTTTGATCTTTGATATGTATTTTCCGATTTCTGTATAGATTCACTATGTTGCTTGATATATGAGGATCAACATCCCACGAAATTCAACTTTCAGTAAGTTCAGATCGACAGAGTTGTATGCACTTTTCAGATCTACGAAGAGACAACCGACATATGAGTTCTTCGAAAAGGAACATTGTATATCCGCAACAAGCTAAGACACAGCTTCTGTAGTTCTCATAAACATTGAACGTATTACGAATGATACATTATGATTTTTTTTACGTTCTGTGAAATTCAAATAACACTTTCCGAAATACATAATATGTTATTTTCTGATACACAATTCAATTAAAATGAAATTCAAATGATTGTTTCAGAAATCAAATTGATTATTCTGAAATATAATTGATGCTTTTCGAAAATCAATATACTAATTTAAAATACAATTGATACTTTCCGAAATATTAAATGACTATTCTAAAATTTAATTGACTTTTTCAGAAATACTACTGGAATGTCTAGCAAGATTATCATATCATGAACAACACAATAAACTGAATGAAAATGTTAGGTACCGCTATAAAGCCTCAGAGAATGGCTTGACACCATGCTAAAATATTGAAGTTCAAATTTTTTCATGGAATTCAAAACTGGTTTACGCAGGCTGAGATGAATGAATCAGCATAGCCGCACCAAATAATCAGGAGGGCTTCAGAAATTCCGGACCGTCGATTCCATGTTTTTCTGCTAAATTCTGGGACAGATTAGATTTGATGATATCTCGTTAAGACGGGATTAAATTATTTAAGTGAAATGCGCGCTGCTGTCCACCATAAAAGTTAATAAGTGCACGCCAAACATTTCAGTTAAACAACAAACAAAGCGCCGACAGTACATCACCTCGTCACTGGCATTCGAAACAGAATCACGAAGTTTTCGTTTTTTGCAGTTCTACCGGAAAAAATGTCTCATTGAAAACACACTGTGGGAACGATGGAGGGCCGTTTCACAAAAAGTGAGAACGGTGGCGGAGTGGATAATGCGGGCTTTCAGTTGCAAGAAAGTGGTGAATCGAACGGACAATGTGTTACAAACGGTTCTACTGTTCAAAATACGAGTTTGAATTTGCAAGGACCGAAAAGGAAGAAATCTTTGGTGCAGTTGACTAGAGAGGCCTTGCCTAGGCTCGAAAATTACAGGAACTCCAGGAAGGCTGTGAAGAGACCGAGTTTGGGGGAGTTACACGAAGGGGCAGAATTTGTTAAGGTGAGTTGAAATATTTAGTTACAATCCTTGCTAGGTGCTTTTCTCTGTAAGTCAGAAACGACTGAAAATATATATCCTTTTATCCAAACTAACCTCTGGAACGTTTGGGACATGATATTTTATCGTATGATGACAACAAATTTGATATTTTGAAAATATTTTCAGATAACGGTACCGCAAGTAAAAAAACTTTTTTTGTTTTGGGACTTTAAATTTACTATTAAAACGAGAAGTTTCTTCATAATTCCATATTTAATATTGAGAGATCATTTCCCGTGATATTTTGGAGAAACTATATTCTTAAAGTATTCAACGTGCATATTTCAAAGAACCTGCCTGGTGCCATCTCACTTTTAATTCATATTATTTTGATCGCTGTAACTTCATCCCCCTGTTTTTTCCATTTGGCACGGAAGGTGTTGTGATAAATCATCATCAGATATATGTTATTCTATTGTTTGTTGAATTTGAGCTACGGGTTGCCATGTAATTAAATTAGATATTTTTATCCAACACATGACAGTTATGACTGTCATTATTAATGTCATTTTATACGAGTGAACTATCAAGTAACACAAATAACACACTAGTATGTTATAATCTATAACCCACCAGTAATTTATGGATTATAACTCAGGTTCATACTTAAAGAAAGTGATATTCTATTTATTTATTACTCATCAATATGGCTCAAAATGCAGATGGTCAAACATTATGTTTTCAAATTGTGAAAGGCTTTCGCGGCCATCGTTGAATGAATGATGGTTTTTCGGGTTTTTAGGCCGACGTTTATTTAGAGAAAATCTCGACGTTTCGTCAACACGAGTGGTTGGCATTTTCAAGAGAAATGTTTACAGTTTCGATAACTGAACACTACTTGTTTGGTATGCGTTGTCTCAGCCAGTATTTATGGGTCGACGTACTCGTACCTGTGTCCGGTGCCATCGTCCCTGCGTCGGGTACCCCCTCGGATTCATTAATTTCCCGGTATGGTGTTATTACCGTTTTCTTGAGAACAGGTAGCCATGCTTCATTCAATTGTAACCCTTCTTCAATTCTGTTGAAATTATTGGGATGTTTTTTGACTTCGATTGCTTTTCGGAAGAGTCTTGGATAATATGCATGTGTTGTGGCAATTACTTGGGTTTCTTCGAACTTCACTATGTGATTGTTATTGTTAAGCGCATGTTCTGCGACAGCGGATTTTTCTGAGTGTCCTAACCGGCAATTGGCCTTGTGTTCCTTTATTCTGGTATTTGTGGAACGCTTCGTGGTTCCGATATAAACGTTGCCACAGGTGCATGGAATGCGGTACACCCCAGATAAGCTTAGTTCATCACGTTTATCCTTCGCCGATCTCAAGTGATCCTTCAGTTTCTTTGAAAGTTATATAAATACTGGCTGAGACAACGCTTATCAAACAAGTAGTGTTCAGTGATCGAAACTGTAAACATTTCTCTTGAAAATGCCAACCACTCGTGTTGGCGAAACGTCGAGATTTTCTCTTAATAAACGTCGGCCTAAAAACCCGAAAAACCATCATTCATTGTGTTTTCACTTCAACGTTTGTAGTTGGTTTGTCTCAAATTATCAAAATATGCGTCTTTCTCACTGAGTGACAATTACGTTGATTTCCTACATTTTACCTCAACTTTGTTTGTCTGCAGAAAAATAAAAATATTTCCGGACAGATAGGCAACAGACAAGTGATTAAACTTTATTTTTAACATCCAATATATCATCATTATTGATTAACACCAATAGTAGTTTGATCCCAATCATTTATCAACTTGTTAGTGAGGGCTACCATTCAATTAGATAAAAAACATGTTCTTTCATAATTCTACCAGTTTCGACTTGTTCAGAGAGAGATTGCCATTTAAACTCTTCTTCATAATCCTTCTGAAATGCACTGAATAGCGTGCGAATTCCTTAAGAATAAACACTCCGTGCTAAAAGGGTTGTTTCTAGGCAATAATGACAAGTTCCCAGTTTTATTATATTAAGCCTCCATGTAAACAATAGGTGACATCAGATGTTTATTGCTTACTTGATCGGATGAAATGAAATGTGACATTGTCCTTATCTAAAATTCATTTCTAGCATTGCTTTTGAAGTCTCGATGCAGCTATAATAAAAAATAGCGTATGATACACGTGTACAATTTCCTTTTGCTACGTTCTTGCAAAAAACAAAACTTTATTGAACTATACTTTTTGGGAAAAGTGATTCTTTATTGCACTGAGTGCAATAAACATAAAAGTCAAATAGACGCTATATTCAGCCCATTTTCTATGAGATTGTATTACATTTCAAACAGTTGCATATTTTATATTATTGTCAATTATAGATAGAAATGTAAATCAATCTGTAGCTCAATTTGAACATTAGTTATTCGTTTCATGTGAATTGAATATGTGTTACTATGGAATTTTGTAATTAGATATAACAATTTTTGATATTTGAAACCTTTGTCAATTACTCGAAAAATAAAACCAAAAAGAAGTTGATTTGTCTAAATCCAACCCACTACAGTCCACAAAATACCACTTTAGAAGACAAAATAAACAATATTCATTACATAATGGAATTACAACATTACTAGAAAACGCAATTTAATAAAAATAAAATTAGTTTCTTTGAATTTCATTATATTACTTTTAGCAGCTGGATTTGAACAAAGATTGTCTTCCTTACTTAGTACCACCTAAATGGAATAGTTTTTGGTTTTTACACAAACGTAGAAAAAATATGGTATTGTTTATTGCACTCGACGTGTTGTCCAACTCTCGACAAGTGACGGCCTCGTCGGACACTTTCACGTCGAGTGCAATAACACTTACTTTTTACACTTGCATAAATAAATATTGATGCACTCGCAATGTTAATCAATATTAATGTAACACAAACAAATAACGCAGAGAATGACTTTCCTATAATCAAAAATGAATATTTTCAATTTGTTTGCATTAAATTTCATGAAATAAATCAATTTAAAATCTAAAATATTTGATAGTTATAGAGGAAATGCATAAATATGTCACGATATAAGTACCTACCTACATTCATGAACAACCGAAAAAAAAATACGCTTTTTCCACGACGTTATATTTTTAATTTATATGCCATAACGAATTGTAGTATTCAGGGAGAACCAACTCTTTATCGCTATTGCAATTTGTCGAATCCATTTAAATGCGAATAATTAGCCAGTGCTGTCACGTATCGTATTCATAATTTTAAAATATACATTGTTGCTAACAAGTATGAAGCCCCGTCAATTATCTCTGCAACATTTCATTGGTTCAAAATAAAATTAATGGATAAATTGGATGATTTTCGATTTACGATCCAGACAATAATTACAACAATACAGTTTTTTCAGATTACCTTGGTCTCTTTCAATACAGCTGGTGATATGCCCTGAAAATCTAGGAGAAAAATCGGTGATAAGACCCTAAGTTTTTTGCTAATTCTACTTATTGAGAATTACTCTAAAGTTTCGAGAAACGAACTCCCTCTCCATTTTGGACCGAAAAACTTTAAGGGAAAAAAATTAAACACAAAAACACTCAATCAAATGGGGATGCAGTTTCGGGGTTGAAAATGTTTTTTGGGATTTGCTGCGGAACATAAACTCTTAGCAGAAAATATTCAGAAAAAAAGTTGTAGTGAATGGAGTAATCGAAAACTTTTATTTCAAACACTTCTTGACCTCAAATTGTCCGTCAAAATGACGAAAAACCGTATTTTCATTATTTAATTTTTTCTCTGGAATAAATAATTTAACAATTGTTCTGGTGTTTTTTTGTATTTTGAAGGTCTTTGAGTGATCATTTTAATTGTTGAAATGTTAACTTCCGAATAGTCTGAATCATGATTTCCTCAATATTTTCAATGATTTTCGATAGTTGTATAAAAAAGTAACCGGCAAGAACCAGGTGGAGACTGTTGTTGAGGTTCCAACTTCAAAGAAGAATATATTTAAACTCGAGAACACTCAAAATGGTGAAATGGGGATGTAGTTAAGGAGTTTAAACGTGTTTTACGATTTGCGGCAAAATATAACCTCCTAGCGAAATATTATCGATGAAAAAGTTGTAGATAATAAAAAAATCGAAAACATTTATATTTGACAATTTTTGACATAACTCAAAATGGCAACAAACGATTTTTCAGTATGTCTTTTTCTGAGTCGAACAAGCATGATTTTTTCGCAAATGAGAAGACTATTAGTCTTCGAGTTATTTACATTTTTCGAAAAAAATACCCTCTCTCACGAACAATTGTCTTGATAGTATTTTGTTTATAAGTGACCATTTTAATTGATGAAATGTCTACTTTGGAATAGCTCGTCTCACCAGATGGTTTATTGATCGTTAAACCGCTTAAAATTGAGAAAAGAAGTCTCTCTGAATGATGATTTTCTTTATATTTTCAATAATTTTCGACATTCTTCATATTATTTTTAACAAAAAGTTGTTTATTTTGATTTATTCATAATAAAATATTGGAATACATAAGTACACTACAGAATTGATTTAATAATATGATTTTTATTATTTTCTACAACTATTGAAAAATTTTTGAAAATCATGATTCAGAGAGACTTGTCGGTTTTTCTCAATTTTCAGTGGTTCAACTGTCAATGAACTACCAAGTTACATAGACCATTTGAAAGTAGACATTTCAACAATTGAAATGATCACTTATAGACCTTTGAGATGAAGAAAAACTCCAGAACAATTGTCCGTGGAAAAATAAGGGTATTTGTTTCGAAAAATGTACTTAACTCAAAAACTAGTATTCTTTCGAATTGCAAAAAAAATCATCTAAATTGAATCATTTATACGTGAGAAAAAAATCAAATACTGAAAAATCGTTTTTTCGCCATCTTGACAGTTACTTTGAGGTTATGTTAGAAAGTGTTGAATGCAAAAATTTATGATTATTTCATTACCTACAACTTTGCCACCAAACATTTTCCGCTAAGAGGTCACGTTTTGCCGCAAATCGCAAAAAACCGTTTTCAACCCATAAACTGCATTCCCATTCCTCAAAGTTGGATCCTCAACAACATTTCCCACTTTGTCCTTGCCTGGTAATTTTTTTCTTTCTCACAAAAATTATAGGCACCAGTCAAAGATGATTTTGAGAGTTGGGTATATTAATAAATGTTTTTTTGAAACATTTTGTAGAGATAGAAGATCTGCAATGAGCCTTTTGAATTTTATACTTTATACATTTTTTGATCAATTTTGACACATCGGGAAGTACAGTTATTGGATATGAACCTTTAATTTTGGATGGTTTTGTAATCGTGGGAATCGGCAGAATATGTGTCAACTTCCAAGATTTGGGAAATTACTTATTTTTTAAAGACCACTTGATGATATGGGTGCGGAAAAGTATGATGAAGGGGCAGCACAGTAATAAAATATTGACACTGATGTCATCTCATCCAAGCGCTTTTGTCTAATTGTCTTGATTATGCTCAAATAATTCGAAACGTCATCGTTTGACACAAGAAGTTGAACGGTTCAATAATTGTTTAAATAGAAGTAAGATAGTTAGCCAACCTTATGGGATTAATATTGGATTCAAATGGATGCGACATGTAGATGGCGACAGTGATCTTGCATCCAAGTCATGTCGTAACTGTAGTGATCTGGCCTCCAAGTCATGTCGTAACTTGATTGAAACAATGGTACAATATTGAAATTAGGGTTTTTAGAAGAACTCTGCATTAAAATGACGTCAGATATTCATGTTTGTAACTAATCACGCTGATGTCACTCACGTTTGTGTCCAATGCCGATTCCATAGGCATTGACTAACTATCTTACTCCTATATAAATAATGGTTCAATGGACCATATCGGATAAGAATCATTTTGGTGGCACATTTGATGTTCTTGCATTGGCATCCCTGTGTGTCATTTATTTCAAATCAATCTCTGGATATTAGATGGCACCCCATAAAATATAGTGGCGGTAATTTTGAAAACAACGAAATTTGAAAGAAATATGAATGAACTTATTTTTTTTTTCATATAAAAGCTTTCATTTAAATGCACCAAGAAGAAGAAAATATATTCTAAAGTGAATTAAACTCATCAATTTGTATTATAAATTGAATTTAAAATCACTCCAAGATATATTCTCGCAACAAGCTTTCATACAATTTAAAATTTTATACTTTTAATGTTAAAAAAGTATGGGTTTAGTTCACTTTAAAATTTATTTTTTTCTTTTTACTGCATTTAAATGCTTTTCTCTAAAAAGTTTTTTAAAGTTTATTTATTTATTTCATTTTCAGTTTTCTATGGAAATGTTTAAGTCATTGCTGCACAGTCGCTTGCCTGTTAATTTACTGTTGGAATTTTTTACGAATTTTTACGCGTTCTCTATCTAGCCTTCGAGGGGGGAAGAGTGGTTCATTTTTTTTATTCAATGGTCAGAGAATTTTCACTATTCGTTTTTTTTTTCATCATTATTTTTCATGTCCGAAACTGTTGAAACATTCTCCTAATTCCTTTACGTTCTCTAGCTTTTCAGAGATGACAGGGGTGTGACATTTTTTTAAACAATAATATTTGACGGTCAGATATTTTTCACTATTTTTACGAATTTTTCCGATTTTAATTTCTCGAATTTTTCCACTTTTTTCGAGAAAAGGGGAGAGGCGAGCCTCTTCTACCCGATCCTTTTTTCTCTGTAATTTTTGACGTCCAAATCCGCCAGGAAAAATTGTGAAACCCTACGTGTTCTATATCTAGCTTTCGGGTGGCACCCAGTATAATTTAATAACAGGTGTATAGCCGGTTGGCGCTCATTTTAATGTATTACAGTGTGTATCTCGAAAACTGGTCTCAGCAAATCCATGAATTTTTGAAATTATAATAGTGTACTCAAACTAAAATTTATGACAAAAATTGCCAAAGTTAACCGACGAAATTTTCAAATTCAGGGTAAATCATAAAAAATCACTTCATCGTAATTTTCATCATCACCTAGCGTTTGTCTCACACTGTATATCAGATTCGGCCAAGAAGTATCCGGAATGATTCGTAGTCAAGTATCCATGAAGTAAAATATCATATGAAAATATAGAGAATATCACAAAGAAATGTGACTTTCTATGTCACCCAGTAAAATGTTTAAAATTTGATGAGTTTGAATAATCCAACAATGAACCCTTTGATACGATAGTTTGGTCAAATCTTTATTTTATAGGGTCAATTAAGAAAGACTAATTCAATTTTGAATAATGCTCGACTCGCGCTGTATATAACAATATTTTTTATCAAAAACTAATCTGAAATCAACGCCTTATGGGTAGACAATATGAGTCGCCCAAAACATTCCCATTCAAAATGTTTTCCTATGACAAATAGAGTACTTTAAAATATGGGCACTTTCCAACTTCAACACCCTTAATCTCACTAGTCATAGAATTGAATTGTGCCTACAAACACTTTTCGTCAGGTGACCAAACTCTTCAGCACACCAAAAACTCATAAAAATTAACCGCCTCCTGAAGAGGCAAGAAGTGGGGTAAGATGACAAGATATCGAAAAAGGTTATTTGAAAACGTTGATTGAATTCAACTTTAAACTAACATATTTTCATACAATAATTCAACCTTCCAATGGAGAATCGGAAGAATACAACTCAGAGAATATTTTTTTAGAAACTGTACTGTATAAGGAATGAAAAAAACATCAAAGAGTTTGAAGGAAAAAAAAGTAGCACACAGAAAGTCTGAATTGGAAAGCTATTGTTATCATTTTCGGGGATCCGCTGTTTTCATGTTAATAATAAAAAATATTGTTATCCACAGTGTTTTCCACATAATAATAACTGAATAAGTACTATTCGATAGAAATTAACAGTCGAAAATATAGTTGATTACCCAATTTTAAAACGATTAGCAAGTCATCTCTAATAGGTATGTCTATTACCGAATTGAAAATTAAACATTATTTAACGCTTAACATAATGCTTGGCGAGGTTACTAATATTTATATCTCATGGAAGAGAAACCAAATGTCCGAACAAGTTTTTGTAGTAATGACCGTTTCATTTCCGTTTCATTATGAGCATGATTTTTGCTGTGGTATTTTAAAAAAATACTTGTAGTAGTAAACCGACTATGCCATCAAGATGCCATCAAGATAGTTATATTCTGTTATGTTTTCGACTTGCAATGTCATTTATTAATTTGATATAAACATTTAAATGCAAAAAAATGTGTTTTTGTTTGTTGTTTTGCTTATAGAATGAAAACTTATAGAGCAATCTGGTTGCTCCAGAGAAAAGAATAGTGAATAATTGAAATACGAACAAAATGGAATGAATATTTTACGACACGATCGGATCAATAACGGAGAAAAACTGGAAAACCCGAACATTTTTTCGATTTTTTCAAAAATTCATATTTTTCAAGAAGTAGGGTTAGTCCTTCTCATCAGAACAAAATTTTCCGGTTTTTTCGGTTTTTCTCCGATCGGGTTGTAAAACATTGCATTTTGTTTGTATTTCAATACTCTATAATTTTTTTCATTGAAGCGACCAGGTTGCTCTCAGTTTTCATTTCAAGAAAAACAATGAACAAATTAATAAATGACAGTTGCGATTCGAAAACATAACAGAACATAACTACGGACTGTCTTTCATGTGATTGCACAGTCGGTTTCATACAAGTATTTTTGTTGCGAAAAAATCCTCTGTTATAGTTATTTTCCTAACAAGTGCGGAAAGTGATACTTTCCCGCACGCGACTGCCGTTGACCCGAACGACGCGAAGCGGAGTTCGGGCAAGCAGTCAAGGGCGGGAATAATTCTAAAAATTTAAGTAAAATGAAACAAAAATATGCGCGAATCATTAAAATATCTCTAGAAATGAAAAAGTTATGGGACTTTGAAGTTGCGCTTGGAATAGTATATTCTGTAACAAGGTTAGAATGAAAATTCGATGCGAGTGGAAACCACGAGCATCACGAATTTTCATTCTAACCGAGTAGCAGACTATATTTTCTCCACGATCAAAGATAGGAAACGTGACAGCAATAATTTTGACACTTACTCAAATTTTGCCACTACGATGACAATCAACTGCGTCAAGCTAATGTTATTATTGCTAACCAGTGTGAGTATATTATTCTATCACAAGAGAGAGAATGTAAATACATTGCATGGGGGGCAGAGGTGTTGCAGAATATTTCTTCAATCTCAAGAGAGAGAATTCCAGCATTCTGTAATCAAATTTGATTTCAGAATTGGCAAATTCGTGGAGAACAATAATTCCATAGCAGGCAGCACTCTAGTGTGTGACGTCACGCCAAATGAACAAGGCGACTGGCATTCGCAGAGTGCTTACTGCTCACAAATTTATCAACAGTAAAAACACAAGAGCTTTTTTTTTATTGGATAAATTTCTTTTTGTAACGAAATAATTTTGCGAGAAAAACTGACATGACAAAATCGCGAGACCGAAGGTTGAGCGATTTTGTCAAATGTCAGATTTTCGAGCAAAATTACTGATAGAAAAATTTTGAGTTAAAAAGAAATTTAACCTTAAAAGAAAAGCTCGAGTGTTTTTTTGGCAAGATAAATTAACGACCGAATATAAATTGTCTCCATATTGACGCTTTAGTATTTTTTGTAGATTGCGGGATTGCTTTTTCTATATTTTTTGTTATTTGTTGAGTCGAAACTTCCCCAAAACGACTCATGTTTCAGTATCAGTATCAACTATCAACAATACTTAAATAACTGACAGGGCAGACATTGAAGTGACGTAATCATACTAGATGTAGACGCTAAAGAGGAACAGGGGTTTTTATCGGTGATAAAAAACGATGCACCTCTTTTATCGCTGTCAAAATGACAATACAGTCATCTTTAAATGACATATTTTATACAGGAGTTAATTTATCGGTGTACAATCGCTTGCGGCGTTAGTGTAGTTTATTGTTCATTACACGATGGCTGAGACTAAAAAAAATATGCTCCAAATATTGTATTGTGCCTGTGTAAAACTTCAAAGGACTTCAAAAGAAATTATGTCACATTTTGGAATTTGAATAATTTTAATGTTTGTCAAATAAAGTTTGCATTGATATGTTTCTAAGTTTCTTATTCATTTAATTGTCCTACCAAATTACACTCGATGATATCAGGTAAATTTGTGTTGTTCAAATTATAAACTGTTTCCTTTAGCAATTTGACTCGAAAAACTGTCAACCTAAAAACTCTCCAACTTCGGTGTCGCGTTTTTAATTAGTTGACAGTTTTTCTCGTCTAATTGTTAGGCAACAGTTTCTCTTTAAAATCCCAAATTTACCCGATAAAATACAATACTCTCGTGCGATTATAAGTGAAAATTCAACAAGTCACTGATTTCTTTCTTATTGTGAGATAGTTATCAAATTTCATCAAGACATTTTTTTATCAAATTTCTTTGCCATCTCATTTTGGCAGATATTTTGCATTTTTGAAGAAATTATTAATGTTCGAGGAATATTTGGAACTACTTCAAAAACTCAATAGAACCACCTAAGAAGTATATTATATTAGGGGTTTGTGTGGATCTGATGCAATCATCACTCACAGACGTACAGACGTAATGCATGAGGGACAACCTTAAGGTCAATTCCTAAAAAAACACGATTGAACCATCCACCAAAAAAAAAAACTAGACGCTGACAGAATTCTTTGAATCTTTGGTGAAAGCTAACAAATGTCAGGACAGTCGAATTACTTGGGCTCAAGGGCGTATCTAGGATCCTGCCTTGGGAGGTATTTTTTGTGATTTTGCAAATTAGGAGCATGCTATAAGATCTTGTAAATAGTGCCACAAGCATTTTTTGAGGTTTTAGTTCAATATTTATTATGGTACTTTGGGAGTACTAAAGGACCCCGCAAACTCCTTATGGAATTTGGGTCCCAGTGGATTTTTTTGAATTTTTGGTATGATGTAGTCCATGTAATTTTCCACCAATGCTACCATTTCGCCAACCCAAAAAAATTAACAGTTTTGCTGCTAGGGGGCGTTGAAATCACCCCTTGCGCAGATTAGACTATTTATTTTTGAACCCGGTAACAATATTTTCACTTGTTTCATTATTGCAAATGTTGCACAATAGTGTGCTGTTTTATAAAAAAAATCTTACCCCTTCCACTTTTCTCCCAACTCCTATTACGAAACGCAAATAAAATATTTCTCGAGTGTCTTTGAATAAATCGTCGAATGTTTAAATATGCCTAAATAAGGGGAATAGCAATTTTTTATGATTATCCCCCCACTCCCCAAATGACACAAAACGAAAAAATTCCGGTGGATTTTTCCGAATTTTGGATATGATGCAGTTCAAGTTATTTTGAATAGAAATAAATCGGATGACAAACCACAAAAATTAATAGTTTTGATGCTAGGGGGCGTTGAAATCATATCTTGCTCAGAATAGACTATTCATTATTATAGGCGGAAATAATAGCTCTACGTAATTTAGTTTAGATTATGCTGACCAATTGTGTAATTTTTACCCTTACCCCTACCCCCTTACCTCTATTTTAAAAGACGAAAAAATTAATTCCCTACTATTTGTAAATGCTTTATCAAAATAAATGTTTTAATCAGCTCAAATTAAGGAAATCGTACAGTTGCTTCACCTTTCCCTCCCTTCAGAAAAATATTGGAAGAGATCGCTGACTTCTTAGTAGGGCGTAGTTCATGATTTTTAAATATCAATTAATTGGGAGAATATCTTGAAAATAAATAAAAATTAGACATCCACAATTTGAATTTGAGATGGTGCCTGAATTAATTTTTTTCATATTTTGAAATAGGGGTTAGGGCTAAGGGGGTTTTAGATTTTCAATTTATAAAAATTTACACAATTGTTCGGCATAAAATAAAACAAAAATACGTAGAGATATTGTTTCCGCCTATAATAATGAATATTCTATTCTGAGAAAGGTATGATTTCGACGCCCCCTAGCATCAAAACTATTCATTTTTAGGGTTTGTCACCCGATTTATTTCTGTTCAAAATAACTTGAACTGCATCATATCCAAAAATTCAGAGAAATCCACCAAATTTTTTTTGTTTTTTGTCATTTGGGGGGTGGGGGGGATAATCATAAAATACTGTTATTTTCCTTATTTCGGCATATTTAAACATTCGACGATACATCTGAAGGCACTCGAGAAATTTTTTTTGCGTTTCGTAATAGGAGTTGGGGGAAAAGGGGGAGGGGGTAAGAATTGTTTTTATAAAACTGCACAATATTGTGCAACATTAGCAACAATGGAACAAAGGAAAATATTGTTACCGGGTTCAAAAATAAATAGTATAATCTGCGCAACGCCCCCTAGAAGCAAAACTGTTAATTTTTTTGTGTTGGCGCAATGGTAACATTGGTTGAGAATTACATGGACTACATCATACCAAAAATTCAAAAAAATCCACCGGAACCCAAATTCCATAAGGATTTTGCGGGGTCCTTTGTTTGTTTTCAAGTAAAGTTTCTCTAAACATTATTCAGCTCATTTTGAGGATTACTGAATTTTCCTTAGGATAATCGTTCTGGGATGGGGGAAATTACGCCCATTATCCTTCCCTTGAAAACGTCCCCACGTGTGGTTGAATCTATACTCAAACGTCACCTGGAACAAACAAGTGTAAGAAGTGATAACAAGGGCAAGGACATCAGTAAAGACAGATCCTGCATGGAGTCATTGCTGCAATGCCCAACACGTCGTCGATTAGCCTGGAGGTGCGATCCTGAACCTTCCTCTCCTGCATTTCCATATTGTAGAGAAGGCGTGGATGGAAGCTTCCAGGCCTAATTGTCTGAGCCAATGGGACAACAATCTAGGCCGTCGGACAAAATGACTCCAAACTTTTCTTCTGATGCAACATTAATCACCATCAAACAAGATGGATGAGTCACATCAATGCTGTCAAAAAGGAAAATCTGGCAAATGGATGGCACTAAGGCAAAAAATAGGGTACCAAACCTCTATGCTCCAAGCCGAGGTGATGCTATTTTCGTTTGCACAAGAGAGATCCAGAAGACGGGTCTAGAAACTAACCCATAGTCATTCACTCCAACAGTCAGGCGGCAATAAATGCTTCGAAATAATGCAGGTTTTCTTCTAAATTAGTTTGGAAGACACACAAAAACCTCAACGACCTAAGAGCACAGAACAGTGAAAAACTTGTCTGGGTACCAGATCACAGGGTCATCCAGGGGAATGAGAACGCAGATGCCCTAGCAAGAGCAGGAGCACCAACAACTCTCATTAGACCTAAACCAGCAGGTGAAATCCCGTTTGGGGACATTAAGCAGGACACAAAGAAATGATGATTTAAGAACCATCATCAACCTTCCTAGGTGGATGCCCCATGGGAAAATGATGATGAAAATTATGGGAAAATGATGATGATGGGGTCAACTAACCGAACTGAGCCGGCACTTTCTCTGGAAGAAGGTAGAACTCCCAAGATGGCACTGCCATCTGATAAAATATCTGCATCTGCGGGGATACACCAAGAAGCCTGGCTACTTTAGCAATATAGTTCAGCAATATTTGCATTTTTTTTTTCATGCGAGTAGTTGAAAATAGTTATATAATTGTCAATCAGAATTGATTGAAGAAACGAATCACATGGCCAAAATACTTTTTCCAGGTATTCAGGTCCGGTTTCACTCCAGCAATATTCCTCAACTTCCTTATTATGGACTCTGACATCATTATATTCTGGAAAAGTTCTCAGAATAGGGTGCGGAAAAATACCAATATGTTCGAAATAATTTTCCGTGCGTCCAGGGCTGGTTTCACTCCGGCAATATTCTTCAACTTCCTTATTATGGACTCTGCCATCATCATAATCTAGGAAACTTTTCAGGATAGAGTGCGGAAAAAAACAACATGGTCAAAATGATTTTTCCGGGCGCCCAGGGCATAATCTAGGAAAGTTCTCAGGATAGGGTGCGGAAAAATACCACATGTTCAAAATAATTTTTCCGGGCGTCCAGGTCCGGTTTCACTCCAGCAATATTCCTCAATTTCCTTATTATGGAATCTGCCATCATCATAATCTAGGAAAGTTCTCAGGATATGGTGCGAAAAAATACCACATGTTCAAAATAATTTTTCCGGGCGTCCAGGGCCAGTTTCACTCCAGCAATATTCCTCGACTTCCTTATTATGGACTATGCCATCATCATAATCTAGGAAACTTTTCAGGATAGAGTGCGGAAAAAAACAACATGGTCAAAATGATTTTTCCGGGCGCCCAGGGCCGGTTCCACTCTAGCAATATTCCTCAACCCACTAAGCAAAGTAACAATCATTCAATATTTCAGTAACCTTTCATGGTAATGTGTAATGTTACATCAGAGTTTTCTGCTACCTTACTGCAAAGGTTCAGCAACTACTGAAACGGACGTTTAGCAATATTACAAATGGTATATGCCATTATCAATAATTCCAGCTAGGTTACTGCAACATTGCACATGATATACTGGAAAATTGCAATGTGATATTAAAAATGACGTCTTATGACAATGTTGCAGCAACTACTGAAATGGATTGATGGATGTATTCTTTTATAACTAGTAATCGCAGCAAGGTTACCGCAACATAGAATATAAATTAGAAGAAAATAACATGTTCAATATTGTAATATAGCAGCAACTTACCACCAATCTTGTCTATTCCTTTCCATAACATAACAGTAAGATTTCATAAATTACGTTCCAGTAGGTTTGTTCGCTACTGAAGAATTTTTGGATTTTCACTACTTGCTACTAATATTGATAGAAAATGAATGCAATCTTCATGGGAGATAGATCAGTTTTGATATCTTGGAAAATATCATTCAGTATGGAAATCAGATTAATAATTTTTTTGTTTCTAGAAACAAGCAGTGAAAACCCAAAACATCTTCTGAAATGATACGTGTTAATTTAAATGTCTTGGAGGTTAAAAAGACAAAAAATTTATAATGAAACCATTAATTAAAATATCACAAAAAAAAACAAATAAGTAATTCATATTAAAATGTCAAAATAAAAAAAACTGTTTGGCCTTATCAGGTACCTGAAACAAAATAATCATTGAATTGAATATGCAGCTTACATATCGACAACTTGATCTACTACCTAACCCTACAAGTAACGTGTTTTTGCGAATTGTAGCCAAGCCATCACATTAATTCCAAATGCATCATCTCTGATGCATGGAAATGAATTCCTCACTGCATCTGGAACCAAAATATTTTAAATAAATATTTTTTTTGGATAAGATATAAATAAAGAAATAAATATATAATTAGTCAACTCAACAATTATGGTCTTATTTCAATATAGAATGTGCAATTGAACTTCCTTGGTTGTGACAATATTGTGCTTACATATTTGCTTCATATTCAAATTGAATTGACTCAATTTTTTAAATTTGTATAGATTTCAATTCTTTGATTCTGAAATTGTCTTTTTGTTGGTCCAATTGCAAACATGGCACAATGATTTGTGAAAAAACGTTCAAGACTTGTTCCAACACAAGCCTTTTCATTCAAGCCATCAATATATTGAAGAACCTGCAACTAAAATCGAAATGTAAAAGTATTTCACATCATTTACAAATGTAAAAGTACTTTTCAAATTGAGACTACTACCAGATTTATACGAAATATAAGGAGAATGAAACATTTTCCTACTGAACGCAGAATGAGCATACCAGATCATCCTAACCTAAAATAATAAATGATGTATCGCCTTACCTTACATGAAGATGCCTTAAATTTATTAGCATTATCCATTGTGCTGCTTCAACACTCATTGCTCTTAATCAAAGAACAAAATTGCAGAAGAATATGTACTTTACTAAGGTACCTTGGTTGAGAACGAATGAAAGTATCCAAAACTAACTAACGCAAAGGCACGACAGCACGACATACATCAACAATACAATTTACAATTGCAAAATGGCGCGAGGCGCGTGCTTGTCTGGGATCTGGGTGACTGGGTGTCGCCCCGTTAGGTGGCATCTCATCAAGACCGGGAAATTCATTGGTTGGTGTCCTGATAGATAATATATTATTTCAAGTTTCTTTATACTTACTATTTAAAATTGTCCTAGCGTATCATTTTGTATATTTCTGCGATGATGCAATCGAAAATTGAAAATGTATTGTGTTTTCTAAATACTGTCAATATTGTTTGTAGTTAGCTCATGTATGGTTGTAAATATCATGGAATTTCAAACTCAGTGCAACATTGCGATCTGAATTTGTTCGATAGTTCCAAATGTAACTTGCACTCACATTGTTCGTAGATAGTTTCTGTATTGTTGCATTTACAATGAACTTTCATGAATCATGTAACATTGCACTTGAAAATCAATCAATAGCTTACTTTATACCTTACAAACAACTTGTCTGTAGTTTTTTTTGTTATGTTAAAAACTTAAATATAGCATTGAGCCTTATGCAATATTATATTATCATTTTACGATGGCAAGCCATACATAATATTGTGGCAATATTCAGTATCATTACATGTTTAGTGGGAACTTCCTAATTATGGACTCTGCCATCATCATAATCTAGGAAAGTTTCCAGGGCAGGGTTTGGAACAATAACACATATTCTAACTAATTTTTCCAGGCGTCTAGGACCGGTTTCACTCCAGCAATATTCCTCAACTTCCTTATTATGGACTCTGCCATCATTATAATCTAGGAAAGTTTTTAGGATAGAGTGCGGAAAATAACCACATGGACAAAATGATTTTTCCGGGCGTCCAGGGCCGGTTTCACTCTAGCAATATTCCTCAACTTCCTTATTATGGACTCTGTCATCATCATAATCTAGGAAAGTTCTCAGGAAAGGGTGCGGAAAATACCACATGTTGAAAATAATTTTTCCGGGCGTCCAGGGCCGGTTTCACTCTAGCAATATTCTGTCCTCCTTAGTAATAACGTCCTATCTGCATTTCTGGCTATATTGTTGATAGTATATTATATTTGCCATTTTGTATGTTTTTCTTAACAAGAACGTCCTAAGTGCCTCAGTATTCCATTATATCAACTTAGAAATATGTCCTAAATACAAAATTCTTCTATAATACATGTTAGAATCGTCCAATTTGATCAATTTAATATATTATCAACAATACAACCAAAAATTTAGATAGAACGTTATTACTTAGGAGGGCAGTATTCCTCAACTTCCTTATTATTGACTCTGCCATCATCATAATCTAGGAAAGTTCTCAGGATAGGATGCTGAAAGATACCACATGTTCAAAATGATTTTCCTGGGCGTCCAGGGCCGGTTTCACTCCACCAATATTCCTCAACTTCCTTATTATGGACTCTGCCATCATCCTAATCTAGGACAGTTCTCAGGATAGAGTGCGGAAAAAAACCTTATGGTAAAACAAATTTTTCCGGGCGTCCAAGGCCAGCCATATTCCACAACCTCCTTATTATGGACTCTGCCATCATCATAATCTAGGTAAGTTTTCAGAATAGAGTGCGGAAATAAACCGCGGGTCTCGAGAAAGGAGGAGACCTGCGATAGACTGTTACCTTCCCTAGACCGACAGTTAAGCAAGAAATGTGATTGTTATAGGTACTGATGATAACAAATATATGTGGTATTTCATAGACGCTAGTGCAATAACGAATTTTGAACGCTTCAAATAAGAAAAAAAATAACAGGCAAGGACCAGGTAGAGAATGTTTTTGAGCTTCCAACTTTAAGGAAAAAAAATTACACAAACACATTCAAAATTGTGAAATAAGGACGCAGTTTAGGGGCCTTGAATTATATTTTGCGATTCGCGAAACGTGACGTTTTAGCGAAAAATATTCGATTGTAAAGTTAATAAAAAAGGAAACTTTCGTTTTCAACTATTTTCGACATAACCTCGAATTATCCGTCAAAATGGCGAAAAACCGATTTTTCAGTATCTAATTTTTTGTTCGAGTATAAATGATATAATTCAAATGAAAATTTGTAAAAGTAAATATTTTTTGGTGTCAAATGAGCATGATTTTTTCGCACTTCAGAAGACGACAAGTTTTAAACGTCCCTATCTTCCACGAACAAGTGTCTTGGTGGAAATATTATTTCGGCTATGTGTATTATTTCCGTGCCCTATACTGAAAACTTTCCTAGATTATGATGATGGCAGAGTCCATAATAAGGAAGTTGAGGAATATTGCTGGAGTGAAACCGAAAAAATTATTTTGAATATGTGGTATTTTTCCACACCCTACCCTGAAAACTTTCCTAGATTATGATGATGGCAGAGTCCATAATAAGGAAGTTGAGGTATTTTTTTTGGTCATGTGGTTCCTTTCCTCAATCCATTCTGATTGAGACATTGAAATATATAGGTAACTGTTTTCAAATATTCGTAAAAAAAAATGGAAATATTGCTGAACTTTATTGCTAAAGTAACTATAGGCTACACCAAGACTCCCTACTATGCAGGTTATGGAGGAAAAAGGACGAAACATTTCCCCACATACTGTCTGAATGCAAATCTTTGGCTTGGATAAGGATGGACATCTTCGGACACTGAAGTGCAGAAGATATTGTCCCAAAAAAAGCCTCGCGAGAAATCTCCAAGAGTTCATCAGAAGATCCGAAATAGACCTGTTCCAGCATTTTGTGACCAAAATCTATAACGCTTAGGAATGAAGATAAATCGACAAGTATTGTTTTTTTGATAAAAAAAATCATAAAAAATGATTTGGTTAGCAAATACATTACCTTAATCGTGATATTGCTGTATTATGATTTTCAACTTATTAAACCGCTGATGACGATAAAGACAGTCAAATTCAGTCATATAAAATCATATAGATAAAACATGTTTGGAATACAATATACCACAATTTGTCATACTCTGGAAAGTATACGCGGTGTGTCCCAAATCCCTTAATAAATAATAGTCTCTTTTCATCATGCTCAGTTCTCCTCTTATAGTTGTTTGTTGTTCTTTTCTTGTTTGTCATCATCAATCTGAAATACCTAAAAGTTGAGTGAATCATCAGGCTTATCGCGAAGGAAACTGGAAAATCAGATGATTCAGTTGATTGGAAAAAATTCATGGTCACGACCTACTGGATATCATGTTTACTAATGACATTCATTATATATCAATATCAGTGTCAGATATTGTATAAAGGTCAGTTACTTATTATCAAATATATTTTCGATAAGTTGAGGTTCAATATAAACAATACGAAAACACCGAGATATCACACTGCCACAAGGAAGTTTTCCCGTAATAGTGAGAGATTGAAAGGGAAAACCAGAACAATGCAGCTAAAGTTCAGATTTATGCACAACTTACAGAGTGCGGTTCAAAAATGACTCCCTTTCATATATTGAAACGGATCGTTCAGAAAATAAAATCTCAGTACCTACACATCAATGGAAAAACAAAAACCATACTTCAGTCAATATTTCCCTCCTATATAAAATTTGTCATAAGAGGAATACAATTATCGAAAAATTACAGCGGAAATTTCCCTCACGTGTAAAAACGTCCATAAGAGAAATGCAATTACCGCTGGCTCACAGCGATAATTGCACTGTAGTGACGCGTTTCGCGTCACGGCAGTGCAATTATCGCATTAGATGTCAATTCAAGTGAAGTCGCGCGATTTTAATGTCAGAAGTGAGACTTCAAATGTGTCATCTACCTACAAGTGTTCATATAAGAGTGAGGTGTGAAATTTCCTACCGAATACCACTCGTGCATTGAAAATTAACCAGATAATTCTGAAAAAAAGTGTTTTTTTTATAAAAAACCGAACTCGGTTATTTTTTTCGTTGTTTCAAAAAATTGCCCTCCTCCTTCGGAGTCGGGCAATTTATGCTTTGAAACAACGAAAAAAATAAACTCGTGCAGTTTAAAAAAAAAACACGTTTGAATATCGTTAATTTTCAATGCACTTGTGGTATTACCCCCGGTAATTGCACTGCGGAGCGATAATTGCATTGCGAAAACATTCCGTCGGCATGACACCAATAACAACAACACTGATCGACGATACTGATAAATGTCAGATATACTCCATAAAGTGAAAAAATTTCGCGTTTTGGTGAGTGGTCCATACAATCTATTGAGGAAAATGTAGTTGAAAGTGAAACAGCAGCACATACATTTTTCTTTCAACTCCGGAAATACTCTACCGAATTACACTCGTGCTTCAAAAAAGGTAAACCTGATAATTTTCCATTCAAGCATGTTGTCAGTAAAAAACTGCATTCGGTTATTATCATATTTGATTTGATGTGAAAATAAACCCATGCAGATTTTAGACAACATGATTTCATGGAAAATTATCGGTAACTTCGAAGCACTTGTGTAATTAATTTCAATAATTTCACTCGCAGTATAAAACCCTTCTTACCTGCCATATTAGGACCAATAAGGGACGTATGCCTCGATAATACGCAGCACCTTCCTTTCGAGCCGGTAATACTACTTTGTCATGGCAAACCACGTATCCAAACAAAAACAGAGATTATAATATCATCTTGCTACTAATATGAATGTCAGACTGACAGACATCATATCTATCAGACATTATCTATAACTATTAAAGAATTCACGACATGGAACTTTTTTTACTTTGTTGGTTCGTGAAATTATCTCAATGAATATTATACTCGTACTCAGAAAACTATCGATAATTTTCTTAGAAATCCTAAACTCGATCAAATTGCTTTGAGGTAACACCACTCGTCCTAAGGGACTCGTGGTGTTACCAAGCAATTTGATCTTGTCGATAGTATTGCGAGCACTCGTGGTATTACCGGGGGTAAACGTGTTTTTTTAAAAACTGCACGAGTTTATTTTTTTCGTTGTTTCAAAGCATAAATTGCCCGACTCCGAAGGAGGAGGGCAATTTTTTTAAACAACGAAAAAAATAACCGAGTGCGTTTTTTTTATAAAAAAAACACGTTTTTTTTCAGAATTATCTGGTTAATTTTCAATGCACGAGTGGTATTCGGTAGGAAATTTCACACCTCACTCTTATATGAACACTTGTAGGTAGATGACACATTTGAAGTCTCACTTCTGACATTAAAATCGCGCGACTTCACTTGAATTGACATCTAATGCGATAATTGCACTGCCGTGACGCGAAACGCGTCACTACAGTGCAATTATCGCTGTGAGCCAGCGGTAATTGCATTCCTCTTATGGACGTTTTTACACGTGAGGGAAATTTCCTCCTATACTTTCACTCGCCGTATGAAACCCTTTTTTCCCGCAATATTAGGACCAATAAGTGACGAATGCCTCGATAATACGCATTTCCTTCCTTTCGAGCCGGTTATGCTACTTTGTCGTGGCAACCACGTATCCAATCAACAAGAGGAGAATAAAAATCAACTTGCTACTAATATGAATGTCAGTCTGACAGACTTCATGTCTATCAGGCATACTATAACTATTGGAGAATTCACGACATGGAACTTTTTCTACTTTGTTGGTTCGTGAAATCATCAATAAATACAACTCGTGCTCACAATACTATCGATAATTCTTTCAGAAATCTTAAACTTGATCAAATTGCTTCGAGGTAACACCCCTCGTCCTAAAGGACTCGTGGTGTTACCAAGCAATTTGTTCTCGTTGATTATCGACAGTTATGCGAGGACTCGTGGTATTACCCCCGACAATTCGTTCATTCATACACTAACTGCATAATATGACCGTTTTTTATGAAATTTGTGAACCCGAATATGGGATTTTATCCGACTATTAACGTGTTTCCTCTTGGATGACTTGTCTGACTAATTGGGTTTTTGTGAAATTGTGAATTGTGAATCACACGCCTTTTATGGTTGGCCAATCATTTGTTCACATTGCCACTTTCAGGCAGGGGCGGATGGGAAGTGGCAAACCGGCCCGGGAAACTAATAACACCGGCACAGTCAATTTTTGTTGTATACAGAAATCGTTAAAATATATTTTTCTGAAATCGTTCAAGAATGCCCACTTTCTCGGAGCAACTTCATGCCTCAAAATACGCTAATCTAGTATTTTAGTCTGTTGCTAAGCAACGAACTTTCCCGGACCGTTTTCGGACCTAAACGGTAGTAGTAAAAGCAATACATTCCCGGACGACAATGTAAATTGTTAAGCCGAGGCGTTAAGCCGAGGCCAACAAGCTTTGAAGTCTGGGAATGTGCTTTTACTACGAGGTACACTTACTATTTTTTCTGAAATCGCAATCAGCATTATCAAAAACTAAGGAATTCTACATATTGTTTGCGTGAATTCAATAACTGTCTAAAATGTAAACAAGCCTGCAAAAATATTCCCGTATCGTTTTCGATACGGGAAAGTACTTTCCCGTACCGTTTAGTTCCGAAAACGGTCCGGGAAAGTTCGTTGCTTAGCAACTGACTAAAATACTAGATTAGCGTATTTTGAGGCCCGAAGTTGCTCCGAGAAAGTGGGCATTCTTGATCGATTTCAGAAATTGTACTTTCCCGTACCGTTTAGGTCCGAAAACGGACGGAAAAGTTCGTTGCTCAGCAACGGACTAAAATACTAGATTAGCGTATTTTGAGGCCTGCAGTTGCTCCGAGAAAGTAGGCAGTCTTGAACGATTTCAGAAAAAGTACTTTCCCGTATCGAAACCGATACGGGAAAATTTTTGCCGGCTTGTTTACATTTTAGACAGTTACTGAATTCACGCAAACAATATGTAGAATTCCTTAGTTTTTGATAATGCTGATTGCGATTTCAGAAAAAATTGTATGTGTACCTCGTAGTGAAAGTACATTCCCAGTCTTCAGTGCTTTACATTGTCGTCCGGGAATGTATTGCTTTTACTACTAGATACACAATATACTATTTTGAAAACGTACTTTTACTTTGATATTTTCCAAACGCTTTTAATATATAGTGAGCACGTTAAGGTTGAAACAAATTCGTTAAACGCTTGATGGGGCTGTTAGGGAAAATTGGCTCAGACACGTTAATTTTATTTTTCAGTTGCGCATTTTTTGGTCTACTCAGATTTTTGATGACATCATCGCTGTTCGAGTTATGACGTCATTGTAATTTTTTTTGTTAATGAAAATACCCTATTTTGAAAGTACTTTCAAAAGAAACGAATTTTTCTGTTTATGGATGTCAAATTTTTTCTAATGTTAGATAACCGTATGTTCGAGAAAAAAAAAATATTTCATTAATAATAATGTAATATCAAGTCTGTTAACGTAAACGTTTGACTGAAGGTATCTCCATAAAATAAAATCTAGTTGGGTTAGATCAGGGAATTCAGCTAGCCACTCTAAAAATCCTCGTCTGCGGGTAGAGGACGGCTTTGCCGTGGCGCTCCCTGGCTACTTTCTGATTTTTGGTGCCGTATTCACTCTTCAGCTGCAGTAAAATCCGGAAAAACCAACAGCCCCACCGCGGGTGGTCGGTTGCTCACTTCGAGCAAACACCAGAGGTCGGGATTGGCATCTAGGCAACTCACATCCTACTTGCTTCACAACTTGATATGAGGTCACCTATCGATACTGATGTACTTGAGAAAAATTCCCTCATACTCTGGATTTCGATCGCAGACGAGGATTTTTAGAGTGGCCAGCTAGATTTCCTGATCTAATCCCACTATACTTTTTTGTGGGGAGACCTCGAGTCAAAAGTTTACGTAAACAGACCTAATATTACATTACTATGAATGAAATATCTTTTGTTTCTCGAACATACGGTTATCTAACATAAGAAAATATATGACATCTATATACAGAAAAATGCGTTCTTTTTGGAAGTAATATCAAAATAGGGTAATGCCACTTGGAAAAAAATTTATAATGAACAGCAATAACGTTATCAAAAATATGAGTAGACCAAAAAATGCAAAATTGAAAAAGAAAATCGACGTGTTTGTGCATCACCCAAATTCTAACATACACCAACAAAAAACAGCAAATTAGACGTAGACAAGTAGTATACGAGGCTCATTGGAAAACTTCATTTTGAGTGAGAGGAGTAATAAAGTGCCCTCATTGTGGAAAATATTTTTGAAAAACGTCATTTGAAAAAGTTCTTTAGTATTGAAAATTGAAAAATATATCTAGATTTGAAGTCATGGCCATCTAAGTAGAGCTTTGATTTTTTACCAATTTTTTTAAGTTGTCTTTTTCGTAAATTTTTCTATTTTTGGTGTAAAATTTAGAGGATGCACAAACTTTCATCAGTAGTAACTTTTTATCGAAAACCCCATAATAAAGAAGTTTTCCATATGGTGCGTACTTTAGAGACGACCCTATATAATAAACCGACCGGCAGCCAAGCGAATTAATCCCAATTTCCTTCTTGGAGGCGCCTGTTGAAACTGTTGCCAGTGTTGCCCATTGTTGCCGATGTCCGTTGCAGTCAACATGCGCCTAATTTTTTTTTCGATATATCTTTCTAGAGGTCAAAAGAAGCAAGTTTCTTCATTAGACTTTGTTTCTGACCCTAAAGGGTGTGCTAAAAAATTGGGTTGAATGTCTGATGTCAACTGTGGAAACTATAGCCTGTGAGTATATTTTTTTCGAATTTTTGGTATAATATGCTGTGAAAAATATCAATTGAGTTTGAATGGTGTGCATACTTGCAGGATGGGGCAGAATACACGATTTTTCTAAAACCTGTTTATTAAATTCTCGCCCAAGTTTGGACTTTTCATTGAATTTCTCTAAGCCAAAAGTTCTACCGAGTTTGATCATGTTAGCATTTCTGTTTTACACATGTTTGCACCCATATACAGTGTGTTTCACTTCTCATGGAAACACACTCGTATCTTCCGTAATTTTTGACGTAGAACCATGAAATTTCCAGGATCTATAGAAACACTACGTGATACACATTGCACGCCAGAAGTGATGGAACCACGTATTTTCCCAGAAAGTTACATTAGGGGGCTATATTGTCAGAACATTTTTCTGGATTCGTGTTCAGGATCCCCAAATTACTAGTACCAGTCTCCTGAGAAATTTTCAGTCCTGAAAAATTCTAATGGAAATGCCTCCGTATCTTCCGTAATTCTTGTCGTAGAACCATGAAATTTTAAGGATCTATAGAAACACTACGTGATATACATTGCACGCCAGCAGCGATGGAACCACGTATTTTCCCGAAAAGTTTTATTAGGGGGCTATTTTGCCATAAAATTTTTCTGGATTCGTGTTCAGGATCCCCAAAGTACTAGTAATGCACCTGTCTCCTGAGAAATTTTCAGTCCTAAAAAATTCTAATTTGTCTCACTTCTCATGGAAATGCCTCCGTATCATCCGTAATTCTTGTCGTAGAACCATGAAATTTTCAGGATCAGGCATTTAAGATGAAGCAAGTTTCAAGAATACTCGAAGAAAACCAATTAAAAATGCTGTTCTATACGCTCTTCGAACCCCACTTAAAATATTGAATTATCGGTTGGAGAGCAGAAACGAATGTTTACTTGAAAAAAATCGAAGTTATTCAGAAAAGAATAATAAAAATAATATATAAAACGCCAACACGTTATTCCACAGAACCTCTTTATCTAGAAACCAAAATAATGGACATAAAGCATATATATTTATTGAGCCTAGCAACAAATCAGTTTATAAATAAACAATAATTGATTAGAAAAAACATCAGCAGAATACCAGAGGACGTAACCTCTACCAAATCCCTTTCGTTCATAAATCGATTTGACAGAGGACTTATAGTTTTCTATGACCAAAGGTTTTCAACGCATTACCAGAGAGTCTGAAAAACGAGAAACAAAGGAAAAAATTCCAATCACAAACAAAAAAATTTCTACTTGAAAATCCTAGGCAAATAATTCATGAACTCATTGATTGAAACATAAAATAAACAAAAGGATATTCCCATAATTCTAACTTGTTATACTTTCAAACTTTTCAACATTCAAACTCCACATCTCCATACTGATCATAGGTACATCTTTTTATTCTACATTTTATAATAAAAACTCTCACTTTTGAACATCAAATATACCAATATTAGTAGACCCTACATTAGTCTCATAAGAATAGCATAGAATTTTCTTTCACTTCACTGTTATAGCAACTTTTACATCCTGAAATTCTTTTATCAATGTACATATATATCTATATTTGTTAAATCTGTTATTTTATATATTATTGAGTTACTTAATCTAGCATAGTTTTTTATATAAACCACTGATGAATACGTCTACAAACAAGCAGTGTCTACTGCTTCGTGGTATATTCTTTATTCACAACCATGTTCTATTTGTCAAATTCAACTCTGTACCAATCTTTTTGTGAATAAAATTATTATTATTATAATTATTTTTTCCCCTCGATCTCGATATTTAGTCCGTTTTTTCTCCTCTTTTCGAACGATATTCATTTCGCCTGGAGCGGAAAACTCCATGACGAATATCGTTCTACTTTGGTGGTCAAGGAGGACAACATCAGGCTTAATGGCTTGTATTTGCCTGAGGGTGGGGAATGAGTAGTTCCAATAGATTCGGCACCTCTCATTCTCCACACGGACTCAATATCCCCCGGAACATAAGACAACACCGGTCTCTCATCTATAACGTACGAGTGTCGTAGATGGTAGTACAACACTCGTAGCGCCGCGTTATGCCTGTGGATATAGGTTGAGACCGCATAAGATGGGCATGCTGATAACAAATGCATAACGGTCTCAGGTGCCCCACGACATGCCCTGCATCGGGTGTCAGGGACGTCTATACCCATCACGCGACTACGGTGGACACGGGTGATGAATACACCATCCCAGCAGGCCATTATGAATCCCTCGGTCTCCGACTTTAGCTCACTTGACCTGAGAATGTCAAGATATAAGCCAAAAGGTTTTCGTTATTCTTGAAGAAGACCCGATGCATCAGCTTATCCTAAAGTAGATTCCGGAGAACCTCAGTTTTGCTGAACGAGTTGCTGACAGAGTTTGGGTTATAATTTTCTTTTTATTTCTGTTCATTAACGAAAACTAGATGAACATTTGTAATGATTATACAATACTATATTTTGTTTGAAACACTTTGGATACTGTGCGTAGCAAAAGTTCTACATACTTCATATTTAAAGCAAAGGTCAAGCTTTTGGATAAGCCAAGGTCTTCGATGTTGTGAAAGAAGACACCATGCATTGGCTTATCCATATGTAGCTGTAGCAGGACCTCTGTCCCCGCAGCTTTGATGTGAGCTTTTTGCTAAACGGGTCCCAACTCGGTGACAGAGTTTGGGTTAGCCGGTTCAGTGTCGAATACTAGACCGAGTTCATCGGCCGCACGGGTTGCTGCCTTAAAAAGAAATGCTCCAATCCCTGCTATTTCATGGTCGCAAACCATGCAGAGAAGGGGATCTGAACTCCTGATGACTTTACAGGCCCCATCCAGAACCATTCTGTTATGCAGACACTCCAAACTCAAAAGTCCACGGCCTCCCCGTTGTCTAGGAAAGTATAACCGTGGAACGGACGATTTAGGATGCAAGCTCCTACTGAGATGCATCATTTTGCGAGTTTTAACGTCAAGTTGTCGCAGCTCTTCCTTAGTCCACTTCATTACTCCGAAAGAGTAAAGAAGGATCGGAACGGCAAGCATATTAGTTGCAGCAACTTTGTTCTTCCCCGACAGTTCTGATGACCAGATCTGTCGAAGTTTATGCTGATACTTGATATTTTTTCCCTTAAGAGTGTAGCAGTCAGGCCCTGTCTCCGGTGCTACGACCCATCCGGAGGACGCGCTGGTGTCATTTACCTCAATAACCACTCCCTACGTCCGTAGGGTGAGTGATTATTAGGTCCGAGAGTCATGTGCTCTGAGCAGACGAAGTGAACCAAGGATGACGGCCTTTCGCATTCGAGTGGCTTAGATTTGTGCCATATTACGGCAGGCCGGTATTAACTTCAAATTAGAGAGCAGTGTGTCCATCATTCCACCAAGGACTCCTATAATCAGAACCACCATTTTGACAGAATGGTCCGGATACAACCTGCGGAGTTCAAAGAGAAGATCTCGATATTTAGTCCGTTTTTCCTCCTCTTTCCGAACGATATTCATCTCGCCAGGAGCGGAAAACTCCACGACGTATATCGTTTCACTTTGATGGTCGAGGAGGACAACATCAGGCTTATTGGCTTGTATTTGCCTGAAGGTGGGGAATGAGTAGTTCCAATAGATTCGGCACCTCTCATTCTCCACACGGACTCAATATCCCCCGGAACATAAGGCAACACCGGTGTCTCGTCTATACCGTACGAGTATCTTATATGGTAGTACAATACTCGTAGCGCCGCGTTATGCCTGTGGATATAGGCTGAGACCGCATAAGCTGGGCATGCTGATAGCAACTGCATTACGGTCTCAGGTGCCCCACGACATGCCCTGCATCGGGTGTCAGGGACGTCTATACCCATCACGCGACTACGGTAGACAAGTGTGTTGAAGACACCATCCTGGCAGGCCATTATGAATCCCTCAGTCTCCGACTTTAGCTCACTCGACCTGAGGAAGGCAAAGGTCAAGCTTTTGGATAAGCCAAGGTCTTCGATGTTGTTGAAGAAGACACCATGCATTGGCTTATCCGTATGCAGCTGTAGGAGGACCTCTGTCTCCGCAGCGTTGATGTGAGCTTCAAGCTGAACGGGTCCCAACTCGGTGACAGAGTTTGGGTTGATATTATCATTATTATTATTATTATTATTATTATTATTATTATTATTATTATTATTATTATTATTATTATTATTATTATTATTATTATTATTATTATTATTATTATTATTATTATTATTATTATTATTATTATTATTATTATTATTATTATTATTTTTTTTTTTTCCGTTAGGAATGTACCAGTCAGGCCCTGTCTCCGGTGCTCCGATACATCCGGAGGGCGCGCTGGTGTCGTTAACCCCAATAACCACTCCCTACGTCCGTAGGGTGAGTGACTATTGGGTCCGAGAATCATGTGCCCTGAGTAGACGGAGCGAACCAAGGATAACGGCCTTCTGCATTCGCGCTGCTAAGATTTCTGCCATATTACGGCAAGCAGGTATTATCCTCAAGTTGGAGAGCAGTGTGTCCATCATTCCACCAAGGACTCCTATGATCAGAACCAACCTTTTGACAGAATGGTCCGGATATAACCTGCGGAGTTCAAAGAGAAGATCTCGATATTTAGTCCGTTTTTCCTCCTCTTTTCGAACGATATTCATTTCGCCTGGAGCGGAAAACTCCATGACGAATATCGTTCTACTTTGGTGGTCGAGGAGGACAACATCAGGCTTATTGGCTTGTATTTGCCTGAGGGTGGGGAATGAGTAGTTCCAATAGATCCGGCACCTCTCATTCTCCACCACGGACTCAATATCCCCCGGAACATAAGGCAACACCGGTGTCTCGTCTATACCGTACGAGTGTCGTAGATGGTAGTATAACACTCGTAGCGCCGCGTTATGCCTGTGGATATAGGCTGAGACCGCATAAGATGGGCATGCTGATAGCAAATGCATTACGGTCTCAGGTGCCCCACGACATGCCCTGCATCGGGTGTCAGGGACGTCTATACCCATCACGCGACTACGGTAGACGAGGGTGTTGAAGACACCATCCTGGCAGGCCATTATGAATCCCTCGGTCTCCGACTTTAGCTCACTCGACCTGAGGAAGGCAAAGGTCAAGCTTTTGGATAAGCCAAGGTCTTCGATGTTGTGAAAGAAGACGCCATGCATTGGCTTATCCATATGTAGCTGTAGCATGACCTCTGTCTCCGCAGCTTTGATGTGAGCTTTTTGCTGAACGGGTCCCAACTCGGTGACAGAGTTTGGGTTAGCCCGTTCAGTGTCGAATACGAGACCGAGTTCATCGGCCGCACGGGTTGCTGCCTTAAAAAGAAATGCTCCAATCCCTGCTTTTTCATGGTCGCGGACCATGCAGAGAAGGGGATCTGAACTCCTGATGACTTTACAGGCCCCATCCAGAACCATTCTGTTATGCATACACTCCAAACTCAAAAGTCCACGGCCTCCCCGTTGTCTGGGAAAGTATAACCGTGGAACGGACGATTTAGGATGCAAGCACCTATTGAGATGCATCACTTTGCGAGTTTTAACGTCGAGTTGTCGCAGCTCTTCCTTAGTCCACTTCATTACTCCGAAAGAGTAGAGAAGGATCGGAACGGTAAGCATATTGGTTGCAGCAACTTTGTTCTTCCCCGACAGTTCTGATGACCAGATCTGTCGGAGTTTGTGCTGATACTTACCGCGGAGAGAGTTCTTAACTGTGAGTACCTCTTGGGAGTGGCGTTGCTCCACTTCTAGGTAAGTATACGTCTCTCCGGCATCCAGATGATGTAGGATGCTTCCGTCTACGAGCTGGACATCCTCTCCGTATTCCTCGCATCGTCCTCTTTTAAGATGATTATTATTATTATTATTATTATTATTATTATTATTATTATTATTATTATTATTATTATTATTATTATTATTATTATTATTATTATTATTATTATTATTATTATTATTATTATTATTATTATTATTATTATTATTATTATTAATAGATGCACTAGAAATGAACTCACTCCACAAAAATTATCATCTTAACGTGATATACACTGCACGCTAGCATCGATTAAAAAATGGGTGGTTCTATCTCTGCTGGCGTACAGTGTATAACACGTTGGATTTTATGGTTCTTCGTCAAGACTTACGGAATAACAAGGGTGTTTACTTGAGAACTGAAACACACTGTTCATGGGTGCAAACATGTGAAAAACAAGAATGCTAAAACGAGCAACCTCGGGAGAACTTTTAGCTTCGAGAAATTCAATGAAAAGACAAAGACAAGAAGTTAATAAATAGGTTTTAGAAAAATCGCGTATTCTGCCTCATCCTGTAAGTATGCACACCATTCAAAGTCAATTGATACTTTTCACAGCATATTGTACCCAAAAATCAAGAATAATCAAATTACAGACAGTAATTTCCACAATTGACATAACACACATTCAACCCAATTTTTCAGCTCACCCTGTAGGGCCAGAAAAAAAGTCTAACGGAGGAAGTTGCTTCTTTCGACTTCTAGAATGATATGCCCAAACATTTTAAAAAATCTGTCCAGCCCCAGGAATACATGTATCCAGTGCCATGTCCTTTGACATTTCCGACATTGACATTTCCTACATTTCCGACATTTCCGCTAGAGGTTAGAGGCTATATAGATGCAAGAGTTTTTCTGCTATGTTTGCCCCACTTTGTGAGGCCTGTGACACACGAGCGTTGATTTTCGTGCCGGCATTAGGTACTATTTACTAAGCTGTAAATACGATCACAGTCCCATGCATTCTTAGTTTTGATCGATTTTCAAACGTTTGCTCATAATTCAGTTATTTTCGAATACAGTTTGGATAAAGCGTGTATCAACCAAATGGAATAAAATAGATAATGACAAAGCACTCGGACACATCGATTGGTATTTTCAGAAGCGCATTCTTTTCAACAAATACTTTCTATACAGGGTGTTTCATGTAATACCAACTTTGTTATTTCAAATGCAACACCATGTATCTTGAAGAAAACAGAATTCTTTGGGAGATCGTTTAGTAACGAACAGTCGTTGCCGACCGATGATGAACACTTTACTCCCATACACACCTACTAAGTAGGCTTATTATGGCAAGTACCTGTCAGAAAACAACTACTCCCTTGGCTAAGGCCACGACGGGTATTGAATTAAATGTAACAGATACTTGTGCAACATTCCTCAAGCATCAGAGGACGCAATTGCAAGTGCCCTCTGTGACCAACCAGCAGAATTATGCTTCGATTTGGACAGGGTAACCATGTTTTTTATTATATTTTCGGATTCTTCAGACAATTCTAGATATATTTCATGTGCAATATCCTCAACCCATTTTCAACTGTTTCTGACATATTAAGCGAGTTCAGATTTATTGCAAAAATTTACATCAAAAACAGAAAATCATTTCATTACAGAAATTCGCTACAACTCATTCAACAACTTCTTTCTTGACATATGTCAGTTTCAAAAATATCTTGAATGTTTAGAAAGTCAAATAACTTCCTGCACCACTGATCAATAATCATAAGTGGCATAAAAGGGAATGCCTACTAGGTATTGACGCTGAGTATTTTGTTAATAGATTATTAATTCTACGTTATTAATTTCAAATTGTGACTTCTTGTACATTATTTTTTTTTTTCGTTAACCAGCTGACGTCCTCTTACGAACGATAGCCCTCAGAAGTCGAAACTTGTGCGAGCTAAGGATTAACGAGGTCTTACCATTTTACTTGCGATTAGCACTTTCTCGGGCCATCAGAAAAAATTCTGCAGTCGCCATAGTTTGAACCATCGCCGACTGGCAGCCAAAGTGATAGAAACAATGTCGCTGTAACCACTCGGCTACCTAAACAAATAAAAATTAGATTATACTCTTAATATTATTTCTTTTCATGATGAAATACAAATTTCTGTAGAGAAGCGTTATTTTAATACATACTATCTAACATATAGTTAACGATCCAAATACACTGAGAGAACAGTTTGTTAGACATTTTCTTCAATGTTAACAAATAATGCTTTTGAATATGGCCAAACTAATGTCTTTTTATTTTTTGAACGGGACAACTTAATAATATTGAAACTTGGAATCATGAAATGGATGCACGAATACTATATTTGAACAGATGAATAGACGAAAAAGATGAAACTTTCAAGATGGCGACTGGGCGCCATCTGGAAAGAAAATTATATAAATGGATCTCTTGACAATCACTTCACAACCCTAGAATACAAAGTCAATATCTTACCTACTACAAAATGGCAGAACATTTTTAAAATATTGTCAACGACTTTTTGTCAGACACTTTTTTATATTCAGTTTTGAATTTTCATCTTTACAATTTTTACTTCAAGTCCTGTTTTTACTCGTTCTTATTTATACTATCCACCATTTACATTGATAGTTACCAGTGAAATATTTCGTCTCAAGTGAAATTTTGGATTCAAAATGTCATTGCTGTCAACACGAAAGATTCAATGAATGCAGTAGTTCTGGAAACTCACCTGGATTTCAAATGTCCAATATGTAGTTAAGTTTTCAGAACTAGAAGAGGTATGAAAATTCACACAAAAAAAATGCACTCCCCGTCAAAAAAGATAGTTACTTCGCAAGTTTCTGATGGATCTTTGGATTGCAGTATAACGTTTTCTGAAAATGGTTCTCCTTCTAGCCGCCTAAATTCTCGGCTAGCGAACAAAAAACTGAACTCTCATATTGCAAAAAGGATACTAAAATCTGCCAGAATGCACGCTGCTGAGGCTTTGAGCAAAGCAATTGATAATTGTATCGAAAACAACTCTTCAGAAGCATGGGAATATCTTTTATTTTTTGCCTATGAATCTTTCTGCCTTCCACCATCTCATCAAAATCGAAAGTCGCTAACGTCGATCATTAAAAGGAATATTAGAAATGAAAACGACTCACAATGTACATCAAATTGTATCCGCCAAAATCAAACCTAAGCAAGTATGTCGTCGATAAAGTTTCTGATCGTGATCTCATTTCTGCAGTTAGAATTTTGACGTCCACTGATACCCTTGTAACTTTTGACAATCAAACTTTATCAGAGCTTCAATCAAAACATCCAAGTGATACTGAATTTGTCTACACTGGGAATGAAAACTTTGATCCACTACAAGTTAATGAAATTGAAGTTTTGAATGCAGTAAAATCTTTCCATACTGGTTCTTCTGGTGGTCTAGATTCCTTGCGGCCATCACATCTACAAGATTTGCTCTCTAAAAGCTCTGGATTCATGGGCGAAAAACTCTTACGCTCTTTGACTTCTTTCTGTAAATTTTCACTCAGTGGTAAAGTCAATCTCGATGTGATTCCAATACTTTACGGAGCCTCATTAGTTGCCTTGAGGAAAAAAGATGGTGGCATCCGACCAATTGCCGTCGGTACAGTTTTTAGACGACTGGTGGCAAAACTAGCCTGATCAAAGATCAAAGAAGCACTAGGTAACTCAATCCGCCCTATTCAGATTGGTTTTGGAACTGCAGGAGGATGTGAAGCCGTTGCCCACGCTGCCCGTCGATTTTCAATGCAACATCCAGATCCTAATTCTACCGTATTCCTGAAAATTGATTTTCAGAATGCTTTTAATATGATTCGTAGAAATATCCTTTTGGAAGAAGTCAAAGATACAATGCCGCATCTCTTTCCTTTCGTTAGACAATGTTACCAAAAACCTACCTTTTTAAATTATGGAAATAACGTCATTTTGTCAGAAAGAGGATTCCGACAAGGAGACCCCTTAGGTCCAGCACTTTTTTGTTTATGCATTGATAACTTAACAACATCAATCAAGGCAGATTTCAATTGCTGGTATCTTGGTGATGGCTCCATAGGAGGTGAAGTTGATGTGATTTTAGAACAGTTCAAGAAAATTATTTCATCATCCGAAGAAACTAAACTCAAACTCAATATTGAAAATTACGAACTTTTTATTTTAAACGAAAATTTAATTAGTAAACCTGAAAAATTCTATAGTTTTGCCACTGACATGAAAATTGTGAAGAAGAGCTGTTGGAACGTTCTTGGTGCACTCATTTCCGAAGAATCTTTAGCAGAATGCCTAAACCAAAAAACGAATTCTCTAAGTTTGATGGTATCCCGCATTGGTACTATTCCCAAACATATCGGTTATTTTCTCTTGAAGTGGCAATACCCAAATTAACGTATACACTAAGATGTTGTCCCACGTGGCGCTACCAAAAGGAACTTGATCTATTCGATTCAACTCTTCGTGTGACAATAACTTCAGCTCAACTACATGGCTTCAAGCAATACTCCCTGTTAGTAAAGGTGGTCTGGAAATCCGTCAAGCATCTTCTGTCGCTTTACCAGCATTCTTTTCTTCCTACAACAGCATTCAACATTTGATTGATCACATATTGCCAGGTTATTTCTCCAATGTACCTGATGTTTACTATGAGGAATGTGAATCCATTTGGTGCTCTATAACTGGCACGTCTATACCTGAAAAAACAATTTTGCAGAAATCCTGGGATATTTCTCTCATTGAATTGTCTTCCCAACAACTTCTTGACTCGGCTGTAGACTCTATATTTGAAATGGCACGTCTCAAGGCAGTAAGTACGAAGGAATCTGCAGCTTGGCTCAATGCTCTACCTGTGGATTTTCTTGGAACTTTGATGGATGATGAATCTTTCAGGATTTCTGTGGGTTTACGTTTGGGTTGCTCGATTTGTGTGACTCATAAATGCAGATGTGGTTCCATCGTCAACGAAAAAGGAATTCATGGATTAGGTTGTAGAGTCAGTTCTGGTCGTTTCTCGCGACACTCATCTGTTAATGATTTGATAAAGCGAGCTTTATCATCCATTGGAAATCAATCGTGATGATGGTAAGAGACCGAACGGAATGTCTCTAATTCCATGGAGCCACGGAAAACCTTTAGTCTGGGACATCACCTGCGTGGATACAGTTGCAGCTTCACACATTGATTCAACATCGAGAAATGCTGGTGGGGCTGCAGTTTCAGCTGAAAAATTGAAATTCAAAAAATACTCCAGTTTGAGCAACCAATTTATCTTCTACCCTGTTGCCATCGAAACATATGGTACTTTTGGTAGATATGCCTCTGAATTGATAAATAATATTGGTTAAAAACTTATCAATAAAACAGATGATCGAAGGGCAAGGACTTTTCTAATACAATATAAGTATTGCCACACAAAGAGGAAATGCCGCATCCATTTTAGGTTCTATTCCTGCGACTAAAAGTTTGGATGAAATTTTCAGTCGTCCGCAAGGAATGTTTAAATACGAAAAATATCCAAAATTAACAAGTTCTTTCATTTCTTCGACCAATTCGATATCAAGCAGCTCCCACTTGAGTTATTTATCACGCAGTTCCATTGATAAAGGACTACCTTTGCAGATTCATCCAAGAGAAAGATAACACCAACAAACATAACAAATCAATCAGGACTGTTGTACAGAGCACCGTCAAAACTCTTGGTCTAAATGGGTTAGAAAACATTGGTAATACTTGCTTCATGAATAGTATTATTCAGTGTTTATCGATTACAAGATGGTTATTGGAGTATTTGAAAAGAGATGCCTTCACAAGCGATCTAAACCAACAGATCTAGGAAGGGAGCTTTAATAAAAGCATTTGCCGAGGTGATCATGGAACTTTGATCAGATGATTCGTCTAGTGGAGTTGTCAATACAGTCTCCTTGAAAAGTCAAATCGAAAGAATCGCTCCTCGTTACATCGGTTTTGCCCAGGAAGATGCTCAAGAGTTCTTACGATTTCTTCTAGAAGGTCTACACGAAGACGTCAATAGAGTAACGGAAAAGCCGATAACCTTAATGAGAGAGATGGATGAGAAATTATGTGACACTAAGAAGGCTCAAGAGTCTTGGTCAAGATACTTTAGGACGGACAATTCCAAAATTGTAGACAACTTCGTTGGCCAGTTGAAATCTACATTACAATGTACCTATTGGGTCACTGTTCAGTCTCCTTCGATCCGTTTTGGGATATTTCCCTCTCAATACCACGAAGAACAGACCAACTAAAACTATCGCAATGTTTGGATTCATTCAGAAGGGAAGAAACTTTGGACGTTGACGAGAAGCCGACATGTGCGAAGTGCAAAGATAGAAGGAAGTGCACGAAATCCCTATCAATTCATAAATTCCCGAAAATTTTAGTTATCCATTTGAAACGGTTTTCTTCGACAGAAAGATTCAGAGAAAAGTTGAATATTACTATTGATCTTCCTTTAGAGGGATTATATATGAGTAATTACACAGCAGAAAACGTAACCCCTTGTTGCTATAGTTTTTATGCATTGTCTTATCATAGTGGCACTACCTATAGCGGACATTACACAGCCTACTGTACACAAGTGAACCCAATTTCATCTATATCTCTCGTGAGCGGAGATGCCTACGTTCTCTTCTATGAGCAGGAAGGCACTTAATCGCTCCTTTCATATGATACTTTGTATTATTATATGTTTTATTTGTATTTTTATTACTTTAAATTTTATAATCACCTGAATGCATCGATGTTTAACTTGAAAATTTGAGGAAACAAGCTAAGTTTAGTTAAAAAGATGCTCGGAATGGTTGCTTTGGATTGCTTGTAACAAGAACACCCTATCCGATATTCCACGCCGAACACTTTCGAACACAGTAATGTCGATATTTCTACAAATATTTATTATTCTCTGTCGTATATCCAATATTGAAGCAGGTTGAGTTTTGTACACCTTTTGCTTCAAATAGCCCTATAAAAAAAGTCTCAAGGTGTCAAATCTGGCGAGCAGGCTGGCCATTCCGTAGGACCTCGACGGCCAATCCAACGACCAGGGAAAGTAGTTTCCTACCTGTCTGGAGTAATGTGGTGGTGCTCCATCTTATTGGAATACAATATCTACATCGAATACAGTTCCCCTGTTGAATTTTGTTCAATGGATAGATGTCCTACAATATGGTTTCCCAATATTCCTACCCAAATTTTAATTTTTTTGGGATATTGAGTATGAGTTTCCCGGAAACGATGAGGGTTGGTGTCACTCCAATGACGGCCATTCTGTCTGTGACCATTGCTGTTGAGAAAAATGTACATTCGTCACTGAAACAAATGTTGTGTTGTGTTGAGGATTCACTATCATCTCATCAATTATATGAATTTGCTGTTCTTCTAGAATGGACGGATGACTGATAGGTTTTCAAAGTGGAAGTAGAGAAATATGCCATAAGGAAGAAATAAATGTTTTGAAAAACTTGTCACTTCAACTTTTTACAACAACATATACTAATGAACTTATAATTATACATTAAGCCGAAATTCTTCAAAAAAGATTAATATTTTATCTTCAACAGGGGTTTTGTTAATAAATCTGCTACCATTTCTTCTGTAGGAATATATGTGTTTGGTAAGCTGCAGTTTGCGCTAGTTCGATAGTTCCGTTATTGTCACATTGTATAACTGTAGCTTCAAATACTACATCTGGATCGAGCTCACAACATAACTGTCTTAACCATAATGCTTCCTGACAAGTGGCTGATAAGGCCATATATTCAGCTTCCGTTGTTGAAAGCGCCACTGTATGTTGTTTCTTACTGAACCAAGATATCGATCCTCCTTGGTAAGTGAATATAGTTCCAGTTACCAAATGTCCATCATTTGTATCATTAGCCCAGTCGGCATCACTGAATCCTTGCAAATTAACACCATTTGTGTCAAATTCCATCTACATGTTAAATGTACCAGCCAAATTACGAAATATACGTATCACAGCTATCCAATGAATTTTTCCAGGGTCATTAGAGAAAAGACTTACTACTTCTGTGGCAAAAGCGATTTCAGGTCTGGTTCCATGACAGACATATAGTAAACTTCCCACTGCTTCTCTATATGGAACGGTTCCCATTTCATTTCGTTCAGAATCAGTTTTAGGAGACACATCCTCATCCAATTTTTGGTTGGGATCCAAGGGAGTTGAAACCGGTTAACATTCTGCCATATTGAACTTCTGAACATACCTCAAATATATGATGACTGATCCAACCAAAGTTTGCCTTCTTGTATATTTCTTGTAATCTTCATGCTCAAACATTGTGAGGCTTCCCCTGAATCCTTCATTTGAAATGATTCTTTTAATTTATTTTTAAATTCCATCATGTAGTTTTCATCATCTGATAGTATGAGAAGATCGTCAACATGAACAGCCAAAATCATAATTTTTGATGACGATTTTCTATAATAAACACATTGGTCTGATTTACACTGGATGAATTCCATCTCCTTTAGTATTTAGTTTCTTGTTCCAAGCTCTTCCGTTTTGTTTCAATCCGTACATGGATTTTTGGAGTTGACATACTTTTGATTCTTCTCCTTTTTTCTGAAAATCCTGTGGTTGTCTTAGGTAAATGATTTTATCCCATGTTCCGTGCATCCATCGTTACATCCATCTGATTCATCAATGAGTTGTATTTCACTGCAAGGGTGAACAAAAACCTCAACTAACTATATCTTACAACAGTGAAAAAAATCGTTGTAATCCTTTAATTTGGTTGAAACCTCCAACAACCAATCTGGCTTGTATCTTTGTACGGAACCATCCAAATTCCTTTTTCCATCAATGCGTCATATTCTTGGTTCATAGCTTCCTTTCAAAAATGTAAAAAAATGGTTTTTACGAAACTCCCAGGTTATCGGAAAGACCCCTCAAAAGCAGAGCTTGTGCGAGCAAGGGAGATCCGGGGGCTACAGTTTGAATAAAAGGGGAATCCGAACCACTTCAGCTCAGTGACACGCGTCCGAGGATCGAACCCGGACCGCCTGGGTAGAAGCCAAACACTCTAACACCACGGCCACTTCGCTATGTTTTTCAAGACTTTGAAGAGCTTCTTCAACTGTCGTTGGATCATTAAAATCACTGTTTACTATGAAGTATGTTATGAAATCATTCATATTAACTGGTTTTCTTGGCCTCACTTCTTCATGTATGCTTTGTATTTCTTCGCTCGCATCATTACTACCGTTCATTTCTGACATCTGGGAAATTCTTTGGCAAGGCTCAAGATTTGACAAGTTTTTCACTGACGTTTCCTGACAATTGTCAGTATTGTCAGTACACATTTCTCCATCACTTCCTTCAGGCTGAAAGCTGCATACAGGATGATTTTTGTTAACAATTTCAACACTGATTTCGTTTGGGTTTTCTGTTTCCTCTGATTTAGTTTCGAATAATATGACATCCCTACTTTTTATAATCTTCTTTGAATGTGGATCTATGAGACAATATGCTTTTGTGTTTTCGAAATATCCCAAGAAAATGTACTCCCTTGACTTAGGATCCCATTTTCTTCTCTTCTCCTTGGGGATATGAGCCATACACTTGCATCCAAATATTCTAATATGACTAATGTCTGGCTTTTTCGAACACCAAATTACTTCAGGTGTGTTTTTGGTTTTACTTGAAGGGGATCTATTAATTAAATGAGCTGCTGTCGAAACTGCTTCAGCCCAATATTCTTTTGGCAATTCGGCACCTATTAGCAAACTTCTTGCCTTCTCGATCACAGTCCGGTTCATCCTTTCAGCAATCCCATTTTGTTCAAGATTTTATGGTACCGTAAGTTGATGTCCAATACCTGATTTCTGTAGAAATATTTTGAAATCATTATTTATATATTCACTGCCATAATCAGTACGCAAAATCTTCATACTGTTGCCTGTCTGATTCTCTACAAGAACTTTGAAATCATCGAAGGTATATTTGAACTGGCCCTTGCTTTCCAAGCAATAAACTAATACCTTTCTGGAGAAATCATCGATTAGGGATAACATGTACCTGGCTCCACCGATGGATTTTGTTTCTACAAAGATCTGAGTGAACCAATTCCAAAATTTGGATCTGGTAGTGCTCGTTTGGAATGACTCTCTATGTTGCTTCCCCTTGATACAGGTTACACATAAATCTTCACTGCACTGTTGCAAATCGTATCCTATCACTGAATCTTTCTGAAGAATTCGCATACTCTTTCGATTCAGGTGTCCTAAACGCTGATGCCACAGTTCTCCATTTGATAAAAGTCTGGTACAGAAGGATTTTTCGCAACGACGATCCAATTTGGAGATTCCGTTTTCATTCGAACCTCTAGCAATTATTTCACCACCGGAGCTGATGATTTGACAACCAGTTTCAGAAAAATCAACATTATGCCTTTGTTGAGTGATTTTGCTAACAAATAATAAATTTGCAGCAATGCCTGGAATATGGAAAACTTTTCTTGCCTCTACAATACCAGATCGTTTGGGAATTTTAACGTTCCCAACTCATTTTGCCAAAATTTTTGTATTATTTGCGGCAATTATTTGTATATTCTTACATTCACTAGGATCTTCTAACCTGGCTTCTTTTAGTGTTAAATGGGAAGAGGTGCATGACTCTATGAACCAATCTGATACATTTTCACTGCCTAGTGTAGAAAACGCATAAAATGACTTATTTTCTTTCTTCTTCTCTTCCATTTTACTTTCATGTTTGTCTTTATTTCTGCAATTACTTGCATAATGGCCAAATTTATTACAGTTGGAACAACGAACTATTGAACTGTTACCTCTTCTGTGGTCATTTTGTGAGTATAAAGCAGTTTCCGTTTCATGGCAAGCATTTCTGTTATTAAATTGGGAGTTTTGTGTCTGTGATATAAATGATATAAATATAATAGGTTTGCGGCATTTCTGTTATTATTCAGTTTAACATCTTGCAATAATTTTGTTTTTATTGCATCACCTGTGATAGCTATGCCAGAACTTTCCAAACTCATTATCATGGGTCTGTAGTCATCTGGTATACCAGCAAGTAACAAAGTTCCTATCCACTCGTCTTTCACTTCAAATCCCAGATTGTTCAGCTTGTGAGCTGTGGTAACTATTTCATTCACATAAGTGTCAACTGAACTGCAATTGTTTAATTGTGTTGTCACTAAGGTACTGAGGAGCCCCGCACTTTTCTGGTTAATCCGGAGTCCTCGAATACTATCTGTTGTTTATCCCAAGTTTCTTTGGATGTTTTTGTATCCTGGATATGTGCGAAATTTACAGGATCCACATGAAGGATTATTTTTGATCTTCCTTTTGTATCCTTTTTCTGATCTCTGGTGTATTCATCCTTTCCCTCAACACATCCGCACAAATCCTCATGCTCCAAATAAGCTCTCATAGCAAACTTCCATGATGAGAAATTTTCTCTGCCAGTCAACTTGTCAATCAGATTTCAGATTTGCCACATATTTCTTCAATTGCTTCAACTGTATGGCCTATATTCTTCTCCTTTCATCTGACAGTGACCTGGGTCCATAACCTAATAGGTTCTCAGAGTGGAAGTAGAGAAATATACCATAAAAGAAAGAAATATATTTTTTGAAATACTTGTCACTTCTATTTTTATTGATGACATACACAACTCAACTTTTTACAACAACATATACAGTAACATCAAATATAAGTTCACAATATTAACAATGACCTGGGGGCTTTTTGTTCTGTACACTACCGCGGTATTTGTAAATTTGGATACAAGTTCCCTTAAATATTTTCTACACATATGACGATTCGGAAAACGATCAATAAAAATTAATTCGGTTTCGTGATAGTTATGCGTCGCACCGTAAATAAAAATCGCTTCGATTTTGTCTTCCAATGGACGAGAATTAACCATTTTACCATGAAAGATTTCTATCTCTTTCAAATTTTTCATAACGTTTCAATTGCTTGATTCCGCAATCGTCTTCTGGTCTTCTGGAAGACGATTGCGGATTCAAGCAATTGAAACGTTGTAAAAATTTTTAAAGAGATAGAAATCTTTCAACCATTAAGATGATGGACGTCCGAAATATAAGTAATCAAGTTACTACATCGTCTAAAACATTCAAACAAACATTTTAGAGATGGTTCACGTGGTATCTATCTACTAGTAAAACCGAAAAATAAATGAGAATATTTTAACTGAACAATGATGTTCGTGGTCTGACATTTTTTGTCTATTTTTGTAAACAAAAAATAGCCTATCAATCATTATCGGGTTGTTGGGATTGCCATATGGAAGAGAAAAACAAATATTTCTAGAAATATCGATATAAATGTGTTTGTATTCAGGTAATTATTGAATGTTCCTATTCAAAACTGATAAACATTTTTTTATATTCAACAACTAATATTCCAAGGTTGAAATTTAAAAAATTGATAACTATTGAATATGCTCCACATAATTTTTTTATTTTACAGTCCAAACAATATGCTTCAAATACAAGAAATGAGCCGGTAACGAATATTTTGAAGTATGTTAATACTTATTTCTGAAATAGTGGTGTTATGTGTAACGAGATTGCTTAAATACTAAAAAATAGTTCAAATAAATTGGTTTATTAATTATCCACAAAAATACCCCCTTTCTGGGTGTACAGTAGGCCGTGATAATGGTATATGATGGTTTTGTACCACTGCATCCAACAGAATCTAATTTTAAATATTTTTCTATTACTTACTGTTTGATACTTGAATTCTCAAAAAATACGAAGTTTGTAGCAATAATGGTGCTGTCAGTGAGGCTGTTCCCATTTTTATATTTTTCAAACTTGGCATAAAAAAAAAATATAAATGTAAATTGTGATTCAAGGTACAGCAGCCTCCCCTATATTAGGTAATCGGTTTTTACTGTAATTTCAAGAAATAATTTGCGATTTTGCAAATTTTAGAAATTTGCTAAGCTCACTGTTGTAGCTCGCGTAAAGCTTATATTTGATTGATGTATGCAATTTTTAGCATAAGTTGAAGGAAATATCATGCTTTATAATTTTTGCAAAATCAATTTTTAAGATAGGTGGCAAAAAGATTTCCTCGAAAAACTGGTTTTCGGTACCTACCATTAATTAGAACACCAAACCAAAATTAGGACTCTCCTTGACTTTTTGTAGCGAAATCCCCCTTTTATGTCTTCAATGTCTGGACTAACAATCATACTAATAATTTGTGTTACAGCATTTAAATGTGATAATTAGCACAATTTATCTACTTATTTTTTTCTTTTCAGGAACTAGGACCTGGTTCTGAAAACGATATTGACGATAGTTCTCCCCACGTGGGCATAAAATTAGGATGGATACAAGGCGTTTTGATACCATGTTTACTCAACATTTGGGGCGTCATGTTATTTCTGCGATTATCATGGGTCGTCGCTGAAGCTGGTATTGGTAAGTTCTGGTTCGATCTGGTGTAATCTGGATATTACCGTGGTTTACATCTGATGTGAAGAACCCGTCAGAATTCCATCGGAATTAACGGTGTAGTTTGTTGTTTAATGAATATATATATAAGGTAGGAATGAATAGTTCAGGGTTGGACTTCGGAGTATGGTCAACAACACCTCTACATTCAGAACAGTTCAAAACACTAGAATAACTATACCTATATCGGGGTCAATTTGTTCTGTTCAATTTTATTTTATAAAAACATATCCCCTCTATTTAATTGCGTACTTCGTTACGAAACAGTTTTTTAAATTAGGTACTCACATTTCGTAATACTAATATCAATCATTATTACCTATAAGGCCGATATCTAGCAAATAACGGATCAGGTTGAATATTGTAATCCAAGGCGCAGCCGAGGATTACAACAACCGAATCCGTTATTTGCGTATCGGCCGTGTGTCGTTCAAGACTTTTCGTAATCCCACTGAAATATTACATTTTGATTCCGAGGAAAGAACAAACCACGTACCGCGTAATTCTACAGAAAAATTTCAACATCGTGTTGTCATGGAATAGCTCAACAATATCACAACAATATTAAAATCAACGTCAGTTTTTTGTGTTCGCGAGTTCGCCTTAACAACGACCATGGATAAAATTTAAGAAATTGAGGAACTAAATCAAATTTCTTAAGAAATATTGGGGGTATCGTGTGCAGTGAGTGTTGATTCACTGCCGAAAATAACCCAAGAGCGATATCAAAAAGAATATGAAAATTTTGAAGAGTGGCGTAAAAGCAAGAATGTAAAGGTGGTTAATGAAGATCTATTATTAGCCTATACGAAAGGAAAATCAGAGGTCTATTCTCCTAACTCGCTGTGGACCAACATTTCAATGTTAATACTTGCTTTGAAAGTTTATGACACCATTGACATTTCAACGTTAATTATTTTAAATCGTACACCATATTAGAGTACCTATTACCTACAGAAATGATATTTTCAGATTTGGAAAATTATTTTTGTTCTTGAGACGAAAGTCTGATGGATACACACCAAACAAAGCAAAAATTTTGTCTGAAGAAGAAGTAACTAAGTTTTTGTTGGAAGCAGATGATTAACCATGGTTGCTTGAAAAGTTTGTATTAATGTGTGGTATTTTTGGCGCCTGTAGACGTGACGAACTTGTTAAACTGACTGAGGATGATTTTGGGTAAATATTGGGTTTACTGGAAATCTGTTACGATAAAAAAAATTGAACGTCACGATTGTTGGCCCTCAGCCAATTGCAATGGTACCAATTTTGTTTTGCGGAAATGCCCTGTTGTCCAGTTAACCTCTTCGGATTTCTGGAAATCTGATATGAAAAAAACATTTGAAAATCTCGATTACTTATAAACCCTCAGCCTATTCTATTAGTACTATTTTTGTCTTGCGGAAATGCGTCGTTGCCAAGTTTTGGTCACTTGGGATTACTGGAAATTTGATATGGAAAAAACAATTGAACGTCGCGATTTTGTGCCATCAGGAAATTCGAATGGTACCATTTTGGTTTTGCGGAAATGCGCTGTTGCAAAGTTGGTCACTACGGATTACTGGAAATCTGATATGGAGATGGATCGGAGTGGACATTATTCTATTCAATCAGGTGGTTTCAGCTACAACATTTTGACTTTGCGGAAATGCGCTGTTGCCAAGTTATGGATGCAGGAAATCATTCATTATATACATTTTCAATGGAGGGTATCAATATAAATTTTCAGCCGATTCTAATGATGCCATTTTTGTTTTAAGGAAATGCGCTGTTGCCAAGGTAGTCACTTCGGATTACCGGATACCTGGAAATAGGGATTGATATGGAAAAAAGAGAACAATATCCTATTCAATCAAATGATTCGACACTTTGCCTTTGCGGAAATGCGTTGATGCCAAGTTATTCACACAGGATATCATTCAGAGGAAATTCGTAGATGTTTTGGACACAGCATAACCTAACTCACCTAGCAATCCAAGTGGCTGGTAATTCGAACACTATAAAATTGATATGAAAAGGTGAAATCGCAGTAGATGCTCGCTGCGCCCGCATTTTATAAATTACCAGAAGAAAGAGACACGCCTTCGACGTGTCTCTTCCTTCTGATTGCCCACGTTTACGGCCATGGACCAAATTTCTAATCGTAAAAAAGGGACACAACCTAACCTAACCGAACTAACCTATCTATCCAAGTTGCTGGTAATTCTGATCACTGATTAGTATGAAAAGGTGAAATCACAGCAGATTCTCCCTGCACTCGCATTTTGTAAACTACCAGAAGAAAGAGACACGCTATAACTTTTGTTTCCGTGGAAATGTTGTTAATGTCAAACTCCTGACCATTTATAGTCCGTGAGCTATAATATGATAATTTGTGATTGAGAATCCAGAACTTGAGCATTTCAACGTTGTTTCGCATCATTTAGTTATTTCAACAATTTCTAACGTACATCATCTAAACTTAAAGTGAGATGAACTAAATGAAATAAAATGGTTTTTTGGACCATGCGTCATCAGATTTCCAAAAGTATTTTTAAAAAATTTATCATACAAATCAATAAGAAACTTATATTCTTGAGCAAAATTTCCTCAAATATTTTCTTAATGATTTCCAGCGCCCATTACTTGACGACATTTGCGCATTTCTGCAAGATTTGAATTCCATAGCGCCATTCATCTAATTGAATAGTATGGTATCCACTTAGAACTATTCTCATATATCTGATTTTTAGTTATCATTGAGGTATACTAAAAACGAAAAGAACAAGGTATTTGTCATTCCCAAAGAAGGACTTCCTTTTGATACCTATGGTTCATACCAAAAATACGTAGATTTGCGGCCTTCAAATTTGGAAAATCGGCGATTCTTCATTGGTTATAGGAAAGGTAAATGTGTAAAACAAGTTGTGGGCATTCATACTATTAGAGCTGTTCCAAAGAACATTGCAGCAATCTTAAAATTGGAAAATCCTCAGCTCTACACGGGGCACTCGTTTCGCAGATCCTCGGCTACTAGGCTTGTAGATAATTGTGGCGATCTACTATCGGTAAAAGAACTTGAGGTAGGAACTCTGCGGTGGCGGAGTCGTATATTGAAAATTCAGTTTCAAAGAGAATGAAGATAACGAGACAACTATTTCATAGTAATGAGGCCACACGGACAACAAGTTCAAATACTGCTATAGATGGTAAATCTCTCATCGATGGAATAGAAAGGACCCCGCACTTTTTATAGGTAAAATGGTTCTCGGTGAAATTGTCTGAATCTTTAGTATATTGTAGTATTCGATGTACTGATTGAACGTGCAGAATCGCAAAGTTCGTTGATAAATACGTTTTGAAATACGGGGCATTCAAATAAAAAATCAGTTATTTTTATTAGATTATTTTCTTGGGATTTGAAAGTGCCAACTGCATATTTTTCCGTTCTCATCATCAAAGTACCTTAATATTACTAAATATCATTCAGATGATGCAGATTATATCATTATGTACAGAGTGAAAAATAAAAACATTTTAGTAATGTCTGAAAATTCGATGTAATAATGAAATAATAATAATAATCACCCTGTAATTCACGAATAACTTGGTGAAATTCCCTTATTATTATTTAGTATATTCATCATTCTCTCCTCAACACTGTCCCAAAAATTCAGTTTACTACCATTATTGGTTTCATAGTTATTAATTGAGAAACTTACAACCATTTGCATGACGAGCTGAGGGAACTTGTTCACGCGTACATTCTACTAGTGGCCAAGATTTTTCACAAATAGTGAAACGTGAGGAAGTGGAGATCAAAATGAATGTAACATTATATGAAGGGTGATGACCAATGACAGTCCATCCAATTCCATCTACCATTTAGGAACTGACTGAATATACGACACATCAGTTACAACTTACAACTCAGGCATTATCCAGATAAAATTCCTAATGCTTGGATAGTTTGACTCGCCCAATCGTGTATGAGGCCCCGTTATGGGATAATTCTCTTGAATATACAGGATATGTACGAAATAACCGGCCATATATTTCACAAATTTTTCAAATCACCCTGTAGGATATGTATGAATTGTCATTAATTATGGAATAAGAATAATATATTGCATGACAAAATAATTTCATCAATATTTCATTATTACTTCGGATTTTCAGACAACTAAAATGTTTCTAGTATTCACTCTGTACATAATGATATAATCTACACTATCTGAATGATATTTAGTAATATGAAGGTACGTTGATGATGAGGACGAAAAAAAAATGCAGTTGGCACTTTCAAATCCTGAGAAAATAATTAAATATAAATTACAGATTTTTAATTTGAACGCCCTGTATTTCAATATCTATCCATCAACGAACTTTGCGATTCTGCATGTTCAATCAGTACATCAAATACCTACTACAATATACTGAAAATTCAGACAATTTCACCAAGAACCATTTTACCTATAAAAAGTGCGGGGTCCTTTCAAATAATTGCAATTGTCAAATTACTTTTCAAATTTATAAATAGTTAGTATTATTATAATTATTGTTATTGTAAGCAGAATGAAGTTTTGAAAAATTTTTTGGAACAAGTGATTTCTTAACGGCCACCGGCCGTTGAAAAAATCTTATCGAACGGAGGTTGTTAACATTTAACTTTTCAATTGTCATCTGAATACCGTTAAATCAAAATAACAGGATGGGACAACAGGATGTTTATAAAATCAAATGTGAAAACATCTGCGACTGAAAGACATAACGCTATTTTTCATAGTTTATCCTTTTGGAAGGTACTTACCTATTCATGTTAACAAGAAAAATATTTTCAATTGAAAAACCAGATCTCCTCTGGAAATTAAAAAAACTCTCGAGAAAAATATGGCTGTTTTTTGTAATGTCTAAAAGAAAACAACTATTTCTATGGTGATTTATCAAACGCTCCGCTGGTTTGTTCTTTACCTATTGAAATATTTTCCAATATTTTTGTTACAATCTTGTATTCAAGATTTTTGACCATTTCAAATTTGTAGTTTTACAAAAAGTATAGAATGCCATTAGAACTTCAAGAATTCAGTTGATAATAATTACGCATTTCGTATTTCCCAATTGAATTCTGAATTAATCATCAGTTGAGTATATTTAGGGTGGATTGCTTCAAACGGACATGAAAGAAATCCTGATTCAGATAAATATTGAGAGTGTATTTTTCACATTGAAAAATGTTATTTGAATTATGTGCATTAGTTCATGGGTATCCTCCAATGAAGCCAACCATACCATACTATATGAAAATGATCACAGAAACAACTCTTCAAGAATTTGAGGAGAATGAAAATATAATTTTTAATGAATTCATAGAATCCGGTTGATCACTTCACCAATGAAACATTTTAATTTGAAAGGTTTTTGAGCAAAAATGGCCAATTTTTTAAAGAGTAAACATTATTTACGTTAATTTAGGATTCATGATTAAAGTTCTGTTTTGTTTTTTTCGCAGGACTATCTCTTGCAATCATTGGAATATCTGCAGTAGTATGCATAATAACGACGCTCTCTTTATCAGCATTATGTACCAATGGAGAAGTAAAAGGAGGTGAGTGACAACTTGAATACATGTTAATTATAGAAACTCGTTCATGAATGGAATGAAATCAAAATAGAGTTCATTTCAGAATGTTTATCACGTGTACTATAGAATGCTACATATCAATCCAAAAGTTTTGATTAATTACTAGTGATATTTTGAATTGAAATCAGAAAACATATCAACTTTACTCGTGCAAAATATTTCAATCAATGGTCCTTTCAATCATTTTCTACATTATGAAATGTTCCGATAATGTAATACAAGGCAGCACAAAAGAGAATATCTTATACGTATTCTGAGACTTCTACACAGTGTACCTTGTAACACTTTTGTTAAACTGTAAATTCTCTTGGCATTTTCTTAAAGTGACATCTTAACACTTTGGCCATTGGTTTATATAGAACATAGTTAGTCAATGCCTGTGGAAAAGGTATTGGACACAAACGCGAGTGTCATCTAGCGTGATTAGTTACAAATATGAATATTTTAATGCACGTTTCTTCAAAAAAACCCTGATTTTAATGCTTTTCCATTGTTTTAATCAAGTTACGACATGACTTGGAGGCCAGATCACTGAAATTACGACATGACTTGGATGCGAGCTCACTATCGCCATCTACATGTCGCATCCATTTTGATCCAATTATAATCCCATAAGGTTGACTAACTATCTTCTATATAAACAATGCTTTGGCTACCGGTGGGAAATTTGAAAATTCATCCTGAAAGTACTATAAACAAAAACATACAGCCCGATAAATTACATTGCTGCAACCCTATCATTTCGACCTGCTCCACGAGTTTTTACTTACTATCTTCACTGAAATGCATGCAAGCAGTGTACCTAAAACGTAAAGATGATGGAACAACACTATTTACTATGACCAAATACGGCACACACTTTCGTGGTAAATATGAAGTATGTAGAACTTTTGGTACGCACAGTATCCAAAGTGTTTCAAACAAAATATAGTATTGTATAATCATTACAAATGTTCATCTAGTTTTCGTTGATGAACAGAAATAAAAGGAAAATTATATCCCAAACTCTGTCAGCAATTCGTTCAGCAAAAGGCTCACATCAAATTTCCGGAGACTGAGGTTCTCCGGAATCTACTTTAGGATAAGCTGATGCACCGGGTCTTCTTCAAGAACAACGAAAACCTTTTGGCTTATATCTTGACATTCTCAGGTCAAGTGGGCTGAAGTCGGAGACATGGATTCATAATGGCCTGCGAGGATGGTGTCTTGAACACATTGGTCTACCGTTGTCGCTTGATGGATATAGAGGTCACTGACACTAGATGCAGATCGTCTTGTGGGGCAGCTGAGACCATAGTGTATTTTCTGTCAGCTTGTCGAGCTTATGCGGTCTTAGCCTATATCCACAGCGTCTCCGATGAATATATCCACAGGCAAGACACGGCACTTGTTGTACTACCATCTATGACACTCGTACGGTGTAGACGAGACACCGGTGTTGCCTTATATTGAGTGGAGAATGAGAGGGGCTGAATCTATTGGAGCTTCTCATTCTCCACCCTCAGTCGAATAGAAGCGAATAAGTGTGATGTAGTCCTTCTCGACCATCGAAGTAAGCTTATTTTGAAACATCGTACAATAAGATTATGAAAAAACGGACCAAATATGAAGATCTACTCTTTGAACTGCACCGTCTTTACCTGAACCATTCTGTTGAAATTGTGATTCTGATAGAGTGATGATAGGTTTTGCGAGTTTGGATGTAGTCCCACTTTTTAGCAATGTTTATTTAGATGCTTGTTTACGAGCTATAGATAAAGAATGGGATCTTATCAGTACTCATCGTAGCATTGATAAAGAAACCTTTTTTTGGACTTATTACTTTCCTATTTAATAATACTTATTTCTTTTTCGATAACAAATTTTACGAACAGACTTTTGGAACCCCTATGTGGGCGAAGATTAGTCCCATTCTTGCAATGTATGTCATAGATGACTTACTAGATATAGTCCTGCAGGTTTTACCTTTCAAATTATTTTTTATTAAAAAAGATGTGGACGACTTAATTATAGCCTTACCACACCACGGAACTACAGAAGTACTTGATGTGTTCATTAGGTATGACTCATACATACAGTTCACCATAAAACGTGAAGATGAAGAACAAAGAGTTCCTTTCTTGGACACAAAATTTTCTCGTACAGTGGACAATACCTTCATTGACTGGTATAGAAAACCCATGAGTAGTGGAAGATTTATGAACTATCACTCATACCATAAACAATCCAAGAAGGTTAATTTGGTTAAACAAATGAAACATCGAATACTCTGTGTATTTCTGATTCCACTTTTCATCAATATAATTTAAAAAATGTATATAATTTGTTCATTGACAATTCTTATCCCTCTTCATTATTAAAAAATATTTCATACAGTACGTCTATCATAGATACACCTGTTTCATTAAATAATATTAATAACATTTCACAAAATTATATCACTACTGTAAATGATGCAGATAGGATCCAAATTCAATATTTTTTCACGTCTCTTCCATATATCGAAGATGTCTCACCCAAGCTGGTTCGAATACTCAGAGAATTCGATAACATAAAAATTGTAAATAGAACAATATCAACCAGTAATTCCATTTTTAGCAAAGTTAAAGATTAAACACCTTTAACTTCACAATCACAGTTAGTGTATTGCATTCCTTGCTCAAATTGCGATAAAACTTATATAGGTCAAGCTTCGAGGACATTGAAAGATAGAATCACATCACATAAAAGTGAATGCTGATGTCATTCTGAAAGATGTGCATTAAATGAACATGTTAATAACACTGGTCATAACATGAATTATAGTAACACGAAAGTATTGACCAAGGAAAGTAATGACACTAAAAGACTATGTATGGAAATAGCTTTTATTCCTCAATCAGATTCTTGCTTAAATGAAAGAACAGACTTTCACCATTTATTGAAATTTATTTTTATTCTCTCCTCATCGACAAAATTGCAAATCCTAACTTCAATATTATAATTCTACCTTAGGGAACTTGTCTTCTCATTTGAGTTGGATCAATTGGCTATTCTCACCCATAAGCAGCGGCCAAATCGTGTTTTCGTGTCATACTTCGAAAGTGTCTGACTTTGACTGTCAATTATGTCAACTGTCTGATTCCTAACCAAACTTTCTCACATTTTACTTGAATCTCTCCACGTGCGGAGTAGAATTCCAATAATTTTAAAGATAATTTTATAACAATGACGTAGTGTTTTGTACATTTTGACGTTTTGTTCCTCATTTTCACATGTATCTCACATAACATGTTGTTACTTATATCTATTATAGCAATAATTCTCATCAACACAGTAAGTGCTTCTTTTCATTTAGCTCTTATTCCATTTAATCGTAGAATTTTGCTTGTTACTTGTAGCTTTCCTGAAGATGACAGTATTCACTGTTGAAATATCGGAGATATAGTGTAGAAGAGTACACGTTTTGCTTGCTGATATACCCAATAAAAAAATTTCTGTTCGTATCTTCTGTATAACTATACTAATTTATGCTAGATGCTCAATATACACCCAATGAAAGAAGAAAAAATATACATTCAATGAGAATTTAACATTTTAAATAAAAAAGATTGGAAATTCTACATAAAAAAATAGAATATGGCTATTCATATCGTATGTTTTGTGTTCTAATACTTTGCATTTGAAAACATTCAGGGAGGAGAGACATTTCATTTCATTCGGTTATTCATTGTATTGGTCGAAACATTTAAAATACAAGGAATTCATGCCGTTTTTCAGGTTTGTTTTGCGATTATATGGATTGTTGCTATTACGGGCAAAATGCTGATGAATATTATAACCTATGTATTACTGAAAATAAGAAGCAGTGGGACTCTGTGTCATAAAGAATTCTAGCCCTCGTTTTCTACAGTCGATTACTATTATCGCAAGCGACAGTCACATTATTTGGCACTCTGTGCTCTAGTCGCTTGCATATAGGGTTTTTCCGGCAACGTACTATACAATTTGAAAGCATTTGCCAAAATTTGCTGATATTTCAGTGACTTTTCATATTCTTGTCTCCAAAATTACCGTCATTGTCAGGCATTTTATTTTTAACGGCTGGAAGTAGTTTCATGTGCTTTTTAATTCATTTTGAATGAATTGTGATAATATTGTTGCCTATGAACGGATTGATCTATTAGCTCTGCAGGAAAAATGAAATATTATGAGAAGACTCATGAGAGAAGCATCAGATCCATTTTTAATAGGAGATGCGAGGTTTAAGAGGCCATGAGCGCGATCATATTTGGGACGGTTTTTTTGGTGAAAGAGTCGATAACTCGAAAACGGTTCGTTGTTTTGATTTCAAACAATTAAGAACAGGCTTCTAGATGACGTTCAATTCTATTTACCTACGTCTGCGGCAGCACCTCACAATGCTTTTCACAGATAATCAAGGTAGCTGCAATGGTATTTCTCTTCCATCAAAGTTTGAAGCAATCTTTATCCAATCGAAATGAATTTAGTATCAAAAGAAAGATAAAACGTTGATCTATGTACGTGCTTCAATGTTTTTTTGAAATTATTTGTTCATCTACCCAAAAAGTTGCTTCCAAGTAACTGCATTTTTGGGACATTTTTGAGATTTTTTTTGTGAAAAAGTGGATACAAATTTCAATTTCCATTACAGCACGTACCTAGAATCGAACGTCCTTTAGAATCCCTCTCCTTGTTTGAAATGGATACGACGAACCGTTTTCAAGTTATCAACTGACTCTTTTACCCTAAAAAGCGCCCCAAATATGATCGCGCTCACGGCCTCCTAAAGAACTCTTTAGAGTTAATAAGAATATGGCTCAATATATTTTCAACAGTATTCTGCCTCAGATGAATCAGTTGAATAACCCTATGGCTATACCCCCAAAAATTAAATTTTTTTAGTTTTTATGCAACAGGAACATTCGAATAGTAATATGTAAAAGCCATGCTCTGTTCATAGCTCAGAAAAATGTATCGAGAGCCATAGAAGAGGTAACCATTGCTATTGTAAATACTTTGTCAGAACAGTGGGTAAGCTTTCCACCTCCTGTCTTTATCCGATCTTTCTGCAATTTCGCAGCTTTTGTCTCAGATTTTGACTTTCAGTCTACCACTATAATAGGTGCCTAAATTAAAAAAAATAAGTTAGGATAAATAAAAACTAGGGCTAATCGATTAATGATCTGCAGTTTTACTGTACTTTTCTGAATACTTCGACAGATTTTTCTCAAAAACCTAAGCTGTTAAGCTTGTAGCTCACATTTTGCCACAGAGCCATGCCCTTGTACTTTCTATTCCATTGAAATTACTTGTTATCAATTCGGGTTTTTTCACTTTTATCGAGTATTAAAGGCCAGTGTTCACTCCATACCCTCATTATTTATTATTTTTTACTATTTGCTATCGAAATTTAGAAAAATATATTTGACAACATTGACAGAATTGAATCGAAAGAAATAAGTAGGGTTAAATACAGAAAACAACATGTCTCGACGTCTTGCTTTCTGGCTACCAGGATAGTGAAGTTTAGGCGATAATTTGTGCACACAGAGTGACAGTCATATGGAATTCAGTGGATAAGTGGAATTCAATATGACACAGAGTGGTAAGATTAAAGTTATTGTAATTTATGCTGTTGTGTTTGTATTCGGTCATAATTATCATGGCTTGAGTTTTTAACACATTTAATTTGAGTTTATTAATTTTTCAGTATTTGTAACACCGAGTATTCATTTTCTGTATGGTAGTCTCCAGTTTATTATAATCCACTCATGTCAGCAGAGTATCATCAGCAAACGAGTTTATAAATTCACAAGCAACAAACAACTGTATGTCGTTCAGATATACAGGGTGACCCAGGGTTAAACCACCAATATTCATTACGAACATGTAATTTACATAGTCATCATCTTTTGACTGTTTTTGATATGACACTCCGTTCGATTTGATCACAAATCGTAAATATTGATTTTTCCGAAAACAAATGGTTACAAGCTTCATTGCCCACGAGACTTGGAGGCTTGGGTATTCGACGATCAAATGACATCGCTCTGCCAAGTTTCATTTCTTCGAGTAAAAGTTCTGAATCACTCGTTGAAGAAATTATAAAGTCAACACATCCAGTAAAAATTCACGGTTTAGATATTGCAGTTGAATCCTGGAAAAAACAAACAAACATTGCTAACCCACCTGCATCTACCAAACAAAAAGAGTGGGACAAAGCTATCACTGAAGTAGCCTCAAACCAACTTTTTTCACACGCTACCGATGTGAAAGATATAGTTAGATTGAAAGCTGTTTCTCACAAGAATTCCAATCTTTGGTTGAATGCTTTACCTGTTTCTAGTTTGGGGACATTGCTGAATAGAGATATGATTAGAACTGCAATTTTTCTGAGACTTGGTTCCAAAATAACCAAGCCACACATCTGCCGTTGCGGAGAAATTGTTGATCAGTCTGGGACACATGGCTTATCTTCCCTGTTCAGTAAGGATCGCCAATCTAGACACAGGGAAGCTAATATATCATAAGCAGAGCATTAGCTTCTGTCGACCTCCACCCAGTATAAGAACTACCTGGATTGAATGCTCGCACTGATGGAAAGCATCCTGATGGTTTGTCTATGGTGCCGTTTTCATGTGGTAAGTGCCTTGTTTGGGATTTTACCACTGTGGATGCGGTTGCACCATCACATGTGGTTCAGAATACAGTTACTGCAGGATCTGTAGCTGAAAAAGCTGAAATGAATAAGGAGAGCAAGTACAAAGCCCTTTCGAGCAATTACCATTTTATTCCAATCGCTGCAGAAACCTTGGGACCATTTGGACCAAATGCAAATAAATTCATCGAAGACATATGTAGGTGGTCAGTAGAGTCTAAAGGAAATAAAAGGAGAGCCAGTGGTTCAAGGAACGACATTCCATTAGCATTCAGAGGGAGGAGGCAATTAGTGTCCTGGGAACATTTGATACCACAAATTGATCTTTTTTATGTGTTTTTAGTTTGCTCTACTTGATTTTGAATCTTTTATTGTTCACTAATTGAGAGAACTTATACATATATCTACTAACTCTTGACATATACCTTATAGTTTATAGTTAATGAAGCTCCGAAAAAGTAGGTATACAGTATGTAAAATTAAAGTTGTCAGTGGTAATATCTTGGAAATAAAAGGACATCAAGAAATGTTCAAATCTGTTCAGAAGTAAGGTCAGGAGAAACGAAACCGGTCTGAAGTTGACAGTAATTTTTCAGCAGTAACTTTCGATCCAACAGCAAAAACACCAGTGGCGCCGGTAAAAATATTATTTTCACTGGTTCGGATAAGAATTGGACTACTTTGAAACTCATTCAGAATAAGTATTTTTCACGAATGCGCGTCTCGTATCATTTTCACCCCTTTGCAAATCAACCCTCCGAAAGAATTAGAATGTTCAAACGCCGCTCCGTCAGAAAATCCTGCCAACTTGAAATTCACGTAACACATTTTTATTCACGAAAAGAACCTGCCGTAACAACTTCATCCATTTTCAAAGAGGACGTAGGGCTAAAATCAACCCTCCGGAACTTGCTCAAGGAACTTGCTTCGTTTCGAAATACAGAGTGTTCTACGTTTTTAGAAAAAATCAGTTATTTATCTATTATTTAAAAAGCTTTCTGCTGATTTTAGTAAAAACTGACATGCAAATGTGCGGTAATGGTGGCCTTTTTTAAACCTACTTATAATGAAAATTTCAATTACAGTGGCGTCCCAAAGGGTAATAATTGTTGATATTAAGACAATTTATTGTACTCCACTGTGTTTTTGTATGTCTAATTTTTTTAGGATCTCACTATCTAGTAATTGATAATATAATTTTTCAGGAAACGGCAAAACGAAAATTCACAAAACTGCTCAAAATAACCACCATTTTTTCAGTTCAAAGTTCGCACCTGCGAACGACATATTCTACAGCTGCACCTCGTGATCTCTGGTGCTGCTTGAACAATTTTTTCCCGGAGAGTACCTTCGTCGTTGATGGGCTCAGCATAAACTTTAGTTTTCATTGCATCCTATACAAAAACCCATAGGGGTTAAGTCAGGAGAACTCGCAGGTCAAGGAACTTTGACACCCTGTATCTCGAAAACGAAGCAAGTTAGGACACATAATTATAGGAAACAAAAATCTTATTCTTGCCTGAAAAACTGATCCTCAACGTTTGGCGGTTTAACCCTGGGTCACCCTGTATAATGAATAAAATGAGACCCAGGACAACGTTGCAATCAATTCCAAAAGAGAGTTCATCGTTTACTCTAGTTTGCTGTTAGTAAGAAAATGTAATATCCAGTCATGAACTTAGCCTTCGATACCATACCGATTTAATTTTGATAATAATATTCTCCTGTCAATGGTTTCGATTGCACGTTTTAGATCGAGGAAAACAGCAACAACATATTTACCATTGTCAACAGCAGTTCTAAATTCACTCGCAGTTAATTGCAGCGATGATTCACATGAATATTTCTGGCGAAAGCCCGATTGGTTATTCATTAAAATTACATTTTTTTCTTCCATCAATTGTGGTTTCCAGCAATTCTTCAATAGGTGGTAAAGTATTTATGGGCCTAAATTCACTTGCTTTGTTGGAATTGGGAATTTTTGGTATAGGTACAATAGTACTGCATTTCAGATTATTGGGAATATGACCAGTTTCAAGCGAAGTATTAAAGAGATTTAAGATAACATGTCCAATACTCTCAAACACCTTTTTTCAATATTTTAGAATTAAGGATTTCATTTCAGAGGTTGCTATAATTTCACGTGAGTCTACCAGCGTTAGTGACTTGAATTCTGAGAAGTTGGAATATAAATTGCAGTATTCATTACTTCAATACTTTCATGTCATTGTTTCCTAACAAAAATACTAATAAAAAACCGACTGTGCCATCACATGAAAGACAGTCCGAAATTGTCATTAATTTGTTATAAACATTTAAATAATAAAAAATGTCTTAATTAAATCATTTTGCTTATAAAATGAAAACTTATAGAGCAATCTGGTTACTCCAATAGAGAGAATTGTAGATAATTGAAATACAAACAAAATGGAATATTTTTTGACCCGATCGGATCATTAGTAACTTAGGAAAACCAGAAAACCTGAAAAATTTTAAGATTTTTTTTTAAATTCATAACTCAGCTATTTTTCAAGAAATAGGGTTAGCCCTTCGCATGAAAGTATTAAATCATGAGTAATTTATGTGCGCATAAAACAGGCTCTGACGGATCATTAGTTTTGGCACAATTGCAATTTGAATTTTTTTTTTCAACAATCTTGCAGCGTGCCTGGATACTCTAGCGATAGTCCGATTTCAATTCCTGAAACAGACTTTGAAAGTAGAAGTACAGTACCACAAAACAAGATAGCGCGAGATGAGGGGAAGCGTATGATCACGTAACCCGTTATTAGAAGAATTCCCCTCATCTCCCGTACTCTCCTGCCACTCGGCAGCTAACGCGGGCTCGGATGTTTTCAGTCATGCTTGCATGCATTTTTCACCCATTTCGCATCATTGTAGCGCAAAATGAGATCATACATTTTGTAGTACTATACGTCTGCTTTCATAATCTGTTTGAGAAATTGAAATCGGGCACGCTGCAAGATAGTGCAAAAAAAATTATAGTGCAATTGTGCCACAACTAACGATCTGACAGCGCCTGTTTAATGCACACATAAACTACATATGATTCAATAGTTTCAGGAGAAAAATGGCGGAGTTATGAATTTTTCAAAAAATTGCAGAATTTTCCGTTTTTTTCAGTTCTTCTCCGTTGCTAATGATCCGACCAGGTCGTAAATCATTCCATTTTGTTCGTATTTCTGTTATCTACAGTTATTTCCAGTAAAGCAACCAGATTGCTCTATTAGTTTTCATTTTATAAGCAAAAAAATTTAAAAAACAAGATTATTGTTATTTAAGTGTATAACAAATTAATATATGACAGTTGCGAATCGATAACAACAGAATATAACTACGAATTTTCTTCCATGTGATGGTATGGTCGGTTTCCTACTAGTATTTTTGTTAGAAACTCACTCATTTTATGCTATATTGCTTGGTGTAGTCGATAAATGACGATTAACAACTAATCCTATTCTCCACTAGTTCATATAAAACGAGCAACTTCACTTAACCATGGAATTTTTCAACCATTTCTTGCGTGGTGACGTCTTTTGGACAGCCTGTACGTACGTAACCAAAAATGTTCTTACAACCACTACCGAGTTATTAATTTTTGTAAAAAATGCAGTAGTTGTTCAATATCAGTGTCTGCCATATACAAAATGATTGGCACAGCAGTCAGAAAACTTGACAAAAGACATTTGAGGGATAGTATTTACGAAAACCAATTACTTTTCAGCCTAACATCAGTACCGCATTTACTACGAGTCGTGTTTTAGTAATCTATTCAGCAGTTCCTATCACTGGTTAATTTGCTATTATCTACTACATTCAGCATTTCAGAGTCATTATGCTATGTCAAGTCTTCTTATCAGTGTATGTTTTATTTTTATTTCTTATTTGAGTATGATAATTCAGGCATGCTAAAACTACTTTAAAAAAGTAATAACAGAACTGATACTTACCAAACTGAATTATTCGTTAAAAAAGCAAGCAATGATTGATATCGTCACACAATCGCGTGTGTGGCATAGTATCGACCAGTGTCGTCGCCATGTATGAACTATTTCCAAGATGGGTAGGTATTGTAAGGACTAACAAGAATGAGTCTTTTCTTAGCCTAATTTTTTAAATTTAAGTAATAAAACGAAATTTTGAAAAAATGTATTATAATTTTTCTGGCCTTATTCCATTAGGGATATTAAAATTGCCACAATTTCCAGGGTTGACAATATTATATTCGCATTTACCATCCACCATTTCGTCCTTTGGTCACCATCAAAAGATTTTCTAGAAGTAATGTCATGCTAGAAGTAATGTTTTACGTGGAATGTTTTCTTCAAACCAAGAAAAGAGGATTAATATGGAAAAAAAACTGGCTTGATGAATTTTATTGATGAAATGAAAAATGTATTCAAAAACAAGCTTCTCTTCACAAACTAATGAACTGGAATGTAAAGAATAATATTAGACCGTTGGCCCATGACACTAGGGAGGTCGATTATCTACGAAGGTATGCCCTTCAAGGGACAAGAAGGTTGAGTTGGATTATCGGGGGTAATACCATCACGAGTGCTCGCAATACTATCGATAGTAATTCTGTCAGAAATCAGCGAAATCAAATTGCTTGGTAACACCACTCGTCCTGAAGGACCTCAAAGCAATTTGATCGAGTTTAAGGTTTCTGACAGAATTATCGATAGTATTGTGAGGACGAGTAGTATTTATTGAGATACTTTCATGAACCAACAAAGTAAAGAAGTTCCATTGCCGTGAATTCTTCAATATTCATAGATAATGTCTGATAGACATGAAGTCTGTCAGACTGAAATTCATATATTGGTATCAAGATGATTTTATATTCTCCGTTGTTGTTTGGATACGTGGTTGCCATGACAAAGTGGTATTACCGGCTCGAAAGTAAGGAACTGCGTATTATCGAGGCATATACGTCCCTTATTGGTCCTAATATTGCAGGAAAGGACGGTTTCACACGGCGAGTGAAATTATCGGGAAAAAAGTAGTTTGAATAAATGCGTGAAGCTGAATACACTTGTTTAAATAAATGAAGCGAAGTTTTGTATAGAAGTGTATAAATTCTATTTATTTCAAAGCGCTTTCGACTTTCGTCATCTTCAGTGCTTCCTGAAGGTAAATACTCAGTTGAGAGTACCGAAATTGAATTTAAAAAAAGAGGTTATGAAATTTGGAAAATTACGAAAAATACGTGAGTACTCACAGACAGGCAACAGGAAGTTTGGAAATATGTAAAAAGCATTGTTTAAAATTACAATATCATATTATTCTGCATAAGAACTAACTAAAAGCATTTTAGAACTCAGACCATGTGGTATTTGTAAAAGCAGTGAGGACAAGACAGAATGTGTCAAGTCAAATGTCAAATGTCAAAGTGAAAATACCAGTACCAACTTGAAGAGTGGTCTAGTAAATATTAAGAAGTGTTACCAACGTTAGATTAATTATATTTAATCCTCTGATGGAGGGGAAGGAAATCTCTGTCCAGGTTTACTTGCGTATTCAAACAGAGCTGATTTTTGGTGAGTTATTTGGAGATCTCCAGTTCCTCGAACAAATCCAATCTAAGAAAATTTTTATTATCAATTTTATTTAAAATTTTTGAATTTCTGTTAGGGCTAAAATTGTGGTTATTAAATTTGATATGATTACCAAATATAGATTTATCTGGTCTCTTCAAATGTTCGTTAATATGAGTGAGAAGTGGTCTACAGGTTCTACCAATGTAGGAGGCAGAGCAATCAGCACAATCAAGCTTATACACACCGCTACTTTTCAATTTACTAATTTTATCTTTAGAATTGACTAAATGGTTACTTAAATTGTTGTAAGCTTTAAAGAAAACTTTAGTACCAGGTACTATATCTTCAATGAAGTTGTAAATGTCACCACACAAGTTTTGATCAAAAAATGGCAAGGAAAAGTATTTCACTGAAGGTGAATTGACTATAGGAGATGTGCTGAAGGCAAGTCTTCTGTCTGTTCTATGTTTAAATTTATTAATCAATTTATGAATAATGTGAGGTTGATAGCCATTGTTGACAGCAATCTGTTTTAATATATTTACTTCACTATTGTAATTTGAATGAGAAAGAGGGATTTTCAAAAGCCTATTAACATAGCAGTTAGAGGCGGCCATTTTGTGTTCCATTGGGTGATAAGATTCAAAAGGTATGACGTGATCAGTCTGAGTGGGTTTTCTGTAAATAGAAAATTCTAAATTGTTGTTAAATTTAGTAATGGTGAGATCCAAAAAGTTTAATTTATTATATGATTCAACTTCAAGAGTAAATTTAATATTGGGGTGTAAATTGTTTAGAGATTCAAGAATGTCTTGAGCATCGTTGGAGTTACCTTCAATGAAAACCAGGCAATCATCGACGTCGGGTTGATTATAAATTTTTTTTGTCTTCAATGAAAATTTTTATAATCAACCCGATGGCTTAGCCATGGGTAACCCCCTCTCTCCTTTCTTAGCTGACATATTCATGGAAAATTTGGAAAATTTATACATTATTAACAAAATTAATAAAATTTTAAGTTGGTACCGTTACGTCGATGATTGAACAGACAGAAGACTTGCCTTCAGCACCTCTCCTATAGTCAGTTCACCTTCAGTGAAATACTTTTCCTTGCCATTTTTTGATCAAAACTTGTGTAGTGACATTTCCAACTTCATTGAAGATATAGTATCTGGTACTAAAGTTTCCTCTAAAGCTTACAACAATTTAAGTAACCATTTAGTCAATTCTAAAGATAAAATTAGTAAATTGAAAAGTAGCGGTGTGTATAAGCTTGATTGTGCTGATTGCTCTGCCTCCTACATTGGTAGAACCTGTAGACCACTTCTCACTCGTATTAACGAACATTTGAAAAGACCAGATAAATCTATATTTGGTAATCATCTCAAATTTAATAACCACAATTTTAGCCCTAACAGAAATTTAAAAAATTTACATAAAATTGATAATAAAAATTTTCTTAGATTGGATTTGTTCGAGGAACTGGAGATCTTCAAAGAACTCACCAAAAATCAGCTCTGTTTGAATACGCAAGTAAACCTGGACAGAGATTTCCTTCCCCTCCATCAGAGGATTAAATATAATTAATCTAACGTTGGTAACACTTCTTAATATTTACTAGACCACTCTTCAAGTTGGTACTGGTAGTTTCACTTTGACATTTGACATTTGACTTAACACATTCTGTCTTGTCCTCACTGCTTTTACAAAAACCACATGGTCTGAGTTCTAACATGCTTTTCGTTAGTTCTTATGCAGAATAATATGATATTGTAATTTTAAACAAAGTTTTTTACAAATTTCGAAACTTCCTGTTTCCTGGCATGTAAGTACTCACGTATTTTTCGTAATTTTCCAAATTTCATAACCTCTTTTTTTAAATTTAATTTCGGTACTCTCAACTGAGTATTTACCTTCAGGAAGCACTGAAGAATACGAAAGTCGAAAGCGCTTTGCAATGAAGAGAATTTATACACTTCTATACAAAACTTCGCTTCATTTATTAAAAAGTAGTTTGTTGGTTCGGTACGCGGTCGCCCCCCTCCCTGGCGTCAGTGACGTCACCTTTTCTTCGTATACGGCTAAATTCGCCAACCGAAATTTTATGCAAATGTTATAACATTGATTGATGGGTTAAAATGAAGGGTTCAATCAGAGGGCATATGTTCGTGAATAATCTGAAAGAAATGGCGGTAAGCGTAACTTCCGGTCCGTATGCCGCCCTTGGGGACCGACCTAGTCGTATGCAAATCGGCTAGAGCCCGGTTAATTTAGCTAGACCCATACACCCATACACTATTCCAATACATTTGTACAGCTGCTTCTATAATAACATTTTCATCATTGCTTTCAACCGGTTGATTGAACAGTAGGGGTTCAACCGAGTACCGATCCAACAAACCCCTTTTTTTCCGATAATCCAACTTAATCTTAATATTCTTTGAAGGGCAAAAGGCATACCTTCATAGATAATCGATAATTCCAGTGTCATGGGCCAATGGTCTATATGTAGTGTATGAAAAATAAAGAACTTTTGAAGAATGTACATTTTCTTGGAAGAAATTTTGAGTCTTTATTTCAACTGTAATGACCTTTCAAAGAAGTATTTAAATTTCTAAAGGTTATTTGTTTGTTATGCAATACATTTTGTCTTTACGTTTCAGTTTACTAGTTTATAAATATATTCTTGTTTAATTTTTTTTTGTACATTTCAGCTTTGTTAGAATTTATTCAAGGATATTTGCTATGCCCCTTTCCATCCAGCATCTCGACTCGTTACTGAACAAGATGGATATTTACATAATAATAAGTTCATTTTAAATTCTCAAGATCTCTGGTCTGAATCCTGAGCAAGCAACTGTCAAGCAATGGCAATTTACACTTATTAGCACTTATTTTAGTCTTAGAGCCAGGAGCTTACGTGTAGGGTGATTTTTGAAAAAATCAGTTCGTTGTCATAGCAACATGTCAAAATGCAAGCATCTGAGTGGTTAGAATTGAATAAAGTTCTCAAGATACTCCACAAAAGTGTCGCAATGACAGTCCAGATATTTTGAATACTTCTTCTCTTATTTTCACCAAACCGATTTCCATATTTATTCCTCGATTTTTTTAAACTGTCAAACTCTATACGTACTGTTTCTAATAATTTAATGTTGCTCTAATATGCCATACTATAGTTTGCGTCTAACCAAGTTTCCGACTCATCACTCGGCTGCTTGTAGATGGATCTTCTTCGAAGAATTACAGAACTGCTTCATCAACAACAACAGCACGATTCATGTCAGGGCGTGGCGCAGTGGTTAAAGCGTCCGACTTTGGGTCGAAAGGACCGTAGTTCGAGCCCCAGTTGCGGCTGGGATTTTTTTATTTAATTTGAGTGCAGCAAGATTCACTGCACGTTCGACGACGTGGGTTGGAAAATAAGACCCGGTATCACGAAGTCGAAGTCTTTGCACTGCAGCCAAAATCGTTCGTAAGTTTGAATGGCGTCTATATGGATATTTTTCTCGCAAATTCAATACGACGATCACTGTAGTAATTCAAACTTGTTTCGGCGGGTGTCATACGTGCACCAGAGCCAAGTTGTCTCAAATTTCTATACTTAGGACTGTAACGGTTCATAATTGAATTATCTGGAGAAAACGGGAATGTCAAGGAATGATGTTAGTTTTTTCCACATATCCTTGGGTGTTTGTTCGGTAATACGTATACAACCAAGACAAATCGGGAACAAGTAGACAACGACCATCAGCGATTTTGCACTCGGGGTTAGTAACATTGCAACACTGCAATGCTTCTGTTCTCATGACAAGAACGATTATATTTTCGTGGTTCTTAGAATTAAATGATGCAGTAGCGTATCCATTGCGGTTAACCTACAAAAAAATTGGTTAAGTCATCACGGTTAGCTCTCAAATTTTAGAAGTGCTCTCGATGGTGATCGACTAGTACCCCATCCAATTTTGAGTAAGTGGTGGTGAATCACCCTTTGTAGTGCTCTTGCTGGTCGTATTTTTCTAGAGTAAGAATAGTTGATGATCCATATCTGCAGTTCTCTATTCCTGTAAAAAAATTATAAAACAGTTTATCACATCACTTTTTTTGGGAGGATATTTTTACGAACTATTCACAAGCATCCAACTGCATGTGCTCAAGTATAAAATGACAGTATATGCCTCGTACGATTGAGTCAGTACATCCTCATGGACGAATTCAAATCTGGCGTCTAAAGCTGTTGTTCGTATTTTGTACATAAAAAATTTAATTTCCCCTAAAAACATATACTACATAAAAAAGGAGCAGACATTTTCATAGCTTATTTTTTTATTATATTATAAATATTATTATTTTTATAAATGAATATGTAGAATTTAGCGATTTTGGGATCATTTCAAAGTACTGCCAAAATGGTCCCTGACCAGCTGCGCGCCTTCTGGAAGCATTTTCTCACGCGCCTAGTAGGCCCAAATCCTTTTGAGCGGTTTCCAGATCTGTGATCTCACTTATGTGACAGTCTTAAAAGAGCGACATTTGAAAATCGTGGCTTTTTCACTGAAATAAAATTGTAATATGATGACTAGAATTCTCGTCAGGCTGCGCGACTGGATTTCTCATGGAGGCCGCCATGTTTGTTTTGTGGTTTCTGGCAGTGGCGGAGGAATCGAGATTGAGTTGATTGTAACATATCAAACTGATACAAAGACGCACTGCACTGGCGTGTTTACAAACAATAAATTGGGAAACTAATAACACGTACGAGCAGATGAATGTCTCTCTCGCACCCATACAAGTAAGCAATAAAGTATTTATCTGCTAGATTGCATGTGCCTCCTCTCTTCATCTCCTAGAGTTATCACTTTATACGGGTGCACAGAGGAACTAAGAGCATTCCAGTCATCATATTATAATTTCAGTTCAGTGGGTTTTTTAGGCATAACTCTGGATCTTGACCTCGTTCGCGAGTCAAACTTGGCAGAAGGTATGTCCAGGACCATATCTACCGAAATATGGATTCAGCAGACAGTTTCCGGATCAGTCACAAACTGACTGGTTTTCAAACGCCGCCTCCCCCTTCCTTGAACTTGACCTGGAGAAATTCGAAAACTACATCCAGGCGACTTGGGGCAACACGAATAATATTTCATGCCCAGCAGTTTTTTACCGGTCAGTAAATCATATAGGCAACTAACTAATTTGACCACTGCTACTTGACGGAGTCAGGGCCAACTTGAATTGGACTCCGAATTTGATTCACCCTGTAGACATCGATGGGTGCAGATGAACTTTTCTTGATTTTTTCGAACTTTCGGATATTAAATAATAGCGAGCGAGCTCTGCCGTTGAAGCCAGTTGAAGCCAGTTTGCTATATAAGCAGAAAAGTCAAGAAGAGTCGAAGTCAGAGAATAGTGCAGTAATGATCAAGCTGCAGAGGAATTTCCCCCACAATATAAAAGACGCAAATGGCCTATACTAATTTTTATGAGATAGTTCGTTAATAGAAACCCCAGTTTTCGCCCCAGCAAAATCGCTTTGTGGAATTTTTTAAACAAGCAATAGTGAAAAAAATTACAACTTTTTTGGTTTTCTGGAAATATCTCAAAGATTATTTAAGGAATCGTTCAACTGGACTGTTGACTGTTGACTGTAGAACTTTTGTAGAGATTTATAAAACCCACACAATGGATTTTCATACGACCGGATTGTTGCATTTTCCAATGAGGAAATCTTGGAAAATCTCTAAAAAGAGACCATTTTTCAAAATCTGGACAAACAATAATGAGGAAACTGTTAGATAATAAAGTGTGGTTCAACAGTACGCAAGATGTTTTCTGTTCGATGTGTAGTTTTTGCACAATCGCGTTATAAACAATTTAAGAGCACATCTTGCAAGATGCGCCGATTTAAGGAAAATCTTCGTATTCAAATTTTCAGAACGGCATCTGGAAGTAGAGATCAATAGCTACAATTTGTTTATTTTGGATTTTCACCTAAGAGGTAGGAAATGTGTTGAAAGTTGATCAAAACGATTCAAAGTGCTTCCGAAGTCACCCAAAGTCGCACTGAAGTTAACTCGAGTCGAGTTCAGGCGACTTTGGGTGCACTTTGAAGCATTTAGAGTAACTTCCAGTGACACTTTCAACACATTTCCCACCTCTCAGGTGAAAATCCAAAATGAACAAATTGTAGATATTGATCTCTACTTCCAAATGCCGTTTAGAGAATTTGAATAGAATGATTTCCTTTAATTCGGCGCATTTAGAAAGATTTACCATTAAATTGTTTATAACGCGATTACGCAAAAACTGCACATCGGACAGAAACCATCTCGCGCACACTTGAACCACATGTTATTATCTATCAGTTTCCGCATTATTGTTTGTTCTTCCTCAGATTTATAAAAATTATGGATTTTTGAAAAATAGCTTCTTTTTCGAAGTTTTCCTAGATGTTCTCACTGAAAAATGCACCGATCTGGTAGTATAAAACATTTCGTAGGTTTTATAATTCTCTACAAAAGTTTCATTGACTGTGAAACGATTCCTTCAGTACTTTTAGAAAATTTGCAAAAAAACGAGAAACTTGTAATTATTTTCACTATTTCTTGTTTGAAAATGCCACAAAGCGATTTTGCTGGGCGAATACCAGAGTTTTCATTTACGAACTATATTATAAAAAGTATTGTAGGCCGTTTGCGTCCTTTATTTTGTGTGAAAAGAGCCTCTTATTTTTATCTATAGCTTGACTTATACGGTCAGCTAGCAATAGGATAATAATTTTTGTATATTTAATTTGTATCTGTAGTGAATAGAAAGTCGTTGAGCTTTGTAGGCAAAGAGGATAATTATTCGAAAACACTACGGCACATGCGCATGTCAACACTATATTAGTGTTAAAGTTTCCAAGATTTTCCAAGATTTATTAGACAAAATTTTAGGTAGTGAGAGGTAGTGAGTTTAAAACCTAAGCTGTTCGTTGGAAAAAAGAGACGATCGGTATGTCTCTGAAGTGACATTAAAGGGAAGTGAAGAGTGAGCTCGACGGGTCTGTCTTGATGGGATCTGTAACGGTCGAACAATGGGTCATATTTTAAAATAGTATCTTCCATGAAAATATCTATAAAACAGAGACAGATCGCCATTCCCTTCTGCAGTTTTCCAGAGAGGTGCGCGAGCTTGTAAGTGTAGCATCTCCAACAAGACGAATGGCTCTTCATGAACAGAATCCAAATGTTTCAGTGTTTGTTTAGTGGATGCACTCTATATTTTTTTTTTTTTGTTTTTGTTGTTATTTCCGCCAACCTTGCAGCCTGATTGAAATCGTACTCGAATAATAATTATTATTATTATAATAATAACCTATGACGTCTCTTTGATTCATGCATTATTATCGTGAGGATATACGGACAATACTATCTTCTAAAAGGCACACTGAGTGAAATCGTATCCCAAAATCTGTCACTATCCCCCGGTCTAATTGCTTCACTCAGGTGCGGTGCGATGCGTGGGGACAACCTCAGCTTTATCGGCGCAAAGGTATCATGCTATGACCCAGGCGAACAGTGTTGCGTCATTGTAACCACATTTTCTATTTACTTAAAGAAAATAGTATATGCATATGTATCACGCCACGTGCGGTGCACCAATGTGGACACAGACTAAGTTCTATTTTCCTTGGAGCAGTGCGAAGGTACCATGTTATGTACCAGGTGAGAGGCGGTCTGTAGTAGTTGTGGTCACGACTGATCATATCAATTAACATATTTGCTTCGCTCAGGAAAGACTAAACAGTGCTTTCACTTTAATTTATCCCACTTTCAAAGGGCTCTGAAATATTGATATTTTGAGCTACAAGGTCGAATAATAAAAGAAATTGTAGTGGTTTCCGTTAAGTTTTATGGTGTTGAGTTAAAAAATACATGAACTGTCATACGTCAACACTATTGACATAACCTTTTTTTGGTACACCATATACATCATCAAAAAATATTAAATTTTTTTCTCTGATTACGAAAATATTCCACTCTTTCCCTTTCTTTTCATTACTCCAGTGCAAATTGGTGTAAATATGATTAAAATTGTAATTTTTTAGATACCCATGTTCATCATTTTGTTTCCAAAAATTGTCATGGATTTTATATAGTTCTTGTGCATTCATTATAATTTAAATGTTTTTTTCTGGTTTGTGAACTCACACACCGAGTAAACATTACTTTTTGCACTTATAAGCGCTGCTTCACTTGACCTCCTTCATTTTCAATGCACGTAATATATACTTTTTCTATATGTTCCCTGATTTTTCACGGAGTGTCTCTGTTGTTTTGAACCTGCCGAATGGCATTCCTAATTCTTATCTTCAGGTCGTCCAAAGAATAGCACAGCGTAGAACAAACAATATTTTCAACGTGACTCCATAGAAAAAAATCACAATGTGTTAGATCGGGACTATTAGGAGTACCCGAATTCTCAATCCACTGTGGATGTTTTCTATCCAAGAACCTTTAACTAGGATAACAAAATATGGCGGTGCTACTTCCTGTTGCCAAATTAATTATCTTGATATAGCTAGAGGTAAATTGTCAATACGTTCTTCAATATTTGCTTTTGGAAAATTTAAATAAACCTGACCAGTCAAATGAACCATCCTACCTTGATACTGAATTTCCTGTATTTGATGGGGATTTGAATCAGACCAATAGTGTCTATTTTGACGATGGCAACATCTGTTAGTGGAAAACGACGACTCATGGGTCCACAATATTTTATCTAGGAATGTGGCATACCTCTGAATGATTACTACGATATGTCTGGTAATTTGCAGTCTGAATTACTTACCTATGCGCTGGTGTCAACTTTTACACCAATTTTAGATTCTATGGGCGAAATTTTATTTTTTTTGTCACTGCGTGGGCTGATTCAATACACACTGGCAATTCTCTAACTACATGGTTTACGCGGGTACCTTGATGTTGCTGAAAAATTACAATATACATCATATCAATTTGCGCTAAACTAATGAAAAGAAAGAAGTGTGGCATATTTCCGTAATCACAAAAAATAAGTGTTTTTAAATATTCAATGATATTCAGGGTGAACCATTTTCAAAAGTCAATAATTTTGATAATTGACAATTTATAAAATGTTTGACTGGACAGCATAAAACTTAAAGATAAACACTGGAATTCCTTTTCTTATTCTACCATTTATATCAAAAAATTAATATTTTACAGCCTTTTGAATGTGAGATAAATTAAAATGAAAGAACTATACACCATGCCAGGTTCGGTGCTTTAATGTGGACACAAACTAGGCTTCATTCCTTAGAACATCGCAACGATATTATGATATGTCTCATGTGAACAGCGGTGCGTTATTGAAGCCATGACTAATTGTTTCATTACACCAATCAATAGAGCATAAAATGAGAGAGTTTTCGACCCTCAGCTGTCATTTATTAATTTGTTATAAACATTAAAATACAAAAAACGTGTTTTTATATGTTGTTTTGCTTATAAAATTAAAACTAATACATCAATCTGGTTCCTTCAAAAAAGACAATTGTGGAGAACTGAAATACGAACGAAATGGGCTTTACGACCCGATCATGTCATTATTAAAATTATTTAAAAATGTATGTGTACTTTATGTTTGTATAAAACAGGCGCTGTTGGTTCAATGGTTTTGCCACATTTGAAATTTGAATTTTTTTCTGCACTTGCTGCGTGGATGCTCTAGTGATAGTCTGATTCCAATTGATCAAACAGATTTTGAAAGTATTGTACCACAAAACGTATATTCTCATTTTGCGCGACAATGGAGAGACCGGGAGAAGGGGGAAGCGTATTATCACGTTACCCGTTCACTAGAAGAATTCCCCTCACCTCCCGGACTATCCTACCACTCGGCAGCTGACGCGGGCTCGGCCGTTTTTGGTAGTGTTTGCTTGCATTTTCCACCCATTTCGCACCATTGTAGTGCAAAATGGCAATATAAGTTTTGTAGTACTACACTTCTACTTTCATAGTATTTTGAGAAATTGAAATCGTAATCACAAGTGCATCCAGGCATGCTGCAAGATAGTGCAGAAAAAAATTTAAATTGCTATTGGGCCAAAACTAACAATCCAACAGCGCCTGTTTTGTGCACACATAAACTATAAAGTACACATGATCCAATACTTTCATGAGGAGAACCAAACCTACTTCTTGAAAAATGGAAGAGTAATGAATTTTTAAAAAATCACCCAAAATGTTAAGGTTTTTTCGATTTCTCTCCGTTACCAAAGATCAGATCGGGTGGCAAAACATTCCGTTTTGTTCATATTTCAAGTTTCTACAATTTTCTCATTGTAGCAACCAAATTGCTCTATTATTCTTCATTTTATTATCAAAACAATAAACAAAAACATGTTTTTTGTAATTAACTGTTTAAAACAAATAAATAAATGACAGTTGCGAGTCCAAAACAACAGAATATAACTATGGACTATCTTTCATGTGATGGCACTGTCGGATCATACCAGTATTTTTGTTACAAAAAAAATCTTCTACTGATTGGCCTACATTGGAACATATTTGCTCCACTCAACAAAGATTACATATGCATTCATGTATGTATCACGCCAGGTGTGGTGCACCAACGTGGACAAAGTCTAAGTTCGATTCGTTGATGCGGTGCGAACATACCTTATGTGCCAGGTGAGATGCAGACTGCCGTTGTCATGGACGTATAAATATCGTATAAATACAGATGGACTCAGCATTGCGATTGTTTTGAATTCGCTCATTTTGTAGGCGCGCGGGCTGCGGGGAAGACAGAAGGTAGCGATAGACTGTGACCTTTCCACAACCGACAGGAGCGCACGCATTTGATAAAAATAGGATTCAATCACAAGAAAAAGATGATGAATTTGAAATAATTATGAAAATATCAACGAAAGTGATAGAGTATATATCCGATGGGACTTCGTGAGATAAAAAAACTCTTATGACATAACTGATAACATGCAATACTTCATTGACTGAGATAGTGTCGATCCTTACAAAACTAGGTTCTCAAAGTTTGCAAAATAAAAACTCACTTTTAAGACTTTCGTTTTCAACGAAAAACAGAAGAATAAAAAAGTACCTATTGACTGAAAAATGGTAATTTATACAGTGACCGCGAAAGAGTATGTACCATATGGGAAAAAGTTTATTGTTAGAGTATTGGAAAAACATTTCTGGTGAAAAGTTTGTGCATGTCCGATAATATAAAAATAGATTTTGACACATGTCACGTGACCACTAGTCAAAAATCAAAGTTTTTTTTCTGAAGGGCTTGACTATAGTGGAACATTTGTATTTTGAAGATAATGACAGAAGTCTCTCATTTTATCCTCACCAGATGGACCTAAATTGAAAAAAAAATGGTTTATGCCAGAACCCTTGCTGTTACATTGATTCGTATCTAACAGTTACATCAGAATTCAAAGACTATTGTGATGATATGGCAATCTAGAAACTCTATGTTTCCTGATTATAATCAAGTTTTAATGATAATGCTGTATGATCGTTTCACTTTGCACATAAACTTTAAGCCTCTTTAATTGAGTTTATGTGCGAAGTGAAACGCTCTTGCACAATTAACATCGAAAATTTTAATCAGGGAAACAGAATATTTCTAGATTGCTGTATCACCACAATATTCTTGGAATTCTGATATAACTGTCAGATACGAGCCAATGTAACAGCGAGGGTTCTGGCACTAACTATATTTTTCTATTTAGTAACATCTGGGGCGGAGAAAATAAGAAAGTTTCGACATTATCATAAATACAAATGTTCAACCACAGTCTAGCCATTAAGAACCAAACCTTCGATTTTTGTAAAGAGACCGGAAAATATTTTTAAAAAAATTGAAATTTCGAATTTATTCAATTTATTGCTTGAAACTGTATGTGAGTATAAAATTAAATTTCAAGCGTATTTTGCAGATAACTTTTTTCGATATCTTGTCATTTTTTCCCACTTTTGGCCTCTTCATGATATTTTCTCCAATTCTCTGACATTCTAGTGGTCACGTGACGTGTCAAAATCGATTTTTGTTTATCGGACGTGCACAAACTTTTCAACAGAAATGTTTTCCCAATATTCTAACGATAAACTTTTTTTCCATCTGGTACATACTATTTGGCGGTCACTGTATATTCAATGTTCTTATATGTATAGATATTATAATAAATGAATGTTGTGAAGAAAACATATTCGCAGCAAATCCTTGGACTTTTTGGCAACCTTTTTCTTTAAATGCATCATCCAGAGACCTAAAGAAATAGCAAATGTTTCGTGAGGTGTCTATTTCATTATCTCCACATATAAAAGGTTTGAATACACGTATTAATTTAATTTTTTTCGTCGAAAACAGATTGATACCCACTGTAACGCCTAAGGTACCTACAAATACATGGATTATTTGCAAACCCAATAAGATTGCTCCATTACGAGTCTCTGTTTTTTATACTGCCACTATATAACACAAATGAGTTCGAAAATACTATTTCAACAATAATCTCACAAGAAAGCAATAACAGAATGACAAAACTGTCAGAAGTTCACTTTGTAGAAAACATAAACACTGATATTCAACAGCGTTGACAGACGACCAGACACAACAAACTCTACAAAACCATTTGAAGACGCAAGTAATGATTTTTTTGATAGTTTGCGGATTTCGAAACTTGTAAGTAATACAGGTTTAAGTTGCATGATAATGTCACCATCACGATCCTTGTTATCGAATGGAATACGTATAGTGGCACAATTTTATCTGTGATGAAGACTTATCGCCTACGAGATGTGGCAACGCCCAACACAATATCACGACTACAAATTGTGACCATTCACGACTTCAGACCAGGATGTAAACAGCTAGGTCCAGTACAATACTTTATAGGTCCATGGCCATTGTGGCTACGACTTATCGTTTCAATGAACTTATTGGCTTCGCAAGGTGCACTAGTGTGTACTCAGTTTTGTCTGCCTATCTAGTGAAACCCGATAGTGAACAAAACCCTCATTATAGTAATTTTTGAAATGAAGCTCAGTTTTCAATAGAATGAACAGTTTCCCTGAAATTTGAATGACCAAAGCGTTAATTCCTGGAGAGAAGATTGGACTATTTTCATGATGATTCAGCGGTTCAAGATGGCAGTCGTTCCTATGGCGGTAATAACCAGTTAATATTCCTTGTTGTTATATTGACGAATTTGGCAGCATATTGTCGTTGTTCTAGTATTTTTTGATATATCCTACATTAGGAAAAAATTACTGATTTCTGTAGCTTTAGGTACACAACAGGTTCATTTTGAGCCCGTTCACATTGGGCCACTCAGTGGCACTTCTCGGTTGCGCTGCCGTCGTCAAAACATTGTTGTAAATGGGAGTGTTCACACACAGTCACCGTTTGGAAGCGCCACCGACGGTTACGGTGGTTCCCTTTGCCGCAGACTTGAGCCACAAAAAGTGGCGCCACTGAGTGGCCTAATGTGAACGGGCTCTTAGTTCTCTACCCGTTTGAACCAGCTGGATAGACGGAAGTAATGACTAATTAATTTTGATTTCAGGTGGAATATATTACATAATTTCAAGATCTCTTGGTCCAGAGTTTGGGGCATCTCTTGGAATTGTTTTTGCGTTTGCCAACGCAGTATCTGCTTCTATGAACACAATAGGATTCTGTAATTCGGTTAGCGATCTCTTGAAGCTGTATGACCTCAAAATCATCGACGGTGATGTGCAAGATACAAGAATAGTGGGTGAGTCTAAATCACTTCTACCAAATAATGTAAATGAAATAGTTGAAACGAACGAACCAATTATAACAACAAAAGATGGTGCCGGGATACCATTTTGAAAGATTTTTTCAAAAGACAAATGAGGTCGAGTGATAGGTACCTTATTCGAAACGTCTTTAATTTCTCTACACGACCACCAAATTCCAGAAGAAAGAAAAATTCGACCAAAACAAAATGGCGGTCCATGATTTCAGAATTCTCATACAGTTTGTCCCGCTTTGAGCAGCCACACCCTCATATAACATTAAGAAAAGAATATTTCGATTTTTTTTTTCAAATTAAAGTACTCAGGAATACCTACCGTTATGTTGATGAAACATTTCGTATTTCCATTTTCCACGGCTACTATGACCAATTGAAAAGTGAAAAGGTGGTAAAAACATATTAGGGATTTTTTCATCACAAAATTAATATCAAATTCTGTTTCAGAATACCCTTAGAGCCCCGGATCTCAATTGAATCAATTGATTATACAGGGTGTTATTTGTAGCTGGCAATATGATTAAATCTTTTTCGTTAGTAATAATTGTTTAATTTTCAAATTTTCTTCTTTTTTCACATAATTCACAAAAAAGTTCAATTAATACTGGGAAAAATAACCACATATTCCTTTTCCGTGGAAACTGTGACCACTTGAATATTCAACCCCAACTCCTGGTTTTGGGATGTCCCAGAACTCCAGAACTCAGTGCTGAATCATTGAAATATACAGGGTGTCATATGTAGCTGGCAATGTCACCAACTCTCATTCGTTCATAATGCTCGCTTGATTTTAAAATGTCATCTTTTGTCACAAAGTGTCCAAGAATGTTCCATTATTACTGTAGAAAGTAGGTCACCAAGAATCACTCTTTCATGGCTAACTATGACCAACCGAAAAGTGAAAAAATAGGAATTAGGAATCTTATGGATTCTTTTATCACTGAACTAACATCAGATTCTGGATCAGAACATTCTAAAACCCCAGATCTCAATTCCTGAAAAATATATAGGGTGCTATCTGTATATGGCAAAAGTTCAACTCCTAAATTGAATTATTTCGAAAATTATTGCGCTTATCAATATTTTCCTTTTCCGCAGTTGCAAATGCACATCAATTTATACTATTGATATTTGCAGATGACTAGGGGATCAGGATCTAAGAGTTTTAGAGTATTCTAAACCCATTTCTGAAGTAAGTTCAAATTCCGAAAAAAGTAAGTCAAGAAACGAATATCCTCCACAATAATAACAAACTTCTGTTCAATAATGTCGGGGCGTGGCGCAGTGGTTAGAGTGTCCGAATGTGGGTCGAAAGGTCCGGAGTTCGAGCCCCAGTTGCTGCTGGGATTTTTTAATTTGACCTATTGAATTATTCAGATCTCGTGGCTGAACTGGGGTGAGTCCTGCATGATTTACTGTTGCGATCCAATTAACAGTGCTGCTCCTAAGGTGGCGCATGGAGTTAGTAACAAGGCCTATCCAGAACACGTGGCTAATGACCATAGCAGTCGATGCCAAAACACCAAAGAAAAAAAATAGTAATAATTACACATATCTAATATGTTTTCCCCAATATATCACTTTTCAGCTGATCATAGTTAGCCATGGAATAGTGAAACTTGTTTACATTCTGCAATTTCTGGACACTTTATCATAATAAAAGTCATTTTCGAAATCATCCCGAGCATTATGGATGATTGAGAGTTGTTGCTGCAGGTGACACCCTGTATAATTCTCGGGACTCAAGATCTGGAGGTTTTAGAGTGTACTGAACCAGAATCTGATGTTAGTTCAGTGATAAAAGAATCCATATTATGTTTTTATCCAATTTTTCACGCTTCAGTTGGTCATAGTTAGCCATGACAAAGTGCAAGAATCACTTTCTATAGTAATAATGGAACATTTTCAGCACTTTGTGACAAATGAAGACATTTTAAAATCAACCGAGGATTATGGATCAATAAAAGTTGGTGATAATGGCAGCTACATATGACACACTGTATAATTCAATGATTCAGCATTCAGTTCTGGGGTTCTGGGACATTCCGAAACCAGGAGTTGGGGTTGATTTTTCAATAAAATATCCCTAAAGTATTTTTCCCCATTTTTTATCTCCATTCAAGTGGTCACAGTTTACCGTGGAAAAGTAATGTTTGGTTATTTTTCGCAGTATAATTTGAACATTCTTGTGAATTTTGTGAAAAGTGAAGACATTTTGAAAATTAGGCAAATACTACTAATGAAAGAGATTTAATAATATTGCCAGCTACAAATGACACCCTGTATAATCAACTGATTGAGGCATTGAGATTTGGGGGTTTGAGGGTTTTCTGAAACAGAATCTGATGTTAATTTTGTGATAAATATTTAGTAGTGGAAAATGGATATACGAATGTACCATCAACATAGAGGTAGGTGTTCCTGAGTACTATAATTTGAAAAAAAATAGGTTCAAATTATTTTATTTTCAATGGAATATGAGGGTGTAGCTGCTCAAAGAGGGACACACTGTATCAAGAAAACTTGTCCAAAACGTATTCACTCTATTTGAACCTGTCTAAATTTGAATACATTTTCCTTTCGTAGTTATATCATTAATTATACAGTGTGTCTCACAACTCTCACCTCTCATAGAAACACTCCCGTAACTTTCATATTTTAATACGTAGAAATGAGAACTTTGAAGAATCGGTAGAAAAATTACCAAATTAATTTAGAATGAGTTATTTGCACGCAAGCAGCGATAGAACCACCAACATTCTCTAAAAATTATAGTAAGAGGCAAAATACGTCAAAAATATATTTGGACTTGTAATCAGAATACCCATTCTACTATTAAGAGGCCATGAGCGCTATCATATTTGGGGCACTTTTTTAGGGTAAAAAAAAACCAAAAATGCAGTTACTTTGAAGCAAGTTTTTGGGTAGATAAACAAATAATTCTAAAAAAACGTTACAGCACGTACATAGACCAACCTTTTACCTCTCTTTCAATACCAAATTCATTTCGATTGGATAAAGATTGCTTCAAATTTTAATGTTAGAGAAATACCATTGCAGCTACCTCGATTATCTGTGAAAAGCATCGTGAGGTACTGCCGCTGACGAAGGTACATAGAATCGAACGTACTCTACAAACAAACCTGTCCTTCTTTGAAATCGATACGACAAACCATTTTTGAGTTATCGACTCTTTTACCAAAAAACCAGTCCCAAATATGATCACGCTCATGGTCTCTTAATTCCTTTGTTCCTGGTAAAAAATTCAGTTATGGATAATCCGAATTTGTTTTACTTCTCATGGAAATACTCCTTCACCTTCTATAACTTTTGACGTAGCTCAAGTAGCACACCTATATTGGTAAAATCTTGATACAATTTTGTGAACATATTGGCAAAATATTCGAAATACAACATTTGCAAGAAAAAAAAAGTGAGCGATATTGGTACAATATTACTTGAACAAAATTGACGAAATATTTTCGAAGCAATATTGCCTCAAAATATTCAGCGAAATTGGTACAATATCGCCGGTACAATATTCTGAAAATATTGGCAAAATATTCAAACGTTGTATTGTCTAGAAGTAAAATGTGAACATTTTGCGATATTGGTCAAATATTGTTTGAACATTTCAAAAATAGTAGTGGTGAAATATTCTTGTAGCAGTAATGGCCTCAGAACATTCCTCGATATTGGTACAATATCATTTGGATATATTGGTGGAAGTTAATATGCTTTGGTGAATTATTAAATGTCTAGCTTTTAGTTGATCAAGGTGAAACCAGAGTCTGCCTTTTGGCCGCCATAACCAGTGAGTAAGCTGTCTTGAAAACCATGCACCCCCTAAGGTTGGGGCCCGGAAGGATGAACGCCCCAGCACTCGTACGTACTCGAGAGCTCACCCTCCCCTATCCACCACCCCCGCTCGTTGAAGCGGTTCCTCATCCTGATGATTGGCGATCAGCAGAATAAAATCTGATCATTTGAAATGGAGAGCTCGGAATTCTCGGCCTGAAACTCTCTTATATCTGACATGAGTGGAATTATGATTCAACAATGACTTTACTTAATGTGCATGGTGCCCCCCTGAAACTGGCTGGAGGCCTGAAAAATACTTGACTGAGAGCCAAGTGAAATGTAAGCCCGTTGAAGTAGACGTTGGCGTCGCCCAAGGTTTCGCTTCCGTCTTACTTCTTCAGGGTTGTCGTTGTCTCCCTGGTTCACTGGTCGTCTGTATTTGTCTCTGTCTCTGTCGTCTTGCTCACGTCTGTTCTCGAGGAGCTCCGTGAGCAGCGGGTTCGTGTGGGTCTCTACTCTGTCTAGAGTAGTCCCCAGGTGATGCCTGATCAGTCTGTCAATGTAGTCCGGATGGATGTCTAACTCTCGATATATAAACCTGTTTGGCATATATCGTGGTGCGTCTGTTGCCATTCTCAGGCAGACATTGAAGAAGGCCTGCATCCTCTGCCTATAACTGTTCGAGCATTGCCCCCAAGCAGTAGATGCGTACAGCATGATTGGCAGAAGGATTGTCCTGATGTCTTGAAAAGAAGTTATGTGAAGTATTTGATATATTCACGTATGTGTTACAAGGCGTCCGTAATGTAGAGCCACCTTGCGGCTTTTTATCCAGGTTTGATCATAACATATTTTTAATATGGATCAATGAATATTTGGCCAATATTTGATTTTTTTCTAGATGTTGGAAACAATATGGAGTCATTATTTTTTTGTCGATATCGGTAAGTATTATTGAACCAATATTGACCCAATATAAAGTTAATAAGATTTGTTGAATATTGGCGAAATAATATTCAACCAATGTGTAATCACACTTGGATATATAGTATAATATTTATATCTAGAATCGATATGAGAGGAATATGGGGATTGCAATATTTATTCTAGATGTTGAAAACAATATGAAGAAAATATTGTTTCATCGATACTGGTGAATATCACTGAACCAATAGTGACCCAATATGAGTTATTATAATTTGTTGAATATAGTTGTCAATCGAATCTATTTGTCAATGTTGTCGCATACAATGCTCTGTTTCCTATAGATAACCATGAAATGAAATACATTTCTTATCACACTTACTTTTTTTACGCTTTTCCGTAAAATAATTTAATGGTATTGAACAATTACACTTTTCAGACACACAAACTACACAAAAACTGTGCGGTTTCTTTGACAGTTTTAGAACGAAATTATAATGTAAACACCAAGCTGCAATTCGAATTTACCTAACCACAATTTGATTTTCAGGCACTGTTGCAGTATTAGTAATGATTCTCATTTGTGCCGTCGGAATGGAATGGGAATCGAAAGCACAAAATTTCCTAATAGCCACCATAGTGGGAGCAATGTTAGACTTCATGGTTGGGACGATTATAGGTCCTGTCGATCAAAAACAGCAAGCTCAAGGATTTACTGGATTCAACAGTAAGTAGTCATGGGGCCCGCGAGAAAAAATTTAAATATTGTGGATTGGGAATATCACTTTAGGAAAAAATAATTTAAACACCCTGTATGTATTTTCTCAAGATGTTTGTGATCTTATTTTCTCTTCACACTTTTCTCAACAATACTTCGTCCACTAATTTGTGTATTTGTTGTATGCCTGAAAGATATAATTCCAATAAGGGACTGCAACTATGTAAAAAAGCAAAAAATGCATTTTTTCTCGAAAACCGTAATTTCTAGATATATAACATTATTAACCAAGTATACATCTCATGGAGATTTCAAATTGAATAAAAAAAATGAGCAAGTTCAAATCAACTTTCCGGTACAACTGGAATTAGAGATTCAATGAAAATATGTTAGATATATTCGAAATATCATTAAAACTCCGGGGTGGATCCAGAGTATTTATAAGAGGGGGTTAGTTAGCTAGAGTTGTAGTTTAAAATTACCGAAAAACAGGTGGTGGCGTAGGACGTAGTAGGTAGACGTGTCAATGTTCCTCTCAAAGAAAGGGGTCTCAATTGCCCCCTTAAATCTGCCACTCAAGATAGCAACCAAATTTCATTTCGAAATTCCAGGAATTGACGGAGATATCTATCAATCAAGCCTGGTAAGAGAAAATTGGTTTACTAAGGGCCAAATCCAGTAATCTGAAGTTCCGCGAATATCGGTTCCCAAAATTCCGCGGATTTTGAAAAACCAAGTTTAACTTCTCCAATGAACACCTATCATTCACGAGATTGCAAGAGATTAGATAACACTCTATAAATGCAACTGAATGTTTTTTTGTTGCTACTTCAGCGTCATCTATACTCACTACTACTATCTTGTCGCGCATATTTTATTCCAGCAGTATTTAATTATTGTAGATGTATAAAATACAAATTAAAGTCAGTATATCAAGTACAATATGGCAATAATAATGTGCCTCAGATTGTGTCAGAAACAAATATTCCAAAATTTCTTGGGCCGACACAGAAACGGAAGTAAAAAATTATTCTTGAATGCGCCATAAATTACACGTCGAGCTTTTGTGGTTTATTTCTGAACTCATAACTTTAAAACAACGAATTTTTCATACAATGAAGTATCGAGTGATAAATATACAGGGTTTCAAAATTCAATACAAATATTTCAAGGGCATATTTCTGGGCAACCGGAAAATTCCCCGACAACAGTTCCCCGACAACAGTTACCCGACAACAGTTACCCGACAACAGTTCCCCGACAACAGTTGCCCGACAGTAAAAATTCCCCGACAACAGTTCACCGACTGGATGATTACCCGACGTTAAAAATTCTTACCTACCGTCTTTAGTAAGAGAGGTTGTGAGCTATACCTCGCCAATAGGAGGAAAGTGTTGTCTCGTCATATTTCGCAACGAGGGCTGCTATTCGACCGGCATAATCACGGTGCTTTTTACGACTATCTGAAACTCATTCAAACTTTGCTCTCGTTTTATTGCTTTTACAAACTTCCATATATTTGAATGGTCTGATGAAACCTGAGGTGCAATTACGAACACTCAATCCGTAGTAAGTTTGACATATGTCAGATTTTAGCAATTATGAAAACCAATGCAATTCAAAATATATTGCAACTTGAGTCGATACCAATGCTCTATATGGATCTATTCTGCAAAAGCGTAGAAGGGCCACAAAGAATAAAAAAATAAGTCTAATTCTGACTTCGTAACTCGAAATTAGTATAATTCCGACTTCACAACTCGAAATTAATATAATTCCGTCTTTACAACTCGGAATTATTATAATTCCGACTTTATAACTCGAAATTAGTATAATTCCGACTTTACAACTCGAAATTAGCCTAATTCTGACTTTGCAACTCAGAATTAGTATAATTCCGACTTCACAAATCGGAATTAGTCTATTGGAAAAGAGCATACTTTATTTGGAGAAAATCGTAAGAAAAGTACTAGTTTTATGCTTAGCAACTTTTCTACTTAGCAACACGTTTATTATTGATTATTACATTATTTCATTCTGCCAATCTGAGAGATTTTTCTTTTATTAATTGATGCGTTTCCATTGAAAAAACACGTGTTCAACTATTATGCCGGGTCCACATCAAACCAGCAATACAGAAATAAAAAATTAACTCAATGTTTTTCAACCATTCAACAATAAATCTGAAACTTTTCATCATCATAACGTGTTGTATTTTTTATGCAACAAACTTTTCGCGTTCCCGTTTCCATTAAAAAAGGCCAAAAATACGTTTTCAACTATTATGCCGTATCCACATCAAACCAAACAAAACATTGACTCAATGTTTTTCTATAATTTAACAACAAATCTGAAAAATTTCTTCAAAACGCGCCTATTGTGTTTTTGGTTGCAACAAACTTTTCGCGTTCCCGTTTCCATAAGAAAAAAGAAAAAACACGTTTCCAACTCTCGTGCCGTATCCACATAAAACCAACAAACCAGAAACAAAACATGTTTTTCAACAATTTAACAACAAATCTGCAATTTTTCATCAACAAAATGAGTTGTGTTGCAGCAACTTTTCGCGGTCCTGTTGGAAGGCGTTAAACATCAAAGGGTTTTCTGTTTTGTTGTCATTGCTGGCAATATTTTCGGTGCTGTGTGAACCTAATTGAAAAACAAAAAAAAAAACAGAATACCCTCCAGTGTGTCTTTGGGGACTCCTAGGTGTTGTGAATGATGTCAGAAAATAAATATGCAGTATGTCTGGTGAACTGGTACATCAAGCTATGATTAAAATCTACAGTTTCCAAAAATCTTAATGGTACCGCCAAGCATTCAACCACACAGCATATCTAAAATTGGTGTATTTTTTCATGGATCTTAGGGCCAACCATCAGCTGTATCAAATCTTCAAAGTTCTCGCTGGATGGTCCAAGTTTACATTTTAACATAACTCCAATGCCAACTGGTGGAATCGTAATGATTACACTAATTCCGAGTTGTGGAGTCGAAATTATACTAATTCCGAGTTGTAAAGTCGGAATTATACTAATTCCGATTTGCAAAGTCGGAATTAGGCTTATTCCGAGTTGTGAAGTCGAAATTATACTAATTCCGAGTTGTAAAGTCGGAACTATACTAATTCCGAGTTGTTAAGTAGGAATTATATATATTTTATTTTATGTAGCCCTTGTACGCTTTCATACTATTTAAAGAAATTTCATGGTGTCGATTTCGTTTCGAATTAAGAACATACATCGTTCTAGCCTACGTATCGTGACAGCTCTCTTATCGAGTGTCCATAATCCCACCCCTGCGCCTCGAAAGCTCTATGCCAACGAGAACCAACAGCTTCGTTTGCTGATATTCGATTATAGTCTGTACTGGAGGCGAATCAAAGATAACCAACCGGTTGGCATTGGTTCAGTTTGGGACTTCTGGCATTAACATCAAAGGATTGTCGTTAGGTTGACAATGTGTCTCCTCTCTTGGTGTAGATGGCTCACTTTAGTCACTTGTTATTTGTCATGGCTATTTAACAGGTGTTAGATTAGCTTAAATCAGTTTGAGGCATCCGTGCTAAAAGCCTCTATACTGCGACCTTTTCAGATCTATCGTTTATGATTTCTGAGCCAACTGTGATTCACATGAAAAAACCCCTCTGCACTAATCCCTTACTTTGATGTGGATGAGAGTCCGAACAACAACGCGTTGCCAACCATCATTCGCCTGAATACATTGGTTGTCGTTCAGCGGCACTCGTTGGCTCAGTGGTAACGTGCCTTAGTGGAAACAAAACATGTGACAATTCTACTGTTTCTTAAATCTGTGAGTAGTCCGGTGTAGCACCGTTTTATTTCTAACAAAGCTGATATTCGTTTATGATTCGGTTGTGATTACTAGTTAGAATGTAATCAAAAATACTGACCCAAATGAAACAGAACTGGCTCAAACGAATTGGAGCGGAATCATTTGCTTGTGCAATTCTATTTCTTTAGTATTCCCTTAGTAATTCCAGTCTTCTCTTTCCTGTGTTTGTTTGTGTTGTTTGGTATCATCTGCGGTTTTGACCTTTTTACTTTACTATTTACTGTTTTTTTATTATGTGACTCTTCTCTCTCTGGCTGTCTTTTTTGTTACAATCTCTCGTTTTTTTTGTCTAGCCACTTTGTTAATTATAGGTAAAGCTTTTTTTGCTACCTTGAAGTTTTTTTGATGAAATAATTTCTTTTAGAACTCATAGTGTAGAATAGGTATTACTCTTGTAGAACACAAATTAAAGTTGGATCTTTGTACACTGCCCAAATTATGGACAACATGCTGGAATAAGCTCTTGGTGAATTTTCAAGGTGTGCCTACAGTTCTCATAACCCTTGATTTCTACATAGGTTCTGTCATCATTTCGGCATTTAGATAATATTGAGGCAGGTTTGTCTTTTTGTTACTGATTTTTCGTCAATCGACAATTACTCCCTTTATTGTTTTGTTTATCTTTATTCTCCTCAGCTGCTGTTGACCATTCAATGAATCTGTCGTACAGAATGGGTAGAACATTGTATGGCTTCGACGTTTTCCAAGCCATCTGGCAAATTAATTGCCCTTTCGATGAAACATTTACTTGAATAAGGGTGGATTTAGAGCCAATTTATGCAATATGTCATTATCGTGGTCATAATCACTATCACAGTCCTAGTCTTAGTCGTTGTCTCAAGGAATTTTCATATTCATGCATAACAGTCATTAGTTCGAAAATGAAAACTTGACAGATGAGAACACTGTCATTAGTATCTTTTTATCTCAAAGGAGGAGACATTTTTCAATCATTTCAATAAGAGAACCCTCTTCCTGGCTCGTTTTTTTTTCGAAACACAATGAACAATAACAAATAACAAGGATAACATTAAGTCAAAACAGAATTGTTTATGACATTTGTCAAATGAGTATCGACGCGCATGCGTGTTGTACAAGTTGTCCTTATCATAAGCATGAAAATTGAAAATTGCCAACTTTGAATTTCATATTGTTATGATTAAGATTGAGACTAAAACTAAAGAAATTGCCTAAATGCCCATACTGAAATGTACAGTTTTAATTTGATTTTATGATTAGGACACTGTGGCTGTGATTAGGACTATGATAACGACAATGATGCATAAATGGGCACTTGGTCAACTTAAGCATAAGCATTATCATAAACATAACGGCAACATCGAAGGTTTTTAGCAAGAAGGTTTTAAGCATTAACATTGTAGTATAAAAGGTGCCATTTGTTATAAGAGGTTCAACTTTCGATTTTAACATAATACTTAAGCACAATTTTAAAGTGATGTTGACTAAATCCACCCTAAATTCATCCTAGACATAATTTCTTCTTGGGCTATTGGGCTAAACTCTCATCTACGAGTTTCGAAGTAGATGTACACAAAGTTTCTGTAAAGTGACCATACGACCATATTTATTTTGAAAACATCATAACTTGTCTCATTATAGACAGTTGTTAAAAGAATAGGATCAAGGGCTTATCAATATTGTACTCATTTTCTTCTTGGTGGTTGCTTGAATTTTTAAGTTTTGCTATGGCTACTTTAGAAATATTACCCGCTCTTGAGTGTAACATTATGTCTGTGAATTAAAAAGGTTTCATCAGTCATTAGCTCATTTCTAAATTTTTGAGAGAGAAAACTGCATAAATACTGCGCACATGATCAAACCATCGGTAGGCTCATTCCATCTAACTTCAATAGGTATACTAACATTTCTCACTAGGTCAATACATTGCAAAATTCAAAATGAAAGTTTAGAATAAGGCTTAATATAATCATCCACTTCAGCTAAATCGTTTGTTCCAATGGTGAAAAAATACAATTCAACTCATTAAAAAACACAACTTTCACTATCAAATAACTGTTATCTTTAGCAAAACGAAACAAATAACAAAATAACTAACTGCTTGCCTGAGCTCTAAGTCTCGACAGTGTTGCCAGTTGCAAGAAAAGTTTATGTTGGTAAATAATGTAATAATTGAATGTTGATTTAATGAAAGTATTATTTGTAAATGTATTTTTCAAACGGCAAAACATGTTTTGCCCGTTTACCAAACCAACTCAGATAATCGGTGCTATTTTGGTGGTCCACTGAATCTTGAATAATATCAGATCATTGAAAAACATTCAAGAATCATACTAATTGGAATCATGATGCACCCGTGCTATCAATATTATCTACTAGATATTCAAAGAATTGAATATTATTCAATAAAAGCTGTTACGGTAACTTAAATGGCTTTCAAAATAGACATTGAATATTGAATAATTTAAGTAGTAGTTGGGGACTACTAAAGTGCATAGAAATAACCTGAAAATTGAAAATGGACTTGAGCTTTATATCGTTAATAATGAGAGCTCTCCATGAGGAAGAACGACAATGAGATTTTTGTTTTGTAGGTGATCAAAAAAATTCATATTTTTTTTACAGCAAGAACTGAAGAAGACAAAAACGTGTAATTAGAGGCACCACATACCCATTGAGCATACCGGAAAAGATATTCAGAGACTTTTATAGAGTCAATAGAAAAATTGCACATTTTCTCATAATTTTAATCACCCCTTTGTTGTAACAAACACAGAAAAAAACAAATTGCTCTGCCAACCAATTCGATCGTACGAAGGCGTAGAAGGGACACGAAAATTTTTTTTTTGGAATCCCGACTTTAATCTCGGACACCCGACTTTAATCTCGGACCCCCGACTTTAATCTCGGACCCCCGACTTTAATCTCGGACCCCCAACTTTAATCTCGGACCCCCGACTTTAATCTCGGACCCCCCCGACTTTAATCTCGGACCCCCCGACTTTAATCTCGGGGGTCCGACTTTAATCTCGGGGGTCCAACTTTAATCTCGGACCCCCGACTTTAATCTCGGACCCCCGACTTTAATCTCGGACCACCGACTTTAATCTCGGACCCCCGACATTAATCTTGGGGGGTCCGACTTTAATCTTGAACCCCCGATTTTAATCTCGGGGGTCCGACTTTAATCTCGGAGGTCCGACTTTAATCTCGGGGGTCCGACTTTAATCTCGGGGGTCCGACTTTAATCTCGGACCCCCGACTTTAATCTCGAACCCCCGACTTTAATCTCGGGGGTCCGACTTTAATCTCAGACCCCCGACTTTAATCTCGGGGGTCCGACTTTAATCTCGGACCCCCGACTTCATTCTCGTGATTCGATTCAGAGAATAAAGTCGGGGTTCCGAGATTAAAGTCGGGGATCCGAGATTAAAGTCGGGGATCCGAGATTAAAGTCGGGGGTCCGAGATTAAAGTCGGGGGTCCGAGATTAAAGTCGGGGGTCCAAAAGTCGGGGGTCCGAGATTAAAGTCGTGGGTCTGAGATTAAAGTCGGGGGTCCAAGATTAAAGTCGGGGGTACGAGATTAAAGTCGGGGGTCCGAGATTAAAGTCGGGGGTCCGAGATTAAAGTCGGGGGTCCGAGATTAAAGTCGGTGGTCCGAGATTACAGTCGGGGGTCCGAGATTAAAGTCGGGGGTCTGAGATTAAAGTCGGGGGTCCGAGATTAAAGTCGGGGGTCCGAGATTAAAGTCGGGATTTCAAAAAAAAATTGCTCGTGGCCCTTCTACGCCTTCGTACGATCGTCTTGTATGCTCTTCACTTTTATGCGCCAGGCTTCTATTAAACATCCGTGAGCCAAAGTTTAAATATGCCAATATGCCAAGCATATCTGTTAGCAATGGCATAGAAATAGTGACAGATATTTTGAATGATATTTTGGACATGATATTCCCTCGAAACACATGGAAAAATTAGAACAGAAGGGAATGTTTATGAGATTGGCTAATGGGTTTCCTAGGATTTTTGGAGCAATAAATTGCACTAAAATAAGAATTCTCTCACCAAAAATGGAACATGAGCAGTGTCCAGAAATATTATATCACAATAGAAAAAAATGCACAGTATTAAAACCCAGTATATTGTTGGTGCTAATTTGAAGTTGTTGGATATAACTCGTCAACCAGGTTCTGTTCATGACAGTGCAATTTGGTCAATAAGGGTCAACAGCATTAACAAAATGGTTTTGAAAACGGTGATAGAAGTTCTTGGTTACTTGGATATAGTGGGTACCCTTTAAACCCTTCGGAACCATGGTTGTTGACACAAGTTGGAGAAGGAAATCATGACAGAAACGTTTCCAATTACAACAGAGCCCATAGATCAATCAGAAATTTTGTGGAACTATTTAATGGCACATTCAAATCAAAATTTAGATTTGTTTGACAGAAACGGCATTGCATTATGAGCCTGAAAAGGCAGCAAGAATCAACGCCTGTGCTATATTCTATATAAGATTTGCATTGACCGAAGAAATTGTTGAAACTATGTATGAGGACGCTAATGATGACATCTATCATAACGCTCTACATCTGAATATTCAGAATAAGGGATTGCTGATTCGTGATCGAATGATCAATAACTATTTTAAGGTTGTTATATTTCATTTCATTAAATAAAATGAGTTTCTGTCTCGGTATCTGTTATATTTCCTGAAAATGTAACAAAAGCATCTGCAAGAGTCTGAATAGCATCTGCCACTCTTCCGAAAGATCTTTTCATTTTGTATCCTGAATTATATACATGAAGACCTTTTTTCCGAATGAGTTTTGCGAAATTTCGCTGAATGAAATACATTTTGTTTCTTGATGCTTTGGCTGGCTTCTGAAAATGTAAATTGTAAAAAGCTATGGCATGGTGAAGACATGATTAGAATTGGATTAGATATTTTCGAACATTTTCGAATCTTTCAAAATCAAACTAACCAAAGAGCAAGCACGTAACCGAACATTTTTCACTCTTGTGCAAAACCAATATCTATTAGATATTTCAGGAATATTAATAAGTGCACCGCAATTGACCATTCTATTGTATGTTGATGATTTCATATTTTCAATTTTCATTATTGGAAATCATTCACCATATAATAGCACCGAATGACAGACAAAAAATGATTTGTACGAAGAACAAATACATTTGCCCTATCAGTACCAATATGGAACTCACAGAGTCACCGTTTTAACATATGGGTAGGTATTGATATCATGAATTTAAAACGGCAAAAATCCAATAATACCCAATCTGTTGAATTCGCCCTTTATAGAGAACACCGACGATATGTTTTTAGTTCAAGTGGGGGCGAATAATCTATTATTATTGCAATGTTATTCAGGAAAATCGTTGGTATCACTACTCCTTTTTTGAACTACCTACAAACATTAGATATGGATATTTTACAAGCATACCAAGTGATCAAATAAATATGAAATTTCTAAAAAAATTGATTTGATGCAGTTGTAAACGACACAGGTGAATTCATTAGAAAAGCAAATGAACGTTTTGTTGGGAAAGGAATCTTATTGGGCGTTCAAGAAGAATATTTGGTCCAAATACAATGAAATAGAAAAAAATTATTGGTGCAAGGTGCTGATAAAGCCACTCAAAATACAATCGAAAATTTCAATTAATATGTAACCATCCATAAGATTATTGCGTTACTGGAATCCAAATTCATCCGACATAAACTTTTTTACCATTTTCAACTACTTCATCCATTACAATTTCCTGATCAGTAACAATTAATTGAAGGCTCAAAGGGAGAAGTTTAGGAAAAGGTTCAAAATCATTATTCTGCTGATGAAGTATAAGTATTGATAGTTGGAAGTGGAAAATACTGTCAACTGAGGCAGGTCCTTGATGACAAAACTTACGTCTTTGATGAACATAATGTATACCTATATAAATTTATATTTCTGTTTATTTCAGCTACTGTTTTCTCAGAAAATTGGGGACCTATGTATAGATCAAAGGAAGGCACGGACTATGACTTCTTTCAAGTTTTTGCAATATTTTTTCCATCTGTAACTGGAATTCAGGCTGGCGCAAATATATCTGGGGACTTGAAGGTAATTTAAATTGAAACGTATACAACAAGTTGCAGAACTCGTCAAGATAGAAAATTTCACCAAAAATCACCTTTATAAAAATAACGAAGTTGCAAAAATCACACATAAAGGTAGTCCCATATATTACCAAAAACGTTTCAAAAGGATCACGACCAAAGGCGGCATAAATTAAATTTCTTTGTCCATAAACAACTTATTTTTTAAGTGAAATTTGTCCAGCTGTGTGCACGTTCCAATGTAATTGAATGAAGAAAAGTTGTATTTCGTGCAGAAATTTATTTATAAAATCATAGCAGAGCGCTTTCGACTATAAAGTCATCATCAGTGCGTACCTGTAAGTAAGTGACATCGAATTGAATTTAAGAAATTTTGATAAAAAGAATTTTGAAAATTGAAAAGTTACTTACTCGTCAGGTGTACAAGAGCCAGACCATAAAAATATCATGTGTCCAGAGGACCATGTAAAATTTAAAAACGGGACATCATATTAATAACATTTTAAAAAAGTCCTTATTCTAGGATTCACCTGGATAAAAGTTTCAACAGGCAGAGTAACACATGTCTGTTGGAGCTTAGTCTACTGTTAAACTGAATGAATGACATTTACATTGTGTCAAGAGTTGACAATGACAATGACGTTTGGCTTAGAACATTAACTTCTAGAAACCCTGATCTGTGTTTTGAAAATTGAATAATGACCAAATTGATCTGTAAATCTATTTATAGTTATGTTAATCTAAACCTAAGGAATTGTGACAAACCGGAAGAAAAGTCTAATGAGAGCCTCAACCCGATGTGCACAGAACCAGATTCAAGAAACAGTCCCTCGGGAATTTGTGAAACCAATTCTTAGCTCAGGATCATGGGACAGGTCTAATGAGAACCTTCACACTTCCCAAAGCGTCAAAAAGGTAACCCAAAAACAAGAGGCACCATTAACATAATCATAAAAGATTTAAGAAAGTTTCAACAGGCAGAGTAACACATGTCTGCTGAAGCTTAGTCTACTGTCTAACTAAATGAAAAATGACATTGTGTCGAAAGTTGACAATGACAATGAAGTTATGATATAAAAAATGTGTAAAAAATGAACTATAATAAAAACATTGATTTGTGTTTTGAAATTGATAAATTATTATTATTAGTTCAACATCCTGGGCAACCAGATTGAAACATAAGATCATGAGATAAGTCTAATGAGAACTTTCCCAATCTCAATAGTAACAAGGAGGATGACCAAAATGATGAGCCCATACCAGAAAATTTTTAAGAAATTTTCCAAAAATTGATCTGTGAATCTATTTATAGTTCTGTTGATCCAAACCAAGGAAATATGACAAACCGGGAGAAAAGTCTAATGAGAACTACGACCCGATGTGCACAAACCAGGCTTAAGACACAGTCTCTTGGGAATTTGGGAAACCAAATTCTATGCTCAAGATCATGGGACAGGTCTAATGAGAACCTACCCAATCACAAGGCGCCAAAAAAGGTTGCCCAAAACCAAGAGGTACTACAAACAGAAAAGATTCAAGAAATTTTCAAATCATTTCATATTTAATCAATTCAGTAATTCTATTAATCAAAAACAAGGAAATTACTGAGCCAAAAGAAAGTCTAATAAGAACTTGACACATGCAAAAACCCAAGTTATAGAAAAATAGAACCTGAAGTTGAAATTATAAGTTTCAAATGAAAGCAATAGATTATGTTCTGAGAATTGAAAGGAAAGTCGAGAGGGAGGGAACTAGGCAAACTGCAAAACAGGTTCAAGCCATATCATCATTGAGAAAGAGTTCAAGAGCAAATAAATAGGTAAAGTTTAAATTTATGAAAAGTTTCTTACTTTAAACGTCTATGAAGAGGAATGTAAGCTCTGTTTAAATTAACTTGAGTGTTGAGACAAAGGTCATTATTCAGTAATTCCTTGTTAATATGTAAATCTTCAAGAAAATCTAATCTATTGTAATTTTTGGAACTCACCTCCTGTAAAATTTTTGAATTCCTATTTGGACTAAAGTTGTGGTTGTTAACCCTCAAATGTTGACCAAAGGCTGAAATTTTGTTGGGATTTAAATGTTCGGTTATACGGGCTTTCAAAGGTCTGCAAGTTCTTCCAATGTAGGCTGCATCACAATCATCACAGTTTAACTTGTATATGCCACTTTCATTTAGTTTGACAGTAGACTAAGCTTCAGCAGACATGTGTTACTCTGCCTGTTGAAACTTTCTTAAATCTTTTATGATTATGTTAATGGTGCCTCTTGTTTTTGGGTTACCTTTTTGACGCTTTGGGAAGTGTGAAGGTTCTCATTAGACCTGTCCCATGATCCTGAGCTAAGAATTGGTTTCACAAATTCCCGAGGGACTGTTTCTTGAATCTGGTTCTGTGCACATCGGGTTGAGGCTCTCATTAGACTTTTCTTCCGGTTTGTCACAATTCCTTAGGTTTAGATTAACATAACTATAAATAGATTTACAGATCAATTTGGTCATTATTCAATTTTCAAAACACAGATCAGGGTTTCTAGAAGTTAATGTTCTAAGCCAAACGTCATTGTCATTGTCAACTTTTGACACAATGTAAATGTCATTCATTCAGTTTAACAGTAGACTAAGCTCCAACAGACATGTGTTACTCTGCCTGTTGAAACTTTTATCCAGGTGAATCCTGGAATAAGGACTTTTTTTAAATGTTATTAATATGATGTCCCGTTTTTAAATTTTACATGGTCCTCTGGACACATGATATTTTTATGGTCTGGCTCTTGTACACCTGACGAGTAAGTAACTTTTCAATTTTCAAAATTCTTTTTATCAAAATTTCTTAAATTCAATTCGATGTCACTTACTTACAGGTACGCACTGATGATGACTTTATAGTCGAAAGCGCTCTGCTATGATTTTATAAATAAATTTCTGCACGAAATACAACTTTTCTTCATTCAATTACTTATTTTTTATTCAGTTCTCTCAATCGTGATATATTAGCATAGATTACAAAATGAGCATGCAGGGTGCTATCAGTATCATCCACTATTGAGGTATCAGGAAATATATGTTGCAGAAACGTCTTTGGAACCAGGACAAAACTGCGATGAATAAGATACCTAGAAGATCTATTTACCACTATATCAAGTGATCTGCCTGAGATAGAATTGAGTCGGGCAACTCTTGATTTGCGAAAATTTGCTAGAGGGCGTTTTTCTTTTGAGACCCCTCGCATACTTTTGGGACCGTCTGACAACAAAAATTTTCACAGCTGAATTTTTCAGAAATATCCAACAAAGTTTTCTGGTAATTCTTGTTTCCGAACGGACCCAAGAATTTTCGCAAATAATAAACTTGTCCTACTCGATATGAAAAATAGCTATACGAAGTCTCAACAATGGGATATCCCAATTTTTTCAAGTCTGGACCCGAGGACTATAATTATTAATTGATTTTCAGGACCCAGCTTCAGCGATTCCCAAGGGCACGTTTTTAGCTCTCGTGATATCAATGATCTCTTATGCAGTTTTCGTGATTTTTGCCGGAGGTGCTGCCCTAAGAGATGCAAGTGGCTCCATCGATGACTTGACAAATGGGACATTGGCTGCCTGTGCTGTCAATCATACATGTGAATATGGACTTTTTAATAGCTATCAGGTAAGGCGCCAAGCAATCCGAGAACTTCTTGCAACACACAGTAGGTAATTGAGTAAATCCAATAAATATGTTTATAAGAAGAAGAAGAAAATGGAATAGTGAGGGAAATATAAAATGAAAATGAGATAAGGAGTTTTCTTCAGATTGAAAAGCAACTGTATACACTTATTTCATCGTCAGGACGGTGTAGCCAAAAGCAAGGCTTTTCAACACTCGGATGAAGGAAAGTAGTCTTCAACAATTTCATTTTCTTGTTCATATTTTCGGCCGGACTGTCACGCAAGTTGCCATAGCTGTCTCCGTGATGACGTAGGTTACTCTGGAATACCAGAGTCTCAACTGAAATCACAAATGTGTAGTTGGCTTCTAGTCAGTTGGTCACTATGTCTTTCATCCAAGTGATGCACATCCTTGTTTTCGGTCTTCCGTACTGACGATGACCAACAGTCTGAAACACGTGTAAACAGATGCTTTTCCATCTGAGAGAAACCCGTTCTATCATTTGCTACCCCGTACCTGGAAAATTCTGAGAAAGAGATAGCAGGGGTTCAAGGTTGCCTTATACTTGCACGGCTAATTCGGGTGGGTTAATTAAGCTCGTTTAAATAGAAGTAGGGTTTATTTGTGACTGATGACAAACGGCTGATAACAGTCAACTTGTCGTTGCACTGTAACGACGGCTAGCGTCAATCGAAATCAAGATGCATATAACTCCTGGTGCGTTTACTGATTCGCTTTTGTTTCAACTAAAGTTCTTGATCCTGTAATTGCGTCAATAGAGTTTGTTCCATTCGTCAATGGATGACGCTTAAGTCGAATATAGTGGAGTTTCCAACAATCCAAAGTGCCTACTAGATAAATTTTTTTGAGATTTTGAACGTTAACATTATTTTGAGGTTATATGTCAATTACATTGCATATTGGTATTTATCGTGTGATTTTTCTGTTCTTTCAATACTTTTCGCTCAGTTCGGTAGTTTTGCGACGTTTTTAGTTGTTGGGTTATTGTTATTTATTTGTTCTTGTGTTTTTCTGTCATTCGTAAAAGTTAGGGTAGTGTATAGCATTTTTTTGTGAGTCTCGACTTCGACATGACAATCATGACATGGTTCAATTTGAGGTTATGTCGATGACGCAGCATGCGTTTGTCAAAACGACATGTCAAGTCATCATGATCGGTAATGATTTGCCTGCCATCTATGTTAAAATTGAGTAAACTCTCTTGACGCAATAAAAATGTCATGAATCAAGCAGGCCGTACATCAACAGTTTTGGATGACAATTTCACAGCTATAAGTAATTCCACCAGGAGTTATATGCATCTTGATCGAAATCAACCGACAGTGACAGATAAAATGATGGTTCAAGCAATAAAGACTAGCGAACTATTTATGATTGAAATATTTACAAGCCGGAAGATCTTCAATTACTATATTTTACTGTAGGGTTATACAAAAAGGATTATTATCAAGCCCCCTGGTATGATCATACATAGTAGGTAAAACCTCTAAGACTTTCCTCACAGGTTTGTTCCGCTTGAATGAGTTCTTTATAATTAGGTTGCAACATAATCGATCTATTTGACTTGTGTTAGAAAACACTGTCTCCGACAAAATTTGTGAAATACTAAGCTAGGGCTTATCTGAGTTCACAATCTTCCTAGCTGAATATTCGCAAAAAAATAGGATCTCAGATCAAATCAGTTGTCAGAAAATGTCTCTCTTGACACATCATATGTTGAACCGGTACCCCTAGCGATTTCATACAAGGAGATTATGATTTTATCTTCTAGTTCTCAGTTTTCCTACTGAACCGTAACATATTTTCATCATATATCTCTATATTCATATATATTATGTTGACAAAACGATTGAGTACAAAGTTACAATTTTGTGCTTACTAGCATACTATACTTTTACTGCTTGTTACGTTCAGTATTCTGGTAAACAAGAAAAAATATGTAAATATTCTCTCTACGATTTTGAATACACGAAAATAAGGAACGAATAATTAAAGATACAAGTGTAATTATTGAAAAGTAATTTAAAGAACTTGCGGAATACTGGTTATTTATTTCTTCATGTTGGTAATTTGTCGTCGATGGAATTTCACGATTTTCCGTTCCTGAAGATCAGAGTTATTCTCATTATCAGCTCTACCTACACTTGGTAGTTCAAAATCACATTTCACAAACGCATCACAATGTAAAATAAACGTCAACTAACTTCAACTGTTCAAACAGTGAATGCTACCGCAGAAGGTACGTGGCTCGCGCCTTTCAATTGACAACGCAGTGCCGCCGTGGTGGCAGACGCGGTCCATGATGTTTCTAAAAGAATAATTATCGCTATTTATAACGTCTGCCACGTGTGCCGATTATATCGAGATTTTGCTCGCCACCCCTCTAACTATCGGGGATCCTCCAGATTTGTATTGAACAATTCAGGTCTACTCAGTTTGCACTTCATACACAGTTTTTAAAATCATTTAGATAATTTTAAAAACTAAATACTTCAACAGTCAGAGCCCTGGATGTCTGCCTCTTCGATTTTCTGTGTTTACAGTTTTTTGCAACTGTCAACTCTACTGCTAATGCATTGTTGCCAAATCTCAACATCATTCGGAGTACTGCGAAATAGCTCACAGGATTATTAATTATTATCTGGAATCAATTGTGGTGATGTGGTTCAATGCATTATGTAGCTATATTACGGATAACCGGATTACTAGTAATAATAATTATTGCAATTCTTGTTCGTTGTGGAGACGATTTTGTGATTTCTTTCTCTTCAATAATGAATTATTTATTTACTGTATTATCTACATTTGAGATATATAATATAAATAATATGTATAAGGCGAAGGGTAGTCTTGACTGACTACACCTTTTTCATATGTAATTCAGAAAGTGTAACTTGTAATTCAGATTAGTAAAATGTAATTCAGAAAACGTAACTTGTAATTCAGAATTGTTAATTGTATTTCAGAAACCGTAACATGTAATTCAGATTAGTAAATTGTATTTCAGAAACCGTAACATGTAATTCAGATTAGCAAGTTGTAATTCAGAAAGTGTAACTTGAATTTCAGATTAGTGAATTGTTATTCAGAAAGCGTCAATTGTAATTCAGAAACCATCACTTGTAATTCAGAAACTATCAAAGATCTGACCGGTGTGAAAAGAGCGGCCAAAGATAGCAGCCGAAATCTCCGGAGACACAGGGGAGACACCAAAAGGGGGCTATTATGATAAATAATAACAATTATCTACAAAATAGAGTATGTGGACCTTTTGCATAACTTTACTGACGACAGGGTTGAAAGTGGGTGGGTGAATAATGCGGTTGTAGCGTAAAATGATTTCCGGCAAATTAAGGTATTGTAATAAAATAATTTCGCTTTTGGACTAGGGTTGGATATTTTGAATATGCAATTTTCGTAAAGTACTGAATAATGGGATTCAGGGTTGAAATTTTCAACCCTAAAATTTTGAATATTCATTCCAAATTGGTTCTAGCATACACAGATTTTGAATGTCCATTTTTTGTTGTAAAAGGACCATTCCGTTAGAGAATTGTTGACCTCCGTTGGGAACCCGTGATGGATTTTTCAACCCTACTATCGGGGGAGCCAGGTGGTGCATTTAGCACTTATCTTAAAAATTCGACTTATGAGTGAAGTCGTCGTCGGAGCACTAACAGTTTTTGTCAAAATGTTGCATATCACTTCTCCTTTACTGTTTGATCAGAAAATCCGACTTCCCGTTTGAGGATTTTTCCACTGCGGAGGGTTGTTGAGGGTAGTTTCTGATTCACAAATTATTTCACCCAATAGAGCGTGTTCAGTAGCTATAGAATAATTCATTTTTGTCAAAAAAAAAAATCGAGCAACGGGTTTTTAAACTGTTTGAGGAATTTTCCCGGAGGGTTGTTGAGGGTGGTTTTTGATTCACAAATTATTTTACCCCATAGAACGTGTACAGTAGCTGTAGAATAATGCATTTCCGCCAAAAAACATCGAGCAACGAGTTTATAAACTGTTTCAGGATATTTCAACTTCAAAGGGTTGTTGAGGGGTAGTTTTTGATTCACAAATTATTTCACCCTACAGAGCGTGTTCAGTAACTGTAGAATAATGCATTTCCGTCAAAATACCTCGAGCAACGGGTAATTCAACTGTTTCAAGATTTTTCTAATTTAGAGGGGTGTGTAGGGGTAGTTTTTGATTCACAAATTATTTAACCTCATGGAACATATTCAGCAGGTTCACAATAGTTAATTTCCGTCGAAAAACCTGGAGCAACGGTTATACTTGAATCGAAAAATAAAAGAAAAAAAAAACCGTTGCTGGAAAAACCGTTGCTGCTTTCACACCCGTGGTCTTCATTAGTTTTTCATAAATTCCATGAGAAAGGTTCAGGGTTTTGTTTGTTTGACTTGATTTTTTGAGATATGCGTCAATATGCAATGAGGGTCTGTATAGATTTTGAGAAGGATCGGAAATTACATAACGATTTCCCCGGCAATTTTCCGAAAAAAAAAAACACGAATAAAAACCGTACCGACGACTGAAATGAAATTTTCAATAGTGCAATGGATAGTGCTGAAAAATGCAAACAAATCATGTCACTTGAAAATTTCCGAAAAAATGATTGGAAACCTGAGGAAACTTGAAAAATATGAATAAAAAAATTGAAATTTTTTAAAATTCGAAATATCATGGAAACGGTCAAAATTTTCCAAATTTATAAACAAATCTTTTTTGATAGCCTTCAGAAAATCTACAAAAAATGTGAATGAATTTTTTCCATAAAATCAATGTACCGTGAAATAATCCAAAAAAAACGGGGAATCGATAGATCTCCCAAACTATTGAGAAAATCCAAATTGTTTTTTTGCAGCAAATACCTTTTGACAAAATCTACCTACTCTTCAAATTTCAGTTTTTAGAATTTGTTAACAGAGCGGGGGAAAAATAAAATCGAAAAAAAAAACGGGACTTGGAAACTTTTTTTATAAATCATCAAAATCTAAAAACTAAACGAGATATCGAAAAGTTTGTATAAAATTTCACGACATTAGCGCCTTCTGGCGGGCTTTTATCTTCCACCTAGTCTTCTGGCAATTTTTTCTCCCCTTATTTGTATAACATCCGATTATTCTGCCAATTTCCAGCCTTGCACCTTATGACTTATTTTACGTAAAAAATGCATATTTAACCCTTTACCCTCGCGTTATTCTTCCGGGGTGCCTTCTGGCGGCCCGTCTCACGCTACGTTGGTGACACCCGAAGCTATAAATGCTAAATTTCACTTTGCACCGAGTCACCCGTATTTCTCCGTAGTCAGCCCTCCGTCTAATACGGGTTGTTCTTGGTTTCTGAATTACAGTTGACACTTTCTGAATTACAACTCACGCTTTCTGAATTACATGTCACACTTTCTGATTACCAATTCACTAATCTGAATTACAAGTTACACAATCTGAAATACAACTTACTAATCTGAATTACATGTTACGGTTTCTGAAATACAATTTACTAATCTGAATTACAAGTTACTGTTTCTGAATTACAATTTACTATTCTGAATTACAAATTATACTTTCTGAAATACATGTTATACTTTCTGAATTACAATTGAAAAAGGTGTAGTGTCAGGTAGGGTATGGTAGAAGACACTGATACACTTGATTATACTAAACATTGAACCTTTATTGTTCAACTCAACTCATCGACTGACTAAATTATCAATTCCACTCTCAAATAGAATAGTCATTCCTTATGTTTAATGAATCATTCGCTGTGGCTTCGTTATTGGGTAGGATACAGGGTATCTCCTGATACGGGAAGTCTCCTAACATCTTTTATTTTCCTAATACCTCCATCCTGTTCCTGTAGCTCCTTCAACCAGTCTTCCTCGTTTATTATTCTAACCGTTTTTTCATGATCCTCCTGCGTTTCCTCTGGGTTTCCACTCAAAGCATTCTCGTGTTGCATCATTTTACCTGGTTTGTGAATCATATGGAAATTGTATTCTTGTAGCGATAACATCCACCTTGCTATTCTAGGAATAATTGACTGTTTGGACATAGCGTTCTTCACAGCATTACAATCAGTGAATATATTAAATGTAATTCCAAGTAGATAATGTCGGAAGCGTTCCAAGGTCCTCACAATAGCGAGTAGTTCTAATTCAAATGAATGTAGCTTTCTTTCGTCCACTGATGTTTTTTGCTATAACATGCAATATATTTCTCTACGTTGTCATTCATTTGTTTAAGTATGCCCCCGATTCCATCCTGGCTTACATCCGTGTACACGTGTGTTTTCAGCTTTGGGTTGAATATAGCTAAGACTGGTACTGAGCAAATAATCTCCTTCAGATGATTGACTAGGTCTGAGTGTTTAGTAGTCCATTCCCATTTTGTATCTTTTTTAGTAAATCTGTTAAAATGCTAGTTTTGGATGCGTAATTTTTTTTTATAAATTTCCGAAAATATCCAGTGAGCCCTAGAAATTGTATCACCTGGTGGATAATCTTTGGTAATGGAAACTTTTCAACAGCTTTCGTTTTTTCGTCACTGATGGATATTTTATTATTTGAAATAACATACCCAAGATAAATAATTTTAGAAAAAATTAGGATTTGGATAACTTGACAGTTAATCCATGTTCTTTAACAGTTTTGAAAACACGTTGTAGTTTCTCCATACCTTCACTTATTGAATTTGTCGGAATAATAATATCATCTGAATACGGAGTAATTAAGTCAGCTCTAAGAGGCTCAAATATCTCAGACATAAATTTTTGAAACATAGCAGGAGAGTTACATAGTCCAAATGGAACTCTCAAATATTCAAAATGCCCTTCTAGAGTTACAAAAGCAGTTACAATCCCAAGGCGCCAAAAAGGTTGCCCAAAACCAAGAGGCGCCTTGGGATTGGGTAGGTTCTCATTAGACCTGTCCCATGATCTAGAGCATAGAATTTGGTTTCCCAAATTCCCAAGAGACTGTGTCTTAAGCCTGGTTTTGTGCACATCGGGTCGTAGTTCTCATTAGACTTTTCTCCCGGTTTGTCATATTTCCTTGGGTTTGGATCAACAGAACTATAAATAGATTCACAGATCAATTTTTGGAAAATTTCTTAAAAATTTTCTGGTATGGGCTCATCATTTTGGTCATCCTCTTTGTTACTATTGAGATTGGGAAAGTTCTCATTAGACTTATCTCATGATCTTATGTTCCAATCTGGTTTCCCAGGATGTTGAACTAATAATAATAATTTATCAATTTCAAAACACAAATCAATATTTTTATTATAGTTCATTTTTTATACCATAACTTCATTGTCATTGTCAACTTTCGACACAATGTCATTTTTCATTTAGTTAGACAGTAGACTAAGCTTCAGCAGACATGTGTTACTCTGCCTGTTGAAACTTTCTTAAATCTTTTATGATTATGTTAATGGTGCCTCTTGTTTTTGGGCTACCTTTTTGACGCTTTGGGAAGTGTGAAGGATCTCATTAGACCTGTCCCATGATCCTGAGCTAAGAATTGGTTTCACAAATTCCCGAGGGACTGTTTCTTGAACCTGGTTCTGTGCACATCGGGTAGAGGTTCTCATTAGACTTTTCTTCCGGTTTGTCACAATTCCTTAGGTTTAGATTAACAGAACTATAAATAGATTTACAGACCAATTTGACTATTTGGTCATTATTCAATTTTCAAAACACAGATCAGGGTTTCTAGAAGTTAATGTTCTATGCCAAACGTCATTGTCATTGTCAACTTTTGACACAATGTAAATTTCATTCATTCAGTTTAACAGTAGACTGAGCTCCAACAGACATGTGTTACTCTGCCTGTTGAAACTTTTATCCAGGTGAATCCTGGAATAAGGACTTTTTTAAAATGTTATTAATGTGATGTCCCGTTTTTAAATTTTACATGGTCCTCTGGACACATGATATTTTTATGGTCTGGCTCTTGTACACCTGACGAGTAAGTAACTTTTCAATTTTCAAAATTCTTTTTATCAAAATTTCTTAAATTCAATTCGATGTCACTTACTTACAGGTACGCACTGATGATGACTTTATAGTCGAAAGCGCTCTGCTATGATATTATAAATAAATTTCTGCACGAAATACAACTTTTCTTCATTCAATTACATTGCAACGTGCACACAGCTGGACAAATTTCACTTATTTCAATAATGACAGAATGTGCTTTGCTCAACTTTTTCATTGATGCATACAAGCAACAGTGGAATTTTTCAAGGATATTGTGTAATTCAATCTTATTTGACTCACACAAATCTCCGTGACTAACTTTAAATTGAAATTGTTGTACATTCTCAGAATACTTGAAAGTCAACTCATTACCAATGCGATAAGAAATCTTAGGATTTTCTGTAAAATTGCACCCTATTAGAAGTTCTGTATTTTTGAGGGCGTTATCGATTACGTACAGTATGATGGTACATCCATCTAGCGATACTTCGGTTTGTACATATTCGTTAACCACTGTTACGTGGCCCTTGAACCCTGAAAGACGCACCTTTTCTTGTAACTTCATAATCTGTAGAATGAGGCGAACTGCTAATTTTTTTTTCTATCAAAGAACAGTTACTGCTGAAATCTACAAATGCTTGTAGGGACTGATTATTTATAAGAACTGAGTTAAAGAATTTTTTTTTGATTGATTGACTATCATATTAACATTTTCATTTTTCATTTTATTATTTTGGTTTTCGTATACTCTCTCCGGTTTTATATGTGACTTACAAGCTCTGCTAATATGCCCTTTTGCTTTGCAACTGTTACAAATTTTATATCGATGGGGACAATTATCGCTACTATGGCTACCTGTTATACTGCACCTGCTGCAATAATTGTTATTTTTCTTTGTACCCATTGCAAACGTATTTGGTTTCTCAAAATGTTCAATTTTTTTTGGTTCTGACAAAAATATCAGGATGACTGAAATCTTTACTACAACTAGGTTTATTATAGTGCGAGTCATCTGGATATGTATGTCGCCTATCCCCTTTTGTTGAAGATGGCGCTTTATTGCGCAAATAAGAGCCTAATGTATTCAGATCTGTAATATCTGTTGCCTCTGCGGCTGAGATGATATTTTTGTCCCCTATAGCACCCAAAACTAAGGAAATTTTGTCTTCACTGGAAAAATTTAACTTCAGTGCATCAATTTTTGCTAAATGCTGAAAGAAAAATTCGTACAAAGAACAACCATCTGAAGGTTTGTGATTTGCTACGTCTTGTGTACATGTCTCGTTTGGAGTGAAGAGTATCTGTCAATTCAATTTTCCACTCTTTCCAGCCGTACTTAGGCCATTCTTTATCATTTCTCACTACACTTTCGTACCAGATTTTTGCTGTACCCTGTAGTTTATTCAATTTTGGTGAATGATTTGATGTTCGGTCCAATCAAATATCTTTGCATGGTGTACTATAATTTTGATCCAATCACTAACATTGTCTGATAATGGGTTAAACTAAGGTATCGCGTTGGATGTGCTCATGATTTTCTCATGCAACAAAGCAATTGAAGAATGGCTTACCCCCGCTTCTCTAGAACTACGTTTGGTTCTTTTTGATTTGACTATACATCTCTCACTCCTTTTGTCGGAACTTGAACTGGAAGAACTTGAACTGCTACTTGAAGTAGAGTTGCTTGAAGAGTACTTCCTACGTTTTCCCATTTCAATGTGAGTCCGTAAACACTTCTGATGTTAGGTAGGGTCGGTTAGAAGACACCGATACACTTGATTATACTAAATACTGAACCTTTATTGTTCAACTCAACTCATCGACTGACTAAATTATCAATTCCACTCTCAAATATAATAGTCATTCCTTATCGTTGATGAATCATTCGCTGTGGCTTCGTTATTAGGTAGGATACAGGGTATCTCCTAATACGGGAAGTCTCCTAACACTAGTTAAGGAAAAATGCGTATGACTGCATCCTCAATGCAGTCAAAATACTGGTCTGTTTAAAATAATACTCATTGTTATTTGGTCGAGCTTTCGGAAATGTTTATTTTATTTATCTAGACATTAAACATGACGTTTATAGTAACAAGACAACATTGATGAGACACATATAAAGTCAGATTCATGACGGTGGAAAACATCCAATTCGGTTCAAACTTTCCTATTATATTTTTTCAAACTTGCACACATAACTCAGTTTGGGGTGTTGAGTTTGAACAATGAGGTTTCCATCCAAGACAAATCTGAGTGCGAGCGCAACGAATTTCCTGAAATTTGTTGACATAACACAGCAAGGGACATTGAAACCGAATAATGAGGCCCCCGAGGTCTGTATCCAACCAAAACCGGAAGCATTACACCTTTCACCAAATTCACGGACAATACTCTTCTTTCTTTTTTTTTTTTCTTTTCCAGCTCTTCGTATAGGCTTATTGTTCAGTGGTCTACAAAATATTTCAGTTTTACAGTATCTCCGTCTTTTTTTGTGAATGTAGACTTCGCGGGCCTCATCTACAGAGCCTTGTCATTGAATTTAGTTAAACTAACAGAGCCTCTAGTTTTTTGTTGGGTGGAAACCTCGGGAAATAATTTTTCGAGATCAGTTGAGTCCTGTCTGTGAATTTTGTGTAATTTACAGTGCTTTCATAATTTTGTTGGGTGGACACCTCGGGGACCTCGTCTTTCGAATACTGTGAGCCTCTGCTGAGTCCTGTCTACGAATTTGGTTGAATTTGTAGTGTCATCGCTCTTTTGTTAGCTGAAGACCTCGGTGACCTCGATAATCGAATTCAGTGGCCTCTGCCGAGTCTGTGAATTTGGTGAGAGTTGCAGTGCCTCTGGTTTTTGTTGGGTGGAGACATCGGAGACTTCATTATTCGAATTCAGTGTTCCTTGCTGTGTCCTGTCTGAAAATTTCAGGAAATTTGCAGCGCCCTCAGATTAGTATTGGGGGGGGGGGGCTCATTTTTCGAACTTAACCACCGTGTTGAATCATGTCTGCAAGTTTCGGAAAATTTGCGGTGTCTTCAATTTTGTAAACATTTTTCATAAACAGTGATGTATTTCCTAGTCTGCATTTTTCCGTTGATTTGGAGAACATCCAGGCTTACCATGGATAGAGAACTCCTTTTGTTCTAAAAAGGGTTATCTTTTGAATCGTTTTCAGTGTATCCAAAGGTGGGGACCATTTTCTTTAAAGTTGGTTCATTCTTTTTCTTATATTTTGATGATGCCTGTGCAGTCAGTTTGCCTGTGGGAGGAGATCTTGGGAATCTTTGGTATATTATTTATTGTAATCATTTCGTTTGTTTTTCTGATATTCGGGGTTGCAGTGCCCATGTGTTTGTTATAGATATAGTCAGTCCGTCCTTGATCTTGCTTGGATTAGATTTGCTTTTAGCACAAACAAAAAAATATTGTTGGTAAAATTAAAAAAGAGCAGCTACTTAATATGAACAACTAACTATGATTTATTTTTATCAATATTTTTCAAATTTGTAAGCTGAACTCCACCTATTATGCCGATATTTTTTATGTATATAATACAATTTTATTTAAAAACATCTGGAATGGACAATAAAGACGCTATTATGATTATTATTTTTCAATTCTGTTTTGCATCCTATTTTATTTCCAAAACTGATATTTCAAATCGCAAAACGTAAAACTTATTACTTACATACTTCTTCAATTGTGTCCAAGGACTCCAAGGCTTTAGGCGCACCAATCCAACATCCAACTGATGAATTGACAAACCCCTATCGAAGTAACTTTCATTTTCCAAAAATTAAACAAATTACATCGGTTACCGCTGTCTAGAACCATTGGCAACGCTGTACAGGATGTCCCAAATTCGAGCCTCATCATTGGGATCTCGGAAACCAGAAGAGATACGAGGTCGGTTAAATGGAGGCAAAGTTGCGCAATTTGGTGCTCATTGAAACGCCGCTTTCATATTAGAATACTTCCGGAGATTTTTGGAAAAAACCGATTATTCGCGATTTCATTTTTATTTTTTTGTGACTATTTGAATAGATAAAACAAAACAAATTTCAAATTCTTTTTGCTACTTTTTCTGTTCTACAAGATGGTGTTATCAGATTTTCAATTAGACGTTTCGTATTTGAGCTGCCATCATCAACTTTGTTGTTTTAAATACGGCCCTGGATTTTTTATTATGGATTTTAAAATCTTCTAATGTCCCAAAACAAATGATGTATTGCACTTATTCGAAAAGTTTATATTAATAGCATTTTCCATAAGAACTCATGTGTTAGAGAGAGACAGAGAATAGATTTTTGGTAAGATCTTAGCAGGACATCGTTAAAATAATTTTTTCGAAAAAGAACGATACATCATTGTTTTAAGGACCTCAGAAGCTCCTAAAAATTGATATATAACAATGTGTGATGTTCAACAATAGGCATGATGTTTTAATTATTCCAAAAAAAGTCAAACAAAAATTATAAAATTGAATACCCAATGAAAGTTAAAGCAAATATTCAATTTGTAATCCACCTGCTTGAATGCATTTTCGTGTCAGTCTGTGCAGTTTATGGATGGCACGCTGAATGGTCCTTGCAGGGATAGCCCTGATCTCCCTTATTAGGTCTTGTCGTAATACTTCAAGATTTTGTGGCGTGTTTCGATAAAGACGGTTTTTAAGAAATCCTCAAAGAAAGTAGTCTACAGGGTTAGGTCGGGGCTTCTAGCTGGCCAACGTACGGGACCTTGGTTTCCAATCCATTTATTAGGGAATAATTCATTTAAATTTTTTTTATCACATCTCCCATTATGAGGTGGTGCACCGTCTTGTTGCCACCATAGTTGACGTAATACGCCCAAGGGTTCTTCCATTAAGGAATCCAATATATTGGTCCCTATTAATTCTGCATATCTATCGGAATATAATTTTCCTTGAATAAAAAACGGGCCGATAATTTTATTGTGCCACATACCGACCCATACGTTAAATGATTGTCGTCCCTGTGGTCTTACTTTTTGATTCTGTCTTGGGTTTTCTATCGACCAATAGTGTTCGTTATGTCTGTTAGATAGTCCATCTGTTGAAAAACTGCATTCATCTGTCCATATAGTTTTATTTAGGAAGTCATCATTTTCATTAATTTTATTTTGCAACCAGTTACAAAATTCTAATCGTTTCTCAGCATCGCCAGGTCTTAGTGTTTTACTAATATGGATTTTGTAAGGTTTATATCCACGCTTATTTGAAGTTCTCCAAACTCTCATTCGCGGTAATCCTACTTCTTCTGAGAAAACTCTAACTGAAGCTCGAGGATTATTATTGGCCTAAATAAATAATTTAAAATTATTCATTTTACTTTCTACTTTGTAACAGTTTTCAAACTTACAATGTTCAAGATAATTTGTTCCTCTTCTGGATCGATTCGTGTTCCATATTCCATATTCAATATTAGCAAAATAACTATAATGCGGCTGCCGACTTTCTGACTTTTATTCCAACAAATAGCGCTCACAAGCCGTTTTTGAATTTCGATTCGAAATATAATAAATCCTTATCATGTCTCGTTTTTCTTCGTTAGAAAAAGTCATTTTCGTTTAATAAGCGTTAACGATTAGTGAACGAACAGTGAACTGTCAAAATATTGGATAATTTAAACATTAACAAATGAACCAGAATGCTTGATAGACAGCCACTTTGATGCAATTATTTTTGTAAATATAGCCTAGGGCCTAGAGTTTGAGGGATGACACTTCAATTATATTATTTAGTAACCACCCACTTTTATGTTAGTTTTTGAGTTTTATGCAGTGCGTTATTGCAAAAAAAGTTTGTTTTAACTCTATTAAAAATCTAATTTTTGTCTCTCTCTAACTCATGAGTTCTTATGAAAAATGCTATTAATATAAACTTTTAGAATAAGTGCGATACATCATTTGTTTTGGGACATTCAGAAATTTTAAAATCTATAATAAAAAAATCCATGGCCGTATTTAAAAAAACAAAGTTGATGATGGCAGCTCAAATACGAAACGTCTGTTTGAAAATCTGATAACACCATCTTGTAGAACAGAAAAAGTAGCAATGAGAAAGTGAAAATTGTTTTGTTATATCTATTCAAATAGAGTCACAAAAAAATTAAAATGAAATCGCGAATAATCGGTATTTTCCAAAAATCTTCGGAAGTATTCGGAATTTTTCAAATATGTAAGCGGCGTTACAATGAGCACCAAATTGCGCAACTTTGCATCCATTTAACCTACCTCGTATCTCTACTGGTTTCCGAGATCCCAATGATGAGGCTCGAATTTGGGACACCCTGTACAGTAAATATGACAGTGACAATAATTTTGTACACAGTAGCAGAACTATTTTCGTCTTTTCGTTCATGTACTACAGAGGGTTCACTTAGTGGAGTGATTCACCGTTTTTAGTCCGAGGTTTTGAAAATCATTATTAAAAATATAAATCGTTTGATTTTATGCCTGATAAATAGTATGAATAGTTCCTCAATGTTCAGTCTTCTAAATTTCCTATAAATATCACTTGCAAACGCGATTCTGCTCAACTGTCTTTAATTTTATAACAAGATTTTCTGAATTTTTTTAAATTGTGAGGGAACGTTGAAGTGGAAAATTCTGAAAAAATCGTGATTATCTTCTACTTTAACATTGATGTGTCATGACATTTGAAATGGAATCTGATGAGTGGTTTTTGGGAAAACTTAAAAAACCTCTAAAAATTAGGTTTTTATTTTTTTCCTCGAAAACTGTTCATCACATTTTCTTCTACATCTCTCTTATTATTCAATTTGAATGCCAAAATAACTCGAATATTTTTCAGAATTTTTAAACTTGCCGTTAAATTTTTCATGGGTTTATATGTACCTTAAACACACAAGCGTCTAGCCGTACCACTCTACTTTTGATCCCACAGTTCAGCATGCGCACTGTATCCACGCCAAACTTAAAATACCGATTTCGTTGTTGATCGCTGTCAGTAATTGAATGGTTTTGAGGCTACTCAGGTGGGTTTATTCGATAACCGATTCGTTTTTTTTTGTTGAACAAACTGTTTAAAATGACTTGTTTTAAAATGACTTGAATATTTTTAACAAATCTTGTTACGAAATTAGTAGTTTGGAAGGGCATGTGAAAAAGTTCCACCCAGGTTAGAACGTAATTATTTTTCTCTTTGCATTGATACAAAGATATGAAAAATGTAAATCTAACCATATCTGTTGAAAGATATTCTTCCCTGACTTCATCAAGGATGGTTTGGAATGGGATTTTAGCAGCAATTTTGGTAGATATAGTTTCTCTTTCAGATTTAGACAAAATTATGTGACCTAATAATTCTTATGATTACGGCCAATATGGCCATTCACAAATTCTACTTCACATCCTCCATTATTCAAACCGTAATAAGTACTATTTGAGTTGGGCACTATCCGTTGATTTCATTGGTTCCTTGTATATACCTTTAAGTGTTTCACCTATGCCAGAACCCTCTGGATTGTATGTGACAGATCGATGGCTTATGAATCTCCTTTTTTTAATTTTTTTGTGGGTTATTGTTTATTGATGAATTGACTTTTCTTATCTTTTTCGGCTTCTCTTTTCCAGCAATGAAATTCATCTTCGTTGGATAATTTTGAGTTCAAGGATGAGAACTTTGTCATGAACTATTTTACAATGATTCAATATCTTTTCTTCGCTACATAAACAACGTTTGAATTTTTCTACCTTCTTTACACTCTCATCGGAGGTCACTTCCAGTATTTTTGATTTACATTCCAAGAGAATACCTGTAAAACACCTCACTATAAAACATTATTCAACAGAGATGTCTCTTCAAAACTAGCAAAGCCGTTTCTAAACGACCAGTAAATTAATCGTTTCAGATCATGGACGTATAATATCGTATAATTCGTATGAATACAGATGGACTCAGCATTGCCATACCTACAACACGGAGTGATTTGCAGTCGCTGTGTTTGTAGGCGCGTGAGCTGCGGGAAAGAGAGAAGGTAGCGATAGACTGTGACCTTCCCACAACCGACTGGAGCGCACGCATTTGATAAAAATAGGGTTCAGTCACAAATAAAAATGCTGAATATGAAATAATGATGAAAATATGAACGAAAGTGATAGAATATACATCCGATGGGACTTCGTGAGATAGAAAAACTCATTTGACATACCTGATGTCATAGAAAACTTCATTGACTCGGATAGTATCGATCCTTAGAATATTAGGTTCACAAATTTTTCAAAAAAAGTAAGACTTTTGAGACTTTCGTTTTCAATTAATGGAAAGCTGGAGACATTCGACTGAAAAAATGATAATAAAAAAAGCATTCACTAAAAAATTGTAATTTATATAAATTGATAGATGTAGCCGTTACTACGTGGTAGGAAATCATCACGAAAAATGAGAAATAAAACTTTCTATGTTTTTATACCAATTCTATTTGTAACCAACGTTACTGCAGTTTCGTCCTATATGGACATTATCAAACAATACAACAATCTGAAATAATAAATAACACTCCTTAAATACACTTAATTCTACCGGAGGCCTGTCTTAATGACTAACGGTCATTAATGACTTTTACCTGTACCTTGTTCATTTGGGACAATGTGACTGAGCTGCCTTAAAAACCGGTGAATAGACCAAATCCAGTTGATCATTCAGTAGGTTACATCCACAATATTTGTGTTTATGAATTTCTAGGGATTCCAAATAATTCAGTTTCCAGCCCTTGCTTGCATAGTGCAAAATTTCCTTATCGTTCAGACTCGGAAACTTGTGGTTGCATTCCAAGGAATGGTTTGAAAACGTCAAATTATTTTTTCCTAGTCTGAAGGACCTTTCATGTTCAGCTCTCCAGATTTTTCCATTTTTGCTATTTTATCTTTGGCATTGAAAAGAAAATTAGACACCCTCGCATGCGGCCTGTATGCTACTTCTATATTATTCTTTCTAAAGAATCCCGCAATAGCCTCTGCTCTTCTTCCGAAGTACGTTAAGGTTATAAATTTCTTAGTTTCTGATTGTTTGACCTGGGGGTATATTAATTTGTGCGAATATCGTCTTAAATTTTCGCACAAATTAATATACCCCCAGGTCAAACAATCAGAAACTAAGAAATTTGTAACCTTAACGTACTTCGGGAGAAGAACAGAGGCTATTGCGGAATTCTTTAGAAAGAATAATATAGAAGTAGCATACAGGCCGCATGCCAGGTTGTCTAATTTTCTTTTCAATGCCAAAGATAGAATAGCAAAAATGGAAAAATATGGAGTTTATAAGCTTAAGTGTCCAGAGTGTAACGGTGTTTATGTGGGACAATGTGGACGTAATTTTTCAAAAAGATACGCTGAGCATGAAAGGTCCTTCAGACTAGGAAAAAATAATTCGACGTTTTCAAACAATTCCTTGGAATGCAACTACAAGTTTCCGAGTCTGAACGATACGGAAATTTTGCACTATGCAAGCAAGGGTTGGAAACTGAATTATTTGGAATCCCTAGAAATTCATAAACACAAATATAGTGGATGTAACCTACTGAATGATCAACTGGATTTGGTCTATTCACCGGTTTTTAAGGCAGCTCAGTCACATTGTCCCATATAAACAAGGTCCACGTAATAGTTATTTAAGTAACAAGGAATGTAAAGACGTGTTAACATTCGAGGTGAGCGAGTACGAGCCGAGGCTTGTCGCTTGCCGAGGATGATAACAGTCGATACATTCCGTGTTACTTATTACGTTTTTCCCGCTGCTCGTTGACATTTCTCAAAATTTGCCTGAATTGAAGTTTGTTTTCTTACCCTTCCTTCATATTATTCGTTCGCTATTTCATTCTAAGTTGCTTGTGCGTGTAACTAAGTTACCGAATAAGCAGACAACAATAATATTCAAAAGGTCTCATAACCTAAAAATTGATATGAATGAAGCTGAAGGTATTACTTGTCAAAGGCAAAGTCATTATTACCCTAGGCATGTAAATGACACTATTTACATTCCGTTGTCAAGATGAATTAGTAAACGAATGATATAGGCCATTTACCTGTTTTGTTGCTAAGCATGTATGGACTATTTACAGTGTCGGCAGCGGGAAAAAGTCATTAATGACCGTTAGTCATTAAGACAGGCCTCGGGTAGAATTAAGGGTATTTAAGGAGTGTTATTTATTATTTCAGATTATTGTATTGTTTGATAATGTCCATATAGGACGAAACTGCAGTAACGTTGGTTACAAATAGAAGTGGTATAAAAACATAGAAAGTTTTATTTCTCATTTTTCGTGGTAATTTATATATTCAATAAATACATGTTCTTATATACATGTTAAAGTAAATGAATATTGTGAAGAATAAATATTTCAAAGAAATTTTCAGCGCATATTATTCAAATTCATAAATAAGAAATTTTAATGTATTTACGAAAATATGCAAACAATATTCACAATACAGATAATCGAACTAACATTTATTTCTAGAAGATATCAAAAATCAAGTACATGAAGTTTCACAAAAACAACAATAAAATAAAATTGAAGAATTTGTTTTCTATTCTGAAATGATTTGCTATTTTCTTGAGTTCCCACCGCTAGCAATGATACCCACCTGTTGTACTCAATATCAGAGTCCTTATTCAATTATATCTCCCAAATTCACTAATCTGTCCCTCAGCTCCTTCAAAGTAACTTTGGGCTGCTGCAGGGCTCTAATTTATCTCCCAAGAATATCATATACAGTGTGTCCCACTTACCATACTCACCATGGCTATCTTTTTAATGGTAAGAGATACAAGGTTAAATGACAACAAATGTGGAGTTTATCAATGTCAACTATAATGTGAAAAAATATTTTGATAAAATCTATTCGTTTTTGTTTTATACGCAAATAACAGATTTTGATGATCATTTTCATGTCTTTTGCAAGTGAATTTTGAACCACTTTGGCGGTCCTAATAACTTGAAATTTGGCAGATGTTCATAATATCGGTGACGATGCACTATGGAATTTTTATTGAAATAAAAAATAAAAAATGGCGGCTCCTCCAATATGGCGGACGAGATTTGTGATTATGGTCCGATTCCATTCAAAATTGGTATGTGGGGGGTTTTGAGGTCGGAGATCATGATTTTTTTGTTAAAATTTATAAATTACAGATGGTGACTTCAAAATTGTTCTTGTTTTTGTATAAATGACGATAACTCTGTTGTTATCAACAAAAAACTTTTACTGTGACATATCATCTGTAAGAGAAAAAAAAGTTATTCATAACTAACTCATAGTGAGCTATGACCTACATTTGAAAAATAAAAGTTGGTGCTGATATCTCAAATTCTAGAAGAGTTGGTATACATTTCATATTTTTTTCGAAATCTCAATGAAAAACTGCCATGAGAATGTGAAATTCCTATTCAAATATTTTCATAAATAAAGAAGTTACGGAGGAGACATGAAAATGATCAAAATCTGTTTTTTGCGTTTAAAACAAAAACGAATGGATTTAATCAAAATATTTTTTCACATTATAGTTGGCCTTGATAAACTCCACATTTGGTGTCATTTAACCAACCTCGTATCTCTCACCATTAAAAAGATACCCATGGTGAGCATGGTAAGTGGGACACACTGTATATGTTCGATGGGGTTCATATCAGGACTTCTCGCGGACAAAATCATTGTAACAGGATCGCCCGGAAATACTGGCGGGCCGTGTGGTCTCGTATGGTCGTGCAGTCATATACATTCTTAACCAATGAATGGAAAAATGATCAGACAACTTGGGGTTCAGGAATTTCAGATACATACTGTTGTCAAATTCGCTTCATAAATGACTTCTAATTTCATACGTGCCTCCAAATTCATACAACTCCAAATCATTACCGATTCTCCGCCTTAAGCAATCATTTACATAGTGTTACATTGATTGCAGCGTTCTCCTAATCGTCTGTAGACCCGCATTCGCATGTTATTGGTCATGAAACAGAATATTGACTCATCAGTGATCTGCAATGTTCTGCAGTCAATGAAGGCCCTGTTGCTTCCCTGCATGGCATCAAGTTGTGTCCCTTTAAACTTTGCTTGAAAATATCTTCACTAGATTAGATTAGCTCGGATTCATTTGTGGCTCCCGAGCTAAAAGCCTTCACACTGCGACCATTTCAGACATATTGTGTGTGCCCTTCGAAATCGTTTAGAGCCCTTGCAGTGACAAAGTACGTGTACTGATGTAAAGCAGCAATTGAAATTTGTCATCATTATTATTATTATCACATTGATATTATGGAATTCTTGTATTGTCGTTAGTCCTTGATGTGTGTACTAAATTTAAGATAATTCATAAGATTGGAAATGGGTGAAAATTGAGTTTAGAAATTCTCATTATTATTATCATCAATAAAGAATTAATAAAATAAAATTCTCATATTATCGACGGTCCTTGGTATGTATGCCAAATTTAAAAATTTTTGGATGATCAGAAATGGGTGGATATTGAATTAAAAAATTGACGTCATTATCATTATTATCATTACCATTAAATTTTTATAATTAAGTCCTTGTAGTGCCATCGGTTTATGTGTGCCCAATTTCAGATTATACGGACAATTGAAATCGAAAATTCTCATCATTACTATTATTATCAGGTACATTATTATTATAAAATTCTTGTATTGTCGTTGGTTTTGGATTTTTTTTTTAATTTTAGATTATTCGAAGGATTAGTAAAGGGTGAAAGTTAAATTTGAAATTCCAATTATTATTATTATCATTGTATTTATTACATTTATAGTAGGAAATTCTTGTATTATCGTCGGTCCTTGATATGTGGCCAAATTTCAGATAATGATAATTGGAAGTGGGTGAAAATAAAAATTCACATCATTATTATTATTAGTGGAATCGAGTTTCTTCAGGAAAGACGCCTGCATTGAGAAACTTAAAAACTAAAACCTCATCTGAATGAAAATTTTGATCCAAATCGTTAAAGCTGTTTCCGAGATAGCCAAAATAAATAAATCAATATAAAAAAATTGCGTGTTTAAAGATATTAGATAGATTAGATAGATTTGATACTGCCACCAACTATTACTACTCACTTTTCCCAGTTTTCCCTTTCAAAAATCACGGGATTCTGTCCTGTTTTTCTCCTGATATTAATGTTTCAATCATCTCAGTTTCTGATGCAGTCAAGGTGTCTGAAGAAGATGATTCTATCACTTTTCCATAGACTGGTTCATCAGAGGCCATATGATTAACAATTTTCAGATCAGTCGTTTCAGAATCCATTTTCCTCCTGAGAGTTCTAGACAAAAAAAGTTCCATTATATTTATTACTGAAAGTGTGTACCCCTATAACCTTTAGTTTTTCAACCCAGAAAATATGAAATTAACCTAAATAATCTTATCTGTCAGATCGTCAGTATTTCAAAGCCAAACAACCTGAAGTGGAGGAAAACAACTTCCTCAAAATCTGTACCTGGGGCTGTTTCAGTGGAGTCAGTTGACGATTTTCTCTTGCTGAAATCGTTCAATCTGAAAATATGTGATATATTGCTTTTTTATACAAATCTCTGTTATTATTTGAAATAACTCATAGAAAATAACAATTCTGACGGCTGATAATAATTACCTTGAAGTTGAAGAAGTTGATTTTCTTGGGATATACCATTCATCATAAAATATAAGTAGATCCCCTTTCGTCAAAAATATTCTACCACTTGGTTTAATCTCGAATGCTGCGTCTTTGAAATGAATGGAACAAATCCTAACAGACTTTGGAATACATTCAGTTGAACATTTTATCCCCAACTCTTTCAACCAAGCCGCTTTTACTGTAACATCAGCTGGAAACCTTAGATAACCTAAGATAAATCAAAATTTGAATAGACATTTCTTGGAATTTTTGGCAACCTTTTGGTTTTATTGCATCATCCAAAGAACTAATGAAGTATTAAATGTTTCGTGAGGTATCTATTTCATTATCTCCACATGTAAAGGTTTGAATACACGTATTAATTTCATTTTGTTCGGCCTATGGTACTTACGAATGGAATCTGATATTCGGGTTCGAACACATGGATTGTTTGCAAACCCAACAAGATTGTACCATTATGAGTCTCTTACTATTGTACTGCCACTATATATCACGAATGAGTTCAAAATCCAATATTTCAGCAATAATCCCACAAAAAATCAATGACAGAACATGACAGAACTGTCAGAAGTTTACTGTGATTTTTTATTTACCTGGAATAAGTCGGTTTATATCCCGACTCAAAGAACGTCGATGCTTGGAGCTCAACAAGGATATAATATATTTGTGGTATTCCAAGTTCAATTGAAATAAAACTCTATATTTCTTTTAAAGTCAAAATTATTTTCATCTATATTTTTTTGTTATTTTGTCCCATGGAAAATATTTGTCAAAGTTATAAATCACATTCACAGATAACTATATAAATAAACATTTCATTTCAAATAATTAATAACATTTCAACATTCCCCCCCCCCAGTAATTTCTTCCATGCAGAAATTACTGTTTCTTCTTCACATACGTGACTATGAGTTTCGATACTGGTCGACGATATACTACTCCGTTAGCACATTTCACATCGACTATCCTCACTCTTCCATCTTTTGCTGGATATAATTGCACCACTATTCATTTCGACCATATGTTCCTTGCTCCGGTAGGATCCACCAGGATAACAATGTCATCGTGTTCTATCTTACGATTTTCTTTGTGCCATTTTGAACTCCTAATTAGAGTGGGTAGATACTCTTGAGTCCATCTTCTCCAAAATATATCCGATAGTTTTTGTGTTGCCCTCCATTTGGTAAGCAGATTAACTTCTTTGTCGTCAAAGTCGCCAAAAGATAACGCAGCATATTTAGGTCCGATTAAAAAATGATTCGGAGTAATAGCCTCTGAATCATCTGAGTCGATGGAAACATGAGTCAATGGCCTAGAGTTGACGATGTTTTCACATTCTGCGAACACTGTTCTCAGGACGTGTTCTTGGGGATATCTAGAAGTTAAAATTTTTCTAAGAATTTTTTTGATGCTCCGAATCAGTCTCTCTCAGGCACCTCCCATATGTTGGATTCCAGAACCATTTCGAGTTTCTCATTGTCCAGAAATCTGCTATCCTTGATTGGTCCAAATTTTGCATGATGTTCTTCAACTCACGTTCCGCTCCTTTGAAGTTCAAACCGTTGTCGCTATAAATTTCTTCTGGAAAACCCCGTCGACATCCAAACTGGCGGAACACATGTATGAATGCATCGGTACTCATATCATTCGCAATCTCCAAATGAATAACACGAGTCACCATACAAGTGAATATCACACCGTACCTTTTTTCGTGTTTTCTTTTTGAGGTAATTTCGAAGGGTCCAAAATAGTCCACACCGGTTTTGATAAACGGTCTCACTGTTGGTTCCAGTCTACACTTCGGTAATTGCCGCATTACTGGAATGGTTGGAGTTGCCTTCCGATTTCTACATTTTTGACAATTAGCCCAAACCTTCTTTACCGACTGCCTCACCTTCCGAATCCAAAATTTTTGGCGGAGGTTGTTGATTGCCGTCTCTTGTCCATGGTGGTTTCAATCTTCGTGACAATTCGAAATTATCAATTTTGTTATACGGTGTCTAGAATGATAGGTCGTTTCGTGTCATCTGTAATCATTGTCATATTTTTCAGTCTCCCAGAAGTAGTTCAACTGGTGTCAGTGAATCCTTGTTTCTATTTCCAGTTCGACAATTTTCTATAAATCTTAGCATCCATGCTGTAGTTCTATGAATTCTTTTCCATCTAGAAAACCTTTCTGGATCTGGAAGTACTATTTCTTCTTGTTCTCTATGTAGACATACTCGCTCTGGTCAAATTTCCAAATGATTTTCATCAATGTCTTCGGTGGGATGTTCTGACGGCCATTTTTCACTTGGATAGTGAAGAAAGGTCGGACCATTTAACCATTTGTTGTCTTTGTCAGCAAAGTCCATTCTTCCCGTACGTTTTGTTGCTTCATCAGCTATATTTTCCTTCGAAGGTACATACTTCCAGTTACCATAGTGACTAATTTCTTGTAGTTCCCCCAATCTCTGTGCAACAAAAACCTTGAAACGTCTAGCTTCAGACCTAATCCAATAAAGAACAGTTTTCGAATCAACCTTGTAAAAGGTGTCGGAAATATTTAGTTCTAAACTGTCTTTTATCGAGTTTCCCAGTCTGGCACCTATCAAGGCGGCTTGTAGTTCTAATCAAGGTATTGAAATAGGCTTCAAGCTTGAGACTCTCGCTTTGGCAGCAACAAAACTCACTTGAATTTCTGTACCACTTTCCCATCGGAGATATGCTACCGTTACATAAGCATATTCCGTCTGTTGAGAATTGAATATTGTCTTGGAATTTTCAAATAGAATATATTTTTGAGATCTTCCAGCCACGTTTGCCATTTATTATTCAAAGAGTCAGTGAGTTCTTCGTCCCAGCCTATTTGACATCGCCAAATGTCTTGTAACAAAATTTTTCCTTGAATAGTAAATGTGGATAGAAATCCCATGTGGTCGAAAATTGACATTACTACTTTTAATATTTCTCTTTTTGTCGGTCGTCTTTTGTTTAGTAGTATATATTTATCTATTATATGGAACTTTGTCTGAAAACAAAAGATGTCTTCTTTGTGGTTCCACCACATACCCAGAATTCTTTCGGTGTGATTTTCAGATTTTTTAAATTTTTTCATTGTCGAACATATTATGTCTTTGTCAATGTGATTCAATACTTTGTCAGAGTTAGCAATCCAATTGCAAATAATAAACCCTGCTTGTTTATGTACACGTATAATATCACCTATCAATTTTTTTGCCTCATCCTCTTCGTCTGCACATCCCAAGTAGTCGTCCATGTAATGATATTTTGTTATGGCTGCCACTGCGTCTGGATATTATTCGATGAAGTCGTTGGCGTTTCTGTTCTTTGCCTCCTGAGCGAGACAAGGTCCACTTGTTGATCCGAAAAATACCACAGATATTTCAAATATATCAGGATATTTCTCTCGGTCCATGTCCCTCCAAAGAATTCTCTGTGCACAGCAGTCTTGCTGTCTAACTCTTACATGAAGGAACATTTCCCTCATATCTGCTACAAACGCAATTTTTTTTTATTCGAAAATTCAATAAAATGTCTGACCCTGTTAAAAGGCAGTCATTGAGACCGTACCATCACATTTTGACAAAGCATCAAAGACAATACGCAATTTATTTGGTTTATTAGGGTTCACAACACCAAAATGTGGTAAATACCATTTTTCGAATATTTTATGGATGATTCTTCTTTCGTTAACTTTCTCATGAATTTTTTCTCCAAGAGGTCATTAAATTTGTCGCAATACATCTTACCATATTCTTTGTTTCTGTCCATTTTTCTTTCCAAACAAAGTAAACTTTGAAAGGCTTTCGTTTTACTTTCTGGAAGAACTATGTCATAATTTTTCCATAATAGACCAGTTTCAAATCTATCTCCTTGCCGTTTCATGGTAGAATCTAAAATAAATTGGGCTCTCATATATTGTTTAGACAAAGAAATGTTCAGTAATTTAATTCCACATGAATCTATTTTCCATTGATCCTTGACCAATTCATGAAGATCATCTAAGTCATTCCTTTCTTTATCAAAAATGTGAAACACATACCTTTATGTTGAACTCAATCCATTTCCTTCGTTAAAATTGCCAGAATCACCCATCCAAGTAAAGTTTTACTGATGGCAGGTCCATTCCACGGTCCATGTATCAACTTTATGTTTACGAGAAGTGGCCAATTTTCTTGGCCAATTAATATTCGTGGTTTTGTACTGTACATAGAAGACACATGATCACCTATATGAGGGTATTTCTGAGAAAACGCATCTATATTTATCTATTGACAAGGTAGATCAAGCCCTTTGAAAGTTCTTACGTGTCTCAGGTGATGACCGTTTTGTCCAGTTATTGTGTAACTTACAATTTTCGAATCGTTTGGCTGATTTACTTCATTATTGGTCCATTGTAGACATAACCTTTGTTCTGGTCCATCAATATTCAATTCGTCCGTCAATCCTAGATCTATGAGGGTAACAGTAGAGGCGTCATCTAAAAGATCATATTTTTTCAAAATTTTCGTTCCTCGACTAATAGTTACTGGCAAAATTTTCAAAAAAGTTTTCGTATTTGAGAGAATATGGCAATTTACTTCAGGATTTTGTATAGGTTGTGTACTTACGTTTTGTCCATTGTCTTGTTCGTTGATTTCTGCTCGATCTTTATGTAGAAGTTGATGATGTGGTCGTTTACATTCATTTATTCCACATATTTTTCTATTTCTGCAGTCTCTTGCACTGTGATAAGGCAACAAACACGAAAAACACATCTTATTAGAAGTAATAAAATTCCATCTTTTGTCTGCATCAAGCATCTTGAATTGCGAACATTTACTCAAATGATGTAGATCGTTTTTACAACAAAAATACTTTTTTTTTTCATTTCGTTGTCAGTAGTTGTTTCTGAAATTTCTTTTTTTTTACTTTTCAGAACTGTCATCGTGACACATTCTAAAATTTATATTAGTAATATGACTGATAGCATTGGCTTTTTCACCGAACCATCTTTGGAACTCTAAAAGTTTATATTGCTCTTAATATTTTTTACAAAGACGTGCTCTACCCAAGACATCTGATGTGACATTGGAAGTTTATCAATTAATTCTTGCAACAACATAGAAGTTTGTCGTCCTTCATGGTAGGCATTTTTTTATATTGTCCATAAGTATTTTAATGATTATTTCTGGACGTCCAAATCGATTTTCAGGAGTACTGATGATCTTCTTGACATTTTGTGGCAAAAATAGCAATGACTGCACAACCTTTCTTGCTTGTCCCATTGAACATTTTTATAACCTGTACATATTTTCAGTTTCAGTAAAACTGCATAATTCTGTTGAATTATCGAACTGCTGTATGAAATTATACCATACTATCGGATCTCCGCTGAATGTCGGTAGATCTTTTGGGAGAGACTGTCTTGATAAAAATTTCGAAATATCATGTTGTGACGATTCTCCAACTACACATGAAGTCGAATGAGGATGTAAAGTATGCGTTTTAGGACTTACCTTATTCGGTTCTTTCTCAGACTGACTCAGAGATTGTTTCCTCTCACACATTTCTCCATATCTGGACTCATCCACCGATTCAAGATCACGGCTTTCATTTTCTTCCTTGACTGACTCTAGGGCAACACGGAGGTCTAGTAATTCGCGCTCCTTTTCTAACAGCTTTAACCAGTTCGTTTTTCCTAATGGCGAATTCCAAGGCGGCTTGTCGTCTGGAAGACCTTGTTCTTGAGGAATTGGATACAAATTCATTGCTTCTATCTGATTGAGCTGTAGATTTTCTTGATCCTCTTGTTTTTTTCTCGTCTATGATCTCAGTTCTGTCCTGTTTCGGCGTGGATTCATTATTCTCTTCCGCATTTCGTCGGCTTTATTTTTCTATGATACGCTCACTTCGTCTTCTTTGGCTCTTTCTCTCAGTGATTCCAAAGGACTATTCTTTGTAAACTCGAAGAACCATGTGATTTTTTATTTACCTGGGATAAGTTGGTTTATATCCCGGCTCGAAGAACGTCGATGCTTTGAGCTTAACAAGGATATATATTTGTGGTATTCCAAGTTCAATTGAAATAAAACTCTATATTTCTTTAAAAGTCAAAATTATTTTCATCTATATTTTTTTTGTTATTTTGTGTCATGGGAAATATTTGTCAAAGTTATAAATCACACAATAATTAATAATAGTTCAACATTTACTTTGTGGAAAACATAAACATTGATATTCAACAGCGTTGACAAACGTCCAGACAACAATTTCTACTAAACTATTTGAAGACGCAAGTAATGATTTGTTTCGATAGTTTGGATTTTTAAACTTGTAAGTAATACAGGTTTGAGTAACGTGATAATGTTACCATCACCATTCTTCATTGTAATCGAATAGAATACGTATAGTGACACAATTGTGTCTATGATGAAGACTTATTACCTACGTGATGTGACAATGCCCAACTCAATATCACGACTACAGATTGTGGCCATTCACGACTTCAAACCAGGATGTAAACAGCTAGGTCCAGTACAATACTGTATAGGTCCATGTTCCAGATGATATGGAGAATATTGCTGTCCACGGAAAACATAGGTTATTTTAATAAAATTCTTCATACATAACTTTGTGTTAAATATGTCCAGTTTGAAAAAAAAAGGAAACATTACTCAACACATTAACCTTTATAGGGCAAATTGATACAAAGCGAAAAGAAGACATTTTTATTTTAAATCACACTGAAGAACTCGATGTCAATTGTTATGTAATGAAAAAACAATATGACATCACTTCTGAGTATTATTTCCAGTGTCCAATCAATACCCAATCATACTGCATTTGGACATTGGAAATATCAAATACAAAAAATCAAAATCGTAGATACATTTCAGTAAGTATTTTTAATTATAATGGAAAACAAGAAACAAAAACATTTGAAACATTTTAAACTACTTTTTTCTAGAAATCGTTCTCAAAGTCATACGCGGTTATATCATCACAAATTTAGGTTATGTCAAAAAGAAATTGGCATATCATCCTACCGGAAATAGAAATTGTTTATCTAATCATTCAGGTATGAAAAGCATTATATATGTTACATTACTGCAGTAATGCTTCCCAAAATAACTGAACAATAAGTTGAAGAAAACACCACAAGCACAATCTAAAGTCCATGTGTAACTAAATGAACACTGGTTGAAATGTTAGCCGCAACCCTTACTATCAGCGCAGGAGCTATAATCTGGTTGAAATAAAGACCGCCGTATTCAAATGGATGTCATATAGTGTGTTCTGGCTAAAAATAAAACCGGCACCTATTCGGTGACCATAATTTTTCTCCGCGGTCAAAATATCGACCAGTAACCTATAAATGGTGAAAAAAGGCCTTTGAGATGTTTATACCATCAAATAACTGGATAGCGTTTAACCAAAAGGTACCAAGCGCCAACTCGTCGAATTTGACAAACGGTTACCGTACATCTCCAAAAACCTGGAACCTACTTTATGTTGAAAGATACAAGTGATTCATAAACGTGGTGGAAATGCCAAGTGCCATTTCAATGATTATTGACCAATTTTTTAAAATTATTTGGGTTCATTGAGTCATTACTGATTACTGAATACCATAATTTGGTGCTTGGTACCTTTTAGTTAAACGTTATTACTGAAATTGAATTATATTATTATAATTTCATTTCAGTGAACGTTACCCAACTTTGATCTCAACCTAAATGTCAAATATCACACACATGCACTACATATTTTGTGCACACATGACTTACTTTTATTTTCAATTTGCCGCAGTCACAATGCGCATGCGGAACTACGGGATCAAAAGTAGAATGGTACGGCTAGATGTTTTTTTAACACGACATTATCAGAATATCTTCCTTTTTATTACAAGCTTTCAACTTGCCATGTTAGTTCATAAATATGTGTAGGTCAAATCTTGCAACTGAATTTTAAACTAGTTATCCCCTACCAACGTTTAGTTTGTATGGTATAGTTAGGTGACATCATTCTAAATCCAATGTTATGGGTACAGAATGAAAGGGTTGAGAAAAATATGAAAAATAAAATGACGTCACTATATTCAATATGGCGGCTCCAAAAGGGCCGACCAGATTTGTGATCGTGGTTTGATTCGATTCAAACTTGGTATGTGGGAGTTTTCGGGGTCGAAAATTAGGTGGGTTTTGTTTTATTCATAAATTCAATATGGTAGCTCTGATATGGCAGATGAGTTTTGTGATTATGGTCAGATTCTATTCAAAATTGCTATGTTGGAATTTTCGGGGATAGGAGGCTTTGATTTTTACTATCAAAATTCATAAAATCAAGATGACGGACGAGTTTTGTAATTATGGTCCAATACCATTGAAAAGGATCTGTATCTGAGGGTTTTTGAGGTTTGATATTATGATTACATTGTCAACATTCAAAAATCCAAGGTAACACCTCCTAATAATTTTGCTTGGGAACTGAAAAATTTACATGTGTGACATACGTTATATTCTGTAAGTAACAGACTCCAAAGATTGTCTCTCTTTTGTTCAAACTGAAAACTGTGCGCGGCAAGCTCTTCTGCTACTCGTAGAATAACCTACATCACACATCTAAAGAGATTATTTTTTACTTTTCAGTGCATTTGAATGAAATAATGTTTAAAATGAAATTACCTTATTTTATTTCATCATGACCATACCTCACAACTGAACAAAAGTAATTTTCAGATGATGCAAATAATGTCTGGCTGGTGGCCCTTCATCTACGCTGGATGCTTTGCAGCCACCCTGAGTACGGCTCTGACAAACCTTCTCTCAGTTCCACGACTGATACAAGCCTTGGGGGTTGACAAAATTTATCCGGGACTCATTTATTTTTCTAAAGGGTATGGAAAAAACGGCGAACCTTATCGAGGATATGTTCTAACTTTTGCGGTGTCCACAGCATTTGTTTTGATCGGTTAGTGAAGTAACTAGTGTCGCTTATCAAATTTTCACTATTTGTGTATTTTCAGCCCAGCTCAATGCCATAGCCCCACTGATTTCGAACTTTTACCTGGCATCATACGCTCTAATAAATTTCTGCACTTTTCATGCTGCGTTGGTGAAACCTTTGGGATGGCGACCAACATTCAGGGTACAGTATGTTACTTTTCATATCGTGATCACATAACATTCAAAATCTCTTCACAATTTGTTATACAGATAATCTGACGGCAAACGGACCATAGCAGAGAATAAATAAGGTCAGTTTGGTATTGCCCAACCCACGTCTATACAGAGTGTTAGTTATATGTATGGACCCGCCCATTTTCTCAGTTAATATGAGAGTTATAGAAAGAAAGTTCGGATAAAAATGAAGGGTGTTTCACTCTGCACCTTTCTATGAATTCAAATGTTATTTAGATGTGCCACTGGTGGAGTAGTGACGTCATCGGCAATTGTTTCAAATGGAACGATATGCCATGTTTAGTGTCGTTAAAAAGCTTTTTTTTTCTCATTTCAGTAGTACTGATATTATTCCAACTCTCTCGATAGGTACAGTGTGTTTCGTATTTTTGCGTCCACCTCTATAATTCACTCACATATTGCTTAATTTGTTCAAAATTTTTCTCAATCATGGAATCTAGCCAGGTAGATATTTGAAGCGAATTGGCAATTTGATTCAGACAGTGGCGTATATAAGTTTTATAAAAAATATTTTTTATGTGCTACATTGAGAGTTGTTTCATTAAAAAGTTCCACTTACGATTAACATTCGCCTCATAAAATGAGTAATGATTATAGGATATTTTCAGAATTTACCTCAGTGGCTCAGCCATATCTCAGATCACGGGTTCAAATAAGAAATTAGTTCTAAGTACTAATGAATAAGTGAATGAAAAAGCCGCTCTACATATGTTGCCCTCTCTTCATTAAAAAATAGTAATATTATGAACTATGGAAACGAATGACTGTTCCTGTTTTTTCTCTTACCTTCTATTCAGGAAAAATTCAAGATTAGGGCACTTCAATTATTCTGGAAAAAAAATTTATTTACATTTTCCTATAGAAAAATAACTAGAAATGTTCTTAAAAAAATACGCATCTTGGAAATGTATACATACATACGCCACAGTCTGAATCAAATTGCCATATCGCTTAGAATATCCAACTGGCTACATTCCCCAATTGGGAGAAATGTTGAACAAATCAAGGAGTAGGTAGGTAAGTGTATTACATAGGTGGACACAAAAATATAAAACGCACTGTATCTATCGAGAGAATTAGAATAATATTGATACTACTAAAATGAGAAAAAACAAGCTACCTAGCGATACCAAACATGACATATGGTTCAATTTGACAAAAATGTCGATGCCGTCGCTTCTTCACCAATGGCACATCTAAAAAATATTTGAATTTATGAAAAAGTGGAGAGTGAAATTCGAACTTTTTTTCGATAACTCTCAAATTAACTGAGAAAATGGGCGGGTCCTTACATTTGACTAACTCTGTATAATAAACAAAGACAAGCGGATTCCAATAATATTTTGCCCCTTGATGTTTGATGAGAACCATCAAAGATTGCCGATGAAACATTACACAGTCTAAAACTATTACAACTATTACAAGCGAAGTGATCGTGATGTTGGAGCGTTTGCCCACCATCCAGGTGGCCCGGGTTCAATCCCACCTCCTGTCACGGAGCTGAAGTGGTTCGAAATCCACTTTCATTCAAGGTGTAGGTTCCGGATCTCTCTTTTTTGCACTAGCTCTGCTTTTGAGAAGTTTTCTCCAAAAACCTGGGATATCCGTACACATTTCACAAAGTAGTTAATTTCGCGTAGGTATGCTATAGATAACACTGTAAGGGTGCAGGTGGGTTTTCTGAAAATAATACTATTTCTCTCCATTACCTCACCTGACTACACTAGAAACCGGACGAGTGAAGCTTCTTTACAATGTATTCAAATCTTGTTTGAACTGGCTGACCAAAATTCTCAAAATGGATGAAAATCGCATGAACAAAATTCGTTTTTAAAAACAAATAAATCTTGATCGATGTGATTCGAAGTTCAACTGGGCATACCAAGTGAAAAGCTTTTTTGATTTAAATAATTTTGTGGTCGAAGTGTGGAGCAGGCTTTATGACTAAAAATAAAAATCTCATTTCATCTAAATTTCACGAAAAACTCTTTCAGGAAGATCTGACTTTATCGAGTAGAGCAAATACCTTTTTTCCATTGTTCTCTTACCGACCACAGATTCAACCAGAATTTATTTACCTCAAGGTTCCAATTCAAATCAGAAAAACAATTGCACAAATTCGTCTAAGTAGCAAATTTATGTTTAAATTCACTTTGAACTGTGCCACCTATGGACTAGATCCAAGAGAAGTTCATTCGATGTGCAATATGAATACTTTGGAAACAATAGAACACATTCTGTTTGAATGTCCAATATACTGTTCAATGAAACCCACGAATTCTGAATAACGAATAACAAATAAAACATATAATAATACAAGTATAATATGAAATGAGCGATTAAGCGCCTTCCTGCTCATAGAAGAGAACGTAGGCATCTCCGCTCACGAGAGATCTAGGTGAAATTGGGTTCACTTGTGTATCATCATTATTTATCTTCTACCCTGTTGTCATCGAAACATATGGTACTTCTGGTAGATATGCCTCTGAATTGATATATAATATTGGTCAAAAACTTATCAATAAAACAGATGATCGAAGGGCAAGGACTTTTCTAATAAAACGTATAAGTATTGCCATACAAAGAGAAAATGCTGCATCCATTTTAGGTTCTATTCCTGCGACCAAAAGTTTGGATGAAATTTTCAGTCGTCCGCAAGGAATGTTTAAATACGAAAAATCTCCAAAATTAACAAGTTCTTCCATTTCTTCGACCAATTCGATATCAAGCAGCTCCCGCTTGAGTTATTTATCACGCAGTTCCATTGATAAAGGACCACCTTTGCAGATTAATCCCAGAGAAAGATAACACCAACAAACATAACAAATCAATCAGGACTGTTGTACAGAGCACCGTCAATGCTCTTGGTCTAAATGGGTTAGAAAATATTGGTAATACTTGCTTCATGAATAGTATTATTCAGTGTTTATCGAACACAAGATGGTTATTGGAGTATTTGAAAAGAGATGCCTTCACAAGCGATATAAACTTCAACAGATCTAGGGAGGGAGCTTTAATCAAAGCATTTGCCGAGGTGATCAAGGAACTTTGGTCAGATAAATCGTCTAGTCGAGTTGACAATACAGTCTCCTTGAAAAGTCAAATCCAAAGAAGCGCTCCACGTTTCATCGGTTTTGCCCAGGAAGATGCTCAAGAGTTCTTACGATTTCTGCTAGAAGGTCTACACGAAGACGTCAATAGAGTAACGGAACAGCCGATAACCATAATAAGAGAGATGGATGAGAAATTATGTGACACTGAGAAGGCTCAAGAGGCTTGGTCAAGATACTTAAGGACGGACAATTCCAAAATTGTAGACAACTTCGCTGGCCAGTTAAAATCTACATTAAAATGTACCTATTGTGGTCATTGTTCAGTCTCCTTCGATCCGTTTTGGGAAATTTCCCTCTCAATACCACGAAGAACAGACCAACTAAAACTATCGCAATGTTTGGATTCATTCAGAAGGGAAGTAACTTTGGACGGTGACGAGAAGCCGACATGTACGAAGTGCAAAGATAGAAGGAAGTGCACGAAATCCCTATCAATTCATAAATTCCCGAAAATTTTAGTTATCCATTTGAAACGGTTTTCTTCGACAGAAAGATTCAGAGAAAAGTTGAATGTTACTATTGATTTTCCTTTAGAGGGATTAGATATGAGCAATTACACAGCAGAAAACGTAACCCCGTGTCGCTATAGTTTTTATGCATTGTCTAATCATAGTGGGACTACCTATAGCGGACATTACACAGCCTACTGTAGACATCCGTACGCGAGCACTTGGCATGAATATAATGATACACAAGTGACGAATAACATGATATTTTCCTTAGAAAATATCACTCAGAGAATTGCCAAAGTCACAGATAATTATTACTGGTACATTTTGAGACTCTATTATTTGCGATATCTAAATCTGTTGGTCTTATTAATTTTTTTGGGGGGAGAGGAGGTTAGTTAATGTCTCTTCCACTACATTGTTGTGCTCATATTGGAAGTATTATTTGTACCTACTCTATTTATTAATTTTTCTAGTTTTGTTTTATTTTTCAGGGCATTAGTTATGTATTTTCGAACCCTTGCTATGAAACGTAATAGTTTTTGAAGCAATAAATATAAAAGGTGTTTCAAACTCAATGGCCAATTAGACGTTTCTGGAAAACAAGACGTAGGATTATTTTAAAAATTTGGTTTCTTAGATTATTTCACTTAATAATAGCGTGTTATGATTGGTTGAAATTTTTGTTTTGATAAATGAAAACATCATGTTTTCGATTTTGTAGTTCGGCTCTTGATTGGCTACTGGATATGTATATGATGTGTTTTCGATTTTGTAGTTCGATTCCTGATTGGTTATTATCAAAACACAAACTCACCACTAGCAAGCTGCTATAATGACACAACACCAAACTTTGACCAAAACTAAATAAGCACTCACTATTAATTCATATCAACTTCACAATTTTCGACAAATTTTGCATACTTGTTGATTAATCAAATCACTAAATCAAAATGTTATCAAAACATAACCTCGAGCGAGAAGCAGTAGACTAGACATGCAATGACGAAATTACGAATGACGCGCTCTGTCATTGGTAACTGAAATAGAGGGCTGTTTGAAATATCAAATAAATGTTTTGTTGGTTGCATAATTTCAGCACTAAATGCGGGATTAATGTTCCTAGTTAAATTGAATAGTAAATAAATAAAAATGGTTTCGATTTTATTCATGAAATAATCTTAACAAATACAACTCGTGTTATCGGCGATTATCGTTAATTTGTTCTCGGTTTCGAATCAAATTCAAAGGAATTGCTATTTCGATAATCACCGATACACTTGTGGTATTACCTACGATAATCAGTTCTGCTCCATCGAACTAAAATATTTTCAGCAATGCGGCGTTACCGCTTCTTTCAAAGAGTAGCAATAACGTCGATATTTTCAATGGAATACCCCGTTTATTATTGTATTTTTCGCTTTGTTATTGTTTTTTGATTATTTTGATATAATATTTCCCTATACCTATCTCCAGTGGTTTTTGAGAAAATCAATAATTTCCTTATTGTTTGTGCGAAATATAGCTTCAATTAAACGTTTATCACTGCAGTTTTTGAATACGTAGAAAGCTGAAATTTTGGATGTAGTTTGACAATGTCCTGCATGTGTATTAGTTATGATTGAGAAAATTTGTTCTTCATCGTACAGGGTCGTTGAAAATTCGTTATTTTACCGATAGACACAAAAGTTGTGAGTTTTTTCAAATGAAACATCCTGTATATCATCAAATATCCTGAAATGATGTATCATAAAAGAAATTTTTCTATAAAAATTGAATTATTTGCCATATTTTGTATTGGGAAGATATGAAATGTCATGGAACATGTCATTATGAAATTAGTACATTAATACTAAAACGTATTTGCGTTCATTAACGTAGATTTGATCAGAAATAAATCAAAATGGAATACAATAATTATTCAAATGCAAATCTGATTAATTTTTGTCGAATTTGTCCCATATTTCTAACTGTTCATTGGATATTGATATTTTGTATTTTCTTCACAACAGTCTTCTCCAAAACTAATGTTGCATCAACTAAGAAATACTTGAAATTTTAATTCAGATTTGAACAAAGTATGCTCGGTTTTTTTCATCTCCATGTTTATTTTAACTCCCATTCAGGGTACTTGAAAAACGTGTGTCCAGCAAAACTCAATTTTATTTCAATCAATACATGTTTTTCTAACAATTCATGCTAAATTTAGATGCAGGTCATTGAATTTCCGGCACGTTGTGGAAACATTTCTTTGGCACTCACCATGAATATAAAATGAATTTAAAATCTCTGCATTTGAATATGAATTATAATCCATTTTTTAAACTTCTTTCTGACAGAAACACAATTAAATCCACTGTCAAACTTACAGTTTGTTTTGCTTTTTTCTGGTCGCACGGCATACTACAGATTATTTCAATTGGGCAATATTACCTATATCGAATCTGGTTATTGAAAATGATAGTGGTGTGCCGTGGCTAGAAAAAAGCAAAGAATACTTTTAGTTCAACAAGCCGTAATTTTCATGGTGTTTCTGTCAGAAGAAAGTATATAAAATGGATTATAATGTATATTGAAATACAGATATTTCGAATCTGTTTTATATTCACGGTTAGTGCAAAAACATTATTCCAAGAACATGCAGGAAATTCAATCAACTTACCACAAATGAATAGAAAAGATTCAGAAGAATCGAATGAAATTATGCTGTATTTGGGAATGTTGAGGAGTCAAGAGGTGATCCTTCGAAAACGTGTTGATTTCTGTGAATGGATTCTAATATGGACTTATGAAAATCCAAATTTCCTTCAGAAAATGATATGGAAAATATTTGAATAATATGAGAACAGCAGTTAGGAACTTTTTGGAAATTTGCCGCTTCATGTATACTAAAGTTGGTAGCAGTTGAACGGTGCCCCCTCCCTGTAGACAAGAAGTGGGCAGAGAACTGACTACAACCTTTGAAGATCGGTGGATGAGACAGTTGGGTCCACAGCCTTGGCCACGGCGATCCCCAGATCTCTTCTAAATTTTCACATTGAATCAAATTAAAAATCACTTCGAAAACATAAATTAGCGATTAATAGAACCTTCATTTGTTTATTTATTTCTCAACAGACACGTTTTTCAGATACCCTGAATGGGAGATGAAATTATCATGGAGATGACAAACCGAACCAAGCATACTTTGTTCAAATCTGAATTCAAATCACTGCATTTCTGAATTCATGCAATACTAGTTTTGGAATAGACTGTTGTGAAAAAAATACAAAATATAAATATCGAATAAACAATTAGAAATATGGGACAAATTCGACAAAAATCAATTTGAATAATTATTGTTTTCCATTTTGATTCTTTTGTTAATGTACGAGAAAATGTTATATTATCAATGTACTAATTTTCGAATGTTCATAATGACATGTTCTATGACATTTCATATCTACCCAATAGAGAATATAGCAAAATGATCCAATTTTTATAGAAAACTTGCTTTCATTTCGGAAACCTGACTCCTTAGGTATAAGAACATGATACATAGCATTTGAAAGGAAGTTCAATTATCTTTCAGGATATCCAATAATATACAGGGTGTTCCATTTGAAAAATACACCTTTCACCACTTTTGTATCTATCGGTAAAATCTCAAATTTTCAACGACCCTCTATGATGAAGAACGAATTCCCCTAGTCATAACTAATAGACAGGACATTGTTAAACTACATCAAAAATTTCAGCTTTCTGCGTATTCAAATATTGCAGTAATAAACGTTTAATTGAAGCTATGTTTCGCACAAAAAATATAAGAGAGAGAGAATATACTTTATTGTCGTAAGAATGATCTTATTGACAAAGTTTCACTTAACTTAAGCTGAGAAAAATAATAATCACTTTCTACGTATATATCAAAAAATATATAAATGGTCCAAAAAACATTAAAGTAATGCAGTTTGGATTGAAGTTAGTTTGTATGTTTAAAAACATAAGTCGTACAAAATACAAATAAAACATGAGCTAAACCAGCTCAGTATCACTCCTCTGAAGCCATAGTAGGGAAGCTTCTGCAACAGTATTTCGTGATCCACACAGTCGAAAGCCTTCGAGAAGTCACAAAACACTGCAGCAGCAACCTCCCCACCATTGATTTCAGTATAAACAGTATTTCAGTATTTTCCATAAATGTGAAAATTGCATCATTAGTGCCTTTGCCACTTTGAAAGCCGAACTGTTCTTTGCTAATGATTTTATGATTCGTCAAAAATGTAGTTATCCTTATTTTCACTAGTTTTTCTATAAGCTTTCCTAATATGGGAATGAGGGAAATAGACCGATAATTCGAAGGGTCGTCCGGATTTCCACCTTTATGTAGTGGTATTACCAAGGACACCTTCAGAAAATCAGGAAACCTTCCTGATTGAAATCATTGATTTTCTCAAAAACCATTTGAGATAGGTATATGTAAGTATCATATGGAAATAATCAAAAAGCAATAGCAAAGTGTATTCCTTTTAAAATATCAAAGTTATTGCTACTTTTCGATATAAGCGGCAAAGCCGCAGCGCTGAAAATATTTTAGATCGATAGAGCAGAACTGATTATCCAAGAAACCAATTTTTGCAAAATAATCCTACGCCCCTTTTTCCAGAAACGTCTAATTGGCCATCGAGTTTGGAACACCCTGTATTATTATCACTGTAAGGGTATCTTTGGCTATTTGCCGAACAATGATCAATTATTGCTCGAATACTTTTATTCTTCCTATGTTCGGTATGCTGTGAGAACTACTGTATACGTATCTGTTTTCAGAAAGTTAAAAACTTATTCAATAGTCCCTATCAAAACCAAGACTGATATTCATATTCTGAATTATTTCCTAATTTTTTAGTATTACAATACATGGCTAAGTCTCTGTGGATTCATCATGTGTGTTGTTATTATGTTTCTCATCAACTGGTGGTCATCATTGATAACTTTTGGAATAATTTGGGGACTTTATTTATTGGTCGTTTACAGAAAGCCAGGTAAGAAATACTTCTTTAGTATATTTATTTATCCCAAACAAGTTTTCAATAACAGACATGCAACTGGAATGAAAGTTATAAATTTGATATTTGTATTCCATCAAACATTTATAAATTACTCCTTTATTTATGGAATAATCATTATAATTGAAGCAATTCAGGATTTTCGAAATTAATATTAATTTGTAACTATTTTCTTTTGCTGTTTTTTTTTGTTTTTTCTTATCGAGTGGTCAATTTATGGGTGATCAAATTTTAAATGAAAATAAAACTTAAAATAAACAGTTAACATAATCATATTTTGTTACAATATTGAAATTCTAAACGCCTGTAATGTCACAATATGAAAACAAATATGTTTTCTCTTCACCTCATATTTTTAATTTTTATCCAATTGCTACATAGGTACGTCTTTTGATAAGTTTATCTTTCTGTGAATTGCAGTAAGTAAATCACTGTCAGTAACTCCCTACCATTGTTTATATAGAAGATAGTCAACCGTATGGGATTATAATTGGATCAAAATGATGCGACATGTAGATGGCGATAGTGAGCTCGCATCCAAGTCATGTCGTAACTTCAGTGATCTGGCCTCCAAGTCATGTCGTAACTTGATTTAAAAAAACAATGGAAAAGCATTAAAATCCGGGTTTTTTGAAGAAACCTGCATTAAAATGACGTCAAATATTCATGTTTGTAACGAATCAGGCTAGATGACACTCGCGTTTGTGTCCAATACCTTTTCCACAGGCATTGACTAACTATGTTATATTTAAACAATGTCCCTACTGATGACAAGTATAATTACCAATCTAGGATGAGAGCAACGACATTGAAATTGACTTGCCATTATTCTTCTCAGTGACAGTACTTCCTGAAGAATAGAATATCCTTTGATTATAGAAGGATCAAAGCAGTTTTTAGTTTTGAATATTTGTTTTATGATGTTTCCAGAAATGTTTTCTAGAAATTTTTGTAATTGACCAAATGTTCACGGAATCTTATATTCATTGTTCTTTTCCTTTGTCTCAATACACCTTAGTACAATTTTGAAAGCTGATACCATAAATTCAAGATACATCCGAATTGAAATTACCCTTTTCGGACTGCACAGTAACATTTGTAGATTGCTGCTGCTATATACTAGCAGTATTAGGAGATTAACACATCGCTAAATAGAATTCAAACTTCTCGGCTCTTTCACTAGAAAAAAAAACTTCTTTCTACGAGATCTTGCCATCTTTCCATATTAGATTATTTTTCCAACTTATGTCCGATTCGATTTTGATATTTACTGATTCACCTTAGACCAAGCTAAAGATATTTTTCCCCCACAAAATAAAAGTCGCAAATGGCCTATACTGATTTTTATAAGATAGTTCGTCAATGAAAACCCTAATTTTCACCCCAGCAAAATTGCTTTGTGGAATTTTTTAAACAAGCAATAGTGAAAAAAATCACAACTTTTTATGTTTTTGGAAATATCTCAAAGATTATTCGAAGAATCGTTTTCAGTCGATGGAACTTTTGTAGAGATTTATAAAAAATACAAAATTCATTTTTATACTACCGGATGGGTGCATTTTCCACTGAGAAAATCCAAAAAAACCTCGAAAAAGAGACCATTTCTCAAAAATTTATATATTTTATAAATCTGAAGCTGGACCTACAATATTGCGGAAACTGATAGATAATAATTTGTTGTTCAACTGTGCGCAAAATGGTTTCTTTTCGATGTGTAGTTTTTGCACAATCGCGTTATAAACAATTTAAGGGCACATCTTGCAAGATATGCCGATTAAGGGGAATCGTCGTATTCAAATTAGGTAAACTGCATCTGGAAGTAGAGATCAATATCTACCATTTGAATATTTTGAATTTTTGCCTGAGAGGTGTGAAATGTGTTGAAAATGTCACTGAAATTTGATCAAAATGCTCCAAAGTGCGTCCGAACCTCCGAGCAATGAAACACTAGAGATGCCATTTCTATAATCACAACACTCCATTTTTATGAAAGCTCCATAACACTATCCTTTGTTACAGATTGTCGGTGAGGGGTAAAACTCCGAGTTCGGAGGGAGAGATTTGTTATTGTTATGATATTCGGATGTAAGCGTAGAACCAGTGGCGTGTTAATAAATTTTCTCATGTTTCATTTTTAATTAAAAATATGTATAATTAGACACGGTCGGTGCATAGAAATTTGTTCTCACATGTATTGGCTTAGGCTTAGGAGACCACATGCCTGGTTAGAAAGCACGTGTGTTATCAAGATGTCTATCCTGACGTATAATGCTTGGCGAAGTGCTGTAGGTTTCCCTAAGTTAAAAAGTGAATGCGCTACCAATAATTTTTAAGTCACCTCGGAGCGCCACGGCAAATCATAGACGCCATGTACCTTCACAGGCTACGCCTTTGAGTACACTCTACGAGTGTTGTCAGTAGAGAGTAACACATTTTATTACGATGGATAGGTACAAAAATAAGTGACAATTGTAAATGACATAAGAATTGTTGAAACGCCATGTCTACTACTATGGCATACACTATTTGTTCTAAGATTGTGAACGCAAACAGATAGGGATTATTATAGAGTGGCAATAGAAACTAAATTGCTTCAAAGCAATTTTACTTTTGATTACTATTTGATTTTACTTTTGATGGTTCAATCAATCAATCAAAAATACTGTATTTTGCGAAGAATTAGATTATTGCTGATGAAGCATAGAATAAGGTCATAAATACTGAAAAAGTAAATGATAGTGCTGAAGTAAAAAAGTCAAAATATCCAAATCTTTGAATCACATTAGTAAAATATACTATACACTTCATATACGATATACATGAATTATAATACACATAAGAGTTTACGCATAAAGTATAATACACATAAGAGATTACATTCAAATTTATGATGAAAGTGTATCATTGAAATACGCATCCAAAGTGTAGTAATCTAGTAGCTCTCTAACTCTTTGAATTCAGGGTATTGATATTCTGAGGCAGATTAATGAATTTTTTTAGAGCTGTCAAAAAGTTATTTCTTAACTTCTGTGGAGTTAGGTTTAGGGAGCGATCGATATTACAAGTCTGTCGGTAGAAAATCGATAATTTCTTATGTAGTTATTATTTAACTTCTTGCATCTGCAAAAGGATTGAAGAAATTCAAAGAGGTATCTCCCGAAATTAGGAAGGAGTATGGGCTCCCTCAAGAGATTAAAAATACAACTGCATTAGATTTCAAACCTGCGATGATTCACAGTAAAGAAGTTTATGTCCACGTTCGATTTTATCAGAAGCGATACGTCACTGACAACATTCCAGATCGATTATTCATATTGATATATGTGATATTCCGTGTATATAAAATTTTATTCAAATGGGAATATCGAAAACTTCTGATGAACGGATTACCTACGTGATAATCCCGGTATGTCAACAAAACATTCCAATACCCATTAGATATAGCTAGTGGCTTTGATTGATTTGAATTTGGTTAATGAAGAGTTGAGTTTGCTCACTCACTTACTTTTTGGTATACCTACATTGCGACAAAATGTTTCCTAATTATTGATAGGTAATCGTTCAGTCGATTCAAATAGTAACATAGTTTTTTTACAGCTATTTCAACAAATAGTGTATTTTTGTCTCAAAATCGGGATGAAAATTAGCAAATTCAATAAAAATCAACTTATTAATACCAATGAAAAGGTCAACTATGGTTTATGCCATGATTACCTTGCTGCGACGCCCATGGTTTGATTTGACAAGACGCCAAATAAGTCGTAAACGGACGTAAACAAACAGGATCGCCAAATTAAGAGTGAATATAATACGGAATTCCAATCTGATCACCGAGTGCAAACGAATATTTCCGACAATGCCCTTTTTAACATGAGTCGGGCTGCGATGTTTGTAAACAACGTCGGGTATGTTGCTTTCGAAAAAGAGACAGAAAAGCCCTCTCTATATCTTTTATTGCTCGGAGGTCCGAAGTCGCCCGAAGTTGCCCTGAAGTTAATTCCTGTTGAGTTCGGACGACTTCGGGTACACTTGGAAGCATTTAAAATAAATTCCAGTGACATTTTCAATACATTTTCCACCTCTCAGGTGAAAATTCAAAATATACAAATTGTAGATATTGATCTCTACTTCCAAATGCGCAATTGTGCAAAAACTAGACATCGGCTAGAAATCATCTTGCGCATAGTTGAACCACATGTTATTATCTGTCAGTTTCCGCAATATTGTTCGTCCAGCTTCAGATTTATAAAAATTATGAATTTTTGAAAAATGATCTATTTTAGAGGTTTTCCCGGATTTTCTCAGTGAAAAATGCACCGATCTGGTCTTATAAAAAACCATTTTGTAGGTTTTATAATTCTCTACGAAAGTACTATTGACTGTAAAACGATTCCTCCAATACAAAAAAACAAAATAGTTATTTATGTATCATGGGCGTAAAGTATGCGTTTATGGCCTGCGGCGTGGATGATGGCCCGATGGCGTTAGCCGAGGGCCATCACACGCCGAAGGCCTTAAACGCATTTTACGCACGTGATACATACAAAATTTTATGCACTTGCGGTTTTATAGCGCGAATCACAAATACTGACTTGAATTGCAATGGTCTACACGTTTCATAAGTTATGCATACAATAATTAAGGTTAACATAATATGAGGAATGTGAAACTATAGTAGCTGAGTGCTATATTGGATAATCTATTTCAAATAAATAGATCATCACCGAAAAAATTGCCAACAATTATGAACAAATGTTAGAAAGAGTATTGCTCTATTGAACTGAAATGATTCTAATTCGTGTTAGGAATTGCATGAAATGATGTGTGAGTATAGACAATTTGAGAATTTTGTCTACTTTACGGCCCGTCGGGCCGTAATGCGCCCACGGGCGGTAAAGTGCCACTTTACGCCCGGCGAACCGGGCGGTAAAGTCTACTTTACCGCCCGCTAGTGCATAAACGTAATTTTTTCACTATTTCTTGTTTAAAAAATTCCACAAAGCGATTTTGTTGGGTCGAAAATCGGGGTTTTCATTTACGAACTATCTTATAGTATAGGCTGTTTGCGTCTTTCATTTTATGTGAAAAGTGCCTCTCATTTTTATCTACAGCTTGGCCTTCCTAACTCGTACTACTCTGAGTCAGTTTGGCCATTGTTTATATAGAAGATAGTTAGTCAACCTTATGAGATTATAATTGGATCAAAATAGATGCGACATGTAGATGGCGATAGTGAGCTCGCATCCAAGTCATGTCGTAACTTCAGTGATCTGGCCTCCAAGTCATGTCGTAACTTGATTGAAACAATGGGACAGCATCAAAATCAGGGTTTTTTGAAGAATCCTGCATTAAAATGACGTCAAATAATCATGTTTGTATCTAATCACGCTAGATGACACTAGCGTTTGTGTCCAATACGTTTTCCACAGGCATTGACTATCTTACTTCTATATAAACAATGGTTTGGCAGAAATACTATCTAGAGATTCCTCAACTTATGTAATATACTGTTCCATGGTACTCTACCTTAATAGAACAACTGGGAAAAAGTGGCATTTTATATATTTTTCTGTTCTCTATCGCCAAACCATTGTTGAAATGGAAGATAGTTAGTCAATGCCTGTGGAAAAGGTATTAGATCCAAACGCGAGTGACATCTAGCGTGATTAGTTACGAACATGGATATTTGATGTAATTTTAATGCAGGTTCCTTCAAAAAACCCAGATTTTAATGCTGTCCCATTGTTTCAATCAAGTTACGACATGACTTGGAGGCCAGATCACTGAAGTTACGACATGACTTGGATGCGAGCTCACCATCGCCATCTACATGTCGCATTAATTTTGATCCAATTATAATCCCATAAGGTTGACTAACTATCTTTTATATAAACAATGGCCAAACTGTTTGAACTATAAAACTATACTATCTCTATCATACAATTCATAGAACATCTGAAGCTCACAAAGTCAGTGTAAGATTTCGATATGGTATAAGTTATAAATCCCAAGACATTGCCTTTCTCAAAACCGATTCGTAACTTGAATCCAGATGAATTGGATCATTTTTCTTCAAAATGAAGAAAGGAAATTATTAGATAATATAATAGAGCAAGATCTCGAGGCCGCCAGACGAACGAAATATGTACGATTGAGTAGTGTTAGTATGTACTATGATCGCATGCCTACCTGATAGCTTGGCCACAGACGACCACATTTCAGATATCAGGGAATCAAGGTACGTACAAATTATTACTTACTTCAGTTGAATCCTCAGTCTACAGATATAAATATTTATGAAACCTGATGGATTTGTTGACATTGTCGCGGGCTTTTATCCCAGAGCTATGAGTTCAAATCTCGTTTCCGACCATTTTTTTCAATCCCTGCCAGGCTCGTCATACTAAAATCTGCCATCTCGGTTGGAAACGGCATCGATTCTTGTAGGATTTTTGCTTAAAAGAAATTATACTTGAAAATAGGGGAAACAAATCGTCCCCCTTATTACGTAGGGGCGTATATGATTTCTGAATATTTTACAGGAGAGAGGAAAAACGAAAATTGGTGACAATTTAATCACCCTGTAGATACGCCATGACAGCATTATAAGAGATACAGTTACGCCACTTCGTGAGATGAAAAGTACGGCGTAACTCAATTTTGCACTTTTTTGTTACTTATGCCCCTACGTGATAATGGGTACGAAATATTAAAAATATTTTCCAAAAATTACTTAGGAATAAAACTATTTCGGAAAATATAAAAAAAAATTTAAAAAAAAATTGTCGGAGACGAGATTTGAGCTCGGGGCTCCGGGGTGGAAGCCCACGACACTGTCAACGAACCCACCTCGCTTTAAAAATACATTTTTCTGAAATCGTTCAAGAATTCCCACTTTCTCGGAGCAACTTCAGGTCTCAGATGTTAACATATGCCTTTTTTCCCAATTATTACTAACTTCAGTATCTTGAATATTTCAGAATTGATGCGTGCATGATCTATGTTGATTTTTTGTTTGTCTATTCAAGTTAAGTTGAATAATTAGTTTTTATTTTTATCTTCATTATCTTTATTTCATCCCTTCTCACTTTTTCTTCTCTTCAACTATATTCTTCAGCAATAAATATTTAACTGGAACAAAATGAAACTAAAAATATCTCACTTCAATACGCGATCACTGGTGGCAAACTTTTCGGAATTTAAAAATGAAGTTATGGGTGCAGATTTTGATATTGTAGGAGTATCCGAAACGTGGTTACATTCAGGCATTTCAAGAAATACGATCAATCTCAACCAATATACATTTATTCATCAAAATCGTCCCATCAGGGACGGGGGTGTGGGTTTATATATTAGAAATAACTTAAAATTTGATTTTCTTATTTGCGAATGCAATGATTACATGGAATTTATTTGGGTAAAAATTGTGTTAGATAAAATCACGATAGCTATGGGAAATGTTTATAGACCTCTAGTACTGTTGAATTCATGGACCGCATTGAAGACATGTTTTCGAATATATTTTCAAATTTCAATAATGTCATTTGTGTCGGTGATTTCAACATAAATATGCTGGACATATCTTCCAATGTCACCCAACAGTTTAACTTCATCCTAGAGTCATTCAGCTTTTCTCAAGTCATCAACGAACCTACTAGAATAACAAATTCAACCATAACTCTCATCGATTTGATTATCACAAATTTCAGCTCTGATAATTATCACTCTTGGGTGGAAAACAGTCAACAGTCAACAGTCAAGTATCAGACCACAACAGTATATGTTGTGAGTTCGATGTTAATTACCAATATCAAAACGTTGCGAATAAAATAACGTATAGAGACCTGAAGAGTATAAATAAAGAAATATTTCAGAGAGATCTCCAGGACCTTCCCTGGTACCTCATTTTTGAAACTGATAATATTGATACTAAAGTTGACATATTCAATAACAATATTCTTGATCTAGTCAATATTCATGCTCCCATAAAAACCTTCAATCCTAGAAACAAGAAATATGCACCTCGGATCACAGATACCATCAAAACCATGCAGAAAATTAGAGATAAAGCCTTTCATAAATTTCTAAAAAGTCAACTGCCACACCACTGGTCTTATTATAAACAACTGAGAAATTATACAACAAATGCAATTAAAGCCGAGAAAAAAGCATACTTGAATTCAATGTACAGTAAATGTACAGTAAAAGAAAAATGGAATGTACTTAAAAAATTGAATGTCACGAAAAGTAAAAACTATGAAATCCCAAATTTTTTAAACAATGTGGAAAATATTAATAAATATTTTATCGATTCTACGAAAAATCGCACTCCAATAAACAGTGAATTGACTGATTATTATAATCATAATATTAAAGCAGGACTTGTTAGTGAGTTTGTTTTTACACAAGTTTCTGAAGAAACTATTTGTGATGTTATAGGAAATATTGAATCGCGAGCCTATGGCAATGATGACATAAATATAATAATAATGCAACTATGCTGTCCTATTATAATACCTATTATCACCCATATAATAAATAAATGTCTTTCGAAAAACTACTTTCCCAATACATGGAAGTTTGTTAAGGTCACCCCACTACCAAAAATAAGTCAACCAATAGAATACAGTGATCTTCGTTCGATCAGCATTCTACCAACCTGCTCTAAAATTATTGAAAGAATAATGGAAACACAAATTCGTAACTTTTTGGCAACCAGTAGTATCCTACCAATCGAACAATTGGGATTCAGAAAAGGGTATAGTTGTGCAACGGTTCTTTCAGATGTATTGGACGACATCTTAGATGCGATTGATAAAAATCAAATGAGTATATTAATTCTACTTGACTACTTCAAATCATTTGATTTAATAGACCATGATATACTTTTATCAATCTTACATCATTCCGGATTCAGCAAATCAGCACGCTCTCTAATGGCTTCATATTTGCATAACATAACTGCTTTCTGGAGTACCCCAGGGAAGTATTCTTGGTCCTCTCTTATTTACACTGTATACTTCGAATTCTATTAACGTTTAAAAATACTGTGATTATCATTTTTACGCTGATGATAGCCAGTTATATTTCTCATTCAATTTTTCGGATTTGGCTACAGCCATAAATTGTATTAACACTGATCTAGATTCATTAGAAAAATCATCAACCAATCATGCTTTGAAAATTAATCCAAAAAAATCCGTGGCTATGATATTTGGGAGAGAAAATATTTCAGCCTCCACGAATAACAAGTCTCTTTGAAAATAGGTGGCTCGGATATAACTATTAAATCGTCACATAAAAATTTGTGATTGACAATAGATACATCTATACGATTCAAAGAACATATTACGAATACACTGAGAAATGCATATTCTTCACTTAAGCTGATTTACACGCAACGACAATTTCTGTCAGAGGAGGTCAAAAAATGTGATTCCTTGGTACTCTCACACTTCAATCATTGCGATGAAGTATACGGTGCTTGTCTGAATGGAGCTGATGTTAGTCGAATACAGAAAGTGCAAAATTCGTGTGTTCGTCTTATTTATGGCATACGTAAATTCAGTCGAATATCTATTTCAGAGAGGCTCAAACAGTAAAGATGGCTGGCTCAATATGTATAATAGGCGACGTCACCGCCATGTGGTGTATGTTCCATAACATTTTCAAATCGAAAATACCACCTTATCTTCACAAAAAATTAAAATTCAGGACAGACGTCCATAATCTAAACATTCGCCGTCGAACATTGCTTACTGTTCCTAAACACAACAAAGAAATATATAGACGTTCTTTCTCCTACAATGTCGCAATTTGTATCAATATTTTCAAACTAGATCGTACACTTCTAGAATTATCTCGAACAGCATTCCGTTTCAAATTCAAACAATATTTATTTGATGTCCAGTGAACTCATGACTAAATTGTAAAGCTTTCTCTCTTTTGCTTTCCTCTTTTTCTTTTTTCTTCTGTTTCCTTCGATTTTATCAACACAAACGTTTATATCAAATGGGTCATTACGCTGTTAAACAATTTTTCTTTATTTTTTTTTGGCCGTGATGGAAGAACAGAAACAGTTTCAGCTGTTATCTGAATCAATGTGCCTTTTACTCACTGTATTATTCCTATGCTCCGATATTATGTGTGTCGGTAAATTTTTGTATTAATTATTGTTATCAAAATGTACACATTTCTTTGTATAACATAGTGGGTAATGAAAAATAAAAAAAAATATTATTATATTATTATTATAAAATACGCTAATCTAGTATTTTAGTCCATTGCTAAGAACTTTCCCGGGCCGTTTTCGGACCTAAACGGTACGGGAAAGTACTTTCCCGTATCGAAAACGATACGGAAATTTTTTGCCGGCTTGTGTACATTTTAGACAGTTATTGAATTCACGCAAACAATATATATAATTCCTTAGTTTTTGATAATGCTGATTGCGATTTCAGAAAAAATAGTATGTGTACCTCGTAGTAAAAGCACATTCCCAGACTTCAATGCTTGTTGGCCTCGGCTTAACGCCTCGGCCAACAATTTACGTTGTCGTCCGGGAATGTATTGCTTTTACTACTACATACACAATAATGCTAATCTGTAAACTGAGGATTTAACAAAAGTAAGAGAAGTTTTTACGTACCCTGATTACCTGATATCTGAAAAATTGTCGACAGGCCAAGCTAGCAAGAAGGCGTGCGATCATAGAACATAGTAACACTACTCAATAGTACACATTTCGTTCGTTTAAAAATAAGTGACGTCTGGCGGACCCGGGATCTTGGACTATAATGTTCTCTTCTGAACTTTCATTGCGGACCTAAAAATAATGTTAAAACTCTATATAAAACGTATTTCTCACAGATGTAAACTGGGGATCTTCGACGCAAGCTCAGACGTACAAAACTGCTCTCACAACAGCCCAAAGACTAAACAATATAGGAGAACACGTGAAAACTTACAAACCACAGATTTTGGTTTTATGCGGTAGTCCACAAACCAGACCACAATTGATAGACTTTGCCAATATGATCACAAAGAACAATTCCCTCTTGGTGATTGGTGACGTAGTAAATGTAAGTCTTCAGTTGTAAACTATTGATAAAGTAGACGAATACTGTTCAGTTATTTCATTCCAGGATCGCTTAAGTAATAGAGTGAGGAAAAACAAAATAAGCAAAGCTTATAACTACCTAAGGAACAGCAAGATTAAAGCGTTCTATACTATTATCGATAACATGTCCTTTGAAGTTGGAGCCAAAGCTTTGATACAGACAACTGGCATAGGCAAGCTAAGCCCGAACGTGTTGATGATGGGATACAAAAACAATTGGCTAACCTGTAATAAGGAAGAGCTACTTGCCTACTTCAATGTGTTACAGTAAGCTTTTTTATAATTGTGTGTGGCCACTCTAATTTTCGTATTTTCCAGTGCGGCTTTTGATCACAGGGTCTCTGTTGCCATTTTGAAAATCAGTGATGGCCTGGATTATGGCACTCTAACTGAGGATGATGATCAAGCTGTCGCTAATCCAGATGCTACCTTGACGCTACGTACTATAAACGAATACAGAACCTCGGCTTCCAGTAATATGATGCATGCTGATTCCAATTTGAGTCTCCAGAACGTAGGAAACCCAGAGAGAAATTCGATAAGTAAGATCTGCTTTTTTAGGATACGAGTATATATTTCAAGTGATTGTAATAATCAAATATTATGAACAATCATTTTTCAAGCACTGGCGAGAATATAGCAAATGAAATAAAATCTTATCACAATAACCTTCCATATTTGAATTTCTATCCAAAATATAATGACTCCACAATGTTTTTATTTTCAACTGATGGAAGTGAAATTATAGAAATAATCTACACCTTGAAAAACCATGTCCTGATTCTGAAGGTTTAATGACCAAATATTCCGGCTGTACCATTAACAAAATTATTCAATATATATTTTACCTTGGGTATTTTCCTACTTGAATTGGAACATGCTTCACTAAAAGGTATATACAAACGAGGAGATGCTGAAGATCTATCAAATTATAGACCAATAGTCATATTGAGCTTTTTTCTAAAAATTTTTGAAAAATTTACAAAAAACGTATTGATTTCATAAACAGATAATGAGGCTATGATAGTTATCAGTTTGGTTTCCAAGAAAATAATAGTGACACACAAGCGGCAGTACTGCAAGTAATTCAAGCATTTCAAAATGAACTTGATAAGGAAACTATGTGGTAGCTGTTTTCATTGAATTCGTTAATTATTTTCATTTGAACAATGCTGTGACGGTCTCTGGTTATTTTGGGTTTAAAAAGCCTTTGGTTTATAAATTATTTGAATCAAATAGATTTTTGAGTGATAAGACCAATGTTTTTGCTTGACAATATTTTTTTATTATTTTTTCCCTGACCACCATTCAAATATAAAACAAATACAAATCATAGTATAGGATCAAGGACGATAAATAAAATTAACTTCAGCAGAAACAAATGCACTCGAAAAATCAAGGATAAGTGCGAATCTGAATGGTACCATTACTTCGATTTTGAACGGTTTGATGTGGAGCAATGGGACAAAAAAATATTTTTAATGGTATAACCGATGCTACTTTTTGAGAGAAGATAGGTACTTAATTACTCGAAGTTCAAAATGGTTTTTGTTCCTTGTTTGTTCGTCAAACCATCAAAAGGTAACGGTGGGGGGGGAGGCTAAAATAAAGCCGGACTGCATATACGAACTGTAAAACGTAGTCCCTATCTACTACCTATCCAGCAGCACTGTCGTTTTTTATTGATAATTATGCATTTTTTCAGGTTCAGGACCAAAAGACTCTAAGAAAGTACCGAATAAGAAGAAATATCCAGGTCTGAAAGACGTTCTCGGTATGTCTCCTGATCAGCAACTTTCCATTGAACGCATGAACTTTTTCAAGCGAAAACAAGTTAAGGGTTTCATAGATGTATGGTGGCTATATGACGATGGTGGTTTGACGATGCTGTTGCCGTACATAATTTCGACAAGAAATGACTGGTCCTGTTGCAAACTCAGAGTTTTTGCTTTGGCAACTAACAAAAATGAACTAGAACTTGAAGAAAGGAAGTAAGTGTACACAAATATATTACATTTAGAGTTGGGGACAATTGAAATAAATTAATAAATCATGTAACATTTCTCTAAATCGTAATTATAGTTAGAGACGCGATGACACACAAACGTCTTTCGTTCGGTGGGGTGAAAGTCCATCCCTCAAAAACCCCAATTGCCAAATATTTTTTACGAAGGGAAAATGTCTGGAGTTTTTCGACAATTTATATGTCTTTCGTTAGGATAATTTTGTTTAGGAAGTGACTAGTTATCATCTGACAAAGCGAAAGACGATTTGGTTGAGGCGCACAATTTTGGGACCCAAAATCGATCATCGCAAAAATTCGACGTCTCATATATTCTTGCTTTTGTGTTCCTTCACTTTGTTATGGTCTTCACCTCCGGAAAATCTGAGTGGAAGAATTTTTCAGTTGGGCCCGTCCTCAGGGTTGACTGAATAAAAAAGATACTGCACTGCACTGCACTTGGGTTCAATCTTAAACTTCCAAATTTTGCATGGAGCTTCTTCAGGTGCTAGAAAACTTTTTCCGTAGGGAAGACTTTTTGGCTAACATTTCACCCTTTCCCACCTACGAAAAAGATTACCAGGAATAAACTGAAAAAATAGAGGAAATTAGAAGAAGTGGGAAGTAGTGCAAGTGGGTTTAATGGCCTCTGAAGATGCTCCATTCAAAATTTGGAAACTTAAGATTGAACCCAAGTACAGTATTCGATTTTTCACCTTAGCCGCGAGTTCTTAATATTTTTTTCTCATCTCGGTTTTAGACCCGCGGCTCTCTAACTATTGAGGAGGGATTTACTGAAATATTTCCGTAAAAGAACATCTCACTTTATTCCAAACTGAAGTAATTAATCAATGTTCTCTGAATACTTCATATTTGTGACACAATCGTGACTCAATTATCAATTTATTCTTCCTAATCTTGTTTCATCGGAATAATTTTTCTGAAGTCTTGTTGAATTTTATTAAACAATAATTTTTTGTCTCGAATAACACCAAGAAAGAGTACCAAAGTCTTCAAATGTCATTACAATTATTTTCCTCTCAAGCTATCAGCTAAATAAATAAAAAATTAAATATATCAATTTCAAAAACCCTTCAGTTTTATTCTAGACCAAATTGAGTATTTCAGTGATTAGAGAATATTCGTATGTTATTTCACAAGATCTATAAATTGAATCGATTGATCTATCAAAATATTTTGAGCTTGATTTTGCTTGGAAAATAGTTGAATGCACAATAATTTAATAAAATCCCGAGTCCGCGAAGCGGTCGACGAGTTTTATTTTGAAATTATTGTGCATGAAACTATTTATCAAAAAGCACAATCATGCATAAAATATTTTGATAGTTCAATCTATTAAAATTTATAGGTCGTGTGATATACGACAAAATTATTTCTTGAATGAGGTAGATCAAAACCAACAACAAATTATTTTATTGATAATGAACACCGACATTTATTAAACAATATTTTTACTCAAGCTTTGAATACGAAACGTTTCAGAATCAAACACTTCGTTGATGATGTTTGTTTATATATTACTCGTACTTTGGTTATGCATCCCAACAATGCATTGCAGAAGCCTTTGCTGCGAATTTTGCATGTAAACATTTCAAATTCGGACGTATTTTCGTTGCCTTATGTCAAAATATTTGTCTAGAAATCCTATCGAAAATAGAGTTTTCACTGATGAAAATCAATATCATGTCATTCAAACGATTAAGAAATTATTGTTTTTTTATAAACTGTTGACAAGAATTTTAAGAATCCCTGAAAAACGACACAACGAAAACCAATATGGAGGACGAAAATTTAATCGCGATTAAACAGCTCTTGTGAAATAATCACTAAGGGTCGATTTGAGCACTCGTATCTAAGAACTGAACCTAAACCTAAAATTAAGAACTAAGAGTTCATGAATAGTGAAACAACGCGAACGTTTATGGAACTTTAACTTGTACTAAGAACTAAGAGTTCATGACTCCTATTCTATGACTACATAATTCTTAGGTTTAGTTCTTAGTCTTAAGTTTAGTTCTTAGGAAGGCGTGCATAAATCAACCCTTATTTAAACAAATTATATTCGAAAAATGGTGGTGTCTGTTTGGTCTATTTCATCACGAATGAAATTATCTGTGAAATTGCGAGTTTTAATGAATTTTTTTAGCAAAAATCTATTTTGATGACTCAGTGGTAATTTCATCAGCGGTAAAGGTCAATCATAGCATTACGTCCAAATGAATGAGCATAATATATGTTCCTTTCACGTTTAGTTTTCAATCACAAATAAGTAAGTATGTAATAATTTTTTCTTTTCAGCATGGCACATTTGTTGTCGAAATTTCGAATGGACTACTATAGCCTAAAGATGGTTTCAATAAGTGACAAACCCCAGAATTCAACAGTACAGTTCTTTGATGAACTACTCACTCGTTTCCGGACAAAAGATAAAGTGGGAGAAAACGGTAAATTTTGAATTCCTCATTATTTCCGGTAATAATTTCCGATTTTTTCTTTTAGACTGTATGGTGAATGAAGCGGAAATCATAGCATCACAAGATAAAACATTTAGACAGCTTAGGCTGCGGGAATTGCTTCTAGAGAACTCTAGTGATGCAAATTTAATCGTTATGTGAGTATTTACTTTCCTTCATTTTCACAAAACAAAAGGAAATAACTTACATTTTTCCTATGAGAACGATATTTAGTTCATCGTTTAACTCTTGATATGCTCAATTTACTTTCCCTAGCCAGGCAAAAAAATAAATAATCACAGGAGGGAAATATTTTCTATGAAATAAAAAATGTCAAATTTCCATTATTGATTTTCTCTACTAAATATTTATCTAAAAATAATATTGGGATTGAATATTATTACCTATCCCCCGCAACCGACATTTTAGATCATTTGAATGATTTATAGATAACAAACTGAGAAACAAAATTTTGAACTCTACATATAGAGCAAGATCCCAGAGCCGTCAGACATTACTTATTTTTAAACGAACCAAATGTGTACGATTGAGTAGTGTTAGTATGTACTATGTTCGGATGCATACCCGCTAGCTTGACCAGATGACCATTCTTCAGATATTAGGGAATCAAGGTACGTAAAAACACTACTCATTTAGTTGAATTGCCAGTCTACAGAAATGTTTCTATAACCCATGGTGGATCAGTGGACAGAGTATCTGGCTACCAACCCGGAGTTCCGAGTTCAAGCCTTGTCTGCAACAATTTCTTTTCTTTTTTTTTCAAACTCAGCAGACGCATCACACTAGGGTTAGCCATCTCGGTTGGAAACGGCTTCGACTCTGGGGGGATTTTTGTTCAAAAAGAAGTTTAAAAGAAAACAGAATTTTGGTAAATAAAAGATTTTGTTAAGATTTCCTTATGAGTAAAATCCCAGGGCCTTCAGACATAACTTATTTTTGAAAAGATGAAGACTTTGGTTCTGAGTGGTGTCTCATGTACTTTTAATACCTGCGTGCTTTTGGAGATCGCTCTGTGACACCTGGGCAGGTACCTAACTTGAATCTGAGTGGCTGATTTTTATATATATTCTGTAGAATATTACTCTTTAGTAATTTAAAAAGTGTCAGGCGCTTTCCATATACTAGAACTTTTGTCAAAAGCTTTAAAGCTCCACAAATTATTCAACAAATTATACATAAAAATCAGCGACACAAATTTAAGTTGAGTAACTCTTATTTTTAGTTACCTTTCTCACCTGGTACCTGCCCAGGTGTCACAGAGCGAACTCCACAAGCACGCAGGCATTAAAAGTACATGAGACACCACTCAGAACCTAAGTCTTCATCTTTTCAAAAATAAGTTATGTCTGAAGGCCCTGGGATTTTACTCATAAGGAAATCTTAACAAAATCTTTTATTTTCCAAAATTCTGTTTTCTTTTACATTTATTTTTGAACAAAAATCATCCCAGAGTCGAAGAGCCGTTTCCAACCAAGATGGCTAACTTTAGTGTGATGCATCTGCTCGGTAGAATAAAAAAAAAATAGTTGCATACGAGATTTGAACTCGGAGCTCCGGGGTCGTAGCCAGATACTCTGTCCACTGATTCACCATGGGTTATAGAAGTATTTCTGAAAACTGGCAATTCAACTAAGTGAGTAGTGTTTTCACGTACCTTGATTCCCTAATATCTGAAGAATGGTCATCTGGACAAGCTAGCAGGTAGGCATGCGAACATAGTACATACTAACACTACTCAATTGTACACATTTCGTTCGTTTAAAAATAAGTAATGTCTGACGGCCCTGGGATCTTGGACTAATAGGTGATACTAACATAAACGTTATGAACGAATCTTATATCAACATGGTTTCTCATCATACCAAATCAGGAATCTATCATATTTTCATCAGAAAAATTAAGCAACTACAAAAAAAATACTTACACATGGATCCGATTTTTTTATTTATTTTAAATGTCAAAATAATACTACTAAAAAAGTGGAAAACAGAACATATAAAATTTTGCATTTCGGAAATATAAATAATTTGTTACAAAACGAGAAGTGTGTTGATGTTTTCGAAGTAAACAACGCCCAGGTAGCATATAACTAGTTCATAAAAGCATCAAAAAAATACATAACGAACGATATAATAGACATACTTGAAACAAAAACATGTAATAAACTGAAACCATATGTGTAATGAGCATCTATTTACAAATGAGATTCGTTGAAAAAGAGGTTCATTAAAAACCACACCACTGAACAGGAAAGACATTACAAAGAGAATGAGAATAAACTGAATTCAACAATAAAAATAACCAAAGACAATTACTTCAAAGAAACAATGAAACAATTGTCAAAAAATCTGGAACGTTATAAACGAAATAACAGGTAACAAATCAAAAACACAATTTTCAAATACTGATATTAAAAACGAACAAGGTATTATAGAGGAAGACAAGAGAGAAATGACGAATTATTTAACACGTTTTTTACAAATTTGGGCATATCAATGGTAAATAAAATCGAACACAATAATTTACTACAGAATTTCTTACAAGAAATGGCAGATCAAACATCATTATTCCTGGATCCAGTGGGGATAAATGAAATTACTTCATTTTGATATAAAACTTATAAAGCGAATGTTCTTCAGGTTCAGATGTGATAAACACCAAACTAACTAACAAAGCATATTCATAAAAAATCATATCTCCTCTAGTACATATTATAAACCTTAGCTTCTAGAATGGAAAGATTCCAATGCAATGCGCGCAGACAGTAGTTACTACCGTTTTCAAAGCTTGGGATTGCATTAAATTAACAAATTATCGTCCTATTTCAATTATGAATGATTTTTGCAAAATATTCGAACTAGCAGTAAAAAGAAACTAACCAAACACCAAAACTATACGTCACAATCACACTCGACGCGCGTTTCTCCATCAAAGTTAGAATCTTCAGGAGCTAAAAGTAAAAACCAGTTTACATAGTTTTGTAAATGAACAGCAAATAGTGACCAAAAATAAGTATTATTTCATCAAAAATTCTAGCACTGAAGATGTAACAATGAATTTGCTGAGGGAGGTCTCGAGGCCTTAAGAAGGATCGAAGAAGTGCCTGACAGTATTTCTCGATCTGGTAAAGGCGTTTGATAGCAAACTCATTGATAAAATGAGTAATTATGGCATAAAATGTATAACCTGGATCTATTCAAATATTATTTGGAAGACACGGTGCAAAGAACAATAGTAGAAAGCCACATCAGCTCTAAAGAAATATTGCAGATGTGAGTTCTCCAATGAACGATATGAGGGACAATATTTTGAGAGTTTAGTCCATTTAAATTTATAGGTCTAGTAGTATACGGCTAGATTTCTACCTGAATAACTCAGATTAAAGCCAACAACAAAGAATTTTATTTCATAAATCCTAAATTTATTATTTTTGGTCATTCCAACAATATGCATCGAAGTTGCCCTAATGGAAAAGATTGCATGTGAATATTTCAAATTCTGACGTATTTTCATGTCAAAATATTTTTGTAAGAATTCTATCAAAAATGGAGTTTTTACTGATAAAAATCTATCATAGTTTGATATACCAGGTAGATTTCAGGTACTTTCCCATCTTGTTTTGGTACATCAGTTAATCAAGGACAAATACCTGTAATTTAAACATGATTATGTTTTATTGCTTTTTTGGGAATACCAGGTTTCCGCGGAAAGTGGCTCGCCCCTATAACTTTTTTGTAATATGGATAAGGGAATGAAATTTGGATGATCTGTATAAGACTCAAAACATAATATTTTGACATGTAACTGAGTTTCATGCAATTTCTGGTTTCACCAGAACTGACATAAACTATCAATCTTCAAATGGGACACCCGATATATTTTCACTTAGTTTTTCTCCATATGATTCACTGAATACAACCATGTGATACTTGTCACCTTTTTAACCGAATTTTAGTTTCATTTTGAAATTTATTTTTTATTCTAGAGTGCTAAGGATTTCTTCAAATCACTAACTTCAGTCCTAAAATTTTGAGAATAATACAACTTTACTGTTTTTGATCAAAAAGTAACTGCTATGCAAAATTTAATTTTAAAATTTCTATTACTAATTTTTTCAGATTGAAGGCTCGTCGGATTAAAAAAAAGGCATACGATTACGATTAATTTGATACTGCACATTGATAAGTTCCTACAAGCTTCCGTAAAAAAACTTCAGAAGATTACATTAGAAGTAAGAGATTAAAATAAGATTCGAATGCATCGAACAACCTGTAACCCATCACAACTGATGAAACAAAATCGATAATCCAAAAGCTAATAACAAATCTTCTTGCATAAATATTATCATGAATATATTCACAAATAATAATCACACAATAAATATCTGATTCACTTCTGCAGAAGCGAAGTAAAATAATAAGTCGATCTCCTTAATGATTTTGTTTCATCAGTTGTGTTTGTCAAAAGTTAGGTTAGGTTTGAACGTGAGTGGGCCCGTATCAGGCCCTCCACTGCGGCCAATGGCCTATTGTGGCTCACCCTATGGTTATATTTCTCCCAGTATATTCAATCTCTTGACGAAATTAGGGAATGTATTGGGAGAACAATTTACCAGGTTTCCTGGCCTTACTGTCGTATCGCCAAATATTGAGAATCTGGTTCTGGCCGCAGCAGGGCATGTACACAGAATGTGTTTAGCCGTTTCATCATCCTCCATGCATAGCCGGCACTCTGCATCTTGTGCAAGTCCGATTTTATGCATGTGATGTTTGAGTTTGCAGTGGCCAGTAAGCAAACCTAGTATAACTCTGAGATGCGCTCTACTGAGTTCTAGCAGTTTGTCAGAGTCCTGTTTTTTCCTTGTACAAGCAATAAATGCTTTGGAATGGGCTAGGCCCGGTAGACTACGCCAGTACTCGAGTCTTTTATTGTCTGCCTGCAAGCTGTTTTGACATTCTTGGCAGTGCCATATGCTAAACCGATTACCGGTTCTGGTCCAGTGAACGTTGTTTCAGCCCCCCTTTTGCTAGGGCGGCCGCTATTTCGTTTCCTTCTAGGCCTGTGTGACCTGGTATCCAGACTAGGGTAGCGTTGTTGCGTTGCGCCAGTCGGTTTAAGGTGTCTCTGCAGTTCCATTGGTATCATGTTTTAAGTTCGAAGCGACATTCCGGACGAAAGTGGAACTATAAAATGTCAGTAGTCGATATTGTTGACATTGTTGTAGAATGTTCATTCATTTTGTTTATTCGCATAGTTATCTATTGTGAAGAGTGAAATCAACAATTATTTGTGAAAGTTAATAATTTGGACATTTCCTAGTGACCTAATTGTTTTCAATAAGAATCAAACTGAGGCAACATAAAAATTCATTTGTTTCAAAACTATCAATGGATCTTCTTTTCTCTTGAATTTAAACTTGAAATTACTGAAGCGGGAAGAAATATCACAAAATCATCTCCACAACTTTAATTTGACAACATCAAACTAATGGGGGGGGGGTACATGTTTCGGATTCAGCAAGAATCCATCTTCAGCCTTATACAAGTTCTACAACAAATATAAAAGGGCTACCTATATGTAGTTACTACAGAACAAGAGTTACTTACATGGAGAGGAAAAAATTCCTTTTAATATAATTATAACAAACAAAAGTTAAATGGGGGTACTATGTCCAATGCCCTAGAATTGAGAGAGAAAGATAGTAATTGTGAATATGATCTGTGTAACAACTTACCAAACGGCATGATACTAAATTTGACAAAAATAAAAATATGTGAAAATATTTACGACATGATCCGCCGACTCATGTCTGGAATGAACGTTAGGGCAATTTGCCCTTCCAACACCAAATTATAAAATGATTCATTTTTATGAAAATACAATGTGTTAGGAGTTTTTGGGAAATAAAACTGAGGTTAAAGTGACAGATGAAAGCGTACTTGTCAGCTGTCAAGTCAACTTCATAGATCAGAACAATTTTTAGGGTACAGGACACAATACATATTTACATGTTCTATGGTGAGTTGGGGTGTGGGCAACCAAGAAAAACCGAATGTTGAGCGCAGTGAAGACAGACCAAATGGGAATATTAAAAGTTCAAGGAATTGAAGAATTTTATGCAGTCAAAATTTACCTGTTCATTCAAAGAGTCGATATTGCCGTCTTTCAAAGAACGATTTATTTCAAAAATTTCAAGTAGATTTAACAAAGTACCTTTTTGACAGGTATGTAAAATTTCAAGGTCCTGATTAATGTTAAAATGGTGGTTAGAATTTAAAATGTGATTGGCAAAAGAACTTTTTGTGTTGTAAACATCAAGTTCAGAGTTTCTAGACTTGTCAATGATTTTTATATGTTCCAGTACCATTGTTTGTATCCTGCGACCGCTCTGGCCAATGTATTGTGAGCTACAATCGGGATGGGAGCAAGAAATTTTATAGGCACCCGATTTTTGTGTGAGGGGGATCTTATCTTTGGTGATTATCAGTTTACCACCTAAGTTGTCTGAAATTACTGGTTTCACATTCAGGTAAAATGGCTAGATTGTGCATCGTGCAGTGCTTATATGCGGTATCTGGGAGGGACAGAGTCTTCAAGATGTGTCCATGAAGGTGAGGAACATGTAAATGCTGGGCATGTCATCACATAAGGAAGAATATTCACAACAGACATGAAAAATGTGAAGTTATGTGCACTATACTTACAAACAAGTGCTTTGAAGTCTGCTCCACCTCATATTAATGGAATGTTGCATATCGAAGGAAGAGGAAATGTGAAAGTGGCCCAGATGAAATATTCCTGTAAAGCGAGTAACAGTGGAAAATGCAAACATGATTCTGCGGTGTTTCTGAATCCTTATTGAAATTATAAGATAGTTTTTTATATTTTTTTGTTTTATACCTCCTGTTATTGTGAAACTAGATATTCTTTAGTTATGATGAATACATTTTATTTTTCGCTAAATGTTTTCCAGTATAATTTTTCCTTTCCCAATATGAAATATTAGAATATATTATTTGAATATTAAAAAAACATATTTTCTGAAATCTCATGTACATTGCAAAATACCTAACCTATAATTAATTACCTACTCTCATTAGAAGGGGATATGAACTTGTCTGCTAAAATCGGGCTTGATAGATTCATAACAGCAAAGGCAATACAAAAAGTATGGTGAATCATGGAAATCAATGTCCAATGCAGTTTTCCGTTTAAGATTTTGAAGAAAATTTTAATACGTTGATATGCTCTCTCAATATGTACACGAGCAGCAGCTATTTTTGAATTGAGTTAGGCCTCTTCAGAACTCGGTTGTATTTTGTATAGCAAGAAAGGTGGTCCTACCAAGTATATTTTGGATGTTTCACATTTGTACAGCTTGAATTATTGTAGGTAATATTTGAAAACTACAGATGCCAGTAAAACTATTGAGAGCAGAGTCACTTGTCAAAAGTTCACACAATTGTCAACACTTGGCGTATTCACTTGAACTTGAAAATCCCTGAATTGTTTTGGACCAGTATAATTATGTTGGGACTGAAGTATTAGCTTCAGCAACATCAATATCTTCTGGGCTATGGCTTGGATTCTCATTTTCCTCACAATCAATTAGAAATTCTTGTCGATAAAGACTTTCTCCTTCATAGCAAATCGTTTTTTCTGCTGTTCTCGAAGATCCAGGTAAAACTATCTGCGTTGGTAGATTTTGGGAAGGCACAGCTGTTTTTTCAACATCCTTTTTTTGGAGATATTCTCAACTGAAAAAACACAAAAGTTCACATAGTGTTTCAACTAAAATTTGAAGAACCTTCTCAACTTTTCACTTTCTGTGAAGTGAAGAGAACACACTCTCATGAATTTGGTAACTGGTTTTCCAATTTTCATCCTCAAAATCCAAGCCTTCTGATGATCAACTAGAAACTTGGTGCCCATTTTGTTTTCAATTGTAGACCTTTCGTTGTCCGGGTTTAGGAAACAAATGAAGAGTTCAGGATGTTTTTTCTCCCAGGAGAAGAGGAAAAGAGGCACTGAATAATACAGACTTATGATCAAAACTTTAAAACAAATCAAAAATATCTTAATAGTCTTAATAAATGATTACTGATTTGTTTTAGTTCAGATTCGTCCACCAGGTGTCGTATCGCTTATCTTGCATTGCCAATACTGCCCTAGTTTTAAAGCAGTTGTATTCAAGCGCTTCAAGTGCTGCTTGACAATCTGAAAATATTTTTATTGTTTTTCGTGTGTGGTGTCGATTTTCCAGCTCCCTGGCACATATTTTAATGGCATATACCTCTGCCTGAAATATCGTAGCTAGTTTACCCATACTGAACGAGCGTTTCAATAATGGGTTCATCCCATATATTCCGGCTCCGACGCCTTCCTGAGTTTTGGAACAGTCGGTGAACCAACGTTCATTTGCCCTACATTGGTTGGTTTCATTCCGGACCCAGTATTCTCTTTCGGGAAAGACCACAGTGTAGGACGTGTGAAGGTTGATAGTTTTAGGCATGATGTCTGAGGGCATTCCTAGAATGTTGTGAGCTATTATGCCATCCAGCATGCTGCTGCCTGTCATGACACATACATGCGGTAGACTAATGGCCGCTTGGTAAAGTCTGTATGTTGCCCATCTTGCCTCTCTCTCCAGAACTATGTGGAGAGGAAGTAATCCTTCCATTGCCTTCCATTGCTGCCATTGGCGTGGAGCGAATGCTTCCAGTAATCGCCAGGCACGCTTGTCTCTGTAGTCCGTTAAGTTTAGCAATGGCCATTTTTTATGACCCTTGCTCCACCAGACTATAGAGCCATACGTTATCATTGGACGTATGACGGTCACGTACAACCAATATACGTGTTTTGGTGACATGCCCCATGTTTTGCCACATATTCTGCGTCATGTCCATAATGATAGGCTAGCCTTCCGGATAGTCTTTTCCAAGTGCGAGTTGCAATTAAGTTTTTAACCAGGGTTATTCCCAGATATTTTGCTTCACTCGCAAAAGGAATTGTTACACCATTGATGGATGGAGATATTGAATGTTCCAGCTTCCTTTTCCTGGTGAATGGTACTATGACCATTTTGTGGGGGTTAATGAACATTTCCTCCCTCTCACACCATTTATATATGGTATCCAATACATCCTGAAGGACGTAGGAGATCGTCTCTTCGGATTTATCGTTTATTACTATGACCAGATCGTCAGCATATGCTTGCAGATCAACCTCCCAAAGCGAGAAAATGGCCAGCAGATCATCCACCAGCAATGACCATAACAGTGGGGAGAGGACCCCCCCTGAGGACAGCTCCTGGCTGGCTTGAAGCTGACCTGTGGAGAGGTCGTTATAGTTCTGTTGTGAAGCAAAGTTCTTATCCAGTCACATAGTATCGGTTCAATCCATCTAGAGACAGTGGCCTCATATAGGGAGTGAGATAGTGCATTGTTAAGTGCTACTTCTATGTCCAAGAATGCAGCGACTGCTACCTCCTGGCGTTGTCAAATGTTACTCGATGCATTTAAATCTTATTTTAATACCAAAAGATGCTTTATTCAATGAAACATCCAACGTAGTTTTTTAAGTTTTTTTAAGGAATTTCGTTCAAAACCTATGAGTGTGCGGTATCAAAAGAATCGTAATAAAATGGTATTTTTTCCTAACCCGACAAGCAACCTTATCGCCATTTGAAAAAAAAAATTAATATAAAATTAAATTTTACATAGCATATACATTTTGACCAAAAACATTGAAGTTGTATATTCCCAAAAATTATAGTAATTAGTGATTTGAACGTATCCATAGCACTCTAGATTAGAAAACTAAATGAAAAAATGAAAACAAAATGGTAACAAAAAGTGACAAAAAATGATACATGGATGTATTCAGATTGCCATGTTGAGACAAAAGAAAGTGAATATATACTGGGTGTTCAATTTAAAAATCAAAATTTTATGTCAGTTTCGGTGAGACCGGAAGTTGCATCAAATTGAGTTATTCGTCAAAAAAAGATCCTTCAAATTTCATTCCATTATCGCAAAAATCAAAAAAGTTATAGGGGCGAGCCACCTTTTGCGAACACCCGGTATATTCAAGAACCTATGGTTATTTGTAGTTACTTAATAGTTACTTGAGAATGGTGTCAGAGCCAAAACCGTTCGTAATTAGGAAAGTCTTAGTGGGAATTAGACAAAAGTTATTCTTTCTTATTCTACTTCAACATGAAATTCCACAAAATGAATAGATCATCAATCGAACAAGATAAAAATTTATATTAAATCATGCAAAATATTAAAAAATGTGTGTATTTTATAAAATGTTGCCAAAAATTGAAAGAATAATTGACATATGATAAAACGAAAACCAATTTGGAAGACAAATACTTAACCACGGTTAATCACTTATCTAAACAGAATTTATTTTTAAAATGGTGTTGTCTGATTGGTTTATTTCATGATGAAGGAAATAATTGACATAAATACATGTCATCTTATTCCAACTGACAACCAACTCGCATTCATTTTATATTTAAAGCTATCCGATCTCGTTGTCTTCTAATGACATATTACGGCTAGACTCCGTTATTTACATTTCGAGCTGCGGTCACATTCTAAGAATAATGTTTATTGCAGATAATTGTCGCGAAATAAGCGGCAGTAAAATTTGTGCTTAGAATGTGACTCTGTCTTGACCGCAGCTTGAAATGTAAATAGTGTAACGGATATATGTCATTGTTGTCTTCATTGCACGTTATGCAGTTTTTGTGGCCACCAGAGAGCTACCAATATTCTCATAATTCAGCTTCAATCGAATCGAAAATGATAATCAGGAACTTTTGTTTTGCAGGTCTCTTCCGATGCCTAGAAAAGGAACTGTGTCTGCACCCTTGTATATGGCATGGTTAGAAGTGCTTACTAAAGATATGCCTCCTTACTTTTTGGTACGGGGTAATCAGCAGTCAGTGCTAACGTTCTATTCTTAACTGATTCTTCGCTTTATTTCATATACCAAATCCCTTAAAATTATTACGACTGTAAAATGAGTATATTATTTTTGTAGTTACTAAGAGTAAAAATGTATTCTGTTGTGTAATATAATTTTATTTATATATTTAAACTGAAATATTTCATTGGTGTGAATTTAGTGTGAGGAGTATTTTTTAAATGAAACTGGAGAGAATATTCATCGAACGCGTATTTTTTTAAGAGTCTTTAGCCTTCGAAATGAGAAACGTATATCGCTAGATGGCCATGCGAGTTCTCCTGATGGAATAAATACAAACCCACTTCTAACTTGGCGATTTTCGCAAAATACAGGTCCGAATTAGATGATTCGGTGCTCATTCCTCCAAATTACAAACCTAGATTCAAACATGTTTGTTTTCGTGATAATCTGGAAGATTGCACGGAAATTTCAAATGATTAAATATAACGTGTGACTCCAGTCACACAATGTATCAAGAATTGAAAAAATATTAGAGCAAAATCTGTTCGGACTATTTCGGAAATGTTTTAAATATGAATTTTAAGAAGTATACCTACCGCAAAAAAATAGATAGACACCGACGTCTGGAATATCAGGTAAAAGGTAATGTCAAATAAGGTATAAAATGCATGAAGCCGAAATATACAGTGTTGACGTAAACAATCCTTTTATTTTTTAAACGGTTTATTTTCTAAAAATGTATTGGACCAGAAAACTTTTATTGGAATATTTGTAGACGGAGAGCTGGCTACGTGGGATACAAGTGACTCGGTGCAGGGTGAATTTTAGCATTTATAGGTTCGGTTGTTACCGACGTAGCGTGGCCACAAGGCACTCCGGAAGAATAACGCGAGAGTAGAGGCTTATATATGCATTTTTTTACGTTAACTGAGTCATAAGGTGGAGGACTGGAAATTTTCAGAATAATCGAAGGTTAACCAAATAAGTAGAGAAAAAATTGCCAGAAGACTAGGTGGAAGATAAAGACCCGCCAGAAGGCGCTAATATTATGAAAAATTTAGAAATAATCATGTGACTCACTGCACTTCTGGCAATTTCTATGCTCATTCAGTGACTCAAAACTGTGCAGAACGCCAGAAGCCTTAGTGGAAGAATAACAAAGATATTCGCGATACTATGAGCGTCGGCGGCCCACTCTATTGATAATTTTTTTTTTATATTTCATCATTTTATATCTCATCAGGTGCACTTCTGGCGATTCGTAAACATAATTTAGGATACTTCTTGACACCATTGGACAAATGTCAGAAGTCAATCAGGAAGACATACGTATTCCTCGCTTCAATTTTTTTAATGATGAAATATGACGATTAATTTTCTATCGGTCTGTCAAAATGAAATTATTGAATATTTGTCGAATGCAAATATTAGATTATATTTGAATTTTTAGTATACCATATCATACCAATATAACTAAATATAATGCATTTTTCATTAACACTTCGAAATTTTCCACTCTCAGGATGTCAAAATTAGCTTCCACGGATCCGATACCTTTTCTTCTTAAAATCTGCTATAATGCTAGAGCTCTTTTTCTTTCGTTGTCTCTGTCGATCTCACCACGGATATGTATTTGCCTAGATATTTGTGTTGACAAGCGTCTAGCCGTAGCATTCTATTTTATTGATACCGTAGTTCTACATGCGCATTGTGACTGCAGCAAATTCAAAATAGAAAATGTGTGAGACAAAACACGAAACTTAGGTTATGATATGTTTTATCAAATCAGAATTTAGATTAAGATCAAAGTTATTTTATTGGAAGGATATAAACATCTCAAAGGACTTTTTAAATGTGTTAAGTAATTTTTTTTTTTCAATACTGTTGATTGCCATAAGCGAGAAAATGCATCAGCAACCAACTATTTTTTCACAAGTTCGCGCCCCTATTTCAACCCTTTAAGCACGTGCAAATCTTATGGCTTTGGTTCTTCAGTATTAAATTGTTATACCTATTCATTTGTTAAAATGCCATAAACGAGAAAATAAAAAAAAACAATTTTTTTCTGTAAAAGGAAAATGAATTTTATTTATGCCTAGCACACGTCCGATCGCTGAATTTTAATTTTTTGGGCTCAACACTGACATAATTTCCAGTGGTTAAAATCCCAGAAGAGAGAAAATGAGTCAGCAAAATCTGTCGTTATCTGACGGTCTAATAGACCTATAAAAGGTCGCGTAGCATCTGATTTTGTCATTATTCACCAGAAGACGATTGCGGATTCAAGCAATTGAAACGTTGTGAAAAATTTGAAAGAGATAGAAATCTTTCAGCCATTAAGATGATGGACGTCCGAAATATAAGTAATCAAGTTACTACATCATCTAAAACATTCAAACAAACAGTCAAATTATTGTTTTGCAGGTCCGCAGCTACAGATTTACATGTTTCAGTATGTGTCGTATTTATTCACTTGTTGGACGAATTCGCAGTATTCATGGTGAATTATAGGTGTGACTAGGTGTTCGTGTTTGATATCTTCGTTTTATACAGTTCAAAAGTGACGGTTGTGTAGTTTTCAAACTGATTGCAAATCTTTGCTGAATTATGAGACTAAAAAGAAATTTGGACTGCAGTAAACAAATGGTCCTGCTTGAGGGTATTGGAGATTTAGGAGTTCTTGGAAGAAAACCAGTTCCTGCCAATTTGTGATTATGATCCGTGGAATTGATGGTGTTAATGCTAAAGAATAGACAAGCATAGTTTTGCAAACTCTACAAAAACTGGAAATTGCAAACCTGAACCCTATTGGACTTGTCTGTGATGTTTCAGAAGTCAATCAGCAGTTTTATAACAGTTTAAGTGTAACAGTCAAAAAAACTTTTTTCTTTTTGGACGAAAAAAAGTACTTAGCATTATATGACGTTCAACATTTGTTGAAATGTACGAGAAATAATTTTTTAAATAATTATTTCTTGTTTAATGGAAAATTCAGCAAATTTTCTGACATCATAAAAGTGTATGATATTGACAGTAGTAGGGAAACATGAAAGTGTCTTCTGAAACTAACTGATAACATTTGAATCCAAATAACTTTGAAAAAATGAGTGAAATTAGCAGCTCAGCTGTTGAGTCATAGTGTAGCTGTTGCGATTGAAGTACCTAGGTCTTAGAATTGGGGAACTTGTCTCTACTACAGGAACATGACTAAACACTTCTTACTTTGTTAATACAATAAACAATTTGTTTGATGCTCTGAACAGCAATTGCTTTAAAAGCTCTTATCCATTCAAGTGATAAAAATTCTCAGGTATTGCAGGCGATAAATACTAGCTATGAATTGATTGAAAAACTATATAAAATAAATAAAAAGGGTGAGCCATATAGAAAACCAAGTTTTGATGAGTTTATACAAACTATTAATGCCGTGAAAATGTTTCATGTTCAACAAAAATCGAATGGTTTTCCATATCTATCCACGGGCAGGCTAATACAAGATCCCCTTGAAAACCAATTCCATGTATTGGCAAATGGTGAGCTATAATAGAAACCTCACGGTAAGATCATTTAGAGCCGCTTTTGAATTGAATTTGGTGAAAAATGTTATTAGGCCAGCAGTAAGTGAAAATTCAGTTACTCTTATTGATGTCGATGAAAATGTTTTAAATATAGAGGACAGTGGCATGGACTCATTGAGGAAAGATATGAAGATCAGGAATTCTTCATGTGCCAGTACCTCCTCAACGTTTGATTTATCCTCTGAACAAATCAATTTAGAAAACTGTTCATCCACTTATTTTGCAGGATATTTGATAAGAAAATGTTTTAAAAATTTAAATATTCTCATTCGCTGTAAGGATTTCTCTCTTGTCATTCGAATGCTTAAAAATGGAAATGTTTCAACAAGTTGATATCTTTAGCAGCTCTATAAATGCTATCAAAAAGGGGCTCAGTTCACATACTTTTTTAAAAACTACTGCTGCCGTATGATTAATATTGTATTGTATTATTTTTTTCCTTGGTGTTTTGGCATCGACAGCTATGTGTTCTGGATAGGCCTTGTTACTAACTCCATGCGCCACTTAGGAGCAGCACTGTTAATTTTCAACACAACAGTGAATCGTGGAGGATTATTACCAGCCGACATGACAGCCAATCATCAGACTATCACATCTGAAAATGAAAAAAGATCGCACTGCGCTAATCCCCGCCCTTGTATTGTATTATTATTGTTGTATTATGTATTTTATTGTGTATTTATCTATTTTCGATTTTAAGATCTTGTACATTTATTTTTATTGTAACAAATTGTAATTGAGATTACCCGTTGAATAAATATATGAAATTCTTGTATTATCGATTTTATTAAAATGGTCACTGTGAAATTATAGTTTCTTTATGATTTGTAGAGCTAGAGGAATTTTATGGCTGTATTAAAACCAAGATTGGGACAAGGGAAACTCGTCCGCTATTTTGATGTTATGAATTTACATGTTCACCAGAAATTTGAACACCTGCCAAATTTTGAGTTAATTCGAAAACTGCTAGTAGGTAAAAATCCACTTCCAAGATTTGACGCAGACAGACATACAAACATTTGGACTGATTTGGATAAAAGCGTGTAAAATAACATAATGCATATTCACATTATCTACCATCTTTATTTTGGGACTACCATCCCAAATTTTGTCAAAAACACATTTCCGATCCCAAAAACCCCCACATACCAATTTCGAATTGATCGCTCGCCATCTTTTTTTTCTCATAAAAATGTCATAAAGCATCGTCACCTAAATGACGATTAACTGCCATATTTCAAGTCCATTGAAACATTTGATTCTGTCAGACAGGTATTTGAAGAAACCTGACTTAAAAATTCAAATCAGTTAAAAAATTTTGTTTGAATAAAATTCCTGAATTTTGACAAGGGTAATATTCTCAATTGAAAATAGACAAACAACTCCAAAGCAAATGGAAACAAACATACAATGAAAATGAATTAATGCATTATCCGGGATAGTAGTTGTTTCCGTTAGATATTACAAAAAATAACTTCGTTTTTATCGTAGGTTTGTTTCCATTTCCAGCGAAGTCATGATTTTCAATTGAGAATGTACGTTTTCAACATGAATCCTTAGGAGGAACCTCTTGTACGATGGAAAATGGCGACTAAAGTTTGTCTTATATGCGCAGAGGATTTCATATCTGATTTTATGAAAATCATGTTTTTGATTTCGTTAAAAATCATCATTCCTGACTGTGTTAGTGACAGAAAATGTTATCGACTGTAGTTTTTACAGCTCGACTAACAAATCTCTTCGATCCCTAATAGCACACCATGTCCCAGGGACGTCCCTATTTGGTACAAATCATGTCCGAATGTCCGGGACATAAAATCATTGTCCTTGGGACGTCCGATTCAGTGCATTTTCATGAATGTCCCCAAAGGACTTCCTATGGATGTCCCAATCGGTACATCGTATAAAACGTCTCTGCGAGGACGTCTTTGGGATGTCCTGGGTCGGATATATTTTGTAATGTTTCCTAGGACATCCATCGGACGTACCTGTTAGTAAGTATTCTGGCATGTCTTTGAAAGGACGTCCCATGGTTGTCCTGGTACGGGACATTTAGGAACATCCCGCTTGAATGAATATTGGACGTCCCAATTGTTTAATCTTAGAATATCTACCTGCGAGGACTTCCTTGGGATGTCCTGGTTCGGATATATTTTGTAGAATTTTCTAGGATATCCATTGGATATCCTGGTTGGCATGTATTTGGTATGTCTTCGAAAGGACTTCCTATGGTGGTCCTGGTACGGGGACATTCTCGAACGTCCTTGATGGATGTACATCGGACGTCATCCCAATCAGTGAATTTCAGAAAATGTCCCTGCGAGGTCTTCCTTGATGGGATGTCCTGGATTGAACAATTTCCAGAATGTTTCCTAGGTGCATCCATCCAAAGATGAAGGATGGATGATCATAAAAATTAAACAAAATTCGAAAACAGTTACAATAATTAGGCCTCCATGTGTACCCAGTACCCGTATATACATCCTAGCTAGTGGTTTTACAGAAGAGGTATAAAATGGATCGCATATTTACAATAGGGTTAAACATTATAGCGAAAACAACCCATCTGAAATAAAACCCTTTTCACTATCATTGAGGTCATCAGGGGCCATATTCTCGAGTTTGTGCGTATGCCAATACGATTCAAAATATTTATGTTTGTCTCTCTTGTTCGTATACGGATTAGAACCGAACAATTCCTCTATGTATGGATTCCGTGCATAAAGTTGTTTTCTGTGTTTTGTGTTCTGTGTTCAAGAGAAGTGTCGACGAATTGACAGACAATGGGAGAGTTTCATCCAAGTTGCCAACCTAAATTATTCGTGAAAACCTCTATCGCTTCAATAGTGCAAATTTCTATAAATTCGTGTACAGAAATGAAAACTACACTAGTTACATATCTTAATTTTGGTCAAAAGGTCCCAATAATTATTTTATGGGCCAAAACAATTTTCTAAGGAATCTAGGGAATTTTGTGCGTCATGCTTGATTTCTAGGGATATTTTTGACCGATTGACCCAGATGCCAACATAGACCTCATAAAAGAAATAGATATCGCATAGTCCGCCTTGGCAATGCAATAAAAATGTCCCCGCTCATCATGGCCGCCATGCTTCTACAGTTTACGTTGGCATCACTTCTTGTTGATCGTATGCACTCTTCTAATGGTTGAAACAAAATGAGATGCCAGATACTTTTTACCAAGTCCCTTTAAATCAAAGAGTTACCAGATGGACAGGGCCGTCTTCAGAAAAATGTGAAAATATCGTTGATGGTAATAAATCATCAAATTCACATTCAATACAATTTTACTACATTTTTCTTTCATCTTCTGATTTCCACGAAAAGAAATATGGTGAAATAATGGAAGAACATCGTTAGAAATGAAGGAAATTGGGTAAAAATTTGCACTTTTTTTTACTTTCTGGAGGCTGTGTTCCTCTGATAACACCTCATTCCTAGGAAACCAGTTCCAAAAAGCATTGCGGTTCAGTGGAAGAAGCCGTGGAAAAGAGATGTTCGGCCAGTTTTTGACGTGACGACAAAGGGACGGGAAGACTGAACTAGACGGGTCTACGAGAGTGCTCACAGTGGAACGATTGATGATATGTTAGATGAGCATCGTCTATCAAAATAGCTAGAGACAAAAGCAGATGGACACGTTGGGTCTATGTTTCACTAGCCTTATTCGAGTTCGAACAATTACTGTTTAGAACTGTTAGGATCATGCACACAGTTGATGGGAAGTTTGTATTTTAGGTTAACATTTGGATACACATGTACTTTAGGAAGCTTTAAATCAGCCCTATACAATCACCTCGTAAAAAATGCATTTTATTCTGTTGAGGAATTTCTGCAATCTAAAAGACTTTAAAGTATTTATGCACAATTCTTGTATTTTATATTTTATATACATTTTAAACTGTTTGTGTTTGTACATATGTTAGTATTTTTGTCCTTGACTAGTCTGATAAAATTTTATAAATGTAGTAATACAATTGTAGAATTTTCAATGATGAATAAATTCTATTCTATTCTATTCTATTCATTCGTTCCATTTTTTTCAACTGCGCAAACTCCTGACAGTTCTAGAACAGTTGTTGTTCGAACCTGAATAAACCTATAGATAATGAGATAATGAGGAAGAGAAATGGCTTACAACAGATACCCATGTTTTTCAGAGAATTAAAAGTGGACCATGAACAAGAAGAAACAAAAATAACAACTATTTGAAAATTTATTTATTTCATACCTACAATTTATTTAATTTTCAACCATTTACAATCCATAACACATTTGAAATTTTTTTAACTTTTTATATCACACCACTGTATTATTTATTAATACATTGTATTTGTTTCAAGGTTATTATAAAAATCAACCAGTCCAAAATGCACATATACAAACATATCTACGAACTTGTATCCAATAATTTCAAATAGAACGTCTGAAAACTGTTATGAATGGATGGGAATGACGGGTATCTACCATTAATACCGATACTTCTGTTGCTATAGTCCTGTTCATTAGAATTGTCAACCTCAGCACCAATATCTGTATATCCCCATAGTTTAGGAGTGTGTCGATCACTCACTAGTTCCTTTTTAATACTCATCTCATCAAGCATGAGGTCACATAACAACGGCTTGTTGAACCTCTTCTTGAAGTCTTTAATGTTATTCATGAGATCGAGATGCAAATTTATATAATTTAGAGAGATTTTGTGTTCAGTAAATGGTGTGGTGACTGTCTGCTGAATATATTTACTACTCTCCCTTTCTTTAGCATGGCCATGTCAGATATTTGGTTTGCTCAATCTCTGTATTTTCACATACAAATAATTATGAAATGTTTTAACAGAGGAATTTGCAGAAGATGAGGATAGGGACTTTGTTTTTCTCGTTTTGATTTGGGATGATGATGAAATGGAGGAAAATCCTCAATATCTTCTTTTGGTAGGACTAGCTATTTATTGATCAACACTGAAAAGTGAAAAAAAATAAGTCAAAAGAAATATACGTATTACTAACGTATCACTAAAGCACAAAAAGCCCAAGAGGCTGAGGTGCAGCTGGTGACAGGACCAGCATCCGAAGGGGAAAACGTATCACTACTTACTTTGTGATGGTATTTCTCCTGGCTTCAGAATTTTACGTTTTCCTATTTTATCAAAATGTTCTTCGGTTAAATGGTCTGATCGAACAACTTCATTTGAAATGGAAATAATTGAATCTTTACCTATCGCTTCTAACCACTTTCTCTGGGATGTTTTTGGAAATCTAAAAATCAATTGAATCAGTAAAAATATAGCTCACTACAATTGTATAATCTCTCACCTATGATATGATTCTAGAATACCAATTGTAGATCGATATTTGTTCAGGCAACCAGGCACGAAACACTGGCATTTGGTCAAATGTTCTTGAGGATGAATTGAAGAAAAACAATTCAGAATAACACAATAAAATGCACTATTGGACAAATGAAAACAAACGCACACAACTGATGACAAAATTCGTCGTTCCTTCTAGGAACATCAATTAATGGATATAAGATAATAACGTACAACTAATAATTCGAAGATTCGTACGTAATCATCGTTCATATCATTTGTATTGCTACGATCAATACGATGTACAATCACTATTATGAGCTAAATAATTTGTTAATTGCTTTCTCCAATACCAATACCGACCCCGGAGTTTCAGTGATACCAACGTAAATTGTCTAAGCATGGCGGCGCGCATAGGAGGGGACAAAAATATTTCGATATGCGATATCTACTTCTTTTATGAGGTCTGTGGATGCCAATCATTCTTCAGCATTTTACTCCATTTTGTTTTTCTTTACTTTACACAGGGTTCCTTGATAGGGGGGTTATGAAATGTCATCGATTTTGTCGGGCATATTGTTTTCGTCATTGGAGGGAAATTAAGGTGGCTATCCTGAAATTGGAGGCACCAAATTTGAATCACACTAAAATATCCCATTTTGTTGGATTGAATTCGAAACCAATCGGTGGGAGTAAATTGAAAAACGTGCTAGTGATTAAAACATATTTGTTATTAATATATTCCCTAGTTCGCACAAGTATATCGAAGACTTCTGAGAGTTTCAAAGTTGACGAAAATAACAAATTTTTAACATTTTTTATAGATTCTGAATGTTGGGCGTAGTTGATAATAATTATCAAATTGAATAAACTGATGAGAAAGTAAATTCTATATAAAGTATTGAGCAAAGAAAACATGGAAGAATCACAAAATCTGAAATATATTTCAAAGATTCAGAATAATCTTAATAATGAAATAAATCCAAACAACTCTCTGATGTTGATACCTATTATTCCAGAACCTCAGGTGCAAGAAGAAAGTTTGATTTGTAATATGCTTGATTTTATTCTGAAATGTGTGAAAGTGAAATGCGGTAAATAATTGAAATGATAGATAGAATATTTATTCATCCTTGAAGTTTACTAAATACATATAAAAACTTATTAGACTAGTCACTGTCATTCACTCTACCTTGTTCACAAAACTGAAACTCACATTTTATTGACAACATTTATAATACTTTCAGAAATAATTTATAAGTAGGTAGTCAAATACTGTTATTTTATGATATGAGTCAATGTTTTATTTTATAAATTTCGGTATCATTTATACATTGTTTCATAAATAGTAATTTACAATTTCTTTATGTAGGAAAAATTTTACATTTTTATATATCTACCTAAAATTCTAATTAAATGGCGAGTAGTAAAATTGTGCATATCTAATATCTTAAATAAAGCTGAACCATCTTGAGCTGAACATATCATTTGTTTTTGCTACGTACCATGTTCCATAATGATTTTGATAGTTAATTTCGAGTTTGGATAGTTCTTACACTTGGTAATGGGAACTTTTCTTTTAATTTTATTTCTTCCATCTGATAATTGTTGTACAATAGTGTTATTGCACAGAACTATTCAATGAGTTTTTCTCGTTCTTTGTAACGTTGTTGTAAACAACGGGTGGAAGGAGACTGTGAATCCTCATCCGAAATGGCATAAAGACCTATCAATATCAATCATTTCACAGCACCAGGAATTGAATATAATGAACAAACCATTATTTGATGGTTAACGATCAACCATAGGTAAAGATTCTAGCAAGCATCCCTCTATCTCCAATGGAACTCCAAGTGCTTCTTGAAATGTCATAGGTGAATTATCGATGACAGATTGATAGGATATCACAGTGGACAGACCAGATTTTTACCAACACGTCTTGGTAGGAATAACTAAAAAGGAACACCAACATTATATCGTAATGGCATAGCAAAAATATTGGCTTTCAACAGTTTCTATCCAAAACCAAATTGAGTTCTGTTTCTCATTAGAACAGTTTAATCTGACTGTTTTTCCTAAGCCTTTGTCTTGACTTCTCATGTAGGAGAGATTCTTGAAGATTGGTTTCAAAATCTCTTTTATTAAAATGGTCTGAACAAATCCTGGAAAAATCAAACCAAAATTGATTCCATTGCTGCTTTACTGTTTTATTCTTGGGGAATATCTGGAACGACAATGTATCATCATCGTATGATGTAGGATGTAGGAGTATTGTGACAATATCAAACAAGTAATTAACAACTACAAAATACAAGAAAGGCATATGAATTTATTGTGATTAATTCGAACCACGGGCTTTGGTAACTTTATTTATTCGCAAATTGACGTAAATATAACCAAAATTACCAATTTCAGGATAGCCACCTTAATTTCCCTCCAATGACGTATTCTCTCCCTTTCCTCAGTCTTCCCCTTGTCCAAATGCTCACTTATTTCATAACCCCTTCCTATCATAAGAACCCTGACTTTACAGCCTTTTAGAGTAAAGTCTTGTCGCTTGCCCTGCTGTTAGTTTGCCTTTGTTTTTCTATGCTTTAAGTTTATGATATTATAGTTGTTTGTGTTCGATTCACTTTGTTCTGATATTGTATGTTCTGGAATCCGGATTTGTTAAAATTATTCTTCTAATAATGACGACACTACTGCCAGAAGACATTCCAGGGGCTCTCCTGAAAGAAGGTGTGCCCTTGAATGACCATTCTCTATCGGAGTTGAAAAGATGGCTTGAATGCAGGGACATGAAAAGATCAGGAACAAAGAGCGAACTGATAACAAGGAAGGTTCTTTATAGTAGCATCGTACTGAGTAGAGCCTAATGCATGTGGTGTGCATTCGGATCATAGGCCCCGTTGTTCTCTATACTAAACCCCAAGTGTCTTCCTAAACTCGCTTCCACTGTTCACAAGCTACAAAAAGTTAAAATCAAATAATTCTACTCATTTTGGTGTTTTAACACTTTGTATATTTGCCCTATTAATACAGTATTGGTTCTTGTCAGAAGCACAAAATATTAACAAAGTAACAACTACACAGAGCAGTTATGAATAAACCATGCTGAAAATGTGTGTTCTGAAGTTGGTCTTTGTTCAAATATTCTTTCAAAGTCTTGTGAATGTCACCTGTAATTGTATTTTTTTTGCAGAGTTCAAAATTGAATAGAAGCTAACAATGATTCAAAAAATTTTCTTGGAGTTGATGGAGGCAAGTGGTATGATGCCAAAAGGAATGCGGACCAATCACTGGGGCACTCAAATCAACCTGCAGCCAAATTAGATGGGATGATATAAGTTGGGGTACATTTCCAATTACTGATATCCCAATTTTTTTCAATAAAGGTCAAATATATAACTACGTCATGGCTGAAAATATTGAGAACGATGATCCTGAAACGTATGAAATTGAAGATGAATCCATCACAACTGTGAAGACCTTCAGGAAAGGTCATCAATTTGTGAACAGCCAGCATCTAAGCAAAATTGAAGATGGTCTGTTGAGAAATATTTATGTGTGTAAATCTTTGTGCCTGTCTTCGTTCCAGAAGACACTTAAGTACCAAGTTATTGTTTTGATCAATAACAGATCTGGACGTGTGATCAGTGGCCAATGTGACTGCAAACAGTCTGCTTTGGGAAAATGTAGTCACGTCACAGCTCTATTGTTATTTATATGGGAGTATGTGGAGAAATTTGGAAATTCGCCAGTGGCAGGTACAAGTAAACCACGGGAATGGGGGCTAGGAACCAAAAAACGAAAACCATCCTCTATTAAAAATGTTGATTATGGTTTGAAGAAATGCAAATTATCAAGATCTTCATATGATCCTCGGCCAAAGGATTATGTTAGAGATCCTAATATTAATAGTTTTGTAGTGAATTTACAAGGAATTGGTTTAGATGATAATTTCCAACGCATATTGAAAATTAGTTATAACAATTTCAATTATGCCCCAGAAGAAATGATTGCTCTGAAACTACAATCAATCATATGTCAGAACACTATGAGAAGGTATGCTAACAGCTTTGAAAGTACTATATTTCACAGTCCTCATACCTTTCCTCAGGGCTCAGAAGAATGGTTTAGATGGCGAACCTATTATATAACATCATCTAACACCAAACTTGTAACCACTCAACTGCAAAGTGATTCCGCTAAAAAATCATTTCTTTTGAAAAATTTGTGGAGAATGGCCCCTCCGATTTCTACTATTGCAACACGCTATGGAAAAAATAATGAAGACAAAGCTAGAACTGAATACAGCAGGTTAATCTTGAACAAAAACCAGAGAATGGTGGAATTTGGTCTTACAGTAAATAAAAAATATCCATTTTTTGCAACAAGTGTGGACGGATGTGTTTTTGAAGACAAAAAAGTGGCTCACTTGATTGAAATAAAGTGCCCAAAAATTCTTGAAAAGTGTGATAAACTGAATGAGTTCGACAAGTTTCTTACTGCGTCGCAACAGAGCAACTTCTTCCTGAAAAAAGATAATGGAAAAATTATTCTCAAGGCAAACCATACCTATTTATATCAAATCCTGATGTCACTATTAATTTTTGAAGCAGAGATATGCCATCTCATTGTATGGTGCCCTAAAAGTTTATTGGTTGTACCTGTGTACAGGAAAAATCATCTGGAAACCATCGAAGAAATTTAAAAAAAAGCAAAACATTTTTATTGCAACATTTATGTTCCAGAGATGATCACAATGAGGACTGTAAGAAATTTATTTCCAGTTGATATTAAAATGTTTGAATAGGCGAAATAAAATTTTAAACATGACTGAATTAGTTGAGTTCTTTATTTTTGGAAATATATATAATATACAGGGTGTTTCTTAAGTACGTGTTGCTGACATCAAAATAATTAGAAAAGTTCCTATAAACATGTGTCCGCAAGTTATTCGTTTCTGAGATACAGAGTGTCAAAGTTGAATTCGTATTTTTATTTTGTGTGAATAATTTTAAAATAATTTTGATATTTGGATAAAGTTTGGTATCTGGGAATATTTATCATTTAGTTTGTGTGAGAAATATATTCTTGGTAGAGGTCACTGTGAGCAACTGTTTTCGAGTTATTGAGATTTGAAATAATCAATGCAAGAAATTTTGAATGACAAAAAATTTTAATTTGAAATAAATTCAATTAGTAATTAGTTTTTTCACAATTAAAATGAAATTAGATTTTGTCATTGAAAAATCATCCCAGATACCAAACTTTACTCGATTATCACTAATATTTTGGAATTTATTCACAAAAAACAAATATAATAATTAAACTTTGACACTCTGTATTTTAGAAACGAATAACTTGCGGAAATGTGTTTATAGAAACTTTTTTTCTCATTTTGACGTCAGCAACATACTCCTGAAGTTTCTACACATACTTAAGAAACACCCTGTATACAGTGGACGCCAAGAAGTATGTACCATATGAGAAAAAAGTTTGTTGTTAGAGTATTGGAAAAACATTTCTGGGGAAAAGTTTGTGCATGTCCTACAACATAAAAATCGATTTTGCTTGGAATTTTGTTTCATAGTCACTTGCCGAGTTTCAAGCAATGAATAGAAAAAATCTGAATTTGCAATTTTTTTCAATATTTTCCTATTTCTTCACAAAAATCAAAGTTTTTTTCCTGACTGTAGTGGAACATTTGTTATTTTGATGATAATGACAAAACTTTCTCATTTTCTCCGCCCTAGATGGCACTAAATTGAAAAATATGGTTTTTGTCAAAATAGATTTTTAGGTCATCAGACATGCACAGACTTTTCCCTAGAAATGTTTTTCCAATACTCTTATAATAAACTTTTTTCCCGTATGGTTCATACTTTTTGGCGGTCACTGTATATATATATATATACATGTGTTTGCATATTATAGATTACTAAGTGAACTTCTACCATTGTAGTGTTCCTGGGGAAGGAAATAAACATTTCCGAAAGCTCAGACAACAAAAACAACTGTGCCTTTTTTAACTTCCGTCTTTTGACTGCAACCCCAAGAATGGTTGGACACTTGATACATTTTTCTCTTCATACATATTATATAAGATTGATTTTTAATAACGACTGAAAACTGGAATTATCCGAGTTAGGCACTTATAAAAACAGAGACATATAGAGAAAAATTTATTGGGTATTACGCTCAAATTGTAGATAGAGCTCCTGTCAGTCAACACGTGTTTACATCTATTGGTTATTGTCAGTATGGTGTGGCCAAGTGCAAAGTTGTGCAACACTTGGTTGCGAAGTCATATTTGTGGCTTCTGGTAGTATTGTCACTCATGAAGCTATAACTGCCTCTGGCGATGCTAGTTGTTGCTTTGTCTTCTAACAGAAACCAAAAATGTACGATTGGCTCCTTCAGTTTTTGACTTCGCAACTGATTGATTCACATTTTTGCACTTGGTTAAACCGTAGTGACGTTGACCATCATTCTGAAACACATGACTACAGTTTGAGGGTTAAACCCAATACATGTTTCTATATGGAAGGTATAAGTATATACATATAGAGAAAGGGTAGCTGACCACTTAAGAATAAACTTATTATGTTACTCTTTATTAGCAACAATTAACAGATACTTATACTACTTATGGAACTAAACACTCCTCAAAATTAACTAAGAAACTTACAATCGTAAAAATATTCGATATTATTGGTATTAACAAAATTGGACACTGTTTAGATAAAATCTTGTATGTTTTTATCCGTCTTATTGCCCTTTCTACATGCACTCTTGATTTTGCTATTTTTTTTGTGAGCCTTTCCTCTTCAAAAGTCAGTCTTTTTCTGTTTTTTAAGAATGGGGGTATAAACACCTTGATTTTCATTTCATTTGCCATATCTTGAATTATGAATCCTCGATCAGCTAATATGGCATCACCATCTTGTAAAAATACATTTAAATCGCACTTCTCGAACAATTCCTTGTTAGAAATTGCCCCTTCATAGCCTTCACTAACATAGGTTACTCCACCATTTGGACAAATTCCTATCAAAAACTTGATGGTATTACAGTGTTTGTAACTTGAAAACGTGTTTCCTTGCTGATAAAAGTTACTAGGCATTTGTAAACTTATTTCTGTAGCGTCAATTACCAATGTGATACTTTTTTTTTCAAAATTTCGAAAACAAAGTGGCACTCTTGAAATATGTCTTCCTCCGTTGAACATATCACCTCTAATAGAAATTATTTGGTAATACATGAACTGTACCCAAGTATAAAATATTTTAGAAATATTTGCTTTGCTCATACAGTAAAATATTGAAAGCTCATCCAAAGTATATCTCCTTCTTATTCTAGCTAATGCCAAACACAAACAATCTTTATTTGTCAATCGATTTTTTATGTGTCTAGCTTGGTGTCTCTCATAATTTTTATCTGGATATACTAGTTTATCCATCACACTTTCATCCAGAAATTCATAGAGAGCCTCAAACTGTAATAGTCTAAGGCCAGTAATGTACTTGAAATGTTTTTCATTTTTCATCAAATTCCCATAAAGAAATATATGAGGCTCATCCCCATGTTTGTGTATGAACTTCCAAAGTTTTTTTCGAATGGTAATAATTATGGTCAATTTCAATAACCTGGGTTTCCAACTGCATATCCATGGGATCTAACGCAATATTCTCAACATTAAGCGGATCAGATAGGAATGGTGTGGGCTCAGAGAGAGTCCTTGGTGAACTTTCCACTGAAATGTTTGTTGCACAAATATGTGTTTCTTGTGATATTGTTGGGATTCAACTTTTCACTTCCACAAAGTTCTATCCACCGTAGACATTTTAAAGGGTTACCCTTCATTTTTGGGAATGGATAAAATCTCAGTTTCTTATTTTTACTAAATCTGGAATCACTTTTACAATTTTTAAACGTACATCTAGGCTTTTTTACCAAATCGTCAAAATTATTAATTTTTGTTGACAGTTCTATCTAGCCTAGCACTAGCAGTGATTTCATGCAACCAACAGAACAAACAGAAATAAACTGAATCCTATTTTGATTTTTTACTGAAAAATGGAGCCATTATGACCAAAACTGATATATGCTGTGTCTATATTTTTAATTTTTATACACAATTATAAAAAATTAGGGCAATTGAAGCGATAGAGGTTTTCACGAATAATGTAGGTTGGCAACTTGGACGAAACTCTCCCATTGTTGAGTATTTACCTGCTATGGCGGCTTTTCTATCGTCTTTTGTGATTAATTAGTTTAGTGACTGTTCTGTAAGTTATTTTGTGTTCATTCAGTGTAGTTATATCTATAAATGAAAATAAAAGTTTTGTTATACTATTCAATAGTTATTACTAACCTATTCAACACTGTTTTGAAAAAGGTGTTTCCGTAAGACAAGTAGAGTTGTGTGTATCCTTTAAACATGTACAAAACCGAATTGAATGACTCTGAGAGAGTGCTGAGCTTCTCTAATAAGTAAATCTGGTTCCATCCAGTAATGCACAACAATATCATAATCTTAGTCCTGAAAGAGATGTAGGAACAAACACATCTGATAATTCTGCACATCCTAAGGACGTCCCAGATGTACTTTCGATTGATGTAATTCGGGGACGTACAATGAACATCCCAGGTGGATGTCGATTGAATATCCTTATGGAACGTCCAATTTTGGTGAGAAGTCGAAACATTGGTACTTCCCACGGATGTCCAATGGACGTCCGCGGTAGCAATTTTGCACGTCCTAAGGACGTACCAATATTGCACGTCCTAAGGACGTCCAAGATGTACTTTCGATTGATGTAATTCGGGTACGTCCGATTAACATCACAGGTGGATGTCCATTGGATATCCTTATAGAACGTCCAATTTTGGTGAGAAGTCGAGACATTAGTGCTTCCCACGGATGTCCAATGGACGTCCGCGGTACCAATTTTGCACATCCTAAGGACGTCCCGAATGTCCTGAGAGGATGTCCTATGGATTACCATCGGACTTCATGGTGCTATTAGGGATGCCAGTCAGTTCATATTTGTTTAAATGAACGGATGTCAATAGGACAGCAGCGACAATTTTGTAAGTTAGAGCAAATTGATAGTCCACAAGACAACTCAGGGAGTTTACAGTCACGTATAATTTCAAAATAATATCACCTAATGCGATTTATCAAAATTTGGAACCCAAGTATCCGTATATGAAATTCTGTTAGCTACTGCATACGTCTGAACGTGAATAATGTTCAACCCCTCAATCCGTTCCTGTCTGAATTACGTTCCATCAAGTTGGAAATAGGACCGTCTAGGGGTCACTACTGCACGGATTGAAATATTCGAAGTTTCGTCATGTTCCTGGCAGATGGCGCTACAAATCGGCTCCAATTAGGGTCACTGAATCTAGAAGGCCGTGCCGTCCTTACGGGTATGGCCAATGGGCGTGGTCCAATATTTGAAATAGTTCCAGTATTCAAATAACCCACAAAATCACCAATTAGAGAGCAAGTTTTGTGGGTTATTTGAACACTGGATCTATTTCAAGTACTAGACCACGCCCATATTGGCCATACCCGTAAGGACGGCACGACCTTCTAGATTCAGTGACCCTAGCTCCAATAGATGATACCAGCATTGTTTATAGAGAAAGAAGATAGTTAGCCAATCTTACGTACTTTCAGTTGGATTCAAATGGAGATCATCACTAGAGGTCGCTAGTCCACGAGTCTCCCAGCAAACATCACAAAAATGGCCCTGCGAAGGCGAGATGCTTGCCTCCGGCAGACAACGGAATGGCCCATAACCGTCTACAACTCACTGGGCCAGCTCGCCCGCGTCCCACCGGCCGGCTGCCGGCCGCCAACAGAGCCGCAACAATAGCCGGTAGTTATGTTAGTGGAACGCACCAGGGCCTCTGCCGGCACTGTTTGACCACTGCTGGCCCATATGTGATGGGAAATAATCGGCAAGATGGTGGTCATTATATTCGAAGATCGGGAAAACTGCAATGGTTATAGCATTCACCCAGGCACTTCTAGATGGCGGTGATTTTCTGGTATAATTCTCAACACGCTACTGGGCCATCAATTACCCACTATACAGTGTGTTTCACTTCTCACGGAAACACCCTCGCATTTTCCGTAATTTTTGTCAAAATGAAATTTTCAGAATCGATAGATATACTAGAAATGAACTTATTGCACACGATATACACTGCACGCCAGCAGCGATGGAACCACCCATTTTTATGGTTAAACATAGTAGGGGGCAGAAATGCCTCGAAACTCCTTCAGATTCGTGATTAGCAACCCCCAATTCCTACAAACATACCCGCCTCCTTGAAATTTTTCAGTCCTGAAAAATTCTTATTTGTTCACTTTTCATGAAAACACCCCCACCCCCCGCATCTTCCATAATTTTCGACGTAGAATCATGAAATTATCGGAAGCGGTAGATACACTTCAAGAAAACGCACTGTACGAAAGAGGCCATCCTTTGTTATACCGGGTGGCTACGGAAGTATTGCCTACGGAATATCTCAGTTATTGTATGAAGTAGGTTTGTGAAATTTGGAGCGTCGATATAATGACATAAGAACTAGAATTTGAGCATATTGACATGTCGAAGTTAACTTCCGGTCTGACCGGAAGTAACATCAACTTTCTTATTTTAAATGGAAACCCTATTTTTTTTTCTTTTCGCTTTATTCAGCATTCAATTCCCTTTCTAATGACATATCACAAGTTGGTATCTAATCAGAAACTAGATCAGAAAAAAATTATTATTGAAATTCACCGAGTAGGCCGTGGAAGCAAAATGAAAGCCAAAAATTGAAAAGTTGGCTATGGAAACCATACGTCACTTGATAACACTTGCTACTACTGTGATATTTTATTTTCATTCGTCGGCGTTATAAAAAGCCGCCAAAAAAAATATTGGAAAAATTGGGAAAAAAACAATACTCTGTAGGTCCATAACTTAAATAGGAACATACAACTTTTTCTTGCCTGTACTATTCAGCATAACCATTCCTTTCTAATGATATATTAGAAAGTAATTTTTTGAAATGAAATACCAAAAAATCCAATTATTATTCTTCAAATAACGAAAAAACAGATTTATCGAAAAAAAAAATTCGAATTGATAGGATTAAAGATAAAATAAATTCAAAACAAATTTTCGAAATGCATTCCCTCAGCGTCAATACATTTATTGACTCTGGTGATATTTTCATGTAAAACGTTTCTCAACATTTGGGGCGTGATATCTTGGAAAGCTCTACGAATTTTTACTTCTAGCTCATGAAGAGTTGTAGGCTGTGTGGAATACACCCTATTTTTAAGATGCCCCCATAGAAAAAAGTCGCACGGAATAAGATCAGGTGACCTTGGTGGCCACCTGACTGGACCATGGGTTGTTATAAGTCTCTCTTGAAAGCGATTTTGAAGATAATTTCTCGCTATTCTTGGAGGGGCGCCATCTTGCTGGAAGTACATTCTCTCAGTTATTTCCGCTGGTAGGTTGTTAATGAATTCCGAAATTTCATTCGTTAAAAAAATAAAGTATCTCTCTCCGGTTAGTTGGCCTTGAAAAAGAATGGGGCCAACAATATGAGTTCCAACTATTCCTGCCCAAATATTCACACCAAATCTCTCCTGGAAGCCGCCTTGTCGAAACCGGTGCTCGTTTGCTATCGCCCAGTACCTGGAACAAAAGACCGTTCACACTTTTAGCACTTTACACTTCGACTATCGACAATAATCCAAATAAAGTACAGTACCTACCTTGTATTATTCCTGTTAAATAATCCATTGTTGGTAAATCTTGACTCGTCCGTAAACAAGATATAATAAGTTAAATAGTTGATTCTCAGCATTTTGTCGAAGAAACCAATTACAATATTCCAGGCGCCTTTCACCGTCATTTTCATACAAATGTTGATGCAACTGATACTTGAAGGATTTCAATCGATGTTTTTTCAAAATTTTCCTAGCAGAGTCCTTACTTATAACTAATTCGGCGCCAATCTGCCTTGAGGAAATTGTGCTATCATATTGTACTAAAGCTAATACATTAATTTCAGTTTCCTCATTAATAACAAATGCTTCTTGGTCTTCGTGAACATCAGGCTCAGTTCTTAATTTTTCTTCAAGCCACTGGAAATACCTTCTTGACGGTTGCTGCCTCCCTGGATATCGCTCTAAATACAATCGTTCAGCGGCATAAGAATTTTTTAAACATTCACCATAAATGAGAAGCATGTCAATTTGTTCGGTTCGTGAATAACGGGGCATTTTTTGATTATTCCACTAACTGATTTCGATTTCCAAACCATTTTAAAATGGCAGAATCAAAAACACTACTTCGAACGTCAAAATAATATGGATAGCAGCGTTCGTGACAGCTCTCATTTCTTTTTTGTTTCATTCCAAAATACATCTTAATCAGCCTACTTCTTAATATTTTGGTTCGAATAATTATTGCAATGGAATGATTATTCTGAATAGCACAAACATCGTCCATAGGTAGATATTAGAATATCTATGGACGATGGCACAGACCAAGTACGTTTATGTTCCTATTTAACCTAGAACCTACAGGATATAATTTATCATTCCACATTATTTTTAATTTTATTTTTGCGTATGGCGATAATCTGTTTTGTTATTTGAAGAATAATAATTGGATTTTTCGGTATCTCAGTTCAAAAAATTATTTTCTATTATATCATTAGAAAGGAATGGTTATGCTGAATAGTACAGGCAAGAAAAAGTTGTATGTTCCTATTTAAGTTATGGACCTACAGAGTATTGTTTTTTTCCCAATTTTTCCAATATTTTTTTTGGCGGCTTTTTATAACGCCGACGAATGAAAATAAAATATCACAGTAGTAGCAACTGTTATCAAGTGACATATGGTTTCCATAGCCAACTTTTCACTTTTTGGCTTTCATTTTGCTTCCACGGCCTACTCGGTGAATTTCAATAATAATTTTTTTCTGATCTAGTTTCTGGTTAGATACCAACTTGTGATATGTCATTAGAAAGGGAATTGAATGCTGAATAAAGCGAAAAGAAAAAAAATAGAGTTTCCATTTAAAATAAGAAAGTTGATGTTACTTCCGGTCAGACCGGAAGTTAACTTCGACATGTCAATATGCTCAAATTCTAGCTCTTATGTCATTATATCGACGCTCCAAATTTCACAAACCTACTTCATACAATAACTGAGATATTCCGTAGGCAATACTTCCGTAGCCACCCGGTATACACTGCACGCCAGTAGCGATGGGTGGTTCCATCTTGCTGGTGTGCAGTGTATATCACGTAGGATGGCTCCTTCCGTTGAGTGAGTTCATTACTTGTGTATCTATCGAAAAAATTCCACGGTTCTACGTCAAAAATTGCGGAAAATACGGGGGCGTTTCCATGAGAAGTGAAACAAATTACAATTTTTCAGGACTGAATTTTATTCAGGAGACAAGTGTATTAGTAGTAATTAGGGGATCCTTAACACGAATCCAAAGGATTTTCGGGCAAATTTTGCGTCCCAGTATAACGTTCCGCAAAAATTGGTTGTTCCATCGCTGCTGGCGTGCAGTGCATATCACGTAGGATGACCTGTTTTGTGCAGCGAGTTCATTCGGAGTGTATCCTGAAAATTTCATGATTCTTCGTCATAAATTACGAAAGATACGAGGGTGTTTCCATGAGAAGTGAAACACACTGTATAACCGGTGTTACATACAATTACGAATTCATAAATTATGGCTAGCAAAATATTATAGGAAAACGTTATTGCTATGGTTGCATTTCAGTGAAATTAAAATATAATCTTCATTTTTTTTTAAGATTTACAAATATATTTATTTATATTTATAAGGAACATAAAATAAACATGTAATAAACAAACATGAAAGAAATATAACAAAAATAAATTATTCTTTCGAAATATAAAACTGGTGGATATATTTCAATAATTATTATATATTCTCAATCATGGGACTCCTTATTGTTACTGTCTTTATTGGCCCTCTTGGCCCTACCTCCTTCCCTGTTGGAGGCAATCCTTAACCAAACCTTCACTGTATTTTCTATTTCTGTGAATGTGGCATTCTGGGCTAATGGGTTTTTCCTAAGGCATACTGAAATAAAAAAAGAATGTTAATAAAGTAATATAAATACACATTTAAATAATGTATAGATATTTATACATGATAAAAGGGAATATTTTGTCTGGCTCGTTGACGATTATATACAGTGTAGCCAAGAGTATCATAAAAGCGGACTCAACAACAGAAGTAATCACAAGGCAAGATTCTGACTTACCATGGATGAGTGTGAGAATTTTCTTCAAAGCACAAAATCCCACTTTGTTGTTCCTTCCATTCCAGTTCATTGTTAAATACATTGGTGTGTGATGAGATTTGTCAATATCTTTCTTGTCCCTTCAGCAGCATCTTTCCCACCAAATAATTGGAACTGGGAACACTGAAATTAGAAGTACAGCGTAAGACCACAAAACCCTATTATAAAATTTATTTTCATTCATCTTGAGTGTATACAGTATCGGAAATAATATGTCTTGAGTTTGCTTCCTAATCCAATCATCGCTAAGTCCCATGTGGTCACCGGTCCCGTGCATGGCATCACACATTAATAGGTATGGGCTACGTCTTCCCTAGCTCGGACATATTTTTTTTCAATAGACGGATCTAGAAGAGTAACAAGGAACAAGAGTCAAGGGAACACTGCATTCGGTCATCCTTGTACTTCTCTAGAATTTTGTGAATTCCACCCTTCAGTCCAAAATAATAAAAATAACCTTCCCCCATGACTGTCAAACAACATTTCGATGGAGTATTGAGCAATGTTCGAGTATCGATAGGGAGATCTTTCAGATTAGGTTCAGTTTTAAACCATTTCAATAACTGAGTAAGGGCTGTATGGGTAACATTATTTTCCAATGCCCACCCACTCAAGAACTCTTGAGTGCCAACAGCCTGTCCTGGAGAGGGCTCCACAATTTTACTATAACTTTCAATCGCGGAGAACCATGTTCATCGTCATCGGGCAACATATTATCAGAATCAGAACTAGGATTGGAACACAACGAATCATTTTGTGAATCGGAAGTATCCTCTGAGTCAGAACAATCTGCTTGAAGTTTCTGATCCTATGAACATGAAGCTTCAAAGCAATCCTCAAACTGTGTTTCAGAATCAAAGCATGATCTGATTAGTGGTGATTCATTATCAACTTCTAATTGATTGGATGTTGATGCAATATTGTTCCTTGATGATTCGGCAGTAATTGTGTTTAGAGTTATCTGGGTACTTTTAATCAACCTATTCATGTGTCGCTTGCTTTTTCTTTTCAATATAGTAAACATCATAAATAATAATGCGTGTTTATTATTTATAAGTTAACTTACCCCTTTGATTCTCCCATGAGTAAATAAACACAATCGAATAACTAGCTGCAAAATACTGCAAAACCTAAAACAGTCGGAGAAAAACACCGCTTCGCGCTCAATCCATAACCATAACATAACCACAAATTGGCACAAATCACAACACAGAACATGTAATAATGGCGTCACCGCCATTAGCCTCTACCACAGTCACCGTCCCCGTTTCGAGTCTTCTAGCCTCTTCCTGGGCCCTAGGCTCATGACGTACATGCGCTCTGTCGAAAGCAGCGTGAAACTGCTGAACTCCTGAAATGGCCCAGACACGGCCCAGATCTGTAAATACTCCTATGGCAGGTAGATGGCATGAGTGTGGAGGCCCAACACATTTTGAAGCACGGAATGCCGTGTCGTAATTGCCTTTTATTTCCGTGCACTGGTCCACCGTTTTTTTACCGATGCCATCACTGAGCTGTTAGTTCCAGCCAAGGCCCACCAGTTCACCGGACATTCATGTTTGCTGGGCTCCAGTCACGTCTTTTCTTAATTTTAACGTATGTATTTGATCAGTTCCTAAAATATGATTTACTGAATAATCCGATAGATGGCTCTGAAATATGATTTTGACTAGGGTCACTGAATCTAGAAGGTCGTGCAGTCCTTACGGGTGTGGCCAATGGGCGTCGTCCAATACCTGAAATAGTTCCAGTGTTCAAATAACCCACAAAACTTGCTCTCTAATTGGTGATTTTGTGGGTTATTTGAATACTGGAACTATTTCAAGTATTGGACCACGCCCATTGGCCATACCCGTAAGGACGGCACGGCCTTCTAGATTCAGTGACCCTAATTTTGACACATGCATCCTATCCAGCGTTGTACTGGTAAACTCGAAATTCCATTCATTTCAGTTTCAGTGTTTCTATTTAATGTTACCTGGAACTTGATGTTATCAAGACTATTCCCAGTGAATTTTGTGTTCATTTGTTTTGTGCCGTTATCATTTGTGAAATTGTCACGTTACCCTTCGTGTATTCTTGAATATTATATTGGTTCAACACTTGCTATTAAATTAATATACAGGGTGGGGCACCGAAAACGAAACAGATCGAATATCTTCAAAACGCATGTGTTGTGAATAAAATGCAGAAACACGTCGATTTTTAATCCAAGGGGGACATCTTTCTATCATAACCTCAACTGTCATACCTCTCCCCCCACCCCTTGTGCATTATCACCCAAACAATTTGAACAGGGAAAGTAGTAAGTCTGACACATCATTAAAAAGGTAATTTCATAAGGAATTCAGCCATGTTAATTTTTGCCACCTAACTTCTCATTCTGGCGCCCTCTTGCGGGACAAACAACTGTTCCGTATTCCAAATCATGATACTGCATTTGCAAGCTATTCTGACATAAATTAGGTGACGATGCATTATGGAATTTTTCTAAATGAAAAAACAAAATGGCGGCTCAAAATGGCGGACATGATTTGCAATTATGGTGCGATTCGATTCAAAATTGATATGTGGTGGTTTCCAAGGTCGGAAATTATGATTTGTTTGTCAATGCGAAAAAATATGATGGTGGCTCCAAGATGGCGGACGAAATTTGTAATTCTGGTCTGATTTGAATCAAAATTAGTATGTGGGGAATTTCAGGGTGAAAGATTATGATATTTTTGTCAATGCAAAAAACCAAGATGGTGGACGAAATTTGTAATTGTGGTTCGATTCGATACAAAATTGGCATATGGGGGTTTTACAAGTTTTCAGTATGACTAAAATGAATTGATTGAATTGATAAAAAAAAATTAAACAAATGCGCTAAAAAGTAAATAATATATTTTTTCAGATGTGTGACTGAGGTTATTTTATACGTACAGAATCAAAATTTTACCTTGCAGAAATACCTATTTTGTACTCGCGGCAAGCTTTCGAATCTGTTACGCACAGAGTAACCTACGTTACACATCTAAAAAAAAAATATGATTACCTTTTCTCTCTTTTTTGTTTATTTACCGTTATTTCCTTTTAGTGCATTTGTATAAAAGCTTTTTTTTATCAATTTAAATAATCCAATTTATTCATACTGAAAACCCTCATATGCTAATTTTAACTCTAATCGAACCACGATTACATATTTCGCCCACCATCTTGTTATTTGCATTGACAAAAAAATCATAATTTCTAACCCTGAAAATCCCCACATACTAATTTTGATTCGAATTGGAACAGAATTTCAAATTTCGTCCGCCATCTTGGACCACCGTCTTGTTTTTTTTTCAGTTATAAACAAATCATAATTTCCGACCTTGAAAAGCACCACATATCAATTTTGAATCGAATCGGACCATAATTGCAAATCATGTCCGCCATTTTGGAGCCGCCATTTTGTTTTTTCTCTTAGAAATATTCCATAATGCATTGCCACCGAATTTATGTCAAAATAGCTTGCAAATGCAGTATCATAATTTGGAATACGGAACAGTTGTTTTTTCCGCAAGAGGGCACCAAAATAAAAATTTAGGTGGCAAAAATTGACATGGCTGAATTCCTTATGAAATTACCTTTTCAATGATGTGTCACACTTACTACTTTCCCTATTCAAATTGTTTCGGTGATGGTGCCCAAGGGGTGGGGGGAGTGGTATGACAGTTGAGGTTATGATAGGAAGATGTCCACCTTGGATTAAAAATCGACGTGTTTTTGCATTTTATTAACAACACATGCGTTTTGAAGATATTCGATCTGCCCCACCCTGTATATATTATTGCACTCAGTATAGATAACAATTTAGTTGGTAAACACATTCAATCTCTTCATTCAATAATCGTTGTCTTTATAACACTTCGAACCTGTTCTGATTTCTGACAGCATATATGGAGCCTCATTTCGAAGAAATAAATTCAGTTCGAATAAATGAGCACAGGTGTAAAATGTACACACTAGTTAAGTGATATCTTCAAGGTGAATACAGAGACTAAAAAATAAACTGATGATTACAAACATACTAGGTATTTGTTCCATTGTGTGTCAACACCTTTTCACCAGTGAAGCGTGCGACACAAATGTCACCCACCTACTGGTTAAAATGAGTCGCCCAGTGATTGAAATTAAATAACTAACAAACACAAATCAGTTTGCCCCGAAAATAATAAGGCAAAGGTGCTGTTCACCGGTAGTGTATTATGAGCTTCGTCCCAGTGATTTTGGCTTAAAAAAACACTGGACACCACATGTAGGTGAAAAGATATATTTCACTGAAATTCCACACTCAGTTTTCAATTGAACCATGCCACAGGATTGTTCATGATGATTGAAGTCAAAATGACAAAATTGATATTAAGTTCACGTTCACTTTTTTTACATTTATGAATAGTTCATTCAATTTATATCAAAAAATAATAAACAAAAAATTATGCACTTCATTTTTATTGAATGACATTGAATTTGTGAATAAAATACAGGGTGTTTCATAATAAATGCGCAGGACTTCAGGATGTGATAGCTCGTCCAAAAATATGAAAAAAAGTTTTTATTAACTTACCCTCTAAAATGCACCATTTTTGAGATACAGGGTGTTGAAATTTAAAAAAAATAATCGTTTTTTGCGAATATCTCCGGAACCGTTCATCGCACAGAAAACAGATTTCGTAGGCATCTTTTACTTATAATAAGCTAGGTTTTGTGCGGATATTTTATTTTTTCAAATTCATAATTGGTGAAAATTTTGAAGGGGAAGTGGGTGTTTTTTTCTCCAACTTCTACGCCACTAAAAAAAGTATGATTTTGAGCCACCTACTTGAACCGCCCATGTTTTCTACACAAAAAAGGCACTCTTGGTCATAAGCTCTAAAGTTGACCGTTTTCAAGAAAATTCATTTTTCATGTTGAAAAACATGGTAAATTTTTTTAAATTATTTTTTCCTAATTATACAAAATTTATTTAAACGTTAAAACAAGTAACAAAACCAAACGTTGACTTCTTAATTGCAAATTAAAAAAAAACAATAACAATTATACTCAGTTGAATTGTTGGAAATGTCCGCCGTTAGCTTCAATGCACGCAGCAATTTTTCGAGGAAAAAACATTATTTAAACAACATGAAAGTTGATTTTTCTTGAAAACGGTCAACTTTAGAGCATATGACCAAGAATACCTTTTTTTGTGTAGAAAACATTGGCGGCTCAAAACTGTACTTTTTCCAGTGGCGTAGAAGTTGGAGAAAAAAACACCCACTACCCCTTCAAAATCTTCACCAATTATGATTTTGAAAAAATAAAAATTCCGCACAAAACATATCTTATTTTGAGTAGAAAATGCCTACGAAATCTGTTTTCTGTGCGATAAACGGTTCCAGAGATATTCGCAAAAAACGATTATTTTTTTAAAATTTCAACACCCTGTATCTCGAAAATGGTGCATTTTAGAGGGTGAGTTAATAGAAACTTTTTTTCATATTTTTGGACGAGCTATCACTTCCTGAAGTCCTGCGCATTCATTATGAAACACCCTGTATATGCTACTCTGTTAAAAACTATAATTAGAAAATTTCAAGTACGTCCCTGTCAGGGCGAACGATTCACTACTAGGATTCCTTTACGAAAATAAAAATCCTCAAGTAAACCTCAAAAAATGCAAGTTGATTGTAGGGGGCGCATTCGTACGGGTGTATTTTCTGCCTCGGTTCGTCGTTATAGGACTAGATGTCGCGCGCGATTGTATCAAACGCGATTTCCACAGGCATTGACTAACTATCTTCTTTCTCTATAAACACTGATGATACCAGTGTTTATAGAGAAAGAAGATAGTCAATGCCTGTGGAAATCGCGGTTGATACAATCGCGCGAGACATCTAGCCCGATAACGACGAACCGAGGCAGAAAATACACCCGTACGAATGCGCCCCCTACAATCAACTTGCATTTTTTGAGGAATACTTCAGGATTTTTATTTTCGTCAAGGAATCCTAGTAGTGAATCGTTCGCCCTGACAGGGACGTACTTGAAATTTTCTAATGGTAGTTTTTAACAGAGTAGCATATTTTATTCACAACTTCAATGTCATTCAATGAAAATGAAGTGCATACTTTTTTGATTACTTATATTTCGGACGTCAATCATCTTAATGGTTGAAAGATTTCTATCTCTTTCAAATTTTTCACATACTTTTTTGTTTATTATTTGATATAAATTGAATGAACTATTCATAAATGTAATAGAGTGAACGTGAACTTAAAATCAATTTTATCATTTTGACTTCAATCATCATGAACAATACTGTGGCATGGTTCAATTGAAAAATTAGTGTGGAATTTCAGTAAAATATATCTTTTCACCTACATGTGGTGTCCAGTGTATTTTTTAAGCCAAAATCACTGGGACGAAGCTCATAATACAATACCGGTGAACAGCACCTTTGCCTTATTATTTTCGGGGCAAACTGCTTTGTGTTTGTTATTGTTTGTTATTTAATTTCAATCACTGGGCGACTCATTTTAACCAGTAGGTGGCTGACATTTGTGTCGCACACTTCACCAGTGAAAAGGTGGTGACACACAATGGAACAAATAGTATGTTTGTAATCATCAGTTTATTTAGTCTCTGTATTCACCTTGAAGATATCACTTAACTAGTGTGTATATTTTACACCTGTGCTCATTTATTCAAACTGAATTTATTTCTCCATATATGCTGTCAGAAATCAGAACAGGTTCGAAGTGTTATAAAGACAACGATTATTGAATGAAGAGATTGAATGTGTTTACCATCTAAATTGTTATCTATACTGAGTACAATAATATATACAGGGTGGGGCACCGAAAACGAAACAGATCGAATATCTTCAAAACGCATGTGTTGTGATTAAAATGCAAAAACACGCCGATTTTTAATCCAACTGGGACATCTTCCTATCATAACCTCAACTGTCATACCTCTCCTCCCACCCCTTGGGCACCATCAACGAAACAATTTGAATAGGGAAAGTAGTAAGTGTGACACATCATTGAAAAGGAAATTTCATAAGGAATTCAGCCATGTCAATTTTTGCTACCTAAATTTTTATTTTGGCGCCCTCTTGCGGGAAAAACAACTGTTCCGTATTCCAAATTATGATACTGCATTTGCAAGCTATTTTGACATAAATTCGGTGACAATGCATTGTGGAATATTTCTAAGAGAAAAAAATGGCGGCTCCAAAATGGCGAACATGATTTGCAATTATGATCCGATTCGATTCAAAATTGATATGTGGTGGTTTGCAAGGTCGGAAATTATGATTTGTTTATCAATGCAAAAAAAACAAGATGGTGGTCCAAGATGGCGGATGAAATTTGTAATTGTGGTTCGATTCGAGTCAAAATTAGCATATGGGGGTTTTCAGTATGAATAAAATGAATTATTTAAATTGATAAAAAAAAGTTATACAAATGCGCTGAAAGGAAATAACGGCAAATAAACGAAAAAGAGAGAAAAGGTATTCATATTTTTTTTAGATGTGTGACGTAGGTTACTCTGTGCGTAACAGATTCGAAAGCTTGCCGCGAGTACAAAATAGGTATTTTTGCAAGGTAAAATTTTGATTCTGTTACGTATAGAATAACCTCAGTCACACATCTGAAAAAAAATATTATTTCCTTTTTAGCGCATTTGTTAAATTTTTTTTTTATCAATTTAATCATTTCATTTTAGTCATACTGAAAACTTGTAAAACCCCCATATGCCAATTTTGAATCGAATCGAACCACAATAACAAATTTCGTCCACCATCTTGGTTTTTTAAATTGACAAAAACATCATAATCTTTCACCCTGAAAATCCTCACATACTAATTTTGATTCAAATCAGGCCACAATTATAAATTTCGTCCGCCATCTTGGAGCCACCATCTTATTTTTTCGCATTGACAAACAAATCATAATTTCCGACCTTGGAAACCACCACATATCAATTTTGAATCGAATCTCACCATAATTGCAAATCATGTCCGCCATTTTGAGCCGCCATTTTGTCTTTTCATTTAGAAAAATTCCATAATGCATCGTCACCTCATTTATGTCAGAATAGCTTGCAAATGCAGTATCATAATTTGGAATACGGAACAGTTGTTTGTCCCGCAAGAGGGCGCCAAAATGAAAAGTTAGGTGGCAAAAATTGACATAGCTGAATTCCTTATGAAATTACTGTAACAGAGTCGATTTGGGTTCTCGCAAAGAGGGAAAATAAACTCGGGAACTTGCTTCACACTTGTATTTGATTCTTTGCACTTCAGTATGGAAAAAACTAACACCAGGCAAAAGATTGATTTCATCAATTGTATTTCAATGATTACACTTAATCACAAGGCTGTCAATTATTCTTACTCTGGAGTAGTTGTATCGAAATCTTTAACATTGCAAAAAAACAAGTAGTATACAAAAAACTGGTATAGTGAAACTCGTGAATTTTAATTTAGAAAAGTGGATCTAAACGCCATCTCTGGAGAGGTAGCCTAAATTGCCGTTTGGGTGATAACAGATTGCTACAACTTGCCCCCAATCTGATAAGTGAGCTTTTTTTTATATAATGAAATAAAAACGAACTGGTCAGATTTGAAAAAAAAAACATGCATTTCATAGCACAGGATAATACAGTCTAAGGTGGCTAGCATGAAACGTTCCCCTTTCCTTTTCAGAATCACACTTCCGCAAAACATAGGTAGCATTACTAACTTTTTTCTTCACCCGATATGGACCTTCGAAAAGTAGCAGGAATTTCTTCGTTTCGGATCTCAAAGCGGATGAAATCTGGTTTGCTCGTAACAGAACCAAATCACCAGGCTGAAAATCATAGTCGCAGAAAGCAGGATGTTTCGCTTTTCTCCGAGCCGCTCTTCCCAAAAGGGTCTCTTTCGCTAAAATTAACTTTTTCCAAAAGGGTCTCTTTCGCTAAAATTAACTTTTTCTCTGGACTGATAGGATCCTTCCCCGTCGGTTCGCCCAATAATTTCTCCGGTAGCAAACGAGATCTTTTATTTCCAAAGTGGAGCTCGTCTGGAGTGAAACCGGTAGATTCGTGTATCAAATTATTCATGAACTCAGAGAATTTCTTTAACTCGAACGCCCATCTAGTGTGTTGCTCATGACAAAAAGCTCGACATAAACGCCCTAGCTCGCGCATTACCCTTTCCGAAGGATTCGCTTGAGGGTGTCTGACAGAGCTGAATTCCACTCGAATCTCCTAGTGTTTCGCGCCATTTTCCAGACGTAAACTGTGTCCCATGATCACTTAAAATCTTCTGGGGCTTGCCTATCTTAACAAAATAATCACGAATTAACCGATTCAACACTGCACGAGTGGTAGCTTTTTTGATGGGATAAAAAGTCACTAATTTCGAGAATACATCTAAAACCACGAAAACATACGACACTCCTCCTCTACTGGGTGGCAGAGGTCCGTAAAAATCTACTGCTATCAACTCGTCTTTGTTTTCTGGAATGATCGACTGAAATTCCGGTTTGGGACAAGAAGTGATTTTGGTTTTTTGACATAAGTCGCAGACACGTATAACCTTCTTAACCGTTTTGTGAATATTACTCCACCAAACTTCGTTTCGAAGAGCACACCAAGTCTTGTAAGTTCCGAAGTGGCCCAAAATTTCGTGATATACGCGCGCGAACGTCTCCGTGAGGGACGCCGGAACACATAAGAGATAGTATTCATCTACACTCCTACGAGTATAAAGTATACCATCCCTCACCAGGAATCGGCGCTGAAGTTCCTCGCTATTCGGCAATTGAATTTTTATGTCCGATAATTTTGCATCGGAATCTTGTAGCTGTTTGATATGTCGCAAATGTTTTTGAAATTCGCCCGAGAATTTGACAGAGACAGAGACAATATTTTAAATAATTTATTTTCTGGAGTCGGCGGCCGCACCGCGGCCTGACGCGATAGCGTATCTGCCACAAAATTGTTTTTACCTTTAATATGCACCAAATCATAATCGAACTCTTGCAGAGCCAACGCATACCGCGCTATCCTTAACAGATTTTATATAACTTGGCAAACTATTGAATACTTTGGGGCCCATGAAATCTGGAGAATTTTGAGTTGTTTTGTACTTGGCAGCAGAAGTATGTATAAATTCCTTTTTCCGGGTATCAATATTGTGAATATCTTTATTGAGTTTGAAATCGCTTTTATTGAGAAAAATATAGATAGCTAACTCATATATTTATAGGCTAACAAGGGTTAAAATATTATGAGTCGTAAAAAGAGTTCTGCATGAATATCGCTTTGGAGCATTGAATATACACCGTAAAATGGATTTTTGTACAATAAAAATTTTTTTGCTCATGGTTGAGTTGTCCCACAAGCAAACACCATTACGTAATCTAGATTCAACCTGACCATAGTAAATGCTTTTCAGTTGATTCTTATATAAAACTAATCGAAGATTTTTGAACATATATTTTACTGAGCTCAATTTGTAAATAATTGATTCACAGTGTGAATTCCAGTTGAGATGCTGGTCTATACTTATTCCTAAAAATTTTACTCCACAGTTGGTACTGCGTAGACTTGTGTTATTAATATTCAATTCGAGGCCTTCAATTTTTCTTTGATAATTATGAAAACGTATCAGTTGAGTTTTTGTCGTATTGAAAAATAAGTCATGCTCATTGAAATACGTGGAAGTTGCATTCAAGAGATCTTCATATTGCTATTTGAGAGCTTCTGTATTTTCATGAGAAATCAGCAGTGATATGTCATCTGCATATGCAGTAAAAAAAGAGTGGGATATTTCTCTATCTATATTGTTAATATACAGAAGAAACAAGACTGGCCCCAGAATAGAACCCTGGGGTACCCCAGAACGAACCTGACTTGTTTCTGAAGTAGAGGTCGATGTTACACCATTGTGTTCGAATTTCAGAGACACACACTGATTTCTGTTCTTGAGGAAAGTCGAGATCCAGGTGTTCCTCTGACACCGTAAGATTCCAGAATTTGCAACAACTTTGAATGATTCACGCAATCAAAGGCTCTGCTCAAATCACATAGAATTGCAGCAAGGTATTCGCCTTTATCCATAAAATCCATTAAATTCTTGAAGAAGGTTAGTAAGGCTGCCTGAGTGGATTTTCCAGAACAGAAACCGTATTGCATGGGAATCAAAATGTTACATGTGTTAACAAAATTCATCAAGCGTTCTAAAAATGGATATTCCAAAATCTTCGAAAAGCTCTGAGAAACAGTCACTGGCCTGAAGTTGTCCAAAGTATTTCATTTATTATTTTTTCGAATTGGAGTTACCTTTATTTTTAAATGATAAAAATATGAAACTCAGAGAGAAACAGTGGCGTACAATGATTTTCACCATAATTATCAATCAGGTGACCCTACGTTACGATTTTTTTTTTGAATTTTTTTTTAATTTTTTTTTTTTGAATTTTTTTTTTCGAAAATTTTTTTGAAATTTTTTTTTGAAATTTTTTTTTTGAAAATTTTTTTTTTGAAATTTTTTTTTTCGAAAATTTTTTTTTTAATTTTTTTTTTTTTTTTAAATTTTTTTTTATTTTTTTTTTTATTTTTTTTTCTTGAAATTTTTTTTTTCGAATTTTTTTTTTCAATTTTTTTTTAAATTTTTTTTTTTTATTTTTTTTTGAAATTTTTTAAAATTTTTTTTTGAAATTTTTTTTTTGAAATTTTTTTTTTGAAATTTTTTTTTTCGAAAATTTTTTTTCAATTTTTTTTTTATTTTTTTAAATTTTTTTTAAATTTTTTATTTTTTTTAAATTTTTTATTTTTTTGAAATTTTTTTTTTGGAATTTTTTTAAAAATTTTTTTTGAAATTTTTTTTTTTTGAAATTTTTTTAAAATTTTTTTTATAAAAATTTTTTTTGAAAATTTTTTTTTTTGAAATTTTTTTGAAATTTTTTTGAAATTTTTTTTTGAAATTTTTTTTTTGAAAATTTTTTTCTGAAATTTTTTTTTTTGAAAATTTTTTTTTTCGAAAATTTTTTTTGAATTTTTTTTTAAATTTTTTTTTATTTTTTTTTGAAATTTTTTTTTTGGAAATTTTTTCTGAATTTTCTTTGAAAGTTTTTTTTTCGAAATTTTTTTTCCGATAAAAGTCTACACGTTTTCAGATAACTTACTGTCATATTATCCGTGAATATGGTAAACTTTCGTCCAAGCAAAAAACTTCGGAAACGCTTTGTAGCCCATACAATACCTAAAGCTTCTTTTTCATTAATGTGGTATCTAGTTTCGCGTTCTAGCAGAATACGGGAAGCCCATGCTATTGCGCGCCTCTCACCACCATTTGAAAAAGTTGAGCCCCTAGCCCCCTATCCGAAGAGTCAACTTCTAAACAAAAGGGCACATCCTCTCGAGGATGGTAGAGCAGTGTTCCCTGTTGTAATTTTTGTTTGATTTGATTAAAAGACGACTGTTCAATATTTGTCCATTTCCACTTATTTTTCTTTCGAAGTAGTGCAATTAGTGGTTCCGCGAATGATGAAAAATTTTCACAAAAAACTCTGTCATAATTCGCCAGCCCCAAAAAACTCTGCATTTGTTTCCGATTTTTCGGTGGTGCTTGAACACGTCCTGGATCCGGTTTGTACCCTAATGAACCCAAAACGTATCCCAAAAACTGCATCTCTTTACGAAAAAATGCACACTTTTTCAGTTTCAAGGTGAAACCTGCCTGCTTTAAACGAGTTTTTCTATTTCTGAGGTTATACCCATTTTCTCCCGATTCCATTGGCGTATGTCCAAGAACCATGTTTATTTCTTCTCTTGCGTTACGTTTGGGCGCCAAGATGTAACAGAGTCGATTTGGTTCTCGCAAAGAGGAAAAATAAACTCGGGAACTTGCTTCACACTTGTATTTGATTCTTTGCACTTCAGTATGGAAAAAACTAACACCAGGCAAAAGATTGATTTCATCAATTGTATTTCAATGATTACACTTAACCACAAGGCTGTCAATTATTCTTACTCTGGAGTAGTTGTATCGAAATCTTCAACATTGCAAAAAAACAAGTAGTGTACAAAAAACTGGTATAGTGAAACTCGTGAATTTTAATTTAGGAAAGTGGATCTAAACGCCATCTCTGGAGAGGTAGCATAAATTGCCGTTTGGGTGATAACAGATTGCTACATTACCTTCCTAATGATGTGTGACACTCACTACTTTCCCTATTCAAATTGTATGGGTGATAGTGCCCAAGGAGTGGGGGAAGAGGTATGACAGTTGAGGTTATGATAGAAAGATGTCCCCCTTGGATTAAAAATCGACGTGTTTCTGCATTTTATTCACAACACATGCGTTTCGAAGATGTTCGATCTGTTACGTTTTCGGTGCCCCACCTTGTATATTAATAGGAAGAGTTGAACAAATATAATATTCAACAATACACGAAGGGTAACGTGACAATTTCAAAAATGATAGCGGCACAAAACAAATAAACACAAAATTCACTGGGAATGGTCTTGATAACATCAAGTTCCAGGTTACTGAAATTAATGGAATCTCGAGTTTACCAGTACAACGCTGGATAGGATGCATGCACAGATCACAGAAACTAAAGTTTAGATGCTAAACTGAATATCTGTAAGCCATGAATCGTATTACGCCACTGATGTGTAGTGTCTGTACTGGGAACTAAAATATTTTAAACTCAGTTACATGGATTTCTGTAATGGGTTGGTAAGTCACCTGACTACAACAAGAAATCATCTTTACCGATAGAGGAATAAGCGGGGAATTTTGAAATATGAAATATTTAATAATGGAATGATAAATAAAGAAAAGTACAACTTCTGTCTAATTTACTTGGTAATGGTTTATTTTTTTTAGAGACGGTCATTATCAAGTTATATCAGGTCCTTGATACTGGTGTAAAAGCCAAAACCGGTCCTTACAAATAAACCATTACCAAGTAAATTAGACAGAAGTTTTACTTTTCTTTATTTATCATTCCATCATAAAATTCTACAAAATAAATAAATCATTATTCAAATTAGAATATTTCATAACTTTATCTTGTAGATAACAAACATGTTTCTCTGTTAGATAGGTTTAGTTAGAATAGAAAATCACAAGTAATCATTAGGTTGAGGTCGTTGAGGATATATTTTTAGTTTTGTCTCTATTGTTTTGAACGTTTACCAACAAAGAAAATCGTTTCGAGCTTCTTTTTAATATAAAAATTACATGAAAAGAATATGAAAAATGAGAGTTATTCACCTAGATTGACCAATGCATGTATAAGTTGTAAACTCATTCATAAATAACAATCTTAATGGTTATGAATGTTGAAATGATTACTTTTGAAGAATAACTAGACAGTGCATGGTGTCACAATAAAAATTGCATAATAACGACCCCTTCACCTATGACTATTTACGTGAAGGGTAGGAAGTAAGGTGGAAGGTTACGTTTGTACCATTTTTCATCGCAATATCAAATCAAATCCAATATACTTTATTGACGAAGACAAATAATTTTCAACACAAAGATAAATACAATATTTTAACATTAAACAAAAGTTGAATATAAAATAAATTTACAAACATAAGTCATTCTCAGAACACAAATACAAAGTTACAATGAAAAACAAATAAAAACTCAAAAATTAATATTTGGAACATTTGGTGTGAATACAATTATTATGAACAGATAAAAGTTGTATCATCAAAATACGTAGACATCTGACGATGTCACTTCATTGTTATTTTCTCCGGAATATTTTCTTCTTTTTCTCATATTTCCTCAAAGCATGGAGTTTGAAGGGGTCAATATAAACTGGATCGGGATGTCTTTTTACAAAATTGGAAAATTTGGTATCGGTACCTTTGATTATTTTGGAAACACTTTTGCACCACCAAAATATAGCACATCTTGTGATTAGCTCAAGCACTTTAGGTCCTAAATTATGATGTGGGCAATTCATCGCACTGAAACATAAGTTTTTATTTAGGATGCTCTGTAAAACTTTGGATAAGTTTTTTATACTGCATATTCTTGGTATGAGATAAAATAACTGACTGAGAGAATGGGTTATTAAAAAAGTCAAGAAACGTCCAGGGCGTTGAAGTTGACCTCTGTCATACTGTCTTGCATCTATAAAATCATCATCTTCTTCAAGAGAGTGCCTGGTCAGAATGTTATTTCTACAGTTCTTACATTTACTGATGAGTTTCGACTTGAAAAGCGTCTTTGCAATGAATCCACCCATATATTTAATGGTACATCTTCCTAACTTCATTCGTTTTTGAGTGGATACTTCTACAGGGATAGCTGGTACAATGTCAGTCTCATCAACTACTGGAACAATACCAGCAACAATTTTGCCAGTTAAAAAACTTTTTAAATTATCCAATGCATCGACAGACATATCTTTCTGACAATTGGACGAAGGAGAATGAGTGGATAAAAAGTTATTGCAAATTAATGACTTGAAGGAGGTGATGAAATGTGAAGCATCAGGATTTGTATTTCTGATTGAGTGACTTCTAATATAACTGAAAAAATTCTCTAGAGGATCCTGATTGAAAGCAGCCGTCAGAATATATTTAATTTTTTTTGTTCTAAAAGAACTTTTGTCAGATATCGGAAAGCACGTATTGTATGTAGTAAATTAATAAGAGATGGAGGTCGAACATACTTTTGCTTCTTCGATGAAAAATATTTCATAGATTTAATGACTGGAAGAGATTTTTTCCAAAATTCTTTGTGAGCTGAATTATCAGTCATTATACACTTGAGGGGTTTTGCTTCAGCTTTGCTTCTCCTTGAGATATTAAAACTATCAAAGAGCTCATCCAAAAACAAAATGAGATCTGCAGTATCTTCAGCATCCTTAGATAAGTTTAAATTATCGCTGATATCATTGTTTATAGAGAAAGAAGATAGTTAGTCAGTGCCTGTAGAAATCGCGTTTGATACAATCGCGCGAGACATCTAGCCCGATAACGACGAACCTAGGCAGAAAATACACCCGTACGAATGCGCCACCTACAATAACTTGCGTTTTTTGAGATATACTTGAGGATTTTTATTTTCGTCAAGGAATCCAAGTAGTGAATCATTCGCCCTGACAGGGACGTACTTGAAATTTTCTAATGATAGTTTTTAACAGAGTAGGTGGCATATTTTATACACAAATTCAATGTCATTCAATAAAAATGAAGTGCATACTTTTTTGCTGATTATTTGATATAAATTGAATGAACTATTCATAAATTTAATAAAGTGAACTTAATATCAATTTTGTCATTTTGAATTTAATCATAATGAACAATACTGTGCATGGTTCAATTGAAAAAAGAGTGTGGAATTTCAGTGAAATATATCTTTTCACCTACATGTGGTGTCCAGTGTATTTTTTAAGCCAAAATCACTGGGACGAAGCTCATAATACACTACCGGTGAACAGCACCTTTGCCTTATTATTTTCGGGGCAAACTGTTTTGTGTTTGTTATTGTTTGTTGTTTAATTTCAATCAGAACAGGTTCGAAGTGTAAAGACAACGATTATTGAATGAAGAGAATGAATGTGTTTACCAACTGAATTATTGATTACTTATATTTCGGACGTCCATCATCTTAATGGTTGAAAGATTTCTTTCTCTTTAAAATTTTTTCACAACGTTTGAATTGCTTGAATCCGCAATCGTCTTCTGGTGAATATTCATTCTAAGGGAAAAACAAAATGGCGGCTCCAAAATGGCGGACAAGATTTGCAATTATAGTCCGATTTGATTTAAAATTGATATGTGGTGATTTCCATAGTCAGAAATTATGAATTTTGTGTCGTTGAAAAGAAACAAGATGGTGGCTCCAAGATGGCGGACGGAATTTGTAATTATGGTCCGATTCGCATAAAAACTAGTTTGTGGCGATTTTCAAGGTCGGAAATTATGATTTTTTTGTCGGTGCAAAAAACAAGATGGTGGGCGAAATTTGTAATTATGGTTCGATTCGACCAGGCATCGAAAATGAATTCTTCAAAACACATGTGTTGTGAAAAAAATGCAAAAATATCGATTTTAAATCCAAGGAGGAATTCTTCCTATGATAACCTCAACTTTCATACCACTATCCACACCCCTTGGTCACTCATACAATTTGAATAGGGAAAGTACTAAGTGTGACACTGCATTGAAAAGGTAATTCCATAAGGAATTCAAACATGTGAGTGTTCGCTACCTAACTTTTCATTTTGGCACCCTTTTGCGGATAAAATAACTGTTTCGTATTCCAACTCATGATATCCAATTTGGAAGCTGATGTGAACAATTCACGAAAACATAACAAAAATTTGAAAAATTAGCATTGTATGAACTTACAAATTGGAAATTTTTTCATACATTACTCAAAAACGTCAGACTAACTTTTACTCATGTATGGCAATCCTTTGCGATCTCTTTGAGCATCTACTGTGAATGAATTCAGTTTGGAATGATTGGATTCGAATTTATGCAAGGTTTTCCAATTCTTAATTTTATTCAATGTTCAATTTTTTTATTATTCAAAAGCTTTCATTCAACTTGCCCTCTTAGTTAGTATGTATGTATGTGTAGGACGAAACAAACTTGTAAAATCCCTGTATGCCAACTTTGAAACGAATCGAACCACAATTACAAATTCCGTCCGCCATTTTGGTTTTTTACATTGACAAAATAATCATAATTTCCTACCCTGATAATCGCCACATACTAATTTTGATTTGAATCGGACCATAATTACAAATTTCGTACGCCATCTTGGAGCCACCATCTTGTTTTTTTGCATTGATAAGCAAATCATAATTTATGACCCTGAAAACCAACACATATCAATTTTGAATCGAATCGGACCATAATTGCAAATCTTGTCCGCCATTTTGTTATCACCTTTAGAAAAATTCCATAATGTATTGTCACCGAATTTATGACAAATTACCTTGCAAATGAAGTATCATAATTTGGAATACGAAACCGTTGTTTTTCCCGCAAGAGGGCGCCAAAATAAAAAGTTACGTAACGAAAATTGACATGGTTGAATTTCTTCTGAAATTACCTCTTCAATGATGTGTCACACTTACAACTTTCCCTATTCAAATTGTTTGGGTGATAGTGACCAATGGGTGGGGGAGAGGTATGACAGTTCAGGTTATGATAGGAAGATGTCCCCCTTGGATTAAAAGATTAAAACGAATAACTAGTCTTTCACGTGACAATTTCACAAATGTGACAATTTCACAAATATGTCGGGGCGTGGCGCAGTGGTTAGAGCGTCCGACTTTGGGTCGAAAGGTCCGGAGTTCGATCCCCAGTTGCGGCTGGGATTTTTAAATTAATTTGACCGATTAAATTATTCAAATCTCGTGGCCCGACTGGGGTGAGTCCTGCACGATTCGCCCACTCAACAAAAAAAATCCTACTGGAATAACAAGAGGGATTTCATCCTATAAAATTTTAATAGATATACAATAATCACTTATTTGTTTTCTAATCATTGTTCATTGTTTCTTTGAGGGGGCTCATAGAATCCAAAAGAATATTCATGAATTGTTGTAAATGTTAAAAACTCATTATTTGGGAAAAATATTTCTTTGGCACATTGTGTTTGGGCGTGCCAATATTATTTCTGCGAGTAATAATACGGAGGTGATTGAGTAAATATCAAATACATTAAACTTACCATTGCCAATAACAACTTTCTTGGTCCTGGCTGCCTCAGGAAGAGATAATTTGTTTGTTCAACATCCATTACTTGTGAAGACTCGGCATCAAATTCTGAAAGGAAAAGCACTTAAATATCTATTCGGAATGTATTGTTGAAATCCTGCAGGGATATTTTGATGTGTGTTTCATGGCCACCGAGTAGGAAAGAATGAGCACTTCATTAAAAAAGCAAAAACTTTTTGTTGATGTCACATGGAGGATGAGAAAAATTAACTTTACTACTAGGAGTATGAACACATAAGAAACAGAAACAATTCTACTGGAACGACAAGAGGGATTTATCACATAAAATGTGTGATATACGCACATCATAGGGCGCTGCAATGCAAATCAAACTTATTAAATTTATCTGAATGAAACTTACCTGGAATATTAATAGAAGGAATTGCCGTTCTTTTAAGACCCCTCTTTGTACCTGGCACTAGACAATCTTGTGAGAAATGTTGCTCACAGACAAAATACTTATAATGTATTTCTTTCATTGAAAACTCATCATGGCGCGGTGGTTTAATCCTCTCTATCCAGGCTTGAAAAACTTCAGGTTCCCTGATTGGAAAACGATGTCTTCTACTTGTGTTATCATTACATCCACTAACACAACACTTCTTAGGATATTTTGTACGAACATCTTCCATGATAATACACAAGCACTATTCAAAATACTCTTGAATTCAAAATAATCGTAAACAATAACGCAAAACAAAACCGCCAACAGGAAACTTGTTCAACGTTGCCACAAGACAGAGTATTATTTATATAGTTGGTTAATGACATGCATAGTCAGGTAAGTTGTGACAGTTTGGCCAACAGGCAGTAATGAACAAGAATGAGAATTATTGATGAACAGGTAGACAACTTAATTGTTAATTTCATACAAATCTTTGACCTGAATCGTTGGTCATTTGGAGTAACCGAGAGTAGATCTGCTCCGAATGGAGTAGCTGTGGCAACAATGAAACTTTGAAAGGGATTGAACAACTACAACGGGGCCCACTAGTGGCAAATAGCCCAACACATAGCCCAAGCACCCGCACAGAAAAAAATATCGTCCTGACATCTAGGTTAAATATATTAATTATTCATGCTCCCAGCGCTACAAGTGTCTGTACTGGAAAGCTAAAATAGAAAACCGCGGGAAGGCCGAGCTTACATATCTAAACTTTAGTTTCTGTGATCTGTGGATGCATGTGTCAAAATCATATTTCATAGCCATCTATCGGATTATTCCATAAATCATATTTTACGAACTGATCAACTACATACGTTAAAATTAAGAAAGGACGTGACTGAAGACTCGTGGACTAGCGACCTCTAGTGATGGTCTCCATTTGAATCCAACTGTAAGTACGTAAGATTGGCTAACTATCTTCTTTCTCTTATAAACACTGATGATACCTGTGTTTATAGAGAAAGAAGATAGTGAATGCCTGTGGAAATCGCGTTTGATACAATCGCGCGAGACATCCAGCCCGATAACGACGAACCGAGGCAGAAAATACACCCGTACGAATGCGCCCCCTACAATCAACTTGCATTTTTTGAGGTATACATGAGGATTTATATTTTCGTCAAGGAATCCTAGTAGTGAATCGTTCGCCCTGACAGGGACGTACTTGAAATTTTCTAATTATAGTTTTTAACAGAGTAGCATATTTTATTCACAAATTCAATGTCATTCAATAAAAATGAAGTGCATACTTTTTTGTTTATTATTTGATATACCTAAATTGAATGAACTATTCATGACTGTAATAAAGTGAACGTGAACTTAATATCAATTTTGTTATTTTGACTTCAATCATCATGAACAATACTGTGGCATGGTTCAATTGAAAAATGAGTGTGGAATTTCATATCTTTACACTACCGGTGAACAGCACCTTTGCCTTATTATTTTCGGGGCAAACTGCTTTGTTTGTTATTGTTTGTTATTTAATTTAAATCACTGGGCGACTCATTTTAACCAGTAGGTGGGCGACATTTGTGTCGCACACTTCACTAGTGAAAAGGTGGTGACACACACAATGGAACAAATAGTATGTTTGTAATCATCAGTTTATTTAGTCTCTGTATTCACCTAGAAGATATCACTTAACTAGTGTGTATATTTTACACCTGTGCTCATTTATTCAAACTGAATTTATTTCTTCGAAATGGGGCTCCATATATGCTGTCAGAAATCAGAACAGGTTCGAAGTGTCATAAAGACAACGATTATTGAATGAAGAGATTGAATGTATGTACCAACTCAATTGTTATCTATACTGAGTACAATAATATATACAGGGTGGGGCACCGAAAACGAAACAGATCGAATATCTTCAAAACGCATGTGTTGTGAATAAAATGCAAAAACACGTCGATTTTTAATTCAAGGGGAAAATCTTCCTATCATAACCTCAACTGTCATACCTCTGCCCCCACCCCTTGGGCACCATCACCAAAACAATTTGAATAGGGAAAGTAGTAAGTGTGACACATCATTATTGAAAAGGTAATTTCATAAGGAATTCAGCCATGTCAATTTTTGCCACCTAAATTTTTATTTTGGCGCCCTCTTGCGGGAAAAACAACTGTTCCGTATTCAAAATTATGAAACCGCATTTGCAAACTATTTTGACATAAATTCGGTGACAATGCATTATGGAATATTTCTAAGAGAAAAACCAAAATGGCGGATATGATTTGCAATTATGGTCCGATTCGATTCAAAATTGATATGTGGTGGTTTGCAAGGTCGGAAATTATGATCTGTTTATCAAAGCAAAAAAACAAGATGGTGGGTTAGAAATTAGGATTTTTTTGTCGATGCAAATAACAAGATGGCGGGCGAAATTTGTAATTGTGGTTCGATTAGAGTCAAAATTAGCATATGGGGGTTTTCAGTATGAATAAAATGAATTATTTAAAATGATAAAAAAAAAGCTTTTATACAAATGCGCTAAAAGGAGATAAAGGCAAATAAACGAAAAAGAGAGAAAAGGTAAATTTTTTTTTAGATGTGTGACGTAGGTTACTCTGTGAGTAAACAGATTCGAAAGCTTGCCGCGAGTACAAAATAGGTATTTTTGCGAGGTAAAATTTTGATTCTGTTACGTATAGAATAACCTCAGTCACACATCTGAAAAAAATTATTATTTCCTTTTTAGCGTTGTCGGAGCCGAGATTTGAACTCGGAAGCACCGGGGTGGGAGCCTGTGACCCTGTCCACTGACCCAACGAGCGTTATTAATAAATCTTGAATAATGGCTATCTAAATAAAGTAAGTGATGTTTTCACGTACCTTGATTCCCTAATATCTGAAGGAATGGTCATCTGGACAAGCTAGCAGGTAGGCATACGAACATAGTACATACTAACACTACTCAATCGTACACATTTCGTTCGTTTAAAAATAAGTAATGTCTGACGGCCCTGGGATCTTGCTCTACTAATTTATGTCAGAATAGCTTGCAAATACAGTATCATAATTTGGAATACGGAACAGATGTTTGTCCCGCAAGAGGGCGCCAAAATGAAAAGTTAGGAGGCAAAAATTGACATGGCTGAATTCCTTATGAAATTACCTTCCTACTGATGTATCACACTTACTACTTTCCCTATTCAAATTGTTTAGGTTATCTTGTTTTTTTGCATTGACGAACAAATCATAATTTCTGACCTTGAAAATCACCACATATCAATTTAAAATCGAATCGGGCCATAATTGCAAATCATGTCCGCCATTTTGGAGCCGCCATTTTGTTTTTCTCTTAGAAAAATTCACTAATGCTTTGTCACCGAATTTATGTCAAAAATAGCTTGCAAATGCAGTATTATAATTTGGAATACGGAACAGTTATTTTTCCCGCAAGAGGGCGCCAAAATAAAAAGTTAGATGGCAAAAATTGACATGGCTGAATTCCTTATGAAATTACTTTTATAATGTCACACTTACAACTTTCCCTATTCAAATTGTTTGGGCGATAGTGCCCAAGGGGTGGGGGGAGAGGTATGACAGTTGAGGTTATGATAGAAAGATGTCCCCCTTGGATTAAAAATCGACATATTTCTGCATTTTATTCTCAACACATGCGTTTCGAAGATATTCGATCTCTTTCGTTTTCGGTGCCCCACTCTGTATATTAATAGCAAGTGTTGAACAAATATAATATTCAACAATACACGAAGGGTAACGTGACAATTTCACAAATGATAACGGCACAAAACAAATAAACACAAAATTCACTGGGAATGGTCTTGATAACATCAAGTTTCAGGTTAAATAGAAACACTGAAATTAAACTGAAATGACTGGAATCTCGAGTTTACCAGTACAACGCTGGATAGGATGTATGTGTCAAAATCATACTTCAGAGCCATCTATGGGATTATTCAATAAATCATATTTTACGACCTACGTTAAAATTAAGAACAGACGTGACTGGAGACCACAGAACTCATACATATTATAAGAGTATGAGTTCTGTGCTGGAGACCACAAAACTCATACATATCACTGAAATATACCTTATAACTGGAATGCCAATGCAACTTCTCAAAAGTGTACCCTTTTGAACCTCGCGCAGCAGTAAAAAAAGTCAAGGGGGGAGTAATAATTTATAATGAAAAACAAATTAAAAAACAATGCCATACCAAGGAGTTTCAAATGTGATTAACCTAGCTACTCTTTTTTCGAACATTTTCTGGAAAAAACTCACACAAGAAAAACCAAACACAAAATGGAGGACTGAAGTCAATGAACTGATATAAATAGCGCCTAAGCCGCTCCTGGCCGAATTCATTGATCAAAGACGTATGTTTCCATCACAGAACAATAGACGAGGAAAGTGTGTCGTCACAAATGCATTCTTGTCGAATACTGATTCCAAACAAAGAATTTCAGGTGACTTTCTCTGTTGATGATTTGCTGCTCTGTTTATTAGTATGTGTTTGGTTGTTTAGATTTTGTTTTCTCAAGCAAAAGAAGTTGAAAAATCTTTACGGAAACATTCGGACAAGCTGATTTAAATTTGACGGATGTTTGTTTGGAATCAGTTTTTGACAAGAATGACATTTCTGACGTCAACACTTTCCTCGTCTATTCACTGGTCTCTGTTATGATCAAAGACATGATTTTCACAACTTTTCATCTACTGCGTCGGCGCAGATTCTGATATTTCCATCCCCATGGTTGGCACAAAAATTCTTCGCGCATATATGCCTGCATTGGCATTCCAGCTATATAGAATGCGTTTCAAATATGCGGATGAACAAATCATGCATAACCTACAACACTGTATTGTCCTCTTCACACTAGCGGCGCATAAAATCATATGCGTATCATAGGGATAGGAAATGTGTTGGTTGTCTTGAAATTGGGATATTTCATTTTCTCTCAAATGGGACATTAGAACATTTGAAATATTGTTTCTCTCCCATAAATAAAGAGTTTAGAATAGAATAAATTACTGAATGATAGATCTTAATGATTCACATCGAACAATTCTCCTACCCAACTAGGTACTATCCATTTTTAAGATGAAATATTATACCGGAACTGTAGAATTCACGTTAAAGCTAACCGAAACACCAGGATGGACATCCTAGCAAATTTTGATATTCCACTGTGAATCTGCCGCAATTTGGGGGACCCTAACCCCCCGGATACCTCATAGAGAACATCCTAGCAAATTTTTGATACGTTAAATCAAGGATCCCCGGTACACATCTCTAACGAATTTTTGACACCCAGCTGAGATTCACTGATATGGATTTTAGTTATAGAAAAAATGTAGTCTTCATTATTCTTCTAGATGGCCCCCGCTCACCATTCTGATCATCCTATCAAATTTTCAACAATGATCATCACTCGACCTGCTACTAACCTAACCAGCCATTATTTTATAAGTTCGAAAATTGCAGATTGAACCAGCTACCTATGGCTTAGTTACCAGCCATCCTATCGATCCGGCTATGAAGCGTGTTTGTATACTTAGATGAAATGCTTGTTCATAAAGGACAATGTGAAAGGCGAACTGCGAGGTACGTCGTTACTTCATCAATCTGTTTTTTGTAATGTGAATCTGAGTTATTCTGTGTGTATAGGTATAGTTAATTATCAACTGATTGAAACAAATAGATGCGTAATTTTGATATATATTATATATATAAAATATTTGGCAGTCCGCACCTTATTAGTGAAGAGTAATTCAATCAATAACTAATGAATGAGTATTTTGGCTAACCGCTGTGCCATATAGGGCGTCTCTTAAGAAATGAGTATTTTTGGTAATAAACAATTTTCTTTGGTTTATCGAAATGTTGGAGTGGGCCCTGTACATCAATGAGGCATTCGAAATAAATATTTGACAGTCCGTCCCTTATTAGTGAAGAGTAAATCAATCAATAACTAATAGATGAGTATTTTTGGCGCTATGCCATCTTATTAGTAATTTGGGAATAACAAATCGATTCAAAGTAATTTTGGAAGTTCCTTGTATACATTTTTGACAATAAACAATTTCCTGTGGTTCAACTAAATTTTGGAGAGAGTCCTGTACTTCGATGGGTCATTCGAAACAAATAATTGGCAGTCCGTCCCTCATTAGTGAAGAGTAAATCAATCAATAACTAATAGATGAGTATTTTTGGCGCTATGCCATCTTATTAGTAATTTGGGAATAACAAATCGATTCAAAGTAATTTTGGAAGCTCCTTGTATACATTTTTGACAATAAACAATTTTCTGTGGTTCAACTAAATTTTGTAGAGAGTCCTGTACTTCAATGGGTCATTCGAAACAAATATTTGGCAGTCCGTCTCTCATTAGTGAAGAGTAAATCAATCAATAACTAATAGATGAGTATTTTTGGCTGTTCGCTATGCAATCTTAGTAATTTGGTTATAACAAATCGATTCAAAGTAATTTTGGAGAGGGCCCTGTTCATCAATGGGGAATTCGAAACAAATATTTGGCAGTCCGTCCCTTATTAGTGAAGAGTAAATCACTTAATAACTAATAGATGAGTATTTTTGGCTGTCCGCTATGCCATCTTATTAGTGGTTTGGGTATAACAAATCGATTCAAAGTAATTTTGGAAGCTCCTTGTATACATTTTTGATACTAAACCCCTAATATTTCAACGTGCGATACAGTCTACTGATATAAGAGACACGGTTTTAAAGTGTGATACTATGCATTAATTCACCTATTTTTTTTCCTTGGTGTTTTGGCATCGACTGCTATGGTCTTTAGCCATGTGTTCTGGATAGGCCTTACGCCACTTCAGGAGCAGCAATGTTAATTTTTAACGCAACAGTGAATCGTGGAGTAATTCAACTATTATAGGAGACATAGTCTTTTTATTTCAACGTGCGATACCCTTCATTCAGTCATATGCCTTTCATTTCCAGGTGTAATGCCCTTATTTTTGTAGACCTTCATTTTTGAGGTGCAATACTATGCATTCACTCAACTATCCGATGAAGGTTACAATCTCAAATTTAGCTGTTTGAAGTGACGAGGGGCCCTAGCTTTCAACGTGCGATGACAGACGCATTGTTTATTGATATCATACACTCAGTCCTGTGAGACGTGAACCTAACATTTTGGAGTGTAATGCCAGGCGCTCTGCCATAAGAGACGTAGGCCTAACATTTCAAAGTGCATTCACAGATTTAACATTTACATTTTGACGTGTGATGCCATGTATTCAGTCATAAGAGACGTAGGCCTAACATTTTAGAGTGCTATGTCAGGCACTTGTATATCGAATCTCAGAAGTCGGTTCAGTTTTCGAAAAAACTATGAGGTTCGTTGAGAGGCATAAGTATTCACGTGTTCAATATCCATCGTAGTATCAGCCATGAGAGTACTTGTTCCAATATCAGTAGTAGTATTAGCCAAGAGAGCATTGTTTCCCATATCTGTCACGGTATCAGCTAGGAAAGTCGTTGTTTCAATATACGTTATGGTATTAGCCAGGAGAGTAGTTGTTCCAATATCTATCGTACTATCAGCCAGAGAAGTAGTTTTTTTCAATATCTGTCGTGGTATTAGCCAAGGAAGTAATTGACTCAATATCCGTCATGATATTAGCTAGGAAAATACTTATTTCAATATCAGTAGTGGTATTAGCTAGGAGTGTAGTTGTCTCGATATCTGTCATGGTATCAGCCAGGAGAGTAGTTGTTCCAATAACTGTCGTACTATTAGCCAGGGAAGAAGTAGTACTCGGTACCCGTCATGGTATTAACCAGAGAAGTAGTTCTTGCAATACCCGTCGTGGTATTAGCTAGGAAAGTAGTTTTCTGACAGGTTCTCTAAGACGCTCTCTAAGACGCTTAAGGTCTGGTTCCCGAAAATTTAAAAAACAACAATATCGCGGGTATTTGAATGTACAATTGAACGTCTATTGATGATTAAAAAATGAGTATTGCCAATTTTAATTTGGGTCAAGAAAATTGCCAAGTATTATTTTGATGTAGGTCATAAAGGATTTCATTAAATGGATTTACGAATTTTTTGGTTTCAAATGACCAATATGTAATCGAAGTTGTTACCGAAATCAGTCTGTATGCATTACCTTAATAATAAACTAACCCTATGATCATTCCCCAATATCTTGTTATCATTGCAATACTAAAAATTAATAATTTCCATTAGAATCGTTCATAATTACTCAAAATAGGTAAAATCATTCAGTATGTAACATTAGAAAGTCAATGACAAAAGAGAATGTCTCAGCGGTGTTCAAGCGCGGCCGTCTTCGACCGCAGTGGGTATGATGATGGTATTCCGCACGGAACAGTTTCATAGGCTTTGACTAAAACATTCTTGTGAATTTTATTTCAATATTGTTTGCCGCAAATGTCGAGATCTCTAAGCATTTTTTATATAATTATTACATAGACAAAAACAATCAGACATCAAATTTGATATGGGTGAGGAGATTCATCATGATCGGTTTCAATTCAATGAAAGCCGTGTGTTTAGTTTCAGTAAGCAAGGTAAGTAAGAGGTGAAATATAAGTACAACACCATCGAGATGAATAACTTCAGAAGACAGAAGACAATATCAAATTGACTTGGGAGAATTCTTACCGAACTCAGTGTTGATTCAAATAGGCAGATGTGAACCCGTTGCGAGGGATAATGTATGCCCCTTGGAAGTTGTAGGCAATGCTTTGTGAATATGAGACAAAACTTGTCTTTTAGTGAAAAACAGAGTGAAATGTCCGATATAGTTCAATAATTATGAAAGATAAAAAATGTGCGATGGTTTTATCAAAGATTCTTTTAACATCAAACAAGTCAATTTTTCATTGAGAATGTTTCTCTCTTCAACATTAAATAAGTCACTTGTGCTATGTTTCAGTAAGCAAGTTCGTGAGCGAGATTTCACCGGATGAATAACTTCAAATAGCTGGAGATAATGTCGAGCTGTTTTTTGTCAATAAACACCCTTCATAACCTGCTCCAAAAATATTTTGAGTTTATGGACCGTTTCAATACCTAGTATCTTAACATGTTTTTGTGTATTCTTTCACAACTCTCGAACAGTTTTTCGAGGAAGAGGTACCTATTTAGACGTTCACAAGAAAACAATGAAGTTTTATTTTCAGACTCGTACGTTTACAAATAATATGTAAGTATCATTTTTGTTCAAGATGTCTTCCGTAGATTTTTTTCATCTATTTTTTTAAATTACGTATCAACTGGGGAGGTATAGCCACTTGAGGTTCGTAAGATTTCCCATCTTGAGTTTTGTGAAAAAATGAGTAACTCTCAAATGAAATGGTAAATGTCACCATTTATTTGTTCAAACGGTTCTTGAGATAAACATCTTGAACCCTTCCTCAAAAACCCATGTGTTTAGTCAACGTTAACTTTTTTTAAATTCGCTACAGTCATTAGTTATCTTCAATTTTATTTCAAGACCATCTATGCTAACACATAACAAAGCAAAATTATAATCTCAACGAAATCTGCTTCATGGGTAGGTAAATCTCCACGATTGTGGGTATTGTCTTGGCAATAACAATGTTCCCGTAGAAATTATAAGGATGGTTTTCAAATTTCTGGACTTTTCAGTATATTAACATATATTTTTATCTCCTTAGTGCTCCTAAACGAACACTATCTTCGTGGTAGATTGATATAAGAACGTCCTGTGTTACTTTTCAAAATATGTAAGTGAATTTGGATTTCTTTTTGTTTTCCTGGGGTGTTTGTTCTCAGAAGGGATAATGGAACATTGTTCTGGATTATTAGGTGTAACTTCAAATTCAGCAACAAAACTTTTTCAACTTCAAGTTTCAATAAAACGACTTCAGACATATTTTTGTGGTATTCCTTGAGGAACCTAACATTTTGGCTAACAATTTTTTGTGGTGTAAAACTGCTATGAGATATGATGATTCGAAGCTGAATCTTGATTCATAAATAATGTTCTGCGCTTTTCATTCAGAATGGGTCAAAGAAATATTTTGATACTTTGTACTTTGATAATGTTTTCACTGATCCAAAAATATTTTATTACTCAGAACTTTTTAAAAAAATCCACTGAGTCAGAAATTATTTTGATACTTGAAACTTTGAATATTTTTCTCGTCAAAATTACCAATTTCCAAAAAGTTTACGGATTGCAGGCTGAATGGGAGATTCCTTCTAACAGAAAAACGAGAATTTACAAATTTAAATGAAAAAATAGAAAATGTTCAAGTGAAATTCTATGAACATGCAACAATTTGGCATTCATGGATTCTTCTCACAACGAGATATCTAAAAAAATTAAGAGTTTTGGCAAAATATACAAAAAGTTGATAGAGTTAAAATCACTATCAACCAATCGGCTGAAGTTGAAGTGCCAGATCGCATCATGAATCAATATCAAGAAACTCCGTAGAGAAGGAAGGTGTCTGACAAAAAATGCGGAAGTTTGAAAGTATCTAAAAAATTTCTTCAAATAGAATATCTAATTTGATCAGTATTTGGAGCAAAATTCGAGAGTTGTATCATCACCAATGTTACGGCTTCAACTTTATCAACCGTACAAAGACAAAAATCGAAATTTTGAGTGAAGAAGACTCACGTTGAAAATACAGGAATGACAATTGATTTTTATTTCAAATGCTAAAGTTTGCAAAATAACAAAAACTCAAACAAATAAGCATGTTTGAGGAATTGAAATTATTGTTTGAACAAGATGCTTTGAATAGATGTCTCATTCCGTCATTTGAAGCAAAACAACGGCTGACGAATAAAATTGAAACTAGTATTAAAATGATTAACAAAGAAAAACAACCTTGAATACCTATAATACTCGGGATGTATCATCTTTAAATCCTGCTGAGGTGATACAATTCATTTATAATTATAACAATTTCAGAAATATTTCCATCAATTGGTAGTTATGAGCAAACTGATGCAAAATTGTCAATGGAAAAAATTATTAATTATTTTTATTCAGATTTTGTTCAAATATGATATAACTGGAGCTGCACTGAGCAATCACACCCAAAAATATATTTTTGATTATTTCAGTTCAAGTGTAATCTGGTCGAAATTGCACAGCACAAACTCGGTAACATGGATATGGTAGGATTATTTCAGTACAAATGGAAATGTTTCCAAAACTACACTGTGCAAACTAGTTCAAATAAATATCAGTGTACCTTCACACCGATAAAAAGAGGCTGATCAAGAGGAGGCAGGACGATGGAGAAAAAATTATATACAAAATTATTTTATTCACTCAAATCATCAAACCTTTGAAATGTTTCTATTTTTGAATAATGCTACTTGGTATAAATATTTCATTAGATTACATGTTATAATTTTTCATAGAATTGAGATATGATCAAAAGTCTTTCAATGAATGTAAACATCATAACCATCATTATATTCTTTTTTCTTTTAGTTACCACAATTCCAACTCGTTTTCATCATAACAAATGCCAATATCATAACTTGTTTTAATATCAACAGCTTTGAGCCTATTTTCATTTTTATACTCATATAATCGCGTACAATAAAATGTTATTTAATCAAGTTCGATCATGACCCCGAAAAGATTCGAACTACCGATTCAATTTCGAAATATTGTGCTCAAAAGCAGTACGAAAAATATAAAAAATGTAAATTTCGTAAAAAACTTGTTGGATTTGAAATTCCCAACGGGTAGTCAATAAATTATATCTTTATTGCAAATACTCAGATTCATGAAATAATATCCTTTGATGTGTTCAAGGTATCAACAAAATATTAGTGTTATTTTTCGAATAATTACTGTCGAGAAAGCATTCTGCCATACTTTCAAACTGATAAAAAAGAAATCAATCAACATGGAGCACAGAACTTTAGAAAAAAATGTATATGAAGTGGTTGGATGACTTTGAGAGGGAGACAAAATGACTATGTTTTTTCTGGTTACACCTGGCAACAACACCACAATATTTTAAACAAAATTGCTGTAAAATAAAAAAACACTATCATTATCAACAAATTGTAGCATTTGAATTCTAATAGAATTGATGATGATTTTATATGATTCTTGGTATTTAGTCAAGTGAAAATATTCATGTTAATTTGCATCAAATTAAATTTGGTGAATTTTGTTGGCAAAGAACAAAAGCAATTTTTCATTGTCACTAATACGAGTCATGTCATTTTTCGAATAGATGAAATCATGACCTAAATTATTTTTTTTGTACTATTTTTAAAATATGAAAAATTTGAGACTTGTTTGTACCAACACATATGTTCGTAATTTGAAATAAAATGGAAAGATGTGTAAATTATTGTATTATTTCATTATTGTCATATTGCTGCTTGTTTGGGTTGTATGGAAGAGCAACTATGTTGAATACCGCCCAAACGATATAAACTGTATTTTAATGTATTTTTAATGAAAATAAAGTCACATATTATTATTATTATTCTTATTTCATCGTAGGGAAGATAAACGATTATCAATTTTAGTTTCTCATAGCTCATAAATCACAGTAAGCTTGAAATAACATTTCAGTATTTAAAAATAAACCATTTAATAGATTACTTCGCCGGTTGTATCACAATTCAAACAACAATTTTTGGTATTGTCCATCATTTTGTCCGTGAATATTGTATTGGATGACGTGGTAAAGAGTAGGTTCTCTCGTCGATGATTCCTCACAAACGTGCTTGCTTTTCTGAAACACTGCACAAAAGTTGTTTAATTGGAACCGATCTGATGAATTACACCTTCCCACCTGTTTTTTGTATGTCAAATTTTAGTTTTCTGCTGGAATTTTACTGCAATTCTCCTATGCGACACCTTCAATACCACAAGTTGGTATCTAATTTTGATAGATGTCAATAGAAAAGTCTTCGAAATGTATGTATCAAAGTTGATATTTTCCTGTATTTTTTTTTCAACCCAGCTCGAACACCGGTCTCATGATTAGCATAACTCGTTAAAAGGTAAGGGACTCGTCTTCAGACATAAACATAAATAGCCGTTCCAACGTCATCATATACATTTTTTTCAGAGGTTAGCTTCGGTTAGACGTAGGGTATTGTTTTTAACCCCCTAAAACCGCCTAAAAACACGTCTAACCGTAGCTAACCTCTGAAAAAAATGTATATGATGACGTTGGAACGGCTATTTATGTTTATGTCTGAAGACGAGTCCCTTACCTTTTAATTGCATTAAAATTCCAGCAGAAAACTAAAATTTTACATACAAAAAAACAGGTGGGAAGGTGTAATTCATCAGATCGGTTCCAATTAAACAACTTTTGTGCAGTGTTTCAGAAAAGCAAGCACGTTTGTGAGGAATCATCGACGAGAGAACCTACTCTTTACCACGTCATCCAATACAATATTGACGGACAAAATGATGGACAATACCAAAAATTGTTGTTTGAATTGTGATACAACCGACGATGTAATCTATCAAATGGTTTATTTTTAAATACTGAAACAAACACTCGGTCTGTTATTTCAAGCTTACTGTGATTTATGAGCAATGAGAAACTAAAATTGATAATCGTTTATCTTCCCTACGATGAAATAAGAATAATAATAATAATAATATGTGACTTTATTTTCATTAAAAATACATTAAAATACAGTTTATATCGTTTGGGCGGTTTTCAACATAGTTGCTCCTCCATACAACCCAAACAAGCAGCAATATGACAATAATGAAATAAAACAATAATTCACACAGCTTGCCATTTTATTTCAAATTACGAACATATGTGTTGGTACAAGTCTCAAATTTTTCATATTTTAAAAATAGTACAAAAAAAATAATTTAGGTTATGATTTCATCTATTCGAAAAATGACATGACTCGTATTAGTGACAATGAAAAATTGCTTTTGTTCTTTGTCAACAAAATTCACCAAATTTAATTTGATGCAAATTAACATGAATATTTTCACTTGACCAAATACCAAGAATCATATAAAATCATCATCAATTCTATTAGAATTCAAATGCTACAATTTGTTGATAATGATGGTGTTTTTTTATTTTACAGCAATTTTGTTTAAAATATTGTGGTGTTGTTGCCAGGTGTAACCAGATAAAACATAGTCATTTTGTCTCCCTCTCAAAGTCATCCAACCACTTCATATACATTTTTTTCTAAAGTTATGTGCTCCATGTTGATTGATTTCTTTTTATCAGTTTGAAAGTATGGCAGAATGCTTTCTCGACAGTAATTATTCGAAAAATAACACTAATATTTTGTTGATACCTTGAACACATCAAAGGATATTATTTCATGAATCTGAGTATTTGCAATAAAGAGATAATTTTTTGACTACCCGTTGGGAATTTCAAATCCAACAAGTTTTTTACGAAATTTACATTTATTTTTATATTTTTCGTACTGCTTTTGAGCACAATATTTCAAAATTGAATCGGTAGTTCGAATCTTTTCGGGGTCATGATCGAACTTGATTAAATAACATTTTATTGTACGCGATTATATGAGTATAAAAATGAAAATAGGCTCAAAGCTGTTGATATTAAAACAAGTTATGATATTGGCATTTGTTATGATGAAAACGAGTTGGAATTGTGGTAACTAAAAGAAAAAAGAATATAATGATGGTTATGATGTTTACATTCATTGAAAGACTTTTGATCATATCTCAATTCTATGAAAAATTATAAGATGTAGCCTAATGAAATATTTATACTAAGTGGCAATATTCAAAAATAGAAACTTTTCAAAGGTTTTGACGACAATGATGATTTGAGTGAATAAAATAATTTTGTATATAATTTTTTCTCCATCGTCCTGCCTCCTCTTGATCAGCCTCTTTTTATCGGTGTGAAGGTACACTGATATTTATTTGAACTAGTTTGCACAGTGTAGTTTTGGAAACATTTCCATTTGTACTGAAATAATCCAACCATATCCATGTTACCGAGTTTGTGCTGTGCAATTTCGACCAGATTACACTTGAACTGAGATAATCGAAAATATATTTTTGGGTGTGATTGCTCAGTGCAGCTCCAGTTATATCATATTTGAACAAAATCTGAATAAAAATAATTAATAATTTTTTCCATTGACAATTTTGCATCAGTTTGCTCATAACTACCAATTGATGAAAATATTTCTGAAATTGTTATAATTATAAATGAATTGTATCACCTCAGCAGGATTTAAAGATGATACATCCCGAGTATTATAGGTATTCAAGGTTGTTTTTCATTGTTAATCATTTCAATACTAGTTTCAATTTTATTCGTCAGCCGTTGTTTTGATTCCAATGACGGAATGAGACATCTATTCAAAGCATCTTGTTCAAACAATAATTTCAATTCTTCAAACATGCTTATTTGTTTGAGTTTTTGTTATTTTGCAAACTTTAGCATTTGAAATAAAAATCAATTGTCATTCCTGTATTTTCAACGTGAGTCTTCTTCACTCAAAAATTCGATTTTTGTCTTTGTACGGTTGATAAACTTGAAGCCGTAACATTGGTGATGATACAACTCTCGAATTTTGCTCCAAATACTGATCAAATTAGATATTCTATTTGAAGAAATTTTTTAGACACCTTCCTTCTCTACGGAGTTTCTTGATATTGATTCATGATGCGATCTGGCACTTCAACTTCAGCCGATTGGTTGATAGTGATTTTCACTCGCTCAGTTCCTTTTTACTCATATTAATTACAAGTGGCACAATGAACTTTTCTTGGTTGATTTGTCAATTCTCAAACTATTCTACTATCAACTTTTTGTATATTTTGCCAAAACTCTTAATTTTTTTAGATATCTCGTTGTGATAAGAATCCATGAATGCCAAATTGTTGCATGTTCATAGAATTTCACTTGAAAATTTTCTATTTTTTCATTTAAATTTGTAAATTCTCGTTTTTCTGTTAGAAGGAATCACCCATTCAGCCTGCAATCAGTAAACTTTTTGGAAATTGGTAATTTTGACGAGAAAAAAATTCAAAGTTTCAAGTATCAAAATAATTTCTGACTCAGTGGAATTTTTTAAAAAGTTCTGAGTAATAAAATATTTTTGGATCAGTGAAAACATTATCAAAGTACAAAGTATCAAAATATTTCTTTGACCCATTCTGAATGAAAAGCGCAGAACAATATTTATGAATCAAGATTCAGCTTCGAATCATCATATCTCATAGCAGTTTTACACCACAAAAAATTGTTAGCCAAAATGTTAGGTTCCTCAAGGAATACCACAAAAATATGTCTGAAGTCGTTTTATTGAAACTTGAAGTTGAAAAAGTTTTGTTGCTAAATTTGAAGTTACACCTAATAACCCAGAACAATGTTCCATTATCCCTTCTGAGAACAAACACCCCAGGAAAACAAAAAGAAATCCAAATTCACTTACATATTTTGAAAAGTACCACAGGACGTTCTTGTATCAATCTTCCACGAAGATAGTGTTCGTTTAGGAGCACTAAGGAGATAAAAATATGTGTTAATATACTGAAAAGTCCAGAAATTTGAAAACCATCCTTATAATTTCTACGGGAACATTGTTATTGCCAAGACAATACCCACAATCGTGGAGATTTACCTACCCATGAAGCAGATTTCGTTGAGATTATAATTTTGCTTTGTTATGTGTTAGCATAGATGGTCTTGAAATAAAATTGAAGATAACTAATGACTGTAGCGAATTTTAAAAAAGTTTACGTTGGCTAAACACATGGGTTTTTGCGGAAGGGTTCAAGATGTTTATCTCAAGAACCGTTTGAACAAATAAATGGTGACATTTACTTTTCATTTGAGAGTTACCCATTTTTTCACAAAACTCAAGATGGGAAATCTCACGAACTTCAAGTGACTATACTTCCCCAGTTGATACGTAATTTAAAAAAATAGATAAAAAAATCTACGGAAGACATCTTGAACAAAAATGATACTTACATATTATTTGTAAACGTACGAGTCTGAAAATAAAACTTCATTGTTTTCTTGTGAACGTCTAAATAGGTACGTCTTCCTCGAAAAACTGTTCGAGAGTTGTGAAAGAATACACAAAAACATGTTAAGATACTAGGTATTGAAACGGTCCATAAACTCAAAATATTTTTGGAGCAGGTTATGAAGGGTGTTTATTGACAAAAAACAGCTCGACATTATCTCCAGCTATTTGAAGTTATTCATCCGGTGAAATCTCGCTCACGAACTTGCTTACTGAAACATAGCACAAGTGACTTATTTAATGTTGAAGAGAGAAACATTCTCAATGAAAAATTGACTTGTTTGATGTTAAAAGAATCTTTGATAAAACCATCGCACATTTTGTATCTTTCATAATTATTGAACTACATCGGACATTTCACCCTGTTTTTCACTAAAAGACAAGGTTTGTCTCATATTCACAAAGCATTGCCTACAACTTCCAAGGGGCATACATTATCCCTCGCAACGGGTTCACATCTGCCTATTTAAATCAACACTGAGTTCGGTAAGAATTCTCCCAAGTCAATTTGATATTGTCTTCTGTCTTTTGAAGTTATTCATCTCGATGGTGTTGTACTTATTTTTCACCTCTTACTTACCTTGCTTACTGAAACTAAACACACGGCTTTCATTGAATTGAAACCGATCATGATGAATCTCCTCACCCATGACAAATTTGATGTCTGATTGTTTTTGTCTATGTAATAATTATATAAAAAATGCTTAGAGATCTCGACATTTGCGGCAAACAAAATTGAAATAAAATTCACAAGAATGTTTTAGTCAAAGCCTATGAAACTGTTCCGTGCGGAATACCGTCATCATACCCACTGCAGTCGAAGACGGCCGCGCTTGAACACCGCTGAGACATTCTCTTTTGTCATTGACTTTCTAATGCTACATACTAAATGATTTTACCTATTTTGAGTAATTATGAACGATTCTAATGGAAATTATTAATTTTTAGTATTGCAATGATAACAAGATATTGGGGAATGATCATAGGGTTAGTTTATTATTAAGGTAATGCATACAGACTGATTTCGGTAACAACTTCGATTGCATATTGATCATTTGAAACCAAAAAATTCGTAAATCCATTTAATGAAATCCTTTATGACCTACATCAAAATAATACTAGGCAATTTTCTTGACCCAAATTAAAATTGGCAATACTCATTTTTTAATCATCAATTGACGTTCAATTGTACATTCAAATACCCGCGAGATTGTTGTTTTTTAAATTTTCGGGAACCAGACCTTGAGCGTTTTAGAGAGCGTCTTAGAGAACCTGTCAGAAAACTACTTTCCTAGCTAATACCACGATGGGTATTGCAGGAACTACTTCTCTGGTTAATACCATGACGGGTACCGAGTACTACTACTTCCCTGGCTAATAGTACGACAGCTATTGGAACAACTACTCTCCTGGTTGATACCATGACGGATATCGAGACAACTACACTCCTAGCTAATACTACCACTGATATTGAAATAAGTATTTTCCTAGCTAATATCATGACGGATATTGAGTCAACTACTTCCTTGGCTAATACCACGACAGATATTGAAAAAAACTACTTCTCTGGCTGATAGTACGATAGATATTGGAACAACTACTCTCCTGGCTAATACCATAACGTATATTGAAACAACGACTTTCCTAGCTGATACCGTGACAGATATGGGAAACAATGCTCTCTTGGCTAATACTACTACTGATATTGGAACAAGTACTCTCATGGCTGATACTACGATGGATATTGAACACGTGAATACTTATGCCTCTCAACGAACCTCATAGTTTGTTCGAAAACTGGACCGACTTCTGAGATTCGATATACAAGTGCCTGACATAGCACTCTAAAATGTTAGGCCTACGTCTCTTATGACTGAATACATTGCATCACACGTCAAAATGTAAATGTTAAATCTGTGAATGCACTTTGAAATGTTAGGCCTACGTCTCTTATGGCAGAGCGCCTGGCATCACACTCCAAAATGTTAGGTTCACGTCTCACAGGACTGAGTGTATGATATCAATAAACAATGCGTCTGTCATCAAACGTTGAAAGCTAGGTCCCCTCGTCACTTCAAACAGCTAAATTTGAGATTGTAACCTTCTTAGGATGGTTGAGTGAATGCATAGTATTGCACCTCAAAAATGAAGGTCTACAAAAATAAGGGCATTACACCTGGAAATGAAAGGCATATGACTGAATGAAGGGTATCGCACGTTGAAATAAAAAGACTATGTCTCCTATAATAGTTGAATTACTCCACGATTCAATTAACATTGCTGCTCCTGAAGTGGCGTAAGGCCTATCCAGAACACATGGCTAAAGACCATAGCAGTCGATGCCAAAACACCAAGGAAAAAAAAATAGGTGAATTAATGCATAGTATCACACTTTAAAACCGTGTCTCATATATCAGTAGATTGTATCACACGTTGAAATATTAGGGGTTTAGTATCAAAAATGTATACAAGGAGCTTCCAAAATTACTTTGAATCGATTTGTTATACCCAAACCACTATAATAAGATGGCATAGCGAACAGCCAAAAATACTCATCTATTAGTTATTAAGTGATTTACTCTTCACTAATAAGGGATGGACTGCCAAATATTTGTTTCGAATTCCCCATTGATGAACAGGGCCCTCTCCAAAATTACTTTGAATCGATTTGTTATAACCAAATTACTAAGATTGCATAGCGAACAGCCAAAAATACTCATCTATTAGTTATTGATTGATTTACTCTTCACTAATGAGGGACGGACTGCCAAATATTTGTTTCGAATGACCCATTGAAGTACAGGACTCTCTCCAAAATTTAGTTGAACCACAGAAAATTGTTTATTGTCAAAAATGTATACAAGGAGCTTCCAAAATTACTTTGAATCGATTTGTTATTCCCAAATTACTAATAAGATGGCATAGCGCCAAAAATACTCATCTATTAGTTATTGATTGATTTACTCTTCACTAATGAGGGACGGACTGCCAAATATTTGTTTCGAATGACCCATTGAAGTACAGGACTCTCTCCAAAATTTAGTTGAACCACAGAAAATTGTTTATTGTCAAAAATGTATACAAGGAGCTTCCAAAATTACTTTGAATCGATTAGTTATTCCCAAATTACTAATAAGATGGCATAGCGCCAAAAATACTCATCTATTAGTTATTGATTGATTTACTCTTCACTAATGAGGGACGGACTGCCAATTATTTGTTTCGAATGACCCATTGAAGTACAGGACTCTCTCCAAAATTTAGTTGAACCACAGGAAATTGTTTATTGTCAAAAATGTATACAAGGAACTTCCAAAATTACTTTGAATCGATTTGTTATTCCCAAATTACTTAATAAGATGGCAAAGCGCCAAAAATACTCATCTATTAGTTATTGATTGATTTACTCTTCACTAATAAGGGACGGACTGTCAAATATTTATTTCGAATACCTCATTGATGTACAGGGCCCACTCCAACATTTCGATAAACCAAAGAAAATTGTTTATTACCAAAAATACTCATTTCTTAAGAGACGCCCTATATGGCACAGCGGTCAGCCAAAATACTCATTCATTAGTTATTGATTGAATTACTCTTCACTAATAAGGTGCGGACTGCCAAATATTTTTTTCGAATGTCTCATTGGGATATAGGACGGTCAAAATTACGCATCTATTTGTTTCAATCAGTTGATAATTAACTATACCTGATATAGATACAGGACACACAGAATAACTCAGATTCACATTACAAAAAACAGATTGATGAAGTAACGACGCACCTCGCAGTTCGCCTTTCACATTGTCTTTTATGAACAACCATTTCATCCAAATATACAAACACGCTTCATAGCCGGATCGATAGGATGGCTGGTAGCTGGTTCAAGCCACAGCACCGCATCTTTTTTTTCATTTCAATCTGCAATTTTCGAACTTATAAAATAATGGCTGGTTAGGTTAGTAGCAGGTCGAGTGATGATCATTGTTGAAAATTTGATAGGATGCTCACAATGGTGAGCGGGGGCCATCTAGAAAAATAATGAAGACTATATTTTTTTTATAACATGAATCCATATCAGTGAATCTCAGCTGGGTGTCAAAAGTTCGTTAGAGATGTGTACCGGGGATCCTTGATTTAACGTATCAAAAATTTGCTAGGATGTTCTCTATGGCCCGGTGGGACCCCCAAATTACGGCAGATTCACAGTGGAGTATCAAAAATTTGCTAGGATGTTCTCTATGAGGTACCCGGTGGGTTAGGGTCCCCAAATTACGGCAGATTCACAGTGGAGTATCAAAAATTTGCTAGGATGTTCTCTATGAGGTACCCGGTGGGTTAGGGTCCCCAAATTACGGCAGATTCACAGTGGAGTATGAAAAATTTGATAGGATGTTCTCTATGAGGTATCCGGGGGGTTAGGGTCCCCCAAATTGCGGCAGATTCACAGTGGAATATCAAAAATTTGCTAGGATGTCCATCCTGGTGTTTCGGTTAGCTTTAACGTGAATTCTACAGTTCCGGTATAATACTACTACTGAAACATCTTCATTTTTCTTATGATGAATGACGGTAGATTTGATTCAGACTAATCTTTAACTTTTTTCGGATCTAATTGTATAACTTCCATCATTACAAAATGAAACATCTCAAAAGTCGGTATCAACTGAATCTGTCAACTTTTCAGTTATAAGATAATAATAGTCATGTAAAGAATAATAATAATAAGTGTGGAGCTTACAAGTCATTTGGGAAACAATGATGACAATCAAATGATTTTCCTCTGAAATTAACTAAATCCCAACTTTGTTATGATGCGTTTTTGGCTTCAGTTTTTTTAATGTTTTAATTGATCTTCTGCATTCGAAGAAATTCCCAAAAACAATGTGAAAATAAGGCTACTCATCGTATCGTGACTTTTTTTCATTTCTTTCATGTTTGAAACTGAAAGTATTTAATTTTTTTACACACCTATCTCACTTCCAGTATTTTATGATGTAAATACTTGTCAAGTGGTTAATTGAATATCTAATTTAATTATTTTTAATTCTACAATTTTTTTGTCATCAATAAACTTTCGAATATTTGAGTATTAAATAGCACATGCTGGGAAATGGGAATGAATGAATGAATAACATAACTGTGAATTTATTTTATTGATTACTGAATAATATTAGTCATTTTTCTTTTTATGTAGACCTCACATTTCAACCATATTACTATCAACCCTTCAGAGGGCCACAGAAGATGGCTTGATTCTGGTCCCCTGTCCTTTCTCATAATCAAACTCTGTTTGGTTGAATACATTATCTACATACCTATAATATGAGACCAAATGATAATTTCCACAATTACTGTAAATTCAATTTACCTAGAAGCAGGACTTATGTCAATAGCCTTCGCACTGAATATATATTTGATTCAATAAAATACATCACGATCATTATTTTTTATATGGAATTCAATTTTAAATCTCACCTCACTCAAAGTACAAAAATGAATGTGTAAACAGGTGTATTACTTTTGGTATTTTCAACAAAAACTGCCATTGTTGAGATCGTTATTTTGAAGCCAATAAAAGGAGATTTACTTGGAATAGATGTTAGAAATGTTTGTGCACTTCCTCATATATTCAACAGTTGTCTTTGAAAATGATTCCCAAAAGTGTTGATTGGCTTTTCTCAATGGTGCTTTGTAACTTCTTCGTACAGGACACTTTGAATTCAGAGACAATAACATAACTGTGAAATCAGTTCTTCCTGACTGGTCTGGATTGAAGATATCACAATCACTGAGTTCAGGTAAATTAAGTGTTGGAAGTGAATTTGGCTTCAGTCTTGGCTGGAATTCTGTCTGAACAAAACAATCATTTGTGAAATGATCCGAACAAATTTTGTATAGATGTGGTTGAGACCATTCCAAATGTAGATCACTTCTTGAGTTCTTGGTCCACTGAATCATTCTCTGAAATTAGCTTTCGGAAATCTGAAAAGGTTTTTATGTTGTAGGGACATTTTGAAATGTCTTGCAAGTACTTACTTATGGATTGTACTATTTTCATTTTTTTTCCTTCTCCAAGAATTACCACAATCCTTAACAAAACACCTCATCGTATAGAATGGCTAATATAAATTATAAACAATAAATTTATTTTTTATTTTTTAATAAATTGCCCAAAACACCAAAAGAATCAAAACTGACAACGCTGCTCTGTTTACAAACAAACTGGTAAACTGACTAGACGTACGTCTTATTTACTACTCTTTTGCTCTTGAAGGTACAAGGGATAACGTATGTGCTTCCTTAGTGAAATTTGCCTCTTTTCGAATGCCCACGATTTGTTCGAGATTAGAGTAGCCGAGGATACATAAAGCGCGTTCTAATATATAATATATATCTATGGTTCTAGTCATAAGATATAAAAGTATGAGTTCTGTGCTGGAGACTCGTGGACTAGCGACCTCTAGTGATGATCTCCATTTGAATCCAACTGAAAGGTCTGAAAGTACGTAAGATTGACTAACTATCTTCTTTCTCTATAAACAATGATGATAGACAGGCATTATCCTACTAGGTAATCCTCATACAACGCTTGTACCAGTGTTTATAGAGAAAGAAGATAGTTAGCCAATCTTACGTACTTTCAGTTGGATTCAAATGGAGACCATCACTAGAGGTCGCTAGTCCACGAGTCTCCAGTCACGTCTGTTCTTATTTTTAACGTATGTATTTGATCAGTTCGTAAAATATGAATTATTGAATAATCTCATAGATGGCTCTGAAATATGATTTTGACTAGGGTCACTGAATCTAGAAGGCCGTGCCGTCCCGAGATTCCATTCATTTCAGTTTCAGCATTGTTTCAGTGTTTCTATTTAACCTGGAACTTGATGTTATCAAGACCCCCAGTGAACTTTGTTTTTATTTAATTGTGTGAAATTGTCACGTTACCCTTCGTGTATTGTTGAATATTATATTTGTTCAACACTTGCTATTAATATACAGGGTGGGGCACCGAAAACGAAACTGATCGAATATCTTGGAAACGCATGTGTTGTGAATAAAATGCAGAAGCACGTCGATCTTTCTATCATAACCTCAACTGTCATACCTCCCCCCCGCCCGCCCCTTGAGCACTATCAACCAAACAAATTGAATAGGGAAAGCAGGTATTAAGTGTGACACATCATTAGGAAGGTAATTTCATAAGAATTTCAGCCATGTCAATTTTTGCCACCTAACTTTTCATTTTGGCGCCCTCTTGCGGGACAAACAACTGATCCGTATTCCAAATTATGATATACTGCATTTGCAAGCTATTCTGACATAAATTAGGTGACGATGCATTATGGAATTTTTCTAAATGAAAAAACAAAATGGCGACTCAAAACGGCGGACAAAATTTGCAATTATGGTGCGATTCGATTCAAAATTGATATGTGGTCATTTTCAATGTCGGAAAGTATGATTTGTTTGTCAATGCGAAAAAATAAGATGGTGGCTCCAAGATGGCGGACGAAATTTGTAATTCTGGTCTGATTCGAATCAAAATTAGTATGTGGGGATTTTCAGGGTGAAAGATTATGATGTTTTTGTCAATGCCAAAAACCAAGATGGTGGACGAAATTTGTAATTGTGGTTCGATTCGATTCAAAATTGGCATATGGGGGTTTTACAAGTTTTCAGTATGACTAAAATGAAATGATTAAATTGATAAAAAAATAAACAAATGCGCTAAAAAGAAAATATTTTTTTTCAGATGTGTGACTGAGGTTATTCTATACGTAACAGAATCAAAATTTTACCTCGCAAAAATACCTATTTTGTACTCGCGGCAAGCTTTCGAATCTGTTACGGACAGAGTAACCTACGTCACACATCTAAAAAAGATATGAATACCTTTTCTATCTTTTTCGTTTATTTGCCGTTATCTCCTTTTAGCGCATTTGCATAAAAGCTTTTTTTATCAATTTAAATGATTCATTTTATTCATACTGAAAACCCCCATATGCTAATTTTGACTCTAATCGAACCACAATTACAAATTTCGCCCGCCATCTTGTTATTTGCATCGACAAAAAATCCTAATTTCTATCTAACCCTGAAAATCTCCACATACTAATTTTGATTCGAATTGGACCAGAATTACAAATTTCATCCGCCATCTTGGACCACCATCTTGTTTTTTTGCATTGATAAACAAATCATAATTTCCGACCTTGCAAACCACCACATATCAATTTTGAATCGAATCGGACCATAATTGCAAATAATGTTTTTTCTCCTAGAAATATTCCATAATGCATATTGTCACCGAATTTATGTCAAAATAGCTTGCAAATGCAGTATCATAATTTGGAATACGGAACAGTTGTTTTTCCCGCAAGAAAGCGCCAAAATAAAAATTTAGGTGGCAAAAATTGACATGGCTGAATTCCTTATGAAATTACCTTTCCAATGATGTGTCACACTTACTACTTTCCCTATTAAAATTGTTTCGGTGATGGTGCCCAAGAGGTGGGGGGAGAGGTAAGACAGTTGAGGTTATGATAAGAAGATTTCCCCCTTGGATTAAAAATCGACGTGTTTTTGCATTTTATTCACACATGCGTTTTGAAGATATTCGATCTGTTTCGTTTTCGGTGCCCCACCCTGTATATATTATAGTACACAGTATAGATAACAATTCAGTTGGTAAACACATTCAATCTCTTCATTCAATAATCGTTGTCTTTATAACACTTCGAACCTGTTCTGACGGCATATATGGAGCCCCATTTCGATGAAATAAATTCAGTTTGAATAAATGAGCACAGGTGTAAAATGTACACACTAGTCAAGTGATATCTTCAAGGTGAATACATATAGACTAAATAAACTGATGATTACAAACATACTATTTGTTCCAATGTGTGTCACCACCTTTTCACTAGTGAAGTGTGCGACACAAATGTCACCCACCTACTGGTTAAAATGAGTCGCCCAGTGATTGAAATTAAATAACAAACAATAACAAACACAAAGCAGTTTGCCCCGAAAATAATAAGGCAAAGGTGCTGTTCACTGGTAGTGTATTATGAGCTTCGTCCCAGTGATTTTGGCATGTTTTGGCAATGACAAAATTGATATTAAGTTCAAGTTCACTTTATTACATTTATGAATAGTTCATTCAATATATATCAAATAATAAACAAAAAAGTATGCACTTCATTTTTATTGAATGACAGAATTTGTGAATAAAATATGCTACTCTGTTAGAAACTATCATTAGAAAATTTCAAGTACGTCCCTGTCAGGGCGAACAATTCACTACTAGCATTGTTTATATAGAAGTAAGAGTTAGTCAATGCCTGTGTAATTGGTGTTGGACGCAAACGCGAGTGACATCTAGCGTTATTAGTTACAAACATGAATATTTGACGTCATTTTAATGCAGGTTCCTTCAATAAACCCTGATTTTATTGCTGTCCCATTGTTTCAACCAAGTTACGACATGACTTGGAGGCCAGATCACTGAAGTTACGACATGACTTGGATGCGAGCTCACTATCGCCATCTACATGTCGCATCCATTTTGATCCAATTATAATCCCATAAGGTTGACCAACTATGTTCTATATAAACAATGCAAGGATTCCTTGACGAAAATAAAAATCCTCAAGTATACCTCAAAAAATGCAAGTTGATTGTAGGGGGCGCATTCGTACGGGCATTGTCTAATAGACAATGGTACGGGTGTATTTTCTGCCTCGGTTCGTCGTTATTGAGCCAGATGTCTCGCGCGATTGTATCAAACGCGATTTCTACAGACATTGACTATCTTCTTTCTCTATAAACAATGCTTGTACCGTTGTATGAGGATTACATAGTAGGATAAGGCTGAATTCCCACAGATCCGACGTCCGATGATACGAAAATGTTCTGATTGGTTGGAAAATGTCCTGATTGGTTGATTTGTTGTTACACCTACCAATTCAACCAATCAGAACATTTTCGTACCATCGGATCATCGGACATCGGATCTGTGGGAATCCAGCCTAACGCCTGTGTATCATCTATTGGAGCCGATTTTCAGCGCCATCTGCCAGGAACATGTGGAAACTTCGAATTTTTCAATCCGTGCAGTAATGACCCCTACACGGTCCTAATTCCAACTTGATGGAACGTAATTTAAACAGGGTCGGATTGAGAGATTGAACATTATTCACGTTCAGACGTATGAAATAGCTAACAGAATTTCATATTCGGATACTTGGGTTCAAAATTTCGATAAGTCGCATTAGGTGATAATATTTTGATATTATACGTGATTGGAAACTCCCTGAGTTGTCTTGTGGAATATCAATTTGCTCCAACTTACTAAATTGTCGCTGCTGTTCTATTGACGTATCCGTTCATTTAAACAAATATGAACTGACTGACATCCAAGAGATTTACTAGTCGAGCATGGTCGAGCTGTATAAACTACAGTCGATAAAATTTTCTGTCACTAACACATTCAGGAATGATGATTTTTAAAGAAATTATGAACATGATGAAATGGAAACAAACCTACGATAAAAATTAAGCTATTATTTGTAATATCTAACAGGAAACAACTACTTCCCCGGCTAATGCGCATTCATTCATTTTTATTGTAGGTTTGTTTCCATTTGCTTAGGAGTTGTTTCTCTATTTTCAATTGAGAATATTACCCTTGTCAACATTCAGGAATTTTATTCAAGCTGAAAAATGTAACTGATTGGAATTTGTGAGTCAAGTTTCTTTAAGTCCCTGTCTGACAGAATCTAATCAATGGACTTAAAATATGACAGTTGATCGTCATTCAGGTGAGGATGCTTTATGACATTTTTATAAGGGAAAAACATGGCGGGCGATCAATTTGAAATTGGTATGTGGGGGTTTTTGGGGTCGGAAATGTGTTTTTTGATAAAATTTGGGATGGTGGTTCCAAAATCGATATGGTAGATGATGAGAATATGCATATTTTACGCGCATTTATTCAAATAAGACTGTATGCCTGTCTGCGTCAAATCTTGGAAGTGGATTTTGACTCACTAGCAGTTTTCGAATTAACTCAAAATTAGGCAGGTGTTCATATTTCTGGCGAAAATGTAAATTCATAACATCAAAATAGCGGACGAGTTTCCCTTGCCCCAATCTTGGTTTAAATATAGCCATAAAGTTCCTCTAGCTCTACAAATGATAAACTATAATTTCACAGTGACCACTTCAATGAAATCGATAATACAAGTATTTTATATATTTATTCAACGGGTAATCCCAATTACAATTTGTTGCAATAAAAATGAATGTATAACATCTTAAAACTAAGAATAGATAAATACCCAATAAAGTACATGAAGCAATAATAATAATACAATACAATATCAATCATACGGCAGCAGTAGTTTTTTAAGGAAGTATACAGGGTGGGGCACCGAAAACGAAACAGAGCGAATATCTTCAAAACGCATGCGTTGTGAATGAAATGCAAAAACACGTCGATTTTGAATCCAAGGGGAACATCTTCCTATCAGAACCTCAACTGTCATACCTCTTTCCCCACCTCTTGGTCGCTACCACCCAAACAATTTGAAAAGGGAAAGTAGTGAGTGTGACACACCATTAAAAAGGTAATTTCATAAGGAATTCAGCCTTGTCAATTTTTGCTACCTAACTTTTTATTTTGGCGCCATCTTGCGGGAAAAACAACTGTTCCGTATTCCAAATTATGATACTTCATTTGCAAGCTAATTCGACATAAATTCGGTGACAATGCATTATGTTATTTTTCTAAAAGAAAAAACAAAATGGCGGCTCCAAAATAGCGGACAAGAATTGCAATGAGGAATCGGAATCCAAAAAAAAAAAAATCATAATTTCACAGTGGATAGAGCTCAACGCCCTGGTTCTGAATATATATAACACTTATATATCTTTTTGAATCAGAACCGTAAAAAAAATAAAATCTGATTTTGCGCGGGAAACACAGTTCATTCATAAAAATGGCAAAGTGAATATAGCTACGCCAACTCCAACTTTTTAAAGGTTGGCAACAAAATTCCTTGAATAAATGGATTGTTGACATGTACAGAATGTTTTTCGATTTTTGACAGTTTCAAAATGTTTGGATTATTTATTAATTGGAAATGATGTGTATTTCGTGGAATTTGACTTGAAAACCGTGTTGAACGTTCAGATGAATATTGTTTCGATTATTTCGAGAGAAATCATGAAGTATTCAGAAGTTTGTGTGTGTGTAAATAATACGTGCAGGGGCATTTCAAATAAAAACTCATAATCTATATGCAGTGATCATTTCATGTAAGTATTTCAATTGAATTAACAATATTACTTCATGTAGCTTGTTAGTCAAGCGGATTATTACATTTCTTTGTCATCCCTGATTTGAATGCAGCATATAAAAAATCATCATTTGCAAATTGATTCATAAATAAAATGCTTTTCTTTACATAATTATTAGGTAACATGAAGATGAAACTATATTAAAGCCATTAGATTAAAATTGGAGGGAAGAAACAGTTTGAAAAACATCATTCGGAATGCTTCGAATATTTTACTTAGCATAGTTTCTTATTAGGTACAATGGAAAATTAGGATAAAAACCATTTAGAATAGTTTTAAGAATGTTCAAGCCCATTACTGCTTTTAAGATTTAATGAAATTATACTGGTAGTGGACATAACCTATTGTTTTAGTTCGAAATTATACAGTTCGATAACTTCATCAAATTTGGGACCTTAAACAGTTTCTGTAATTTTCGGCTGTTATGAGTGTTAAGATAACTATATATTCATTGTATAATTTAATACAAAACATAAATTTAGATTTTTGATACTATTACTTACCGATTCACAGAGGGTAAATTATTATTTCACGAAGAATAGTCAATAATTTACACTTGAGTCACATTCACATTAATATGCATTGCAAAACTCAAGAGAATAAAATCTGGGAGATGGTGGATAGACCCTGGATGCACAAAAAACAAACAAAAAGGAAGCTTATCATTAGTTCATGAAACCCCAGTACAATTCAAACAATATTTCAGAATGTATTATTGTATTTGATAAGATATTGCATAGTTCTGGTCATTTCACATATCATTATGTTGGTATTTATTTCTGAGAAAAACCAACACCAGTTTTATTGGGACAATGAATTGCCATGTGTACCTAAATACAACCAATATTGGTCAATTTTATTGTTTATTTACTAATAGATTTTACTGGACCTTCTGTTTCAATAAAATGATTTTTCATTTCAGTCAAAAGTTGGGTAAAATCTATGAGAAGTCGAAATGATGAATATTTGTTCAGGTTCTGATCAGGATAGAAAAAAGGAAACTGGAATAGTGCGAAACTGTTGCTGATGTAAGTTGCATTCCAAATTAACACTACCTAACAAATATAGAAAAATTACTGAGAACAGGAAAGCAAGGCTATTTGTGTTCTATCTCAAATTTGCCATTAGTTTAAATATATGATTGGGAGCTATAGTTCTCTTTTGTCGAGTTTTGAGACATTTGTGTGTTCGAATTTCTTCATAACGTTTCACCAGTCAAATAAATAGCAATTAGTAGGTAAATGTACCAGATTTCCTTTCAAAATCTTTGAGCAGTGATATAATTAAAATACAAACATGGAATGTTCAATTTTAAATAAATGTTTCACTCATTAAACTTGTTATATTCCTTTTAAAATATTAAAACTGACAAGAAATACTCGAGATTCTTCAAAAATTGTATCTAGCTCCCAAAGCATTTTGTATATTTTTCAATTTTTATTTCCCAAAATGAATAGATGTTCTGTTTCAGGTTGATGAGAATTTCCACGGATTGGCAAATTATTATTATATGAAAAAGTGTCACCACTTCACAAAAGGGTTTTTTTCTTCAAATCTACTGTAAGAAAGAAATCAAATATTATAGATGGGAGTGGAAAATGTATAATAACTGAAATAAAAAATATTTTTCTGAGTTTGTGTACATTTTACTTATTCAAAATGCAGAGGTCAAGTTTTTTAGATAAATTTTAACTAAGCTCAATGTTTGGAATCACTATTTTTCATTTTACATTGGAATAGAATAATTATTTTCTAAAAAGAATGTCAATTGTTAAGAAATGATTTAATAATCAAATCTTTTGACAAAATATATATATATTCCAATTTAAGAGGGATATTCTGATTTTGTGAGAAGCTTGAATGAACAGCAATTACATGAGAAGACATTTTCAACATCCTATTTTTAGGATTTTAAGCTTCCTGTCTTAAGATGAAAAAAAAGGAAATTAAAAAAAAAACTATTATAGAATAGAAGGGAAAATGAAGAATAAGATATGCAAACTCAGAGTATGATAATTTATTGACAAAACTAAATAATTTCTTCGAAACAAGTCCTATAAATGCTGTAACTTATCAAGACTAATTGATATGCCTCCACTTGTATAGATTTTCTTAATCTTACATTTATTCATTTTCGAAATTTATCAAGAAAAGAATTCCTCCACAAAATAAAACTCTCAGTCAATATTTTTTTTAGGTTCTATAACCCATTTTCGTGAATTGTAGGGAAAGACAATTATGAAATTGTTTACAATAAGAGACAAATTTTCACGATTTGAATGTTTTCAAAAAATTATCAAAAAGCTATTTTCACTTGAACAATAGAATAAATGGAAATTAATCTGACAAGAATCCTATCAAGAAATTTACCAGTATCAATACCAATCTGAACTTTTTAAAATATTAACATTTTAGGATCAAAAGCAAATCTCGATAATACAAAAACACTTGCATTACATTTTGCGGTTTTAATCTCAACTCTGAAGTAAATATAAGTACTTATTGAGATCAATGAATACCTCCATTGAATCATTCCAAATAAAAACCCCAACATGAATAAATCTGATTTATCTTGTAAAAAAATGGTTCACAAATAGAAATCATCTTACAACAATAAATTGAATATAAACACTAGAGTACATTTTTTATAAAGTACGAGTCAAATGTCTAAGTGAATATTATTCAACATTTAGACGTAACGTTCAAGTTCCACTACCAACCTGTTGAAAGTTTCCATGCATTTTGATTTTTTATACAATACTAGCTTTTATTTTGAGTTTGTCCAGTGTTTAACATCACAGAGATTACAAATTTATATTCTGCATCACAAGGTTGCTAAGATCATATTTGTGGTTACAGTCTTTTATAGCAATTATAAATTGTGTGGAGATTACTCAATTCAAAATGTACTTATGGTCTGAGAAAATAACTTGTTGACAAAGTCATTTCAAGGTGCAATATCAATATAAACGCAAATGTTGAATATATTACATACATACAAAAATCAAAACATTTCAATAATCTTAATGTAAAATACATACAATATACACAATATTCAATAAAAAAAAATCAGAAAATTATACTACAATGGAAAACAAAACTTTTACTCCTTCGAGATAATTATATTAGATAGACTTCGGAAGAATTCCAAGAAAACATCTAGAATCTCTCAAATTGTCTAGGTTGTAGTAGGGCTATATTTTCCTGATATATCGCAATTCAAATATGAGATTTGACAGTAGTTGATTGATAAAAGTATTGAGATATTTGAGTGTCAGTGTCAAATGGAGTTGAGCTAATAAAAACAGTACAATAATAGCATATTTCTTATTTAGAACTCAAAATATTACAGCTAGATCCAAAAAAAACAGAATTACTTTTTCAATTATGCAAACTCTTTTTTATGACAAACAAATGTTGCCGAACTGGTCTAGATAAAGTCATAATTTACAAAAATTCAGCAACTTTTCTGCTGCAAATTTAATTTGTCCATAATTTATTAAATAAAGACCCAAGAGGGCCTGTTTTTTTTCTGCAGCGTGATGGATTAGTAATCATTAGCAATGTTATCTTGACGACTTTGGATTGCCAGTTTTTATTTGTCTAAAAAACCTCAAATCTTTTTATTTATTTTAAATTATGTTCTGATTGTGAAAACGTTTTTGAAATATTTTTTTTCCTAATGAAAACTAATGCTCCTACTTTACTCTTGGTGCACTTATTCATCTCCCTCATATACCAAATGATACTGAGATTTCTTTGGTTGCATTTTCTATTTTATGGTGGATTTATGCAGCAGTTTCAAGTCATATGAATGTTCGTCAATGATTGGTTGAAATAAACGGTTCAGCCAATCACTGACAAATATTCTTCCTTGTAACTTGAAGCTTATGACTTATGACTGCTGCATAAATCCACCATAAGAGGATGAAGCAAAGAGGAAAATTAAAATATCTCTGATTAGATAACTTTTCAGAATATGATATCGTATTTCATTTCCTTCTGACAAAATTGAAAACTTTCTTTTGACTCCTCTACTATCCAACAATTGTTTTTGCTTTATTGAGCAGAGAACTTCGAAATTGTTTCAAAGAAAAGTATTGAATCTGCTTAGACTGAACTTCTTATATGATTAGCCTGAAGAAATTCCAAGAATGAACCTGGTGCAAGATAGTCCTTCCAGTGTGTCTTCTTGATGTTAACAGAAGATAATCTCTGCGGCAAAAAATACAAGCCTCTTATCATTGAAAGTTTGCACCCCCCTCTGTAATTAAAAATCATAAATCAGCTACATTAAAATATAAATAGTGAAATAAATATAAATGAAGGGGTAATAAATATTTTATAAAACCTGGAAATTCTATTTTCTAATACTCAAATGAGAAATATGGATTCTTATTACACAAGTCTCTCGAGGGTTGCGCGTAGGGGTGCAATTGGTTGACGGAAATAACAATTTTAACAATTTATTGTGCTTGGATTAATTAGAATATTAATATTGTTTTGACTAACTGAACTGATAGGGTACGCTGTGCAATCAATTTTGTATATATGTATACTCCTCATAAGTGAATAAAGTGCTATTCTATTCTTGATAAAAGTAGCTAGATGACTGTGAAGCCACCTGAAAAGTTATATGTTAAATGTTGAGCAAAGCTGACTCTCTTATAGGTTGAAGTGCTTGTGAGGCTGCACAGCCTGTACGACCCCCCTACAATCTGACTCTCTTAGATGGGTGACTAATGTACATCTAAAAAAAATCAATTGGTTCTCAACTTTGTCTGGGATCACAAGTTGAAAAACAGGTCTTTCCTAGGTCTTGTCTTTCCAAGATACTATAGGCTAAGTAGCCATCGCGCTACAGTGATGCCCTTTCACCCAGACGACCTAGGATCAAAACAGCATCTGCCACCAAGCTAAGAGTGGTTCGGAATCTACTCTCAAAAAAGCAGTAGGTTCTGAATGTCCCCCGTTTGCACAAAATGTCATATGAGTTTCCAATGAACATAAATTAAATGAGTTTATTTTTTTTAGTTGCTTGTAAGGGCTCAGATGGTTAACAAAAAAGGTCAAATTAAGAGCAACACTGCATTTTTTTGTATCACTTCATTTCATGAGTAAGCACACTATTAGTGTCATATGTGAATTATGTTAATATCCCCCTTGAAACTAAGATAGGTATCCCTCAGGGAACAGTGCTTGGTCCACTTCTTTTCATCACTTACATCAACTCTAACCTAAACGTAAGTGGCATCTCTATCTCTTATGCAGATGACACAGTCCTACTTTTTATAGAAGAAACCTGAGAAAATGTTAAAAATAAGGTGTCTCATGGATTAATTTGGTAAAATGTTGGCTCGACAAAAATAAACTAACTTTAAATTCTAATAGAACATTTATTGCCTTTTCAATGACAGATTCAAAGAGATCACAATTTAATTCTATCATAATGAATGATCTCATAATAAAATAAACTAATTCCATAAAATATCTAGGTATCACTCTAGAATGGACAACTCATATTAAAGACTTAACTGACAAAATTAGAATATTGATTCATAAATTTTATATAATATGCAAAATTTTAACAAAAAAACTTCTTTTGCAAATCTACAAGTCCCTAGTCGAATCACTCCTAAATTATGGAATCATAGTATGGGGGGTGGCTCTATGACAATGCAGTAACTCAACTAAATGTAGTACAAAACTACATACTAAGAATAATATTGTTCAAAAATAGACTATATTCTACAAGTAGTTTCTATAATGAATCGATTCTGAAAGTCCGATGTCTATACTATCTTAGTAACTGCATCTTCTGTTTTAAATCTACAAATAAACATTTACGTAATACCATTTAGAAAATATGATGGAAACCAAAAGTTTGTACGAACTATTGCACCAAAAATTTATAACATCGTACCAAATGAAATTGAAGTAATAACTAAATACAAGCACTTACTACTACAAGATTATTTTGTATTATTGCACACACAGGTGTTAATTCACCTAGGTGCATAACTGTAAAAATGTACTGGCGAACTTGTTAACACATGAATGTATCACATTTGTTATTTTTGAATAGAGAATTGAAAGAATTGAATTGAATCTTGTGAACCTCAGAACAGAACAATCATTTGAAAACTCGTAGGTAATTCAAATATGAAAGTGTGAAAAATGTTCAGCATATATTTGATCATATCGTATTTTCATATTAGTTTATAGTAGTTTATACTAATTTCACACATTAAGTTCTAATCTGTGCTAATTTCATGAATTCAATAAAACACATGATAATAGTTAAAAATCACTAAAAGTTTTAACTCAAAGAGAGAAAGGCATGTCTCTGAAACAAATTGAAAATATATCTGAATTAAAAATGTTTTGCCCTACTAAGTTTTCTACAAAATCTTTCAGCGCATTATACTGGAATTAAAAATAAATAATTAAAATATTGAACTAAATCAAAAATAATATTGTAGATACTGTAAGGTGAATTGATTGAAAAGTTCAAATTGTGATTTTCACGAAACTTATCTGGAAGTATTTTGAAAAAGAATTCACCTGAAAAACACTGGCAATTGGAGATTATGGAATAAACCATAATCAGTTTGAAGAGATGTTATTTTTATTTCCGTTAACCTGTTGCATCCCTACATGCAACCCTTATCCATGCACAAGACGGGTGACCATGGGATTCGAACCCACGATCCTACGCTTTTCGAATTTCCACTCGTTATTGCGTTTCGGCGTCATTTTCTAGGGAGGGAGCAGTGAAGCACAACGTGCTTTCATTGTACAGAAGAGAGCGATCCGAATTTTGTTGGGAAACAGTTATAGACAGTCATGCAGAGGAAAATTCAGAGAAATGAATATATTAACTGTACCAGGTATTTATATAATTGAGTGTCTGATATTTCTGTTCAAAAACCGAGAAAAATTCGAAATGTTTGAGTCACAGCATGGTTATGGGACAAGAACAGTGAATTTAAATATACCAGCCCATAGATTAAGTTTGACAGAAAAAACCACATTATATTCAGCTATAAAATTTTATAATAGACTAACGACAGAATTGAAAATTGAGCACTGCCTCAAAAAATTCAAACAATCAGTACAAAAGTTATTGATTAACATAGAACCATACACTGTAGACGAATTTCTTGATTCCCACTCATTTTGAGACATTGTCAAACAAACTTTCTCTTTTATGTAATTTTTACTTAATTTACTTTACTTAATAAGTTTTCAATTACTAAAGTGTCTATTTACAATTTTTAAAGTGTCCACTTGAAATAGTGTTAGTATATATTAAGTATTTCTAAAATGTTAGTGCTTTGTTCACTGAACATATAATTTTTGACGCCGGTTCACCCAATTGAATTTGTGCATTGTAACATATGTATAAGTACAATTTTTTGAATAAAGCTACCTATCCATCTATCTATCTACGCTGGAGAGGCAAACGGCTCTACCAGCTGACCACCACGGTCCATAACAGAAAAATCTTTGTGGCTTACAAGTCGAAATTAAAATAATATTCAGTTCATTTTTGCAATAGGTTATTTGAGTTGTTATGCAATGAGATTCATCATCCTCTATTAACCATTATAGGAAATAGGAACTCAAAAAATCATTTTCCACCAAAAAGGAGAAAAAACCAGAATTTTATACTTACGTAATATTTCTCTGTTCTGGATGAATATTTTATATGTGGCTGGACCAACAACCCCCATCACGTTTCTTTGATATCCCATAGAATATACGTCTTCATAAGTTTTCTGCCTTGAGCTGGAAAATGAATTAAATGATGTTTGAATCAAGAGATGAAAGGAAATTTGTAGCACACTCGCCCACATATATCATTTGAACTGATAGAAAGATATAGACATTTGAATTAATTTGGTAAAATTGGTTTGTGTGATATTTCTGAGTGAATCTGTTTGTGTTTGATGGCTTAGGTACAGAATTTTATAGGAATTTCATAGGTTTTTTATTTAGGGTATTCAATAGAAACAAACGATTTTCCTACAAAATAAATTGAAAGCAATTGATAGCCTCCATATTTTTCTGACCAGTTACCACCAAGAATATTCCATATTATCTGCACAAAAAAATATTCTTTTTCACATAATTATGAGCGTAATTTGATTATTAAGAATGAGGGATTGTAATGCACAAAAGATCAAAGTTTGGAATTAACTTTTCTGAAAATTCACCTAGAGAAACTAAATTTAAAAAAAAGCTGATTTGAGAGTACCCTGTTATGTCTGTCCCAGTAACATTAAAGTTTTGATGCTCAGTATTACTATCAACAATACTCTAAAAACTAACCACCAAGAGTACATTGTCAAAAGAGCCACTTAGAAACTGTTTTCTGTTTTGTGCCAAGAGATATAGATTTATAATCTATATGCTACAGATCCGACTTGATATAGGTAGGTATTCACATATTTAGAGTTCAGCTCCTGTGCTAGATTGAATGCCATTGAGAAAATAGCAAAGCATCTCATCGGTAATACCTCACTCACAATCACGCTTACTTTCCTAGAACACTGCAGACAAGTTGAGACTCTTTCATTTTCTTATGGCCTGGAGACTTGTTGAACATTTCTTTTCTAGGACTAGTTATTTCAAGAAGGACAAAGCTTAGGAACTTATTATCTTGGCATGTATTCCACAAAGCTTGCAATTCAAAACATATAAATTAGTCCAATCCTTTCCAACAATTCTTGGTTCACACAATACCTACCTATTTCTGAATTTTAATTAAATTTTTTAGTGAGAAAAATGGTAGGAAACTCAAATATTTTGAAATGCTAGGACGTTTAAAAAGCATTTTTGATTTGCCTTTTGTGTTAACTAATTTCAAAATGCCTCAGAGAACAACAAATTTGAGAAAGTTCTAATATTAACACAGGTGTTTTAGGTTATGGATTGTTGAAATTGAGTTATTCAACAGGTGCCTCTAACTGTTAGGAATGGGAATAATATTTGTTATTCCCCGCTTATATTGGAAACTGGTGAAAAACGCCTTTTGATTCTACTTACATGGTTTGATATCTTGAACAAGGCGAACACGAATTTAATCACATTCGGCTCTCAGCTCTAGAAACGTCCACTCACAAAAAATAGGTATCTGGTGATTGACTTTCACAATCTGCATATCCTCAACCACTTGTATTGTACTTTCACAACATCAAAAATGTCTATTCGAAAATTAGGACTTTAAATAAAAACGTTGTGCTTGATCACAGCCTCAAACACATCAAAAACAATAACAATACGCCATTTTGTCATTTCTAGACTTCTCTTCTAGTGCACCGAGGCCACCGGCGCCACTCATGTCGGAAGTCGGAAGACGTATTTTAATTTCAAATTTGAAGCGGGTAAATCTTCAATGCAAAAAAAATATTTTAGATTCTGGATGTTGCATATCATTGTTTGATACGAGGGATTGGGGGTATGCATTAAGTTTTGATTAAGGAAGAGAAATCCTAACTTGTTTTAGTAGTTACAAAAGTTATTGAAATATCATTCTCTATCATTTTTATTTGCAAAGTCTGAACTCTACGTATTCGTACCTATTTAGGACGTACGTAAAAAAATGTCATTGAAGGAAAATATTTTACTTTTAATAAACAGCTAGGTATTTCTCTATCAATAAGTTGAAATCATCTTTCTGTCATACGTACCTAGTGCCTAAATCTTGAGGCGGGATTTATAGATAAATTGGCATTGGATTATTTATTATTTATATAATGCTCAGCTATGCTGAATTTGAAATTAAACAACAGATATATAGAGAAACTTACCTGATGAGTATTTTTTTGTGTCCTTAATAGTCCAGAGTGTTTTGAAGTACAAGTCTATTTTGGAAGTATCCGATTGATCTTGTGCGAATTTGTCATCTATTACTTCAATCATCATAAAGACACTGAGAACTGATGAATTGATTTGTTTCACAATATTCACTATCACACACAAAAACTATTATGAAAATATGAAATAAACCAATTAATTTTAAGTTAATCAATTCCCGTTGAAAAAGCATTTCCTCTTTGACACTTTTGACAGCAGTAAAACTTTGCAATTGACATGAAGTTCTGCACGACCAGTGCAACCAACTTGAATTTCCCGCGAAAAAAAATATGAATTTTTATGAATGGCAACTTGTGACGTCACAAGTTGTGCGTAAATGAACTATAGTACAGCTTTTCTCCGGGAAAACGTCGTTTTTCGAAAAAACGCTTTTACAGGTCGATTCAGCGTGTTGGAAAGTACAATTCAACAAATTTTGAAGAAATTTAATTTTTCATTCCGATTCCTCATTATGGTCCGAATCGATTCAAAATTGATATGTGGTGGTTTCCATGGTCAGAAATTACGATTTCTCTGTCATTGCAAAGAAACAAGATGGTCGCTCCAAGATGGCGGACGGAATTTGTAATTATAGTCCGATTCGAATCAAAATTAGTATCTGTGGATTTTCAGGGTCGGAAATTATGTTTTTTTTGTTGATGCAAAAAACAAGATGGTGGGCGAAATTTGTAACTGAGGTTCGATTCGACCAGGCATCGAAAACGAATTCTTCAAAACACATGTATTGTGAAAAAAATACAAAAACACGTAGATTTTTAATCCAAGGAGGAAATCTTCTTATCATAACCTCAACTTTCACACCACTCCCCCCACCCCTTCGTCACTCATACAATTTGAATAGGGAAAGTACTAAGTGTGACACTGCATTGAAAAGTTTATTCCATATGGAATTCAGACATGTGAGTGTTCGCTATCTAACTTTTCATTTTGGCACCCTCTTTCGGGAAAAACAACTGTTTCGTATTCCAACTTATGATTTTCAATTTGAAAGCTAATGTAAGCAAATCACGAAAACAACAAAAATTAAAAAAATTACCATTGTATGAACTTAGAAATTGGAATTTTTTTCATACATTACTCAAAAACGTCAGATAGCGTTTCGATACTAACTTTAACTCATGTATGGTAGTCCATGGCAAAGTCTTTGAGCATCTACTGTGAATTGATGCAGTTTGGAATGATTGTATTCGAATTTATTCAAGGTTTTCCAATCCTCAAGTTTATTCAATGTTCAATTTTTTTATTCTTCAACAGCTTTCATTCAACTTGCCCTGTTAGTTAGTTAGTATGTATGTATGTGTGGGACAAAACAAATCTGTAAAATCCCTATATGCCAATTTTGAATCGAATCAAACCACAATTACAAATTCCGTCCACCGTCTTGGTTTTTTGCATTGACAAAATAATCATAATTTCCGACCCTAAAAATCCTCACACTGATTTTGATTCGAATCGGACCATAATTACAAATTTCGTCCGCCATCTTGGAGCCACTATCTTGTTTTTTTTGCATTGACGAACAAATCATAATTTATGACCCTGAAAACCAACATATACCAATTGTGAATCGAATCGGACCATAATTGCAAATCTTGTCCGCCATTTTGGAGTCGCCATTTTGTTTTTTCCTTTAGATTGCATATAATCACACTAGTCTTGAAATTCTGTTAGATAGAACTGTTAGATATAAACCAATGAAAAAAAATGTGAAAGTTTTATCATTATCATCGTCATACAAATGTTTCACTATAGTCAAGCCATTCATATAAAAACTTTGATTTTTGCTAAGAGATCGAAAAATATTCCAAAAAACAATGCAATTTTAAATTTTTTCAATTTATTGCTTGAAACGTGAGTATAACATTAAATTCCAAGCAACTTTTCCAAATTACTTTTCTCGATATCTTGCCCACTTTTGGCCTCTTCATGGTATTTTTTTCATTTTGCTGACATACTAGTGGTCACGTAACATGTGTCAAAATCGGGTTTAGGTTATTGGACATGCACAAACTTTTCCCCAGAAATGTTTTTCCCACACTCTAATAACTAACTTTTTTCCCATGTAGTACATACTTTTTGGCGGTCACTGTATAACAATAATACATAATATCACTGTTTTGCGATTTTAATAGTTTGACATTTTTTGTTTGCTTACAAGATTTCATATCATTGAATGGAAGAGCAAGTTCTGGTTGCGTTATCTCACACATGACGTGATCTGAACTTGAATTCTGCCTTTTGATAGGTTTCGTTCTTATTTGTTTAGGTATTTTGTATTTATTGTGATGTATTTTGTTTTTACAAACCTGTCAATAAAATTCAGTATTATTATTATTATTATATACTTTGACATTTTCTACAGTATTTGAATATAAATGTTTTTATCAATAATTTCAAAATGTAATATATCTGTATTCTTTGCATGAGTTACCAACATTTTCCCAGCCTTTTACATAAACTTTTATTCAATCGTTTGAAAATCTTCATGGTCCGAAATTTTTAAGTATTGTTACCTACGAAGTGTAGTTGTGTGCATAAAAAAGTCGTCCAACAAGTAAATAAATACGACTGGAACTGAAACAATCTGTGACTGCGGACCTGCAAAACAATAATTTTACCCAAGCGCGGTGAATTCGAGGCAAGCGAATCTCGACTTAAATGGCTGTTCGAGCTGACCAATGAAACTCCATAGTCTCCCTCGACGACGCTGCCATCTACACGCAGTCTCCTTTTGGCTCCAATGAAACGTCCATAAGGTGATATTACTATGTAATCCTCATACAACGCTTGTACCATTGTTTATATAAAAGTAAGATTGTTAGCCAACCTTATGGGATTAATATTGCATTCAAATGGATGCGACATATAGATGGCGACAGTGATCTCGCATCCAAGTCATGTCGTAACTTCAGTGATGGCATTGTTTATAGAGAAAGAAGATAGTTAGTCAATGCCTGTGGAAATCGCGTTTGATACAATCGCGCGCGACATCTAGCCCGATAACGACGAACCGAGGCAGAAAATACACCCGTACGAATGCGCCCCCTACAATCAACTTTCATTTTTTGAGGTATACTTGAGGATTTTTATTTTCGTCAAGGAATCCTAGTAGTGAATCGTTCGCCCTGACAGGGACGTACTTGAAATTTTCTAATGATAGTTTTTAACAGAGTAGCATATTTTATTCACAAATTCAATGTCATTCAATAAAAATGAAGTGCATACTTTTTTGTTTATTATTTGATATAAATTGAATGAACTATGCATAAATGTAATAAAGTGAACGTGAACTTAATATCAATTTTGTCATTTTGACTTCAATCATCATGAACAATAGGTACTGTGGCATGGTTCAATTGAAAAATGAGTGTGGAATTTCAGTGAAATATATCTTTTCACCTACATGTGGTGTCCAGTGTATTTTTTAAACCAAAATCACTGGGACGAACGAAGCTCATAATACACCGGTGAACAGCACCTTTGCCTTATTATTTTCGGGGCTTTGTGTTTGTTATTGTTTGTTATTTAATTTCAATCACTGGGCGACTCATTTTAACCAGTAGGTGGGTGACATTTGTGTCACACACTTCACTATAGTGAAAAGGTGGTGACACAATGGAACAAATAGTATGTTTGTAATCATCAGTTTATTTAGTCTCTGTATTCACCTTGAAGATATCACTTAACTAGTTTGTACATTTTACACCTGTGCTCATTTATTCAAACTGAATTTATTTCTTCGAAATGGGGCTCCATATATGCTGTCAGAAATCAGAACAGGTTCGAAGTGTTATAAAGACAACGATTATTGAATGAAGAGATTGAATGTGTTTACCAACTAAATTGTTATCTATACTGAGTACAATAATATATACAGGGTGGGGCACCGAAAACGAAACAGATCGAATATCTTCAAAACGCATGTGTTGGGAATAAAATGCAAAAACACGTCGATTTTTAATCCAAGGGGGAAATCTTCCTATCATAACCTCAACTGTCATACCTCTCCCCCTACCCCTTGGGCACCATCACCGAAACAATTTGAATAGGGAAAGTAGTAAGTGTGACACATCATTGAAAAGGTAATTTCATAAGGAATTCAGCCATGTAAATTTTTGCCACCTAAATTTTTATTTTGGCGCTTTCTTGCGGGAAAAACAACTGTTCCGTGTTCCAAATTATGATACTGCATTTGCAAGCTTTTTGACATAAATTCGGTGACAATGCATTATGGAATATTTCTAAGAGAAAAAACAAAATGGCGGCTCCAAAATGGCGGACATGATTTGCAATTATGGTCCGAATCGATTCAAAATTGATATGTGGTGGTTTGCAAGGTCGGAAATTATGATTTGTTTATCAATCAAAAAAACAAGATGGTGGTCCAAGATGGCGGACGGAATTTGTAATTCTGGTCCAATTCGAATCAAAGTTAGTATGTGGGGATTTTCAGGGTTAGAAATTTGGATATTTTTGTCGGTGCAAATAACAAGATGGCGGGCGAAATTTGTAATTGTGTTTCGATTAGAGTCAAAATTAGCATATGGGGGTTTTCAGTATGAATAAAATGAATTATTAAAATTGATAAACAAAAGCTTTTATACAAATGCGCTAAAAGGAGATAACGGCAAATAAACGAAAAAGAGAGAAAAGGTATTCATATTTTTTTTTAGATGTGTGACGTAGGTTACTCTGTGCGTAACAGATTCGAAAGCTTGCCGCGAGTACAAAATAGGTATTATTGCGAGGTAAAATTTTTATTCTGTTACGTATAGAATAACCTCAGTCACACATCTGAAAAAAATTATAATTTCCTTTTTAGCGCATTTGTTTAATTTTTTTTATCAATTCAATCATTTTATTTTAGTCATACTGAAAACTTGTAAAACCCCCATATGCCAATTTTAAATCGAATCGAACCACAATTACAAATTTCGTCCACCATCTTGGTTTTTTGCATTGACAAAAACATCATATTCTTTCACCCTGAAAATCCCCACATACTAATTTTGATTCGAATCAGACCAGAATTACAAATTTCGTCCGCCATCTTGAAGCCACCATCTTATTTTTTCGTATTGACAAACAAATCATAATGTCCGACCTTGGAAACCACCACATATCAATTTTGAATCGAATCGCACCATAATTGCAAATCATGTCCGCCATTTTGAGCTGCCATTTTGTTTTTTCATTTAGAAAAATTCCATAATGCATCGTCACCTAATTTATGTCAGAATAGCTTGCAAATGCAGTATCATAATTTGGAATACAGAACAGTTGTTGGTCCCGCAAGAGGGCGCCAAAATGAAAAGTTAGGTGGCAAAAATTGACATGGCTGAATTCTTTCTGAAATTACCTTCCTAATGATGTGTCACACTTACTACTTTCCCTATTCAAATTGTTTGGGTGATAGTGCCCAAGGGGTGGGGGGAGAGGTATGACAGTTGAGGTTATGATAGAAAGATGCCCCCTTGGATTAAAAATCGACGTGTTTCTGCATTTTATTCACAACACATGCGTTTATTGCGTTTCGAAGATATTCGATCTGTTTCGTTGTCGGTGCCACACCCTGTATATTAATAGCAAGTGTTGAACAAATATAATATTCAAAAATACACGAAGGGTAACGTGACAATTTCGCAAATGATAACGGCACAAAACAAATAAACACAAAATTCACTGGGAATTGTCTTGATAACATCAAGTTCCAGGTTAAATAGAAACACTGAAACTGAAATGAATGGAATCTCGAGTTTACACCAGTACAACCATTGTCTAAAGAAGAATAGTCAGACAATCCCTGTGCAAAATGCATTGGATGGCCGTCACCTGAGACATCTATACTATTTTACTGGAAACATTGAAAATGTATCCAGTAATGTGGCGCCGTTATCGGATGGCACGCAAAACTATACTTCTTTCTCTTTTTAAAATAGAACGCCAGTTTTCATCACAGAACTCGAAATTATATCTAAGATATAATTTCGAGTTCTGTGGTTTTCATTCACTTCATTCATTAATGTGCAGAATATTGTCATTGGTGAGATGTTTAGCAGAATAAAAGACGAGTCAAAGTTTGCATTCGGATGTTTCGAATATCAGATGATGATCAGTGGTAAAATTTTATATTGCTGCAATTAAGCCTAATATAATGAAACACGTAATGTAGCAATATTCTTACTGATAAATGGTCCCTAAGTATAGGTACAAAAAAATGTTCTATTACGATATTATATCGCAGTTGATATGTTTTGAAAACACATAAAAGAATATTCATTAGTGCTTGAAGGCACCCAATAAGTAGGTAAATAATAATATATCAGTATTATTTGTACAAGCTTTTGTTTAGTTTCACTCACACGTAACAGGTATAGTATCTATACTGTCTAGGTATAACGGGGTCAAAACTTCAGTGGAAATTTTGAGCCAATTCCACTGATCCAATCATCTTTAAAATTTGGCAGGTGTCCATTAAATTCATTCAGGTTCGTTACGACATTCATAAGAGAAAAAAACAAGATAGCGAACAGTTTTTGTGATTTATTGTCCAACTATTCATAATGCGAATCTCGAGTAGATTTTGTATTTTTTCAAAATTCGAAATGGCGAATACGATTTTTGATTAGATTCTTTCAAAATTGGTACCTATACAAGGGCTTGTTGTGTTGGAGACCAATACGAACATTCAAGATGGAGGACAAATTTTGTGATTCATGTCCGAATCCGTCCATGATAGATCTAGAATTATTTGGGTAGGACAGTTCAAGGACAATTCAAGGAAAATTCAAGTGTTGGTGGACAGGTGTTCTTTAATTGATGGTTCGATGTTATCAACAATGTATATGGACATATAAGGAGAGTTTCAAAGGAGGTTGTCACCAGAAATCATTCATCTCCTACACGGGCCTAAAATACATTTTTTGTTGTGCAATATAGTTATTTGTGTACTTAGAGCGCGAGGAGCGCGGTAATCTTTGGAGAGCGGCAATGGCACTTTGTTCTCGGAATAAACACATGTTTTTTTCTTCAAACGCAGCTTTTAAACATAGAAACGATTGACAATTCATTCAACATAGGCACCTAACATTACCCATGAGAAAATAAACACTCATCAATAGTAATACCAAATGAATAAGCTATCCAAATATTTAATAATTCACATCTCTAACAAAACAAGATAACTTGCTTGAAAAAAAAAGTATGTCGAGATCGAATCACAGGCCTTCAGCTTGATAGCAGCTACGCTCTCAACACCACCTCAGTTCCTAAGAGTGTTATGCATTTATTGTCTATACTAAACATCATGCAAGAATAGGTTCGTTTTCAACGAAAGAGATCGAGAGATCGACCGTTTCTTCAATATTTTCGCACTAGAGCGAAAAAGCTGTCACAAAACATTTCTGAAAAAACATCAGCTTTGCGTTGAGATCTAAAAGCGTCAAAGGCTACCTACTTTGGTAAGCGGTTGTAGAAAAAAATATAGTTTACTGACCATGCACGATCATCGGGGAGATGGAAATATTTATGGTTTTACTCAGTGTCCACGTACAGTGCCTAAAGTGATACTTTTCAGGACACGTAAGTGAAAAAATCAAATATGCGTAAAGTTATGTTTTACGCATCGTTCATATAATTCCAAAAGACAGGATTTTGCGTCAGATTTTACTCGAAACTCATCAAATGAAAACTTCATAGAATAAAATATACTCAACAATTGCTACAATTTGCCAATATAATAACAAAGTTATGTTTTACGCATCGTTCATATTATTCCAAAAGACAGTATTTTGCGTCAGATTTTACTCGAAAGTCATCAAATGAAAACTTCATAGAATAAAATATACTCAACAATTGCTACCATTTGCCAATATAATAACAGGCGTAGAAATAAAATTGTAGATACATTTTCATAAAGAGCTTTTTTGTACTCACGTGTTTCCACGCTCATAAAAAAAGTCCTAATTTACGAATTTTTGTATCATATATAAATAACTATTTCATCTTCTTCATATGAGTTTTCTGTGCGAATTGGTCATGAAGCCATAAAGTTTCATTTTTGATAAGGATATCCACTTATAGAGGTACTATATTTCGAACGATCGACTGAAACTTCAAATTCAGTCGCAGATAATGCCATTATATCAGTACCTAATTTCTAAAAAAAAACCCTTATTAGGTTTTACAACTTTGACTTCATGGTAAATAAATAAACTTGAAAAAAAAACATTTCAGAGAAAATTTTCTATTTAAATGTACTAAAAAGAAGAAAATAAATTTTAAAGTGAATAAACCCATCATTTTGTTACATTATAAAATTTTAAATGATATAAAAGCTTGTCGCGAGAAGTATATATGTAATTCTTATAGTATATAAAATTCAAAAATCACCTCAAGATTTATTCACACGACAAGCTTCTATATCATTTAAAATTTTATAATGTAACAAAATTATGGGTTTTTCGCTTTAGTGCATTTAAATAAAAGCTTTTATCTGAAAAGGTTTTATAAGTTTATTTATTTCTTATTTTAGTTTTCTGTGAATATGTTTCTTAGTCTGTTCATTTCAATCAATGCGCTATTGTTGCACGGTCGCTTGCCTGTTAATTTACCGTTGGAAATTTTTCCTAATTTCTACGTGTTCTCTAAATAGCTTTAGAGGGGGGCAGAGGGGTGAATTTTTTTAAATCCGTTTTGTTCAATGGCCAGATAATTTTCACTATTTTTACGGATTTTTTTGATTTCTATTCCGCGAGTTTTCCTATTTTTTTGTGACAGGAAAGGAGGGCGAACCCCCCGATCTATTTTTGTTTTCATCATTATTTTCCATGTCCGAAACTGTTGAAACATTTTCCGAATTCCTTTGCGTTCTCTACCTAGCTTTTGAGAGGGGTAAGGGGAGGCGAAATTATTTAAAACATAATTTCCGACGGTCAGATATTTTTCACTATTTTTACAGATTTTTCCGATTATAATTTCGCGTTTTTTCCATTTTTTTTTTTTCGAGAAAAGAGGGAGGCGAGTACCTCCTTAATTCATTTTTTCTTGCTGTAATTTTTGACGTCCAAATCCGATTTTAATTTCACGAGTTAGTTTTACAACTTTTCGAGAGAAGGGGGGGCATCCCCCTCCCTACTTATTTTTTTTTCGTTGTTATTTCTGACGTCCAAATCCGTCAATAAAACTTCCGAAACCCTACGCGTTCTCTATCTAACTTTCGGGGGGCAGGGGGGACAATTTCTTCGACATTAATGTTTTGTCATCGGAACTGAACCAACACGAAAAATTTCAATTCCATAGAATAAGAGGAAGTGGTTCTAATTCAGCTTGCAAGATTTGTACCCATCTAACACACACAGAGCAAGTTAAATAAAAGCTCTCAATAAAAACAGAAAATAATATGGTAACTGTCGGAAATGGCATTATCACCTTCATAACTTGAAACCAATCATCGGTTGTCATCAAGAACGTTGGACATCTTCCCCTAAACATTAGTCAAGAGAAATCACCCTGAAAATATCTACTTATGTGAATTCGAAAACTGACTGAGACCTACCAAGACAAAAACAATGAAATGCCAAACACCACGAAAGTTCGCTACTTTGCTCTCTCGCACAAAACAACAACACATGTTTTGTGCTCTCTCGTTTACATGCAAATTGCAAGTGGCAGGTGGAACGGACACTGAGCCAATCAAAAACACGAAATAATGTCCATTCATTATTCACTTTACGCGATTACTACGACACTTTCCATCTCATTCGTTTGTCTCCTTTTTGGGGGCAATCGTGCTGGCGCCATCTACTAATAAACCCCATCGTCATCCAATAATAATCCCATAAGGTTGACCGACTATACTTCTTTAGACAATGGTACAACGCTGGATAGGATGCACGTGTCAAAATTATATTTCATAGCCATCTATCGGATTATTCAATGAATCATATTTTACGAACTGATCAAATACATAAGTTAAAATCAAGAACAGACGTGACTGGAGACTCGTGGACTAGCGACCTCTAGTGATGGTCTCCATTTGAGTCCAACTAAAAGTACGTAAGATTGGCTAACTATCTTCTCTCTATAAACACTGGTGATGGTATTGTTTATGGAGAAAGAAGATAGTTAGTCAGTGCCTGTAGAAATCGCGTTGATACAATCGCGCGAGACATCTAGACCGATAACGACGAACCTAGGCAGAAAATACACCCGTACGAATGCGCCACCTACAATCAACTCAAGCATTTTTTGAGGTATACTTGAGGATTTTTATTTTCGTCAAGGAATCCAAGTAGTAAATCATTCGCCCTGACAGGGACGTACTTGAAATTTTCTAATTATAGTTTTTAACAGAGTAGCATATACAGGGTGTTTCATAATGAATGCGCAGGATTTCAGGATGTGATAGCTCGTCCAAAAATATGAAAAAAAAGTTTCTATTAACTTACCCTCTAAAATGCACCATTTTCGAGATACAGGGTGTTGAAATTTTAAAAAAATAATCGTTTTTGCTAATATCTCTGGAACCGTTTATCGCACAGAAAACACCTTTCGTAGGCATTTTCTACTCATAATAAGATTTGTTTTGTGCGGATTTTTTATTTTTTAAAATTCATAATTGGTGAAGATTTTGAAGGGGTAGTGGGTGTTTTTTTCTCCAACTTCTACGCCACTGGAAAAAGTACAGTTTTGAGCTGCCAATGTTTTCTACACGAAAAAGGTATTCTTGGTCATATGCTCTAAAGTTGACCGTTTTCAAGAAAAATCAACTTTCATGTTGTTTAAATAATGTTTTTTCCTCGAAAAATTGCTGCGTGCATTCAAGCTAACGGCGGAAATTTCCAACAATTCAACTGAGTATAATTGTTATTGTTTTTTTTTATTTTGCAATTAAGAAGTCAACGTTTGGTTTTGTTACTTGTTTTAACATTTAAATAAATTTTGTATAATTAGGAAAAAAATAATTTAAAAAAATTTACCATGTTTTTCAACATGAAAGTTGATTTTTCTTGAAAACGGTCAACTTTAGAGCTTATGACCAAGAGTGCCTTTTTTGTGTAGAAAACATTGGCGTTTCAAGTAGGTGGCTCAAAATCATACTTTTTCCAGTGGCGTAGAAGTTGGAGAAAAAAACACCCACTACCCCTTCAAAATTTTCACCAATTATGAATTTGAAAAAATAAAAAATCCGCACAAAACATAGCTTATTATGAGTAGAAGATGCCTACGGAATCTGTTTTCTGTGCGATGAACGATTATTTTTTTTAAATTTCAACACCCTGTATCTCAAAAATGGTACATTTTAGAGGGTTAGTTAATAAAAACTTTTTTTCATATTTTTGGACGAGCTATCACATCCTGAAGTCCTGCGCATTTATTATGAAACACCCTGTATTTTATTCACAAATTCAATGTCATTCAATAAAAATAAAGTGCATACTTTTTTGTTTATTATTTGATATAAATTGAATGAACTATTCATAAATGTAAAAAAGTGAACGTGAACTTAATATCAATTTTGTCATTTTGACTTCAATCATCATGAACAATACTGTGGCATGGTTCAATTGAAAACTGAGTGTGGAATTTCAGTGAAATATATCTTTTCACCTACATGTGGTGTCCAGTGTATTTTTTAAGCCAAAATCACTGGGACGAAGCTCATAATACAGGTGAACAGCACCTTTGCCTTATTATTTTCGGGGCAAACTGCTTTGTGTTTGTTAGTTATTTAATTTCAATCACTGGGCGACTCATTTTAACCAGTAGGAGGGTGACATTTGTGTCGCACGCTTCACTAGTGAAAAGGTGAAAAGGTGACACACAATGGAACAAATAGTATGTTTGTAATCATCAGTTTATTTTTTAGTCTCTGTATTCACCTTGAAGATATCACTTAACTAGTGTGTACATTTTACACCTGTGCTCATTTATTCGAACTGAATTTATTTCTTCGAAATGGGGCTCCATATATGCTGTCAGAAATCAGAACAGGTTCGAAGTGTTATAAAGACAACGATTATTGAATGAAGAGATTGAATGTGTTTACCAACTAAATTGTTATCAATACTGAGTGCAATAATATATACAGGGTGGGGCAGATCGAATATCTTCAAAACGCATGTGTTGTTAATAAAATGCAAAAACACGTCGATTTTCAATCCAAGGGGGACATCTTCCTATCATAACCTCAACTGTCATACCACTCCCCCCACCCCTTGGGCACCATCAACGAAACAATTTGAATAGGGAAAGTAGTAAGTGTGACACATCATTGAAAAGGTAATTTCATAAGGAATTCAGCCATGTCAATTTTTGCCACCTAAATTTTTATTTTGGCGCCCTCTTGCGGGAAAAACAACTGTTCCGTATTCCAAATTATGATACTGCATTTGCAAGCTATTTTGACATAAATTCGGTGGCAATGCATTATGAAATATTTCTAAGAGAAAAAACAAAATGGCAGCTCCAAAATGGCGGACATAATTTGCAATTATGGTCCGATTCTATTCAAAATTGATATGTGGTGCTTTTCAAGGTCGGAAATTATGATTTGTTTATAACTGCAAAAAAAAACAAGATGGTGGTCCAAGATGGCGGACGAAATTTGAAATTCTGGTCCAATTCGAATCAAAATTAGTATGTGGGGATTTTCAGGGTTAGAAATTATGATTTTTTTGTCGATGCAAACAACAAGATGGCGGGCGAAATATGTAATTGTGGTTCGATTAGAGTCAAAATTAGCATATGGGGGTTTTCAGTATGAATAAATTGGATTATTTAAATTGATAAAAAAAAGCTTTTATACAAATGCACTAAAGGGAAATAACGGTAAATAAACGAAAAAGAGAGAAAAGGTGATCATATTTTTTTTAGATGTGTAACGTAGGTTACTCTGTGCGTAACAGATTCGAAAGCTTGCCGCGAGTACAAAATAGGTATTTTTGCAAGGTAAAATTTTGATTCTGTACGTATAGAATAACCTCAGTCACACATCTGAAAAAATATATTATTTACTTTTGAGCGCATTTGTTTAATTTTTTTTATCAATTTAATCAATTCATTTTAGTCATACTGAAAACTTGTAAAACCCCCATATGCCAATTTTGAATCGAATCGAACCACAATTACAAATTTCGTCGACCATCTTGGTTTTTTGCATTGACAAAAACATCATAATTTTTCACCCTGAAATTCCCCACATACTAATTTTGATTCAAATCAGACCAGAATTACAAATTTCGCCCGCCATATTGGAGCCACCATCTTATTTTTTCGCATTGACAAACAAAATCATAATTGGAAACCATCACATATCAATTTTGAATCGAATCGCACCATAATTGCAAATCATGTCCGCCATTTTGAGCCGCCATTTCGTTTTTTCATTTAGAAAAATTCCATAATGCATCGTCACCTAATTTATGTCAGAATAGCTTGCAAATGCAGTATCATAATTTGGAATACGGAACAGTTGTTTGTCCCGCAAGAGGGCGCCAAAATGAAAAGTTAGGTGGCAAAAATTAACATGGCTGAATTCCTTATGAAATTACCTTTTTAATGATGTGTCACACTTACTACTTTCCCTGTTCAAATTGTTTGGGTGATAATGCACAAGGGGTGGGAGGAGAGGTATGACAGTTGAGGTTATGATAGAAAGATGTCCCCCTTGGATTAAAAATCGACGTGTTTCTGCATTTAATTCACAACACATGCGTTTTGAAGATATTCGATCTGTTTCGTTTTCGGTGCCCCACCCTGTATATTAATTTAATAGCAAGTGTTGAACCAATATAATATTCAACAATACACGAAGGGTAACGTGACAATTTCACAAATGATAACGGCACAAAACAAATAAACACAAAATTCACTGGGAATAGTCTTGATAACATCAAGTTCCAGGTAACATTAAAATATAGAAACACTGAAACTGAAATGAATGGAATCTCGAGTTTACCAGTACAACGCTGGATAGGATGCATGTGTCAAAATTAGGGTCACTGAATCTAGAAGGTCGTGCAGTCCTTACGGGTATGGCCAATGGGCGTGGTCTAGTACTTGAAATAGATCCAGTGTTCAAATAACCCACAAAACTTGCTCTCTAATTGGTGAGTTTGTGGGTTATTGGAATACTGGAACTATTTCAAGTATTGGACCACGCCCATTGGCCATACCCGTAAGGACGGCACGGCCTTCTAGATTCAGTGACCCTGGTCAAAATCATATTTCAGAGCCATCTATCGGATTATTCAGTAAATCATATTTTACGAACTGATCACATACATACGTTAAAATTAAGAAGAAACGTGACTGGAGACTCGTGGACTAGCGACCTCTAGTGATGGTCTCCATTTGAATCCAACTGAAAGTACGTAAGATTGGCTTTCTTCTTTCTCTCTATAAACAATGGTGATGGCGTTGTATGAGGATTACCTAGTAGGATGACGCCTGTGTATCATCTATTGGAGCCGATTTTCAGCGCCATCTGCCAGGAACATGAGGAAACTTCGAATATTTCAATCCGTGCAGTAGTGACCCCTACACGGTCCTAATTCTAACTTGGATGGAACGTAATTTAAACAGGGACGGATTGAGAGGTTGAACATTATTCACGTTCAGACGTATGAAATAGCTAACAGAATGTCATATTCGGATACTTGGGTTCAAAATTTCGATATTTTCGATTTTCAATTTTTTGATATTATACGTGATTGGAAACTCACTGAATTGTCTTGTGAAATATCAAATTGCTCCAACTTACAAAATTGTCGCTGCTGTCCTATTGACGTAGGTACCCGTTCATTTAAACAAATATGAACTGACTGACATCCAAGAGATTTACTAGTCGAGCATGGTCGAGCTGTATAAACTACAGTCGATAAAATTTTCTGTCACTAACACATTCGGGAATGATGATTTTTAAAGAAATTATGAACATGATGAAATGGAAACAAACCTACGATAAAAATTAAGCTATTATTTGTAATATCTAAAAGGAAACAACTACTTCCCCGGCTAATGCGCATTCATTCATTTTTATTGTAGGTTTGTTTCCATTTACTTAGGAGTTGTTTCTCTATTTTCATTTGAGAATATTACCCTTGTCAACATTCAGGAATATTATTCAAGCTAAAAAATGTAACTGATTGGAATTTGTGAGTCAAGTTTCTTTAAGTACCTGTCTAACAGAATCAAATCTTTCAATGGACTTAAAATATGACAGTTAATCGTCATTCAGGTGAGGATGCTTTATGACATTTTTATAAGGGAAAAAGATGGCGGGCGATCAATTCGAAATTGGTATGTGGGGGTTTTTGGGGTCGGAAATGTGTTTTTTGATCAAATTTGGGAAGGTGGTTCCAAAATCGATATGGTAGATGATAAGAATATGCATATTTTACGCGCATTTATTCAAGTAAGACTGTTTGTATGTAGATAGATAGATAGATAGATATCATTTATTTTGCCAAAGATTACATTGTTGCAATATAGCAATAGTCAATTAAATAAATAAACAAACAAATATATATAGGTACATACTTAGATTAAAATCACACATTAAAAAAAAATATAATAATAAGTAGACACTGGGTATATAATGTACAACACAAACAAACAGATCAATTAAAATACTCAGAATACTCTGTCTGCGTCAAATCTTGGAAGTGGAATTTGACTCACTAGCAGTTTTCGAATTAACTCAAAATTTGGCAGGTGTTCATATTTCTGGCGAAAATGTAAATACATAACATCAAAATAGCGGACGAGTTTCCCTTGCCCCAATCTTGGTTTGAATATAGCCAAAAAGTTCGTCTAGCTCTACAAATGATAAACTATAATTTCACAGTGACCATTTCAATGAAATCGATAATACAAGTATTTTATACAGTGTGTCCCACTTTGAGCAGCCACACCCTCATATTTCGTTGTGCATGAAATAATTCAAAATTTTCTTTGACTCAAGTTGTAGTACTCGGAAATACATACCTTTATGTTTACGTAACCTTTGTATATCCATTTTCTACGGCTAACTACGACCAAATGAAAAGTGAAAAATTGGGAAAAACATACTAGGCATTTTTTTATCGCAAAAATAACACCAGATTCTGTTTCAGAACATCTAAAAACCCCCAAATCTCAATGCTTGAATCATTTGAATATACAGGGTATCATTCATTCTGATCAGAGTTAGCCTTGGAAAAGTGATATTTGGCTATTTTTCAAAGTATTAATTGAATATTTTTGGGAATTCTGTGACAAGAGAAGACATTTTGGAAATTTTCCAAGCATTATTTATGGATTAGAGTTGATAATGCTACCAGCTACAGATGATACCCTGTATATTCAAATGATTCAAGCATTGAGTTTTGGGGGTTTTAAGGTGTTCTGAAACAGAATCTGGTGTTATTTTTGCGATAAAAAATGCCTAGTATGTTTTTCCCAATTTTTCACTATTCATTTGGTCGTAGTTAACCGTGGAAAATGGATATACAAAGGTTACGTAAACATAAAGGTAGGTATTTCCGAGTACAACAACTTGAGTCAAAGAAAATTTCGAATTATTTCATGCTCAACGAAATATGAGGGTGTGGCTGCTCAAAGTGGGACACACTGTATATTTATTCAACGGGTAATCCCAATTACAATTTGTTGGAATAAAAATATATGTATAACATCTTAAAACTAAGAATAGATAAATACCCAATAAAGTACATGATACAATAATAATAATACAATACAATATCAATCATACGGCAGCAGTAGTTTTTTTAAGGAAGTATACAGGGTGGGGCACCGAAAACGAAACAGCGAATATCTTCAAAACGCATGCGTTGTGAATGAAATGCAAAAACACGTCGATTTTGAATCCAAGGGGGACATATTCCTATCATAACCTCAACTGTCATACCTCATCCCCCACCTCTTCGTCGCTACCACCCAAACAATTTGAATAGGGAAAGTAGTGAGTGTGACACACCATTGAAAAGGTCATTTTGTAACCAAACGAATTTTATGACCGGAAATAATAATTTAAATCAGACCCAAACCCGAATTCAAATATCTGAAATGTTTTCTCAAACCCTCGAAAACTCATGTTATTCTGGTAAATATTCTCAGAAATACATGGTTACCAAGGGTCCTCTTAAAATAGACGATGTTATTGATTATTTTTAAGTGTTTCCGTGTGTGTATTTATCTCAAAATTGGGCATTTCAGAATAATAGAGAAACAAACAGTCAAATAGTTCGCATATGTTTATGTTCTTGTGAGAGGCCAGTTGTTATATTTTCAGGGACCACCTATAGTTCTCAAGGGGGGCGGAACATGCCAACTTTGAAATTAGGGTCGAAAAATAGGTTAGTCTTTCGTTTCATTCGTTCAGGTCAACATGTGGTTGCGCATTTTTATTAGTTTACTCAAGTTATTGTAATTGTCATATTTCAACTCTGTTCAACACGATATTCAATCTGGGTACTATCGTTAATTTTCATTCTTTGAAGATATATAAAGTCGATCTTTTCCACTTGTCTCTAAAAAGTTGATTCTTCTAATCAACTCTTAGTATTTGTTGTAATTGAATTATTTCGAGTGTTTTACGTTTTATCTTGTTATATTATTAGTTAATTGTCTGGCCTCATTCACCTTTTTTTCCGGTTTAAATTATATTATCAGTTAAAATCAGAAGTTGCTTCATCAAATAATTTGAGAAATGTCCCAAACATCTTTTGTTGTTATTTCTTATTGTTTTGTTTAATAGAAGTGTTTTGAATTATGGTTTTTATTCTCAAAAGTTATCCAGTTTACAAAAATCCTTTTGATTTGAGAGAAAATTATTTTACTTAGAGTTGAACAGAGTAAGTAAATTTGAGTGCTAAAGTGAGTTCCGCAACGAGTTCTCAATCCAGCATCTAGTATAGAAAGTCGGGATCATCTGATGAAAAAGTAAGGTGAGTTAGAAATCTTAAATGCTGTGAGGTATGATTCCTGGTTCCAAGAAAATTAGAGCCCAACGTTCCCAATTATTATTATGTTTTAACGACTCCGCTAGGTCGAATCAGTTGTGATAATGCTCTATTTAATTATAAAGACAGCATTTGTTACATTGGTGTCAGTAATCTGGGGTATTTTCTGGAAAGTAGATATATTTGTTAAATAGGCTTCTTAAGGTTGTCTGGAAAATAAATAAATATTTTCATTATCTAATCTGTTTTATACATGAGAGACATCGGAAATATAGAGTAATTATATTCTTGATGAAATCAGAATTCACTTTTTCATTCTTCCTATAATATTGTCAAATATGCTTTCATTTAAATCGAAGATATTGTTGATGAATCTATTTCTATAAGTATGTTGTATTTTATTAATTCAGAAAGAGACAGAGTTTTATTATTTTAACAGAAAAACGTACCTATTTTGAATCTCATCACGTGCATTTTCAAGTAATTCGATTTCTAGTCTCAATTGTCATGTAAGCTCTCAGTTAAATTAGAATAATAGCGAAAATTTGATGAATTTCAGAGAAACTAAACATTCACAGATATTATATTAGATCAGGTAATTCAAATTTCAAAGGCTCGCACAAGAAAAAACTTGAGAATTGTACCTCCACATGACAAAAATAAACTTTCTTTCAGCATCTAGCAGTATTTTTTTTGAAGAATTGAGGAATGAGAACGTCGAAAAATAATGTTTAATTGTCAATTATAATGCGCATTCAAATGACTCGAAACGAAGGCTCCGGCTACAGGCCGTTAAACATAATAATTTGACAAATTTGCTAGGGAAACTAAGTTGAAAAATAAACTCAAAATGATAACAGAAAAATGGAAAAAAATTATAAAGGATATCGAAATTAATGATAGCAAGAAGTAGGTACCAAAATTAGTCAAATTATTCAAATATCAAAAATTGTTAAGTAATAAATAGAAATAAGAAAAGGGAATACAATGAAATTTAAAACAGCATAATTCATTTTTTTTTCAAATTAAAAATGCAGATTGAAAGACGAATAGTCAGGAATGTGATTTTTATAAAACCGTAAATTTTGGATGGTCATTGTACAAAATACTGCATCTTTCAAACCTACCGCTGAGGGTAAATTTTTTTTTGTTTGGATAGCTATTGAAATCGTATTGCCTTTCACTACTTTCGACACAGAACAAGCTTGTAAATTATTGTTTTATTCGGCACTAAAGGCTATGACATTTATTGCCGAAGGGTCAAGAGCATTCGTACGAAATTTTGATTAAATGAGGTATAATAAACAAATGAATAATTATATTTAACGTTGAGACATTTTATTAAGTTTTGGTTTGGTAATTAGAGCAAAGCCTATTATACTTCCTGTGTTTTTGTTGTTTGTTTATATCTTCAATAATAGTTAAAGTCGTCAAAATATTGTTCTATGAGAGACGTGTCAGAAGTTATTTGTTCAAGATCTAGTTTTATAGAAATATTCGAATATTCAATTGTATAAAAGTCAAGAAAGAAAAAAAAACACCCAGAGGTGTGAGGAAAATGCAATATGACTCAGAAATAAGACAAAAATGGAAATTAAAGACTCCCACGAATGATGGCTGTAGTTTTCGAAAATTTCGTGTCACAAAATTACGAAAACCGTTTATGAACGGAGAATTTAATATTTTAAAAGGTCAATTGTTTATAAATAAAAAGCAGATGGCGTCAATTGTTGATATTTTTGAACAAAGAAAAGCATTAGTGAAATTATATAGATTTTCACATAATTTAAATGATGTATAGATGAATTATGATTTAGGTAATTTTGGTACTATATGCTCTGATAGGATAGGAATGGCTCACATAAAAGGACGAACCGGGTTTTTAAGTATTTTTCTTGTGTTACGAATTTAATAACTCAAATAAAGTCCACTCATATTTACGATAATGGATATTTTCCAGGTAAAACTCACCTAAAATGAACTGTAGCACAAATATTTTAATTTTTTTATCACCTCAAGTCACTACTGATAATCTATTGAAGTAACTTTTGAGATCGTTCATCTAAGGCAATTTAACCATAGCTTATTTTCACAACGCAGTTGTGACAGATTAATCATTTCTGTGGTAGTAACATACGAATAAAATCGTGGGTTTTTTCGTTTGTATTATTATTGTCAAATATCATTCAGAAAACTTGTGGTATATAAGTTTTATTTCACATGTCTAGTGATTTGTTCTCTTGTTATTTTGCACCTATCGATCTTGGTTCTATTTCTAGGACTTCAGATTCCACTGTTTTGATTCATTTCATAGAGTATCCTCAATGCTCATTTTTAGTAATTATCTAAATGGTGCATTTCCTTCTCGTTTTATATTGATATTGCCGTGTTCAAGTGCAGGTTTTCTGCATAAAAGTTTCAGTTATTATTATAATTGTCATCACTTCATCCCCAGGTGACTATATATTTTCCATAAAGGGAATTGATTCTGAATTAATAGTAAGGTGAAAAGTGATATATTTGTAGCTGGTGAATGAGAAGAGTAGAACACTAGTTTGAAGAAATCCAAGGGTTTAATTTTTGAAAATGAACACAGAAATAACATATTTGAATATCAAGAGATATAAAATGGGATACCATCAGAGTTGCACTACCTAAATCCTATTTCAATAGAATTTTGTAGAAAAAAAAATCGCAACGATTAGCAAAATTTCATAAATAAAAAAAAATTGATATGCCACCTGTAATGGGGTAAATAACTTATTCCAAGTAATGATAAATGAAAAAAAAACATTCCTGATGTCAACTGTGTCAGTATAGATATCATATTTCTAAACGATATCAATTATTACTTTTAGATTATTTTCAGTATTATTTCTATTCAAAGAAAATGTATCCAACTGAACTACAGAGTGCTGTGATATTTTTGTCAATATAAATAATCAAAGTTCCACGGATACACCTATACAATAATATGTCTACAAGTTACAGCGGGCGATGATGCTCTATAAAATCTTTGAAAATTAAAGCCTTCACCAACAGAAAAAAAAGGACAAGAAAAGAAAAAAAAAGGAAAATTATAAATTCAAGTAAATGTCAGATACAAAATCTAAGTGGTTCACCAACACTTTATTCTATTCGAGCAGGTGTAACTATTTCAAATCAAATCGTAAACCGAAAACCTTTATGGTTTTCAGATAATAAAATAATAAATATTTTTGGTAAGTTTTATAGATATTCCATTTACAAGCCATGGTTTTTATCGAGCCATTATCAATCAATAATTTGAAGTTGATGTAATTAACAAATTCAATTAGAAAATATATTCAAGCTAAATTATGGTGAAGAACTGAAACTGCTAAAATAGTCAATATTTATGTACCTTGTTTTTGTATTTGGTGTTAAAATTAGTTCAGGTACCAACTAGAAAAGGTTCCAGTCATTTAACTGAGAAAGGCAATAGAGTCCATATTCGCCACCGCCGACGGCATGTGAATAAGTATGTGATGGAAACCATCATTTTTATTGGATGTTTTGTTAATATTCTTTCTTCAGGAATATTATCGAATTAAATATCGACTAATTTTGGTTAAAATGGAGTATCCTGAAAATTGAAAAAAAAAGCATTTGAGATATCTTCGTATCTTGTGGGACTTACCTACTTTTATAATGGTCTAAACGAAATTGTTATGAAAATTAATGATGAAATCGAAAATTACAGTACATTTATATTCGTATAGGATTTAAAATAACACATGTGTTACATGAAAAATTATATAAGTAGTAAGCAGAAATGATTCATTGTATTCCCAGAAAAAAAATTGAAAGTAACCGATTTTCTAGTAATTGAAAGGTAACCGTTTCGAAATAAAAATATATTAATATCAATAAGAATTATCAAACTTTCGAAAAATGGATTAATTTACAAGGCATTGGAATAAATCTTGGTAGTTGATAGAATTCAGGGACGAAAAGCAATAGAATTTACGAGAAATTGAGGAAAATTTCTGCATACACACGGATGGTATATAGTTTAGAGAAGAGGATCAGGTAACATTTGGATTTACATATGGTATTTATTACAGGTGAAATTATTTAAATTTTTGATTCGCATACTACATTACAATGATATTGATACCATTACAGGACCGTATTTCAGAATTTTTCTGCCAGAGTAACTTTTGGTTTCATTTGTACAAAGTTTTTTTTTATATTCAACCAAAATTTGATTGAATTTATGATATAATTATGGTACGAATTTTATCGTCATACCATTGATATATTGTTTCTGAAAAGTTTAGGTTGAACTGGGGACGTTTCGTATTTTATCAAGAAACTTGCAACCAAGAATGTTATTCCTAGGGAAGAAAGTATAAATAAATAAAGTTCCAAACGGGGTATAAAAGTAAAGTAAATGGAGATACAAAAAAAATGATTACAAAAAACCAGCCGATAATTTAGCCGGAAGACTTGATCCGGAACATTGTACATAGGAAAACCAAAACAGCTTTCTCTTCGTAGTAAAGGACAGAGGGACAAATGCATGTCATTCGACCAAGGCTTTAGCTAGGAAGGGAGCGGGGGAAACCGATCATAGGCACCAGCAGGGCTATGATCATATTCCGGCAGCGAAGGATATTTCCGCGCCGAGGTGATACCGACCCCGTAATAGAAAATAAGTTGTATATAGATACCGATAGAGTAAATCGAAGAGCAAGTAATGCTATAAAATTGGTCGAGGAAAAATAAAAAGTGTACCCTTTAGCACTTCGCGTCGTTTCCCCAATGCCACAGAGAAACCAGGACGGTTTCCTCTGGCATCTTGAGCCGTTTGACAAAGGATCCTGTTTTTCCCGAATCCCGAGCCGAACTGAGCTGTAAACCAGGAAAGTGAAAAGCGGAAAATTTTATAATTTTGATAGGGACTTTCCCAACCTCAAATTCTAGAAGGTGGATGTACCAGTTTCATGTTCGCGATTTGGGTGTCTCAGGGGAAGTCGACCCCCTGGAACGGTCAGGTCAGCTAATTACTTGGTTCGAATCCCAATAGAATTTCGAGGAATGTAAATGTTGTTTAAATTCGAGTATTGTGAGAGAGAAAATTGTTTAACTTTCCTGGAATAGGCTCAGTAGGAGAAGAAAAAGTTTTGGTGGTTTTGAGGCAGAATAAAGAAGATACCAGTTGGAAAGAATTCTAGAGAGAGAATTCGAGACCATAGGCTGAGGAGAAGAAAAAAATCTGGTGGTTTTGAACAAGAATAAAAAAGAAACCAGTTGGTAAGAATTCAAGAGAAAGAATTCGAGACCATAGGCTGAGGAGAAGAAAAAGTTGTAGTCATTTTGAAGAAAAAATAAAGAAGAAACCAGTTGGTAAGAATTCAAGAGAGAGAGAATTCGAGACCATAGGAGAAAAAAAAAGTTTTTGTGATTTTGAAGAAGCATAAAGAAGAAAACAGTTGTGGAAATTTGAGAAAATAGGCTGAAGCGAAGAAAAAGTTCAGTTACGAGGAAGAATAAATCGTAAAACTCTCAGTTAAGAGTCTGAAGAGAAGAAAAAAAAAATTTTAAAGATAATAAATATAATGTAGAAAAATGTGTATTGGTTAGCCGAATTAATTGAGAGTGAAATTTTGTATGTGAAAAAATAAGTATTGAAATGAAAACAGATTGACAAATGGTGGCGAAGGATGGTGAATAATTTACACCAAATATGAAAATTGGTGAAACACGCGGGAATGGAAAGAGGATAATGATGTGAACAGGAAGAAACCTGACAATAAAAATAATGAAATCGTCATAAAATTGGCAAAGAAAACTCCATAAGCGATTATGAAAATTGGTAAAAAGTGATATACTGAGCGATTTTTATTCATTTATTTTTAAAGTCTAATAATATTTTAACTGAATTACTTAATTAATTTTCTCATAACGATTTAATAATTTGAAAGTTTCCACATTTAAAAATAAGCACTTATTCAACTATTTGACGAATGAATCTGGTAAGAGTATATTGAATGAAAGAATATCCTGTGAGATTAGAAAGGAACGAGAAAATGAGAGAAAATGAGAATCTAACATAGAGAAATGAACTAACAAGTGTGGGAGATAATAGTTGAATTCGTAAATCGAATTTCATTGTTCAGACTTCAGGAATTAATTAGCTACTAATCTTTTGAAGTCTCAGAACATATCTAAGTAAGTATTAAGTTCGAGTATATCACCGAGAAAATATAGACTGAAAATTTTCAATATTGTCAGAGGGACACATTGTAATAGAGGGAATGAAAAGATGTCACATAGTTATCTACATACCATCGAGAAGTGCATGAATGTCAGATTCCTGAAACTTTAGAAAGAAAGAACAGAATTGGATTAGTCAGACCATATTTTGTCAATTTGTATAAAAGCCTAACGGTAACCAATATGCACGATTATATCAAGAGGTCAAGTAAAGAAAGCCCGAAATTTACAACGGTATATTGCGGAAAATGACTAATCAGTGAAGGAAATCGGTTACTTCTAGACTAAACGAAAATAGAAATAATGCTAAAAAGTAAAGAAAAAAAAATGTAAGACGTAATGAGAGAAATCTAGAAGTTCATGCAGTCAGTACCGTTCAGTTAGAAGAAGCGTAACCCAAGACAGTAAGATCGGAAAGTCGCGGATAAAAGAAAATTCCAAGTATAAAAGAAAATTCCAAGTAGCAAGAGTGATGCGGAAAAAGTAGTTCCACGGCGATCCTGCGGAAAAATGGAATGAAATGAAGAACTTCGACACAACTGGGCAGGACCAATTCAATCAGCAGGGACCGTTGAGGAGGAATTCATAATTAGGTAACGGAGACTGGAATATGAGACTTCCAGTTTCCGAATTTCTTACTAACCACCAACAGAAATTATTGAATTCTAATTTAATTTGTATTTACAGGTATTATGGCAGCGGGACCATGTTCTGATGGCCAGAACCCCTACGTAGATGTACCGAATTTGCTCTGAGGAATACCGAGGACACTCAAGAAGTACCAGGACGCCACCTCCTAGGACCACAGCTGAGGCTACCACAAGACGTTCAGGACCAAGGATTCTAGACGAAGGACCATGGACCCAAGACGTAAAACCGAAGATACTAGACGAAGGACCGGAGATTCCAGACGAAGGACCAAGGACTCTAGACGACGATCCAAGGACCCCAGGACCCAAGATTCAGTTTCGTAGATTATTTCCAGCCGAGAGACATCGAGGATTTCTACCACCAACTTCGGAGAGATGAGCAGTCAGCGATGGGAGAGCAGGTTGCAGCATATCAGGAGATCAAGGGAACATCACCATTCAGTTCCCACCACACTACCATTCCGAGAAGAAGATCCTGGAGAATGTTCACTTGAGATGCAGTTGTCGCCCAACTGGTGCCAAGCGAGGACCATGGAGCAGAGTTGTATATCTAGCACATGGAGCGTGGGAGATATCGGTTGCAAGAGATTGCCAGTCCGAAGATAACATCTTCCTTTGGACACTTGGGAAGGAGTAACCAGTTCTCAGGTGAACAGATTCCATTTATTATTCACGATGATGGATCGGAGCTTACCTGATAGCTCTGTGAACCAAGGAACCGGAAACCAGGAAGGATTCAGAAGCCAATGGAATTGGAGTAGACAGTATCAACATCTACAGAGCTACATCGACATGTGCGTGAGTGAACAGACTTATGACTTTGGTGTTACAACCATGGGCGTGCGGAAACCCATTACGCGCGGGATACGAACTGCATAAACACAGACTGTAGAATTGTAAGTTTGAAAAATGTAAGGAGGATCTGGAGTAACAATTTATTTCGAGAAAAAAAAATTGTAACTATTCTTAGGGGGGAGGATTGTAACCAAACGAATTTTATGACCGGAAATAATAATTTAAATCAGACCCAAACCCGAATTCAAATATCTGAAATGTTTTCTCAAACCCTCGAAAACTCATGTTATTCTGGTAAATATTCTCAGAAATACATGGTTACCAAGGGTCCTCTTAAAATAGACGATGTTATTGATTATTTTTAAGTGTTTCCGTGTGTGTATTTATCTCAAAATTGGACATTTCAGAATAATAGAGAAACAAACAGTCAAATAGTTCGCATATGTTTATGTTCTTGTGAGAGGCCAGTTGTTATATTTTCAGGGACCACCTATAGTTCTCAAGGGGGGCGGAACATGCCAACTTTGAAATTAGGGTCGAAAAATAGGTTAGTCTTTCGTTTCATTCGTTCAGGTCAACATGTGGTTGCGCATTTTTATTAGTTTACTCAAGTTATTGTAATTGTCATATTTCAACTCTGTTCAACACGATATTCAATCTGGGTACTATCGTTAATTTTCATTCTTTGAAGATATATAAAGTCGATCTTTTCCACTTGTCTCTAAAAAGTTGATTCTTCTAATCAACTCTTAGTATTTGTTGTAATTGAATTATTTCGAGTCTTTTACGTTTTATCTTGTTATATTATTAGTTAATTGTCTGGCCTCATTCACCTTTTTTTCCGGTTTAAATTATATTATCAGTTAAAATCAGAAGTTGCTTCATCAAATAATTTGAGAAATGTCCCAAACATCTTTTGTTGTTATTTCTTATTGTTTTGTTTAATAGATATAAGTGTTTTGAATTATGGTTTTTATTCTCAAAAGTTATCCAGTTTACAAAAATCCTTTTGATTTGAGAGAAAATTATTTTACTTAGAGTTGAACAGAGTAAGTAAATTTGAGTGCTAAAGTGAGTTCCGCAACGAGTTCTCAATCCAGCATCTAGTATAGAAAGTCGGGATCATCTGATGAAAAAGTAAGGTGAGTTAGAAATCTTAAATGCTGTGAGGTATGATTCCTGGTTCCTAGAAAATTAGAGCCCAACGTTCCCAATTATTATTATGTTTTAACGACTCCGCTCGGTCGAATCAGTTGTGATAATGCTCTATTTAATTATAAAGACAGCATTTGTTACAATTTCATAAGGAATTCGCCATGTCAATTTTTGCTACCTAACTTTTTATTTTGGCGTCCTCTTGCGGGAAAAACTACTGTTCCGTATTCCAAATTCATTTGCAAGCTAATTCGACATAAATTCGGTGACAATGCATTATGTTATTTTTCTAAGAGAAAAAACGAAATGGCGGCTCCAAAATGGCGGACAAGATTTGCAATTATGGTTCGAATCGATTCAAAATTGATATGTGGTGGTTTCCATGGTCAGAAATTACGATTTTTCTGTCATTGCAAAGGAACAAGATGGTCGCTCCAAGATGGCGGACGGAATTTGTAATTATGATCCGATTTGAATCAAAATTAGTATCTGTGGATTTTCAGGGTCGGAAATTATGATTTTTTTTGTTGATGCAAAAAACAAGATGGTGGGCGAAATATGTAATTGTGGTTCCATTCAATCAGGCATCGAAAACGAATTCTTCAAAACACATGTATCGAATTATGGTGCAAACATAGGGATTATTAGATTACTGCGACAGGCAAATTTTCACTCAAGGGCTATGGATATTTTCTCATCTTCGCTTTGGCAAATGTAAAGAGCTACTACGTAGTTCAAATTCTATAGCTTTGATTGCTCATTTCATTTTAATTTGTTTTGTTTTTGTCTAGTTACTGTGCAAAACTGTTAGATATAGGTAGTTATAATTTTAAAAAAAAATATTTTTACATATTTTTCTTAGTGTTTTATATTGTATTGTAAATGGGCATTTCTCCCCGTGTAATAAATAAATAAATAAAAAATGGCAAAAACACGTAGATTTTTAATCCAAGGGGGAAGTCTTCCTATCATAACCTCAACTTTCACATCACTCCCCCCACCCCTTCGTCAATCATACAATTTGAATAGGGAAAGTACTAAGTGTGACACCGCATTGAATTTGAATAAGGAATTCAGACATATGAGTGTTCGCTATCTAACTTTTCATTTTGGCACCCTCTTTCGGGAAAAACAACTGTTTCGTATTCCAACTTATGATATTCAATTTGAAAGCTAATGTAAGCAATTCACGAAAACAACAAAAATTTAAAAAAATAACATTGTATGAACTTAGAAATTAGAATTTTTTTCATACATTACTCAAAAACGTCAGACAGCGTTTCGAGACTAACTTTTACTCATGTATAGCAGTCCATGGCAAAGTCTTTGAGCATCTACTGTGAATTGATGCAGTTTGGAATGATTGGATTCGAATTTATTCAAGGTTTTCCAATCCTCAAGTTTATTCAATGTTCAATTTTTTTATTTTTCAAAAGCTTTCATTCAACTTGCCCTGTTAGTTAGTTAGTATGTATGTATGTGTGGGACAAAACAAACCTGTAAAATCCCTATATGTCAATTTTGAATCGAATCAAACCACAATTACAAATTCCGTCCGCCGTCTTGTTTTTTGCATTGACAAAATAATCATAATTTCCGACCCTAAAAATCCTCACATACTGATTTTGATTCTAATCGGACCATAATTACAAATTTCGTCCGCCATCTTGGAGCCACCATACTGTTTTTTTTGCATTGACGAACAAATCATAATTTATGACCCTGGAAACCAACATATATCAATTGTGAATCGAATCGGACCATAATTGTAAATCTTGTCCGCCATTTTGGGGTCGCCATTTTGTTTTTTGCGTTAGAAAAATTCCATAATGCATTGTCACCAAATTTATGACAAATTACCTTGTAAATGAAGTATCATAATTTGGAATACGGAACAGTTGTTTTTCCCGCAAGAGGGCGCCAAAATGAAAAGTTAGGTAGCGAAAATTGACATGGCTGAATTCCTCCTGAAATTACCTCTTCAATGATGTGTCACACTTTCCCAATTCAAATTGTTTGGGTGATAGTGACCAAGGGGTGGGGGGAGAGGTATGACGGTTGAGGTTATGATAGGAAGATGTCCCCTTTGAATTAAAAATCGACGTGTTTTTGCATTTTTTTCACAACGCATGCATTTTGAAGATATTCGATCTGTTTCGTTTTCTGTGCCCCACCCTGTATATGTGACTCAGTCCTTTTTTGATAGCATTTATTCAGCTGCTAAAGATATGAACTTGTTGAAACATATTTCCATTTTCAAGCATTCGAGTGACAAGAGAGAAAAATTCTCACAGCGAATGCTGCCTTATAAAATTTTGTTTAAGAAACATCTATATAGTAATTCTTCTACGCCACCAGACACGAATTTCGAAATACAGTGACCGCCAAAAAGAATGTACCATATGGAAAAAAGTTTGTTACCAGAGTATTGAAAAAACATTTCTGGGAAAAAGTTTGTGCAAAATTAATTTTGACAAATGTCACGTGATCATATGGCGGCAAATTGGGAAAAAATGCCATGTAGGGGCCAAAAGTGGAGTAAGATGGCAAGATATCCATGAAAGTAATTTGAAAAAGTTACTAGGAATTTAATTCTATACTCACACACAGAGTTTCAAGCAATAAATCGAAAAATTCGAAAATTGCTATTTTCTTTAATATTTTCTGACCTCTTCACGAAAATAAAAGTTGTTTTTTCTTCTGAATGACTTGACTAATGGAATATTTATATTTCAATGATAATGACAAAACTGTCTCATGTTCTCCGCACCAGATATGACACAAAATTGAAATAATTGGTTTTTGCCAGAACCCTCGCCGTTACATTAGGTATCTTTACATTTACACGCGATTGGCACCACGTTCCAATCGCTCGTGTTTTCGCGTGGAAGAATGTCGCGTTGTCCAATTTGTTTCCTTAAAATTGCAACATTTCAATCGCGTGGTTTTGGCCTGTACCGTTAATCGTAGAGGATAAAAATGCTAGTGTAACTCAAAAAGTGTCAAGTTTCACTCGTGCTAGTCGTGGCTCGTGGGGTGTTAAAAAGTTCAACAGTTTTATAGACGGTTTCACCAAAATGAACAAAATTAAAAACCGAAAACGAAAGATACAGGTAGTTCTGTGTCTGGCCTATCTGAATACTTTGAACAATCGTCAAAAAATGAGTTATCGGGTAAAAGCATGGATGGAAAATCGGAACAAATATGGGCATATGCCTTTGATGAATGAGTTGCTTGATAGAACATTATTTGCGAATGGGTACAGAATAATTTCGTATATTTTGATGAATTTGGTTTCTCCCTTAAACATACTGACCGCGTGGAAGTGAAAACAACTTAAAAAAATAAACTGCAGAAAATCACTTAGAAAAGAACGTGCGTTATCATGCAGGTTTTAACACGTCTAAGAACCGAATTTAACATTTAGACTGATGTTCTTTCGCGCGCGATTGGAACGTGGTGCTCCAATCGCGCGAGGTTGCGCGTGAATGTAAAGCTACCTATTGGTTCATATCTAACAGTTATATTAGAATTCCAAGACTATTGTGATAATATGGAAATCTAGAAACATTTTGGTTCCCTGATTACAATCAAGTTTTCATGATAATCGTACATGAGCGTTTCACTTCGTACACAAACTTGAAAATAGTGCGTCAAATTAAAACAATAAAAATATCATTAAAACTTGAATTAAATCAGGAAACATGATATATCCAGATTGCATATAATTACACTAGTCTTGAAATTCTGATATAACTGTTAGATATGAACCAATGAAAAAAAAATGAGAAAGTTTTATCAGTATCATTATACAAATGTTCCACTATAGTCAAGCCATTCATATAAAAACTTTGATTTTGGCAGAGAGATCGGAAAATATTCCAAAAAAAATGCAATTTTAAAATTTTTCAATTTATTGCTTGAAACTCGACTGTGAGTATAACATTAAATTCCAAGCAACTTTTCCAAATTACTTTTCTCGATATCTTGCCCACCTTTGGCCTCTTCATGGTATTTTTTTTCATTTTGCTGCCATATACTAGTGGTCACGTAACATGTGTCAAAATCGGTATTAGGTTATTGGACATGCACAAACTTTTCCCCAGAAATATTTTTCCCACACTCTAATAATAACTTTTTTTCCCATATAGTACATACTTTTTGGCGGTCACTGTATAACAATAATACATAATAATTTCACTGTTTTGCGATATTAATAGTTTGACATTATTTGTTTGCTCACTAGATTTCATAGAATTTGACATTTTTTACAGTATTTCAATATCAATGTTCTTATCAATAATTTAAAAATGTAATACCTCTGTGTTCTTTGTATGAGTTACCAACATTTTCCCAACCTGAAAGTTTTTTTTTTCAACCTGTTACATAAACTTTTATTCAATCGTTTGAATATCTTCATGGTGAGAAATTTTTAAATATTGTTACCTACGAAGTGCAGTTGTGAGCATAAAAAAGTCGTACAAGGTACGACACTAATTGAGGCATTGCACCAATTGCACTAGAAAAATGATAAAAGCGCGTTACTGACAAAAATTGTTTGAATTTTGTCACTACTTGTCAAAGTCGATAAGAAGTTTAATAATTAAGATTGACAAGCCTGACTCATAATAGCCTATTACTGCTGTACGACTTGTTTATAAACACAACGTACTGTGCACACAAATTTTGATGAAATTTGTCATTAATTCTGTATAGGGGTTTTAATCCTGTTTTCATTATCCAAATCTGAGTTTTTATAGAAATAAGCAATTCATCATCAAAATAAATTGCTTTCAGTTATACTTCGGCACTTTCAATAACAACTTAAACTAAAAATGGCGTTTAGACCGTCCCTATAATTCAGCAAAGATTTGCAATCAGTTTGAAATCTACACAACCGTCACTATTGAACTGTATAAACACAAACGCCTGATCACACCAATTCACCATGAATACTGCGACTGCGAATTCGTCCAACAAGTAAATAAATACGACTGGAACTGAAACATGAAAATCTGTGACTGCCAGTGTTGCCAATCCGGTTTTGTTAAATTACACGCTCGTCAAAAAAGGCAAATTACTCACCATTACTCACCTTTGATTTGATATTCAACTTTTGTCATTGATATTGCTGGGTAACTAAAGGCTCGTTCATGCCCTTGCGAATATTCGCAATTTTTTTTGCGATTCGACTCATATGGTGAAAAAATTGCAGTGAATGATGAATCATACCATCCATCCTTGTTGATATGACATTTATACTTCCTGATTTTCATCGCCACGAATCATAAACCATACCACAGAACAGCTAACTACTAAACTAGGTATGACGGACACTTCTTTGTCGCTCTCTTCGTGAAAAATCGTGGATATATAAAGCTTTTTATTCTACAACCTTCAGCAATAAAGGTTTGAATTACTCACCTTTTACTCACATTTTCCAAAATCTCACTTTAGGACACACGACATGTCAAATTACTCACTTTTCGTGTAATTACTCACCGATTGGCAACACTGGACTGACTGCGGACCTGCAAAACAATAATTTTACCCAAGCGCGGTGAGTCGAGGCAAGCGAATCTCGACTTAAATGGCTGTTCGAGCTGACCAATGAAACTCCATAGTCTCCCTCGACGATGCTGCCATCTACACGCAGTCTCCTTTTGGCTCCAATGAAACGTCCATACGGTGATACTACTAGGTGGCATCCAAGTCATGTCTTAACTTGAAAATCAGGGTTTTTTGAAGAAACCTGCATTAAAATGAATTCAAATATTGATGTTTGTTACTAATCACGCTAGATGACACTCGCGTTTGGATCCAACACCATTTCCACATGCATTGACTATCTAACTTCTATTTAAACAATGCTGATACGGGTATCGTGGTCGAATTCGAATGAAACATCATGCAAAATAAAATATTAATATTTCTACCACAATTCTGATTTCAGTGCCTTCATTGGTGTCATCTACCGACTTTATTTATGATTCATCACAGTTCCCGTCATCTATTTTAAAGAATTTCAACGTGTCTCGTTTTACGTATTTTGCGAATCAAGTTACGACATGACTTGGACGCCAGACCACTGACACCATCTACATGTCGCCTCCTGAAACCAATATCAGTCCCTTCAGGTTGGCTAACTATCCTACTTACTTCTATATCATCATTGTTTATAGAGAAAGAAGATAGTCAATGCCTGTGGAAATCGCGTTTGATACAATCGCGCGCGACATCTAGCCCGATAACGACGAACCGAGGCAGAAAATACACCCGTACGAATGCGCCCCCTACAATCAACTTTCATTTTTTGAGGTATACTTGAGGATTTTTATTTTCGTCAAGGAATCCTAGTAGTGAATCGTTCGCCCTGACAGGGACGTACTTGAAATTTTCTAATGATAGTTTTTAACAGAGTAGCATATTTTATTCACAAATTCAATGTTATTCAATAAAAATGAAGTGCATACTTTTTTGTTTATTATTTGATATAAATTGAATGAACTATGCATAAATGTAATAAAGTGAACGTGAACTTAATATCAATTTTGTCATTTTGACTTCAATCATCATGAACAATAGGTACTGTGGCATGGTTCAATTGAAAAATGAGTGTGGAATTTCAGTGAAATATATCTTTTCACCTACATGTGGTGTCCAGTGTATTTTTTAAACCAAAATCACTGGGACGAACGAAGCTCATAATACACTACCGGTGAACAGCACCTTTGCCTTATTATTTTCGGGGCTTTGTGTTTGTTATTGTTTGTTATTTAATTTCAATCACTGGGCGACTCATTTTAACCAGTAGGTGGGTGACATTTGTGTCACACACTTCACTATAGTGAAAAGGTGGTGACACAATGGAACAAATAGTATGTTTGTAATCATCAGTTTATTTAGTCTCTGTATTCACCTTGAAGATATCACTTAACTAGTTTGTACATTTTACACCTGTGCTCATTTATTCAAACTGAATTTATTTCTTCGAAATGGGGCTCCATATATGCTGTCAGAAATCAGAACAGGTTCGAAGTGTTATAAAGACAACGATTATTGAATGAAGAGATTGAATGTGTTTACCAACTAAATTGTTATCTATACTGAGTACAATAATATATACAGGGTGGGGCACCGAAAACGAAACAGATCGAATATCTTCAAAACGCATGTGTTGGGAATAAAATGCAAAAACACGTCGATTTTTAATCCAAGGGGGAAATCTTCCTATCATAACCTCAACTGTCATACCTCTCCCCCTACCCCTTGGGCACCATCACCGAAACAATTTGAATAGGGAAAGTAGTAAGTGTGACACATCATTGAAAAGGTAATTTCATAAGGAATTCAGCCATGTCAATTTTTGCCACCTAAATTTTTATTTTGGCGCTTTCTTGCGGGAAAAACAACTGTTCCGTGTTCCAAATTATGATACTGCATTTGCAAGCTTTTTGACATAAATTCGGTGACAATGCATTATGGAATATTTTTAAGAGAAAAAACAAAATGGCGGCTCCAAAATGGCGGACATGATTTGCAATTATGGTCCGATTCGATTCAAAATTGATATGTGGTGGTTTGCAAGGTCGGAAATTATGATTTGTTTATCAATCAAAAAAACAAGATGGTGGTCCAAGATGGCGGACGGAATTTGTAATTCTGGTCCAATTCGAATCAAAGTTAGTATGTGGGGATTTTCAGGGTTAGAAATTTGGATATTTTTGTCGGTGCAAATAACAAGATGGCGGGCGAAATTTGTAATTGTGTTTCGATTAGAGTCAAAATTAGCATATGGGGGTTTTCAGTATGAATAAAATGAATTATTAAAATTGATAAACAAAAGCTTTTATACAAATGCGCTAAAAGGAGATAACGGCAAATAAACGAAAAAGAGAGAAAAGGTATTCATATTTTTTTTTAGATGTGTGACGTAGGTTACTCTGTGCGTAACAGATTCGAAAGCTTGCCGCGAGTACAAAATAGGTATTATTGCGAGGTAAAATTTTTATTCTGTTACGTATAGAATAACCTCAGTCACACATCTGAAAAAAATTATAATTTCCTTTTTAGCGCATTTGTTTAATTTTTTTTATCAATTCAATCATTTTATTTTAGTCATACTGAAAACTTGTAAAACCCCCATATGCCAATTTTAAATCGAATCGGACCACAATTACAAATTTCGTCCACCATCTTGGTTTTTTGCATTGACAAAAACATCATATTCTTTCACCCTGAAAATCCCCACATACTAATTTTGATTCGAATCAGACCAGAATTACAAATTTCGTCCGCCATCTTGAAGCCACCATCTTATTTTTTCGTATTGACAAACAAATCATAATGTCCGACCTTGGAAACCACCACATATCAATTTTGAATCGAATCGCACCATAATTGCAAATCATGTCCGCCATTTTGAGCTGCCATTTTGTTTTTTCATTTAGAAAAATTTCATAATGCATCGTCACCTAATTTATGTCAGAATAGCTTGCAAATGCAGTATCATAATTTGGAATACAGAACAGTTGTTGGTCCCGCAAGAGGGCGCCAAAATGAAAAGTTAGGTGGCAAAAATTGACATGGCTGAATTCTTTCTGAAATTACCTTCCTAATGATGTGTCACACTTACTACTTTCCCTATTCAAATTGTTTGGGTGATAGTGCCCAAGGGGTGGGGGGAGAGGTATGACAGTTGAGGTTATGATAGAAAGATGCCCCCTTGGATTCAAAATCGACGTGTTTCTGCATTTTATTCACAACACATGCGTTTATTGCGTTTCGAAGATATTCGATCTGTTTCGTTGTCGGTGCCACACCCTGTATATTAATAGCAAGTGTTGAACAAATATAATATTCAAAAATACACGAAGGGTAACGTGACAATTTCGCAAATGATAACGGCACAAAACAAATAAACACAAAATTCACTGGGAATTGTCTTGATAACATCAAGTTCCAGGTTAAATAGAAACACTGAAACTGAAATGAATGGAATCTCGAGTTTACACCAGTACAACGCTGGATAGGATGCACGTGTCAAAATTATATTTCATAGCCATCTATCGGATTATTCAATGAATCATATTTTACGAACTGATCAAATACATACGTTAAAATCAAGAACAGACGTGACTGGAGACTCGTGGACTAGCGACCTCTAGTGATGGTCTCCATTTGAGTCCAACTAAAAGTACGTAAGATTGGCTAACTATCTTCTCTCTATAAACACTGATATCATGCTTCTATCGTTGTATGAGGATTACCTCATACAACGCTTCTATCGTTGTATGAGGATTACATAGTAATATCACCTTATGGACGTTTCATTGGAGCCAAAAGGAGACTGCGTGTAGATGGCAGCATCGTCGAGGGAGACTATGGAGTTTCATTGGTCAGCTCGAACAGCCATTTAAGTCGAGATTCGCTTGCAACGACTCACCGCGCTTGGGTAAAATTATTGTTTTTCAGGTCCGCAGTCACAGATTTTCATGTTTCAGTTCCAGTTGTAGTTATTTACTTGTTGGACGAATTCGCAGTATTCATGGTGAATTGGTGTGATCAGGCGTTTGTGTTTATACAGTAAAATAGTGACGATTGTGTAGATTTCAAACTGATTGCAAATCTTTGCTGAATTATTTATAGGGACGGTCTAAGCGCCATTTTTAGTTTAAGTTGTTATTGAAAGTGCCGAAGTATAACTGAAAGCAATTTGTTTTGATGATGAATTATTTCTATAAAAACTTAGATTTGGATAATGAAAACCGGATTAAAACCCCTACAGAATTAATGACAAATTTCATCAAAAGTTGTGTGCACAGTTGTGTTCATAAAAAGGTCGTACAGCAGTAATAGGCTATTATGAGTCAGGCTTGTCAATCTTAATTATTAAACTTCTTATCGACTTTGACAAGTAGTGACAAAATTCAAACAATTTTTGTCAGTAACGCGCTTTTATCATTTTTCTAGTGCAATTAGTGCAATGCCTCTATTAGTGATCGTACCTATTTTACTGACTGAACAATCCCTGGCGGAATGGGTAGTGAATGATGGAATATTTTTCTCAAATTCCATATTTGATTTGAACTAAGGACAACAAATATGCCTATATAATTTTTTTTTTCGAAAAAACTTCCTTTGACCCCACTCTACTCTTGTGATTTTTCTGAGAAATTTGCGAAATGGGTAGTAAATGTCAAAATATTTTTCTCAAATTGCATATTTGATTCAAACTGAGGGCAACTGAGGGAATATTCCTATATATATATTTTTTTTTAGAAAAATATTTGTTCATAACTAATTTATAAACAAATGACGTCAAAAAATTGTAACCAGTATAATTCATTCTTAAACATAAAAACTGTAATAATAAAGCATTCGTCAAAAAAAAAATTTATAACATTTTGTGGATATTTAATTTTTCTTTAGTTATAAAAATTATAATAACACAAAATTATGAATTTTTACAAACTTTTATCGTGTGCTCATGTTGAGGAGGAATTCAGAAAGCCAACAATTTATAACCGGTGTGAAGTTAGCAGCTGAAATACAGCAGCCAAAATTACGGAAACTGCCGAATGACCATTGGCGTGCGCGATTTTTTTTAAAATTTCGTCTTCAGCAGCCAACACGATTTTACAGCAGCTAAAAAATATAGATACGTGCGGGTAGCAACCAAAGTGAAAAAATTCTCGTGAATCCCTTAACAAATGTGATACATCAATTTCTATTATGTGTCAAAAAAAAAATGACTTGCAAGCCGTCTAAAGGGTTCCAAAGAGGCGAAACCGACTTCAAAATTAATTTAAAAAATATTTCCGGGTGAAATAAACGAGGTGTCACTTTGAAATGATAATTAAAACATGTAAAACAATATAATTAATCATGTGTCGAAGGGATAAAAATGACTTGCGAGCCGTTTAAGGGGGTACAGAGGGGTGAAAATGGGTTTAAAATTTATTTTAAACATTTTTTCGGGTGAAATAAACGAGGTGTAACCTTGACATAGTAATAAAAACGTGTGAAACAATATTATCTATCATGTGTGAGAAGGAAAATGACTTGCGAGCAGTCTAAGAAGGTCCAAAGGGGCAAAACGGAAATATTTTTTAAATTAATTTTGATGTCGAAATTAATTTAAAAAATATTTCCGTGTGAAATAAACGAAGTGTCGCATCGAAATAATAATTAAAACGTGTAAAGCAATATTATCAATCATGTGTCGAAGGGAAAATGACTTGCAAGCCGTCTAAGGGGGTCCAGAGGGGCAAAAATCATTTTAAAAAATAATTTAAAAAAATATTTCGGGTTGAAATAAATGAAGTGTCACTTCGAAATGATGATAAGAACGTGTAAAACATCAATTTCAATCATGTGTCGAAATGAAAATGACTTGCGAGCCGTTTAAGGAGGTCCAAAGGGGCAAAAATTACTTCAAAATTAATTTTAAGAATAATTTCAGGTGAAATAAACGAGGTGTCACCTTGAAATAATAATAAAAACGTGTTAAACAATATTATCAATCATGTGTGAAGGAGAAAATGACTTGTGAGCAGTCTAAGGGGGCCCAAAGGGGCAAAACCGAGATCAAAATTAATTTAAAAAATATTTCCGGGTGAAATAAACGAGGTGTCACATTGAAATGATAATTGAAACATGTAAAACAATATAATTAATCATGTGTCGAAGGGAAAATGACTTGCAAGCCGTCTAAGGGGGTTCAGAGAGACGAAAACGACTTCAATAATAATTTGAAAGATATTTCTGGGTGAAATAAACGAGGTGTCACTCTGAAATCATAATGAAAACGTGTAAAATATCAATTCCAATCATGTGTCAGAGGGTGAATTACTTGCGAGCAGTCTAAGGGGGTCCAGAGAAATGGAAAAGACTTCAAAATTGATTTAAAAAATATTTCCGGGTGAAATAGACGAGGTGTCACTTCAAAATGATGATAAAAACGTATAAAACATCAATTCCAATCATGCGTCAGAGTGAAAAAGACTTGCGAGCCGTCTGAGGGGGTCCAGAGGGGCGAAACCGACTTCGGTTTTGATTAAAAAAATATTTTTGGGTGGAATAAACGAGGTGTCACTTTGAAATGATAATAAAAACGTGTAAAACATCAATTTCAATCATGTATCAGAAGGAATATGACTTGCGAGCCGTCTAAGGGGGTCCAGAGGGACGAAAACTATTTCAAAATTAATTTCAATAATATTTCCGGGTGAAATAAATGATGATGAAAATGGGTAGAAAAATATTTTAAATTATGAGGAAGAAGGAGAAGTACTTGTGGAGCCTCTGAAGTGGTCCAGAGGGGCGAAAACGATTTCAAAATTGATCTTAAAAATATTTCCGGTTGAAATGAACGAGGTTTCACTTTGAAATGATGATGGAAACGTATAAAACATCAATTACGATCATGTTCCAAAATGAAAATGACGCGCAAGCCGTCTAAGGGGGTCGAGAGGGGCAAAAACGACTTCAATATTAATAATAAAAAATATTTCGGGGTGAAATGAACGAGGTGTCACTTCGAAATAATAATGATAACGTTTAACACATCAATTTCAATCATGTTTCTGAAGGAATATGACTTGCGAGGAGTCTAAGGGGGTCCAGAGGGGCAAAAACCACTTCAGAATTAATTTAAATAATATTTCCAGGTGAAATAAACGAGATGTTAGTTTGAAATGATAATGAGAACGTGTGTAAAACTATATGATCAATCATGAGGCAGGAGGAAAAGTACTTGCAAGAATTCTGAGGGGGTCAAGAGGGGCTAAAACGACTTCAAAATCAATATAAAAAATTTTCCTGCTGAAATAAATGAGATGTCACTTTGAAATGATAATTGAAATGTGTAAAACGAAATTATCAATCATAAGGCAGGAGGAAAAGTACTTGCGAGGCATCTGAGGGGGTCCAGAGGGGCGAAAACGACTACACAAAAAAATTATTGATGAAATAAACGAAGTGTCACTTCAAAAAATGATTGAAACCTGCAAAACATTAATTTTATTCATGTGCCAGAAGGAAATTGACTTGCGAGCCGTCTACCCCCAACATACCAATTTTGAATCGGATTGGACCATGCAAAACTCGTCCGCTGTCTTAGAGCCGCCATATTGTATACATGAAATTTAAAAAAATATTCATAATTTCCAATCCTGAAAACCCCCACATACCAATTTACAATCGAATCGGACCATAATCACAAAACTGGATCCTCCCTTTTTTTTTTCTCTGGCAATTTTTTTCGTCCATATTGCGTTTTCGTCGAAATTACGAACACCTGCCAAATTTCTAGGTAATCGGTAAACTAGTTGGTCAAATTTCTCTTGAACAAACATACAGGGTAGGCCGAATTAGAAACTTTTAAAGGGAAAGTCCTGTTTTCACACTAGATAGATGAAAACTGAGGATCAAATTTTATGACAAACTCAATGGTGAAAACCGCATTAGGAGGAGGATTTTTCTCTCTTGTCACTCGAATGCTTGAAAATGGAAATATGTTTCAACAAGTTGATATCTTTAGCAGCTGAATAAATGCTATCAAAGAAGGACTGAGTCACATATACAGGGTGGGGCACCGAAAACGAAACAGATCGAATATCTTCAAAATGCATGTGTTGTGAAAAAAATGCAAAAACATGTCGATTTTTAATTCAAAGGGGACATCTTCCTATCATAACCTTAACTGTCATACCTCTCCCCCCACCCCCCTTGGTCACTATCACCCAAACAATTTGAATTGGGAAAGTAGTAAGTGTGACACATCATTGAAGAGGTAATTTCAGAAGGAATTCAGTCATGTCAATTTTTCTACCTAACTTTTCATTTTGGCGCCCTCTTGCGGGAAAAACAACTGTTCCGTATTCCAAATTATGAAACTTCATTTGCAAGGTAATTTGTCATAAATTTGGTGACAATACATTATGGATTTTTTCTAAAGGAAAAAACAAAATGGCGACTCCAAAATGGCGGACAAGATTTGCAATTATGGTCCGATTCGATTCACAATGATATATGTTGGTTCAGGGTCATAAATTATGATTTGTTCGTCAATGCAAAAAAAACAAGATAGTTGCTCCAAGATGGCGGACGAAATTTGTAATTATGGTCCGATTCGAATCAAAATCAGTGTGAGGATTTTTAGGGTCGGAAATTATGATTATTTTGTCAATGCAAAAAACCAAGACGGTGGACGGAATTTGTAATTGTGGTTTGATTCGATTCAAAATTGGCATATAGGGATTTTACAGATTTGTTTTGTCCCACACATACATACTAACTAACAGGGCAAGTTGAATGAAAGCTTTTGAAGAATAAAAATAATTGAACATTGAATAAACTCGAGGATTGGAAAACCTTGAATAAATTCGAATCCAATCATTCCAAACTGCATCAATTCACAGTAGATGCTCAAAGACCATTTGCCATGGACTACCATACATAAGTAAAAGTTAGTCTCGAAACGCTGTCTGACGTTTTTGAGTAATGTATGAAAAAAATTCCAATTTCTAAGTTCATACAACGGTAATTTTTTAATTTTTGTTGTTTTCGTGAATTGCTTACATTAGCTTTCAAATTGAATATCATAAGTTGGAATACGAAACAGTTGTTTTTCCCGAAAGAGGGTGCCAAAATGAAAAGTTAGATAGCGAACACTCACATGTCTTAATTCCTTATGGAATAACCTTTTCAATACAGTGTCACACTTAGTACTTTCCCTATTCAAATTGTATGAGTGACGAAGGGGTGGGGGGAGTGGTGCGAAAGTTGAGGTTATGATAGGAAGATTTCCCCCTTGGATTAAAAATCTACGTGTTTTTGCATTTTTTTCACAATACATGTGTTTTGAAGAATTCGTTTTCGATGCCTGGTCGAATCGAACCACAATTACAAATTTCGCCCACCATCTTGTTTTTTGCATCAACAAAAAAAAACATAATTTCCGACCCAGAAAATCCACAGATACTAATTTTGATTCGAATCGGACCATAATTACAAATTCCGTCCGCCATCTTGTAGCAACTATCTTGTTTTTTTTGCATTGACGAACAAATCATAATTTATGACCCTGAACCAACATATTTCAATTTTGAATCGATTCGGACCATAATTGCAAATCTTGTCCGCCATTTTGGAGCCGCCATTTTGTTTTTTCTTTTAGAAAAATAACATAATGCATTTTCACCGAATTTATGTCGAATTAGCTTGCAAATGAAGTATCATAATTTGGAATACGGAACAGTTGTTTTTCCCGCAAGATGGCGCCAAAATAAAAAGTTAGGTAGCAAAAATTAACAAGGCTGAATTCCTTATGAAATTACCTATTTAATGGTGTGTCACACTCACTACTTTCCCTATTCAAATTGTTTAGGTGGTAGCGACCAAGAGGTGGGGGAAGAGGTATGACAGTTGAGGTTCTGAGTGAGGATCTGAGTGTTTTTGCATTTCATTCACAACGGATGCATTTTGAAGATATTCGATCTGTTTTGTTTTCGGTTCCCCACCCTGTATACTTCCTTAAAAAACTAATGCTGCCGTATGATTGATATTGTATTGTATTATTATTATTGTATCATGTACTTTATTGGGTATTTATCTATTCTTAGTTTTAAGATGTTATACATTCATTTTTATTGCAACAGATTGTAATTGGGATTACCCGTTGAATAAATATATAAAATACTTGTATTATCGATTTCATTGAAGTGGTCACTGTGAAATTATAGTTTATCATTTGTAGAGCTAGAGGAACTTTATGGCTATATTTAAACCAAGATTGGGGCAAGGGAAACTCGTCCGCTATTTTGATGTTATGAATTTAAATTTTCGCCAGAAATATGAACACCTGCCAAATTTTGAGTTAATTCGAAAACTGCTAGTGAGTCAAAATCCACTTCCAAGATTTGACGCAGACAGACATACAAACAGTCTTATTTGAATAAGTGCGCGTAAAATATGCATATTCTCATCATCTACCATATCGATTTTGGAACCAACATCCCAAATTTTATCAAAAAACACATTTCCGACCCCAAAAACCCCCACATACCAATTTCAAATTGATCGCCCGCCAAAACCCCCATAAAAATGTCATAAAGCATCCTCACCTGAATGACGATTAACTGTCATATTTTAAGTCCATTGATTAGATTCTGTCAGACAGGTACTTACAGAAACTTGACTCACAAATTCCAATCAATTACATTTTTTAGCTTGAATAAAATTCCTGAATGTTGACAAGGGTAATATTCTCAATTGAAAATAGAGAAACAACTCCTAAGCAAATGGAAACAAACCTACAATAAAAATGAATGAATGCATTAGCCGGGGAAGTAGTTGTTTCCTGTTAGATATTACAAAAAATAGCTTAATTTTTATCGTAGGTTTGTTTCCATTTCATCATGTTCATAATTTCTTTAAAAATCATCATTCTTGAATGTGTTAGTGACAGAAAATTTTATCGACTGTAGTTTATACAGCTCGACCATGCTCGACTAGTAAATCTCCTGGATGTCAGTCAGTTCATATTTGTTTAAATGAACGGATACTTCAATAGCACATCAGCGACAATTTAGTAAGTTGGAGCAGATTGATATTCCACAAGACAACTCAGGAAGTTTCCAATCACGTATAATATCAAAATATTATCACCTAATGCGATTTATCAAAATTTTGAACCCAATATGAAATTCTGTTAGCTATTTCATACGTCTGAACGTGAATAATGTTCAACCACTCAATCCGTCCCTGTTTAAATTACGTTCCATCAAGTTGGAATTAGGACCGTGTAGGGGTCACTACTGCACGGATTGAAAAATTCGAAGTTTCCACATGTTCCTGGCAGATGGCGCTGAAAATCGGCTCCAATAGATGATACCATTGTTTAAACACTGATGATACACAGGCGTTATCCTACTATATAATCCTCATACAACGCTTCTATCATTGTCTAAAGGCAATGACAATCAATGTCTTTATGAAATGTCATTACAAAACTACTTAAAAGAAATCTACTTTATAGTTTTGAAAGAATCCTGTATGAACCCAGTAATTTACTTTTTACTTTAGTTCGCCGTAATACAACTAGATGGTGATCAGTCACTTCGTCATGAGTAATGTTTGACACTTTGACAGTTGACAGCGACAGTGACAGTGCCAGTGGAGAAAAAGTGTTAAAAGATTGTAGATTTGTTGACTACGTGAAAATAAATCGATATGGTATGTGCTTTTAGTCACCGTAGGTATAAAAACCTCATACTTCCTGGGTGTTCAATGTCAACAGAATAAATTTCGATAATATATCCCATTCTATCTCGAAGTTTGTGCTATGTGATTTGGAATAGATTTTTTGCTTCCCTAGCTGTCACTAAAGGGACGTTTCAATCATAATGGGAAATACATTGCTCAATTTTGTTTCGAGTTATTTCTAGTTAATACTGTTCAGTTCACTTATTCGGTATGACTGTTACCCTACCAAAAATGCCTGTTGTTAGGAAATACAGGAAAGAGACCACAGAAATCAGTGGTTGTTTGAAGTACATGATTTTTGGATTCAATGTTCTGTTTTGGGTGAGTTCTAGAAATATGCTTCATGGTTCAATGGTAATAACCCTGCCTTTTAGCTTCTTGGTCTTGGTATTCTCACCATAGGAGTATGGGCCTGGAGTGAAAAAGATATTTTCAATAATCTAGGAAGAGTAGCAAACATTGCCTTGGATCCTGCATTTGTACTCATCTGCATAGGTGAGTTGAATAACTTATGAGTAAACAGTCAATATTCTGATTCGAAATTATCTAACTCTGAAAGTTTAAAATTGAGAAAGAAGTGTTTACAATTATTTGCTTTCCGTAGTTCCTTAGCTTTGAACAGGATGAGATAGGTGTCATCACAAATATTTATTTAAATTCGACCTTATCAAGTCAACGATTGGCATAGGTAAGTTAGTGACTATTTGTACCCTTTGAAGAGACCATTTAAAACAATGTGTCCTTTAAAAACTAAACCGTTAAGTAAGGTTTAGTAGACTTCCATTTGCAGCAGTAACTTGTGGTCCACATGAATTTTTCCAAGTTTCTAATTAAAAGAAGGAAAATACAAGTAGCACAGAGAAATCTCGATAGTCTGAAATTGAGATCAGAATGATGTAGCATTAATAATTAAATAGAAAGATAGAGACTTTCAAAGATCTCTTCAGTCATTCACTTAACATGAGACAGGTTGGCTCAACTTTCGTTTAACTGAGATCATTTACAAAAAAACTGTTGCCATGGCAACCAATGCTAGGTTAAGGAGAATACAAAAAACCGATTCCCATGGTGCGGAAATGCGTGGTTGCCAAGTTGTCTACTTTAGTTTAGCTGAAATCAGTTATGGAAAAAAGGTTACCATGAAGACCATTTTTAGGGTGGAAACTAAACAGAAATGCCATGCCCGTTTTGCGGAAATGCATGGTTGCCAAGTTGGGCCAGTTATACTTCTGCTAAAATCAGTTATGCAGAAACTGTCGCCATAGAAACCGTTACTATGATCAGAAGTAAACAAAAACCCAATTCCCATGGTGCATGGTTGCCAAATTATTTGCTTTACTTCATCTCAAATTTGTTATGCAAAAAATGTTGCAATGATAGTCGTTATGGTGAAGAGTGAACAGAGTGTTTAGCGAAAATGCGAGATTGACAAGTGGGGAAAGTTATAGTTTAGCAGAAATCGGTTATGGAAAAACTGGTAAATAAAATCAAAATAAATATTCATCCTAATCAGTTGATATAATTTCAATTTTACGAAAATTTATTAAGGTTAAGTTGGCTCATTAGACTCGAACACCACTGGAACTCTGAAGGTGCATGGTTCAAAAAGATTAATTATGTAATTATTTACTGTCAATCTTACTTCCATCACAAATGAGCAAAGTAATCGCTTGCCTCACAGGCCACAATATACTGTAAATGATCAAAAACTTTTCCATACATTTTGAGAATTTGGACAAAGTAGTAACATGAACGCGAGTGCGTCGGCCGGATGCGCTCGCTTCGCTCGCGTTTGGTGTGTAGTATATGATCTACTCCTAAATAAACGACCCACAATTGGTATAAACAGTGAATTCGCCTCTTTCGTAGCAATAAGGTTCAGTTTGGTTAGTTCAATATAGTTCAATGTACAGCGTGAAAAGTAGTTTTTTCTGGTAGATATTACAAAAAAACAGCTTAATTTAATTTCATCAATCTGAATGAGAATGCGAATTTTCACTTTCTGATTTTTTCTTTCGAGTTAGGTTTTTTCACAATATCTATCAGATGTAGTTCAATGTCCAGCGTAGCCTTAGCCGGAGAAATAGTTGTTTTCGGTTAGATATTACACAAAAATGGCTTAATTTTTATCGTAGGTTCTTTCCATGTCCAGAGGAGTCATGTTTTTTCTATTGAGAAAGTTTCCCTTTTCGAATTTAATTTATTTTCAAATTGATAATTTGGCATCAACGCATTTCGGCACAACGGAAATCGAGTTTTTTGTCATTCATCCCAGCAACGGTTGCCTCGGCATCTACTTTTTCTCAACTGATTCCAGATAAACTAAAGCATACAATTTGGCAAACACGCGTTTCCGCACCATGGGAATTGGGGTTTTGTTTACTTGTTATCAAAGAGTCTGTTGTTATGGCAACAGTTTTTCCATAACTGATTTCAGCTAAACTATAACTGGCTCAACTTAACAACCTTGCGTTTCCGCAAAACGGGAATAGCATTTTTGTTTACTCTTCACCCTAACAACGGTTACCATGGTTACCTTTTTTCCATAGCTGATTTCAGCTAAACTAAAGTAGACAACTTGGCAACCACGCAGTTCCGCACCTTCCGAATCGGTTCTCTATATCTTGTTACCATAGCAACGGTTGCCATGGTAACAGTTTTTCCATAACTGATTTCAGCTAAACGAGAGTTGACCCGACAGGTCATTTATGTTTCAGGTATAAAAATGAAATTTATCACATTTATGGAAAGGTATAGGCAAATAATTAATAAAAAGTGTATGACTAGTAAAAATAGAATACATAAAGTAGTTACATTTCCGTAACATTGGTAGGCATAAGTATATAAAAATGAAAGGCATTGAGTATAAGGAGGACTTTTTTAAAGATTGTAAATTAAAGGTTTCCTCAAACTGACGCGGGAACGCGGGAGTGGGAAAGAGTCAATCCGATACTAAAATCCATAGTGGGACATACCGGTGTGATTATACGTATTCCGAAATGCATACAAGAAACGATATATGTATGGTTTGCGACGTGTACTGTTTTTCCAGCAATTTGCACGCTCCCGCGTTCTACCAACATAAAGAGGTGATTTCCTATGATGCATACTCAATTTTATCTAAACAAAAATCATCTTGTCTTCTTGTAGGGTATACATGATATTCTCTATCTTTATTATATTTTACTATGTCATTGTGTGACTATAATTAATATGTACAGATAAATGGAATTGAGGCAGAATGACAGTTTTAATGTATGTGTCTTTACAGGATTCTCTATGGTTAGTGTAAGCATTATAAACCTCTTTTGAAAAATGAAAAATCTGGAAGCTTATCTTGCCCTTCCTCATACGATTATGTTGATGCTGATGAACATACTAGAGCATGATATGACTTGAATGTGGTGAAAGCATAACACAACTTGTTCAGTTATTTGAAGATTTGTAAACCCCCATCTTCACAACAAATTTGTTCCTTTCCTGATTTTTGTTGTTTTAAATTGAATTAAGGGAAATATAGGTAGAACAGTAAAATCTCAGAAGTCAGAGCAGTTTTTCAATTAACAGTTAACGCTAATATATAAAGTAGGCAATATTGAGAGGCAGGAAGTAATTAGAAAACCACTAAAAGAAAAAAGGCCTTGTAGGGTGAGGGGTTGAGAATAGGTTGTCAACTACTAATGATGAAATATATTCTTCACAAAATATTAACGAGGTATAGAAAAATATAGTCAGTATATAATTTTCACTTATTAACAAGTTTCCTTGCATGTAAATCTGAAAATAAAATTTGATGCCTTTTCTAACCTGTTAGAATAAGTGATGAATGAATGAGCAGAATTCTCAGTTTTAATTTCACAGGAGAATGAGAATAAATTGAAAATAATTTTACAGATTTTTTGGAAACTTGTTGCCAGGCAATGGACATGAGAGCTGAGAGGGCTCGTTTTTGATCCATTTTTCACTTTTCATGCAAACTGATGTTGTCACACAATAAAAACAAAATACCATAAAAAATTCTACCTGAACGTACATGAATGCTTTGAATTATATGTTATTTTTTTGATCAAAATGTTAACAAATATGTAATCATTATCAAGTTTCTTAACGAAATTCTTTCATGCACCACATCAAATTCTTTATTTTTTTTACGCTTATATTCTGGTGAATCTAATTACATTCTTAGAAATTACATTCTTGAAAGGAAAGAGTATATATTTCCTACGAAAAATATAATTTGACGGAAGGAATAGTTATTTTTTGTGTGAGTAGCCATAAAAAAATCGAAAGAAAAGCAACACAATAGCGCAGTTTAAGTGTTTACTTATCTTGAGTGTTTCATTTGACACTAACACATGGAATGCAATACAGCATTTCATCATCAGGTGGCATGTTGAAAACAGGAAGACTTTGCCTAAATTGAGGATTTGATGTTTGTTACCGTATCTGAAAATTAATGTATTTGCTGAAAACTTATATAATATGTTTTCCAGAAGGTCTTCTATGACAAATGGTTTGTTTTTTATGCGAGTCTCATTATTTATTAACATTTATTAATATGTACTGAACTGAATATAATTGAAATGTCAACAAGTAGTTTGGAGTGAAACTGCCTTTTGATGAGACCCAAATGTAATATAAAAACATGTGAAAAATATTTAGAATGTCTTGTCAATAAAAGGCTTTATTATTATTATAAATATCAACGCAACTGTAAGAAATAAATAAATTGACTCAATGAATTTTTTTCAAAGCAAAAATTATTGTTGGAATTTCAGAAATGGTCAATAAATAACAGGAGTTTATTTTTTATTAGTCAAATATCTGACTCATAAAACCTTACAGCCGTATGCATAGTAAATCGCCAGCGACTCGCCAGAGTTTTGCCGTTCGCTACACAAGGATTATAATGCGCAGTCGAGCTCCAAAAAAGTGACAACTACGCGATAAGTTACATTTTGGCGAAACGCTGGCGATGTACCACTTTTTTGGAGCTCGACTGTGCATTATAGTTCTTGTGTAGCGAGCGGCGAAACTCTGGCGAGTCGCTGGAATTGGCTATGCACACGGCTGTTAGTATTTTATTGATCTCATAAGATTTTTGTAAACAGAAGCATCATGACTTTATAACGTGCTAGCTGTCCAGTCTTCTGCAAATAAAATCCCATAATCCCATGCAATAGGAAATTTTCGTCAGTTTTTGAAGACTCGTTTGTGAAATGTGTTACTTCATTCAGAGACACAATAGGGTATAGATCGTCAGCACAATAAAAACTAGATATGAAGTACATGGATAAAAACACGGTAAACATACATATACAGGGTGATTCTTAAGTATGTGTAGAAAATTCAGGATCGTGTTGCTGACATCAAAATAAGAAGAAATGTTCCTATAAACATATGTCCGCAAGTTATTCTTTTCTGAGATACAGAGTGTCAAAGTTGAACTCTTAGTTTTGTTTTTTGTGAATACTTTCAAAGCAATTTTGATATTTGGGTAGAGTTTGGTATCTGGGAATATTTATTATTTGGGTTGTGTAAAAAATATATTCTTGGTAGAGGTCACTGAGAGCAACTGTTTTCGAGTTATTGAGATTTGAAATAATCGATGCAAGTGATTTTGAGGAACAAGATTTTTAAATTTAAAATAAATTCAATTAGAAATTCGTTTTTTCACAATTAAAATAAAATTTGATTTTGTCATTGAAAAATTTTCCCAGATACAAAACTTTGCTCGAATATCACAAATATTTCGGAATTTATTTTTTATTATTATTTTTTATTATTATTATTTATTATTATTATAAAAACAAATGTAAGAATTAAACTTTGAGACTCTTGACTATCTTAGAAACGAATAACTTGCCGACATGTGTTTATGGGAACTTTTTTCTTATTTCGACGTCAGCAACATGCTCCCAAATTTTCTACACGTACTTAAGAAACACCCTGTATATATACAGGGTGTTCCAAATTAAGTCGGCACCATTGCCAACTCCGTTATTATTGATGCTACGAATTCGGTTAACTGGGCAAACTAGTAGCATTTTTAATGGCCTTCTCGATGCCGAAAACAAAAAAAATTGACAGTCGCGTTTTCAATATATTTCATAAAATGATATATTTTTTAAATGGAATACCCTATATTTTATTGCATCTTAAGATTCTTCCTGAAAAGCTGAGTGGGGTCTAGCTGAAATGATTACAGATAGGGTGTGAAACATTGAGGTTATTTCAACTTTAGGAATTTTTTTTGTGGAAACTATTCATTATTGGGCTTGCATGTCCCTATCTCAACTTTTGATTTACTATCTACTGACATTTAATTGGGACAGATACAGGGTGATCGTAATGCTGAATTCTGCACTACCCTTCATTTGTTTCATTTCATTAGATAGTTAATGAAAGGTTAAGATAGGGACATGCAAGCCGTTTTGACCAATAATGAATGGTTTCCACACAAAAAATTCCTAAAGTTGAAATAACCTCAATTTTTCACACGCTATATCTCTGTAATCAGCTAGACCCCAACTGATAGATCGGTGAAATCAGCTTTTCAGGAAGAATCTTAAGATGCAATAAAATATAATAAATAAAAATTTAATTTCATGAAATATTTTGAAAACGCGACTGTCAATTTTTTTTTTCGATGTCGAGAAGGCCATTAAAAATGTTACTAGTTTGCCCATTTAACCGAATTCGTAGCATCAATAATAACGGAGTTGGCAATGGTGCCGACTTAATTTGGAACACCCTGTACATCTGTAAAATACCAGCACAAAAGGGCATGCCACATAACAAATTACAAATGATCGAATATACAAGAAATTTATTTATATAAAAACAGATTCAAGTACAAACTCATAAAGATGAAGAATTCAGTTAAATCATGGAATTAGTTATCTTATGAAGAATTTTTGGTGGAATTTCAAAATCTGGAGTGTGTAGTCTCGTTCTTAATGTAGTCTGGTAATTTATTGTAGACTTGTATGCCCATGGACGTTGGCCCCCTTGATACCATATCGATAATGTTATGTTCTATGATATATCATGATGTAAAATCCAATTCAAGACAAAGATACTACCCAAACACCAAAACTACGTCACAATCACACTCGACGCGCGTTCCGTCAACAAAGTTAGCATCTTCAGGAGCTAAAATCTTACTGAACCACTTATCCTTACTTCTATTTACACCACTATTTCTTAATCGACGTCAAATTATCAATTTTTTCTACAAACGCTGCTCTTTTACCTACTCTACCTACTAATATCAGGGCCAACCGCACTCATTATCAAATTTTCATACTTTTGTTGTTTACTAATTATAGTATTTTACCTTCACTAAATTAATTTTAAAGTAATCCTACTTGTTTTGGATTTGATGACGCAAATTTCTTGGATAAAAACTTATGAATTTATTGTGAAGAAAAGAAAACATTTTTCAATGTACTACGTAATTGAATAATGGGCTATAAGGAATAGGCCCTTATCAGCATTTATACTATTAAGACACTTGGCAATTTCCAGACACTCGAATGCATCGAGAACTCTATAGTCATGAACCTGTCTGATTAATTTTAACCTTGTGTCATCAAATCGGTGGTCGTGATCCAAAGCACACTCGATTTTTCGGGTCTTGAATACCGAATATGAGCAATGTGATCTCTGAACCGTACTTTCATGGTCCTTCGGGTTTGACCCAAATACTTTTTCTCACAGTCCTTACAGCTAATTTCATAAATCCCCGACTTTTCTTTTTCATCTGATCTATCTTTGGGAGTACCCAATACTTGAAGTTTACATGAAGTTTTGTATACCACCGTCATATTGAGGGTTCTGAAAATACCTTCGAAACATCGAGTAACTCGAGGTTCGAATGGGATGACGACATATTTAGGAGGGTTTTTTTCTTGTCAAAGAGTTACGAAGAGTTTCTTTAATTCTATGTTTTCTGATCAATTTGTCTACCAAGTCCACAAAATATCCGTTCACCTCAGCCAGGTTCAGACAGGTTCATAACCATAGACTTCTCGATGCATTCGAGAGTCTGGAAATTGCCAAGGGTAAAAATAGTATAAATGATGATAAGGGTCCTATTCTCTACAGCACATTATTCAGGTTCGTAGTACATTGAAAAATGTTTTCTTTTCTTCACAATAAGTTCATAAATTATTGTTTTTCCAAGAAATTTTTGTCATCAAGTCCAAAACAAGTAAGATAACATTAAAATTAATTTAGTGCAGGTAAATACTAGAATTAGTAAACAACAAAAGTAGGAAAATTTGATAATGAGTGTGTTTGGAACTCAAATAAGTAGTAGGTAGAGTAGGTTTATTCGAATGTTAGATAATTTGACGTCCATTAAGAAATAGTAGTATAAATAGAAGTAAGGTAGGATAAGTGGTTCAGTAAGCTTTCAGCTCCTGAAGATGCTAACTTTGTTGACGAAACGCGCGTCGAGTGTGATTGTGACGTAGTTTTGGTGTTGTGTAGTTTCTTTTTCTTGAAATGTATTCACACCAAAGGTTCCAAAATATTCATTTATTTGATATTAATCCAGTTTGATATAAATGAATGTTATGGTATTTGGGCAAAAGATTAAATTATTTGTTAATATGGCAGGCTGCTTCTAGTAGGTACAGAGATATCAGTGGAATAATATTCAACTCTACAAAGAGGGGTTTGCAGGAGAAACTACGTTCTTTATTTGTTATGGATTTTAATGCCCATTTTTGAACTGAAAATAATGCCTATTTTTGAACTAAAAATACACCTTGTGCTGCTGGAATAGCTTCCTAAAACAGTATGCCATACAATAAGGTAGACTGAATTTCTGCAAAGTAAAACTTGTATGATAACTTCAACAAAAATTGCTGAGACTTGCAATTTTGAGATCATAGAAAATATTTATATTTATTTGTTGTGAAAACACTTGCAGAAATACTGTAGAAAATATAACCACGTTGTCCAAAATTTATCTTCTCACTCTTTATTGTATCATGTTTTCAGGTACTGTAACTTTTGTGATTGGATTTACTGGATGTGTTGGAGCTTTGAGAGAAAACACTTGTCTGCTAGCAACAGTAAGATCATTAAGTGAAAATTGAATGTTCACTGATTTGGGTTTTATTTTCTAGTATGCCATATTTTTGTCAGTACTACTCTTATGTGAAATGACCGCTGGTATATTAGGATTCATTTTTAAAGATTGGGTGAGTATTCCTTCTGAGAAATTGTGGTAAAACTTTTCATCGGGATTTCCCAGAACTGACTTTATGTTAATATTGATTGCCGTCCCATTTCTGTTTCTCAGAAGTTGCATGTCAAAATAAATATATAAAGTGTTTGTAGAATGTGCACTCTACCTACATTCTACATGTTGGATGGCCAATTAAATTGGAGATAAATTAATGTCCATTCTCAATATTGAATAATCACTTTCTTAGCTTCATTATACCTATAGAACGTATGATTCCTTATCGCAAAGTTTGTTGATGAAAAGGAATGGTTAGATGAAGCTGAAAGTGTTGAGTGGTTTGCATTTTGTCAGTAAACAGATTTTACTTGTTTATCACCAAAGATCTAGTTTGGAGTATATTCAGTATTTTATAAAATAGTTGTTTTGCTTTTTGAGATATTGTGAATTCCAGATAATTTGGGTTTGAATAACTGAAATGGCGCTGAACCTGCTTGGAAATCGAGGCTCCAAACATCACTGTCTGACATTTGAGTATTTTAATATGCCTCTGAGTATAATGCAATGACCTCATCTAGGGTTTTAGCATTTATTTGGAAGGTAGTGTTATCTGCAAATACAGTGTGTCCACTTAAGATGGCGGTTTATTGATAACTATTTCGTTTTTCGAAAAAAAAAAACATTCTTCATAAAAACTTATGCATGTTCATTTTGAATAATTAAATCTCATAATTTGTCAGTTGTATACAAGTAGTGTAAAAATCTATGAAGTACGTTTATTTGTTATTTCACTGTTTTTATTGTGTTAATTTAATTGTACTTTTGCTTTATTATTTTTTTATCACGTTAATAATAGACCATCAACCATGACTCATAATAACCGAAATTGTGTATTTGGCTGCGCTAGCCGAAAAGGGAAGAATCCCAGTCTCTCTTTCTTCAAATTATCTTTTCTCAATTGGTAGGAGTGTACATACCGAAAATGAGTATGGAAAAATCAAAATCGTTGAGTTTTTAATTCTGCAACAGAAAACGTTCAATGAAAAACAAATATAACAGCAACTAACTGTCCAATATGCCTTTTTTTATAGAACCATATATTAACTTGTGCATGAAAATAATAGTGCTGCAATATGTTTGCAACGGAATGAATTTCCTGCTTTGCAACTGCACACTGTCGTTTTTAGATTTATATTTTTCTCCATGCTTCTTAATACAATGCAAATTGCATGGTTATCCTTTCGCAGGCCCACTGCTTTTCAAGCACAACCTGAATTGTGTAATCTGTCATGTCCATGCAAAATTATATAGCCTGCATTTAGAACAGTTTGTCCGTTAATACATCTTGAAGATGGCGTAGCATTCAGAAACTCAAAAAGAGCTTGAATCTTCAAGATACATTCCATAGTATGGCTGAACTAAAATTTGAATGGTGTTATCACATGCAAATATTTCCTATGGCGATATAAATTAAATAAAATTATAATACATTCTTTCTCCACAAAAGATGATAGGTCGATTTTGAAAGACTAAATTTCAACAGTTCAAATAACACTTGTAACACACACAATTCAAAAACACTTCGAATGAACTAACTAGAAACCAGTAAGCATCGTGTATAACATAATGATATTGACATTTGGCAGCGCCCTCTATCGAATTCTACTTTTCCCTATCCACCTTCAGTGAACACTAAAAACCGGGTTTTATAGATTTTTCCCTACAATAATACTTCAAGTTTACCTATGCTCTTTCAGTGAAGGGTAAGAATATTCGCAACAAAACAATAGGCTCGGCTAGTTGTAGAAATGGGTAATAGACAAGCCCGTGCCAATTTCAGAGGGGTAGTGTGATCAACATGAATTATATTCAGAATTATAGTTCCATACAAAACAACTTATTTACGCACTGTGTCGTCAGTTGTGAGCGGTGAAGGTGAGTGAGTAGGTAGGTAAAAAAACGTTTCATCAAAGGGAGAAATTTTTCAACAAAAGATTCTTGTACAGCATTTCTCAAGATGACCGTACAAATTACAAAAAGAACGGTACAGAAACCCAAGTAAAATTTTAATTATCCGTAATTTTTTGACTTCTATACAAGTGATTTATTACTGTATGTCATTTGTATAATTGAATTTTTATATCTACGTACATTCATTTTTCAGCGTCGCCGTACTAACATAAATGAAAAATAATCTGCATTTGGGGGTTAAAACTTATATTGTTCAAAGATCATAAATTTCCGCTCGGCCACCGGTCATAATATTATTGCTTTACGTAATAGCGGGCTATAAGTGATGGAACGAAATTGCACTGTGATTCATTAGAGAAATAATTTTTAGAATATTATTGCTTTTTTAATTTCTCAAACATCTCAAAACCAAAAAAATAGTGATGCCGTACATTTTTAATCTGAGAATTTCTCACAGCTGATAAGATTGTACATTATGTTTTCACGAAATGTTATCGTCATTAATTATTATGTGGCATTCACAAAATTTTATTGGCAATATAAAATGATTATTGAAAATTGCAATGCCGTTTACATCAGATGGAACATACGATATGATACTCGAGCTGCCTTTTCTCAGTTCAATGTACATTATTCTACTGTACCTTACAATCTTTCTATTTTACGTTTGGTTTAAAAATTACCGTAAAATTAACCTTTCCAGAGGAAAATTAATTTTCCTGGGAAGTCACGTGTTCCATGAAAAATGTACAGCATAACAAATTCAGTTCATTGAATTTGGTGTTGAATCAAATGGCTCCAAATATACCAGTTAAGGGTAGGGGGTTGCGTGCGGGGCTCCTCACCACTGTACCGGCAAATATGTACGGCGTTGCTAAAAAATGAATCCATGTAGTGTTAAAAATTCAATTATAGGATTCCGCCCAGTAATGAATCACCTGAACAAAAATTAGTGGAAAATAAAAAAAATTCCTGGCTTTCAGTACCGTTCTTTTTGTACGGCAGTTGATTATTTTTCAATGATCTGAGAAATGCCGTACAAGAATCTTTCGTCGAAAAATCTCCTGTATCACTCACAACTGACGGAACTCATTCGAAACACTGATAGACATAAAAGCTCAAAAATTCTCAATTAGCTCCCTACCCACAAAATAACGGTACGAACGATTCTGTGATGTCAGCTAACGCTATGGACCAATCAGATGTAAGAACGTCAAATCACAGGTATTTATTGAGACAACGTATAACAAATGTCAAGCATTTGACAGCGAATTAAGAAATCAGAAACTTGAAAATATCTCTTGAAAATGCTAACCACTCGTGTTAGCGAAACGTCGAGATCTTCTATAAACATACGTCGGCCTTACAACCCGAAGAACCACCATGTAAGTGCGTAAAGGAGCTGTTTTGTATGGTACTATAATTCAGGCTGGGACACATGACCTCTTCGAAATTGGCCTGGGCTTGTGGTCTATAAACTTAGTAGGTATTACTGTAGAGAAAAATAATTTTTTTTTTGTAAATAGATATGATTGCGTATCTGAACATGTTTAATAATTCTGAACAACTTTTAATAGGAGTAACAATTTTCGATATCATCACAAATAAAAGTACTCTACTCTAGTACAGAATTCATATACGACTGACAAATAATAGGATTTGATTTAAAAAATAAAATTGGTTGCCAAACATACAGAAATGTATATTATGTAGAATGATTTTTTTTTCATAAAACGAAAAATAAAAAAGTTTTCCATATTATGTTGCTTACTTAAGCGGACACACTGTATATTACTCTCTCCCACGTGGTGCATCATTAATAAAGTTGATGAATAAAATAAATCCTTCTTTGATAGAATATTATCCACTCTTACAGTTTGGAATCGATTTTCCATTTAAAACCAAACTAATAATTTGTTATGCTGTTGTCAGAAAAATCATATTTTAAAATCATATTTTTTTTTTATTTTCTTCAAGATACTTTCATGTGATACACAGTCAGACGAATTCTTGTTGGCTTATTCAGACCAAATGTAACAGATGATGTAAAATTCTTTAGTAACTACGAAAACGTAATGTTTATCAATGTTTCTACAAAAAACTTTCAATTTAGGCATGTGGACGTAAATACAAATGTACAGTTGAATCCACTAGTGATTAAAAAAATTTCAAAAAAGGATATGCTTTTGATAGGGAAATATGGGCGGTTCTTGAAAAAAAAAAACTTTTGAAAGCTTAGAAATGAGTAATGAAGAAGTTCATTTCAATCTTTTTCCAATCTTGAGTAAGTTATCTTAATTAATAAGTTCACATCAATTATTGTCAAAAGGTGCAAAAACATTGCTTTTTAATAATTTCGATCATAAATAATTGTACTTCATCGATTCACCAACAATTACTTATGTTTGACATCAAAACCCATCAATGCTGTGTTGCCAAAATATCTGTTTTATCATTTTTTGCCTTCACAAACTCTTCTGTAAATTAATTTATTTGCAGATGCGGAATGTTTTGAAAGTTAAAATTTTGGGAAATTTTTTAGTTTCCATAGGTCTATAAGTGTGCAAAATCTTATGACCGGGAGCATGGGACCCAGAAAAACATGCCTTACTTTCCCAAATACCAAATTTGGAGCATATTTCTGAGCACTTAGTATACATCTTGGCCAAGAGATCACAAATATTTGGAAAGCAGATTTATTTGTGCAAACCCTGAAAATATTTGGCATGACTGGCATGGCTTTTGAAAATTAAACTGTTTTGACAACAATTTTGAAGAACTCTTACTCAAAAATTACACTTTTGAGACATTTGAACTTGAATGGAAATGCAGCTTGAATTCCAACTATTCAATAAAATTTGTGACATTCCATTAAAGATAATGAAGTCGGTGTCTATTTCCAATATTAGTGAAAGTTGCAACAACTTTACAAAGTCCATACACATATTCTCATGAAAATACCTTGAAAATTCATAAAAATATATAAGACTATCTGACCTTCACGGATTAACTATCTTCCTGTTATCGTGAAAACCATAGAGGAAATGTATCTGCGTTTGGGTCGATTATAAGAATAGTCTGGATCAACCTAATTATCACGTTATTCTCACTAAATTTGTATTTGCTTGATTTTATTTACTGCTGAAATTTGCACAGATACAATGTATCCGGAATATGAGGCTATGAATAAAATTTTAGTGAAGTGGCCAAGTCGTATCACAAGTGGCCAAGTCGTGTCACAAGTGGCCAAGTCGTGTCACAAGTTCATCTAATATGGGGCCAGGTAGCCGAGTGGTTGAAGCGACATTGTTTCAATCACTTTGCCTGCCAGTCAAAGGTTCAAACCCTAGCTACTGCAGACATTTTTCTGATGGCCCGAGAAAGTGCTAGGAATCGCACTTTAAAAGGTAAGACCTCGTTAACCCCTAGTTTACCCCAAGTTTCGACTTCTGAGGGCTTGTGTTCGTAAGGGGACGACAGCTGGTTAACGAAAAAAAACAAAAACAAAAAAACAACTAAACAATAGCTGGTGGGGTCATTATCGATTTTCGTAGGAGACTACTCCTCTGATCTGTTCGAAAGTAGAAAGTAGAGTTATCAATGTGGTAATATGAAAATAGTTTTACCAACAGAAACTGATACACCAAAGCAGAAAATGTTCTTCTCTTTCTTGTATTGGACTTGTGTCAGCATTTCTAATCATCAATTTTTTTTTCTAGATAAAATCCCAGGCCACCATTGGTTTCCAAACGTTTATCATTCACTATAGGGAGGATCCTGATCAACAGAATATGATAGACTGGATACAGGAGGATTGGGTTGGTATTGCTATTTTCTTCAGTTGGTGGATTTTTTTAAGTTTCTTTCCCTTCAGTTACAATGCTGTGGTATCGAAGGACCAAAGGATTGGGATAGAAATAATTATTTCAATTGCTCTTCAAAGGACGTTGGAAGTAGAGAGGCTTGTGGTGTTCCGTTTTCCTGCTGTAAGAGAAAACCTAAGGTGAGCTGAATGAATCAAAATGCAAAAGATTGTTTATGAAGTTCTTATATTTTTGTTTATACTTGTATCGAACTGTATCGAAGGTGGAGTCCAATAGCTCAATGACTTTTAATGAAACAAAATCAAATGGTAATCCTCAGACAAAGCATGTAGTTACCTAGGACACCAAATTGGGACAGTCTTGATGCAATAATATTTTTTATGAAAATTTCACACCACCATTTTTTAGCCAATTAGTAAGTTGGTTTTTGTTTTGTTTTGCTATGGCAACACAAAACATTTTCCGATATTTTCATCCAACAGGGTACCCTGGGAAAAACTAATAAGTGGACATTTTTCTGCCAAATATTTGACATGATAGTTGACGTTTCGAAAGGATATAATATTTCATAATTATTATTCATCTACATATTTCAGATGTTTCAAAATCATTTGAGAATTCCTTTCATTTCAATTGTGAATATATCTATGAAAAATGCATATTAATCAAATATCTACATATGTTTGAGTACATGTGAAACAATTTTGTCCACCTTATCTTTTTGTTAAACCTTGGTTGAAACTTCCAGCCGCTTTCTTTGTAAAAAGGACAGTCAGACTCCTTTGTGATAGAACCACTCCAGTCAGTAGTCGATAGAAGTGAGAATGGTCACTGTGCACATTAGTACATTTTGCCTCAATATGCCGATAACTTTTCTCAAAAAAATATTTTAATAATTTTAGTTGTTTCGAATGAAAAATGATAGAATAAAATTATATTTATTGCAATTAAATATCATTTTTTCTGTCACTTTTTCTCGTGTATCAATAATATATCACCATTTTGGATCAGCAATTCTGTAATGATATAAAATAATTATATTTATTTCATTTTTATAGTTATTTTAGTTTTTATTTTATATTAATTTTGATTTTATATTGTCTTGTATATTCTTGCTGTGGGTACTTTCACAAAAAAATATAAGCTAACAAAAAGTTGATTATATATCAATGACGGTCGACAAATCTTTTCCTTGTTATTTCGAGGAATCATCTTTATATACACAGTTTTTATAAACACTATAGTTGATTCATACACAAAAAAAAATTATTGTATAACAAAAAAATTAGAAAAAATTGAAAGAAAAAATCATTTCGTAATCGTCGTGTTCTTCGCCATTCTCTTCATCGGAATAAAACGCGGTTGCACCATATTCTTCAGCGTCATCAGTAGTGGTTGATTCCGAATCTGTGTACAAATGAAAAATTAAGCGTTAACAGTATCTTACATGAATAATTAAGGTTTTGAATCACATTTGTGAGTGAATTGGGCGAAAATTACCAGCAGCATCATTCATTCGGTTGGATCAAAACGTTTGAAATGAAATTGGCAGCTGATCGCCTTCGTACTAATTGAAATCATATCGGCCATTGATGAACTGCCAACCGTTTTGCTCCGGGATCATGTCAGTGGGCACTTTTTTATTAGCATGACTCCAAATGTTTGAAATGTACGCTGCCCTTTGTATCAGCTTTATCAATTCCGCCTTGCATGGTGGTAAATTAGAAACATCGACATTTTTAGTTGTACTTTTGAAGGCGTCACTGGTGTCCTTGAACGTATAAGCTTTATTAATAAGTATAAAGCGAGCTTCATTGACTCACACACATTTTTCAAACCATTTAATTGGCATACGAATTTCTCAATTCTTTGGAAATTTCAGTGTAATTGTTGTCATTGATTTGGCTCAAACGTTTGAATGTATCCTGCAATGTTTTCGATGATTTCAACATATTAAAAGGCCGCTTCTTTACTTTTCTGAAGAAAGCCGGATTGAAATCGCATCCGATAAGGCGTGAAAAGCAGGAAGCACAGAACGAAGAGATTCTCCCATTTATAGTTCGGAGGTTGTTGCCAACTCCAACTTACATCCAAATCTTCACATTGCCTTTCAATTTCATCATGTTGACAAGTAGAATGACGAGTATGTCAGTATCCGACCAACGAATCGATATATTTGCGTCATATTGAATTTGGCAAATATGGTGAATAATTTTTGTATCCGCCTCTTCATGTTATGGACATGTGAACGTATCATCAATGCTTGTAATCACTATTCCTTCGAATATTTCAAATTTGTAACTAGAATTGTAATTAATGTAGACAATTTTGTTATCGAAGAACGGTGCAATTTCATGTTTTCCCCAATGAGTTATCAAAAACTTAACGAAAGCTTCTTTAAATTTAATATTTCGGGCGTCGACTCGGACGCAGCTACCAAAGGTTCCCAATTCGAATTCCTATACTTGGCCTCGCCTTCATCATCACGACTCAATAGTATATATACAGTATATATACAGTATATTAAGTATGCAAAATACATGCTCACTTACCAAAGCTTCATCACATGAAAATAATTGCAATATATGTAATTTTATTCTATCATTTTTTATTTGAAACAACTAAAATTATTGAAAAATATTAAAATATTTTTTTGCGAAAAGTTATCGGATATCAACCTCAACTTAAATTGCTCCGCCGATATTTTTTTTTAATTGTAGAACACAGTGTGCACATTACTTCTCTGAAAAATTATCACCTCCAGGGGGGGGGGGGTGGAACCCCCCCAAAAAACGCGTTGAAATTAATTTTTGAGGTAATTTCAAAATATCTCAAAAAATTTACTTTAAATTAAAAAAATAGCTTGATATTCAGAAAGAGCACACATTTTTACAAAAAAAAACTGTCCCTACCAAAATTTTGAGAAATCGCACGGTAATCTTGAAAAAAATTGTTGAAGTTATATGCTTTCGCAATGGGGCAGGTGTTGCGCCGGCTCCCGCCAACGTGCATTTTTTCAACCAGCGCGTGAAGTAAAGTTCTATAACTCCTCACATAAATGTTCAATTCGGATACATCTTACGTCATTTTGTAGATAAAGATCGCAGCTTTGTATTCTGATATTATTTAGATTTATACGCGCAGTTGCCAGCAGCAAAATTGTAATTGAAAATCTTATAACATTAAAGTTCCTGACTTCGTGAAATAATGCTTGTGAGTACTGAAATAATGTATTATCACTTGTAGCAAGTAAAATGAGCAGTTGAGGAATACTTCATTGTCAAATTGCATAACGTTTAACCGGTCCAAATAATGTTGGTTTTAAATACGAGTGTTTTCAATTCTTCGCATATTTTAGGTTACAAAATCTTGAGGGAGTTTATAAATGCAAATGCTGATAAGTCAGAGATAAAAGCACGTATCAATATTAATGAAAAGCCAGTTTGCAGAAAAAACCCTGCTCTTATTGAAAATATTCATACAAATTTGGTTATTTGTACAAATTTTAAATGCAATCCAGTCAATCTTTTAAGTACTTAAAATAAAGGTTACTCGGCATTTGATCGCATTATTGTTCTATGGAAAGAAAAATAAAATCAGTCCTTGATGTAATATGGGGATTCGAGACCGAGGAAGACAGTGCACCGAAGGAAACTGTCCCGAAGTGTATCTGTTTTAAACTCATTGAGATTCTAAATCCTCAAAAATATCGGCTTAGGACCTTGTCAATGCGGTAGCTAGCGCGCCGCTGTTAGCATACAGCGGCGCGGTTCTGTCGGTGCGCAGAGGGTAGCAGTCAACGTTGCTCTATATAATCGTCAGATAATATAAAAGTTCCTGTGCAGAAAACACTGGATACTGGGATAACATCGATAGTCGGAGACGAGGAAACATCTCTTAGTGCTTAGTCACTGTTATTAATTGAAAATGGCGAGTTTATTTTTGAAATATTTGTTTCATGTTCAACTCAGCTCTGTTTCAAAATATCGAAATGTCAGATATGACTTACATTTCCAAAATTCCAAAGGTCCACCTAGGAATTCAGGAGAAAATGCCAGTTTGTTATTAACATTTTATTAAAGGGAACTTGCTTAAAATGCAGAATATAAATTTTTGCCTAGTTGACCAAGTTTTTTCTATTCAATAAGTGCCCAGTGTTAGTGTTGTTTCAGATAAGTGTAGCCGCTTTGATTTTTATGTGCTATATCACAAAATTCACCACAATGTTTCCGCGATGCATGGGATGTGCCCCGAATGCGGGGGAGGGAAAATCGTTTCTAATAATTTATACCTGTTATTTTTACAAATTTTCGCTCAGTTTCATTACTCAGGACTGACAATTTTACATATTCATAGAAAATACCCCAAAAAAACACGATTTCGGGAAGGGGTTGATGCCCCGGGAGGGGGTTTAATTGTTGAAAATAATTCGCCCCCATTATTTATATTGATTTTCACTCATATTTATTGCTCAGAGCTGAAATGTCAAGAAAATACCTTCCAGAAAAAAGTTTTTACGATTTTGGGGGGGTTGCACTTAACTTTATTGCTAATTATTCAACCCTCCGAATTGCAAGAAAGAAATCAGCGGAGCAATTTAAGTTGAACTTTTATGAGAAAAATTGCTGTTTATTGGCGTAGTAGTGACCATTCTCAATTCTATCGACTGCTGACTGGAGTGGTTCTATCACAAAGGAGCCTGACTGTCTTTTTCATCAACTTTATAGTTATTATTATCATTTTGAAAAATTTCAGCCTTCAGTTACTTTGGGTTAGGAATTTTTTTTGGCAGTTTTGAAGTAGCGCTGACGCTTTGTCCCCATATTACGCTGTCCGACTAGTAGATTCCTGTTTAATATTATATATTCTTGTTTTCTACAAATTTTGAGCATTGAGAAAACAGTTTAGAGATGCTAGTTACAATTACACCTTTGCGCGCGTCTCAGTGCCAGGTGTCCCGAAACTGTAAATGCTGACTGTATACTAGCTTTTCATCACTAAAGAACAACCCATTTTGAAAATATTAGCCTTCAGAAAATTCTTGCATGTTTTCGACGCCACCTCCCCGACTATTGGGAGATCTTTAAGTAGGTAACAATAGTCGTTGCAGATCGATATTGTATCCTTTTTGCTTCCATCAATGTAGGGTGTTTGTTATGGCTACCACGACGGGTGTTGAATTATATAAAACTGATACTTGTGCAATGTTCTTCATTGCTGAGGACACTGTTGCAAGTGCTCTATATAATCAACTAGCAGAATATTGTTTTTATTCGGACAGGGGGATCAGCTGCAGGCTAGTTTCGAGGTTTTGAAGCCATCTGTTCCCCATCCTAATCATGACATCACTCTGGTCTCGCAATGGTAAATCTGGATATAGGCCGATCCACCTTGCGAGTGGAGCAAGAAGAACTCCAAGTCTCTAGGTTTATAGATGCCAGTTCTTTTGGGAGAAAGTTATATAAAAATGTTTTAGACTTTTTATTTCTATCCTCCTATAGAAAACAACCGCTCCCCTGGCTGATACGACGAGGGGTACTAAATTATATCAAATATATACTTGTGCAATGTTCCTTATGACAGAGGACACTATTACACTATTGTATGTGTAATGACATTTTTTCATGTCAATAATATACCTTTTTCTTTCATTGCAGGAAATAATTAAGAATAAACAATGTGGATACGATGTTAGGAAGCCTGGATTTGTGAGTACTTGTTTTGTATTTCAGTATATTACAAAATCTAATTGTTGTGTTAAATTTTGTCCTCTTCACAATATTCCTTCTCTAATCAATTTAAAGGTGTCATGTTATTGTAAATTAGTAACTACCAAATTATTGAAGTGAATTTCACAAAATAAGGGCTTTAAAAAAAAGAAATATATGGGTAATTCAACACATACTGGTTGACCCAGGGGTCCATAAATTTTATATTCAAGCTATCGCCTCGAGTTTTTTCAAACGATATTTATATACAGGATGTCCCAAAAAGAGATACAGACCAAGTTCTGTTTTTTGAAACGGCAACCCCCCATTTCAGTTATTTTTTTGGAATTGCCATATAATTTTCGAAATAACGCACCATGGTTTCTTAGATTTATCTGCAATAATTTTTGGCTTATGTCAATTTATGTGTCAAAATTGCGCCGTGCATAGATCCACAGGAAAATTCATAACTTCAGATCCATCCAAGATAACTAAATAATCTTTTTTCCAGTCGATTCCTTAAACTTTAGTATCTTTCGAGATGTTCCATCACCTACCTCGGTTTTTCGAAAATGAAAAATTGCTCATGGCAATAACTCGACTTTGTTAGGAGCGAAATTTAGGAAAGAAGAGCAGTGAAAGTGCAATGATGTTTCACGCCAGTAACATACCCAGATAGGTGTTCGACAATAAAAATTGATTTCGATAAAATTGAAATATGGGGTTTAATTTTCCGGAGCGCCACGGATTTATCGCTAGAGAAAACTCCGAAACCACACTGATGGAATGGGTGCACTAATAATAATGAATTATTAAACAATAGGTACCTATCATGGTATAAAAATAATACAGGGTGTCAATTTGAAAACTTCCCACCCTTAATATCTTCCTTCCAGTAAACAATATGAGTAATCGAAAAAACAGGTTAATTTTATTGTCAAGGGGGACACTTTCACGGACTATTTGTAGCCCTCGTGGTTCAACCTCCTAGGAGGGGTAGATGTTACCCTTAGAATTTTAAATGGGAAGGGGGGTCAAGTGGCACATCATTTTGATGGGCGTTCAATTCTTGTTCCAATGGTACCCTGACTTATTATTTTGTGATGAGCATTTTCCGAAAAATTGCGTTCTAAACTAACAGAAGTAATTATTAGAACGCCTATACTGAGATGCATTATTGTATTGACTCCCTTTAATAAAAATGGTTAGAAGAGTAGGTGGCACCGCTCCAACCCTTGAATGACAGGAATAAATTTATTACGCATGGGATTTTTTATTTGGTGGTTATTTTCCTTCTACACAATAAAATTTAATTTGCGAGAAAGACATTTCCAACATAAAATCTACTTACGCCTATCTTATTAGCTGTTCGAAATGTTGTCCATTTTGCTCTAAACAGTAATACAGTCTGTTTTCGAACTCCCCTCTAACATTACGGAAAACTTCACTAGGAATTGACTGGCATGCTGCTGTAATTCGTCTTTTAAGTTCGTCAATATCAGAAGGTTGTGTTTTATAAACAACGGATTTAAGATGCCCCCAAAGAAAGAAATCTAAGGGTGTTAAATCCGGTGATCTCGGAGGCCATTCAACTGCTCCCCTTCTGCCAATCCATCTACCCGGAAATCTCTCGTTTAACCACTGTCGGACGGGAAGAAAATAATGAGGTGGAGCACCGTCCTGCTGGTAATGTAACAGATCCTCCTGCAAAAGTTCATTACCTTCTGCATCAATTTGAGTTTCTAGCTCGTGAGTTATAAGAGGATCGATAGTCTCTTCAAGCATATCAAGGTACAGATTGCCAGTCAAGTTTTCTTCCAGAAATAATGTACCAAGAATGGCATTTCCAAGAATACCAGCCCAAACATTAACTTTTTGTGGGTGTTGTGTATGCCCTTCCCGAAAAATATGTGGGTTTTCGTCACTCCAATAGCGACAATTTTGTCTATTAACATTGCCATTCAGAAAAAATGAACACTCATCGCTGAAACAGATGTTTAACAGAAGATTAGGGATGGTATTGACTCGATGAGACATGATTTCACAAAACTCTATTCTTCTATCATAATCATCCTCGTGGAGCTCTTGAAGAATCTGCATTTTATATGGATGAAATTTATGCATTTTCAATGCTTTTCTTATAGTCTCGCGTGACATTCCCGTCTGTTCTGATACTGATCGTAAGGAGCTCGTGGGCTCTGCAGCAAATGTTCCCAAAACTTCAATTTGAGCTGCTTCATTTAGTACTCTGGGGTTATTTCTATTTTTTATTTGTCACTGAACCAGTTTCGTAAAACTTATTCACCAAATCAAGCACATACCGGTGACTTACATTACAATTTGGATGTCTTTCGTTAAAAAGACATGCCGCCCTTCGTGCGCACTTTCCAACTTCGCCATAAATTACAATCATTTCAATTCTGTCTTGAAGAATGTAAACCATTTTTACACTTTTATACACTTATTAAAGTAATTCCTAAACAGCTCAACAGGTACAACGGTATTCACAATACTACCACATAGTTCAAATTTGCTAACCAATTTTTTGCCGGAAAACAGAAACTTTTTACAGCAGAAGTAGCAAAAAAGGAAGGCTATCTATCTGTACAATTTCTGCGATGACACTTAAAAATTCAGCATTTAATAAACACAACTTTACTACCATCTACGTTTTACTATTAGACTACTTTTTTATGTAAAGTGTTTGGAGCTAATGGCTAATGTTACCCCTAATAAAGGGTTGGAACGGTTCCACCTAATATTCTAACCAGTTCTGGCCAAACCATGCATCTCAGTATAGGCGTTCTAATAATTACTTCTGTTAGTTTAGAACGCAATTTTTCGGAAAATGCTCATCAAAAAATAATAAGTCAGGGTACCATTGGAACAAGAATTGAACGCCCATCAAAATGATGTGCCACTTGACCCCCCTTCCCATTTAAAATTCTAAGGGTAACATCTACCCCTCCTAGGGGGTTGAATCACGAGGGCTACAAATAGTCTTTGAACGTGTCCCCCTTGACAATAAAATTGACCTGTTTTTTCGATTACTCATATTGTTTACTGGAAGGAAGATATTAAGGGTGGGAAGTTTTCAAATTGACACCCTGTATATGAATAAGTAGAGGTTTTGTCTTCCCCCATGCTTGGATAAATAGTCATGTTCCTTACTGATAAGATATATTGATTGATGTTACTCACACTGTATGTGCACAGTTCGGCACACAATACAAAATGAAATGAAATGAATGTAAATATGGCACCACCAAGATGAATTTAAGTGTACGCTATGATTGAGAGTAGTGTATCGTTTTAGTGTATTAACATTAAACCTCCAGTGAGGGCTATGCCAGTGACGTCACGATGATAGTTAACAAATATTAATGTGCCTAAAACAGCTATTTGCACCGATTCAACTTAACGTTACCTTGCGACTTAAGTGGACCTTACATTACGATCGTGGTTTGCACCGCTATTTGAGGCCTCATATTCTCCAGGCTTAGGTTCCACTTAACTACTCAACCTCACTTTTCCTTCGCGAAATATTTTCCAATTTTCTTGATGTTCAAAGTATTTTGAGCACTTTTTCTGAATTTTGCTGATGTGGCTGTATTTTTTCCCTCTATTTGGGGTGACCAAACCTACAGCTTTCTATATAATAAACCTGATTGAGGCTGATATTGAATATCCCTATGATGTGAAAGTAGGAAAATAATTTTCAGATTCAACACTGTACCTATTTCTATTGATATATTGTTTGTTGATTTATATTACTTACGAATTCAAAAACATTCTGTTGCTTTGTACTGGAGGAATGGAATGGCGAGTCTGGTCAATTTTACTTATTCATCCAAAATTGTTAACCACATCTTTATGTCGCAAACATTTTGGATGGATACTTTTCTGTTCACCTAGGGTAAGTCAGGTCAGGTTAGGGTGGCTAATAAATTACGCATTTTAACTAATGTGCACGCAGCTCTCTTGGCGATATTGTAGCTAGTTTTACTGGTAGAGACAATTTTTCAAATTACATGCCATACTCCCGCTTGCCTTTCAGATTAAACAGAGCTGACAGCGCTTGCGTAATGTGTATATGTTTTAAAACTTTGCCTTGGTCTCGTCGTTGGTTACGTGATCAATTTTGCGCTGTTGCCAAACATTTCCAATACTCAGGTAAGGTTGAGGCCAGGAGTCAACGGTACAAACCATATCTACCTTAAGGTGTACCTTAAGCTGATCCTCCACTTAGATGAGTTTGTTATTAAGGAGAACCGGTGCAAATAGCTGCAAGGGGCACAATCTTAAGCTAGACTTATCTGATAAAATATACAGCGTCAAATATCGCAAACAATATGAGGAAATCCCCAGATATGAATTTTCCCAAGATCCAACTACGATGAAGATGAAGATATAATTTGTGCCATCCACATTTCACCTCTAATCGAACCGGAAAACGTCACTCAGTGACTCGGACGTCAAAGTCGAAAACTGTCACTATCAGATGAAGCGCTTCCTTGCTTGTTCGTGGTCTGTGAGATCAGACCAGGAACTACCTCGAGCTATTCGGAGCTACTCCTTGGGACATTTGGACAGCGACTTAGGTGAACAGAACACCTAGAGATTGAGTGTTGCCAACTGAACCAAGACGAAAATGCCACCCGTGTTCAATCTTAGAGTCAAACACAAACAAGGTCAAGTATTTGAAAGTGAAGTACCGCAATGGCACAAAATAGAGATAGAGAAGAAATGTTACAGTTTTGTGTTCCAAACACAAAACGATTGACTAACCAAAAGTATGTTTACAAAATAACGCTGTCATACTGCAAAATAGAACAACTCATAACTGTCATTAGCTCAAGGCTAGTTCATGTCTGCTTGAACTAGTAGGGCAAAGGTAAGTACTAACATCAGAAAAGAGCTGTACATGACAACGATCAAGTTATCATTTTGAAGCAGTGGCGTACAGAGTGGAAAGTTTATATCAATGACAAATAATTTCTGATATTATTGTATTAAACAGAAAGGGTTTCCTAGTGCAAAATAAACCCGTAACAACTTTTTCAAATGCAACACCCTGTATTGCATTGCACGAGGGATGGCATTTTTTAAAAAGATTTTTGCCGATATCGGGTTTGTAAAGTTCGCGAGATTTGTTGCAAAATAAGAAATGTTGATCGAAAGAAAAGGAATCGGGTAGACCGCTATCGTTAAATTCAACAGATCTGCGTGCTTTCAATAAATAATTGTACACGTCTAATTGTTAATAATGAGTTTCACTCGCTAAAAATTAGATAATTGGCTAAGCTGACAGAAATCTTTTATTAGCAAACATAATCTAGCATTTAAAATATACAGAAGCAAGAACTCCACTGGAGTTTTGATTCCAAGAGTCAAGAGATCGGTTTGAACTCACTGGTAGTGTGTCTTATTGATGCTACAAGAAAATCCTCATTTAAGCACTAGGATATTTCAGGAAGTAGATTGAACAGAATAATATTGAAACATAAGTTCCACCCTTATCATCTGAAACTACATCAAGAATTTTATGGTAATGATTTTGCAAATAGAGTTGCGTTTTGTATTCTAATTACTGGCACCATCGACGAGGATTACAATACTTTAAACAATATTGTTTTATGATAAAGCGAGTCCAACGAGTCGGCCAACACACATAATATGGATTATTCTGCAATCGAAAATCCTCACTAGTTGATGACTGTTGATCACCAATAACGATGGTCGCCTAATGTTTCGACAGTTCTCTTTCGACAGTATGCTGAATAGTGAAAGGTGTGCACAATTTATTCGAAAACATCTTCCCAGAATGTTAGAAGTGGATTTGAACTCCAGAAAAATCAAGTGGTTGCAACACGATGGTGCTTTAGTGCATAACCATTGTTCGAAAATTTTTGCTGGATAGAAAGATTAGGGACTATTACTTGGCCCGCGTGTTCCCCAGACCTTACTCCGATGGATTTCTTTCTTTGGGGGTACGTGAAGGAAAGGGTTTCCAGAGATCGTCCAGCAACTGCAGTTGATATGAAAAACAGGATAGGTTCAACTGATGGAACAATTCTTGCTAGAGTCAGGGGTTTATATACTAGAAGACTAGCTTCAGTAACCTTTCCTTAACATTTTTACAATGTTTTCCTGATTTTGTAAAGATTGCTAGAATTGTTTTCTTTATGATGTAGTCATGTTTCTATTAAAATTTCATTCTGTTGAAACCTATTCTTTTCAGAATTGTATGGATGTCTAAATTTTGCTACAGCGGTTAACTCGATTCCACACAAAAATCCCTTAAAAAATGCCATGTATTGATGCAATATACTATAGGTTGTCAAATTTAAAAAAATCGAGTAATTGCCTCCTAGTTCGCCCACATCTCAAAAGATGGGCTAAAGCTTAAGGAATCGACCTGAATGCATGTGAAGTTCTGAATTTATCTGTGGGTCTATGCTCAACGCTAGTTTGACACTTATATTGAGATGTCAAAAATTATTGCAGATAAGTCTAAGAATCTCGGGTGCGTTATATAGAGAACTAAGTGGCTATTTAAAAAATCAGAACTCAGTTGTGTATCTCATTTTGGGACATTGTCGATAGCTTGAATAGAAACAAAGATTAGAATGGTATATGTTTAAAACAGTATAACTAAAGAAATAATCATCTTGAATGTTGTAGTGTCTGTATCAAATAAATAGTGTTTAGATATAAACATATTGATGGGTGAGGTATTTTTTGCCAGGATTCAGATATGATAATTCGAGAAGTTTTCTGGAGAATAAGAAAATTGTATCTGATCTCCAATAGTTGTACAGGTATAAGGAATGTATCCAACAGAAAACCACTAATTACATGGCTAGTACCACGACGGAGATTGGATTATATCCAATAGATATATAAATTTTTTTTAACGTTGCTCCAAATTTTCCAGCGAAATCCTCAAGAAGCTCACGAACAAGGTATTTGATACCTTTGTCTCAAGCTAAAGCTACTATTTGTATATAATGAGTTATTTGTTGCTCCCTTTTTCGAGGTAAGCAAGAAGTACTCCTCTGAATCCAAAACTCAAGGAAGAAAATGCAAAGAAATGGAAAACGATCGGAATGTGGCATTATGCTTCAAATCCTGTCATGTCAAGCAGGAGCACTTCCTATTAATAGTGTGCTGATACCTTTGTCTCAAGCTAAAGCTACTATTTGTATATAATGAGTTATTTGTTGCTCCCTCTTTCGAGGTAAGCAAGAAGTATTCCTCTGAATCCAAAACTCAAGGAAGAAAATGCAAAGAAATGGAAAACGATCGGAATGTGGCATTATCCTTCAAATCCTGTCATGTCAAGCAGGAGCACTTCCTATTAATAGTGTGCTTCTTTAGGAACATTTCACATATATCTGTCAGTTATAATAATAATAATAATAATAATAATAATAATAATATCTCGTGGCTCGACTGGGCATGATTCACTGTTGCGTTCCAATTAACAGTGCTGCTCCTAAGGTGGCGTATGGAGTTACTAACAAGTCCTACCCAGAACACTTGGCGAATGACCATAGAAGTCGATGCCAAAACACCGAAGAAAATAATTCCATTGTGGTATTGGTTTCTGTCAAGTATTTGCATATCTTACCTTGTAAGAGAGAAAGGTATTTTCATTCAGTTGAAATTATTCGTATTAACGTTGGTCCTGACGAACAATTTCCAGAGCACATTCAATAAAAATGTCTTGTCTAATATTTTATGAGGCTTCTCATTTTTGAGGAAATTATGGATTCAATTTCTATGCTAGTAATGAAGTGAGACAAGGTCGACACTACTATGTCCTGGAATTTTTAAGACATTCAAAATAAAACTCAACACCACAACTAGAGAAAGAATATTATGTGATAATGATTGTGCAGTGTAGAACGTTGATCAGAATAAAAAGTACTAGACGATTATTTATATTTTATAAAAATAAATTAATAAATTGTAGAATTTGTTTATATCTATCAGATGGTGTTGTATATGTACTGAAGGAATCCTTCAACAAATTCAACAAAATCGTTAGGAATTTCATACATTCACTTGATTGAAATTTTTTTCCAAGTTTCATATTACAGAGCTTTGATTGAGAGAAAAAAGAATTACATGAATATTCAAGACGCTACGCGTTTTTACTGAATGATGCTAATGAATGATGACTAATGAAGTACCTGATGGCAGTTATTAATAATAGTCCGTAGTGACAGCCCACGAACGACAAGTTTTTGCCGCAGATTTAAAATTATGGCACGTGGGTTGAAGAAAATCAGATATGGTTGAAATTTCACCTATTTAATATTATACGCAGCCAGGAGAAATGCATATTTTTGAAAGAGGCTGTCTGAGAGCAGGTGAAGAATGGATTGAAAGTAACTTAGTTCCTGTAGCAGCTGTTAATGTTGGAATTATGGTGCTACAGGTACATTCTAATTAAATAAATATACTTAATTGAATGTCCATGTTGCACAAAATATTAATTTCGTCCTTGTTTCTTCAGTAAGGCTATTGTGATGAGGTGTTCCATATTTGCAATTCCCATCAAAATGTTGGAAATGAACATTCTAGTTAGTTTTTTCCCAAGTAAATATATGTTTTGCAAAATTGAACATCTGAATAGCTTGTACTGTTATGTTGTCTTGTTGATAGCTTTTTGTTTTTATGGCTTTATTACAGAAGTTTGAGGTAACGAGAATAATAAACGAGCAGGGCTGTCTTGAGGCAATAGAGGAATGGACAGAAAAAAATATGATTTCTATAGCTTCTTGCATTTTTGTTGTGTTGTTTTGCCACGTAAGTGTTTCTTATAAATTTCTGAATGTGATTGGTAGACTTTCCCAAATAAGTGTTTCAGTGTGTGAATTACTTGAATTGACTAACTTCTGAGATTTCCTTGATATTTAATTTGAATTATGTAATTTTATGAAAAAAAAAGTTTTTTTGTGTATCGGTGAGACAGTACATTTTTCCGTTAAAAAATAATATAAAGATGCACAGAACTAGATTTCCAGAAACAGTTTATATAAAAATGTTTTGGTGATTTACTTGTGGTGGTGGTGGTTTTAATTAGATGATTCAGTATTCATTACTGCATCAGTTTGGTAACTAAAAATGAACAATTCCTGAAAATTTCGCAAATGTGCGAGTAAGAACACCAGGATCGCATTAAACAATTCATCATCATTCATTCATACAATAACTGTAATACACGACGTTGCTCTGTGAAAATGCTATGATCCTCTCTCAGGTAGCTCTTGAAGGGCAGATTGGAGCTCTAGCCCCACAGACACCTATGAAAAGCAGGTTCTGACTTTTCACCCCCTCCTTCCCCCTCTTAGTGGATAAGTATTGTGTATACCAAATCAGGTTAAAATCCAACTCCCGATTTAGTAGATGTGAAACACATATACCAACATACACGTAATTACTCAAAGTGAATCTCAACTCTGATGAATGGAATTAGCTAGCGACATTTAATAACGTTTTAGAACTATCCTGACCTCTGTTCTGGTTCATTTCACGGATTTCTCGAATTTTACAGCACCTCCAAGAAGCAACGTTCTAGAGTATTTTCTCTTATACACATTTTCCAAAATTCTACACCCTTTCCTCCTCCCTGGAAGAAGGCACACGACCCCGTTCTTCGGAAGTATGTATGCCAAATTTGGTTGAAATCACTGCAGGCTGATCATCCATTTTTGTACACCGAAAAATAGCAACAAAACGAATAACATCATGCTGAAAATGAGAGTTTGGAAATCAAAGTTTAACCAGAGGATATTAATGAGGAGTGTTTGGGAAAGGAAATTCAAGTCACTACTTTGAATATATGTGAAAGCATTGAATTTGTTTTAGCTATTCTGTATCATTTGTTGAAAATTTTACTTCTCTTTTTTATGGCACCATATCCTACTCAAACACCTTCACGTGTTTTGAAACCCCAATCTTTTTCCAGGAATTTGCAAACAGGGTTGTTGATACTTTAGCGATACTTACCTGATAAAAGCTACGATTCGAAATCAATATTGGGTAGTTAACTAGGAAGTTAGGAAGTTAGGTTTGAACGTGAGTGGGCCCGTATCAGGCCCTCCACTGCGGCCAATGGCCTATTGTGGCTCACCCTATGGTTATATTTCTCCCAGCATATCCAATCTCTTGACGAAATTGAGGAATGCATTGGGAGAACAATTTACCAGGTTTTCTGGCCTTACTGTCGTATCGCCAAATATTGAGAATCTGGTTCTGGCCGCTGCAGGGCATGTACACAGAATGTGTTCAGCCGTTTATCATTCTCCATGCATAGTCGGCACTCTGCACCTTGTGCAAGTCCGATTTTATGCATGTGATGTTTGAGTTTGCAGTGGCCAGTAAGCAAACCTACTATAACTCTGAGATGCGCTCTGCTGAGTTCTAGCAGTTTGTCAGAGTCCTGTTTTTTCCTTGTACAAGCAATAAATGCTTTGGAATGGGCTAGGCCCGGTAGACTACGCCAGTACTCGAGTCTTTTATTGTCTGCCCAAGCTGTTATGACATTCTTGGCAGTGCTATATGCTAAACCGATTACCGGTTCTGGTCCAGTGAACGTTGTTTCGGCCCCCCCTTTTGCTAGGGCGTCCGCTATTTCGTTTCCTTCTAGGCCTGTGTGACCTGGTATCCAGACTAGGGTAACGTTGTTGCGTTGCGCCAGTCGGTTTAAGGTGTCTTTGCAGTTCCATACTGCTCTAGATTTAAAGCAGTTGGATTCAAGCGCTTTAAGTGCTGCTTGACTATCTGAAAATATTTTTATTGTTTTTCGTGTGTGGTGTCGATTTTCCAGCTCCCTGGCACACATTTCAATGGCATATACCTCTGCCTGAAATATCGTAGCTAGTTTGCCCATACTGAACGAGCGTTTCACTACTGGATTCATCCCATATATTCCGGCTCCGACGCCTTCCTGAGTTTTGGAACCATCGGTGAACCAACGTTCATTTGCCCTACATAGGTTGGTTTCATTCCGGACCCAGTCTTCTCTTTCGGGAAAGACCACAGTGTAGGACGTGTGAAGGTTGATAGTTTTAGGCATGATGTCTGAGGGCATTCCTAGAATGTTGTGAGCTATATCGTGCAACGCTGTAAGAAACCACGTCTGATCATCGGAAGACACCAAATACTGTTTTACATCATCAATTGCGAATTTTATTTAATAACAAGTAATATAATCGATTCTACAGAATCCTGACTATCATACATGTGAGTTTACCCAGGTTTTTTACCATTATCTAGACTGCAAACTAACAGTTTATACAATTGAACTCGCCCGAGTCTGGACTTTGTACTGTGGATCCCCCAACATCTAGGCTGCTCTGCTTAACGGTGTTGCCAGACTGCAAAGTTTGTCCGAGGGAAAATGTCCAATACCGAATCGGAAATAACAACTAGACAACTGTATGATGAAATAGTGAGAAACAGAAGTGAACTGAAAAACTCTATAGAAGCTAGTGAAGCAAGATTGTTGATGAAATTTGAAACACTGAATAATAAAATAAGAACATTGGAGAAAGAAAAATTAGAGCTGAGCAATAAGGTCGAGTTATTAGAAAGAGAAAGCAAAAAAAAGAATCTAATAATTTTTGGATTAAATAGGAATCCCAGAGAAGTAACTGCTGCATTAATCTGCAGACAAATAAAACAGCTACTCGACATCCAATTGAACGAGTCCGACATAAGCAATATATATACACTGGGTAACGCTGAAAATAGTCCAACAAAACTTGAACTAGTATCTTATCTGAAAAAGAGGGAAATACTTCAGAACTGCCATAAATTGAAAGGAACAAAAACATACATTGTTCATGACCTAACGGAAAAGCAAAGGAGTGACAATAAAATACTGAGAGCACATCTACATCAAGCTAGGGAACATACCAAGGATAGTTACATCAAAGGAAACAGGCTATATGTAAATAACATCGAATACAAGATTGAAGATCTACTCCACGAAGAGAATTCCACACAGAAAAATAACAGTGCTCCTTCAACGCCAAGCACTTACAACATTCCAACACCGGACACTGAACTACCCGAAAATCCCCAACCCCAAACGAACACCGAGGAAGAAAAAACAAGCAAAGAAGAACATCATAACACCCCCAAAACAGGCGCAGCGAAAAAAATAAATAGACAAACCACAGGGACGTCATCCAAAGACGCAGCTACAGACGGGGCCAGAGGTAGGCTTAGATCTAATAAGTAAAGCAAAATATAATTAAAAACAAATTACATGTCTTAGTTAATTTCTATTCTGTTCAACAAAAACTCAACGCCCCTCTAGTTATGTAAACTGATAGTTACTCTCCTAAACTGATTTAAGCAAGTGGCCAAATTTTAAATTATTCAGAAATCAAAAAGCAGACGAACTTCATTGTACTTCAGTAAATTTTATGTATTGGTGTATGTATCCAAAACTTTTGAATTGATGAACACAAATAAAACATTTCTGCCACTCTAGTGAAAAATGGAAAAATACATTAAGAATTTTGAAGTAAGAACAGTTGAGACAGAAATATTATCAAACCTAACAGAATGCAATGAAGTAGTGAAAATAAACAATAACAAGGCAAATTTTAAGATAATTCACAATAACATAAGAAGTATACATAAAAATTTCAACAACCTTTTGTGTTACTTGCAGCAACTAGAAGATAAACCCGAAATTATTGTACTCACTGAGACGAGACAAATTCAAGATCTGAATTTATATCTCATCAATGGATATAATATAGTATACAATGAGGGAATGTACAATCAGAACGATGGTACGGTGATGTACATAAAATCAGATCTTGAGTACTTATATGAAATAGTGAATTTGAGCAATGAAAACAACATGATTCTTTGCAATATTTATTTCAATAACAGGAGCTTATCAATTCTCGCTATGTATAAAAACCCTCCCTAGTGTTGTAAACTTTTTGTGAACTCTCTGAAAACATACCTCACACAATGCGAAAATAAGGCGGATTATTTCATCTTTCTTGGAGATATAAATATTGATATAATGGACGAGAATATGGATATATCAACAGTTGAATACCTAAATGTTATGGGCGAATTTGAATTCATATCTTTGATCAATAAGCATACAAGGGTGACAGAAAAGACAAAATCATGTCTGGATCACATGTTCATTAGAACTAAATCGGATACTGACCTCCTACTACCAATTATCATCACAACAAAGCTAACAGATCACTATACCACATATCTCCAAATAGTACTGGATAAAAATAAAAATGGAACTGAAAGGTTTATAAACAAAGGTACAGCAGTAGACTTTAACAAACTTAGGGCGCATCTTCAGACGGTTGACTGGGAATCAGTATATCGCGCAACTAATGCTGAATCGGCAACAAAAACTTTCATAGAAATCCTAGATAATAAAATTTCTGAATGCAGCTACAAAAAAAAATTTAAACAGAAAAAAAGAAAAATATGGGTAACAAATGGAATAATTAATTCAATAAATACTAGAGACAGCATGTTTCAAGAATATCTACGCAACCCAAATGATGACAACCTGAAAAAGTACAAACTCTACCGAAATAAATTAAACAATATTATAAAAAAGGCACGGATAACTTTCTACAGGAATGATATTGAAAAACATAAAAGCGATAACACAAAATTATGGGAAACTGTGGGGGAAATTTGTGGAAAAAAAAGGCCGATAAATAAAATAACACAGATAAATATAGAAGGAAAAACCACGGATAATATTCCCGAAATTGCTAATAGTTTTAATGATAACTACATCAATATAGGAAAAAAATTAGCAGACGAAATAAAAGCTGACCCAAATTATGAATGTCCAAACAGAAATATAAACAATCACATGTCAATGTTTTTATTCCCAACTGATCCCACCGAAGTGAAAAATATAATTCTATCTTTGAAAAGCAGAAAAGCGGTAGGTGTCGATGGAATAAAGGCTGAAATTTTGAAAAATACAATTCCATTCATAATTGAACCATTAGTATATTTAATAAATAAATCTTTCATAGACGGTATTTTTCCATCCACGCTGAAATTGACACAAGTGATCCCAGTCTATAAAAACGGGGATAAAAATGAAGTTATAAACTATCGACCAATATCACTGATCACTTCTGTAGCCAAAATTTTCGAAAAAATTATAAAAATCCGACTATCATCCTACCTCAAAAAAAATAACATTCTTTCAGACAGACAATACGGTTTTCGAGAAGGTGTGTCGACCCAAGATGCTATTTTAGATCTAACATCTGAAATGTACTCTGCTATGGATAACAAGAAGGCAGCTCTATGTGTCTTCATAGACCTGTCAAAAGCTTTTGACACAGTTAGCCACCCACTTCTTCTCAAATCACTTGAAAACGTTGGTGTAAGAGGAACCACACTAAAACTGTTTCAAAATTACCTGCTCGACAGAAAACAAAGCGTGAAAATTGGAAATCACAGAAGTGACTTAAAGAATATAGAATATGGTGTGCCCCAGGGAACCATCCTGGGCCCAATCCTTTTCAATATTTACCTCAACGACCTATTCTCAATTCCAACAACAGGAAAAATCTTCACATATGCTGATGACACAGCCATTTTTTATGAGGACACCGACTGGACTTCCTTGAAAAATAAAGTAGAAATGGATATCGGAAATATCAGAAAATGGTTTTCACATAAACTCCTAACAATAAATTTCAGCAAAACGTACTATCTACCAATTTATGCTTCTGCGCGCTACTCACCCTCTTTTACTTCTCTCAATGTGTCCAATACCTTCACTATCACACCTGTTAAACAGTTCAAATATCTAGGGATTATTATAGATGAACAACTCAAATGGGAATCCCATATAACTTATGTAATAAAAAAACTCCAATTTCTAATGCATCGTTTCAAAATCTTGAGAGATATGTTAGACAGCAAAACAGTTAAAACGTTATATTTCGCTCTCGTCCAAACACACATAACTTACGGAATACTGACATGGGGATCAGCTGGGAAGACCGCTATGAATAAGCTGATAGTAACACAAAAAAGAATCCTTAAAATAATTTTCAAAAAGAAAAGGACCCACCCAACAGATGCCCTTTATCTCGAAACACATATATTTGATCCTGTGCAACTCTACTTTTCACATACTAATAAAAAAAATTTCAAATCAAAACACAAACACTCGAGAATAGAGCACGAATACAACACTAGAACAAAACAAAATAATTTGAAAATGCCGTTTATGAATAAAGTTGTAGGACAAAAAAGCTATAGCTACCTTAGTCCCAAATTATTTAATTCTCTACCCAGTCAATTGAAGAGTTCAAAAAATCAAAATGAATTTAAAAAACAATTGAATGACTACATCACTAGTTTGCCTCGTACACAAATACATAAAATGGTATATTCCAAATAATTCTGTGTTTATACATATAGTCATCTGTCTCCTCAAATGTGTCCTCTATTATTAGTATACTATATGTATTTTTATTTGATAACAAACTGTCCCTTTATATGTATATATATGTGATGTAACCAATATAAGTGTATATAAGTAGTGCTATCTAGTGTTAAATATGAATGTCGTATTTTATTATTATAATTTTATTACGTGATTTTTATATCCCTGATTGTAATTCTCACAGTCACACACAAACTGGAAACAGTTTACGTGACTTTTTCGTTTATTAACTTACCTATTACTATGTCTAAAATATATATTGTACCTGAAGAAGAAGTTAATAAATATTATATTATATTATATTATATTATTATGCCCTCCAGCATGCCGCTGCCTCTCATGACACATGCCTGCGGTAGACTAATGGCCGCTTGATAAAGTCTGTATGTTGCCCATCTTGCCTCTCTCTCCAGAACTATGTGGAGAGGAAGTAATCCAAGGAGGACTTCCATTGCTGCCGTTGGCGTGGAGCGAATGCTTCCAGTATTCGCCAGGCACGCTTGTCTCTGTAGCTAACTAACTGCACGTAAACACTACAATAAATATAACACCGTCGAACACTAGAGGACATAAATTTAATATGAACAATTAAACATTTTCGTGCTCCTCTCTACGATTGGGAATTGCGTTATTCTTATTTTCATTTCTTCAATCTTCATTTGACATTACCTACTGAGATCAGGGACCTTGCTAACAAGATGCGAACAACAGTAGACACCATCCACCATGTGTTTAAACTGAGACACTGTCTATATTGAACATGATACAAAATAAACATTCTAACAGTATGTTTCGCATATTTATAAATACAGGGTGTTCCAGAATAAAGGGGACAAACTCCTATGGTAGAATCCTTCATTTTAGGACTAAAAGTTCCAGTAAACATATATATATATATATATATATATATATATATATATCCTAAGATGAGTATTAACCGAGTTACAAGGTGTTGAAAGTGTCAAAAAATATATGTTTTCCTAAATAACTCCGTAACGGCTCAACTTTTCTAAATGAAATTTGGTATGTCACTTGACAGCAATCAGTTCCAAATTACAATGCAAATCACGTGTTTGTAACTCAAAACAGGGGCGTACGGCAGATGGGTACCCCCAATTGTCCCTCCCTAACTTCCACGACACTGGATTAATATCGATTTCGTCTTCTTTTTCTTAATTCTCAATATTTCCCATACAAAAAAGGAATAGGTTTCGTTTTCGAAATATCAACGATTTTCGAGATATTTGAAGTGGAATAAGTGCGGTACGAAAGCTCATTGTTGTTTATTTTGTTAAAAGTTGCTATGTAATTTGTTTTGAATATCAGGAAATTTTGTAAAAAAATCCTTCATAAATGCCAACAATTTTCGAAATATTTCAATTTGTAATCATTGCATGTTATTAAATATGTTGGTTATTTTGTCATAAGCAGTTATCATTCCTTCAAGAAATCAGGAGATTTTGATTAAATTTTAAATGTTATTTTGTTAGTTGCACTATAGTTTTGCAGAAAAACTACTTCAATAATTTGGTGGATATTGCGTTTCAGAGAAACGAACAGGATGGTAAATCGTTAAAATAACTTCAAACGAAAGCATATCGTAGTACATCGGGCAGTAAAAGTATGTGTCTGTCAAGCAATAAATTTGGAAATAATTTCGAAATAATGTTCATAATTTTACTTCGAGTTTGAAATAACATACAATGACCCGAGTGAAATGAAGAGTCAAGAAATGGAGAAGTTCATTCAAAAGCATGTTTTAATGGGTCACTAAAAAATACATTTCTCAACAAAAAATAAACAAACTGAACAGAAAAATGACAAGATAACAATAAATCAAAAACGTACATAAACTATCAAATCATAAATATTGTTCAAACGGGCCGCCTTGGTGGTCAATACAAATATTGCAACGATGTAATAGAGACTGACGTACTCTCTCGAAAATTCCAGGCATATTTTGAATATGGCTACAAGCTGCTAAAATTCTAGCAACCAAATCGGCTTCACTTTCCACTGGAGTTTCATATACCATTGACTTGAGGTATCCCCAGAGGAAAAAATCCAATGGGGTTAGATCGGGTGAGCGTGCCGGCCATTGTATTGGACCACCTCTTCCAATCCATCTGTTATGGAAAGTGATGGTCGCGCACAGTTCTTTGGAAATGGGCGGGTGCACCATCATATTGGTTCCACATTCTCTGGCGAACCCAAATTGGCACATCGTCCAATAATTCCTGCAGGGTGTATCGTAAAAATGTGGTATAAATATCTCCATTCAGTCGTTGAGGAAACAAATATGGTCCAATTAATTGGTTCTCTACAATTCCAACCCAAATATTTACCCCGAATTTTTTTTGGTATCTCCTAAAATGAACGCCATATGGATTTTCTTCTTCCCAAATGTGGCTATTGTGACTATTAAAACAGCCTTCTCTGGTGAAATGCGCCTCATCAGTAAATAGAACGTATCTGGGGATATCATTTCGCTCTTCGCATCTGTTTCGGTACCATTCAGAGAATGTTAAGCGGGGTCTGAAATCGTCTGGTCCTAAAGCCATTACTTTATTTAAACGAAAAGGATAAAGCTTCTCTTCATGAGCCACTCTGCATATTGTCGATTTTGAAATATTCATTGTTGCGGCAAGTGTCCGAATGCTGGTAGATGGATTGTTTTCTATTTGATGTAAAACGTCATCTTCTAAATCATTATTTCTAACAATTCTTCTAGCTCCACAGTCGTTTTTGTAAGGCTCAAAAGTTCCTCTTTCCTTAGCTCTTTGAGTAACTGCTGCAAAAGTTTTATGAGTCGGTTGGCGCCTATTCGGGAATTTTTTTGCGTATAATCTGGCAGCAGCTCTGGAATTTCCTCTTGCTTCTCCATAGGTGTATATTATATCTGTATATTCTGCAGCCGTATATGGGTTCATGTCGTATACACTTACTATTAGTTATAATATTAATTGCTGGTTTCAGGTAGTGACGCTTTAACTGAAAACCGTCGACATGTCAGAATAATATTATTTGACTACTGTCATTATCAATGCACACTATTTTTCGTGGTTGGATTATACACGAATTCAATTTGAATAACTAGTGTTCAGAACTGTTCAGCAGTACAAACCAATGAAGAATTATGGATATTATTGTGAACAAAATAACCTCATTGCAACCCAAATGTTTTTTAGAAAATAAGGAGAAATTGATTGCTAACCCTAATTGAGTAATGCTTCAATTTTTCTGCAATTTTCTGAAATTCTTCTAGAAATACGACTGTGGGCACAATCCATTTGAAACTTTACCATAATGCCATGATTTAAAATGAAAAAGACAGCAACGTTTAATAAAATAATCAACAGTGACTTTCCATAATCACATACGCACGCACTTATTCCACTTCAAATATCTCGAAAATCGTTGATATTTCGAAAACGAAACCTATTCCTTTTTTGTATGGGAAATATTGAGAATTAAGAAAAAGAAGACGAAATCGATATTAATCCAGTGTCGTGGAAGTTAGGGAGGGACAATTGGGGGTACCCATCTGCCGTACGCCCCTGTTTTGAGTTACAAACACGTGATTTGCATTGAAATTTGGAACTGATTGCTGTTAAGTGACTTACCAAATTTCATTAAGAAAAGTTGAGCCGTTACGGAGTTATTTAGGAAAACATATTTTTTTTGCCACTTTCAACACCCTGTAACTCGGTTAATACTCATCTTAGGATATATGTTTATTGGAACTTTTAGTCTTAAAATGAAGTTAGGATTCTACCATCGGAGTTTGTCCCCTTTATTTTGGGACACCCTGTATATTTCTTGAAAGCAGCAATCAATATTTTTCTATTTTCAGATTAGAGTTATAATGTTCTATCGTGGTGGCATTTAACATGTGTAAATTCATCATGAATGATAAATAAAGAGGAAATAAAATCTTCCAATTTACACAAAAAATATATACTTGTAACGTGCTTACAATTGTTTCGACACACGGTGTCATCATCTGAGCGAGTTATCAACTAAAGAAACGTCAAAATCACCTTCTTAAATATTAAAATAACATGCATGAAATTTCACTAATGACAATTACAGGTATGAAATTTCCTAATGACATATAGCTTGGATTAGGGAGCATTTGAGTAGTTACTAGTGAGATAATTAATTATAGGTGAATTGTACAGGTCAATTTGGTCATTGAGAACTAAATTGCTATTGTTACGTAAATGTTTCTTGATTTCTATGGATTCTAATATGTTTAATTTTTGACCTTTAGGTTGAATATGCAAAATTTCATGATTTTGTGTGAAGTTATGGTTATTGTCAATAAGGTGGTTGGCATAGTTTGAGTCCTGTTTATTTAATCTGTAACTTCTCAAATGCTCACCGAATCTTTGATTAAAACTACGGCCTGTCTGGCGTATATATAATGCATTGCAATCCTCACGCTCAAGTTTGTAAACCCCCGACTTCTTGAATTTATCCCGTACACACTTTGCTTTGTTAATAAAAGAATATAAGTTATTGTTGGTTTTGAATGCATCATGAGTTATAAGATTCTATGTTACAGTTTTATCGCTATTATTGGAGTCATTAATATCACAAGTTTCCATGCTGCACATAGAACCGACTGTAGAAACGACAGAAGTTTTACGTCATGCTGAAATGTTTTTAAAATCATATAGTGCATTGTTCAATTATATCTGGATAATACTTCACTAAAGTCTAATCTTCAACTCTCTTTTTTCCCGAAATAATCCCGATAAAAGTCGTCAGAATAATTATTACTCATCTCTTTTATTAACTCATGACGTTAACAAATTTCACCGAACCATTTTACCGGAGCTGAATTTTCTAGTAAAGGCTTTCCTTATGTTTTTGAGAGAAAATTTCCATGTTAGCTGGTCCAGATCCGTGACTTAAGATTGTGAGAGGCTGCTTATCTCGCGAGAAAATAACAATTTTAGTAGTATTTCACTGAAGATAATAATTTGCAGATAGCTAAATGATTGAATTAGAATCGTGAAAAAACATGTTACCTGCATAATTTCTGTGACTTAACCTGTTAGCTGCGCGTATGAATATGAATGATAGAGTTTGATAATCGGACCATTTTACCGAGGCTGAAAATTATGTACTGAATAGGAATCAGGTTGAAAATTATTAAAAAAAAACATGTTAGCTGGTGCTCAGGTGTGACTAAACTTGTTAGCTGCGCGTATCAATATGTAAGAAAAAGTTGGAAAATCGGACCATTTTACCGAGACTGAAAATGATATACTGAGTAGTAATCAGTTCGAAAATCATAAAAAACATGTTAGCTGGTGCTCAGGTGTGATCAAACCTGTTAGCTGCGTGTATATGAGAAAAAGTTTGAAAATCGTACCATTTTACCGAAACTCAAAATGATGTACTGAATAGTAATCAGTTTGAAAATCACAAAAAACATGTTTGCTGGTGCTCAGGTGTGGTCCGATTTTCAAACTATTTCTTACATATTTATACGCGCAGTTAACCAGTTTAGTCACACCTGAGCACCAGCTAACATGTTTTTTTTTTTATAATTTTCAAACTGATTACTATACAGTATACCATTTTCTTCAACAGTCAATTTTATTATTTCCTTTGGGGGGAGGGGAGATTTAATCAGTTAGTTGAGGTTAAGGGGTTCGCTGTCACCTGGAAACTCTAACAGGGGTTCGCTATCACCTGGAAACTTTAATAGGGGTTCGTGGAGCCGAAAGTTTGAGAAACCCTGAAGTAAAATATACTCCTAAAATATGAAAATCATTCAATGTTTCATTTTAATTTTAGTTCATCTGTATGGGAAAGATCTACCAATACCATCGTGCATGCAAACCACTTCTATGTTCTAGACTTCATCTAACTTACCAAATTCGGTTGTTTAGAACAATTAAGCAGTTTACAAAATTGTCTTGAAATTTTAACTTTTTTGTTTTAGATTTTGGGAATCTGCTTCGCACAGAACCTCAGGGCGGATATTTTTGCCCAAAAGGCAAAATGGCATTGACAGTCAAGAACTCCCACTGCGGTGTAGTACAGTATTTTGTATCGAATCGCGTGGGAGCCCCCTTCACATCAGATTGAATTTGTATAAACTTGTATTTTGTCGTTGGTTTGTTTGCTGAGAACTCGTTCAATTTTGCTCTGAATGGAGTAAACTTGGCCAAAAAGTGTCTGTATTCTCAACAGGCCATAAATGATAAAACATTTTTTGTGAAATATATTTGCTTCAATTGTGATTTGAAAGAAGAAGCATTTCCAATAAAAAAAATTTAAGTCATCTTAAAATTTGAGCTGCTTGGAAATAATTTGAAAAAACATCACAAAGTGATACAATAATCTCTTAATATCTCAAAAAAAATTATTCCACAAGAAAAAAGTTGTTTCACAATTATACTGAAATTTTGTGATATACATTTTGTGTACATGTTAATTTATCTCTGGTGTACCTAAAAATTGATTATAGCATTGGAAGGAATTGGACCAAAATCAATAGTTTCATCTTCAGGTGTGATATTGAAACTGTTTTATTGTTGGTATTAGTTATTTTCTGTTATAATTCATTCAAGGAAGTAGACATTGTCCAGAAAAAATATTGAAATTAGATCGTTTCAAAACTCAAGGTTGTATTTAGTTTTCAGGAGTACATGAAAACGCAGAAAGTATTTTATTTTTTATTCATCACTCAATATAGACGACAATTTGCGTTTTACTAATGAACCGAATTCGGATAAGATATTGGTGACATGATTTTTTATGAATTGATATCTACAATTTTTGGATATTTAATAATGATATCAGTCTACTTTAGACATATTTTGTAATTGAAGAGCAATAAAACTGCTAGTCACCAATGTAACTACCTGAATGGGACGCTGGGTGAGATTCACGAGGGGAAACATTGAGCCCTCTTGGCTGCAGTGCCTCCAGAGTTACTAAGTTAGACGGATCCTGAAACTATCTGTGATAGGTATTTTGCAAATAAATTGAATAAATCCTAGTCATTTTTGTAATACTCGCACTTCGCTGATCCCATCTATGATCAGGAAATGATAGAGATCCTTCTAAACAAAATCCTTTTTTTTGTGCTTGTGATGTTTTAATCAATGACCTTTTTTATTGTACTAACAATTGTTTACTGATCATTAATCATAGTGACTTATGTTTACTGTGAGTTGCTCAACATGATTATTTAACTAGATTTTACTCTCACCGCTTTTTCAGAATTAAATAAAATATCAATCACTACTGATTGCTGGGGTCCTATTCTCGAGTTTGTACGTATGCGAATTGGATTTACTGTTTCACACTGATACAGATGAAACATGTTTATCCTTCTTTCATTCGTATACGATTTGGAAGTCGAATTATTCGAGAATAGCACCCCTGATTTACAGATTCTCGAACAGTTCCGTGATAATCATGGTAAAATAAAAATCGCAGATTATTCGTTATATGATGAATATTAACGAATGTATTCCCATAATTAATAGTGCTGCTGTCATGGAAGACTGCTCTGTTGCTCTAAGCTCAGTGTCCTCAAAAACTACACATACAGTTCTTGATGTTTATTATACTTTTGTTTCATTTCAATGAGTATTTGATATTTTGGGAAACAAACAAAAATATTGCTAGTCCAAAATAAAAAATATAGCCTATGTTGGACTGCAACTCATATTCTGTTTACAGCAAATTGTACCTATTGAGGGAAATAAAAAATTAGGGATAACTCCTGTAAAAGTTGTATTCTTACAAAAAGTTGTCTGATTGAACTGATACTTGCATTTATATTATATATTGGTTGAGCTCTTAGAGCTGAAATATATGTCGAAAAGAACCATTGCAAACCTTCTGAATACTCCTTCACTGAGACACTTTCATTTCAATATTTCTTCCTGTATTTGGTATACTTGAATTTCTACTCACTAGTGAATTTTATTGCAGCTCTTCATTATTCTTCAAATGATTCAATAAGTTTTTGAGCAAAATTGACAATAATTGACTTTTAACTGTTTAAAACTCGAATGATAATATTTTAACTGCTTTAATGAATCTCGATTTAAATACTCATTGTAATAAAGTAAGGTCCGAAAATGTAACAGTTTATCTTTTCAGAATAGACATTCTCAATAAAATCATTCAGTTCCATGATAGAGAAAATTCTATAAAGATATTCTAGAATCTCAAAACACATAGTCTAACTTTTGTTTGCTATTTCAATGTGCAATATTTGTACAAGTTTTTGAAAAATTTGTAATAATTACCAATTGATATGACAAACATGTTTTTTTTTTTGTGAGAGTAATAATTTATGAATATATGTAAATAAGAACTGTGTGATAATACGTATGTGGTGAGCATTTCAGTAATTTTGCTCTTCATTAAGTACAGCTATTTTCAAATTTTTTTGTCTTGATTACCATGTAATCAATAGGGTCCGCTCTTTTCTGGAATATCAGCCAAAATTTACTTTTGTTGAAACGTATTTCCTAATTGCAGACAGAAAGTGACAGTATAATATGAAAGTACAGATCAACATACTCATTTTTCTTTCAATCTTCTCAAAATGTTTTGGAGTTCACGGTGGTTGTGGAAAGATTTGTCATATTTTTTCAATAGATTTAATGGATAAATACCTGTTTAAAAATTAAATAAAAAAAATTGTATATTCTTCAGTAAGAATAAAGAGAATGAGAATACCGCGATGATTGATTACATGATGAAAGTCCTGTTTTTACCAGTTATTGTGAAAGCTAGGTAGCTTTTTATCGCTCAAAATGATAGTAAGAATGAAGAGTGTCAGACGAAAAACACAAACATTTCTTCTAAATCTAGACTAAAAGTATTCGTTTTCGACAAAAGTTTAGCTTTTTTAATATGCGAAGGACAGCTCTCCCTGCAAAACAACAGAACATCATAATTCATGAAAGGATCTAACCACATTTTGAAAAACAAGCAATTAGAAAGTTTCCACAGCCAAAGTAAATACTTGGCATTTACAAAGTATGTAGATAGCAAAAATAAGAGTTGGTATATACGTTTTTCAATGTTTTTGGTCACTGGCATTTTAACTTTTTTCTTTTGTGGTTAATTCCATTACTTTCCACAATTGAAGGTTCCCTGAGGTACCTCACATATCATATAGAGCGGGCCCTAATAATTAAGATTCTAGAACCCATCAACAACACGGTAGCATATTCGAAAAGTCTTTCATAATATTATTGTTACCTAATTTTAGGTGTACAGTGGTGTCAATCTCCTTAAGTTTCCTCACATTCTTCTATTTTCATGACTTGTATATATTTTCAGCATTAAACTAAATAATAATACCTTTCAAAAGCAATGACAAACAAGTTCAATATTATTTGACATCTTGATGGTGTATTTCACACTTCAGACCAAATATAATTTTTGTTTGTTTTTCGTTGACTTGTTGAATACTATAGCCCACACGCGAATTAACTGATAGTGATGAGCTGAAATCTGTTTGCTGTTTTGCTTTTTTGAACATTCCAGGGTTTTAGTTCATTAAGTGACAATACTCTTTTAGTTGTGAAATTTAAGTATTAAAAATGTGATATTTCATGTTTTCTATTCGCCACATATGCTAATATTTTATTTCTCATTTTATTAATGTCTATTATTTATAATCATTGTATCGTGAAAAGACATATTTATATATGAAAACTGAAAAAATTGTGTATAATTCCAACATGTATTCTTCGAGAGAAGAAATGTACCTATAGTTTTATGACTCCTGATGAAGATTCACATAGTTTTTTAATGTGTAATTTTGAAATATAGAATAGGTGAGTTGTCATCTTTGCAATTATCTGTTAGTAGCAGAAAATACTTTGTGATAGATACGAAAGGTTAACTCAAATATATTCATTATTTCAATGCTGAATAATTTCATTTTGAACACTGATAACTTTGTTGCCTAAGAAACTGTTAGAAAGAACATTTATCTGAACGTAAACAACTGAATTTGCAAATTTTATGATTCTATGATTATAAACATTCAGTATTTGACTGCTGCTAACTATAATAGTGAAATTTGAAATAAAAATTCCACCGAACAAATTTTGCAGGCGAAAACCTGATTGTAATGACATATTGCTTATAACTGAATAAATAAGTAACATTTTAACGACTTCTCAATGATTTAAAAAATAATGTTGATATAAAAACTTACCTTAACCCATTAAATGGCCAAAAAACAGGATTCTTTTTTTTTGTTCACACATTTGTTCATACATACAGTGTGTCCCAGCTAAAACTTGTCACCCCTCTAATCTCAGAACTCGTGAAAAAATCGAAAATCGCTCAGACCCGTCGATTTTTATGTCAAGGAGGAACACTTTCACCAAATACATCATGATTGTGTTGTCAAACCCCATCAGCCCCAGCACCCCCTACTTCAGAATTTTCAATGGGATAACAATCCCAAATACATCAGTGTACTGAAATTGAGGATCGTTCAAGTGTTGTTGAAGTTTTAATGAAAGCTAAGTTTCATCTTTCATCAAGATATTTTTATTTTTCATCGTAAGAAAGGTCACTGTGGGTGCGTACCCACAGTGCGCCACTGTATTGAAAAATAATATGCTGTCAGAAATAATCGTTAAGAAGGTGAGACAGACGTTTTTATGAAAAAGTATTGTCGCCATGTGTTTTTGTATACGCATAACTTTGTTGACGCCTTGTTATTGATGTATTCGAGTCACTTCATTCAACAATTTGAAACCTTCCGAAAATGGTTTATACTATACAAGGGAGAATATCCATTATAGCTGCGCATTTTGAAAATGGACTATGTGCTAGAGCTACGGCTCGAATTTTCAGTAGTAATATCCCGACAAAATGCTGAATTTTCAAAAAGCACTTTCACCTTGCTGTCACGAAAACTGTGTTGCTTAGAAACACCACGAGAGCTTGCTCGAGTGGTGTAACTTGTTGTAACTATGGAAACGTATAAATAAGGAAGAAGCGAAACACCGATTTGAAAATACCACGGGCTGGAGACAGTGTTTTCGAAAAGTCCTTTACTCATTGGTTTGAATTAAAAAAATGATGGCATTGGGTTGGTTAATATAATATGAGGAAAATTGTCAATGAAATTCATTCAGAAAATAACATTATATCAGTACGTGCTTCAATTGACGAATAAGTTCATGGAGTCGGGATAAAAAATATGAATAAAAAACATGAGCAAGAGAAGCCTATGAGAAATGAAGTGTTTGCTGTTGCAGTTGTAGGACATGCAGTGATGGACAACATTCAAACTTCAAGACAACTTGAGACTATTTCTGCAGTCTCTAAAAGCAGCGTACATCTAATTCTGAAAGAAGCACAATTCCATCTTTATAAAATGCGGAATGTACAAGAATTAAATGAAGATGATCCTGAAGGACGTACAGAGTTTTGTGAAATCATGAGTCAATTATTGATTGGTGATAATAATTACCTCTACATCAATGTATGCTTTTCTGACGAATCTTCTTTTATTTTGATGGACATGTGAACAGGCACAACTGCAGATACTGGAGTGACGTAAATCCCATTGGTACTGGAAAACTCATTCACAAACTCCCCAGAAATTTAATGTTTCGGCTGGTATTCTGGTTGACCATATTGTAGGTCCATATTTTATTGATGGTAACCTCAACGGACAAACGTATCTTGAATTTCTTGATACAACTGTGAACCCCAGAATCACTCAGTTACTTAGCTCACCTTTCAACAAGTTGGAGGCGTTGGAGCTACTCCATATTTTGTTGCACCTGTACGTCAATTTTTAGATGACAGTTTCACAGAGAGATGGATTGAAAGGCGAGGATCAATAGAATGGCTGGCTAGATCTCCTAATTTATTACCATTAGACTTCTTTTTATGGGGTCATTTGAAATCCAAAGTTTATATTACACAGCCAACTTCGCTTGATGATAAACATAGGAGAATTGTCGTGGAGTGTCGTGCAGTGACTCCAGAAATGTTGAGCAATGTGCGAAGACATTTCGAAAATCGCTTATACATCTGTATGGAACTGAATGGTTCACATTTTGAACCTTACATATGATGATAACATTTTAGGTGGTGAAAAATAAAAATATCTTGTTAAAACTTAGTTTTCATTAAAACTTCAACAACACTTGATCGTTCGTCAATTTCAGTATACCGATGTATTTGGGATTGAATTCCCTTCAAAATGATGTATCACAAGTATAGTAGTCCCATTGAAAATTCTGGGGATGAGGGGGTTGAAAACACCATGATGTATTTGGTGAAATAAAAATCGACGGGTCTGAGCGATGTTCAATTTTTTTCTTTTCACGAGTTCGGAGATTTGGAGGTGACAAGTTTTAGCTGGGACACACTATATGAATGAACAGGAACACATAGATGATGCAGCTATATAGGCTCTTCTCTCGTTTTCTCCTTTGACTTACATATGATAGTATCTGTGATTATAGAGAATGAATAAAGTTTATTATTATGGATGTAGGTTTTTGTCAAACATTTCATATACGTACAATTAAAGATTGACCAATTATTTAAATTTGGTGCACCTCTGAACTTTCTTATTTGACGTCCGATTTGAACGTTTTTTTTACAGAAAAGAGCTTCAATAGCTTTATTATACTGCCACAACTTTGAAATAAAATTCATAAAATTTTTCAAATTCCAAAAAAATTAACAATTTTTCAAAATGACTTCGCTGCTGGAGTTCTGAGAATTTCAGACCAATGTAAAATTTGTTTTTACGAAACTACCAGGTTTTCCGAGAAAACCCCTCAAAGGCAGAGCTTGTGCGAGCAAGGGAGATCCGGGACCTACAGTTTAAATAAAAGTGGAATCCGAACCACTTCAGCTTAGTGTCAGGCAACAGAAATTAGCGTTAGTGTACTTGCAGTACACTTCAATAACGATTCTATGAATTTGACTGGTTTCATCTTGTGATGGTATATATTATTGTAGAATTAGCATTTTCAATATAACTAGGAATTCCTATTATTAAGTTGAACAACCTCACCAATTGACCTGATTATTATGTATTGTAACATGTAAGCAATATCGAGACATTCATTATTAGACATCAAAACCGAACGCATGTGTTTTATTCAGATAAACTAAATCAAGTAACTCCAAGTTTATCACAATCTTTTGAATTGCTAACTTATCATCTGTACCAACATCAGTTGTTTAGAGAAATATATCTGTTGTTAAAAATTGAATCCGAAAATAAGTTTACGGCATAGCAGATGTGAAAATGAAAATCAGAACTGAATTTAATAAATGTGGATCAACCGGGATTCGAGTCTGGGATCTCATTGTTTCCGGCAATGTGCTTTAGACCGCTACGCTAATGCAATGTAATCTAATTATTGCTCAGGCATACATTTCGCACGTGTGTAAATGAGTGGCAGACGCGCATGAACACGTCAAAATTGTGGGTTGAGTTTGTACTAGAGTCCCTGTATGCAATTTGACATTATATCGTATATTAGAGTCAGGACACTCTTTGACAGGACATCAAAAAAACGCGTTTTAGGTTATGTCTACATTGTGAGTAACCCGAGTAACTGACGGTATCTTTAAAAATCGAATATTTGTCAACTGAACCTTACGAAACGAAATACTTAATATATTCATACCGCAATGTGTTCGTTACAGAATTGTAAGAGCAATTCCAATGATTTATATCATTTTCTTGGGGAAAGCCGCGTGGAATATAACATCAAAAGCACGAATTTGTCAGGTGAATTAAAATGATAGGTCAAGAGTTTCCTCCGATCGAGAAAAACTCGACTGAAAGTATACAAGGTTATTCAGAGTTTAAATAATATTTTTCATAAACGTACACTCCAATGAAGAAAATTTTGAGTGGTATGTTATCGCAAAGAAGTTGAAAACTGATGCTGTTCCTGTTTCAAGAACGATTGGAGAGACTGAATTACTTAGTACTAGATCATTTCAAAATTTTCTCTGCGTGGAGGAAGATGTATTTTCTAATGTTTTGAAAGAAAACGACGAGTTAAAGTTAAAGTTGGTCCAGTATGAAAGTTTTCATACAAGAAAAAAATCTTTTAGATATTTTTTTGGAACAAAGGGTAGAACGAGTTCAAATCAGAAATGAAAATTTGCCAACAAAGTTGAATGTTTACGGAAAATTTGGCTTCAACTCCGATCAACTTACAAATAAAAATAGAATCCGTAATGAAAAAAGTACCCAATGTGAAACTGCATGTTGTGACTAGAAAACTTCCTACCAATTCGTTTAAATTACACTGGACAATTCTGAACATAAAAGGGTTTGCTTTTCTTGGTATTTTTTCCAAATTTTCTAGTATTCGAGTGAAAAATTATTAAATGTTGAAAAATTGCCAACTTTCTGTTTTTCAGAGCCTTGATAAAACCTTTACCTACTTAGGAAAATACCTTTCTGTAAAGCAAACCATGGAAATGTAAACTTCCAGCTATCCTCTACGACCTAGAAAATATTCAGTAAAGGCCATCAGAAAGTAGAGTACGGTTATTATTATTATTTATCGCTCTGAAGCGACTCATTTTTGGTATCGCAATCACTTTTCAGCTGTAGATAAACTCGCCAAAAACTACGGAACCCACCCCAAGTAGTCGGTTCGAATTTCAAGCGGGCAATAGATTGGAAGATAAATTCAAAGTACAAGATACTATGAAAATTGATTTCAGCTAATATTATGAATAATTTCAACTCAAATTTGTATTTATAAAATTGAATGCTTCGATATAGAAGCTCAAGGTTTTCTTTTCATAGAACGATTCATGTCAAAATACCTAGGTAACAGCATTTAATTTCAATTAAAATAATTTGAAGAGATTAACATGCTATTTTTACGATTATTTCTGGTTGTGTTTTTACCTTTTAGTACAATTTCCATAATGGGGGGTTTATGAAGCATTTTTTTTGTCATCAAAGAAAAGCACTTCCATATTGACATTCATTTTCTGAGTAGACTATTAAGTTTAGTACTTTTTGTAGGAATCAAGAACTGATTAAAAAATAGTCAGAACTTAATATAAGCGGTGTGGCTAATACTTGAAATTTGTTTGCAAGAAGTTGTATTGCCATGCTTACGCAGACACAGTGTTGGTACGGCATTAGGTTTCAAATGATGTCTTTTTTACATAAATCTTCATGAGGAAAATGTCTGCCACAAATTACAATTTTCTCACTCAAATGTTCTACAGTGAAATCTCTCGAGCTATAATAATAATAAGCTATTTTGTTTTGCTATTTAGAGCAAAGCATAGGTATAAGATAATAGGGACTTAAAAATGTCATTATCTACCAAAACTAATTTATTTCAGGTATTTTTCCTTTACTTCCACTCTACAACACTAAACAGTTAATTTTTTATCTGTAGGAAGAAACGGTTTTATTAGAAAATATTTTGAAGGAAAAAGATGAATGCAAATTCACGAATTATGAAAGAACCAACGATAACAATAAACACTACACAAAACGACAAGACTAAATCTGAAATTCTAAAAACTGTCTCTGATCTCTGTCAAGAGTGACAGATCTTAGTGACGAGACTTCCTGTCGATGAAAAAGCACTGTTGCACGTTCATCACAATTACAGTAAGATAGGGAACATTATTGTATTAAAAAAGTTTCTTTCGCGCCTAAAATTCGGAGGAATCTATCTCTACAAGGTTCTTTCGGTTTAAAAGATCCTGAATGCGCTGACAAATTTCTCTGTTTCAAATGACATGAGTTATATTGCCTCATGCCACAAAACTCCAAATAATTTTCAAACTTGGCAACGATCTACCCAAACTACACTGATGACGAGCATGCGCACAATCGTTAACGGGTCACATACGCGGTATGCTTTTCGCCGAGAAAATTGGCGGGATTAGCATTCTAGAGTAAGTACATAATATATAAAAATAAAAGTAGAAAAGTTATTGGTTTATAACCCTCAAAAATGTTGTACAACCGTAGACACGTGTTTCGAGTTTAAGCTCTCATCAGTACGGTAAAATCAAGTGCGAAGATGTACAACACTTGGATGTAAAAATAGAAACAAAAGAAGTCAACAACAGGAAGCCAACCACACATTTTGTTTCTATTTTTACATCCAAGTGTTGTACATCTTCGCACTTGATTTTACCGTACTGATGAGAGCTTAAGCTCGAATCACGTGTCTACGGTTGCACAACATTTTTGAGGGTTATACCCAATAACTTTTCTACTTATATTTTCATATATTGCCCCTCGCTAAGCCCATCCCTATTTATATTATATATATATATATATATATATATATATATATATATATATATATATATATATATATGAAAACTAGAAGTTCGGGTTGAACCGCGTCTGGAATTTGTTGAAATTCGACGTTTCGGCTCCGATTTTGGAGCCATTTTCAAGAATAAGAAGGATAGGTATAGTGAGGAAACGTGATTCTACACTGAAGTCTCAGTCTGCCTACTCCTCAGGCATTATCGCGTTAGGATTTTGTGACTTGATGTCGGGGTCTCAATCTGCCTACTCCCCAAGTCTCGTCACTGGCTCTCTCTAAGGTCTCAATCTGCCTACTCCTTCGAGAGAACTGAGGATTTGCGGGTTGTGGACTGACAACTAAATGCGTGTGCACGGAGGTACGGAAATCGGAGGTGAGTACCTCATCCGGTAGGCTACTCTCCGCACACAGCATCGTCGCAATCCAGCAACTCCGGAACTCTTCTTACTGGATCAGGCAGGAACAGTACGAATTCTTTTTTAATGTTGTTGGTGTTAACCAACGACGCTTCATCTATCTAAGCCAGGCCGTAGATTTCTCAAGGAAGCCATGACCTGGCCAGAAATACTAATCACACCAGAGCCATCCGGGCTACCACTCGGTAGGACTACTACTCAAGGGTCTGTGGCTCCCGGACAACTGCCAAAACAGCTGAAAAGGAGCTCTTAAATATCTTTTGTGCACATTTACTTCGGCCAATGCCGAAGTAAAGTCACTGGTGGGCGGAGCCTATCAGGACTCCGCTCCGAGATATAGTCTCAAAGTTAAAATTTTATTTTAGTATTTCTGGCCGAGGTTCTGTTATCATTTCACTAATTTTGGCTAGAATGGCAGAAAAACCACCAACTTACCTGCGATTGATGAAATTACTTATTGTCTCTTATTGCTGGTCTGTTTGGACTGATAAAGAAAAAACTCTTCAATTTAGAGTATATCAGACCTCGATGCAGACCAGAACGGAATACTAGACGCTCGTGCAAAATTTTAAGCTAGAGTATATCTCCGCAGAGAACTCTAATAGGCCCCGCCCCCCGCGACCGCGGAGCGGCGCGGAAGGCGATTGGTCTGTCCAATTTCGCTATAGATCTATAAAAGATCGCGAATTGGAAACAATATTCAGTATTCTTCCAACGCTTGTCCTGAAACGACACGTCTTGGTTTTCGAAAAGTGTTCGAAAAATCAGTTGAATAAGAGAATATACCTATTCACGTTTGCGAAAGTGCTTTCGCTGTGTTTGCTGCATGCATTCTTGAGAGTCGTGCGACTCCGAGACGATAACTACTGTTCTTTTACAAACAAACCTGCAAAGAACGCTCTTCCTAGAGAAGAACTTCGATGGTGGATGCTGGTTTTTCCTATAAACCTAAAAATTAGACCCGGACAGAAATCTCCAGCCTGCTATACCGAAATCGTGAAGCCAAGTTGGAGACTTGAAGTGTTGTACCTGAATCGCTGCTTGTATTATTTCCTGACCTTTTCCAATGGTGAAGCCGAAATGTCAAGAAGACATCAGAAAGAAACTTCTTTCAAAGAAAAACTGTGAGTAAAAATTTAAGTGAATTACCTGTTGATCAAATAGACATCATCCTAGTAATCCTGCTTACTTGGACATCAAATCAAACATTATTTTGAAAGTGCTTCTAATATCCCAGTGACCCGAATAAGTGCTGGAACAAATTTACAACCCTTTTGGTTAAATGTTTTAAACATTCTTTGACCCTTCAGGTAATTTTTAATTTAACCATTTGCTGTCTGTCTGAAGACAAAGTGATATAGTATTTTCCCAGTGGTTATTTTTGTTGATTGTCCTCTTGTTCTCGGCTAACGTTCGAGAACAAGTTGTATTGTATATTGTTGCGAATACCTTATCTTTCAGGCGTCGGCTAGGTGGGTGCCACAGTAGCTGCCTTCGAGCTCTTTCTAGAGCAAATTTAAAAAGAATTCGTATATCCAGTGGCACTCTAGCAGACGAGAAAAACATTACAACTTTCTTAAGCACATTGTATATAATACTTTTTATCAAAAATACCGTATCTATCTTCGTCAAGCTAAGCAAATTCCCTGGACGGCCGCGTACGCGGTCAGCCATAGCGAGATTTCAGCCCTGTTCGGGGCCCTTTTATTTCCGGGTGAGATCTGGTTCGAATCGTAGATTCGAGCTTACCGCGTTTAGGCAGTATGCACAACGGACCTGGAGCTAGCCGAGCCGAGTTGGGAATGGATTCAGAAGTTTTTCCCAATTCTTACATACCGCCTTTACGACAGTTCACCTATATTTATACTAGGTTTAATGACCGTGTGGGCGGGGCTGGCGCGTGATGAGCTTTGTGCGGGAACTGGGTTGGCGCTAGAGCTGTGTGCGGGAACTGGGTTGGCGCGGAGTGAGGGGATATGAGCAATGAGAGGCTTCCAGGTATTGGGAAGTCTACGTCCATCGTCGCGGGTATTGAGGCAATTAGGGCGCTTCTCTATCTCAAGGGCTTCGCGTATGATCCTGGTTTGCAGAGTTTTCTCGGTGGCAATTGTTTTGGTGTTTTTAAAGTCTATTTTGTGGCCTGTGTCTTCACGATGTTTATAAAGTGCGGATGTGGATGATGCTGCGAGTTCATGTTCATAGATTCTAGATGTTATTCGTCTGTTAGTTTGGCCAATGTAAGTTCTGGGACACTCTGAACATGGTATTTCATATATGCCTTGGGATTCATTTGGTATTGTGTCCTTTGGAGTTCTCAGGAATTTGAATCAGGAATATATATATATATATATATATATATATACATATATATATATATATATATATATATATATATATATATATATATATATATATATATATATATATATATATATATATATATATATATATATATATATATATATATATTTCTATGGACTCGACCTAGGTATTCTGACTGCTGAATTTTGTTTGTATAATATAATGCGAAGCATTTTGTTTCCTTCGAGCAAATGCACTCCACATCTGCATGAAAAATCTATGCAGATATGTCGTGCTACAGCTAGGCCACAATTCTTCCTTTAATTATGTTGCCAAAATTTTCTTTCAGCATAATATTTGGTGGTGGCGCCTGGGTAAAGCGTTCGCTTCTCAAGCCATTCACCGTTAGGAGCATGTGCTCGAATCCCAGCGCGTTCACCGGTCCCGAGCATGCCATCAGATATTAAAAAGGTAAGGACTACGTCTTCCCTAGGTTGCACAAGTCTCTCGAAAACTTACAAACTTTTTTGTTCTTTTGTAGGGAATTATAAAACCTACAAAACTGGCTTTTTATACTACCAGATGTATTTTTCACTGAGAAAATCCGGGAAAACCTCGAACAAGAGACCATTTTTAAAAAATTCACAATTTTTATAAATCTGAAGCTGGACAACAATATTGCGGAAACTGTGCACAAGATGGTTTCTATCTCCGAGCAATAAAAGATATAGAGAGGGCTTCTCTATCTCTTTCTTGAAAGCAACATACCCGACGTTGTTTACAAACATCTCAGCCCGAATCATGTTAAAAATGGGCATTGTCGGACATATCCATTTGCAGGTCGGAATTCCATGTTATATTCACTCTTAACTTGGCTATCATGTTTGTTTACGTCCGTTTATAACTTATTTATAGTCTTGTCAAATCAAACCATGGGCGTCGCAGCATGGTAATCATGGCATAATCCCGATTTTGAGACAAAAATACACTATTTATTGAAATAGCTGTAAAAAACATTGTTACTATTTAAGTCGACCTTGAAAAGGATTACCTATCAATTATTAGGAAAAAACTTGTTGCAGTGTAGGTGCACTAAAAAGTAAATAAGCAAACTCAACTCTGTCTTGTTGGAATGTATTTCGAGTACTTAAAACACAAATATCGTCGTTGATACTGCAATACGAGCTATGTCACGAAAAGTTCATTTCACAGGAGACTATTTTATACTCTAAATTCCAAAACAATGACCGGTAGAAATTCTTTTGTAGTAGTTATTTTTTTTCTTTGGTGTTTTGGTGCGACTGCTATGGTCATAAGTAGTTATTATCTACAGTCTTCTGTAAAATGAATGTTGGACATAGTTGGACATACATAGCTCGTATTGCAGTATCAATGATAGAGAGTTTAGTGATATTTTTTTAGTTTGAATTTGTTGGACATGGAATTTACTTCACTCTGTTCGTCAACTATAACATAGTAACTTGGCAGTTATATATGTGTGTGTGTGTGTGTTTGAAATGTATGGTATTTTGGAGGAATTCGTGATTGTGAAACCGATTGTATGGACACAGATGATACCAGAAGGAAGTGTTTAAAAGTAGCAATAAGAACTACAATCCTTCAGATCCAAAAAATCATACTACTACAGCAAAGGAATAGAAGAATGCAAGCCAAAATTTTAATTTGTTTCAAGCTGGCAAGTCATCGCTCCACCCTGTGAGCAAATCAAGACTACTGTTCAAAATGTTCAGAAATGGAGAAATCAGTATTGAAAAGAACTTTAATTACTTTAAAAATTACAATTCTTCGTTCTATTTGACAAAACGTGTCAATCTGACTTGTTATAAATTTTTCTCTCAATTCATTCATTTTTTCAGTAACAATTACCCTGACCTACATAATATACATATATAATATATAGAGTGTTTTCCAACATACTCCCACCTTTTCAATTCACAGAATTGAAAACAATAATAACAATAAAAAATCTATACACCAAAACGTTTGGGCGGTTTCACTATACGCCCACATCTTGTCTGCTTCTGCTGAGTCTGCTTCTCCTGAGTCTGCTTCTCCAAATTGCTACTTTTGGATTTTGTATCTGGATTGGGCTTGTGGTCAATTTCTTCTTCGGGTTGTGGATCGGATTTGGGTTTCTGTTCAATCTTCTCTCTTGATTGTGGATCGAAATGTTTCTTCTAAAGGACGACTGTTTCTCTGATTTCTTCTTTATTCGGGGCCGGAATTTCTAAGGGGAACAACCGTTGAAAAGGTCGAATTAGTTCTCCCCCTGACAATTTAACTTTAGCTACTCTTGAAAAATTATCTTTGCCCGGATAAATTTCAAGAACTTTTGCTAAAGGCCAATTAACGCGCTTCTTGTTATCTACTTCCACTAATACAATGTCCCCTGGTTGAATTCTACCCACCTTTCTGTGACCGTAATGTACCAGTTCTGCTAAATACTCCTTCCTGAATCTTCCTCTCAAATTATCCCTTACACTTTGCAGATATCATTGTCGTCCCAGTAAGTATTCTCTATCTATAGTATCAAGGTCTGGGACTTCACTAGTTGGTATACTCTGCAAAAACTGTAATGGACTGAGAGGAATCAATTCATCATCATTTGAGATATACGTCAAGGGCCTGGAATTGACTATCATTTCGCAATCACATAGTAGGGTCATCAATTCTTCGTAACTGACGCTTGCTTTACCTAAATTCCTCCTCAGGAGCTCTTTCGTAACCCTTACTAATCGCTCCCACCATCCTCCCCACCATGCTGCTGTGGGAACGTTAAAAATCCATCGAATTCTTTTCACTGAAGAGAATTTCATAATTTCTTCCCAATCGATCCTCTTCAGAAGATTGTTAGCTCCTACAAAACTTGTTCCATTATCGGAATAAATTGTGGCAACTCTGCCTCGTCTCGCGATGAACCTTCTGAGAGCACGAATAAATGCTTCTGTGGAAAGAGATGTTACAAGTTCAAAATGTATCGCTCTATAAACAGCACAGGTGAATAATAAGAACCACGCCTTCTCTCCGCCCTTCAAAAAAAGTGGACCTCCATAATCCATACCAGAAACTTCAAATGTGGCAGCATTATTAATTCGATTTGCTGGCAATGGTGCGAAAGGTGTTTCAACTGGTTTTTGATTATATCTTTTACAAACGATGCATTTTGAAATTACTTGTTTTATAGTTCTTCTGGCTCTTAAAATCCAAAATTTTTCTCTCAAAATAGCAAGAAGTGTTTTAAGACCAGCATGACATGATAAACTATGTTGCTCAGAAATAAGTCTGTGAACTATATTATGATGATCTGGTAATAGAATTGGGTATTTGAAATCTTCATTATCTTCACCTAGAAGCAGCTTAGTTTTTACCCTCAACATACCATTTCCATCCTTCATCACTTCCAAATTCTGCACAACACCTGTATTCATTTTTCCAAAGCTTTCATGCTGAATCATTCTTAAGAGACAAATTTCGCCCTTTTCAACTTCTTCGCATGTTAATTCACCCAATTTCCCTTCATTCTTATCCTTTACATTGGAATAAAATCTGAACAACCATGAAATCATCCTCACAATCTTTGAATACTTAGAAAAATACTCAAAATGTTTGGTAAAATTTTCTGTTTCATGAACAACGGATGAAATAATAGATCTCCTCTTTTCAGACAATAATTCTTCCTCAGAGCAAGAAATTTCAGATTGTGGCCAAATTTCTGGATTCTTCCTCAACCATTCCGGACCATTCCACCATCTATTTTCTGCAAGATTTTTCGCACTACATCCCCTAGATGGCAAATCCGCAATATTCATATTCCCAGGTACATGGAACCAATCAAAAGGATCACTAACGGAACATATTTCTTTGACTCGATTACCGACAAAAGTATTCCAATCCTCTTTAGTTTTGATCCATGAAAGTACTACCATCGAATCTGACCAATAATAGGTTTTCATGGAAGAAAATATCTCAACCTTTTTGATTGACATACAAAGTCTGACACCTATTACTGCCGCTAATAATTCCAATCTTGGTAAAGTTATTGGTTTTATTGGAGCTATTCTAGTTTTTGCTTGAATCAACTGAAGTGATACGACTCCATTTTTCTCTGAACGTAGAAAAATGCAAGTAGCATAAGCCGCCTTACTCGAATCGCAAAATACATGTAAGGAATTAATCGTATCATTCAAAGGAAAGTCACATATATGTCTAGGTACTATGCAAAAACTTAACCATGAAATTTGCTTCAACCAATTTTCGAAATCTTTGACGATATTTTCAGGCAATTTTTTATCCCAGCCCAGTTTCAATTGCCAAGTTTTTTGCAATAGTAATTTTGGAATCAAAGTTACCGGACATGTAAATCCAATAGGATCGAATATTCGTTGGGAAATTGACAATAAACCTCTTTTCGTTCTAGGTATGTCATTTACTTCAGTAAGAGAGTTTATATCACAAAATATTGTATCATTCTTGAAATTCCAAGATAAACCCAATACAGAACAGACATTTTCTTCGCAGGTGACATCATCATTTGAATTTCCGAACGAATGAATCCAACCCCTGATTTCAAATTGTGCACGAGACATGATTCTAATAGATTCTTCTTTGAACCGTAACAAATCAGACATATTTTCTACGCACGTGACGCAATTGTCTACGTAAAATGAGTTTTTGAGTTTACTTGCTGTTTCTTTCAAGTTGTCTGGTACTCTATCCAAATGATAATTAATGGTGGCTGCTAAAAGAAATGGACTGGAGGAAACTCCGAAAACTACTCTACGATGCCTAAATGTAACTATCTTGTTATTTTTTTCATCCTCCCACCAAAGGAATCTCAGAAAGTCTCTATCTTTTTCTTTTAAACTGATCTGTAGGAAAGCCTTCTTAATATCAGCAATTACACCAATCGCTCCTAGCCTAAATTGTAATAAAACAGTTGGGATGAGTTCTATCAAATTTGGCCCTTTTTCAAGGCAATCGTTCAAAGAATGACCTTTTTTATCTTTTGCAGATGCATCAAAAACAGGTCTGATTTTGGTAGTTGCGCTTGAATCTTTTATTACTGCGTGGTGAGGTAAATAATACACGGACTTTTCTATTTCATTTTCTGGAACCCTTTCTATAATATTTAATTTTTCCCACTCTTGAAAAACTTGTTCATATTCCGAATACCTATGGGTATCTCTGAGCTTTTTTTTTACATTGAGTAGTCTTTTTTCCGCGGTGTCAAAATTGTTCAAGAGCTTTGGGTGACCTTCAACCCATGGAAGAGAAACCTGATATCTATTTTCATCTGTCAAAGTTATCGTCTTATTGAAATTCTGTATGGTCTCGATTTCTAAAAGTTCCCTTGTTTTTATTTCTGAAGAATCCTTTATACCCAAAACTTCTAAACTCCATAAATCTGGTATTTGAAAACTACATAAAGATGAAGTTGGAAAACTTTCACCTATTTTCTGTTGCTTCCCCATTAAAGTCCACCCAAGACGAGTTTCTATAGCAAACAACTCTGCGTCTACCTTCTCAATTATACCAGTAAACAAGTGGCATATAACATCAGCACCCAGAAGAATAACAATTTCACTTAGGTTATTATGTTTTTTCTTTTCAAATAATCAATGTACCTTTTATTATGGAGTCTCGGTATATAATTACATATTCTTGGTTGATCTAGGGCAATAAATTTCAATTGGAAGGATTCGTCTAAGCTTTCTATAGAGACCTCAAATAAACTGTGAACGTGCGCCTCTGTTTCTGAACCTCCGAAAACGCCCTGTATGATTTTTTCTTCCCGAACTTTAATGAAATTCATTTGTTTCGCATAGGATGTTAAAATATAAGATCTTTGGGAAGCTGAATCTAATAGTGCTCTCACCAATTGTGATTTTCCATCTTTTACTAGACGAATGATAATAGTTTGCAATAAGGTTTCGGTACAACTATTGAGACTAGTGAAAACATTTTTCGTATCTTCTAATTTTTCTTTTTGGGAACCGTTTACCTTGTCATTAACAGATTTATTTGAAGGTAAATCCGGGCACATTAATGGAAAATGTTTCTTTCCGCATAACAAACATTTGATGAAAAACTTGCAATTTTTTACGTTATGATTTGGTCTAAGACATCCGAAACAACAGTTTTTCTTTACAACCATATCCTTTTTTTCATCAAATGTCAGTTTATTTGCACTCAAACAGTCTTGACTCGAATGAGAGCGGTCACAGAATATACAGTTCATAACTTTCTTACCTCTCTTCTTCTCTGATGTGAAAATAGTAGCTGCGGTATTCAATTCAGGTATAGTAGACTGATGTGATTTTACCTTTTGATTGTTTTGAGATCTTCCAGATTCCTTTCCCTGAGAAAAACTAGTTCGAGCCAATTTGATCCGTTCTTCACTCTCAACTTCAGCTTTCAGGAAATCTAATAAAAGATTCAAATGATTAGTAGGATTCCTATATTCGTTTTCACCTGAAATGTTGCTTTTGATTGAATTTCGACTATTTTCTCCGGGATGGTCTCTTGCAATAGAGCTTCTATATCTCTCCCAAACCTTAAGAATATCTTCGGGTAAAGCTGATTCGGCTAAAGGATATAACATCGCGGCATACTTGTCACTTGTGACACCCAAGGTCTCAAGAGCTCTCAATTGAGTTTCAAGTTTATCGAATAGGTTAGATAGAGACATACCTGTTTTATTCGTCATTGACTGCTTCAACACCAGATTTAGGAGCTCCCTGACGTATACCTCAATTAAGAATTCGTCCCTAGCAAACCTGGTTTTTAACTGTTCGACGGCCTTTTCATAATTGTCACCTGAAGGTAGAAAACTCTCGACCAACTCTCTCGCAGTGGAACCCTGTTCTGTAGATTGAATCAAATACTGGAATTTGTCCTCATTGTCGATCGCAGGATCTTCGTGAATTTTCTTGAATTGGCCCCAAAATCCGATCCAATTCTTCACCTCGCCGTCGAATCTCTTCAACTCAAGTTTGGGTAATTTGAAGTTTCTCCTCTTTGCTCCTAAGCTTGTGGAATTGGCATTGCTGACTATTTCCTCTTGTTTCGTTGCCTCGTTCAAATACAAAGTACACCTAGTTTTGTATTTTATGGATTCCTCTCTGAATGATTCTACTGAATTCCATTCTTCGTCGAATTCTTCATCTCCAACATCATCAGCTAATAGTTTCTCTCGAATTTGCTCATCCAAAGTGTAGAGACGGTCGCTTTTATCCTCTAACTGGTTCAAACAAGTCATTACGTCCTCTTTTGTGGATAGTTTGTCCTTCAGTAAGCTATCCAAATTCTTGCAAATCTTTGTAAATGATCGCCTCAACTGAGTTCTTTCTTTCTCTAACTGGTTTGATCTCTCCATAGAAGTGTCCTGTCACGGTCGCCAAATGTTCAAAATGTTCAGAAATGGAGAAATCAGTATTGAAAAGAACTTTAATTACTTTAAAAATTACAATTCTTCGTTCTATTTGACAAAACGTGTCAATCTGACTTGTTATAAATTTTTCTCTCAATTCATTCATTTTTTCAGTAACAATTACCCTGACCTACATAATATACATATATAATATATAGAGTGTTTTCCAACAACTACATCGAAATAGAGCTGTTGGTTGGTATGTCTGCAGAGATGTCTTCAGAGATATACATGTCGGCCCCTATTTAACTCATGAACTTTAATGAGTCTCACCCGATTGATGTTTAAGAAACAGAAGTAAAATAATAACTTCATGAGAAATTCTCGTTTTCCTACCAGGCAGACTTGTAATATTGATCGCTCCCTGAGCACAACACTACATAAGTAGAGACATTACTTTTTGACAACTCTAAAACACTTTTTGATTATCTGCCTCAGGATACCAATAATCTAAAATCAGAAAAAAGCATAAGAAAAAGAGTAAAAGAGCTATTAAGGCTTTTACTACACTTTGGATGAGTATTTCAGTGATACACTTTCAACATACATTTGAATGTAATCTCTTAGGTGCATTATAGTTTATGTGTAAATTCTCATGTGTATTTTATAGTTTATGTGTAAATTCTTATGTGTATTATAATGCATGTATAGTGTATAGTGTACTGATGTGATTCAACAATTTGAATATATTTACTTTTTAACTTCAGCACTTTCATTTATTTTTTCAGTATTCATGACCTTACTCTATGCTTTGTCAGCAAGAATCTGATTTTTCGCACAATAAAGTATTTTTGATTGACATCTTCACAACACACGTGCTTTCCAACCAGGCATGTTGTCGTCTAGAGATAAAAATATAACATGAACAAAATTTACCAGCACGCCGTCACTGGTTCTAATCTTACATCCGAATATCATAACAATAACAAATCTCCCCCTCTGAACTCGGAGGTTACCCCTCACCCACAAACTATCACAATGGATAGTGATATGCAGCTTTCATAACAACATGTGTTGTTTATTTAGAAATGGCTCCTCTATATCTTTTCTTGCTCGGAGGTTTCTGTCCGATGTGTAATTTTTGCACAATCGCGTTATAAACAATTTGAGGGCAAATCATCTTATTCAAATTCTATAAACGATATTTGGAAGTAGAGATCAATATCTACAATTGGTATATTTTGGATTATCATCTGAGAAGTGAGAAGTTACTCTAAATGCTTCAAAGTGATCCCGAAGTCGCTCGAACTCAACTCGAGTTGACTTCGATGTGACTTTGGGTGACTTCGGACGCACTTTGAAGCGTTTTGATCAACATCAGTGACGTTTTCAACACATTTGCCAACTCTGAGGTGAAAATCAAAAATATACGAATTGTAGATACTGATTTTAACTTCCAGATGCCGTTTACAGAATTTGAAACGACGATTTCCCTTAAATCGGCGCATCTTGCCCTTAAATTGATTATAACGCGATTGTGCAAAAACTATATAGACCACAAGCCCCTATAACGATTTTGGGGGGTCATTTTATACAGCATGAAACATATTCAGAACGATGCTGCTATATGAAAAAATAACTTTAGGCACTATGCCGTCAATTCTTGGTGGGACAAATGACTATAATAATAATAATAGTAATTTTTCACCTGAAGATGTGCTCTACCGACAAAATATTCTTGTAGGGCATTCCTCACGTTGGTGGATTATGAAATAATAATCTCATAGAACCTACTGCCGTACAAAAATAATGAAACAAAATCCAGGAATACAAGAATATTTTGTCGGAAGAGCACATCTTCCGATGAAAAATTACTATTATTAATATTACAGTCATTTGTCCCACCAAGAATTGACGGCATAGTGCCTGAAGTTATTTTTTCATATAGCAGCATCGTTCTGAATTTGTTTCATGCTGTATAAAATGACCCCCCCAAAATCGTTATATGGGCTTGTAGTCTAATACACATCGCGGACAGAAAACATCTTGCGCACAGTTAAACCACATATATTACCTTTCAGTTTCCGCAATATTTTTTGTCCAGCTTCAGATTGATCAAAATTATAAATAGTTGAAAAATTGTCTTTTTCGTGGTTTTTCCGGTTTTTCTCAGTGGAAAATGCACCGATTTGGTCGTATGATAATACACATTTTGTAGGATTTAAAAATCTCTACAAAAGTTCCATTGACTGTTAAACGATTCCTTAAATAATATTTGAGATATTTCCAAAGAACCAAAAAAGTTGTATTTTTTTTCACTATTGCTTGTTTAAAAAATTCCTCAAAGCGATTTTGCTGGGGGGAAAACTGAGGTTTTCATTAATGAACTATCTTTAGTCCAAGAAACGAGGAAGCAACCCAATGTTAAATGTGTAAAAATTAATATCGAGAAAATAAAAATATGAGCGTATAGGAAATTAAAATTCAGGATGAGTTTCTATTTCATGCGACTCGATCCTGGTTACCGAACATAACCTTAAAAATTGGCAAAGTTACGAAAAGCGGTTTTTTGTTGATAATTAAAAAACTACAGTTCCGATCAAAAAAAGTTGAATTAGGAAATTGTAGATATTAAAAAGATCTGTCAATTGAATAACTTATAATTTTTTGATATCATTGATATTTATCGAGTTATAGGAAAAACCGGGTTTTCCATAACTCGTTTATTGTAAGTTATTGAAAATTGTTACTTACTGTTTTGTGTAGCCTATGGCAAGCAAAAAGAGTATTTTTCAAAAAAATTGATGAATATTGATTATTATTCAAAACATATGTAGTTTTCTCAAAAAAGATGCTCTCTCAATATGGCTACTCTTGCTCGGGGAATGATGCTACGGTAACGATTCAGGGCTTATTTTTTTCTGTAAGAGTTGTACTTTCATATTATCGAATAAGTATATTGATTTTATTTATTTTGAGTGTCAAAAAATTACTTAAAAAATTGTTCAATTTTTTTACATGTTTTTTCTAAATAAATTTCTTAATTTTGTTTTTACAGAAATGACTTTTATGAAAATAGATTTCTAGCATGACTTCACGCATTAAATGAAAATTAATTCCTACGATCACTAGGATCCGAGAAATTTTATATTTCAAAAAAATCTGGAAGACGCAATAATCATCGTACAGCAGTTACCTTCATGAATATTGAGGTTGAAAACCTACATTTTCGTTGACAAATACTAGGATATTTCTAGTTCATTTACAGTATTATTAATTGATGAACAAAGTGAGGCGTGCAGGCGCGGAGCGGTGCAATTTTAGAGGGTGGCGCAGTGGGTATACAAATACTGTTGACATTAAAGACACTTTCGTCCTGACAGTTATTGGAAAAGAAAAGAAAAATTATTGGTTAAATTTCAAGTACTAGTGTACATTGCAAAAGAAAACGTACGTGAACAACAACCCGAGATACTCAATATTTTTCAAGCACAAGCCACTTTGAACGCACGAAATAAGTTTTCAGTGCTATCCCCACTCCGCCACCCGCTACAGCTATCGTCATCCACGCCTGCACGCCTCACTTTATTCATCAATTAATAATACTGCAAATGAACTATATATATCCTAGTATATTTTTATTGAAAATATAGGTATTCAACCTTATAATATCCATTAAGGTGACTGCTGCACGATGATTATTGCGACTTCCAGATTCTTTAGAAATAAAAAAAAATTATCTCGGTTCCTAGTGAACGTAGGAATTCAATATATTTTTTTAATGCTGGAAATCATACTTGGAATCCATTTTCATAAAAATCATTTTTACAAAAACAAAATTGAGCAATGTATTTAGAAAAAACGTAAAAAAATTGTGCAATTTTTTTAGAGTAATTTTTTGACCCTTAAAATTAAAAAATAAATATACTTATTCGATAATATGAAAGAACAACTCTTACAGAAAAAAATAAGCCATGAATCGTTACTGTAACATCATTCCCCGAGCAAGAGTAGCCATATTGAGTGAGCATTTTTTTTGAGTAAACTTCTATATTTAGAAAAATAATCAATATTTATTAATTTTTCAAAGAAATACTTTTTGGCTTGCCATGGGATACACATAACGGTGAGTAACAAATCTGAATACCTTACAGTTAACGAAACCGATGTTTCACGGTATTTCTGATATAACACGAAAAGTATCAATGATATCGGAAAATTATAAATCATTTAGTTGGTAGATCTTTTTAATACCTACAATTTCCTAATTTGACTTTTTTCGATCGGAGCTGTAGTTTTTTAGTTATCAACAAAAAACCGGTTTTCGCAACTTTGCCAATTTGTTAGGTTATGTTCGGTAATCACGATCGAGTCGCATGAAATAGAAACTCATGCTGGATTTCAATTTCCTATACGCTCATATTTTTTTCTTTATATTAATTTTTGCACGCACTTTTCCCTATTGCTTGGACTACTTACTTATGAAAATTTAGTATAGGCCATTTGCGTCTTTTATTTTTTGGAGGAAAAAATCTTTATGGCTTTTGGTCTATTACCTAATAACTGAAATGAAAATGAAACGAATTGGGCTCAACCTGCAGTTTCCCATTGAGTAGGTACGATTAAAAAAAACATCGGCAACAATGAATTGAGGGATACAATTAATATTTTTTTTTACTTCATATATTCATGCTAGTGATTTCTGCAAATGTCTGCCACTATCAAAATGGTCATTTATTACATATATAAAAGTTACGGGTGTGAAGTTGTTCACATCCACAAATGTACACTGAGAAAAAAAAGTATATAAAAATCACAAAAGGCTCAAATACACGTATCTGCTCGAAATATGTTATGGCAAATGCTCTTTTTCTACGACCATTAAGAAAAATGAATATTTCAATGGCGTCTTCGATTAAGAAACCTACCACGTTGTAACACCGATTTTCATTTCCCACGGGCTAGCTGTATCGAAATATTTCATCTCCTACGACTTTCATGAACTACTAGACTGTCATTATATATTGTATTAACGAATTTTATGAACATAAATAATATCGAATCAATTTTGTTTACGTCTGTCTAATAATTTGACATTTCACATCAGTAGATAATTACAAAATTCGATTGAAAAAATTAAGTTATTAAAAATGATTAGCGATAGTGAGGATGATTTAACAATCAAATTGATAAATTTATATCAGAAGCTCCTGATAATGCCTATCTTCTGACAAAGGTATGATTTTATTTTCATAAACCAGAATAATTTCAATAAAAAGATTGATTACAATCGGATTCTATATTTTTGAATAGTTGACAGATACTTTCTATATAGCAGTTAATTTGAACAAATTATTATGTGCTCTAGTAACGACGAGTGTTGATTCAGATGACACATCAACTTTGGATGGTGGGAGCGAGGGTTCAAATCCACTCAGCAAAATTTTTTTTTCATTTCTTGAAATTGATTAGTATTTGATTTTTTCTGCATTAAATTTTTTTTGTTTCCAAGTTGTCAAAATTTGAAAATTTTGAATGTTATTTGTTTCACGACGTAGGTAGGTACGTGTATAAAAAGAAAAAATAGATGTTTCATTCAACGGGTGAAGAAAGAAAAAAATATCTAAACCATGTAAAAATGACGGCAGGAGAGTATATGATAAAAAGGATTATTAAAAATATTACAGATTTGTTAATGATTCAGATGGTCGTAGAAAAAGTATAGTGTACAATGAGCATGAAATGACCCATTTCGCTCGCACAAAATTTCATATACCTACTCGTGGGAAATGTATGTCATTTCATGCTCATTGTAAAATATACTATTCCTGCACACCACGTTGGAGTTTTCCAGGCCATTCAAGGGAGTGAAAAAGGGGTGAGTTTCCGAAAAAAATCATAGAGGTCACAAATGTCTTTGTACACGTTTCTGCTTGGGATATGTTATGGAAAATGCTCTTTCCTTCATCACTCATGAACCACAAAAACAGGGGAGACTGGGGACTACCTATCTGGACACTATTAGGGACTGTTCGGACATTTCAAAATTCTTACTTTATTTTCAAAATTATGTTCATATGCCACACACCTTGTGATAAATGACACCTTCATACACCATTATAATTTTTCTAAGAATTTTTAAATTATTCTAAGAACTTCAATTTCGATATTTTTTAGTTTCAGTCAATTTCATTATGTGTCCAATTAGCAACATAACGGGGACTGAATGGACATGTTGTGGAGACTAATGGGATAAATGAAATAAATTCAATTAGTTTTTACTCATAATTGAATAAAAAACAACCAAATCATTTTACATTGGAACTGCTCATATCATCAACAGAACTTATAAATGATGCAGATCTCTCATTGGGCATTGTATGTTCCATATGAATTGAAATCTTTACAATGTCACTTATATCCATCCAGGACTCCTCAATTTTGTCTAGATAAAAAAAAATTTCTTTTCCTTTTTCTGTGACGAGGCATCGATCTGATACAATCATAAATAATTCATAAATGATGTTGGAATAATTCAACAACTCTGGGGGATAATTGGATATGTCCAAATAGCCATCATGAAGCCTGTCCAATTAAACCCATGACCACATATAACAAAAAATTACAATTGGAAGGATTTAACCACAGCAGTAATAAAAAATGCATTCAATTTGTCAGTAGGTATACAATAAACATGAAACGTGACTTACTGAATTCAGCGATTTATTTCGGAATTATACGTAAAAACACAAGCGTTGACTTTTCTTGTGAGAAACCCCCAAAAAACATTTCACGCCACTGAATTACAATATGGCTGCATAAAATATGAATAGTCATTGACGGTTTTGAAATGCCAATTAGAATGACTAGTGCCATCTGTGAGCAAAATAGCAAAGTTGGGAGACCATTTTCAACGGTTTTACACATCCTGTTACAGTAGACCCGTGTCAATTTATCCTCCATATTACCCTAGGAGTTTTCCAGGCTATCCGAAGGGGTGCAATTGGGGCTCATCCCTGAGCCCACTTAGGACTTTGCCAGTCCATCCAAGGGGGTGCTATATGGTGATGAGTTTCAATAAAAAATCTTAGAAACCACAAATGGCTCTATACACATTTCTGTTCGGGATATGTTGGAAAATGTTCTCTCCTTCATCACTGATACCCCGTAGGACTTCTTCAGGACATTGGAGGGGTTGCAAACGTGGTGAAATTTCGAAAAAAAATCATTAGAAGGCCTTCTTCATCCCTGATAAGTACCACGTGGGAGTTTGTCAGGCCGTCCGAGGGGGCGCAAAATAGGAGTGAGTTTCAGGAATAAAGTCATAGAAACCCCAAATTGCCTTGTACACGTTTGTGCTCGAGATATGTTATGGTAAATACTCTTTCCTTTATCACTCATACCACGTAGGAGTTTTCCATGCCGTCCGAGAAGGTGCAATGGGCGTGAGTTTCCGTAAAAAAATCATAGAAGGCACAAATAGCTTTGTACACATTTCTGCTCGAAAAACGTAATGGAAAATGCTCTTTTCTTCTTCACTGATACCAGGTGAGAGTTTTTCAGGACGTCCGAGGGGATGCAATGCAGGTGAGTTTCCGAAACAAGAAACGTGTACAAAGTCATTTGTGATTTCTATGATTTTTTTTTCTCTAAAACTCACCTCTATTGCACCCCCTAGGACGGCCTGGCAAACTCCTACGAGGTAACAAGGATAAAGAAAATAGAAAACGACATAAGATATATCGAGAAGAAATCTGTACTAATACATCCCCTATAATTTTTTTTGGAAACTCACCCCCTTTGCCTTCCTTCGACCTGGAAAATTCCCACGTGGTATCAGTGAAGAAGAAAAGAGCATTTTCTAAAACATATCACGAAAGGAACATTGCACAAAGACGTTTGTGCTTCCTATTATTTTTTTCAGAAACTCACCCCCATTGCACCCCCTCGGACGGTCTGGAAAACTCCAACGTGGTATCAGTGCAGAAGGAAAGAGCATTCTTTATAATTTAGCCGAAAAGTGCACAGAGCCATTTGTAGTTTCTTTCTGATTTTTTCTAGAAGCTCTCCCCTATTGCGTGATATAATAGGGGATGAAGAAAATAGAAAACTGCATGGTATCAGTGCATTATCTATAATATAGCCGAAAAGTGCATAAAGCCATTTGTAGTTTCTTCATGATTTTTTCTTGAAACTCTCCCCTATTGCGTGGTATACTAAGGGATGAAGAAAATAGAAAACTGCATAACATATCCCGAGCAGAAACGTATACAAAGCAATTTGGCCTTCTATGAAAACTCCTACGGGGTATCAGTGATGAAGGAGAGAACATTTTCCATAACATATCCCGAGCAGAATTGTGTATAGAGCCATTTGTGGTTTCTAAGATTTGTGATTTTTCGGAGACTCACCCCTATTCTAGCCCATTGAACGACTTGAAAAACTCCTACGTGATGCCAGTGAAGAAGGAAAGAGCATTTTCCCTAACATATTCCGAGCAGAAACGTGTATAAAGCTATCTGTGCCTTCTATGACTATTTTTCTGAAACTAACCCCCATTCAATCTCCTCGGAACGCCTGGCAAAGTCCTACGTGGTGTCAGGGATGAAAGAAATGGAAAACTACGTGGTGAAGAAGGAAGGAACATTTTTCATAACAAATACCGAGCAGAGACGTGAACAAAGCTATTTGTGGTTTCTATGATTTTTTTTCTCTGAAACTCCCTATTGCACCGCTAGGACGGTCTGGCAAACTACTACGTGGTGTCAGAGATGAAGGAAAACTACATAACATATCCCTAACAGAAATGTGTACAGATACATTTGTGCCTTCTACGATTTTTTATCGGAAACTCACCCCCATTGCACCCCCTCGGACGGCCTGGAATACTCCTACAATGTATCAGTGAAGAAGGAAAGAGCATTTTTCATATTATATCACGAGCAGAAATGTGTACAAAGCGATTTGTGCCTTCTATGATTTTTTTTACGGAATCTTGCCGCTATTGCTCTCCCTCGGACGCACTGAAAAACTCCTACGTGGTGTGAGTGATGAAGATATCGTTATTTTTGTATTGAGTGCGTTGAATGAGTGTTTTTTTAATTAGTGTTGAAGGTCGCGGCCAAAAATTCTCTCGAATGTGCCATGAAAACACGAAATTCATACACGAAATACAAACAACATTTTTTGTATAACTGTGAATGTGAATTTACATCGTCTGAAATACAGGGTGGGGAACCGAAAACGAAACAAATCGAGTATCTTCAAAATAAATGTGTTGTTAAAAAAATGCAAAAACACGTCGATTTTTAATCCAAAGGGGACATCTTCCTATCATAACCTCAACTGTCACACTCCTCCCCCCACCCCATGATCACTATCACCCAAACAATTTGAATAGGGAAAGTAGTGAATGTGACACATAATTTAAAAGATAATTTCATAAGGAATTCAGCCATGTCAATTTTCGCTACCTAACTTTTTATTTTGGCGCCTTCTTGCGGGAAAAACAACTGTTCCGTATTCCAAATTTTGATACTTAATTTGCAAGTTAATTTGACATAAATTCGGTGAAAATGCATTATTGAATTTTTCTAAGAGAAAAAACAAAATGGCGGACAATATTTGCAATTATCGTCCGATTCGATTCAAAATTAAAATTTGGTGGTATTCAGGGTTGAAAATTATGATTTATTTGTCAATGCAAAAAAAACAATATGGTGGCTCCAAGATGACGGATGAAATTTGTAATTATGGCCCGATTTGAATCAAAATTTGTATGTGGGGATTTTCAGGTTCGGAAATTGTGATTTTTTTTGTCGCTGCAAAAAACAAGACGGCAGGCGAAATTTGTAGTTATGGTTTGATTCGAGCCGGCACCGAAAACGAATTCTTCAAAATACATGTGTAGTAGAAAAAATGCAAAAACACGTTTATTTTAAATCCAAGGGGACATCTTCATCATAACCTCAACTGTCATACCACTCTCCCCACCCCTTGGTCACTCATACAATTTGAAACGGGAAAATACTAAGTGTGACACAGCATTGAAAAGGTAATTCCATAAGGAATTCAGATATGTGAGTGTTCGCTACCTAACTTTTCATTTTGGCGTCCAATTGCGGGAAAAACAATTGTTTCATATTCCAACTTATGAAATTTGATTTGAAAACTAATGTTAACAACTCACGAAAACATAACAAAAATTGAAAAAATTAATATTGTATGAACTAACTAACTTATACTCATGTATGGCAGTTCATGGCGTACAATTTGAGCATCTACTGTGAATTAATTTAGTTTGGAATAATTGGATTTGAATTTATGCAAGGTTTTCCAATTGTTTAAGTTTATGCAATGTCCAATTTTTTTTTCAAAAGCTTTTATTCAACTTGCCCTGTTAATAAGTATGAATGTATGTATGTGTGGGACAAATGTTGCAGCTGAATTTTGACCCACTTCTAGTTGTTCGATCAACTTGAACTTTGGTAGGTGTTCATAATTGCGATGAAAATGTATTATGGAATTTTTGTTTAAAAAAAAACAACAAAATGGCAACTCCAGTATTGCAGATGATATTTGTAGTTATGGTCCGATTTGTTCAAAATTGGATTCAAAATGCTTCAAAATGAAATTGATAAAAAAGTTTTCATACAAATGCAATGAAAAGAAAAAAATATCTTTTTTAGATGTGGACGTAGGTTATTCTGTGTGTATCCAAAAGCTTGCCGCTAGTATACAAAATAGATATTTGTGCGAGGTAAAATTCTGTTACGAACAGAATAACCAACGTCACACATCTTACAAAAATACTATTCCTTTTAAGCGCATCTGTATAAAGGCTTTTTTTATCAATTTAATTCATTCATATTAGTCATACTAGAAACTTTTGAAACTCCCATATTCCAATTTTGAATCGATCGAACCACAGTTACAAATTTCGTCCGCTATTTTAGTTTTCTTGCGTTAACAAAAGAATCATAATTTCTGACCCTGAAAATCCCCACATACTAATTTTGAATCGAATCGGACCACAATTACAAATTTCATCCGCCCTCTTGGAGCCAACATCTTGTTTTTTTTGCATCGACAAACAAATCATAATTTCCGACCCTGAAAACCACCACGAATCAAGTTTGAGTCGAATCGGACCATAATTGCTAATCTTGTCCGCCATTTTGTAACCGCCATTTTGTTTATTCCTTTAGAAAAATTCTATAATGCATTGTCACCGAATTTATATCAAATAAGCTTGCAAACGAACTATCATAATTTGGAATCCGGAACAGTTTTTTTCCCGCAGGAGGGCGCCAAAATAAGAAGTAAGGTAGCAAAAATTGACATTGCTGAATTCCTTATGAAATTACCTTTTCAATGATGTGTCACACTTACTACTTTCCATATTCAAATTGTTTTGGGTGATGGTGACCAAGGGGTAGGGGGATAGGTATGATAGGAAGATGTCCCCCTTGGATTGAAAATCAACGTGTTTTTGCATTTGTTCCAAGACACATGCATTTTGAAGATATTCGATCTGTTTCGTTTTCGGTGCCCTACCCTGTATATTAAAAATAAATTACTTCCAACAGGTAGGTACATCTTGACGTGGTTTTTTGTCCCGATAAGTTATCGCTTTCAAACTACTGTTGTCTCAAAAGTATTATTCAATGTTTTCAGTAAAATCGTATTCAAAAATTTTTCCTGTCTGAAAAAAATAAGTCCCAAATGACTAAATAATACCTACTTCTTTTTTCCATACATGTTATCATCTTTAATGTTATCAATGTAAATACAATTTCACAACATCCAGTGGTTTTTCTGTGTCGTTGCTATAGAAACGGTTTGTTTGACTGTGTCTGCTTGTAGTTGCTTCAATTTCAAGTTAATTTCAAGAAGATGGATTTTGATTATGATAGTGGTAATGATACTCCTTCAGATATCTGAGGAAGCAAATGCAATAGTAGGTATATGAGAAAACATATGACCAATTTCGTGAATGGTGCGACAAGAAACACGTAAAAAAGGTTTCTGAATATGTGCTATTTAAAGGAAAAATTAAAAATTAAGGAACCTCCTACGTTATGGAGTGTCTACTCAATGTTAAAAAGTACATTGAATGTTAAGGAACATATTGATATAAGGAAGTTTTCAAAATTGGTCCCGCTCATTAAGAACAAAAGCGTCGGATTCCGAGGAAAAAATCTAAAGTTTCATCAAGGGATGATATCAATAAATTTATTCAAGATGCTGATAACGAAACAAATACACTTCATAAGGTACAGATATAATCATAATTTTGTAAGACATGTAGAAATTTCAATATTTTTTATTTGTAGGTTGTCCTAATTTTGGGTATCAGCGTTGCTTGTCGCCGTGAAGAATTATCACATATTACTATTAATGCCGTTGAAGACGCTAGATCTATAATGATTGTTAAAATACCTGATACGAATACCTATGGCCCAAGAACGTTTACTATTTCAAATTCTGATTATATTGATGTAAACCGCAAGTATAGAGCACTACGGCCGTCTCATACAAAAAGTAACAGATTATTTCTGAAATATTCGAGAGGAAAATGTATTACCAACATGTGGGGAGAAATAAAATAAGAGAAATTACTAGCTTGATTGCAAAATGTCTTGGAAAACACATGCATAAGAGCTACAAAGGTTACTGTTTCGGGAGAAGCTCTGTAACTCTTGCACGGGGCAACATTACATCCGTAATGCTGGAAATCTGCCTCCGTAGCAGAAGCATATATAGATTGAATAACAAAATTGAGATTTCTAACAAAATATTGAATTGTCCATCTTTTTCCAAACAAATTAAAATATCAGATGGAATTGTGGAATCAACTCTTCAAGAAATACATATCCGATCAGCAGCAACATGGAACATCTTCTGGAATTTATGTTGGAAGTAATTGTTACTATCAATTATTATTCCAATGAATGAAATTGTTTTATGATGAATACTCAATTAATAATTGACTGTTGAAAATAAATCCTTCAAAAAGTAATATTTCATGTCTACTTAATAAATTACTTTGGCAGTGAAAAAAAATTAAAAAAACACTTTTTATGACACATTCCAAGCAGAAACGTGTACAAAACTGTTTAAGCCCTCTATGATTTATTTTTCGGAAACTCATCTTTTTTCCACCTCCTTGAACGGCCTGGAAAACTTCTACGTGGTATCCAGGATACAGAAAAGAGCATTTGCCATAACATATCCCGAACTTAAACGTGCACAGAGCCATTAGAGCCTTTCATGATGTTTCTATATTTTTGTCAGTGTACATTTGTGGATGTGGATAACTTCACACCCGTATAATGATTTCATCGTCAATAATGGTAGACACTTGTCTGTTGTTATTTAAAAAGGTCCCCTCACCAAATACATGGGAAAATGGCTTCCATCAGCCAATTTTAATAATTTTTTGGGATACTGTAGTACAAAAGTCACTAGAGGTTACAAACAAGTTCAAATTAATAACGAACAATCGTCACCGACTGATGATGAACCCTTTAGTCCCAGATACACCTACTACGTAGGCTTATTATGGCAAGTACCTGTCAGAAAACAACTTCTCCCCTGGCTAAGACCACGACGGGTATTGAATTAAATCTAACAGTAGTAGGTGTATATGGGAGTAAAGGGTTCATCATCGGTCGGTAACGACTGTTCGTTACTAAACGATCTCCTACAGAACTCTGCTTTCTTCAAAGTTTAAATTAGTTTCTTTGTCTAGTTAATGACATATGAATTTTTGAAAATCATGAAAGTTGCTGCAAAAACATAGCAAGGTTCACTTATCCAAAACAATAGTATTGTCAAAAATATATGGAACATCCTGTACATTAAAATATTTTATATTTCAATACGTTGGTAACCTTTTTACAATTCAGTACGTGAGGAAGATATTTTATTTTGAAACACAACTTGTCCTCAACATAACATAAACAAGAGTTTTCAAAAAGGCCACTGATAGTTCGATCTAGTAGTCGAGTTTAGAGTTCTGCCGTGCCCACAGCTAGTGAGGGATATGGGGGGAGTTTGGAAGATTCGATTTTAGATAGATGGAAAATGTTCCTTAAATGTAAATGCCAATATGTATTGTGAGTATAGATCTGTTTTAAAATAATTTATTTAATCCATAACTAGTTCAGGACAGATTCTTCAATTATTTAATTCATTAATTCTTTAATTCATTAATTCTCTATTGATTATTTCCTTCATTAATTTCAATCGTCTTAATCTCATATTTGTACATAGTAAAATAAATGTTTTTATATTGTTCTAAAGTGTTTTAAATCTATGAATGATCAGTATCTACCTAGTTAGTCGTGAATCAACACCAATTTACGACAGTATTACTCTTCAGGTGATTAGTAACAAAATAAGTCAAACGACATATCAGTCAGTCGTCATTAAGATAGAAGGAGCCATCTATTATACAGGGTGGGTCCAAAATAGCGACAATAAAGCATATTTTGCCAATCTTTATCATCGGTCCCATTAGTGATACTGAACATTTTTCATTAGGAAAATCCCTACTGGGATTCTTTTCTCACGACAAAAAGATTTTCTCTAAAAGTTTTGACTTTTTTACAACACAGTAATTTTTTTCAAATGTTTGTTTTTTATACTACATCTTTTTAACGATAGCCACAGAAAACAGCCTCTTTGAGGCAATAAATCCACTTTGGAGCCAAAACTACTTGAAGAAAACTTACAGTAATTGCTTAAAATGATAAAAAAGTTACGATCACATTTTATACGGGGGGCGTTTACAAATATTAGTTTAAATCGGGTTTGTACGTAATATATGTTCTTCAAATATTTTTGAATGTATCTGCCAATTTGGACCATATTTTCCAGTTATACCTTGTAGTGAAGTGCCCTACTCTCGGTTGAGTTTCAATAATTTCCTATATCTGGTTTTTGAAACATAAATTAAAATTGATATTCTCTAGAAGATATTATCCAATCTTATTTCTTGATGAAACAAATATAATCTTGAAAATACCAGTAGTTCAATAGCTGTTCAACTTGTGTTGACAAAACACTATAGGCGTCTGCGGAAAGAGTTCATGATTACTGTTTATAGATATTCATTGAATTGTTACGAGGTGAAGAGTACGATTTATATGGAACTGGACACCAAATTTTCATCAAGAAAAAGGATTGGATAAGATCTTCTATAGAATATCAATTTTAATTTATATTCCATAATCCAGACATAGGAAATTAATGAAACCTACCCTATTGTAGGGTAGTTTATTTCGAAGCATAACTGAAAAACATGATTCAAATTGGCCGATCAATTCAAAAATAATTAAAAAGCATATATATTACGTACAAAACCGATTTCAACTAATATTTACTCCCCTCGTATAAAATTTGATCGTAATTTATCAAGTAATCAGTATAAGTGTTAAGTACAGAAGATTTTGATTTTTTTATTAACTACAACTTTACCACTGGACATTTCCCGATAGGAGGTCACGTTTCTCCGCAAATCGCAAAAAACCGTTTTCAATCCCTAAACTGTATCCCCATTGCACCATTTTGAGTGTTTTCGTGTTTAAATATTTTTTCCCCAAATTTGGAACCTCAACAATGTTTTCCACCTGATCCTTGTCTGTTAATTTTGTTCTTTTTCACTAAAATTATAGGCACCAGTCTATTGGTTTGTATCCAACAATTTAAGAATTTTATGAATTCTGTGAAGTTGACATTCAGGAAAAGTCAGTTCTTGAGTCAGATTTTTCCGTCGAATTGAAATATTGAATACAAACCAAATGAAGATAATTACAATCATCTATTTTGAAAGTTCGCAAATACATTATTGATTTTCGAGATAATTCAGGACATAATTTACATGTACGTAGAAGTAGCAGTATTTGTTAATCACCAAATTACATAAATTTATGAAAATGGGGAATTAATACAGGCAGAAGGAAGAGTGTTAAACCATATCTTATAAAGATTGATTTTCATCAGCGGTAACATAAGTATTGATGATTTACTTAAGTTTTTGGAAAATCTATGAAATATGGAAAATATTTCTTCTGAAGATGGCCATGATATGATGCATTTTAGAATACTCTGGCAATACTGATGGTATTGATAATATCAGTTACAATATATAACATAATATAACAATTAAAGTAATCACTTCACGGAATCCAAAAAAACACCAAGACAATTGTTCGTGCAAGATAAGGGTATTTTTTTGAAAAATGTACCTAACTCGAATACTAGTCGTCTTCTGAATTGCGAAAAATCATACTCATTCGACACCAAAATTGACATATTTCGACTAATAATCTGAATTAAATCATTCATACGCGGGAAAAAAATTAAATACTGAACAATCGATTTTTCGCCATTTTGACGGTTAATTTGAAGTTATGTCGAAAAGTGTTAAAAACAAAAGGTTTCGATTTTTCTATTACCTACAACTTTTCTCTTGAAACATTTCCGCTAGTAGGTCACGTTTCGCCGCAAATCGCGTATTCAACCCCTGAACTGCACCCAAATCACCATTTTGAGTGTTTTCGTGTTTGAATATTTTTTTCCTTTAAAGTTGAAACCTCAACAACATTCTCCATCTGATCCTTGCCTGGTACTTATTTTCTCATTTTAAGCGTTTAAAATTCGTTTTGGCACCAGCCTAATATTCCTATTCGTGGGAATATGTGATGAGAACGAAATTATTCCTTTCAATCAAAATCGTCAAGTTAGGGTAGCATTTGATATAACATAATTCGTGTGTCAGTTATGCACCAGAATCAATATATACAGTCATTCAATAATCTTTCTGATAAAAAAGAATTGATAAATCCTCGAGCCAGCAGCGACGCAAGCGTCGCGACGCCTCCACAAAACTTTTGGCGGCTAACCCGCTCCAACTATCAGTATACTTCATCCCCTTCCACTGGAAAATCGTCTCCAAGAGCCGCTTTCCCCTTGGCGCTGCTCGCGTGTGGAAATTAATTTGCGGAAATTCAAACAGTTTAAAATTTCGTGATGACGCTTTTGCGATGGACTACTGAAAATATTCTGGAAGATTCGGGAATGAAAATTCTCATACGCCTTTTTGGTTCCAGATAAACTATGGTTAGTTTTCACTTTGTGTGAAGTACTTTTTTGACCTTCGGTGTCTGGTTGGAAACAAAAAGTTGGACCTCTAAATGTGAAATGTCGCCTCAGAAGTGGTTCGGAAGACTTTAAAAAGTGTGTCAAGCATAGTTTGGAAGTTATTTTTCGACGAGAAAAACTTTGATAAACGTTATGGCCTGTTTTGAGTGTGAGTTATTTTTTATATTTCTTATTATAATAATTTGATACTTGGAAACGCAGTATAATTTTTTTAAACGAACTGCACTCAAAAATAAAACAGTTGAAGGTTAATCTACTTATGGAATTTCTTTAAAAATTGTAAAATCAAGAGTTTGCTGGAGGATAATTCTTATATGTTTACCAGATATCCAAATGAGTAGTACTAGTTATATGCCAAAAACCTATATGATGGCGATTAAATAAAAGTAAGATTAACGAAAGATTGGTTACGAGAGTTTACTTAAAACTTTGGGATAAAACTCAAAGTATAACACCATTTTATTTTTGGAAAACGAGTTTTACAACTAAATCTAACATATGTCCTGGTAGAGCCGCATCTATCTCACTGCGGGTGAAAACACGGGGAAAAACAATTCTTCGCATCTTTCAGAATTTGTTATAATTCAAACCATTATAACAAATTACAAATTTTAAAATATGTGAAATGTAAAAATTATTTCATACTCATCATACCTACAACAGCTTTAGAGTGTATTGACATTTATTTCCAAAATACTGTAATACCGAATGGTGATTCTTATTCCAATTTTGGATTAATTATAGTTATTTATTGTATAAGTGTTTTAGATATCATTTTATTTGCGGAAGAATGTTCAATTTCTTAAGCAAATAAAATGTATCTAAAACACGCATGCAATACAACGTTTTATTCATAATCACATTCATTTAGAATCAGAATCGCGGAAATTTTTCATCACAAAATGATTTGACGTTTTGCTCTGACAGCGGCTGTCGCCTCCTCAAAAATCATTGAAATAACATACAAAAATATCGGGAGGTGTTGAATGGTTGCTATGTATTTTCGATTGTTTATCGACTCCATTTGTAAAAATTTGTGAAGTTGGTGAAAATAAGTAAAATGTGATTGATATTCAGGATTGTATTTTTCATTATTCCTCTAGTGGAATAAAGTAATTTCATTATTCCACTAGTGGATAAAGTGGTCCTTTATACGGTTCATAAGTGTGGATAAAACTTCAATTATAAGGTGATTGTGGATAAATTTGTTTATCATTATTCAGTAGGGTCCTAATGTAACAGATACATTCATTTTCTATGTAATTATGAATGGAAATAAATTTTGAAAGAGGCCAAGTTTTAGATTTTTGGTCTTGGATACTCAAGAAAAAAGTTATTTTATTTCATACAAATAAAAAGCCCACAAGTCACCTGTCACGATTAACTGATCTATCAGTTTTTTTCCAAAAATGTAAAATCGGATCCATTTGTGACATTTAAATGTCACAAAAAGAATAGACGTATTTAAAATTTATTTAATTTCGCTAGACTTCGTTAATAATTTCTATTTATTAATCGTTTATTAGGGAATTTTTCTTGTTATCAACTTCCAAAATTCAAAAAGTGCTATATTGCTGAATTGAGAATTGAAAATCCTTTCAAACGCGGTATCAAACGCAACCCCTTTTTCTTTAAAATTTTAATAGTTGTGGATATTACCCCTAGGGGGTTAAAGAGGAAGGTGAATAATTTAATTGAGAAAGTGTAGTTTCATAAATAAAAATTGTCCTGTTTTAGGATTTTTCATTCAAATTCATTATTACGTAGAAAATGAATCAATAAACTTTTGGACCTCACTGGAAATTGTATAAATTGAAATTGGTGCATGAAGACGAAGAATCATTTCTTGTATATTTCTTGTCTATTGTATCGAGTCGTCAATAGTGTTATGTCGGACTATGAGGCTGTATATTTAGAATTTCAACTGATATTCTAAATTGCAAGAGATACGAAGACGATTGGAGAGACAAAAGGGTAACTACTCTGGAAATAAATACATTGGCCAAAAAAAATCTACAGGGACACTCGCCCTTCTTGAGTTATACAGGGAAAACTAAAAATGAAATTTTTTCAATTAAAAAAATATGAAAAATGGGAAAAGTTTCATTTTATTCAAAATTTGCTAGCACAATGTACCAATAAATCTTTCATGCGGAGTTTCGTTTCTTCACGACCACCATAAAGTTATTCTTCTTCAAATACGGACCTGTCTCTTTCATTGCAAACATTTATAAACCATTTGAATCGGAACATAGTGATATATCACACTCAATATTTTTGTGACGTTTAAACTAAAATAACTAACATCTTCAGTGACAACTTCTAGTCACCGTCCTGTCGTTGTAACATGTTTTGATTTCGTCAAAACGATTATAACATTAATTTTTTAGTTGTGAGGTTTAAAACCAAAAACAATATCTTTAAAATTTGCGCGCTTGTACAATAAAAATTTATGAATAATTTCTGTAGTTTCAAAAACAAACAGCAGCAATTTCCGAGTAATAAACTCATCAAAGTAGATGGAATGGAACGAGCAGAAAAACATTTTATTTCATAATGAATTTGAGTATTGGAAATGAAGAGTAAAAATTAATAATAAATCACAGAAAATGCTTTCAATGACGACCTCTTGGTTGAAAATATCGGTCCGTTGTTTCCAATATTCATTTGCCTGAGAATATTTCATTCAAATGAGGACTTTTAAAAAGAGTGCTGAGGATAGTTTGGAAGATATCTTTCGACGAGAGAAAGTTTGATAAACGTTATGGCCTGTTTTGAATATGAATTATTTTTTATTATTCTTATTAGAATAATTTAATAAATGAAAACAAAGTATATATTTTTTCGAACAAACTGCTGTTAGTAATAAAAATGTTAAATATTCATCTACTTATTAAATTTGTTTAAAAATTGTAAAATCAAGAGTTTACTGGAGGTTGATTCTCATACGTTTCCCAAAAATCTAAATGAGTAGTACTACATATTTGCTCAGAAGAAAACTTTATGATGGTGAATAAATAAAAATAAGATATACATAAATTGGTTACAAGAGTTCATGTGAACCTTTTTAATTTTTTGAAAACGAGTTTTACATCTATCTCACCACAGGTGAAACTACGGTTTAAATACAATTTTTCCCATCCTTCAGTATTGTTATTATAGGTACCATTATTGCAATTTTAAAAATATGTGAAATGTAAAAGTTATTTCATACTCATCATAAAGCTTTAGAGGAGAAAATCACCTATAAACTTCAAAAACAAAATCGCATTGACAATTTTCCAAAAAACTGTTTGTAATACCAAATGGTGATTCTCATTTCATTCTGAGACATCAAATTGTTCTCTTATTATACAGTGAGGTCCTAAAGTAACGGATGAATCCTGAAACATGTGAATTTTTATATATGAAACTACACTTTATCAATAAGATTATTCACCTATCCCTCCAACCTCCTAGGGGCAATAGCTACCCAATGAAAAATTTAAATGAAAAGGGGTAGCCTGCGATACCGCGTTCAAAAGTGTTTTCAATTATCTATTCAGCTATAGTACCGGGTAATTCTAATTCGAGGGCCACCATTGGGATTTCGGAAACTATAAGAGATACAAAGATGATTAAATTGGTGCAAATTTGCGCATCTATGTGACCAACAATATGCCGTTAAGAAAGTTTCAAAATTCCGAGTATATCCGGAGATATACGGAAAATACCAAAATTTTGAAAAACAATTTTTATTTTTTTCTGTCGTTATTTGATGAAGGATATCAAAATAAATAGTACATTTATGTTGATATTTTGCACCCGCTATACGACGGTATTTTCAGATTTACCATCCGACGTTTCGTCTATTGGCCATCATCATAAACTTTATTTTTTCTTATGGGCGTCATATTGAATTGTTACAAATTTAAATAGAGTTTTTCATTCTGATTCAAACGATGTATAATATGTTATACTTTGTTATGTCACAACTTTGCATAACATTAAAAATGTTTTAGTTGTCTTCGATTCCATCAAATAACACTTGTCAAACTAATCGATTTGTTGTCACCCCATTATTTGCCACGTCTGCTGTTATTCTCAAAGGAATAATTACGTAGAATGTTTTTTTTTTTAACAATAAACGAGATTTAATCTGATTAAACTAGTTTTTATTGAACTTTATTGAAAATATATGTGCCTAACTACAAATTAACGAACGAAATAACACACTGACGAAAAAAAATCTGAAACATCAAAGCAACTTCTCAAAATTTCTGCCTTCTTCCTGAATACATATGCGTGCTCGCCGTCCTAAGTTTTCTACAGCCCTTGTTATATCCCTTCTTCTTATTGACCGACACTGTTCAATTATGCTTCTCCTAAGATCCTCAACATTATTGAATTCTTGTTGGTCATAAACCCGGTTTTTTAATGTGCCCCACAAAAAAGTGTCAAGTACTGTAAGGTCAGGCGACCTTGCTGGCCATTTCATGACCATTATTTTCAATCCACCTATCTGGGAATCTTTTTTTAGGTATTCTCATACTGCTCTGGTATTATGTGGAGGGGCACCGTCATGTTGAAACCAATATTCATTTAAATTTACGAGAGGAAACATGTCTAGATAATCCTCAAAAGCGCCTCGGAGAAACTCCAGATAAGTTTCTCCATTGAGTGTTCTATTAAAAAAATAAGGACCAAGGATTTGATCTCCACAAATTCCAGCCCATACGTTCAAACTGAACCGTACTTGTGGCCTAACTGCTCTGAACTCTCTGGGACTGTTCTTACTCCAGATGTGCTCATTATTTCTATTGAACACACCACAATTAGTGAAAGTGCTCTCATCCGTCCAAATGACTTTTGAGAGAAATTGGGGAAAATCATTTCTTTTCATTAGCCAATTACAGTAAGCCGATCTCCGTTCAGGATCACCTGGGTATAATTTGTGGCAAATCTGAATTTTGTAGCATTTTAGACCATTTCTTCTGAGCTCCCTCCGAACACTTGTTTGTGGCGCACCTGTATTTAGAGCAACTTCATGTGTTGAAACTGACGGATTCATATTTATCTAAAAAACAGACAAGTAAAAAAAATAATATTTTAATAAGAGGATAGAAGTGTATTACCGCATTTTGAATATTGTTTCTCGTATTTTCATCTAATCGATTTCCATATTTATTCCTCGGTTTTTTGAAACTACCACACTCGGTAAGGTTTCTATCTAATTATTTGAATAATGTTTTTGCGGGTTGTATTCTTTCTGGGTAAAGTTGAAGATACATTTCTGCAGTTCTCTCAGTATTACTGTCTGATTTAAAAAACAGTTTCATCATATCCTGTTTTTCTTGGTTTGAAAACACCATTTTATGTTTATTATCACTTTGAATTTGTGACAGTAGTCGTGACTACGTGACAGATAATAGTGTAACAACGAATCAACTCATTTAACAAGTGTTTTTGACGGAGTCAGAGCCTACTTGAAAATTATAGTTTTTGTGAAATATAAAAGGCTGTGACATAACAAAGTATCACATGTTGATTTCATTGAAAATATGAATAGGATATTCATAAAGTCAGTTGTGGAATCATCTGCGACTGAGAGTTGGAATTTAGTCGCTGTTTTCCATCGTACAAGATAACCTGTCTTGGAAGGGATTCATGTTTTAAAGAGAAACATTCTCAATTGAAAATTGAATCAATACATGACTCCTCTGGAAATGGAAAAACCTTACGATAAAATTGAAGTTACTTTTTTGTAATATCTAACAGAAAACAACTACTTCCTCGGCAAAAGCCACGCTGGACATTGAACTACATCACTTTTCATTTTTCATTTAAATTTTTTATAGGGATGGCTATTACATCTAGGGGGTTGAAGGTACAGGTGAATAATCCTTTTGAGAAAGTGTAGTTTGATATATAAAAATTGACTTGTTTTAGAATTTTTTATCTGCATTCATAATTACGTAGAAAATGTATTTATCCGTTGCTTTAGGACCCCACTTGATATTGTATAAAGTGAAATTGATGCATGCAGATGAAACATAATTTCTTGTCTATTCATTTTCTATTGTGTGGAGTCGTTGATAGAGTTATGTCAAACTACGAAGCTGTATCTTTAAAATTTCACTTGATATCAGAGGACCATAAATATTCTAAACAGTAAAAGATACGAAGTCGGTTGAAGGAACAAAAGGGCAACTATTCTGGAGATCATTACATTTGTCAAAAAAAAAATCTCCAAGGACTCTCGCCCTTTCTGAGTTAGACAGAGAGAAGTAAAAACGCTATTCATGATTTTTTCTTGAATAATTTTGAATAACAAAAATTTAAAAAATTAAAAAGTTTTATTTTATTATAAATTTGCTAGTACAGTGTACCAATAAATGTTCCATGCAGAGTTCCGTTTCTTCACGGCCACCATAAAGTCTGTCTCTTTTATTGCAAAAAATATGTGAAATGTAAAAGTTATTTCATACTCATCATAAAGCTTTAGAGGAGAAAATCACCTATAAACTTCAAAAACAAAATCGCATTGACAATTTTCCAAAAAACTGTTTGTAATACCAAATGGTGATTCTCATTTCATTCTGAGACATCAAATTGTTCTCTTATTATACAGTGAGGTCCTAAAGTAACGGATGAATCCTGAAACATGTGAATTTTTATATATGAAACTACACTTTATCAATAAGATTATTCACCTATCCCTCCAACCTCCTAGGGGCAATAGCTACCCAATGAAAAATTTAAATGAAAAGGGGTAGCCTGCGATACCGCGTTCAAAAGTGTTTTCAATTATCTATTCAGCTATAGTACCGGGTAATTCTAATTCGAGGGCCACCATTGGGATTTCGGAAACTATAAGAGATACAAAGATGATTAAATTGGTGCAAATTTGCGCATCTATGTGACCAACAATATGCCGTTAAGAAAGTTTCAAAATTCCGAGTATATCCGGAGATATACGGAAAATACCAAAATTTTGAAAAACAATTTTTATTTTTTTCTGTCGTTATTTGATGAAGGATATCAAAATAAATAGTACATTTATGTTGATATTTTGCACCCGCTATACGACGGTATTTTCAGATTTACCATCCGACGTTTCGTCTATTGGCCATCATCATAAACTTTATTTTTTCTTATGGGCGTCATATTGAATTGTTACAAATTTAAATAGAGTTTTTCATTCTGATTCAAACGATGTATAATATGTTATACTTTGTTATGTCACAACTTTGCATAACATTAAAAATGTTTTAGTTGTCTTCGATTCCATCAAATAACACTTGTCAAACTAATCGATTTGTTGTCACCCCATTATTTGCCACGTCTGCTGTTATTCTCAAAGGAATAATTACGTAGAATGTTTTTTTTTTTAACAATAAACGAGATTTAATCTGATTAAACTAGTTTTTATTGAACTTTATTGAAAATATATGTGCCTAACTACAAATTAACGAACGAAATAACACACTGACGAAAAAAAATCTGAAACATCAAAGCAACTTCTCAAAATTTCTGCCTTCTTCCTGAATACATATGCGTGCTCGCCGTCCTAAGTTTTCTACAGCCCTTGTTATATCCCTTCTTCTTATTGACCGACACTGTTCAATTATGCTTCTCCTAAGATCCTCAACATTATTGAATTCTTGTTGGTCATAAACCCGGTTTTTTAATGTGCCCCACAAAAAAGTGTCAAGTACTGTAAGGTCAGGCGACCTTGCTGGCCATTTCATGACCATTATTTTCAATCCACCTATCTGGGAATCTTTTTTTAGGTATTCTCATACTGCTCTGGTATTATGTGGAGGGGCACCGTCATGTTGAAACCAATATTCATTTAAATTTACGAGAGGAAACATGTCTAGATAATCCTCAAAAGCGCCTCGGAGAAACTCCAGATAAGTTTCTCCATTGAGTGTTCTATTAAAAAAATAAGGACCAAGGATTTGATCTCCACAAATTCCAGCCCATACGTTCAAACTGAACCGTACTTGTGGCCTAACTGCTCTGAACTCTCTGGGACTGTTCTTACTCCAGATGTGCTCATTATTTCTATTGAACACACCACAATTAGTGAAAGTGCTCTCATCCGTCCAAATGACTTTTGAGAGAAATTGGGGAAAATCATTTCTTTTCATTAGCCAATTACAGTAAGCCGATCTCCGTTCAGGATCACCTGGGTATAATTTGTGGCAAATCTGAATTTTGTAGCATTTTAGACCATTTCTTCTGAGCTCCCTCCGAACACTTGTTTGTGGCGCACCTGTATTTAGAGCAACTTCATGTGTTGAAACTGACGGATTCATATTTATCTAAAAAACAGACAAGTAAAAAAAATAATATTTTAATAAGAGGATAGAAGTGTATTACCGCATTTTGAATATTGTTTCTCGTATTTTCATCTAATCGATTTCCATATTTATTCCTCGGTTTTTTGAAACTACCACACTCGGTAAGGTTTCTATCTAATTATTTGAATAATGTTTTTGCGGGTTGTATTCTTTCTGGGTAAAGTTGAAGATACATTTCTGCAGTTCTCTCAGTATTACTGTCTGATTTAAAAAACAGTTTCATCATATCCTGTTTTTCTTGGTTTGAAAACACCATTTTATGTTTATTATCACTTTGAATTTGTGACAGTAGTCGTGACTACGTGACAGATAATAGTGTAACAACGAATCAACTCATTTAACAAGTGTTTTTGACGGAGTCAGAGCCTACTTGAAAATTATAGTTTTTGTGAAATATAAAAGGCTGTGACATAACAAAGTATCACATGTTGATTTCATTGAAAATATGAATAGGATATTCATAAAGTCAGTTGTGGAATCATCTGCGACTGAGAGTTGGAATTTAGTCGCTGTTTTCCATCGTACAAGATAACCTGTCTTGGAAGGGATTCATGTTTTAAAGAGAAACATTCTCAATTGAAAATTGAATCAATACATGACTCCTCTGGAAATGGAAAAACCTTACGATAAAATTGAAGTTACTTTTTTGTAATATCTAACAGAAAACAACTACTTCCTCGGCAAAAGCCACGCTGGACATTGAACTACATCACTTTTCATTTTTCATTTAAATTTTTTATAGGGATGGCTATTACATCTAGGGGGTTGAAGGTACAGGTGAATAATCCTTTTGAGAAAGTGTAGTTTGATATATAAAAATTGACTTGTTTTAGAATTTTTTATCTGCATTCATAATTACGTAGAAAATGTATTTATCCGTTGCTTTAGGACCCCACTTGATATTGTATAAAGTGAAATTGATGCATGCAGATGAAACATAATTTCTTGTCTATTCATTTTCTATTGTGTGGAGTCGTTGATAGAGTTATGTCAAACTACGAAGCTGTATCTTTAAAATTTCACTTGATATCAGAGGACCATAAATATTCTAAACAGTAAAAGATACGAAGTCGGTTGAAGGAACAAAAGGGCAACTATTCTGGAGATCATTACATTTGTCAAAAAAAAAATCTCCAAGGACTCTCGCCCTTTCTGAGTTAGACAGAGAGAAGTAAAAACGCTATTCATGATTTTTTCTTGAATAATTTTGAATAACAAAAATTTAAAAAATTAAAAAGTTTTATTTTATTATAAATTTGCTAGTACAGTGTACCAATAAATGTTCCATGCAGAGTTCCGTTTCTTCACGGCCACCATAAAGTCTGTCTCTTTTATTGCAAATATTATTAAACCATTTAAATCCAAAAATAGTGATATATCACACTCAAGATTTTTGTGACATTTTGAGTACTAATAACTTCTGATCACGGTCCTGTCGTTGTGAAATATAACATTACTTCAGTGGTGAGATTCATAACAATATCTTTAAAAATTGTTTTTGTACAATAAAAATTCATAAATAATATCTGTAGTTTCAAAAACAAACAGTGTATCAATTTAACCGACTCATCAAAATAGAGAAAAAATGGAACGAGCAAAAAAACAATTTATTTTATAGTGAATTGGAGGTGTGAAATTGAACAAATAGGAATATAAATTAATAATACATTATAGTAAATGCTTTTAATGACAACCTCTTTGTTGACAATGACGGTCTATTGTTTCCAATTTCCGTTAGCTTGAGAATATTTTATCTGAAAGACCTTACTATTTCTGAGTCATAGGGAAGGGCACCGACTTGTTGAAAATATTTTATTTCACGGCAATATTCAATGGCAATTCATCTTAATAACCATCAAACTCATTTGACAAGAAAAGTAAGTCATTTTAATATTTGAATATTGATCATAAAAGAAAGGACCTGTAGTTTGTTACCAAAATTCCCTACTAAACATTTATCCAGAACTTTTCCTGGAAATTAGGTTCTATATCTAAATGTTCATCTATATTATTCTATCGATAATAGATGTTTTTGTTAGAACAACCTGTTTTGGCCAATCTTGATGCGTCACTCCATATTATATCTTCACAAATATCTTCTCCTTCCCGATTTTTACGCCCTAGCAACTTTTCGACATCGACTTTGCGTACCTTGCAGTATTTGTATTTGTTATTTTTCAAAACTTTTCTAATAGATTTTCCAGTAAATCCCAGTTCATGATTTATTTCTCTTAAAGAATAATCTTTGATTTGAAATATTTCTGAATTTAACAAATCTTAAAATTGAACAGAAGAATACCTTAATCTTTATTAGTTATTTACTATTTGATTACACGAAACATCTATTTGGTTTCTCACACTTTCATTTGCAACACCTTTTCTAGTTCTCTAGTCTCTCAATTTTTGTATTGTTAAATCATTCTTCTTGACAAGCTAGGTGGAGTCTGTATTCATGGTGATTTGCTCGGACGATTTTAACCTTAAATTACAAACATGTTACAGGCAGTTACCTTACAAAAGTTAATCTCTAGATTTGTTAATATTACTTCCGAGATTCCCCAGGGGTCCCGCCTGGGGCCTCTCCTCTTCAATATTTATGTCAATAATATTTCTAACTGTTTCTCCTTTTGCAATTTCTAACTATTTGAAATTAGTTTACACCGTCACCTATGATAATGATTCCCTCCTCATATAAAATGAGTTAGATGAACGTGTAAAATTCTGCGAGGACAACTCTTTGTTCCTTGATCTTCAAAAATGTAATTTTATCACGTTCATAAGAAACAAAAAAGTTTTCAAATGTTAAAATAACTGAGATGCTATTTAATTGTAACAAATCATATAGCAAAACTTTAATTTTTTCACTTGGATATGAGAATTATACAAAAAATGTCTGAAAAATTGATTTTGGGAATATCGGTTCCGAAATAGGGATTATTGTAACACCAGCAATGCACATTTTGAAAAAGAAGAATACGGATGTTCGTTCTGTTGTATTAGAAATCTTTTTATCGGAATTGTTAGGTAATGTACGGAGTATGCTGATCGTTCGATCAATTCATAAAAATCTATGACAGGACCGTAATCAGAAATTGTGTTACTGAAGATGTTAGCTATGTTAGATAAAACGTCGTAAAAATCTTCGGTGTGATATATCACTGAAATTAAATTTCAACGGTTCATCAACATTTGTAATGACAGGGACAGGTCCGTATTCAAAAAAAGGAACTTGATGAAGGGCCCGAAAAAATTAAAGGTCGTACTAAACATTTATTGGAATGGTGTTAGCAAAGGACCCCGCACTTTCTTTAAGGAAAATGGCTTTCGGTTAAATTCCCTGAATTATAGGTATGTTGTAGATTTCGACTTTCTCGGCAAAAGTGTCCACAGGCACAAAAATTCGGCCGACTAGTTTTCGATTTACAGGGCGTCAAAAATGAAGAGTGAAGCTTTCTGCTCAGAATTTTTAACAACTCCAGGAATAGACAAAACGCCCATTTATTCATGGAATTACAATATTATCTGGATCTCGTATCCATTATATTTTTACGTTTCGTGCTCTACAACAGGGTGAACAAAGAAAATTCCAATTCGATTAATTTTAAACCAACCAGTGTAAGTTCGTTCATGAGAATTAAAGATCCAATTGAGCCTGGATGAACTTCCTCAATCTCGATCAAAGTTTACTGACTTTTTTTTATATACTGGGTTGTTCGAAAATAGGGGTGCGTCAACCCCTATTTTTTTTAATTGGATAGGGGAGAGCTTGTTATATATATATATATATATATATATCAAACATTCTTTAATGTTAAGAACGTCGCATAGTCATTTCATATATATATATAGGGTGAGTAAAAAGATACAGTCCAAGTTTCTTGCAAAAATGCGGTTTTTTTCAATGAATACCCTGTATTTCGAAAAAGAATCGGATAATTTTCTTGAATTTTGGATATTATGTTTGATTTGAGGAGTCCGAGATATTGTCATCAATCTCAGCATAGGTATCCGGACTCGTTTGTCGGCTATATACTTTTGAATGTACGGATTTCATTGATACCCGATACTCCATTGGAGACCGAAATGGGCTATTTTCCTACAATTCTTGTTGAAAAATATTCGGGCTAGATTAGTGCGGTACCTATACCTTATATACATGGTGAATAAAATGTTTTTCATTTGAAAGCCCTGTTTCCGAAGAAACTAGAGAAAATTGAAATGTACCAGAAGCAATAACCCTCTCAAGGTTGGGACTACTTCTACAGTATTTGAAAGCTATTCCAATTCGGATGGAGGAATATTTTATGATTTCTGTGAAATGTGCGGTTTCTACAAAATTGGGATAATTGGTACACAATGAACAAATGAATGGTGAAAGTATTTATACCTTAGTATTAATTTCTGTTGCCTTAGTTCCAACCACCCTCTTATATCGCGGTTTTCAAATCTTTGAATCTGTTATAGAATAAGTTGACACCCCTAAAGAAATATTTTTTTCCTTTTCAGTGCAATTCAATAAAAGCTTATCTTTAAATCGTTTCTTCATTTATACTCATTCATCTTTTTTTGTGTGAAAAATTATACAAATACATTTCAAAATTGGTTCAAAGAAAAAAGTACATATTTCTTTCCGCAGATAATTTTGGGAGGTATAATACCTTCACCATTAATTTGTTCATTTTGTACCAAATATCCCAATTTTGTAGAAAACGCACATTTCACAGAAATCATAAAATATTTCTCCATCTGAATTGAAATAGCTTTCATATACTGTAGATAGTCCCAACCTTAATAATAATAATAATATAATAATAAATATACTTAATTGTCATTAAAGAATTTCTTCTTGTCGACAAAGCATGAAGTCAGTAAAGAGTGTTATATATAAAATAAATATAAATATACAACTATAGCATTAAAATTACTGTAATAGAACATTGAATAAAAACATTGAACAAATGTTTTTGTCGAAACATACATAGGTATAGAAACAACACAAACTTGAATATATAAGCAGACCTAATGAGAGTGAGGTAATCACAAAAATTCTAATCAGTATACCCATACCTATATTAGGACATTCGAGAAGTATTCAGATTGAGTCATCGTAGAATTCTTTAAGGCTGTAATATGGTCTGAGCTTCAGTAGTTCTTTGACAGTTTTCCTGAATATTTCAATATCCATTAATGTACCCCTAACATGGTTTGGCAAGTGGTTATACATTTTAACACCATTGTAATACAAGGAATCTCTCACCAAAGACGTGCTGGGTATCGGCAGTTTCAAACTATTAATGCTGTGGCGTGTGGAATAATTAGACTGAGCACTGTCAAATTTGGTGAAGTGTTTCCTCACCAAGCATACGGTCTCTAATATAAACAAAGATGTCACTGTCAAAATTTTATTTTCTTTAAACAATGGCCTACATGAGTCGCGAGGTTTAGCTTTATAAATATATCGAATTGCTCTTTTTTGAAGCACCTGCACAGTTTCTAGTTGGTCTAGGGTACACACTCCCCAGAAAGGTATCCCGTACCTTAAATGTGACTCGATTAAGGCATAATATGCTGTTTTAGCAGTCTGGGATCCAAGCTCTTTTGAAATTACCCTCACTGCATAGCATCCAGAGCATACTTTACTTTTGAGTTGCTCGACATGCCTATCAAATTTTAATTTTTTATCTATGAAGACTCCCAAGAATTTGGTGCAGTCTGTATTTTCAATGACTCCGTTATCAAAGGAAAAATTATCAAGTGAGCATCTAAAAGTAACTATATTTGTTTTATTTATATTGAAGGATAGAAGATTCGAGTCACACCATAACTTGATCTTTTTTACATCTACAGATATTTTTTCCTTCAGATCTTCTTCTGTTTTACTGTGCCACAAAATCGTGGTATCATCTGCGAAGAGTGTTACTTTACCAGTCAAGTCAATATTTGTGAGATCATTAACATATATCAGGAAAAGTATGGGACCCAATACAGATCCTTGAGGCACACCAGAATTGATCTCAATTTGCTTCGAGTATTCATTTGTATTTGATTTTACTGTTTGTCTTCGACCTATGAGATATGATTTGAACCATTGCAGAGTCACTCCTTTACATCCATAGTGATTTAGTTTCCGCAAGAGTATCTCGTGATCCACGCAGTCAAAGGCTTTTGTTAGATCACAAAACACTGCCGCCGCAACATCTCCACCATTGATGTTTGAGTAGACCTCGTATAGAAATGTAAACACCGCATCATGGGTGTTTTTATGTTCCTGAAATCCAAACTGATTCTTACTAATAATATTATGCGTTAGGAGGAAAGAGCTGAGTCGTTTCTTAACCAGTTTTTCTATCATTTTCGCAATGGTCGGGATAAGGGAGATTGGTCTATAATTAGAGGGGTCGTCCAGGTTGCCTCCTTTGTGTAGGGGAATAATTACGGATGTTTTCAGGAAGGATGGGAACAAACCATTTTGAAATGAATGATTAATCAGTGATACTAGTACCTCAAGTACACTGACTGGAAGATTTTCAATAATCTTAATGGATATATCATCGTAACCAGATGCACTTTTATTTTTGATATCCTTAATTGTTTCAATCAGTTCATTTATGTTGGTGTCATATAATACGAAATTGGTATTTACTGTGTGATTTTTTAAATTATTCAAAGGATCAAATGGTACAACTATTTTTTCGGTCAATTTTTGTGCTATGGAACAGTAAAATTCATTCATCTTATCTGGACTAATAGGTATGTCGATAAGGTTTCTTTTATTGCAATTGCCTCTTAGATCTTTTATAATCGACCAAGTCTCTTTCGTTTTATTGCTCGAATTATTAATTCTGTTCTTATAGTAATTTTCTTTTGCTAACTTTAGGACTTTTCTGTAGATTTTTTTATAAAGATTAATATGAGAGTGGATAATGGGATTGTTTGTAAACTTTCTTATGCAGTGCAGTGAGCGTAAGTTTCTTGAGGACGTCTTTATTCCTTGTGTTATCCATGGTTTCTTATGTTTGAGTTTGATTTTTTGAATAGGAAAAGATTCATTGAATACCTTCACTAATTGATTGTGAAATATTAGGAATGCATCAGTCTGAGATGAAATAAAAGCCCAATTTAAGTTAAGACACTTATGATAAAACTTCGCGTAATTTGTACTGCTGTACAGCCTGCCATATTTATATTTAACATTATTTTCTGTATCATTGAAACATATTGTACATTCAACCGTTTCATGGTCCGATAGTCCGGAGGATGAAACTGAGCAATTGATCTTCTCTTCAACCAAGTTGCTACAGATATAATCGATACAAGATGAGGAATACTGTGATATACGGGTATCTGACTTGACATGCATACACAAGTTGAATGATTCAAGTAGTCTTACAAGTGACTGAGTTGCTGTAGAATTGTTGTTATTATAATCTATATTGAGATCACCAGTAACTAGTATAATGGAATTTATTGATAAGTCATTTAGTATTAACTCTAAGTCCTCTAAAAATAGATTCACATCCGATGATGGTGATCTGTACAGGCACAATATATACAAATTTATTTTTTTGAAGTGACAAATGGAGCATTCAAATACTTTCTCTTTTATTAAGTGATTGTACTTGGAAATATTTTCAACAGGAAATTTTTCGGAGAATTCCTTGTTTACTAAAATCATGGTGCCTCCATAGCCCAAAGCTCTACAATATTTAGAGGGTACAATATAATTAGGTATAAAACAAGGTTCATCATTATTAAGCCAGTGCTCAGTTAACACAATTACATTTGGAAAGTTTTTGTCATCAAGATATACCAACAGTTCATCACTTTTACAACGTATGGATTGAATATTCAATAATAATAGAGAGAATTTTTGTTGGCAGATTTTGTTCGTTACCTTTGCTGTGTGTTTTGGTCTCGATTTTCGAAAAAAGAATTTTCCTTAGAGTTTTCTGCACTCATTGTAACATAGTCCTCTTGCAATGTACTGCTTGTGGCACTATCCATTCTCGAAACTCTGCTTATGGTCTTGAGGACAATACTACCGGTTTTTTGTGTGAGGAATCTCAATACATCTTCAAGTATTCCAAGTTTTCTTCCTTTTTGCTTATGGTCGATCATAATCTTCAGGGATGTGCATAGGTTTTGTTTGCTGAAGAATTTTGCTCGTCCTAGTATTTTTTTAATAATAATATTATCTATGTGCTTATCGCATTCCGTAATGAGTAGTAGATTCGTAATTTTACTTATGGGTAACAGTTGTCTTAGTGCTACGTGTAACGTTTTGTTGTTACTGATGTTACTAGTAGTACACATGATTATGACATAGTCTTCGGACCCATAGTCAAAAGTGTCATTGAAAATTGTACTAGTTAGTTCTGATAGCTCCTTTTTCGGTTTCAGAATTTCAGAAATATTGTATTTGGCATTTTGAATAGATTTTCTTAACACGTCAGAAAATCCTGTAGCATACTGATCACCGATTATAAGTATTTTGTCCCTGTGCATATGGGTTTCCTCAACAATGCTTGAAGTTTCCTCACATGACCTTATTGTGATTTCTACTTGATTATTGAGAACATCATTTTGCCCAACTGGACACTCAGCTATGTTGGTTTTCAGTCCATTATCTGGGTGATTTTCTACGTCTGAGGGTTGATGTTGATTCTCATTGTGAGAAACGTCGTTCAAAATGTCCACTGAATATATGTCCGTTTCTTGAGATAGTGTGTTCAATCGAGTATCTTCATTGGGTTGAATATTGTCATCATTTAATATTTCAACTTCAAAGGAATTAATTTTCCTGGATTGCCTTTTCTTCCTCCTTTTTTTTTTACATCTTATGTCTTCCACTTTGTATAGTCTGTCATTTCTAGTTTGTGTACCTTGCTCAATACTCTGTATAATTGTCAGAGTTGGAGTTGAAGTTGAAGTCTCAGTCACTTCTATTTTATTCTCTTCCTGCTGTAGAGCTTTATCAATGAATAAATTTATTGGTTCCCGTTGCTTATCACCCTGTATATGGAGCCTGCTTGGTGATTCATTGGGTTTCGGAGACACATTGTCCTTTTTTGCCGGGGTATTCCTTTTTTTGTCCAGTTCCGCGTCTGATAGGAATTCCTTGGTCGAATGTTTTTCATCAGTTTGAGTTTCAGTTGTTTTTGTTTCAAGATATTTATCAGCTTGTTTTTGTATGTAAACGGTGATTTGTTGTTCTAGTTTTACAATCTGTTGTCGTTGGATTTCTACCTGTTCATTGAGTTTAGATTCCATTTCAAGGGCTTCACTTTTCCATACACTCGTTTCTTCTTTCAGTTTGGTAATATAATTGCATTTCCAGTGATTATCCTCCACCAGATCTCTAATAGTTTGTTCAAGAACGCTGTCAGGCTGGCTTGTGTTTTCTTCATTTTCACTTTCGGCTTCACAGCAAATCACTTTGTTCCCACTAATAAAGGTAATTGTTTTTTTCATTCGCATGATGCAACTTTGGTGAAAAACACTGAAGCATTTAGTGCACACATAATGTTTTAGAGGCTATTTACAACATTTATAACTATGAGAGCCATCCACAATACCTTCACTTTCGGCCATCTTGTCTTACTGCCTTGAGAAGGTTATTGCTTTTGGTACATTTCAATTTTCTCTAGTTTCTTCGGAAACAGGGCTCTCAATTGAAAATCATTTCATTCAACATGTATATAAGGTATTGCATTTTTGGACTAGGTACCGCACTAATCTAGCCCGAATATTTTTCAACATGAATTGTTGGAAAATAGCCCATTTTGGACTCCAATGGAGTATATCGGGTATCAATAAAATCCGTACATTCAGAATTATATAGCCGACAAACGAGTCCGGAGACCTATGCTGAGATTGATGACAATATCTCGGACTCCTCAAGTCAAATATGGTATCAAAAATTCAAATGAATTAACCGATTTTTTTTCGAAATACAGGGTTTTCATCAACAACATTTGCTGCAAAATCACTAAGAGGAATTGAAAAATACATCTAATAATATGGATAACAGGCAAACAGGTAGAGCGTTCGCCTCCCAAGCGAATGGTAAAGGTGTCAAATCCTCGCATATGGTAATCGGTCTCGTGCATGGCATCACACGTTAAAAGGTAAGGGCTGTGTCTTCCCTAGCTCGCACAAGTCTCTCGAAGACTTCTGAGGGTTCTTCTTGAATTTCCGCACGCTGTTTAACTCAGGAAACACCTCCCGAGGCAGTGGGTTCCAAATCTTCGTCGTTCGATGAAAGAACGAGCCCTGGTAAAGAGATATTCAGCATTTCTCTATCTCCACAGTGACGACGAAAGTATGTGAAGTTTGAGATGAACGGATCAGTCTCGATGGGATTGCTAACGGTGGAACGACTGATGATACTTCAGAAAAGCATCGCCCATGAAAATATCTATAAAACAGATACAAGTGGTCCGGAGAAGTGAGCGGGCTTGTGAGCGCATTATCATCGACGCGACGAGTAGCTCTTTTTTGGACAGAATTTAAAAATTTCAGTTTGTTTTTGGACTGACGAGGCCGGTACTCGATAGAAATTCATAGTATATGACACTATGGTATACACAAATAAATTTCCACAGATTAATTGTCTACGCGACATGTTTCGATGCACAGTATCGTACACACATATGTATTACATGTAATACATAATTATGTATTACATTCGCTTGAGAAAGATACTGTGTATCGAAACATGTCGCGTAGACAATAAATCTGTGGAAATTCAGTCGTGTTTACCTTAGTGTCATTTCAGTTTGTGTTTAGGGGCTGCACTCCAAAAATGGAAACAGTATTCCAGGACAGATCGGATCTGCGCCTTTTAAATCAAAATCAATTGACGGAAAGCGAAATAGCTCTTGGCACGAAACAGAAAACCAAGGTTTTGAGAGACACGTTTGGCATTGGACATGGCTTTCCCATGAAAAGGTACTGCTGATGGTAACACCAAGCATCGAAATGGGGGACTTCATTTGTATTGATACTCGTGACATGATAACGTTAGCCACAGTGAGATCGGCCTTTCTGGAGAAAATATTTACTTAACTCTCCAAAAGATTTCGAGCGGTTTCACTAAGATCGAACCAATTCTTTTGTAGTTATGGAAAGTCTGCAACCAATTTAGTAAGAATGAAGTGTCCAATCAGAATTCATTGGGAAAATTCTTATGGGATTACACGCATTATCTAATAATATTATGTAATCTCACTACACCAATTTCATTAGTCCTCATCATCCTGAATCCGATTGTGAATGCATCCTAGGATATTGCAATCATGGACGTTTCCTATTTGTTAGCTCAAGGAGATGAAGTTGGGAGGATATTTATATAACTAATGATGTTGATAATCTGCGGAAGCAATTATACTTTCCAATAATGATTTGTTGTTTAAGTTCTCTTTGTCTGAATACAACGGAAATTATTTCCACCAAAAACTCTCTACCTCGTGGTTAGTAACTATTTCTTTATGAAATTATGATAGGCCATTTCTCAGAATTTCGACATACTCTGAAATTATTATAATAATTGGATAAAACAATGTAGTATGAGCATTACTTAGATTTAGGATTTGTTTTTTTTAACCGAAAAAGAATTTTCATGAGGTTGTAGCCATTTTAGTATAAAAAACCTGTTGACCAATTGTGTCTGAAATTATGAGCAATAATTGACAAAAAGAAATTCCTAGTCAATTGCGAGAAATGTTGAAGTATAGTAAAATGTCATGTTATACAGTGACACATACCTACACTTGACTGAAATATCTCGAATATTATTTTGGCGCAATAAATAGTCCAAATAGTTAAAGAGCTGCCCATATGATTTACTGACAGGTCAGGAAACCGTCTGCTGTGCATGAAATAGCATTCGTTGAGTTGCCCCATGTCACCTGGATGTAGTTTTAGAAAGTCTCCAGGTCAAGGTCAAGGAGGGGGGGGGGGCGTTTGAAAACCAGTCGGTTTGTGACCGTTTGCTGGTTTGACATTTTGGTAGATATGGTGCTGAACCTACCTTCTGCCAAGTTTGATCTGCGAACGAGGTCAAGATGAAGAGTCATGCCGAAAAAACCACGATTTTCAAGAATCAAGGAGTTTCTGCACCTATATTCTACATTCTAGTACCAACAAAAAGGGTCCAAAAAATTTGGACGGCACATTTCAACGACAGCTTTAAAAAAGTTCGTAGATGATACGGATGTAGCCATTGAGTTTCTGAAATATATAAACTATCATACATTCTACTTGGGACCAAAGAAAAAGACTGTGCTCCTTGACCTGGTCACAAGTGAAATGAAAATGAAAAATTATTTGGTTTTGATTTCATTCCGTTGTTTTTCATGAAAAGGGCTGGCTCTCTACATTTTTATAAAACCTTGAAATTATCTATCAAATTGAATTTTCTGACAGGGAATGTTTCTTGAAATGAAAATAATTGGAAAAACTACACCTGTGTTCAAGAAATATTATCCAATGAAAATTGAAATTTTCAGATCAATCACTGGACCATCTGCATTCTAAAATTTTTCTGAATTCTGTTATTTAGAGATTCTTTGTTGTTTTATCAATAAACACAATAGCCTTCTTAGCAGTCTACATCGTTGAAGAAGCCGATTCACTTCAAATACCGCAGTAACCCGAGTAACACCCCATATTGGATTATTCTTGACTTTAAATTAGCCCATTATATAGTTATATAGATACGCCCAGGCTTCACACTGGTATGGTTTATATGTGGAGTAATATATGCTTGTGAAGCACTGTTCGATCGATACAGAGTTTATTGCTTTGGAATTGATAGTTCATCGTTACGAAAAGAAAGTATTATCTTTGTTTTATAATATTTTTTAATATTACATTTACTCGTATGGCATACATGAGAAAAATAAATGATATCATCGCGGACTTTTTTCTAGTTCTCTAGAATATTGAAGAACTGCAACTCTATTATTATTTTGAGGTTCAATGTTTAGTCAGCGTAGGCCATGTAAGCTCCCAAAAAACGATTCTTTGACAAACTGATTACAAAACATTGAGTTTTCTGTACTATACAAAAACTCAATTAGAATGTCTTGTATATTCTGAATTACAGTAAAAAAATCTGTAAATGACAGTGAAGTCCATTTCAAAATCCGTTGCTTTGTTTAGAAGAAGACGCAGAGAAACAGAAATTATGAGGACAAACGTCGATAGCGACTTTGTGTTATACTATTTTGTGATGTAAAAATAATATTGATCAAATTAAGATGAAAACTGGAAAAAAAAATGTTAGCTGAATTGCTGTAGTTTTGGCTACAACTATCCTGAATGTAGAGTCACATATATCATTTAGTGAGTATTGATTAAATTATTGATATCCCTGAAAATATTGTTATAAAAAGAGTCTTAACGGTTTTGATCAAATTCATTTCTACTCATAAAATATAAATATTATCTAATTCACTACTAGCTGATGTTAAGTAAAGCAATGATATCTCACTGCTTTACTTAACATCAGCCTGTCTGTGTTGAACTGCAAGTGTATCTGCCATCTTCCACCACCAAGCACCCCCTGAGGTTAAGGCCCGGAAGGATGAACTCCCCAGCACTCGAATGTACTCGAAAGCTCACTTTCCTCTATACACCACCCCCCGCTCATTGAAGCGGTTCCTCATCCTGATGATTGGCGATCAGCAGAATTAAATCTGATCGTTTGATATGGAGTGCTTGGCCCATATGACTTAACTTTATTTGCATGGTGCCCCCCTGAAACTGGATGAAGGCCTGAAAAAACACTTTGCTGAGGGCCAAGTGTTGTGTAGTGAATTTACTGAGTTTACTTTTTGGACGGTTCTTCTTGGAATCTGAAACATAAAAGCATGATTATAGTGATTTAAAGCCTGTTGAAGTAAACGTATGCGTCGCCGTAGCTTTCGCTTCCGTCGTTCTTCTTCAGGGTCTGCCATCTTTGGTCACGGCTCTCTATTGATATCCCTGAAGAGATCGTTCGGGATCCTTCTGAACTCCGAATTTTGTTTGTTGCTCAATATTTGCCGGCTTTGTTTCAGATGGCTCTCGGAATTTCAACAGACGTGGGTGAGACATCATCGTTGTTTGCGAGTAAGAGTGATGGTGTAGTCGACAGGTCCGGCTCCAGCTCGTAACATTGCCCCCTCCTTAAAGACATTTTGTCCCGAAATGTCATCCTTGGAGTGAATCGATGGTACATGTTACTTTGATCTGTAGCACCTCTCGAACTTTTGGATTATGTTCCCGTAGTGTTCCGAAAGAACACCACAGTACATGACACTAGAAAATCCTCCTTCACACAGTATTGAAATTGTTCAAAATTGTTTGATTTTTTTCTGCTAACTATATGTCGTCTCCTTACGAACGGCAGCACTCAGGAGTCGAAACTTGTGCGAGCCAAGGCTTAACGAGGTCTTACCTTTTTACGTGCGATTCTTAGCACTTTCTCGGGCCATCAGAAAAAATTCTGCAGTCGGTACGGTTTGCACCTTTGACTGGCAGCCTAAGTGATTGAAACACGGCGCTTTAACCACTCGGTTACCTGGTGTGCTAGCGCATAATCAACCGGCACCTTGAAGAGGTCTCGTGGCTCTTCTCGAGTTATCCCGTGTAGCACCTTCTATTTGTTTTAGTACAAGTACATGACCTTCTGGAACGTCATCACATCCTCCAGAGGTATGAGAATGTGTATTTTGTCGTGATTTCCAGAATAAGGTACCAACCTACTGAAATGGACGACTCTGGGTTTTCTTTGGGGTGGCATATGGATTCGGTGAACGAGGTCATTTATCCTCTTGATGATCTACAGACCTTTCCTCAAGTTCCGCAAGTTTGGTGACAGGTCACGGCGCCGCTTTAGGTTGAACAGCAAAACCGGGTCACCAGTTTGAAATCCTACAGCATCTGCCTTGGTGTCGTAGGTCTACTTGCTATCACTGGCGCTTTGGATTTTCGAACGGACTCGTTTGTGGATGTCGTCTCAGCACTCGGCCCATTACAATAATAGCAGGGGTTTGGCAGGTTGGATCATGCACTGCTGAACGATGACCTATCATGAACAAATAGAGGTATTGGTGCCAGTCTCGTTGGTGGTCAGAGACTACATTGGACAAGTAGCGGTTTTTCGCAACTGCGTGAATAGTCCATAAAGTTCGAAAATTTTTAATTTACAAACTTTAAAATTGTGTGAAGTATCCAATTGTGTTACCAAGTGCCTATTCTACATCTGTAAGTGTTTTCAAACTCTAATTTATGAAAATTTACCCGATTTCTACCCATAAAAACCATAAATAGTGGGTTTGTTTGGAATATTTGCTCCGCACTGTTGCCGATATTTAAACTTATTCTCTGAGTGAGGTATTTCTACTCGATCCACAAAATGCAGAGCAATAATAATAGTGTTTTAAAATGCTGTAAAAGGCCTTCAACATACTCAACTTGTATTCATTGTTTTGGAATCTTCCACAAAACATGCCTAAATAAGGCTAAAAAAAATTACAAAATCCTTGATAGTAATCATGTTATCTGTTGTGAGGAAGAGAAAAATCAGGATTCTATAGGAGAAATAAGCATACTAGAAACAACCATACAAGATCTGACGGAAGAAGCGGAACTAAGAAGTAAACACATCCAAAATCTAAAAACTGAAAACAAAAAATTCACTCAGAAAGCAATTATAGTAGAAAATGAACTAAATGATATAATAAATCAACAAAAGAAAATTATTGAAGAACTGAACGATCACATACTAGTACTACAAAAAACAGCCAGGGATAAAGACTGCGAAATGAAAAATATCGGTACCCAAACAAATAGCACTAGTCTGACTAATGTATCAACAATGACTGAGGAATTTATTTCCAGTGGCGTAGCCCAGAAAAAGGCTGTGAGTCGAAAAAATTAATTGAACTCAAGAAAACAATATGACGGACAAACTGCAGGTGCAGCTCATGACAGGTCAAAACTCACATGCCCCGGAAACCTAGGAACGATGATAAACAATGTGCATAGGAATAGAATACTAATTGTAGCGGGTCACTATGGAAGAGATATGACAAAATTTCTGATGCAACAAAATGACTATGGATATACGATTCAAACAATCCTGAAGCCAAACAGCACTTCAAACATCATGATAAGAACTGCATTGAGTAACACTGAATCATTCACTGAAAAGAATATATCTTTTGGACCGAAAGAGTGACTTCTGAAGTAAAAATTAGACTTGCACCAAATGTGGCGCACACAAACCTCATAATCATCACACAACCTTCTCGATATGACAATAAGGCAATGAATGATTTCATTTACTCAAAAAATCTACAGCTCAAAAGACAGTTACACAATAAGAATTCGCACACATGTATTTTTGAATGCAATAATATCCTAAGAAGATCCAATTTCCTTAGAAATGGATACAGTATATCGCGAAAAGGAAAGTGGTATATATGCAAAGTGGAAACTGTTACTCCAAATCGTAGACCAACCTAGTCAAGAACATGACCCCAGCGAGCGGGTCGATGAACATTGTCAATGCACCCAATATAGAATACCCCAAGTCACTAGCGGCTGAAATACAGGAAACAAAAGAAAACCAAGAAGTGAAGTCTCTGCACATTTTTTATATCCACGACTGTTACAGGTTGCTTCGAAAATGACACCATAATGGACCACATTACAACAACCAAACAAAATAAGCGGAACAAGAACAGAAAAAATAGTACAGCAAGTGAAGAGGATGAATGTGAAGTATTAACGGTGTGTCACCAAAACATTCAGTGCCTCAGCAATAGAATTCTCCAGGTAGATGTGCTAACAGTTGGTGATCTAATTTGTGACTTTTTATCAATTTCGGAACACTGGCAGAACAACATACAGTAGATGTCATAAAGCTAAAAAAAAAAAATTATGTACTTACTTTTGTAGGAGCTCGACAAAAAACGGAGGTGTAGCAATTTATAGACAAGATGAAAGTAAGCTGAAAATAACTAAACTTGATTTAACAGCATTCTGTGTAGAGGGAGTTCTTGAATGTTGTGGTATTATAATTGAAAGAAGTAGGACGGCCTGTGTATATATTTACAGACCCCCATCAGGTAATCTAAAATCTTTTTTAAATCACTTCAATGGAATTCTAACGCTGGTAACTGATAAATATAAAAATATTATCATAGGTGGAGATTTCAACATTAATTTTGCTGTTGGTAGTAGGGAAATTAATCTTCTTCAGGATCAGTAAGCAAGTTTTAATTTAAGACATACCATTGGTAAACCAACGAGGGTAACCTCAAATACATGCATAGATAATTTTATTATAAGGGAAAATTCTGAGTACAAGGTGGTAGTCAAAAACTTCAGTTTGTCTGATCACTTTGCCCAAATCATTCAAGTTCCTACTGTAAAATGTGACAAGCGTGACCGCCATCATCTGAATTACGGTCGGGCTTTTGCAGGGAATAACACAGATAACTTCAAACTTTCCTTGAAGATGGAAGATGTTTACAATGAAACTTGCCCAAATAAAACCTATGAAATATTTCACAACATAGTTCACCATTTCATTGAGGTGGCATTTCCTCTGAAACCGTTTCGAGAAAAATCAAATAAATTCAACCCTAGTAAATTAACTCCAGAGCTAGGTGAACTGAAAAACCTAATGTCTTTATATTCAGAATGCGCAAGAGCTGATGAAGGTTATATAGACATAAGTAGACAAGTAACACAAGAGTACAGAGAAAAACTGAAAAATAACTACAAACAGAGTATAGATGATAGGATAGCCAACGCGAATAACAAATCGAAGACTATCACAATTAATGAAGGCGATAAAGAATTTTCTGAAAGTGACATGGCAAATAACTTCAACAAACATTTTTCTAAATCATTTGAACAAGAAGTCATAGATTTGCATTTTTTGGACAGTAACATAACTTTATGTCAAAACTCCATTTTTCTCCACCCTATAACTGACCACGAAGTTGTTGACTTTGTTAAAAGTATGAAGAATTCCAAAGCAAGTGGACATGACGAAATTTCGAATAATCTTTTAAAAAAATGTATCTATCAATTATGTGAACCTTTGACATATATCATAAATTTGTCCTTGGAACGAGGTATTTTTTCTGAAAAATTGAAAGCTGCACACCGATTTTAAAAAAAGGTGATACTGATCTTTATGAAAATTACAGGGGAATCAGTTTGTTTCCGAGTATTTCCAAGATTTTTGAGCTTAATATTGAAAAACAGCTGGTATCTTTTTTCTCTGCTAATAAACTTTTTTCACCAAATCAACACGGATTCACTCAAAACAAAATTACTGAAATGCTCTCGATGGAAAACTGCATATCTGTGGGTTATTCATTGATTTCTCTAGAGCTTTTGATAGTGTCAATCATACACTTCTACTTCAGAAGCTGGAGAGATATGGTGTGAGAGGAATTGCTTTGAAGCTGATGAAGTCATATTTAGAGGGCAGGACCCAAAAGGTAGTTATTCATAATACTGTTAGTCAATCAGCAACTATTGAGCAAGGTGTACCTCAAGGTTCAATACTTGGCCCCTTACATTTCCTCATATACGCCAATGACCTGATGCAGTACTTCAGTAGTCTCACAGAAATTCATGTAGTTGCTTATGCAGATGACACCAATTTCCTCATCAAGGATCATAATGTGTTAGATCTCACAGATCTCACAAAGTGTTTATGAAACACAAAGTGTTTATGAGCGGGTGGTAACTTGGGCTAATAAAAATCACTTGGCATTGAACATCTCCAAAACCAAACTGATTAAATTTTCATTGAACAATGTCCCTGAAGACTTCAGTATTTTTGAGAATGAGGAGTTAAATGTTGAAAATTGCTTAACAACAATGATGTTAGGTTTCACGCTGGACTATAAACTCACATGGACTCCTCATATTGAAACTCTCTGCATTAAATTAAGGAAAAATTGTTACGCATTGAGGTTCATGTCTAGACATTGTAGTAAAGAGGTTCTGCTGAACCTGTACTACGGAACTATCCAGTCATCTACGGTATGGAATACTGAACTGGGGTACAGGATCAACTGCAGAGAGGGTTTTCATTCTTCAAAAGGAGGCTATCAGAGTATTTATATTCATGAACTATGCATATATATTTATAAGAACAGGCCGAACTTCACATCAAATCAGCATCAATACTCGACTCGCTCTAAAAACTTGTTAATACCCAACACGCACCGAACCACCCTTTACCAAAAAAGTTTTCTCTTTCTTGGACCAAAGTTTTTCAATAAGCTAGATGAATCGGTCAAGAACTCACCAAATCTAACAATTTTCAAATCAAGATTGAAAACATCTCTTATCCAAAAAAATTGCTACACCCTTGATGAATTCTAGGTTTAAATAGTTCTATTTTACTAGTAGTTTTAGTAGACTATGAAGTTGTTTTAGTTATTCTTGCCTCTGCATACATCTTTTTTTTATGTCTAACATATCTTCGTTTTAGAAATATGTATGTATGTGTTGTGTATGTATATACATTTATATTTAGCATTGTGACATTTTCCTTGTTATTGTACCATTGACGTCATCTTCTATTTTGTACTTTTCAACAAGAGAAATAAACATATTAATATTATTATTATTATTATTTGGTTTGAATTAAAATTCTCCAGTCGGGCCCTGTCTCCGATGGTCCGATACATTCGGATGGCGCGCTGGCACTATCATTACTCCAATAACCACTCCCCAAACTATGGGGTAAGTAGCTATTGGGTCCGGGAATCGTGTGCCCTGAGCAGACGTAATGAACCGAGGATGACAGCCTTCTGCATTCTTCCGGCTATAATTTCTGACATCTTCCGACATGCCGGTATGATTTTTAGGTTCGAGAGTAACGAATCCATCACACCGCCAAGGGACCCTATTATCAGAACAACCATTTTTACAGAATGGTCTGGGTAGAGCCTGCGGAGTTCAAAGAGTAAATCTCGATATTTCGTCCGTTTCTCCTCCTCCTTTCGGACGATATTCGTTTCGCCAGGAGCCGAAAACTCAATAACGAAAATCGTCTTACTTCCATGGTCGAGGAGTACTACATCAGCCTTATTGGCCTCTATTTGTCTGAGGGTGGGAAATGAGTAGTTCCAGTAGATCCGGCACTCCTCATTCTCCACCACGGACTCAATATCCCCAGGAGCGTAAGGCAACACTGGTGTCTCGTCTATACCGTACGAGTGTCGTAGGTGGTAATATAACACTCGTAGAGCCGCGTTATGTCTGTGGATATAGGCTGAGACCGCATATGCTGGACATGCTGACAGCAAATGCATAATGGTCTCAGGCGCCTGACGGCCGAGCATCCCAGTATCAATCTCATGCCATACCAAATTCGTTCGACATCCCCTTCATTGTTCAGGATCAAAGATCTCTTGGGACTTCTTGACAAGATCTCTCAGTTTGGACTACTGAGCTGGTTGAATGTCCTCAGAAGAGATACCGCGTACACTCCGAATCATCAACGAAATTGAAAAGAACTGCCTCAAAATTGTCCCTTTTCTCAAGATCACCGGAAAATGATTGCTATTCATGACTCTTACTGGTACAAATTTATGCGCATGCAACAGGCTCTTTTCCGTTGACACGTAGGACGCCTCCTTCAAAATTCATCATGAACCCTCTGAAACTCATGATGTACATTCAAATGATTGCATCGTTTCAATGTCCGCTACTAATGTGTCAGTGCTGCATAAAGTCAGTTCAATAGTAGCTCATCATACTCAGTGGCTAGCGACCCTGTTGCTGTGCGTAGCTTTCACGTCGACTGTTCAACTCGTACCGATGATTTGGCAAAGGTTGGCTCAAGAACTGTCCTAGTCGCACCTGTATCCAGCAACATGGATTTCAACAGGATTGTTTCGCAGCCACAAATCCCAAAACTAATATCTACGCTTGTCTGGTTTCTCGGTCACGGAGTCCAACCAAGAACTCCTGAACCGCTAGTCTCTCCATTAAATTTTGTGACGTGGCTGGATGAGCAAGGATTTGCCAGATTTCTGACAGCGGTTTTTAAGCTGTGAATGATATATGTGTTCTAGATGGGACTGACCATAACGTAATTCTAGATGATCAGCTGATCATAGTCCTCCTGTTCATGGGCGTTGAGGATTTGTAAAATATTTGTTGCTTTTTCGCCCAATACCAGTGATAATGCTACAGCTCTTTCTCCTTTATTCCATCCATTTGCTTTGGCGGCAGCTCCAAATGTCAGCGGTAATTTGCCCGTTGAGTTTTTGGAAGATGGTATTCACGTCGAGTTTAATCATTATCGTACTGAAGTCAATTCCGCAAACTTTGGATAAAAAAGTTTCAGGGACCAGCAGTGGGACTCTGTGTCATATAGAATTCTACCCCTCGTTTTCTACAGTCGATTACTACTATCGCAAGCGACAGTCACATTATTTGGCACTCTGTGCTTCAGTCGCCTGCACATCGGGTTTGTTCGGCAACGTATACTATCCGATTTAAAAGCATTTGCCAAAATTTGGTGATATACTAGAGCCATTTCATATTTTTTAGTGTCCTACGTTTTTGTGCAACAGGAACATATCAAAGAGTAATAGGTAGAAGCCATGCTCTTTTTATAGCTCAGCAATGTGTATAAGAGGTGACCATTGCTATTGTAAACACTTTGTCAGCACAATGGGTGAGCTTTCCACCTCCTGTCTTTAGCTGATCTTTCTGCAATTTTGCAGCTTTTGTCTTATTTTTTGACTTAGTTTTCCAATATAATAGGTAAATTTTAAATAAAAAAGTTATAATAAATAAACACTAGGGCTAATCGATTGAGGCTCAGCACTATTACTGTACTTTTATCAATACTTAGGGTGGATTTAGTCAACTTTAGCACAAGCATTATCATAAACATAGCGGTAACATCAAAGGTTTTTTTAGCATAAACTTAACATTGTTGTATAAATAGCGCCCGCCGCGAAGAAAATGTTGTCCAGAGGATTCGAGTTGAATTATACGTTTTTATATATTTCTGTGTCTTATTTTTATTTTTCATGATTTAGACAGAGTTTAATTTTTTTTTAAATTAGGTATGTACTACGGAATCATTTATGTTGAAACATGGTGAGCTTTGTTTTATTCTTGACATACAGGAGAATCAGAAAGTGAAGCGCATTTTCAAATAAGTACCAGTCCATTCAATTTCACATTGTTACATCGAAAGGGTCTCAAATGTGGATTCGATTCTGAAGTTTAAATGGAATGTCACATTGGGATAATTCCGAGTCACATTTTGCATCACATTTTGATGTCTGGAAATGACCAACGGGGCATCGAATAGACGTTCATGCGATAATAATGGATATCACATTGCGATTCACTGGTGTGATCTGAAAAATGAATGTGAATCCCACTACCATCTCTGAGACCATTCTGTGTTTACTGGGTGGTTGCATAGACCATTTCAACAATTGAAATGGTCAAAACAATTGTTCGTGGAAAATGAGGGTATTATTTTCGAAAAATGTAAATAACTCGAAAACTATCAGCCGTATGCATAGTCAATTCCAGCGACTCGCTAGAGTTTCGCCGCACGCTACACAAGAACTATAATGAACAGTCGAGCTCCGAAAAAGTGGTACATCGCCAGCGTTTCGCCAAAATGTGACTTATCGCATTTTTGTCACTTTTTTGGAACTCGACTGTGCTTTATAATCCTTGTGTAGCGAACGGCGAAACTCTGGCGAGTCGCTGGCGATTTACTATGCATACGGCAGCAATAGTATTCTCATTTGCGAAGAAATCATGCTTGTTCGACACAAAAAAGACATTCTTACAAATTTTGATCTGAACTAAATCATTTATATTCGAGAATAAAAATACTGAAAAATCGATTCGTAGTCATTTTGACGGTTAATTTGAAGTAATGTCAAAAGTGTTTAGAAAAGAAGTTTTCAATTTTTTCATTATCTACAACTTTTTCTGTAAACATATTTTGCTAGCAGGTTACGTTTCCTAATAAACCCTTAAACTGCATCCCCATTTCACCATTTTGAGTGTTTTCGTATTTTTTACTCAAAGTTGAAACCTCATCAACAATCTCCACTTAATCCTCGCCTGTTACTTTTCTTCTACAATTTTTGAAAATCATTGGAAATACTGAGAAAATCATGAATTAGAGAGACTTGTCGGTTTTTCTTAATTTTAAGCGGTTTAACGATCAGTAAACCACCAAGTTACATAGACCATTCTTAAGTAAACATTACAAGAATTAAAATGATAACTTATAGACCTTCGAAATACAAAAAAAAGAACATTTTTTGGTCGAAACATACACATAACTCGAAAACTGGTCGTTTTCGAAAAAGTCATGCTCAATCGACACCAAAAAAAAAACTTTTCTACAAATTATTATGCGAATTAATTGACCTACTCGAGAGAAAAAAATTAAATAGTGAAAAATCGGTTTTTTGCTATTTTGACGGATAATTTGAGGTTATTTCGAAAAGTGTGTTTTTTTTATGGCTTAGACATTTCGTCATTCGGCCAGACACAAGTATAGATTATGTGGTATTGGTAGTATATATGATAGAAGTATTTCTAATTGAATAGGTCTCTACAAAAACAACAAGAAATAAGAGCTTGAAATTGAAGACCGTAGGTACAAAAGGAATAGACAGGTACACACGCTTCACGTCCAGGGGTCCTTCAGGACGACTTTTTCTGAGACACACAACAAATAGACAACGGATTGATAGGTACATGTCACACAAGGAAAGGTCTACACATGGATACCAACTCTAAGACCAACTACAGCTTAATATTTGTCTTGTAAAGGAATTCCATTAAACATTTATACAATTGAATGCTATTTGAGGCTAAGATCGACAGGACATTGAAAGGATTCGGCATATTTAAACTACAAAATTTGTCATAAAGTTCATTCGACTCATCGGAATATTTGGAGCATACAAAAAATATATGATCTAAGTATCCCTCTTGATCACAATGATCACAATTTTTACTGGAAATTATATTTATCCGAAAAATATGTTGTGGGTAACAGGCATGACCAAACTTGAGTCGTATAAGAGTTGTGATGAATCTGCGAGGTATATTGAGATTCGAAAACCAATGATGTTTGGGTATACATGGTTGTAGTAGTGTGTATCTGGTGGGATTAGTATTACAGTATTCACTCCAGCTAAATTACCATGTTGATCGCTGTGTCATTCTCAAGTTAGCAAAAAATCAGTTGCACATACTTGGTGACCAATGTTTTCTCCTCTTTCAATCGAAAAGTGTTGATAACAAAAGTAATCGATTACTTTGTTATCTATAACTTTTTCGTTGAAAACCGTCTTCAACCCCTAAACTGCATCCCCATTTCAACCATTTTTACTGTTTTCGTGTTTATATTTTTTTTCCTTAAATTTGGAACCTCAACAACATTATCCACCTGGTCCTTGCCTGCTACTTTATTTCTTATTTTGAGCATTTAGAATTCGATTTGGCACCAGCCTATACCTCTGGCTCAATTTTGATTTCAAACCCTTTCTTTTGTTCAGCATCTCTGGCTCAATTTTGATTTCAAACTCTTTCTTTTGTTGAACTGAAAAATTATTTTTGTATTTGTTGTTAATACTCAGCTCATGATTTGGAGATTTCATGCAACGTTCATAATGACTGCATATTCATTACATTAGAATCAACACTGTATTACATTTTCAATAACAAATAGAACCGTTCATGGAAAGACTTAATTTATAAACTTGCACATGCGTAATATGTGAGAAAACAATTGATCGTTGGTTTCCCACGCACTTTCTCATGTACCTCTCTTGTACCTCCCAAGAGGTTATTTTGAACAATGGAAAAAAGCGAATAAAGTTGTCTGATTCTATGAACATCATGTTCTTAGTTCCAAAAAAAGCAAAATGTGTGTATTGTCAATATACCAAATGCGTCATTGATCCATTGTACAACAATATAAAACAATCTAAAATTGAAATAGAAAAGTCAAAATCAGATCTTCAAATATCTGTCCAAATGAAGGATTCCTAATGAAACATGAAGATGTGCGATTGACGAATCTTCGCGCATGCGCATTTGTTGTTTTCACTAAGATCATAATGCTGTTATAATTCTTAGTAGAAAGTTGGCCAACTTCTTAATGAAACAGTGTAAATGTAATGCAGTAATTTGTTTGCATGAACACCTCCTATGAAGTACAAGTGGTTAAGGTTTCTTAATGTTAATGTAGTGAAAATGCAATTATGTGTATAGAGCGTTGCATGATTGCGCCTTGATTGTTTTGCAGGCGATGCAACAAATCCTGAGAGGAATAATTCAACACAAATTCCTTACGAAGTTCATCAATTGAAAATCCCATAACTACTGATAATCGGGAAACAAGGGAATTAATTTGATTACTTGCAATTCGGACTTCGATCCTCTTAATGGCAGAAAGATTTCTACTTCTTTCAATTTTGCACTACGTTTCAATTGCTTGAATCTGCAATCGTCTTCAGGTGAATACTGATAAATTAGGATTCTACACGGTGTTTTATGAGTCTGCCGGTATGGTGTAATTACGCGCGGTCTTGTGGCGCACTTGTTTTTTTTCCGCTTTTTCTCCCTCCAAAACGGTCCATTACCGGACTCTATACGTTTTTAATTTCCACGTTCGGTTGACTGAAGGCACCATTTGCTTCGATACAGGCGGTTTCAGTAAATTCGCGTTTGAACCAATGTTTCCTCTAAATGAAGAACACTAGCCTCATCCCAAAGAATTCGGTGGTGCTATGTCCATGCGTGGTCGGCAATTCCCGATTTAGATGGTTCCCCCCGTTGAGTCCATTTTTTGTGTTCAGCTATTCTTACAGATAATGGCCGCTTGGTCTCTCCGATATGGGAATCTCCACACTCAAATGGGTCCTCGTAAATATAATTTTTGCTGGATCCTGTTTTGTTCTCTGGTTTCGTCTTGGTGAGGCAGCTTCGTAAGATACTGCTGAACTGAAAGAAACTCTTGATGTATTTGTTTCCGATCCTTCTGACCTTTTCGGAGATACCCGTTATGTAGGGAAGAACAAGAACGGGGTTTTGTGGTCGTTCTTCGAAAAAAATGCGTTTTCTGGGAAATGTTTACATAGTAGTGCTACTCTTTCATTACATAATTTGAAAGTAGACGATTCAACGGAAGAAATGACGGCTGGCAAGCTTGAAAATACGAATTTTTCCGATGAAACTTTTCAGCTGAAAATGAGGTCGTTTTTTGGGAATTTGTCCAAAAAAAAAAGAAAAATCTGTATTTCGCTACAAAAACATAACAGCTTACTTAAAACATAATAATTCATATTTCCACCAAATTAAAAAAAAAATAATGTTTGCTAGAGAAAATATATTAAAAACTGAAAAATCGCTTTTTCCGCTTTTCCCGGGAAATTTGAAGTTATGTGGAAAAATGTTCAAAATATAAGTTGTAGATATTTTCATTATCAACAACTTTGTCTACATTTCGCCGCAAATCGCAAAGAACCGTTTTCAACCCCTGAACTGCATCCCCTTTTCATCCTTTTGAGTGTTGTCGTGTTTTTTTACTTAAAGTTGAAACCTCGACATTTTCCACCTGGTCCTTGCCTCTTACTTTTTTCTTTTTCACAAAAATTATAGGGCACCAGTCTAATAGTTGAAGAGTCTATTTGGGAAAGCAAAGTAAGTTACCACTTTGATTACATGTGGAAGTTTTGAATTCTATTTCATATTTTTTGAACCATATCCTACTCAAACACCTTCACCTTGGATGAAAACAACAATCAGTGTTGAAACTCCAATCTTTCCCCAGGAATTTGCATGCAGAGCTGTTGTTATTTCAGCGAGAATTGCCTGATAAAAGCTGTGAATCAAAATGAATATTGAATAGCAAACCATGTGCACGCGAACATTGGAATAAAAATAAAACTCACTAGACGACACAAATTTAACCTCTAACAATTAAAAATTATCGAGCTTCTTTCTACAATTGCGAGTTGCGTCATTCTTATTTTTGTTTCTTCATATTTTTTACCGATTTTGTTTGTCGCCAACCGGGATCGTAGTTACCAACATGCGAACAACATAGATACTATGCTCCAAAATGTGTTCGACTGTAACACTATATGTATATACCGATCAGCATGAATTAAATAACACAGTCTAATAGTAATTTGCAATGTTCATTTCCACTTCGCAAATTTTTGGATTATATGTTTCATGAAAGCAATATACAGGGTGTTCCAAACTCGATGGCCAATTAGACGTTTCTGGAAAAGGATGTAAGATTATTCTGAAAATTCAGTTTCTTGGATAATCAGTTCTGCTCTATTCATCTAAAATATTCTCAGCGCTGCGGCGTTGCCGCTTCTATCGAAAAGTATCAACAACTTTGATATTTTGAATGGAATACCCTGTATATTATTGCATTTTTCGCTTTGCTATTGCTTTTTGATTATTTTCATATAACACTTTCCTATACGTATCTCCAGTGGTTTTTGAGAAAATCAATAATTTCCTCTTTTTTTGTGCGAAACATAGCTTCTAAACGTTTATTACTGCAGTATTTGAATTCGTGGAAAACTGAAATTTTGGTTGTAGTTTGACAATGTCCTTAGGATTAGTTATGACTAGGGGAATTCGTTCTTCATTATACAGGGTCGTTGGAAATTTCTGATTCTACCGATAGATGCAAAAGTGGTGAAAGGTGCATGTTTTCAAACGGAACACCCTGTATTTTATCAAATATCCTGAAAAATAATTGAACTTCCTTTCAAATAATGTATCATGTTCCTCTACCTGAGGAGTCAGGTTTCCGAAATAAAAGCAAGTTTTCTATAGGAATTGGATTATTTTGCCATATTTTGTATTGGGTAGATATGAAATGTCATGGAACATTTGATTATGAAAATTCAAAAATTATTACATTGAAAATATAACGTTTGCTAGTACATCAACGTAAATTTGATTAGAAAATAATCAAAATGGAAGACAATAATTATTCAAATGAAAATCTGATTAGTTTTTGTCGAATTTGTCCCATATTTCTAACTGTTCATTAGATATTCATATTTTGTATTTTTTTTCACAACAATCTTTTCTAAAACCAATATTGCATGAATTGAGAAATGCAGTGATTTGAAATTTTAATTCAGATTTGAACAAAGTATGCTTGGCTCGGTTTTTAATCTCCATTATGATTTTATCTTCCATTCAGGGTATCTGAAAAACGTGTGTCTGTTGAGAAATCAATAAACAAATGAAGATCCTATTGATCGCTAATTCATGTTTTCGAAGTGATTTTCGATTTGATTCAATCTGACAATTTAGAAGAGTTAGATCTGTGAATCGCAGGGGCAAGGCTGTGGACCCAAGTGTCTTATCCTCCGATCTTCAAAGGTTTTAGTCAGTTCTTTGCTCATTTCTTGTCTAGAGTGAAGGGGGCACCGTTCAACTGCTACCAACAACTACGATATACACGAAGCGGAAAATTGCCAAAAAGTTCATAATTGTTGTTCCCATATTATTCAAATATTTTCCATATAATTGTCTGAAGGAAATTTGGATTTTCACAAGTCCACATTCAAATCCATTCACAGAAATCAACACGTTTTTGAAGGATCACCTCTTGAGGCCTCAACATTTCCAAACACAGCATAATTCCGTTCGTTTCTTCTGAATTTTTTTCTGTTCATTTGTGGTGAGTTCATTGAATATCCTGCATGTTCTTGGAATAATGTTTTTGAACTAATCGTGAATATTAAACAGATTCAAAATATCAGCATTTCAATATGCATTATAATCCATTTTTCAATACTTTCTTCTAACAGAAATACCATGAAAATTATGGCTTGTTAAATTAAAAGTTTGCTTTGCTCTTTTTTGGTCACGGCACACTACTATCATTTTCAATTACCAGATTTGAAGTAGGTAATATCGCCCAATTGAAATAATCTGTAGTATGCCGTGACCAGAAAAGAGTTGAACAACCTGCAAGTTTGACAAACAGTTGATATAATTGTGTTTCTGTACAATGGAGAAAAAACAACAGATATATCGAAATATCGACCAATATCTTTGACTTCATCCTTTCCCAAACTATTCGGAAAAATCATTAAAAAAATTAGTGGAGTAATTGGATAGAAACAACATCACTTCTGAAACGCAATTTGGCTTCCGTGGAAGGAAAATCACGCTAGACGCAATTGCAAAGCTCACTTCTATGATATATAATGCTGATAACAGGAAAAGCTGTTTGGGTGTTTTCGTCGATCTGGCAAAATCTTTTGACACTGTTAGTCATGAACTTTTGCTGGAGAAATTAGAACATCTTGGCGTGAGAGGAGTAGTTTTGGATTTGTTCAGGGACTTGTTAAAAGGTAGGACAGCGTATTGAAGTGAATGGAGTAATGGGCCTGAAAGAGTCAGTTTCATGTGGCGTTTCCAAAGGTACGGTCTTAGGGCCATGTCACGCGCAGCTGCTATGTTATGTCCTCGTCTATTACAGGCTTCGGATACTCCACTTTCTCTACCGCGCATCAAACTTAAAAGCCTGGAAATATGAACGGGTTATTGCAGGTAATACTATACCATCCCGTATATCATAAAATTATCTATCTTCTGATCTATATTTCGATTGGTTAACAGATCAGTAAATTTACCTATATTTACTTACCTGTTCATACCTGCTTGCCAAGAAGTCATGATAGGCATTACTACCTAGGCATATTCATAATATTATAAACTGTCGGTTAAAACAAAATTCGTATGGTTAACAAATAGGTGCAGCACAGAAAAAAGAATAAACTAAAGTAAGGTTAGTCAAAACAACATGTAAGGCGTGAAATTTAGAAGAGGAGAGCAGTGAATGTGCAAAGATGTTTCACATTCGTAACACACAGTTGGACATGAATTCGACTATAAAAATAGATTTACATAATATTGAAATATGGTTTTTAATTTTCCGGAGCGCCACGGATTCATCGCCAGTGAAAAATCCGAAACCACCCTGATGGAATTGGACAACCCACTGCACTAATATTACTGAAATAATGAGCAACAGATACTTATAATGGTATGAATACAATACATAATACGTATAGGTTTTGATTTCAGTTATGTACCTGGATTACTTGAATTACTTTAACCACTATAGAGAAATATCAAGTGGTGCAGACATCCGAACAAACGAAAAAATGAGGATGAACAGAGACGAAACACTAAACAACTGATGAACAGTGGAACAACAACAGTGGGCCAGTGGAGCAACAATAGTGGAACAGTAACACCAAACAGGAGCCCCCTCTATTTAGTGGGAGGAGTGACAGTTTGATGGTTTGTTTGCTGTCTGCTAGCTAGTTTCTTGTTCAAGCTGCTTTACCAATGAAAAATGACACTACAAGACCTTAACCTCGGAAACATCCTGCTCACAGCAGAAGGAGATTCCATCCAAAGTATACAGCGTCAAATATCGCAAACAATATGAGGAAATTTCCAGAAATGAATTTTCCCAAGACCCAGTTATGATGGTCAAAATTTAATTCGACATAGGAAGATTCAGATGGGTTCAATGGCCAAGATGTCTCTTCTTTCTAGTCGAATCAGAAAAATGTCACTCAAACATCAAAGTCAAGAACTGCCACTATCAGACAATCCGTCAAAATCGCCCAAGTGACAGAACACACATCAGAACCTCGGAATTCGATAGGTAAGGTCATGGAATATTTATGTCATGCCTTCATGAATGCATGATATTTGTTTGGCCCACATTCAGGAGATGCAGAGTTGCCAACTGAACTCAAACGAACCAAACATAGTATTCGGAGAAGAAATGTTCCCAATAAGCACAGATACGTGGAAAAACGTTGGATTTTTCAAGTAACGCCACAATTATTCATCGTTGAAAAAACGGCAATGTCTTTGTTCACGTTTTATAGTAACGTTACCAAGGTTATTTACACGTTCCTATTGTATTGAAAATTCAACTGAAATATAACGTTAAAATTCGGTTTCAACGTAACTATGCCTTTTCACGGGGTTTCAGAATTTTTACTGCAGAATATCGATACATTTTCGTATCGGAGTAATGTTACTGAAATACGAATTCTAAACGTTGATGATGATCCTAGAATTTCACCAAAATCAAACGAATCAACCTTCGTCATCACCACCCTGAAACGTTCTAACGTTACAAAATGCAAAACAGTACGTTCAATAAACGTTACCAGTATTTAATCTCTATACAGGGTGATTTATTGCTTCTGGATCAATTAGAAAAATAACATGGTTCCAAACAACTATTGGGTTTTCTTTGTATGAACTTTTTTTACTGGAAATGCTGAAAACAGACTTTTTAGTAATGAATTTTTTTTTTTTTTTATTTTGAATAAACATTTGTATTGGTACAAAACATAATCCACAAGTTGGTGATAATCTGGGACACCTTGAATTGTATATTTGAAAATACTCGAAATTATAAGAATAGTTGATAGGACCCAAACATTTGGGTTACCTACTCTATTGTCATCATCAGTGGATCAGCTACCACATTTAAACGTAAATGATACGTGTGTGTGTGTGTTTATTGGGACGGTTCCGTATTCCAACCACAAAGCAATAGAGTTGTAACCGAAAGTATGTCTACAAAACAACTGTCATACCACCGAATGCGGGTTGCATAAATTATTGGAACTTAAGGTTAGTTTAAACCTGCTCGAATTAGTGCAGCAAAGATAAGTACTGAAATACAAAAAGAGCTGTACATGACTATGATCAAGATATCATTTCGAAACAGTGGCGAACTGAGTGGAAAGTTTATCTCAATGGCAGAGCATTTCTGACGTTATTGTATTGAATTAAAAAGGGTTTTTCTATTGCATAATATACCCGTAACAAACAATTTGATGGTCAAGGCATTTTAGACGTATTCGACTATTTATGAAATTACACACAAAAATGTTTCATCCAGTTAACAGATGTGTGAAGGTCGATCTCTCTTCGGCTCCTGTACTATATTCTAATATACGCCGAACTAGTCAAAATGCTTTGGATTCGATAATGTACCTAATGATGTCATGAAGATGGCAAACCGTTATAAAGAAATAAATATTTTGTTTTTTCACCCGTTTCTAATTATATTTGCAATATTTTTGAAGAAAAGTACAGCTTTGTTCATTATAAATTGTTCTGTAAATATTTGAGTCAGTAATTTCAGCAATTGAGGAATTTGCATATACAATCAAACTTGAAAATATTTCCTAACTCTTGAAGGAATACTTAAAAATACTTTACGCCGAGGAAGTTTATCTACTTATAAATGGGCAAAATTTAATAGCTTACTATTTGAGTTGATGCGAAAATAGGAAAGAATGTATTCTTGATTCCATTAAAAGTTACAACCTAAGAAGAGGGTACAAAAGTTTGACAAACATTATAGCCTACTTTGGTAACTATAGACGATTGAGCTCAATCAGCCTGTTCCTAATTGAACTGTTCAGTCTTTACATCAGATTAAACGGCAGGTATGTAGATAATTACTGCTGTCGGTATACAATCACATATGTAATATTGTAAGATGTTCAGTTATGAAAATGATTTAATAATCGAAACTAGCCAACAAATTATTGAACTTTCAGTTGAAAATTAATAAACAAAAGTGATTAATATATTCTTTCCATATAATAGGTTAATATGATTTTTTGAATATTAGTGATATAATACTCAACCAATGTGCATCAAACTTGGATGAACACTATCATTCTTTATACAGTGTCATCCCCAAAAGTACGCACCATATGGTAAACTTGATTATTATATGGTTCTCAACGAAGTTATTACTGATGATAAACATGCATCAACAAAATATAGCAAAACATGCGTAATATACGAGGCGTATTGGAAAACTTGATTTTGAGCCGAAAGGAAAGTACTCTCATTTCGGAAAAAGGAAGAGTTGTTCAGCATCAATAAGTGCATCTAGATTTGGAGAGATGACCATCTAAGTGGGGATTTATTTTTTCAATAATTTATAAAAAGGTGAAGGCCTAAAAAAATAAAATTAGGTCAAAACGACGAATAAACGACATCCTGTATACAACGATTCATTATAAAAGCGTGTAATAATATATATTCCTAACTGCTATGTTAACTGCGGTAAAAGAAATTAAAGTGAAATTAGCTTAAACATTTTTGGTACAAATTCCCTTTTATTTCGTCAACGCCGAAAATTACTTGAAATGATAAAGTCCCGTGACAATCAAATTGTGTTAAATAATATCAAGTAATAAAACATCATCAATGTCATTTCATTGAAGTTTTAATATTCAAAATAATTGTCTTAAGTTAAGTTTACTCCAAACTGACGTGGTTGCCAAATGAGTATCTATTCCTATCACTACTTCACATATCAGTAAGATGTCCATCCCACAACAGTTCATTTAGTCTTACAACAAAGTTGACTGCAATCGTAATGTGCTCTGGTTTTATGGCCCTCACACAATTAGTAATCACAGTTCTTAATTGTTTTCTATCCCCAAAAGGACGATGTTTGCAAACTGCGTTCTTCAATGAACTTTAAAAGAAGAAATTCTTGGGGGTTAACTCTGGTGAGCGTGCTGGCATGGGATACTGTGAGTAACGTCCAATCCATTTTCCATTGAACGTTTCATTCAAAAATTGTCGAATTGTTGCACTACAATAAACAGTCGCTCCATATAACTCATACCAAATTATTTTTCTTTGTTTACACGGCATTTTATTTGAAATTTGTAATAAATCTTGTCTCAAAAATTGCAATTATAGATTGGCAGAAAGGTTTTCATCAAAGAAGAAGGGGCCAATCACAGTATTGTTCAAAAGTCCACTTAAGACATTTACGCTGATTTAATATTGGTCACTACACTCTACAGTGAAATGAGGATTTTCTGTAGCACACCACCTTCTGCATGTTTCTTTGAATTCATTCAAACTATGTGTTACGGAGTATGATTGAAATTGCAACTAAGATTCCTGACATCAAAAATGTCTGCAACTTATCTGCTTGGAGTATTATCACTACACAACAAAATAATCTCAGCTTTTTCTTCTTTTGTTAGCAAATTAATGTCATTTAAATATTACTCATTATCAAACAGTAACAAATAAGCAATAATAATAAATATGTATTAAATATTTAGCAAATACATATATCAAGCACTCAATTTCAAACATTCGTTTGTATTCAAAGTCAACTCAAAACAATTATTTTGGACATAAAAACCTACACAGATTAAATGTAATAAATGATAAATAAAGAGGAAATAAAATCTTCCAATTTACACAAAAATATACTTGTAACGTGCTTACAATTGTTTCGACACACGGTGTCATCATCTGAGCGAGTTATCAACTAAAGAAACGTCAAAATCACTTTCTTAAATATTAAAATAACATGCATGAAATTTCACTAATGACAATTGCAGGTATGAAATTTCCTAATGACATAGCTTGGATTAGGGAGCATTTGAGTAGTTACTAGTGAGATAATTAATTATAGGTGAATTGTACAGGTCAATTTGGTCATTGAGAACTAAATTGCTACTGTTACGTAAATGTTTCTTGATTTCTATGGATTCTAATATGTTTAATTTTTGACCTTTAGGTTGAATATGCAAAATTTCAGGGTTTTGTGTGAAGTTATGGTTATTGTCAATAAGGTGGTTGGCATAGTTTGAATCCTGTTTATTTAATCTGTAACTACTCAAATGCTCACCGAATCTTTGATTAAAACTACGGCCTGTCTGGCCTATATATAATGCATTACAATCCTCACACTCAAGTTTGTAAACCCCCGACTTCTTGAATTTATCCCGTACAGACTTTGCGTTGTTAATAAAGGAATATAAGTTATTGTTGGTTTTGAATGCAACATTTATATTCCGTTTCTGAAGGAAACGGGATATTTTGTTCGTATGCTGACCAAGATATGTTAGACATGCAAAACGTTGATCGGTTTTTACTTTGATATGCGGGTATATTAAATTTAGAGTTTTCTTGTTTTGTTTTTGTTTAAGCAGTCTATCTATAATTGATGTTTCATATCCATTATTTACAGCGATTTGTTTAATTCTGTTTAACTCACACTTGAAATCTAAATCGCTTTGAGTTATATTTACCAGTCTATGAATCATAGAATGATATGCTGCTAGTTTGTGTGATTGTGGGTGCATGGAGTGTTTATGTATTGTGGTGTCTGTATGTGTGGGTTTGTGTTATTTTTTACGGGAGATAGTTAGATCTAAGAAGTTTAGTGAATTGTTATCATCATCTATTTCTGATGTGAATTCTATGTTAGGATTGAGACCGTTCAAATAATTAAGAAAAATATTTAATTGACGTACCGTTCCAACCCAGCAAACGAAAATATCATCTACATATCGATACCAATATTTGAACAAATGTTTAAATTTAGATTTATGAATTTGCTTTTCCAAGTGGTTCATAAAGATTTCGGCAAGTAAAGGGGATAATGGTGAACCCATGGGGTTCACCATTATCCCCTTTACTTATCCCCTTTACTTGCCGAAATCTTTATGAACCACTTGGAAAAGCAAATTCATAAATCTAAATTTAAACATTTGTTCAAATATTGGTATCGATATGTAGATGATATTTTCGTTTGCTGGGTTGGAACGGTACGTCAATTAAATATTTTTCTTAATTATTTGAACGGTCTCAATCCTAACATAGAATTCACATCAGAAATAGAGGATGATAACAATTCACTAAACTTCTTAGATCTAACTATCTCCCGTAAAAAATAACACGCACGGCTTCTCTATATATCACAAACCCACACATACAGACACCACAATACATAAACACTCCATGCACCCACAATCACACAAACTAGCAGCATATCATTCTATGATTCATAGACTGGTAAATATAACTCAAAGCGATTTAGATTTCAAGTGTGAGTTAAACAGAGTTAAACAAATCGCTGTAAATAATGGATATGAAACATCAATTATAGATAGACTGCTTAAACAAAAACAAAACAAGAAAACTCTAAATTTAATATACCCGCATATCAAAGTAAAAACCGATCAACGTTTTGCATGTCTAACATATCTTGGTCAGCATACGAACAAAATATCCCGTTTCCTTCAGAAACGGAATATAAATGTTGCATTCAAAACCAACAATAACTTATATTCCTTTATTAACAACGCAAAGTCTGTACGGGATAAATTCAAGAAGTCGGGGGTTTACAAACTTGAGTGTGAGGATTGCAATGCATTATATATAGGCCAGACAGGCCGTAGTTTTAATCAAAGATTCGGTGAGCATTTGAGAAGTTACAGATTAAATAAACAGGATTCAAACTATGCCAACCACCTTATTGACAATAACCATAACTTCACACAAAACCCTGAAATTTTGCATATTCAACCTAAAGGTCAAAAATTAAACATATTAGAATCCATAGAAATCAAGAAACATTTACGTAACAGTAGCAATTTAGTTCTCAATGACCAAATTGACCTGTACAATTCACCTATAATTAATTATCTCACTAGTAACTACTCAAATGCTCCCTAATCCAAGCTATGTCATTAGGAAATTTCATACCTGCAATTGTCATTAGTGAAATTTCATGCATGTTATTTTAATATTTAAGAAAGTGATTTTGACGTTTCTTTAGTTGATAACTCGCTCAGATGATGACACCGTGTGTCGAAACAATTGTAAGCACGTTACAAGTATATTTTTGTGTAAATTGGAAGATTTTATTTCCTCTTTATTTATCATTCATGATGAATTTACACATATTAAATGCCACCACGATAGAACATAAATGTAATAAATTTGTGCTGAGACTTTATTTTGATATTTCATCACTCCATATTACTGAACGTTATTTTATTGTTACAATACTTTATTATTTAGAGCAATTTTAGGTGTTAACAAAGAATAAAGAGGAACTTACACCAAAAGTTTTCAGTTTGTTTGAGGAATTCGTATGATTACACGCTTTTATAATGAACGTTTGAGGTATTTTTATTTTTTGAAGAATAAAAATGGAGAAAAATTGGTACCTAAAAAAATCAAACCCCTTTTAGATGGATGACTACCAGATGTATTTTTTAATGCTGAACATCTTTCCCAAATAACAATTTTTGATATTTTCCAAAATATTATCGTGAACGTACACGATATTATTCAGTCGAAATTGATATAAATCAGTCCAACAATAGACCCAATATATGTTAGTTTGATTTGTTGAATATTGCTGAAAAAAGGTTCAACCAATGTGCTCTCAAACTTGGATGTACGATGTGGTTTCTTATCCCTAGAGCGGATATAAGAAGAATATTGGAATTTCAATACTTATTCTAGATGTTGAAAACAATATGTGTTTCATAATAAATGCGCAGGACTTCCGGATGTAATAGCTCGTTCAAAAATTCAACATTTTCGAGATACAGGGTGTTGAAATCTCTGGAACCGTTTATCGCACAAAATACAGATTTTGAATGCATTTTCTACTCATAATAAGCTATGTTTTGTGCAGATTTTTTAGTTTTAAAAATTCATAATTGGTGAAGATTTTGAAGGGGTAGTGGGTGTTTTTTCTCCAACTTCTACGCCACTGGAAAAAGTATGAGTTTGAGCCGCCTACTTGAATTGCCAATGTTTTCTACACAAAAAATGTACTCTTGGTCATAAGCTCTAAAGTTGACTGTTTTCAAGAAAAATCAACTTTCATGTTGAAAAACATGGTAAATTTTTTTAAATAATTTTTTTCCTAATTATACAAAATTTATTTAATTAAACGTTAAAACAAGCAACAAAACCAAATGTTGACTTCCTAATTGCTAAATGAAAGAAAAAACAATAACAATCATACTCAGTTGAATTGTTGGAAATGTCCGCCGTTAGCTTCAATGCACGCAGCAATTTTTCGAGGAAAAAACATCATGAAAGTTGATTTTTCTTGAAAACGGTCAACTATAGAGCTTATGACCAAGAATACCTTTTTGTGTAGAAAACATTGGCGGTTTCTATAAGAGGCTCAAAACTGTACTCTTTTCAGTGGCGTAGAAGTTGGAGAAAAAAACACCCACTACCCCTTCAAAATTTTTACCAATCATGAATTTGAAATAATAAAAATTCCACACAAACCATAGCTTATTATGAGTAGAAACTGCCTACAAAATTTGTTTTCTGTGCGATGAACGGTTCCAGAGATATTCGCAAAAAACTATTATTTTTTTAAAATTTCAACACCCTGTATCTCGAAAATGGTGGATTTTAGAGGGTAAGTTAATGGTTACTTTTTTTCATATTTTTGGACGAGCTATCATATCCTGAAATCCTGCGCATTTATCATGAAACACCCTGTATTGTTTTATCGATATTGGTAAAAATAGTTCAACTGATTTGACCCAATAACGGTTAATATGATTTGTGGAATAATGGTGCAAGAGTATTAGACTAATGTGTTATCAAACTTTCATATACAATATTGTTTTTCATCCCTATAATCGATATGAAAGGAATATAGGGATTGCAATATTTATTGTAGATTCTGAAAACAAAATTTTAACAATATTGTTCTATCTATGTTTGTTAAACTTATTCAACCAATATTGAGCCAATATTATATTTGAAAATCTTCATTCAGATTAGGCTGAGCCAATATATTCCATATAATCCATCAATATTACATCTATATACACACATAAAATCCTACCTTCCAAAAAATCGGAATACCTCGTTCGTAAACTAACGACCTTTTCCAGTGTAAATAGATCTAACACTCGCAACAGTAATTCTCTGGTCATACCTAGACATCGCACTTCCATTTTCACCCTCAGCTTTTCTTACAATGCTCCTAAGTCGTACAATCAATTACCCAGTGAATTCAGATCATACAATCTTTCGAATTTCGAAAAAGGTTAAAGATTCATTACAATAGAGTTTAGTCCAAAAACGGGGTAGTATACAGGGTGGGTCACGGTCGATGGTACCTTAGACGTTTACGGAGAACGGGACATAGGATCATTCTGAAAATTTGGTTTTTCAAGTAGTTGCTCTTGGTCTATCGATCTAAAATATTTTCAGCAATGCAGCATTGCCGCTTATACCAGAAAGTAGCAGTATCTTTGTTATTTCAAATGTGCCACCCTGTATATTACCGCATTTTTGAACTTGTCATTCCTTTCTGATTATTTCTGCCTCATACTCCCCTATACCTATCTCTAACGGTTTTTGAGATATTGGTTATTTTCCATATTTTTTATCCAAAACATAGCTCGAATCGAATGTTTATATCTGCGGTATTTGGATTCTTAGGAAGTTGCAATTTTGTGTTTAGTTCATCAAGATCATGTACATTGATTCTGTATAGAGAAGTTTGTTCTGCGTTATACAGGGTCGTTCAAAATTCATGATATTACTGCTAGATACGAAAAGGGTTGAAAGTACGTTTTTTTTAAATGGAACATCCTGTATATTATAAAATATCCTGAAAGATGACTAAATTCCCTTCGATTTGATATATCATATTCCTATACCTAAATAGCCAGAATTCCGAGATAATAGCATTTTCACTTGTAATCTCCCAAGTGCTTGAATTATTGCCGGAAATTTTTCGAGTACATGAATTTTGAGATAAATTTACGGCAATTAATTCAAGCACGAGGGGGATTCGGTGAGAAAATTTCACACCGAGAAATGAAAATCATCCAACAATTCATAAGAAATAACTAACGATGTGTTTAAATTTGGAACAAAAAATAAATAAAAAAGTTACGTTCTTATCGTGGATTGAACCATCGACCTAGCGACTCAAATCAAATCAAATTATTTATTACCTATAATATTAACATCTAAATCCTTAAAAAAATCTCAGTGAGACATACACTTCACTGTCTTCGAGCTCATCCCGGAGAACAAGAGGAAAGAAAGGAAGGACAGCAGATGTGCACAGCAGTTTGTAATCGTACAAACTTGCTATTGTTCATTGGTTGTAAATCAGGGTACGTTTCATTGAATTTTCTGCACGTTCTTGCTATAATTCCCTCACATTTTCCATGAAGAATAAACAATTTCATCAGAACTTCGTTTGAATAGTTATTTCCCTCCATTTCAATTATTTTTGAGTCACTTTCGTTAAGAAACACAAAACGGTATCATTAATAGTGCACTAATTGCCAAATTTTCATAATGTCCTTTACCATCATGACATTTAATAGTCACCTTAGATGAATATGAGAAAAATAAATCGATTTCACACCTCACTTTTGTAGCCAATCAAAAAATTCGTTCTTGTTTAGATACCATGGCAACCCTAAAAATTTACGGAAATTTTTATCCTCCTGGGTACCCTGGGCGAAATTAATAAGTTGAAATTTTTCTGTCAAATATTTGACATGTGACAAGTTGATATTTTGCTTTAATGTACAAATGGAAGTCTAGTTTTCATATGAAAGGAGATAATTATGTATTTACTAGATATTTGGAATGTGTCTGAAAATATTTTCTCCACGATTATTGCAGAAATTGTCAATTCTGAAATAATATTTCAGAAGAAGTTCAATACACCATTTGTCATTTTTACAGTAAAGTAAGCAAATAAACACAAAACGAAAACGTATATTTTGACAACAACTTTCAAAATTACAGTAAAAATCTAATCTGTTATTTCAAAAACCTTAGTAACTGAAATTCTTGCATATAAAATAAAGTAAACTATAGAGTGTGATTTCTGGAACTCAACAAATCCGTGGAACAACGCCCATACCCCTGGATAGAATTTTTGAATAGTCATTCGACGCGTAATGTAATGATTGATTTTGATTTTGATGATGAGCAATATTTTGATAGAATGTGCAATTTTCAAGTATAGGCCAGAAACTGAAAAAAGTTCAAGAGTTTCGTTGTTTTTTCGACACCACGAAATTTTGCCAAAGGTTTGGAGGTCGAAAACTTGGATTATTTACTTTCTCTACAATGAAAAGAAAAGAAAAACTTCAACCTCATTTAGCGCTACTATCACCCCCGTTTCACTACGCCGTTTCTGGACTGTAGTCTGAAACTGAACTCAAATATGATAGTGCATGGAATTGTACTTCTAGGATTTACGAATTTGAAATGAGTTAAATATTGTTATCTGTTTATTGTATATTTAATTTTCTTGGATTTCTCCTCATTTTTATTTTTTGACATTGTTCATTATTTTTCTCAATATGGTATCTTCACTGCCTTTATGAATTATTTTATTTGTGGTTGAGTTGAAAAAATATTATATAACATGTTTATCAATCAGAGTAGATATATAAATATTTTATGTGAGTTCTCAATTTTTTATATGTATGAAGTTATGAACAATCGGAATAAAATTTATTGATATAGTCGTCCCTTCATCGTAAAAACAGGTTACTATGTTTAACGTTGTTCATTTCAGAGTGCATAAACATTTTATATGAGTTCAGAAATTTGTTTCACATATCTATGAAGTTATGAACGATCGTAATGAAATTTACTGCTTTACAGTATGTACAAATATATTCTGATTCATAAATCGTTCGAGCAATACAATGGAATAGAATGGAATAGAAATTCGACTTGACACTTATCAAAATTGACTCTTTCCTGCTCTTCATTGTCCTACATTAATTTATTCTTCCTTCTCATTCTAACGCGCTCCACTCAGTTTTGCTCAAAAATTATCTGCCACTTACATAGTTTGATGCTTTCGAGGTATAGGCTGGTACTAAAACGCATTTTAGACGCTTAAAATAAGAAAAAATATTTAAACACGAATACACTCAAAATGGTTATGCGGATGCAGTTTAGGAGTTGAAAACGGTTTTTTGCGATTTGCGGCGAAACGTGACCTGTGAGCGGAAAATGTTCAAAGAAAAAGTTGAAGAAATGGAAAACTTTTGCATTTAACACATTTCAACATAACCTCAAATTCCGTCAAAATGGCGAAAACCCGATTTTTCTGTATTCAATTCTTTTCTCGCGTATAAATGATTAAATTCAAATAAAAATTTGTAGGAATATGTCTTTTCAGGTGTCAAATGAGCATAATTTTTCCACACTTCAGAAGACTTTTGGCAATTGTCTTGGTGTTTTTTTTGTATTTCTAAGGTCTATTAGTAATCATTTTATTAGCTAAAATGTCTACATCCAAATGGTCTATGCAACTTGTTGGTTTATTGATCGTCAAACCGCTTAAAATTGAGAAAGTCTGACAACAAGTTTCTCAGAATTATAATTTTCTCAATATTTTCAACGTTTTCCAATAGTTGTAAAAAGAATAAGAATGTTATCAATAAATTAATTTTGTAATTTAATCATGTATTCAAATATTTGATTATGCATTATTTTATATAAACTAATTTTTGTTATAAAAAGAATGAAGAAAGTCGATAATCATTGAGAATATAGAGAAAATCATGATTCAGAGAGACCTTTTTACAACCCTCCGGCAGGTGCGTCAAATAATTTTTCAAAAGCGGGCGCGACGCGGCATTCACACCGCATTTCACTTTTTGAGGTTTTAAATCCAAACAGGGAGGGAAATTGGTAAAATATAAAACTGTTTTTCTCTTATAATTTTCTTTAAAGGAAAATTAGATTATAGCAGTACATTTTGTTGTAAAAAAGTAGATGGAAATCCATTTTCCCATTACACTCGAAGTATATGATATTTGTATTTCCATGTTTTTTGCAAACATTTTCCCGCACTGTTGACATACAGACTTGGTTTTAATATTTTCATGTTTGCCACAGATGTAACATATCCTCGGTTTTGTAGTTTCTTGAGGATCGTTATTCTTGTATTCGAACAAAAAGACTGTCTTTAGGAAGTCTTCACAGGTGCGATCTTTCTCTCAAATTGTCCTCCATGAAATGTGAAGGTAGCATTTTTTTCAAACTCGTATTCTGTCTTTGTTGTTGATGTCATTGAAGTTGAAAATTATATACGAATTTATTCCGCTTATGTCCAAGTGTCTCAGAAACACAGCGAGGAGTCATCTTTTTGTCATTCTGGATGTTCTGTAAGATGCACACATCTGGTCCACCGTGTCTATAAGTCACAATATATTTCCAAATATATATTTCATTTATACCACACCAGGCTTGGTGGTCGAGCTGGTAGAACGTTCGCCTCTGGAGCGAAGGGTCGAGAGTTCAGATCCCCGCATGGTCATCAGTCTCGTGCATGGCATCACACGTAGGAAGGTAAGGGCTGCGTCTTCCGTAGCTCACACAGCTCTCTCGAAGACTTCCGAATGTATGGATGCCTAAATTGAAAATACCACCAGACAACTAAGTGTACCCATAGCATGCAGAAAAACAAAAAACATCAACTTCTAAGCATTTTTCATATCTTCGTATGGCGTCTCCCACAGCTCATCTCATCATTTCAGCTCGAATAGAGTTGAAGGCTTTCTACTGAAATCCTTCTTTTATCGGTGTATCAATCCATAGCGAAGTGGTCGTGGTATTACAACGTTTGCCATTCACCCAGGCGGCCCGGGTTCGATCCCCCTGTCACGAAGCTAAATTGGTTCGAATTCCACTTTTATTTAAACTGTAGGTTCCGGATCTCTCTTGCTCGCACAAGCTCTGCTTTTGAAGGTTTTTTTTAAAAACAAACAAAAATTGTAGTAAATTTGGGAGATCGAGGTAGCCATAGTTGCGTACCATCGGTTCCAATTCGTTGCTCATCAAAAGTTCCATCTGAATGGGTTTTTACCATCTGTCGATTATGTGGGGGTAGTCCGTCATTTTGATGTTATATTTCTCTATAAGTTGGCTGTATTTTATCAAATATCCTGAAAGACAATTGAATTTCCTTTCATTTCAAATGATGTATCATGTTTCTATACCTAAAGAGTCAGGTTTCCTAAATAAAAGCAAGTTTTCTATAAAAAATTAGATCATGTTGCCATATTTTTTATTGGAAACATGTCATCATGAAAATTCGAAAATTAGTGTATAAATAATAAAGCGTTTGCGCGTTCATTAACGTAAATATGATTAGAATAGAATCAAAATGGAAGACATTAATTATTCGAATGAAAATCTGATTAATTTTTGTAGAATTTGTCTTATATTTGTAACTGTTAGTTGAATATTGATATTTTGTATTTTTTTCACAACAGTCTTCTCCAAAACTAATATTGCATGAACTAAGAAATACAGTGACTTGAAATTTTAATTCAGATTTGAACAAAGTATGCTTGATTCGGTTTTTCATCTCCATGATAATTTTGTCTCCCATTCTGGGTATCTGAAAAACGTGTGTATGTTGAGAAATCAATAAATAAATGAAGGTCATATTAATCGCTAATTCATGTTTTTGATGTGATGTTCAATTTGATTGAATGTGAAAATTTAGAAGAGTTAGATCTGGGGATCGCGGTGGCCAAGGCTGTGGATCCAAGGGTCTTTTCCACCGATCTTCAAAGGTTGTAGTTATTTCTCTGCTAACTTCTTGTCTACAGTGAGGAGGGCAACGTTCTACTGCTACCAACAACTACGATATCCATGAAGCAGCAAATTGCCAAAAAAATCCTAACTGTTGTTCTCATATTATTTAAATATTTTCCATATGATATTCTGATGGAAATTTGGATTTTCATAAGTCAAATCCATTCACTGAAATCAACACGTTTTTGAAGGATCACCTCTTGACGCCTCAACATTCCCAAGTACAGCCCAATTCCGTTCAATTCTTCTGAATTTTTTTCTATTCATTTGTGGTAAGTTCATTGAATTATCTGCATGTTCTTGAAATAATGTTTTTGCACTAACCGTGAATATAAAACAGAATCGAAATATCATCATTTCCATATGCATTATAATCCATTTTTAATACTTTCTTCTGACAGAAACACCATGAAAATTACGGCTTGTTGAACTAAAAGTTTGCTTTGCTATTTTCTGGTCACGGCACACTTATACAATTTTCAATTGCCAGATTAGAAATAGGTAATGTTGCCCAATTGAAATAATCTGTAGTATGCCGTGAACAGAAAAGAGTAAAACAAGCTGTATATTTGACAAACAGTGGATTTAATTGTGTTTCTGTCAGAAAGAAGTATAAAAAATGGATTATAATGTATATTCAAATGCAGATATTTTAAATTTCTTTTATATTCATGGTGAGTGCCAAAGAAATGTTTCCAGAATGTGCTGGAAATTCAATGATTTCCATCCAAATTTAGCACGAATTATTAGAAAAAAAATGTATTGATTGAAATAAAATTGAGTTCTGCTTAAGGACACACATTTTTCAAATACCCTGCATGGCAGGTAAAATTATCATGGAGATGAAAAACCGAACCAAGCATACTTTGTTCAAATTTGAATTTACTTTATTTCTCGGTTAATGCAATATTATTTTTGGAGAGGACTGTTGTAAAAAAAATACAAAATAGCAATATCCAATGAACAAGAAAACAGAGATCTTTGGGAGATCGTTTAGTAACGAACAGTCGTTGCCGACCGATGATGAACCCTTTACTCCCATAAACACCTACTACGTAGGCTTATTATGGCAAGTACCTGTCAGAAAACAACTACTCTTCTGGCTAAGACCACGACGGGTATTGAATTATATCTTACAGATACTTGTTCTATCTGAAAAAATCCACCTTTCACCACTTCTGAATGTATCGGTGAAATCACAAATTTTCAACGACAGCGAACGAATTTCCTTAGTCATAACTGATACACAGGACATTGTCAAAATACATCCGAAATTCCAGCTTTCTATGTATTCAAAGACTGCAGTAATAAACGTTTAATTGAAGCTGTTTCGCACAAAAAATAAGGATATTATTGATTTTCTCGAAAACCACTAGAGATAGGTATAGAGAAATATCAAATGAAAATAATCAAAAAGAAATAACAAAGAGAAAATGCAATGATATACAGGGTGTTCCATTTGAAATATCAAAGTTGTTGCTTCTTTTCGATAGAAGCAACAACGCCGCAGGGCTGAAACCATTTCAGATCGATAAAGCAGAAGTGATTATCCAAGAAATCAAATTTTCAAAATAATCCTACTTCACGTTTTCCAGAAACGTCTAATAGGTCATCGAGTTTGGAACACCCTGTATAAAAGTACTTGAATTTGAATGAAATTAAATGCATCCATAATTTATACTGCCGAATAGTCTTCAACAGTAGATTTACGCATGTTTAGCCTGCTAGGATGGACTGAATCAAACACAAAAATTATGTTTTATGAGAACCAGTCTGGTTGAAAGAAAATTCAAAATCATCAACATACCAAATGAAATGCCGATTTTAATTATTGAAGATTCTTCATTTTGTTTATTTTCATCTCTTTTCGAAGCTTTTCTGTTCCGACTGATGACTAAATTTGTCGAGGGAGCATAAACATCCGGAAAAACCATCATCAGTAAAAGGCAATAAATTTCCCTTTGTATAGGACTCATTTCAATAAAGACCGAACAAGTTGATGAACAACAATATAACAGAATTATACTGCTAAGTAGATTTCATAATAGAAGTTGGGAATAAATTTGAGTATCAATTTGCGTAGGAAATTGAAAGAAAATGTAATTATCTCTGCCAGAAAGAGTTTTCGTGTTCGTTCAAATAAAGCTTAATTTGCGGCATGGTAATAGAGCATTTATTTCATGCTGGAAACAGATACGATTGGAACTGAAATGAGCCGTCGCCAATGCATTCACGATGGCATTGGGCCGTTGAAATATCAATTAGACTTGGAGCCATAAGACTGAAAAATAGGGGCATTGATGTGTTTGTTACCCAAGGGATCACGTGGAAGTCAAAAATGAAACGATTTGAAAAAAAATTTAGTATCAATAGGCGAGGTATAAAATGGTGACTTCACTACCGTCCGGCATGTCTCTTGCTTGATAATGGATGGATGAACTGATTGGATTTATTGAGTTTGTTTGGTAAACTTTTCTCTAGATGGGATGATATATACCATATATTTGCCAAAGCAGTATTTGGAATAACGACATATCCACTTAGTAGAAGTAGTAACTAGTTGATAGTATATTTATTACTCTATTAATTCTTTTTGGTAAACAGCATTGGCCAAATATTGTTGATGAAGGACGAAATGAACATGTTGTATCAATTCAAGACAACAATGGGTCAACAAACTAAATAAAACAACGACTTTGTCTTAATATTACATTGGTTATATAAACATACAAATTAACGGAAACAAATTAGATGAAGTAGGTACAATACTATTTCAAGGATGATATACTAGTGCAAACGAAAACTTTGCTTAATGAAAATTTATTAAATATCTATACGATTCAGCAATATATAGTTGTGGAGAAGGTACTTCCATGTATGTTAGGGATGGTCGCAAATTTTGGAAATTAGAAAATATAGAGGGTGAGATGCCGTACAATCTTATTTGGAATGAACTTATATTATGAGGAAACTCTGGCTAATCAAAAGTCGAAATGTGTTATAGTTAAAGTGCTGCCTATATTATTTACTGACAGGTGAGGAAACCGTCTGCTTGGCATGAAATAGAATTCTTGGTGTTGCCCCAAGTCGCCTGGACGTATTTTTAGAATTTCTCTAGGTCAAAGTCAAGGAGGGGGGAGGGCGCTTGAGAACCAGTCAGTTTGTCAGCGTCTGCTGGTTTCACATTTCGGTAGATATGGTGCTGTACATACCTTCTGCCAAGTTTGACCTACGAACGATGTCAATATACAGAGTTATGCTGAAAAATCCTCGATTTTCAAAAATAATGTTTTTTTGGCATAACTCTGGACCTTGACCTCGTACGCGGGTCAAACTTGGCAAAAGGTATGTTCAGCATCATATCTACCGAAATGTTAAACCAGCAAACCAGCATATACCAGCATATACTTGTATTTTTTTTAAATTGAAATGGAGTTGACAAATGATATTGTGTTGGAGACGACCGCTATCTATATTGTACGACGGCGATCTGGTGCCACGGCGAAAATAAAAAATTCTGTCAATTCACACATTTAATCTGTCAATTGACACATTTAATCTGTCAATTGACACATTTAATCTGTCAATTGACACATTTAATCTGTCAATTGACACATTTAATCTGTCAATTGACACATTTAATATGAGGTGATTAGAGCATATCGATGATGAAAATTGTTGAAATTGTTATTTCCGACAACCTGTTGCACCCCTACCCCGAACCACCATAAGACTTCGAGAGACTTGTGCAAGCTAGGGAGCAATCCTCACCTTTCAACGTGTTATGCCGTTCATGAGACCGATGACCATGCCGGGAATCGAACCCAAGACCCAATGCTTGAGAGGCGAATGCTCTACCAGCACGACCACCACGGAATGGGTAGTTTGAACATGACCAGTGAATAGCCATGAACCAACTCAGCCTTAGGTACTTTTCGATTGGGTTGAGCACCAACGAAATTTTATTATTTTTGGAATTACGCTTCTAACGTTTGTAAATAATGAAATCTGTAAATCAGGGCAGTTTCATGGATGCATTCGAAGTGCGTGCAAGCTGTGGTTTAGTAGTCATACAAAAAAAAGTACGTTTGTACGTTTGGTCTTGAGCAACCGCGTATGAACATGAATAGGGGATTGAAAAAATCACTTTACAAATAAATGAGTAAATTGACAGATTAAATGTGTCAATTGACAGATTAAATGTGTCAATTGACAGATTAAATGTGTCAATTGAGAGATTAAATGTGTCAATTGACAGATTAAATGTGTCAATTGACAGATGAAATGTGTCAATCGACAGATTAAATGTGTCAATTGACAGATTAAATGTGTCAATTGACAGATTAAATGTGTCAATTGACAGATTATAAATGTGTCAAATGACAGATTAAATGTGTCAATTGGCAGATTGAATGTGTCAATTGACAGATTGTGTGCTGCTCAGATTGGTACGGAAGGTCGTGGGTATCGTTATCTGCAGTATTAAAGATAGATCCTTTGACAAATATTTACAGAGACGAAGATAAAAGATACTAGGTAAGCATGGGCACCAGGTTCTTTTTTTATTAAATGAAAATACCAAAAGCACGGATTTGTCTAAAGATATTCTTTGTGCTTCTCAACAGTAAAAAGCCAGAATTTCAGAAAACACTGTTACATTTTTTTTATTACAGGAGAAACATGTTTGCGTACATAACGTACAATTTTGGAAATGTAAAGTACAAGCTAGTTTTATTGGGGTCGATTCGCTTACAAAAGATTAGGTGGTTCGTTTACATTTTATGATCAGTCGTTGCGATGAGTGGAAAGACTTACTCCAGAGCGCTACTTCGACGGTGAACGTAGGTGCCTTTAGGGGTGTCTCAAGACAATGGCTACTCTACTAGCTGGATAGGATATGTAGTCGGTCTGGGATCTTTCCTGTTACTCAGATACTTGGACGCTGAGATATACGCTGTGAAAAAGTAAACAAACCAGTATCTTGTGACAGATTTGAGTCACATGACTCGTGATATGGGCGAAATCGAGGACAAGACTAGTCTCAGATTTTCTTAAAGATATGATATAAAATTGTACTAGTTAAATGTTTCAAGGATACAATTTAGATGAAGAATTTAAATTTACAATTTAGACATGAGTATTAGGAAAGAAATATGGAGGTTTGCTGATTTAAACAATGTTTCTAAGATGCAACTGAGGTGAAGAATATAAATTTGTGATGGAGCTTGAATTTAGAATCTTCTCAAGCAATGGTAAAGAAGAGTCCAGTCTCAAACGAGCACAAGAAAAATAAATTTCATAAAAATATTGCTTTCTACAATTTTATTTAAAATTTAATAACAATTTACAAGTGTTCAGGAGAACTGACATGTAGGAAAAATCATGAGAAAATATTGATCTCTCTCATAAAAAATAGATACAACGGTATAGATAGAGATAGAGAGTATCGAGATAGTCCTTGTCTTTATAAGGTGTCACAAAGCAAGCAGACAACTTGAATTGTGTCACAACGACTGGAAGTGAAAGGTTGTCATAGAGAGAGGTTTCAAAACATATAGGGTTTCTTCTTCCAGGGCTATTGGCCAGGCCCTTCCATCCAAACCTGGGCAGTGATGTGGAAGAGATCGAACCAAGAGTTCAAAGAATCATGAGCGAGTTCAGCTCTAACAGATATAATAAAAAGATAAATTTAAAGCTTTGAACTCACCCATGAATCCTGTCCTCCCTGCTACAAGACCAGTCTTTCCTGCAGATCACTATCCAAGTTCAGGAGGAGTACCTTTAGCTTCTAGTTTGCTGCTCGCACCTAGGCTTGCCTTCTAAGCAGATTGATATTTTCTGACACTCAGAAAAACTTCTGGCGGCACTTGGTATCACTGAAAACCATTTAGCACGAACAGAAACATATTTGATTCATATTTTAACGTTTGAAAGATAGAATATACAGAAATTATTAACACATGTGAATCATCAATTTCAGAGGTTAGAAACAATTCATCTATGACATTTCAGGACCGACTCGTCGAAAGAGGGTACGAAATGTTATTCAAATAAGATTAAATTATGGAGATTATATTTATTTTCAAAACTTATGGGTACAGATTAATTATTAGTGACGCACATGAGGCCATCTTGTTTTCGTGAAGCGTGAAGAATATGAAGATCAAAAATACATTTTGTAAGTTTAGAAAAATATGCCAAAAGAATGCCGATATGTGTATCGATTCGATAGGTAAATCGATCAGAAATTGATTATGTTCATAATGCAAACATATATACGACCTTTCATCTTCTCGTTGTGGAAAATTTACATTTCCCGAAGGGAAATTCAAAAAGCAACCGACTCTTCGAGTGCTCAATTCAGAAAGGGCCGAAGAAGGAAGAAGTCCTTTCCAAGAAGGAAGTCGATCTCCCTCTCACTCTGTCTATGTTCAGTGTTACCAACAACTGAACAATTGAATAAATTGGAACATCTCAATAACATGTGATACCAACATGAAATAAACAAAATAAAAAGTAACCAAATGTTTTACATTTCGTTTCACAGTGACATTAAGAATTCTAATTTAGAGGCGCAAATAGCGCTAAAAGCGGGTGATGCGAATCCCGCGTGTGCTGACTGATACGGACCCTTGAACAATACAAATAATTTTAACCCATTGAATATCAATATTAAGAAATAAAAAAATCAACTTAACTTTCAGACACTTGAATAAACGAAAATCCATGTAAACATTTTTTTCCCGTTATTATTTTATTACATATGCTTTTGTTATTTAACTAGTTTTTACAAGTTTCAAATTCACATACAAATCATGATAATAATTGTTAACCTTTGTAATACTGAGTAATTTTAATACCCTTACATTACTAACTGGGGTACATTTGTACCCCACCTTGTTTTTGTATATATATATATATATATATATTTATAATATTTACTTTTATTTCATTACTTGCACTAAAAAAATACAAAAATAACAAATTTTGTTTGAATACGAGGCTTGTTTGGTAAGTCCGTGACTTTTTAAATTTCCCGCGCAGTAACTTTAAATGCAACACTGCTGCTGTCAACCACCATCTTTCAATAGACTACTGTCAAATTTTGAGCAAGCTGCGACATTTGGTTTGTGTTTGACAGCAATTAGAAGCAGACAACCTCGTGAATTTTAACAAAAATGGAAAAAAGTGAATTTCGTGTGTTGATTAAGCATTATTTTTTGCGTAAAAAAACCATAACTGAAACCAAGGAAAGACTTGATAAATACTATGGGAACTCTGCACCATCAATTTCAATGGTTAAGAAGTGGTTTACTGAGTTCCGTTGTGGTCGTACCAGCACAAGTGACGCCGTACGTTCAGGTCGCCCAAAAGAGGTCATCACGCCAGAAATCGTCGATAAAATCCATGGAATGATATTGGACGATCGGAGAATAAAAGTACGTGAGGTAGCTGAGGCTGTAGGCATCTCAACTGAGCGAGTACATCACATTTTACATGAATATTTGGACATGAAGAAGCTATCCGCGAGATGGGTGCCGCGATTGCTCACACTCGACCACAAGCGCAACCGTGTGACCACTTCAAAGGAGTGTTTGGCAAAGTTCAATCGCAATCCGGGCGAGTTTTTACGCCGTTATATAACCGTAGACGAAACATGGATCCATCACAATACCCCAGAGACCAAGGAACAATCAAAACAGTGGGTGTCAACTGGTGAACGTGCACCAAAGAAGGCTAAGGTGCGTCTGTCAGCCAACAAGGTTATGGCCACAGTTTTTTGGGATGCACGCGGTGTCATTCATATAGATTACTTAGAGAAGGGTAGAACGATCAACGGCGAATAATATTCAGAGCTTTTAGACAGATTCGATATTGATTTGAGGCAAAAACGACCACATTTAGCGAAAAAAAAAGTGCTGCTTCATCAAGACAATGCACGAGTGCACACGTGTGTAGTCACTATGGCAAAAATTCATAAATTGGGCTACGAACTACTACCCCATCCAGCATATTCTCCAGATTTAGCCCCTTGCGACTATTTTCTTTTCCCAAACCTGAAGAAATGGCTGGGTGGTAAGAGATTTGGGTCGAATGAAGAGGTTATAACCGAAACAAACGCCTATTTTGAGGGCCTTGAGAAAACCTATTATTTGGAAGGAATAAAAAAACTGGAAAAACGCTGGACTAAATGTATTGATCTAAAAGGAGATTATGTTGAAAAATAAAACGCTTATTTGCCAATTTTTTTTTTCTTTATTCAAATAGTCACGGAGTTACCAAACAGCCCTCGTATATCAATGAGTTTTACAGATTATACAGTACAAAACTAATACAAAATATAAAAATCAACTCATAAAATATGCATTTTAAGATATTAATTATTACATGTGTTAGATATTATTTTCTTCTGGCTGTGTTCTACACAAAAAAACTGTCCGCAAATTTCACACTTGTTACGGGTTTTCCGATCACTTCTCCGAGGACAAAGAGTACAACGTCCAGATGTTCTTTCAACTACTGGACGACTACCTAACTCAGGAACGACCGTAACCATATGGTCACGAATTGTTTGATGAAGCCTGTCTTTTTTACCAAACCTCCTAACTATGTTTTCTCTTGTGAGTTCTTTACCGAGACTTAACAAAAACTTGCGCCTTGCATCCAAATAGGACTTATTCCACGCGGGGTATTTTATTTTCCACAAAATAAAGGAATTTACTGCTGCAGTGTCAATTATGTGTCCAAAAATAACCATTGGCCATCTATTTGTTATGCGACGGGTAGTAAATTCTTTTGTCATTTTGTCTGTCGTATCAACGGCACCTTTGGTATTGTTGTAGTGAAGGATAATCTCGGGTTTGTGCATGTTTCCCTCATCACTTACTTGGTCCATAGTATGTTCAGTCGATAACAAAATAACTGCCTTATTTTTTACGGCTGGATATGAGACCATGGTATGGTCTTTAGTAAAGGCAAAAATACTAGAAGGGGACGGTCGAGAGCTTTTTGGAAATAGTTCTGTTGGAATGAAGGTTTTATTTTTTCGTACGGTTCCACAAAGGGTCAAATTACTAGCCAAAAGTTTATCAGCCAAACTTTTAGACGTAAAAAAGTTATCGGTGGTTATCCCATAACCACCTTGTAAGTGTTCAACCATATCAAGAACCTCCCTTTCACCTTGATTATTTTCCACTATATTATTTTGCTTTCCCAAATAGATATGCAGATTCTGGGTGTAAAAGTTCGTAGCATCACACATAGCCCAAACTTTAACCCCATATTTGTCTGGTTTACTTTTCATGTAGACCTGAAATGGGACACGTCCTCTGAAACTCAGCACTTGCTCATCTACTGTCATGTGTGTTCCAGGATACATCATAAGTTTTAAATTTTGTACAAATATGTCAAATATATGTCTTATGGGAGCTAATCTATTTAAAATTTTACGTTCTGCTCTAGTGTGTAAATGGTCAAGGCGAAGAAATCTCGTCAATGCACGAAACCGATCTCTTGACATGGCAGCAGGAAAAATTGGTCTGCAATAGCACTTATCTGTTGTCCATAACATTTTGGTCAGTTCCTTTGTAGCTTTTAGAGCACCTTGAGAAATCAAGAGACCTATATATTCTTTTATTTCGATAAGGTCAGTTGGCATCCCTTTTCTTTTGTTTTCAGGATTTTCCTGATTCCACTTTTCATGTACATAGAGAGCTTCTTCATTTGTTTCTACAACAATAATTTCTAAGATTTCATAAGACATGAAAAGAAAAATCGTCTCCTTGAGACTTTCAAAATCCTTACTGTAATTTGTAAGGCCCAATCCATGCTTGAATATGTTCTTGGATTCAGATTTAGTACCTCTCAGTGGTCTTTTTGCCATCCTTACTAGTGGAAGTAGGCATTGATAGAAAGTCATCGTTATCAGTCAAGAGCTGACCATCCTCGTCAGTCGCCAAAATTTCATCCGGTACAGCATCAATTTCTTCGACTATGTCCTCTTCTTCACTGCCTTTCTCCTCCCAAGATCAAGATTTCCATCATGATACAATTCTAATTCTTGCTCGGTGAGTCTGTTCCCATTTTGAGGCTTTACACCAGCCGTTTTCTAACATCTAAATAGATTTCCTATAAGTAACAAAAGGAAAATAGTAACACATGTCTAATAAAAATAAACAAGCATTACTTACCCGACAAATCAAAATTCCAACCACTTCGAAATAACTATAGATATAATAGCGCGAACATACAAATAACCAAACAGACTGTAATATACACTATAAGAGTCGAAATCAATGTGAGCGAAAGAGATCCTACAAATCTGAACTCGAAAAAAGACAGGAATCAACTTGACTGTCAGAGATTTCGCACGACTATTTTTGTACCCCATCTACTTTGAACGTCTAAAAATACTGAATGGCATGGTTTTTCCATTTGAAATTTTACATAACAATTAGAAAATATTTAGAAAGAGCATATTCAAAAGGATATCGGATATTAATACGCAAATAGAAATTATCGCCATAACCACGAAAAAATACCAATTTGGGGTACAAAATTACCCCAATTAGTATTACGAAGGTTAAAATAAAAACCTCAAATTTGTTTCACTTCTTGGGGCTATTCTTGAAAGGATTTAAAAAAAGATCCCCATTGGAGAAATAAAAGAATGTTGGTTTTCCACTTTGTTATAAACAATCTAAGACTGAAAAGTGAAAAATGCAAATGAAGCTATGAAAAATAATTTTTGTTTTTAATAGTCCAAATTTATCGTATTGTAGTAGATTTATAGTCCAATTAACTCTAAAATAATTTATTTAACGAAATACAATGATACAATAACACAATACACTAATTTACATAACAATCACGGAACTAGGTATTTATATTCGACTTTCACTTCACTGACTGTTCGTCTGTCCGCTGCGTAGTTCTTTTTATATCCGACGTTGACTTCTCTGAATGCTCCAGAATTTTCCATCGAATCGCCCAGACTCATCGAACCGTCGAGATTCTTCTCGGTGCAAGCGCATCGACAGTCTCCCGCGGTTGGTCGCTAGCTATAGGTGATAGTTCAGGTCCGGCATCGCCCGCAGCTTCGCCACATTGCCCCCTTCTTAGAGATATTTCGTCCCGAAATGTCATCCTTGGAGTGTGTCGATATTTGCAGGATTCCCCATATCTGCATCGTGAAGTTCGATGAAAATAACACAACACAGTCTTCATGTTAGGTCGTGGAATAGGATTACAACAAACCAAAATCTGGATGCCGCTGGATCGGAATATCGTCTCCAACATACTTCTTATAACTCTCCAATCCAGCCCATCAATACCACAGGATAATTTTGGGATTGCCAAGTCCACCAGATTCTGGTCCACCATCGTATCCTTCAGTTGGGTGAGGCTCCTCCAGACATCTTCATAGGACGGTTTGTCTTGGGAATGCTTCTTGGTCACCAAGTAGTAGATGTTCCTCTGGCCCTTCTTCAGCTGTAGCACACCTCCAATTTCTGGATTCTGTTTCCGTAGTGTTTGGAGTTGGCTAAATTTCTTGGAGAACACTACAGCGATGCCCCTGGACATTCGAAGATCTTCTGCGACGCAGTGTGCCAGAGCGTAATCGACTTTCTGTCCATTTGAGTATAATGACATGAATTTCTGGAACGTCATCGTATCCTCTGGTGGTCTGAGGGTGCGGACTTGGTCATGATTTCCAGCGTAAGGGGCCAACCTGTTGAAATGAACGACCCTGGGTTTACCTCTGGGTGGCTTGTGGATTCGGTAAAGCAGGTTGTTTATCCACTTGATGATCTTGTACGGACCTTCCCATGAATTCCGTAATTTCAGCGACAGGCCCTGGCGACGCATCGGGTTGTACAGCCAAACTAGGTCACCAACCTGAAATCCTCCAGCATCGGCATTGATGTCATAAGTCGCTTTCATTCGGTCGCTGGCACTCTGGATGTTCAAACGGACTCGTTCGTGGATGTCTTCCATTCGCTGACGGAGCTTGCTGATGTAGTCCTCTCCCGCGGTATCCTGTCCTGGTGGCGTCCCAAACTTTAAGTCACAGAGAAGTCGCAGCTCTCGGCCCATTATGATACTAGCAGGGGTTAGGAACAAATGAAGATACTGGTCCCAGTCTCTTTGATGGTCAGAGACTACCTTGGACAAGTGGCGATTGATAGTCCTGTTCATCCGCTCAACCATTCCATCAGACTGTGGATGTAGAGCTGTGGTTCTCGTCTTGCGGATGTTCAGCAGTTGGCAGATTTCTTGGAACAGGTTGGATTCGAAATTTCTGCCTTGGTCCGAGTGCAGCTCCAAGGGGACACCGAATCGACATATCCACTCTTTCACCAAGACGTCCGCGACGGTGATGGCTTCCTGGTTGGGCAGGGCATAGGCTTCGGCCCACTTGCTGAAATAGTCCATTGCCACAAGGATGTATTTATTTCCGTGATCTGATACGGGGAACGGGCCGGCGATGTCAATGGCGATTCTCTCGAATGGACTACCTACGTTATACTGACGCATCGGGGCCTTGGGTCGTGTCCGAGGTCCATTGCTGGCAGCACAAACAGCACACTTTCTGCACCAGTCATTGACATCAACTTGACAATTGACCCAGTAGACCCGTTGCCTTACTTTCTGCACACCCAGATGTCCTCCAGCAACTCCATCATGGATCTCTCGGAGTACTTCCTGTCTTCTGTTCTTGGGCACCACTATCTGACGTCTGTCTTCCCCACCATCTTCGGACTCCAATACACGTTTCAGGACCCCATTGTCCAGGGTAAGGGAATTCCATTGGGCCCAGTAGGATTTGAGTGCTGGGGAATATCTTGCAATTTCCTGCCATGTCGGTCTTTGATTACTCTTTTTCCAACCGATGACTAACCCAAGATCTGGATCCTTTTCTTGGTCTTTCTGGACCTCGTTGTCATTCCAGTTGTTGTCAACTGCCGTGGTTCTACAAACCGCTGCTTCCTTCTCTTCTGCTCGTCGGCAGTGTGAGCAGTCGTCTGGGCACGGTCTCCTTGACAGGGCATCTGCATTCTTGTGGCCACTCCCTGCTCGATGTTCGATCTCGAAGTCGAATTCTTGGAGTCTTTCGATCCAACGTGCTACTTGGCCCTCGGGGTTTTTGAACTGTAGGATCCATTTAAGGGCTGCGTGGTCCGTCCTTAACAGGAATCTTCTTCCGTACACGTATTTGTAAAAGTGTTCTACTCCCTTGACAACAGCCAACAGTTCTCGTCTGGTGACACAGTAGTTACGCTCCGGTTTACTGAGAGTTTTACTGAATTATCCGATGACCTTCTCTTGACCATCCGGGATCTGGGACAAGACAGCTCCAAGTCCCACGTTGCTGGCGTCCGTGTCCAAAATGAATTTTCCACTCGGAAGGGGATAACTTAAAATTGGTGCGTTGATCAATGCCCCCTTCCGCTTCCTGAACGAGTCTTGGCATTCTTCGGACCATTGGAACTTTGTTTGACCTTCCGTGAGCCTGGTCAGTGGTTTAGCGATGTTGGCGAACCCCAGCACATATCGGCGATAGTATGTGCACAAACCAAGGAAACTACGTAGTTGGTGTATGTCTCTCGGAATAGGCCACTCCTTCACTACTCTGATCTTCTCGTCATCCACTGCTACTCCGTTCCCAGAGACAACATGGCCAAGGTAAAGTACTTCTTTTTGGAACAGGTGGCATTTTTTGGGGCTCAGCTTCAATCCAGAATTTCTCAGTCGCAGGAATACCTCCTCCAGGTTTTTAACGTGGTCTTCGAACGATTTGCCAACTACAATAATATCATCGAGATATACCAGACACGTCCTCCATGAGAGAACTTTCAGAACCGTCTCCATTAATCTCTCGAATGTTGCTGGAGCATTACAAAGCCCGAATGGCATAACGGTGAAATGCTACAGTCCCGAGCCGATGGTGGAGGCTGTCTTTTCTCTATCTTCTGGAGCCAGTTCTACCTGCCAGTATCCACTCTTCAGATCAAGGGTCGAGAAAATCGTAGAGCCGGCCAACGTGTCTAGGGTGTCGTCTATTCTCGGAAGAGGGTAACTGTCTTTCTTCGTCACGTTGTTCAGTTGACGATAGTCTACGCAAAAATGTGTTGATCCATCTTTCTTCTTCACCAGCACGACTGGAGAGGACCATGGACTGTCAGATGGTTCAATAACTCCATCTTTTCCCATTTCACTGACTATTTTGTCAGCCTCTTCCTTCTTGGCAAGAGGAAGTCTTCTAGCTGATTGTCGGATCGGTCGGGCATCCCCAGTATCAATTTTATGCTGAACTACATTCGTTCGGCCCCCTTTTCCTTGTCCGGTATCGAAGATGTCTTGGTACTTCTTGACTAATTCTCTCAATCTGGGCTGTTGGGCTGGTTTAATGCCCTTGGAAGAGAGGGTAACCAATTTTTCCAGTTCCGCTGTCAGGTTGTTGTCTTGACTAACAGTACTGTGTAGACTTCTGATCACAGAGGAAATTGACGAGCAGTGCCCCAAAACAGTTCCTTTCTTCAAAGTCACTGGGTAATAATTGACATTCATTACCCTTACTGGCACAATTTTATCAGCACGCAACAAAGTCTTGCCTAGTGCAATCCCTTGTCCAATTTTCTCATCATGAAGCTTGGGCTCGAACATTACCACGCCTCCATTGCTCGCACCTCCATCCAAGCGAACCTCCAGTATGGTCTCAGCCCTCTCGGGTACACTTACATCTTCAGCCAGCAGAACACGAATCATCTCCTCACTTCTTCCATGTAGCACCAGCTCTTCTCCGTTCACACGTAGGACGCCATCTTTGAAGTTCAATTCAAACCCTCTGGAATTCATGATGTCCATTCCAATAATTGCATCGTCCTCAATGTCCGCTACCAATGCCCGATGTTTCACTTTCGTGCTGCCTAGAATCAGTTCAATCGGTAGCTCTCCATGTACAGTGGCCGGCTCTCCTGTTGCTGTGCGTAGCTTCCAGGATGATGGTTCCATTATGTCTGATGTCTTAGTAAAAGCAGGCCCAAGGATTGTCCTAGTCGCACCTGTATCCAGCAGCATTGCGCAAGGCTTGTTGTTGATGAAACCGTCTACGAAGGCTCCTTTGTTCTGTCGTTGGAGGACAGCGACATATGCGTTGTTCACCGGGGCTTTCTGAGTATAGGACGACGATTGCCCCTTCTCAACAACCTTCATTGGTCTCGACCTCTTGAGGGTTGGACATTGACTACGCACGTGTCCAAGTTACCTACAGTTCCGGCATCTCACTAGTCTTCTCTCAGGTAACATCTCCTTCACGACCTTTCTTATGGCAGCTTCCTGGTTAGTAGGCTCCTGTGGGTTTTCTTCAATAACTCGGACTTTACTCTGGCTTCTGCAGGATTGCTTCGCCGCCTCAAATTCCAAAGCGCATGCCAGTGCATCCACGAGATGTGTTGGACGAGCTAGTGTTAATGCTTGTCTCGTTTCCTGGTCACGAAGTCCATCTAAGAATGCCTGAACTGCTAGTCGTTCCATTACCTTTTCTAGTGTAGCTGGGTATGCAAGGCGAACCAAGCGTGCAATGTCGGCTTCAAATTCCTGTAGGGATTCGCTTGATTTCTGGCAGCGGTTTTTCAGCTGTGAGTGGTATACATGTTCTAGATGGGTCTGTCCATACCGTAATTCTAGATGTTTGATCAGCTGCTCGTAGTCCTCTTGCTCTTGTGCCGCGAGGGTTTGTAGAATATTCGTTGCTTCTCCACGCAACGCCAGTGTTAGTGCCACAGCTCTATCTCCTGCATTCCATCCATTCGCCTTTGCTGCAGCTTCAAATTGTCGGCGGTAGTTTGCCCATGGTGTTTTTCCATCAAACTGAGGTGGTTTCATAGAGAGTTTTCCTGTTTCTGGACTGATTTTTACATCTTTCAAACCCCTTTGAACATCATCTAAGTTCAAACTCAGTTCCAGCATTGAATTTTCATTGACAGATTCTGTGGTGTGGGTAGTGTCATTCTGATTTTCCAACTTACTGATTTTCTCCTTTATTTTGATGATTTTCGCCTCGAGCCCGCCTTTGATTTACTCACTAATTGTTTCCTTCAATTTCCCCATCTCTTCCTCAATTTCATCTTTGATGCCGCCTCTGATTTCATCACTGATGGTTTCCTTCAATTTCCCCATCTCTTGCTCAATTCCATCTTTGATTTTCTCCATCTCTGCCTCGACAGTCCCCATTCTTTCTTCTAATCGATTCGCCACGCCACAAAGTTCTTCTTTCATGTTCTTCGAATTTTCTAGAAGCTCTTCCCTCAAACCCTTCGAATTTTCTAGAATCTCTTCTCTCAAATTCCTCGAACTATCTTGAAATTCTTCTTTCAGACTATTGGAATTTTCCAGCAGCTTTTCTTCCAGATTTTTCGAATTTTCTTGAAGTTCTTCTCTCATCCCGTCGAGTTTACTCATTATGGAACTCAAATCCATTCCAGAAACTTCGAATAGAAATGTTTCTGGGTCCTCGCCCTCCTGAACTAATCCCTCGGCAAGTCTTGTTTGAAGCACGGCCTTTTTACCACTTGTGTCAAGTTCCCTCTCCTCCAGTTCTTGTTTTAATTCCGCAACCTTCAATTCAACCAGGCGAACTTTCCTCGAACACATTTTGTCTTAGTCTGTGTGTCACAGTCTATTTCACGGGTCACCAGTCTATTATTATTATTGTCTATTTCACACAGTCTATTTCCCGTACACCAGTCTATTATTATTATTATTATTATTATTATTATCTATTTCACACACGAGAAGTGTATCTATCAGTTTATACTCCGTTAATGCACACAACTTTCAACTTCACGAAAAAATGTTTATCAGTCACTGTCTATTTTTCGCGAAAACAATTGTCCGAAATACACAAACTGTCTACTTACACGAACACTCTTTATTTAAACATCGCACTTCTAACACCACTGTAGTAGATTTATAGTCCAATTTACTCTAAAATAATTTATTTAACGAAATACAATGATAAAATAACACAATACTCTAATTTACATAACAATCACGGAACTAGGTATTTATATTCGACTTTCACTTCACTGACTGTTCGTCTGTCCGCTGCGTAGTTCTTTTTATATCCGACGTTGACTTCTCTGAATGCTTCAGAATTTTCCATCGAATCGCCCAGACTCATCGAACCGTCGAGATTCTTCTCGGTGCAAGCGCATCGACAGTCTCCCGCTGTTGGTCGCTAGCTATACGTGAGAGTTCAGGTCCGGCATCGCCCGCAGCTTCGCCACAGTATCTTAATTATTTGCAGTTACATAAAAATATTTTTTTTTAAAATTTCTTACACTGATTATTTGAATAATTGTTATAAACAAATGCATTGTTTATAAGATATTTGAATATTAGTTTTTGGAATATTATTTAGCAATAAATATTATGATCTTTAATAACATAATCATTTCTGAAAACAATATTTTATTGTTTAAATACGTATTTGTTGATTAACTATTTTTTTTGCTACCAGATATTAATATTAAGTAACCATTTTTTTATTTTAATCATAATTTCCATTGTTCTTCGATATTCTAAAAAAAATATCTATTTATATTTTCTTTGTTCATTTAATAAACAATTTGTTGTAAACAAATGAATGTTCACGATACAAAAACAACCATGTGTCAATTGTTGTGTAAAAAAAAACTCTATCCTTTTTTCTACCAAATTTTAAATATTTTTCTATTTTTACGTTTGGCCTTTCCTCGTAGCTATCAATCATTGTTATTGAAATAACTCATAAACAAATGGAGATAGGACAAAGACACTTCGGGTTAGGGGTACAGCTTTCAACCAAAGCTGTACTCCTATCATTTATCAATTTTTTTAGCAATTGTTTATAAAAATACCCCCAAAGACTGATTTTTACGGCTTCCATACTTGAAAAACTCATTAACTATTTCAAATAGGACAAAGACACTTCAGGTATTTTTTGTTCTCCTCTTAGTAATAAACAAGGTAGCTGCTAAACATAAGCCCTAACCCTACTATTCATCAACTTTTTCAGCAATTATTTATAAAAATATTTCTAAAATCTGTTTTTTAAGTCTTTCATACATCAAAATCTCATGAACTATTTGAAATAGGACAAAAACACTTCAAGTCTTTTTTGATCTCCTTCGAATAATAAACAAATTAAACTTTTAATTGAAGCTCTTACTTCATTATTTTTCAACTAGTTTGAAATTATTTGAGAGCTACGTGGAAATGCCAAGCGTTAAAATAGAAAAATATTTAAAATTATGTAGAAAATAGAACAATTTTTTTTCGCAAAAAATGACACATAGATGTTTTTGTTATTTTTTGCAGTATTTAAAAAAAATTGTATCGTGAAAATTTATTTGTTTATAACAAATTGTTTATTAAATAAACAAAGAAAATATAATTGAATTTTTTTTAGAATATCGAGGAGCAATGGAAATTATGATTGGAATAAAAAAATGGTTCCTTGGTATTAATACTTGGTAGCAAAAAAAAGTAGTTAATCAACAAATGCGTTTTTAGGTAATACAGTTTTTTTTTTAAATGATTTTGTTCTTAAAGATCATAATATTTATTGTTGATTGAAATTCCAAAAACAAAAATTCAAATATCTTTATAACAATTATTCAAAGAGAGTAAGAAATTTTGAAAAAATCATTTTCATTTAACTTTGAATAATTGAAATACGATCAAATTGGAATATTGGAAACAAAAATAATTTTTCATAGCTTTATTTGCATTTTTAATTTTTTAGTCTCTTAGATTGTTAATAACAAAGTGGAAAATCAATATTTTTTTATTTTTAAAATAGGGGTCATTTTTAAAGCCTTTCAATAATAGCTCTAAAGAGTAAAATAAATTTGAGGTTATTAATTTAACAATTATCAGGGATTGTATGTAAATTTGAAATTTGTAAAAACTAGTTAATTAACAAAAGCATATGTAATAAAATAATTACGGGAAAAAAAATTCTACGGCTTTTTAATCAAGTGTCTGAAAGGTAAATGAATTTTTCCATCTCTCAATATTGATATTTAATGGGTTAAAATTATTTTTATTGTTCAAGGATCCGTATCAGTCAGTGCACGCGGGACTCGCATCACCCGCTTTTAGCGCTATTTTCGCCACTAAATTGAAATTTCAAATATTGGTGGTAGAGTTCTGATAAATTAAACATTTTTTAGAAAATTTCTGCCTCATCCAGAATCTATTTTCAACTTTTGGATATCTTCAATAGTTTCCGAGATATTTGCAAAAAAACAACCCCCCTTCTTTCTTTTTACTAAATTGTTTATAACTTTTGCAATTTTTGCCGGCGCACCTTCAAATTTTCCAGAAAGTTTCTTGAGGTCATTCCGAATCGAATGAGCTCTGTATCGTAATTTTCGGTGCCCTTGAAGAGAAATTCACCAAAATAGTTCTTGTAGACTAGACTACGAAGGAAAAATGTCAATCTAGTTTTTCGGCGATTTCTATATATCTTTCGTTATGATAATCTAGTTTAGAAGGTGACTAGTAACCATATCTTACAAAGCGGAATACGATTTGGTTTAGGCGCACTACTCGAAACCTATTTTTGAAAATTTTGGGTCTCAAAATCGATCATAGCAAAAATTTGTGTTAATTTTGTGTTTCTTTACTTTACGGTCTTTACATCGGGATAATCATAAGTAGGGACCGGTCCCAGGGTCGACCTAATAAACAAACTCGCCATGGAGCGGCCAAGTTGAAAAATCGAAAAATGCACTTGAGTTCAAATTTGAGCTTCCAAATTTTGCTTCTTTGGGGGGGACCAGAAAACTTAATATCCGAAGCAGATATATTTTGGCAAACGTTTCACCTCTTCCCACCCCTTTGAATTTCATTTATCTTCTTTGTTTATTCCTATGGTAGAGTAAACTGCCCTAATATCAGATAGTTGCCTAATATCGGATAGTTCTGTTTTAAAGAAATCTGTAATCTGATTACGAAGAAACCTGTCTACAGTTTAGCATGGAGCTTAACCCAAGCCACCGAATAATATTTTAGTGTATCTTATAAAACATAGATGGCTCCAGAGTCACGTATACCGAACTGTCACTTCCCGAGTTTTTACACGTGCTAGTTGAAAACGTAATTTTTATACATTCAGGTAAGTTTTTAAATTTGTCTCTGTAGTTTAAGTTAGTCTATAATATGTCTACTTCAATTTAGTGCATGCATACAATGGATTATTATAGTTTTCTTTGTTCCATAACCTTGACCTTCAACAGGAGACAATTTGCCTAATATCAGATGGTCACATTGTCTTAATATCAGATATCCGATATTAGGACAAAATATTTCTTATCTGTCTATATAATCTCTACATAGCTAAGGCCGTATTAATAACCAAATTTTTATGTTTTCGTCTACAAAAAGAAAGATTTATGCTATAATCCTTGTGCTATACCTGCTCATTTAATTTTCTATCTTACACTTTTTCTTAATTTCAGAAATAAAATGTCATTGAAACCCAAACAAAAACGAAAGACGTGGGATAGTAAATCCATGCTTGCAGCTGTTACTGCGGTTAAAAACAAAGAAATGGGATACTTGCTAGCTTCAAGAACTTTTAAAGTACCCAAGAGCACGTTGGAAGACTACGTAAAAAACAAAATAAAGTCACCCGAAGAGCTTATTCAAACCAATCTAGGACGTCCACCAGTGTTGCCTAAAGAAATTGAAGCGGATTTGGTTAATTATTGTCTAGAAATGGATAAAAGATTTTATGGACTGCGAGCTTCTGATATTCGAAGATTAGCCTTTCAATTAGCCATTCGAAATAATTTAAAACATAGGTTTTCAAAGAATCAGGAAAGAGCAGGTTACAAATGGTTGCGTTCGTTTTTACAGAGGCACCCTGAACTAACGTTTAGGAGACCACAGGGTTTATCAACTGCCCGAATCAAGGGATTCACAGAAGAAAATGTAAATCTCTTTTTTTAAATTTTGGAACCTGAGATGGAAAAGGTAAAATTCAATCCCTGTCGAATATACAACATAGATGAAACAGGTATAACATCTGTACAATCCAAGCATACCAGGATAATCACTTTAAAAGGTAAAAAGCAAGTAGGGGCCGTTACCTCTGCAGAAAGAGGATCACTAGTGACGGTGGTTACCTGTATGAATGCGGCTGGTGGTTATGTGCCTCCAATGGTCATATTTCCCCGAAAAAACATGAAGGCAGAATTACTCAATGGCGCTCCACCAGGGACAATTGCTGCATGCCATGTGTCTGGCTGGATTCAGAGCCACATTTTTACCAATTGGTTACAACATTTTATTAGCCACGCTAAACCAAGCGAAGCTGATCCTGTTTTATTAATCTTGGACGGTCACTACTCCCATACGCGAAACATTGACACGATAAACTTGGCGCGACAGAACCATGTGGTTATTGTATGTCTCCCGCCGCATTCTACTCACAAAATGCAGCCGCTGGACCTTGCATTCATGGGTCCTCTTAAAACCTATTACTCACAGGAGATTGAAAATTGGCTGAGAAACAACTCTGGAAGAGTGGTCACCAGCTATCAAGTTTGCGAATTGCTTGGAAGAGCGTATGTAAGATGTGCTACAGCTGAAATCGCTATAAATGGTTTTCGAAAGAGCGGTATTTTTCCATTTAATAAGCACATTTTTTGAGACCACGACTTTGCTATTCACCATCAAGCGGAAGGGGACCGAATTCCAGCTACAAATCTACCCGATGCTGAACAACAAAAGCAAGTGACTCCTCCAAGGCATGTTACTCCTCCAAGGCATGTTACTCCTCCAAGGCATGTGACTCCTACAAGGCATGTAACTCCTACAAGGCATGTACCTCCTACAAGGCATGTAACTCCTACAAGGCATGTGACTCATCAAAGATGTATTGATAAGACCAAATGTGTGAAAGATTCATCATGTGAGAATATTTCCAATTCCAGAGATCCAAGAGTGCGGCCCCAAGATATTAGCCCTTTGCCGACCACTTCATTTTACAAGTCTAGTGATAAAGAAAGAAAGTCCAGAAAAGGGTCTGCTGCCGTGATTACAAGTACCCCATATAAAGATGCCTTAGAAAGAAGTTTGTCAGAACAGAAGAGAAAGAAAAGTACTTCAAAGGGAATTCCGAAATTTAAAACAGACAAATGTAATCCTTCTAAAAAAACAAATAAAACGAAAGGAAAATCTATTGCTAAAAAGACAATGACAACGAAGGTTAGAAAGACTAGTGTTGATAATGACGAATCTTTTAGTTCATCTGAAGAAGATGAAGTTCTCATTTTAGATGATGATTCTGACATGGACTGTGACATTGGGGAAGCGGAAGCAGAATGTATGTTTTGTTCTGGACTCTTCTCTGAAGATACCTCGGGTGAACAATGGATTCAGTGCTCAAAATGTTTCAGGTGGGCTCATGCCGACTGTGCCAATATAGACAAAGAAGACTCATATATTTGTGATTTCTGCCTCGATGGCTAGTTTTATATCGTTATCCTAATATCGGATACCCTTTCCGGTATTAGGAACATTATTTTTTGTCAACGTAAATTGACCATTTTTCGAAAAACTTAAATTTTATTTTTTAACATGTGGCAATGATTTATTTTGGTTTAATATATGATTCTCTATAGCCTATTATTTGTTTTGTTTTAAAAACTTTGTAGATTTATTGATAAATTAAAATTATTATTAGGGTTCAAAAAAAAGTATCCGATATTAGGGTACTTTACTCTAATATTAGAAATGTTCCTCATCAAAAATTCATTGTATAAACTTCAATGAACCAATCTCAACTAGTAGTTAATGGGAATATATATTGACCCCTATAAATAAGGGCTGTACGCCCCTCCGGCTCAAACAATCTATTTGAGCGAGGAAGAGCACATAAATGAACTTGGGCGGGAGATGAATGAATGCCACCAAATGAATTATTTGATAGGCGCACGTAAGCGGTTCATAAATAGATTAAGTTTTGAAAAATACACAACAAAAAATTATTTTAAATAGTTTTGGTGTCAAAAATTACTTCGGTGTGATTTATTAATCTGGATTAATGTACTCTTCCTCGCTCAAATAGATTATATGAGCCAGCGGGGACAAACATCGCTTACATAGGGGTTGAAATATATTCCTGTTATCAATAACTACTAGTTTAGGTGAGTTCATTGAATTTTATGCATTGAATTATTGATGAGAAAAATTTCCAACGAATCAGATTACCAAGAATAAACAGAGAAAATTCAAAGGGGTGGGAAGGGGTCAAAGTTTAGTCAGAAACTCTCCTTTTTGGAAATCAGGTTTCCTGGTCTCTGAAGAAATTCCGTGCGAAATTTGGCAGCTTAAAATTGAACCCAAGTGCAGTTTTAGGTATTCCAACTTGGCCGCTCCCCCGAGTTTTTCAATTTTTTTATTTGGTTCAGCCTACTAAAAAAGTTTTACACTCGGATTTTTCCGATGTGAAGACCCATAACAAATGGAGAAACATGAAATTAAACATATGAAAGACGTCGAATTTTTTCAATGATCGATTTTGGGGTCAAAAATTTTCAAAAATTGGTTTCGTGTAGTTCGCGTCAACCAAATCGTCTTCCGCTTTGTCACATGATTACTAGTCACTTTCTAAACAAAATTATCAAAACAGAGAACATAAGTAATCGTTCAAAAAGACAATAAACATTTTCCCATCGTACTGGAATGAGCCCTGCCCGATTTCAAAAATATTTGACATTTAGGGTTTTCGGGGGTACTTTCACCTCACCAAACGAAAGACGTATGTGCGTCTCAGAACCCTTGGCTCGCTAACTATGAAAACTAAATTATTTCGTTTGGTTACAAAATTGAAAAGAAGATATGTGGAAAAAGTGCATCAAAAACTTCGGAAACACCAAAAACAATTATCGACCACGTAAAAGTTTTTGTTTTTAAGAATCACCTAGGATTTCGGAGAAATCCAGGAACTACAGTTCAACTAAAAGTGGATTCTCGAACCACTTCAGCTCCGTGACAGGCAGTGGTATTGAACCCGGGCCGCCTGGGTGGAAGGCAAATGCTCTAACACTTCGCTAACAATTTGAAGAAAAAAAATAGATTGCAATGTAAATATTATATTATGGTCATACTAGGACAATAATCTAATAGAAATCAATATCCTAAATGAATCTGATATTTTTTGACCAAAAGTAAACTGTACGATCACAAAATTCAATAATAATAGTAGGAGTTTTTCCAAGTCATTTTTGAAAATGTTATAATTTTTTTCACTAACAATTTGTTCTGGTAATTTATTGTACAGCTGTATTCTTGCATAAGTAGGAGCGTTTTCGAACAATCTTGTTTTATGGATTGGTATCTGCAGACGATTGCCGTGTCTTGTATTTTAGTTGTGGTTACGCTATTTGTCAATAAATTAAAAAGTTTCCTTTTTATTAGTAGCATAGATCTCATGTAAGCTAACAACTTTTTTTTTCAAAAGTCAGTACATATATGTATAAGTTCTATCAATTAGTGAACAATAAAAGATTCAAAATCAAGTAGAGTAAAAAAAAATATCACAGAAAAATGAATTTAAAAAAAATAAGAAAAAAAAAATCAATTTGTGGTATCAAATGTTCCCAGGACACTAATTGCGTTCCCCCTCTGAATTCTTATGGAAAGTCTTAACTTGAACCACTGGCCCTCCTTTTTATTTCCTTTTATTTTATTTCTCATGTTGTATATACAAGGCACAGTGAGAATATTGTTTTCGATGAAATAGACTTTTAATCGTGTCATCCTTTTTTGTGATATCAGCCGTCTTTGAGATGAAACTGCATTTTCCCAGACAGTTATATTATATGTTAAATGGAAATATATCAGTGCATAATATATGTTAACTAGTTGATGTCTAAGAATATATGTTTTTCATCTGTAGGATACCATAAAATCCACTGTCAACTTTTTTACTGATATGATGTATGCAGCTTTTGAATGAAAGATTTGAAAATAGAAACGTTCCTAAGAATTTGGTGTTATGCGAAATGTTCATTGTTGCATTATGAATATTGATATCTGTGGGCATATGATTATTGTTATTGATAGAATATTGCGAATCGATGGTTTTTGTATGATTGACTATTAATCGATTAGTGTAGCACCATCCACTGAATCTGCTATATTGAATTTGTTATCAAGTTCGCGTTGATTTTCACCTTGAAATGCTACACATCATCGGCATGTAAAACCAAGCAGACAGTTTCTATATAGTCAGGAAGGTCGTTGATAAACATCAGAAATATTAGTGGACCTGGTATAGAACCTTGTGGGACGCCTAAGTCAATATTATTCATTTCAGATCGGACTCCAGTAAGTTTCATAATTATTTTCCTATTATTCAGAAATGACCAATTGAGTATATTTGCACGAATTCCCAGTGAGTATAATTTAGTTTTGGTGTGGTTTAGGTTTAGGCAATCGAAAGCGTTTGTGAGGTCGAAGAATAGAGCACCCACGAGCTTTATTTGGTCGAGATATTTGTAAATATATTCAACAAACTTACAAATACCAGTCGTTCTACCAGGGTAAAAACCGTTTTGTGAGTTCTTGATAATCTTATATTTGTCATGGTAAGAAATCAACCTGTTATACATAGTCCTTTCAATTATTTCACTAATTACACTAGGTATAGTTGTTTGCCTATAATTATCCATGCAAAGGGGATCATGTTTTTTTTTAAACTGGTGTTACCATGCCTAGTTTCAAGTATTCGGGAAATTCGATAGATGAATTTATCATGTTTGATATGGCTTCCGCAATTTGTTGAGCTATACTTTTGACTAATTTTGTGGATATGCAATCAACTCCCATTGAATTTGTATTTCTCAGATCTTTTATGATTTGTATAATTTCTAGGTTATTTACCGGTACGAAGTAAAAAGAATTACTATTGTTCAATTTGCACTTGGTGCATGATTCATTATTGTCATTATTATTGTTGAAGCGTTGTTCAATAGCAAGCCTAGCAGTTTTCGAAAAGTGTTCAAAGAAACTATCTGCAATTCTTTTCTCATCTTTGATAATATCATTACCAATTTTTAAATCTAACTTCGTAGCATTTTTTTGTTTACTTACCTGTTTTCCCTCTCACAAGATTCCAGATTTGTTTCTGTTTGTCTACATTATTGCTGAATCTGTCAGTATTTGCTTGATGGAATGCTTTCTTTTAAAATTTAATTTGTTGCTTGTATGTTTTTGATAGATTCCTATACCGTGTGTTTCTAAAGTTTGATTGCTGATATTATTTTTTGGCCAGTGTAGTTTTTTAAAAGTTTTTCCCATTTCAATGATTTCAATTTTTACCCAGTTCCTCTTGTGGACGTTAGTCCCGTTAATATTTCTTTTTGCGATTGGACAGCATAAGTCGAGGATTTGTCAATGTATTGAGAAAAATCCTATATATTTCATTGATGCCAACTAGGGTATAAAGAGATGAAAAGTTCTCCTCTTGCAAGCAAGCAAGTTATCTTTTAATATTATCTTTACCAGTGTCCCTGAAAATAACTTGATTATATTGTTTAGTGTTTAACGTGACTCTTATATTCAGCTCTAGTCTTTAATGATCCGTTAAGTTCAGGTCGTGGGTATGTTCGTCATAACTTTCTTCAGGTAAATTTGTGAAAATTTAGTCAATTTTTGAGCTCGAGATTTTTCTCTGAATATTTCTGTTTACCCTCGTTGGCCCAGTGTTTTTCGTCACTAAATTATAGGGTTGCATGAGATCTAAAAATACGTCTTTCTTTAGCGTATCAGAATGATAATCAATATTGATATCTCCACACAATATATTATTATTATTGCTGGAACAGTTATGCAGAATTGTTGTAGTTTGAGTGATGAACTGATCAATGTCACCATTTTGGGGTCTGTACACGGCCATTACTCAATATTTAACTTCATCTAATGATAATTGTATCGCACAGCTTTCCACGTGCATTTCTTGTGATGCATTATGTATCACTTCTATATTTTTATGTTCTAATTATTGTTTCACAAGTATCATAACTCCTCCATGTATGTGATCTTTCCTAACAAAATAACTAGTAGTGATACAGTTTTTGAACATTTAGATTTGTACACCACGTTTCGGAAAAAACATATTATTTCAGGATTATGCTTATGTAGTATGACTGCAATTTCTTCTGTTTTATCAATTATAGATTGACAGTTAACATACATCATTTTTTCATTTCGTTTCGGAGCTAGTCATGTACAAAATTTGAATATGGTGCATGCATCAAAAAATATTGCAATAGATCCATTCGAAAAACTCATAAGCACTATACAGGCTGTTCTTAAACATCATGTACATCCGAGAGGAAGGTTATTCCTTAGCTTATTTTACGACTAAAAGTTCATATATAAACATAGGTCCGCAAACGCTTCGTTACCGATTTACGGGCTGTTGAAATGTCAAGATTTTTTTCTTTCTTCTTATAAATCCTGCAGTTTTTGAGATATGTTGCTCAAATTTGAAAGGAAGGTTACGTTGAGAACATACCTCAATGGACATGTCGAATGTTTGTGAAATTCTACAGGGTGATATTTTATCATTGATCATGCCCCCCGTTCTCCCCCGGAACTTTTTTGCGATGCACCGTTAGTAAATTCTGGATATACAAAAGGGATTTTTTGGTTTGTTAACAAACTTTTTTGTATCTTGTAGTTTATACGTATCTAAGACCGTTATCGAGAAAGAAAAAATATTAAAAAATATTTTTGTAATTCGCTAAAATTTAGTTCATTCGCCGTTGTCTGCTAAAAATTAAAGTTAAATACTATTGCAGCAACGATTTATTATACAAAACATGTAAATTAAAGCCATAACAAGGAATCTACGTTATAACAATCGTTGAAAGTGGCCTTCTCCAATCCTTATACATGCGTCTGCTCTTCTTCTCATTGATGCCCGTACTCTGTCAAACACCCCCGGAGTATTTCTTATGGTTTAAAATGCATTTAATATCCGATTTCGTAAGTCATCAATGGTATTTAGTGGTGTTGTAGATACTAGAGATTTTGTAACAGGCGAATTAGACTGTTACAAAATCAAATTATTCCATGCGTTAATACTGAAATCTGCAATTTCCATAGTTATATTTCATTTAAATATTTTATTCGTGGTATCCGTTATCATCTCTCACTGATAGATGTCAGGAGGTGTATCAAATAACGAATAAATAGATCGGTTCCTAGCGATACAAACAATAAGCAATCAGATTAAAACTACGATTTATTTCATTTTAGAATAGAGTATTCGGTGTTGGTGGTATTACTTTCAAATATTTCGAAACATTTTTGTCTTCCCTTGAAGGGATTACAGTTTTGAAAGTAATAATTTTATTTCTAGAATTTACTTGTCAATGGATTATGGAATTTTGGTTTTCCGAAATAACTTCTCTTTGTGAGGGTCTGTTCCACCACGTCCACGCTACAACTACGAAAACTGTGTTGTCAACTCTATTCAGAATCCGAGGAAGGATGTATTGACCAGAATATCTATTCACAATTAAAACAAAAAGCAACCCTGTCCAAGGGTTGTTATTCCCGGGCTAATATCTCCGTTGTGTCATCCCAGCTGTTGTTTCTGGCCGTGGAATTGCTGTTTGAAGCTGTTGGTTCTGGCTGTAGAATTGTGCAGTTTGAAACTGTTATTTTTCCCGGCTGACTACTGGTTTGGTGTCATTTTATGGGATGCAGTGCTATACAGGGTGATAATTAGATGCTCCCCTCTCTTACGTCAGCAGATATCTGCTACGCTGGATTGCAAGAAAGTTATTAAAAAAAATTTGACAACTGATTCGTGATATTTTATTCTCAATTTTGAATATTCAATATATTGATGCGCTGTGTAAAATGGTATGTAAGTCATATAGCATTTTTGTAAATACATTTTGCTACTGGTGATAAAACCTGCACATGAGCTCACGCGAAGTGTTACGTTCGGCTTCATCTTTTCAAACATTATAGATTTCATTGGTTGACATAATACCAACTACTGCCACTGCCAATAGTGATCTTCAACCAGTATAGCTTCTAATTTTTTATATATATATATGTATTATATGGGTATTTAATTTTTCTCAAGTTTTAAACAAAATATTGGGAAATATTTATATTTTTGAATTGAAATACCTTCATTCCGTGTATTCGTGATTTAAATTGAACGAATAGACGACTTGTTATTTCAAAGTTCATAATTTCTTGTTTTTGTGTGTAGATGTTTTTATTTTCAGCCAATTTATCAAGTGGTTGAATGTTGAGTTCATTCATGTTCAATGCTTAATTGGCATCGTGGAGAAAATATAGTCTGCTACTCGGTTAGAATGAAAATTCGTTATGCACGTGGTTCCTCACGTTCGCCTTCGGCTCGCGCTCGGAACTTTCCACTCGCATCAAATTTTCATTCTAACCTTGTTAAAGAATATACTATTATACAATGCCATGTGGATTTTCTTCGGCCCATATGTGGTCGTTGTGAAAATTTATAATTTAATTTCTATAAAAATTGGCTTTGTCGGTAAAAAGGATTTTACATCAGTCAAAATTAGGGTTTACTGCTAGCCTATTAAATTAACACTGGTAGAAATAAGCTCTCTGAATGTGATATGGATATAGTTGAGATTCACGCAATATACGCCAAACAACTTTGAGACTAATATTTAAATTTTCACCGATTTCTCTGATGCTTGTGTCTGGATGTTCTTTTATTTCATTTACAACAGCTTTTCCGATCTGTCGTGTTCTAACGGTACGTGGTCCAACTCTATCATTAGTGTTTTTATTAAAAGTTTCAGTTTCTTCAAGACGCCTATGAATATCAGATTATTCGTTGATCAGGTATTATTCTATTGGGATAGCGCTCCAAGTATAGACGTCTGGATTCTCTTGCTTTTACATTCGATAGGCCATGAATAAAATGCATAACAGTCATAACGGAATTTGTATAATTGGGCATTGTTATGAGGCTTTAATTTTTACTTCTATTCAGCGAATTACAAAAAATCATTTTTAATTTTTTTTCTCGATAACGGTCGTAGAGTCGAGGAAAGTAGAAGAAACATGAAAGTGTGTAAACAAACGAAAAAAAGTCATTCAGTATTTTATGATTCACCAACAGCGCACCGCAAAAAAGTTCAGGCGGTGGAAAGTAGCATGACCCATAAAAAATATCACCCTGTAGATCCTCTCAAACACACGAGATGTCCATTGATTTGAGCCCTATAACGTAACCTATGTTTTAAATTTTAGCCGAATATCTCAAAAACTACAGGATCTATAAGTAAAACACAAAAAAAACTTGAAATTTCGGCAGCCTGTAGATCGGTAACGAAGCGTTTGCGGAGCTATGTTTATATGAACTTTTAGTCGTGAAATAAGCCAAAGAATTTTCCTTTTCAGATGAATAGGAACACCCTGTATATAAAAAAGCGACAATTAATTCAATAGGAATCGATTATGTAAAGGCACAAGAAAATAACGACTGGTTGAAAAATGATTTTACAGAACAGAATATACCATATGAATTAAAGGTAAGAAATCCGAACAATGAATATATCCAAAGTATATTCAAAGTAAAATCAGAGAGAAGACAAATGAAAAATAATTTTCTTGAACGGAAGTGGTATGACACAGGGACCGGTCCCAAGAAACAATGGAAGTTCATTAACTTATTAATTAAAGAAATTGAAGGAAAAAAAGGAAAGAAAGCGGTGTCGGAAATAAACGGAGAAATAATCACAGATTCTGAAAAAAAATCTTAATGAGTTAATCAGTGATATTGGAAAAAAGTTCGTAAACGTAAATGAGTTGGAAATAAATGTGAAAAAAATTATTTGAACTTCGAGGAGGTATTTCGTTACCAAAGCATGTATCTGGATCACACAGATGAAAGGGGCGTTTTAAAAGCAATTACTGAAATCAAAACAAACTCAGCTGCATGTAGTGATGGAATAATCATCAATAAATTGCTAAAAGTATCATTACACATACTCCTGAATTCCTTATCAATGAATGATGTTGTAGTGTATTATAGTTTAATTACCAATCGGTAAATACTGATTTATAATGGCGCATGACCGATGAGCGATCAATAAGGGCCAGCAGTTCATTTCCGGTTCATGCTAATGAATGTACATATTTGCATGTCTTTCTATAACTTCATTTTGTACATAGTGTAAAAAGTGTTTTCTTTTCAAGTACACTATTCAGGGAAAGTCAAAACATTACATATGTGTTTTACTCAGATATCCTCAAAGTACCATAGAATGGTTTCAATTTATAAGTTGTAGTTGTAAGAAAGTCAATCTCTTCCATAAGCGTTACATAAAAAATTATTGAAAATTCGTTAGAAAAAGAATAATATGTTTTATTGAAAAATGTGAACTTATACGAATATCAATATGGTTTCGAAAGCAGAAGGAATACATAAAATGCTTCAATATAGACCTTGCCAATCACATAACCACAGAACTTTGGTAATGAAAAATATGCTCGAGAATAGGTTATGACCTAATGTCCTCAGAATTGACAAAATGGTTAAGGCTTTCGCTGCCAAAGTTTTCAGCGTCACAGTATTCATTCGGGTTCGAAGGCCGTTGTTTTTTGGAATTTCTTCCTAACGTTTCGCTAGCGCGAGTGGCTAGCTTCTTCAGAGGCTTACACATCATGAAAAATCCCAGATGACTGAAGATTCCGTCTGCGGAGATTGTATCAGAATTTTTTGAGTCGTACCATTTCATAATATAGATTCATAAGCAAACGAAATATACAAAATGCTTCAATAGTCAGAAATAATCAGAAATCAAGAATTGGTTCCTTTTTTTAGACGTAAATATGAACTAACTTCTGTACAAAATTGTGTTATATGGGGTTATCGAGTGATTATTCCGAAAAACCTTCAGAAACAATTATTATCAGAGTTACATAATAGTCATTTAGGAATAATCAACAAAATGAAGTCTATAGCACGTTCCTATTTTTGGTGGCCTAATTTGGATGTTCAAATTGAAAATCTTGGTAAATCATGCCGTTCTTGCTTACTGACATCTAATGATCCTCCGAAAGCACCTCTAAGCCCTTGGGGCAGGCCAGTGAAGCCCTGGCAAAGGATGCGTGTTGATTTCCTTGGACCAGTTAATAATGAGTATTATTTTATTATTCTTGAAGCTTTCAGTAAATGGCCAGATATTTTTGAGATGAGATATATGACAACTGAATCATAATTCAACTTAGAGAGACATTCACACATTGGGTAATTCCAGAGGTATTAGTTTCTGACAATGGACCTGAGTTAACTTCGGTTCTCTTCAAACAATTTTTAATGAGAAATGGTGTTCAGCACGAAACAATTTCTCCATATCATCCATCGACGAATGGAGCGGCTGAAAACGGAGTCAAGTCTTTTAAAAAAAGTTTGAAATCATCTCTTTTGGATAGTAAAAATGCCAGTATTTCTACTGATTTAATTGTTAGTAGATATTTACTGAATTACAGGAATTCCGTTCATTGCACAACTAATAAAACCTCGGCTATGTTAATGTTAGGAATGAATTTAAGAACTGTTTTTGATTCGATTAAATCAGATGGAGAATTGATTGGGGCAAAAACAACAGGAAAATTACAATTCTAGATCAAGAGAAGTTTTCAAAGAGGGAGATGAAGTTGTTGTGAGAGACTATAGGATTAATAATAAGAAAAACTGGATTGAGATGCAAGATTATGTTGATTCTGAAAAACCTCAAATTGTAGTATCACGACATGAGCCAAAAGAGGCAAAATTAATTGAAAATCGAATAGATGGTAATAACGACAATGTAATTGAAACTGGAAGTAGCGTAGAAGACACTGTTGCTGATGCAGAGAATACACAGTTATCTGAAACTACTAATATTTCCGATTGCACCGGTGCTGATATGTTATCTTGTAGTGATACAGTTAAATATGATATTAGCATAAGTGTTGGTAGACCAAATCGAAACATTGTTGAACCGAATCGCTATGGTTTATAACGATTTTTGTTGCAATTATATATTTGGTATATTATTCTTCAAATTATGAAGGGATATGTGATGTAGGGATATTCCATAAATTATGAAACCCTGTACAATGTATTATATTCAATAGTTATTGAATAGGTTTTTGTCAGCTCTTGTCAAGTTGTTATATAAAATATTACCTGTCACAGAATTTGCAATTATTTAAAAGGAAAAGTAATCTTTTCCACATAACCACTTGGGTCACTTCAATAATTATTACTATTGGCAGCGAGATTGACAAGGTCAAAAACATTGAAGATCTGGGACATACCATTGATGATAAATTGTAAGTGGCAAAAATGTATTGATCATTTGATATCCAAAACAGTGCATTCTATAAATGTAGCTAATATTTGGATATACAAAATCGCTACTTTATATTATTGAATGCTTATTTTCTCTCAAATCCACAGTATATGGTCACAAACTGCGGACAAAACAAACTCAAAGCAAGCAAAGAAAGTTCAAGTTCAACTGGTAGAGCGTTCGCCTCTCAAGCATAAGGTCGTGGGTTCGATCCAGCATGGTCATCGGTTTCGGGTATGGCATCACACCTTAAAAGGCCAGCATCTTCCCTAGCTTGCACAAGTCTATCGGAGACTTCTAATGGTTGGGCGAAGGGATGCAACCGGTTGACGGGAATAATAACAATCTATCAGTATCAGTCACAAACAGAAACCATTTTTCAAGAAACAAATATTGTCAAGTATGAGAAATAGCACCTAACCTAATCATTTTTCAAAATTCAAAATTATTTCATATTATTTAGCCTACAGTAAAAAGTCCCATATTTCATATTCATTTATTAGAATCTTATAATCTATGATTACATTTATTGAAATAAAGTATTTCCTGCAAATTCAAAGTTCAATTAAAGTCATTAACCAGCAGGTATTGGGTTACATTCCGGTGCAACAACACTCGATTGCTTGAATGCTGATTATGCAATAGTCAGCGATAATTTTAACATAAATTCGAATGTTTCCTTTGATTGAGGCTTTTTTCATTTTGAGAGGTCTGGGTGATAAGACAGACCATCAAAGAGTTTTTTTTTTTATTTTCCAAGTTTCAAGCATCATGGGCAGCTTGACACATTTGATCCCCTTGGTGGTATTCTTACCTAATATAAGTAAATTTATTTGTACCTACATACTCTTTTTATTGTTCACTATATTTTTACTGGTTCACTTCACTTGTGTTCTGTAGCAAAGGGTGATATTTGTTCACATGGCTTTAACTAGATTTTAAATAAATAACTAATTTCACTTCACTGTTTTATTCACTATTAGACCAGGGTGGTCACAATATAGTTGGTCAATGATTGAACCTCTCGCAAGCCGAGCAAAGAGGTAATTGGGCACCCTAGACACCTAGGGGGCCAGGGGTTCTTCGAACCCGTTCGTGACAATATTCTACCACCTATAGAATTTTGGAATCAGGACATTGTATGAGTTTGTGTATAAAGTTATAAAAAAAAAACAAATAAAAATGTGACACTGCCTTCAGCTATGTGAATAGTACACATACACTGCCATTAAATTATTGATTTTTCTCTTGCAGAGCATTTTTATTTTTTATCAAGTATTCGAGAAAACTCCAGTTGATAATTTATGAATTTCTACTTGAACGTCATCTTATGAAAAATTAATAATCAGCTCCTTCAAGATAAAGAGCATTATTTATTAAGTTCCGAGAAGTAAATATGAATACTTCATTCCACATTTATATGTGCTCGCACAAAGAAATAAACTTTCTTCATCGAGAATTGTGAAGAAGTCTTATCGAGCAATTAAAAATTGTTGCGTAAAACATAGTCGTGTTCGAAACACACAATTAACTTTATCACTTGCGAATTATTAATTGAAATGAATCCGTTCAAACGAAACACTGTTCATTTTCTCTACAAGGAAGGAACATATTTGATTGGTTGAATATACCGGGTACCACGAGATGTGGTACGCCAATTTATATTGTTTTGAAAATATACAGGTTTCAAAGGACCACGCACACATCTTATGGGAAAAAGTCTTTGGGTGAAAATGGATGAATTTTTGATATGTTGTAGCTGCAGCCATCCTGACTAAAAGTCTACATTGGCCCAACTCGATTGTATGGCCCGATTTGGCGTTGGAGGACATCAAATCAAATTGAATGGAGCCTCCCTTGTGTGAAACACTATGTAATTTCATTTGCATTTTGTTTTGGGAGATCAATGTCCAACCTGATCGATTATCAATGATCAATTATCAACTTAATCAACTCATAGTCTCAAAGGCGAATTATTTCACAAAAATTGATTATATTGGAAACTATCCTGTAGAAAATCTTTTTTATTTGTTTTATAGAAGAATCATTCACGATCTTGGTGAAGCTCAAAGAGCAAGATCCCAGGGCCGTCAGATGTTACTAATTTTTAAACAAACGAAATGCGTACGATTGAGTAGTGTTAGTTTGTACTATGTTCGCATGCCTGCCTGCTAGCTTGACCAGATGACCATTCTTCAGATATTAGGAAACCAAGGTACGTAAAAACACTACTCACTTAGTTGAATTGCCAGTCTACAGATTTATTTCTGTAATCCATGGTGGGTTAGTGGACAGAGTAACTAGCTACCACCCCGGAGCTCCGAGTTCTAATCTCGTCTCCAACAATTTTTCGTGCAATTGTCTGATCAAATATCCCTTCAAAATGCAGAATAATCAAAATACTTCCACCTTGCCAGTCGCTCAAACTGCGTTGCTGTACAAAACACCACTCGAGCAAGCTGTCGTGGTGTTTCTAAGCAACACAGTTTTCGTGACAGCAAGGTGAAAGTATTTTTTGAAAATTCAGCATTTTGTCGGGATATTACTAGGTACTGAAAATACCACGGAGACAGTGTTTTCGAAAAGTACTTCTCATTGGTTTGAATTCAAAAAATGATGGCATTTGGTTGGTTTATATAATATGAGGAAAATTGTCACTTGTAGACCCCCGAAATACAAAAAATATCAATAAAATTGGTCGTGGAAGATAAGGGTACTTGAAGAAGACAGAAATCTTTGAGAGATCGTTTGCTACCGAACAGTCGTTACCGACCGATGATGAACCCTTTACTCCCATAAACACCTAACTATGTAGGCTTATTATGGCAAGAACCTGTCAGAAAACAACTACTCCCCTGGCTAAGACCACGACGGGTATTGAATTAAATCTAACAGCTACTTGTGCAACGTTCCTCAAAACATCAGAGGACGCAATTGCAAGTGCCCTCTATGACCAATCAAAACATAATTCTGCTGGTTGGTCATAGAGGGCACTTGCAATTGCGTCCTCTGATGTTTTGAGGAACGTTGCACAAGTAGCTGTTAGATTTAATTCAATACCCGTCGTGGTCTTAGCCAGGGGAGTAGTTGTTTTCTGACAAGTTCTTGCCATAATAAGCCTACATAGTTAGGTGTTTATGGGAGTAAAGGGTTCATCATCGGTCGGTAACGACTGTTCGGTAGCATAAGGGTACTTATTTCGAAAAATGAACATAACTAGAAAACTAGCAGTCTTCTGAATTGAGAAAAAATCGTGCTCATTCGTCAACAAAAAAGACATATATTAACGAATTTTTATCGAAATTAAATCATTTATGCGCGAGAAAAATTAAATACTGAAAAATTGGTTTTCCGCCGTTTTGACGGTTAATTGTACATTCTGGTCAAAAAGTGTATACAACCCCTAAACTGCACCCCCTTTTACCATTTTGAGTATTTTCGTGTTTAAATATTATATTTCCTTGAATTTGGAACCTCAACATTTTGCAGCTGGATTTTTTTCAAGAAAATTATAAGCACCAGTCTATATCTCTTTCCATTATTAAAAACATTTATTATCAAGTTCAATGTATTGCCATTGAGTGAACCCCGGAAAAAGTGTATGGCTTTTTGTAATTATGCTTAACAGAATGTAATTGAGACGCTGTTAAGATTTCAGCATTTCGTATTTAAAAAGAAACAACTTGGGGATGTTGTTGTTCAATGGTAAACCCCCTCAAACGTACATGACTCATTTATTTCTGTGTTTTGAATTACCTTAACTTTCAATTAGTGTTTGTTGGCCTCTGAATCGAACACTTTTTTTGGACCATATTTTTATACACCTTTCTCGTATGCTTAGTACTTGCTGTTTCCAGGTAGGTCTACCCAACACATGTATACCTGCTCAACTATCCAGTAGATACTATTATACAGAATTTCAAGGTGCATCAAACACTTCATGAAACGTGCGTCATTGGATCTCCGACTATAAGCTTTATCACCGTAACCGTGAATCCTGAATCATCTACTACAATCGAACAACAACGCTTAGGGACAGGAGTCAACCCTTGCAATATAGTGTTCGGCAATTACGTTTTCTTTTTCGTCACACCATAATAATTGATGAAAAAATATCTGTCGTGCAATTTTTTCTAACCCATAACATCACCAAATCGGCCGTTTATTCCGTTAAGTTGAATTTTTTTCTTCGCCAGTTACATAAAACAGTTCCTTCCAATCATTTTGTTCGAGGGATACATAATTGAGTCTATTATCTACGATTAATTATAAAACACCATCGCCGATCGGTAACTTTAGGACTACCATGGTCAATATCCAATTAATTTGTTCAGAATGTATTTTTTATATTTCCATTTTATTCAATAAATAATATAAAATTAATGCGACCATGAATGTTTGATAAACGCTTACTCCGCCAATACTTTTTTTCAATTACAGGAACATGCGACATATGCCGAACGGTAAGTAACTGAGACCGCGGGTTTTTAATACCACTTCATCCACGCGGCCCCCACCTTTTGGTTCACGATTTTCATTCGGCGTGCTCATTTCCGTATAGTGGAAATTGTATGTGGGGGGGGGGGGGATACACAAAAATTACGATGTGACCTCTCGGTTCATAAATATTTAATAGAAGCTTACAAAGTATTTGGTTAGCCTTAATTGTCAGCGAATTACGAGCAAACACCGCTCATATGACAAATAGAGATGGATTCTTATTGTAATGGTTTTATTTCATATCTTGAGTGGCTCAGTCTGGTACTCGTGGTTCCTGACGTTCTTTTTCAGCTCGCATTGAATTCTCATTCCAACCTTGGTACAGAATATACTGCCATAAGCAACTCTGCTAATGAGTAAAAAAAAATTGCTTGAATCTGCAATCGTTTTCAGGTAAATACTGACTAATTGAGAATCTACACGATGTTTTATAGTTCTGCAGGTATGGTGTAATTACGTTGTGATTACGCGCGGTCTTGTGGCGCGCGTGTTTTTCGTGCTTTTTCCCTCCGGCCTCCTCTTTGAGTATACAACAAATTTCAAATGAACACGAATAAGAATCGGGTACGATATTTTTTAGGGCTGACTGCACTACAACATCCCGTTTGTCACAGCAACATTATAATAACTCACGGCTCATTATTATTGTCATAATCTCGTTGAAATACCCAATATGCATGCCATTTTACACGACAATTGCACAAGACAACGGTACCACCATTATTTATAGGACTTATCGATAAAGTGGCGGATTCGCTATTTCAACTGAAAAATTCAGTAGGTTATAAAACCACTTGAGAATCAATGATGCAGAAATGTAAGTGGATGTAATTGCAACACAACGTGCAGCCCTTATTGCATCAATAACTTTTCTATTCCGATGATCTTCAGTACAATGAAACCCTTCTCTTCGACATTATTGGAAATTTTACGATATTGAACCACGAAGCAGAAAGAAGGCCGAGTGGTTTTATTACAGAAGTTTCATTATTATAGCTATATTAAACGTGCATTATTTGAAATTTTATCTGCGATGTGACGGTTGGTGCTTGAATAAATCTCTCTGTATTATCCGAAAAATCTATGTTATGATCGTTTCGTTAAATTCATTGTTCCATTCATTTCAGATAACTTCAGTGGAAGATATCAAACAAGTAATAAATTTGCCATTATCAACATGCCGGTAATTTAATTAGGTAAATTTGTTTTCTCTTTTTCCATTTTTTCATTGTCCTTCAGTTCACGATATAATCAAAACTTCAACATATGGGAAATAATTATAGGTCTGAAGGTAATCTAGGCAAATTCGAGAGTTTTTATTTTTGTGAAAATTATTTTAAATCGGACATTCACTTCCAGATATGAGCGTTCCAATAAAGTCAACACCCATCTCTAATTAGCAGCTATTTCATAACCATTGCCTGAAGGTGAATTAGTTGCCTCAAATTATACCAAAATCTCGGCTGGTCACTTAATAGATAGATAATAGATAGTTTGTCATAAATACATAAAACTTTATAATAAGGAGTCCAAAACAAGGATATCCGCAATGTGAACGATAGAAACGGTAATAGATACAGTTGACCAACAGATTTTTGAGTTATTTTAGAAAATATGAATTATTTGAATTCTTGTTATATTTCTTACTGATGTTATCCTCAGAACTGTATCAAAATAAGGTACAATTCTCTTAGCAACTTGTTATACGCTTTCTCGGGAAACTATCGATTATACTGTCCGACATTTTGTTTTCGATCAACCATCCCCAACATAAATTTGCACTAATCAATAAAACTTTAGATTTTCTTCAGCTTCAGGATTCCCTCAATTCATTCCTTAAATTTTTGTATTTTTTTTATCACAAACGGCACACCATAAATGTTGTAAAAATATGTTCAAACAATGATTCTAGCATTGTATGAATAGAAGTGAGATAGTTAGCCAACCTTATGGGATAAATGGGTCAAAATTTCGAAACTATATTATCTGTATCATGCAAACTCTAAAAAAATTGAATTGCCGTGGCGACTGAATTTTGTATTAGTTATGATTGGTTTCCATTGAGTTATAGGAATCACATACGGATCATTATAAATTTTTGATTTTTTGAGTTTTATCCGTGGTTTTGAAAAAAGCTTCATCAGTAGGTACATTTTTAAAAACTTTTATTCTTGAAAAAACAAATTGTTAGAATGAGTAAAACTGCCAACTGACCAATTTCAAAGAAATATCACTTCCAATGGTATCAGCAGTTAAAAAATTGGATCTAATCAATGGTTATAGGTTATGATGACAAAGATGAAATAACTACAGCCAATGTAATTAAGGCCAATAAGCCAAAATTAGAGCAATATGGTAATTACAGTTGCAACATGATCTGTTGAACTGTTTTTCTGAGCTTCGAACATTTCCCAATATTTGCTACAAAAAAGACCAAGGCCAAAGTAACATCATTCCTCTGTCGTTAGAGAATTCACCACTTCCTAATTCCATAATATCACATTTTACATAAGGAAATACACGAGAATGATATGAAACTCTCTATGATGTTTGAACGGAAACTGTATAATTGATGTTCCTGAAATAACTATCAGAGAAATGACATTTTTTAGTGTGACTACGATTTCCTTCTAAATCCTCCAGTAAGAAAAAACCAAGACAATTCCTTCTATCAGTCTGTGAGCCATCTTGAAAAGCTTGTTTCGAGGTATGAATGAAATGTTTTGATTGTTTTTGATAGTTTTTGATATGTAAATTTCAGAATCAAATGATGCCACTCTGCTAGAGTTGAGCATTTCAAGTAATTCGAAATAGCGTCCAAGATGGAGCCAAAAATATTAAAAAATTTATTCTGAAGCGATTATGAATTAAGGTATATCATTGTATATGTTATTTAGATCGTGGAGTGCGTATAAAAGGTCCAATTTTACCTACAGTTACTGTAAAATTTGTTATTGCCAAACTTAGTGCTGCAATGCACTTCTATAAAAACGACTGCTATGTCCAAAGACGAAGGAAACATTAGAGCGGCTGTTGATAAGTCTGAATTGATGAACACTAAACGTTTGTGCATGCATCGGCCTGTGTGTCTGTGTGTGATTTCCTGAAAATTGTCCTGGAGAAAATCATTGGAAATCTAAAAGATGCCCATGTTTACCTGGTGTTTGGCAAATGCATCACTACATCATTAGGAGTGCGGGTCGTGGGAGGAAAGTATCGAAGTTTATATTTACTGAATTGACACTATTACTTCCCCCACATAATATAACGCTGTCAAGTAATGCTAACAAAGGCCAGCTGATATAGTTTTTATGCAACTACGTTTCTAAAAATGCATGTATTGTTCGATTTGAGAACCGTTCAGTTGTTACTGAACAAGATACCACGCCAGTTCAAATACATAGGGACAATTTCACTGATTTGATTTGAAAACGAGACACAAAGAGGCGAGCATTATAATGATTCAGCAGCTAATAGCTGAAGCTAAAGGAAACGGAAATGGAACTGTTCATGTTATATGCGACGACACTGACGTATTCGTTTTACTGTTGTACTACTACCATCGACTAGGTGAGAAAAATGAAGTTTTCATGGTATCGCTAAAATCAGGAATGGCATCTGTAGAAATCAGTTTGAAAATACTAGGACATAATTTTCAGTTTTCCTGCTGCTCATACTCTGTCTGGCTGTGATTCTGTAGCCTCACTTCATGGGATAGGAGAGAAAAAAGTTCTCAAGTGTCTTCAGATTATTAAAAAGTAACGAAATTGAGCTATGAAGAGCCATGGCAGAGCTTCTTGTTATGGAATTGAAGGCTCTACTGATATGACAGAGATGAGAATTTCTCTTTGGCCAAAGAAAACTTGGCCAAGCGCAAATACGAGCTACTTCATTTTCTTCATCACCACCTACTAGGGTATGCTTTGTCGAAAAGCGAGTTTACTTTCAAACTCTTTTGTGGTTATCTGCAAACACTCCATTATTACTTCTCCCAGATCCAATATCATTCGGCTGACAAAGAGATGAAGTGAACAAAGAGCTTTTTCCAGTAGCGGTTCCACAAAATACTCCAATTACACCACAATACCTTATAGCAATGATGAAGTTTTCACACAGATTTGAACGACCCTGCAATAAATATGTAACTATGGGGCAAATAATATTCCATGCGGTTTAATGTGTAAATGCTTACATGGAGCAGGAAAGTGCTGCAATCCAAATACCACAATAGCTCCACCAATGAATGAGAGAAATTCTGAAGGAAAATTTTAGATTGATTTGAATTTTACAGCTATGTTATCTTGAACTTAGGTGACAATTCGATGTGTAACTTTTTTTTTCAACTTCCTTAAATTTAACAATTGAAATATTTTTTTCATTTCTCATTTTAAGCATCAAAATATAATTTTTTCAATCAATTTTCCTAAGTAACCACTCTCACATTGATTTTGCACCAGAAATAACGTTGTATTATGATTTCTTTACCGAAAGAGCATATAAAATGACATGCTACATGACAATATCGCGTCGAAACAAAATTTTCAATTTTTTGAGCGCCACCTTGGACGCCATCTTGAATTATGCAAAAACAGTGGAAACATTTTATTCATACCCCAAAACAAAGTTACCCTATAATCAGACTATATCAACAACCCTATTTTTCAACTTGCCTCCTGTAACAGCCTCAACTGAAAAGACGTAATCTAATGTACAATTAGTGAGTTTTGAAAGTGTGGCAGAGGAATGACGATAAAAGCTAGAGACATTGATTCTCACTCATTTTACTAAAAATCTAAAAAAGAAAGAGTGAAATAATTTCCAGTTTGTTTTATATTCAAGTGCTTTATTAGTTATTGACTTCAATGAAAATTACTAGTGTCTGGACAGTAAACGCTACATTATACTATAGCTTTAATACAGTGACAGTCCAGAGGAATGATTTTTGATCACTTTGCTCGAAGAAATAAAATATTTATAGTCGAAATTTTTTGAAAGTTTCTGAATGGGTGAATCGGAAATGTTTGTCTGAGTAGTATACCTCAATTACTCTTGTCTAGAGGACAAAGACAAAGACGCTGGACATCAAATATCATAGTTTCGGAATTTTGACCCTAAAATTGGATTCAAATGGATGCGACAGGATGCGACATGAATATGGTGACAGTGATCTCGCATCCAAGTCATGTCGTAACTTCAGTGATCTGGCCTCCAAATCATGTCGTTACTTGATTAAAACAATAGCACAGCATTTTAAAATCGGGGTTTTTTGAAGAACCCTGCAATAAAATGATGTCAAATATTCATGTTTGTTATTGATCACGGTGGATGATACTCGCGTTTGGGTCCAATGCCGATTCCACAGGCATTTATTAACTATCTTGCTTTCATTTAAACAATGATTCTAGACATCATTGTAATTTTTTGTAAATTACAGAAGGATTTGTTCAAGAATTGTTTATATAGAAGATAGTTAGTCAACCTTACGGGATTATAATTGGATCAAAATGGATGCGACATGTAGATGGCGACAGTGAGCTCGCATCCAAGTCATGTCGTAACTTGATTGAAACAATGGGACAGCATTAAAATCCGAGTTTTTTGAAGGAACCTGCATTAAAATGACGCAACATATTGCAATTATTTGAAAGTTACCTGACACGAAGGAGCCAGGCCGTAAGTATTGATGATATACTGAGCAGTGATGAGGTGATCGACTGTGGGGTACCTTAAGGATCCGTGCTAGGACCAACACTATTTAATATATATATATATATATATATATATATATATATATATATATATATATATTACTATTTTCATTGGGCAACGGATACATAGTTGGATTCGCAGATGACACAGCTATATTTCTTAAAGCAGATATCTGGAATTCCCTGAAAATTGAAGTTGACTGGATAAGAAGTTGCTAACGGTTAATATTGATAAAACGCATTATCTACCGTTTTGTTGTAATGCAGCTGGAGAACTCCCAGTCGATGAACTGATAATAAGAAATGATACCACCAGTTCATATCTTTCCTGAAAAGGAAGTGAAATACCTAGAAGTAATTCTTGACACTCATATGAAATGGTATCTCCATATCAAATATACCGTCAACAAATTGAGGACAATTTTATACAAATTTAGAAAACTTAAAGAACTCCTACAACTGAAATATCCCAAAACTTTATATTACTCCCTTGTGGAAAGCCATATACGCTATGGAATTGCGGTGTAGAGAGGAGTTTTGAATGCTCATATTCATCAAATTGAAGTAATACGAAGGCGTTTTCTCAAATTATTACGTTCAAAATACAGCAGATATCCCTCTGAGCGTTTATACACCAAAACTCGTATACTGGACATGAGACAGTTATATTTTTCATGCTCTAGCACTGCATATCATACACACAAATATACAGCATTGTTTCCCTTACACCATTACCACACACGCTGGAGAGATCAGTATACCACACTCCTAATGGTTAGGACTATTATTCAAAGATCATATACCTACTTTGCGCCTAAACTGTACAATCAAATTCCCGAAAGTATAAAATCAATCATGAATATCAATTGCTTTAAAAGAGATTTGAAAAATCATATCCTCCAAAGTCAACGACTTGAACTACTTCGTCCATTTGAATAAAAGATATCCTATCATTGCCTTTGCTATATTGTCTACTAACTGTTCTGAAATGCATATAATATTTATGGTTATATTTTACTTATTTTTATGTATCACGTCCACTTTTAAAATTGCTGCATCGATTTTCCACGTTTTTATTTTCAATTTTTACTTAATACGTTTTAATTTTCAATTTGTACCTAATACCTAACACATGTATTTTTAATCAAAATTTTTTGTTTTTTTTTGCAAATATCTCGGAAACTATTGAAGATATGCAAAATTTTAAAAAAGATCATGAAAGAAGAGGAAATTATCTAAAATACTTTTCACCTCTCGGAACTCTACTACCAGTATTTAGAATTTTAATTCATAGGCGATAATAGCTCTAAAAGCGAGTGATGCGGGTCCCGCGTGCGCTGACTGATACAGACCCTTGAGCAATAAAAATTATTTTAGCCCATTAAATATCAATATTGAGAAATAAAAAAAATTCAATTGCCTTCTAGACACTTGAATGAACGAAAATCTATGGAAAACAATTTTTTCCCGTTTTTATTTAATTATTACATATGCTTTTGTTAATAAACTAGATTTTTCCAAGTTTCAAATTTACCTACAAACCCTGATAATTCTTAAACTAAAAACCTCAAATTTGTGTTACTTTTTGTAGTTATTCTTGAAAGGCTTTTAAGAAGATCCCTATTGGAAAAATAAACAAATAATTTTCCACTTTGTTATTAACAATCTAATAGACTAAAAAATTAAAAATGTAAATAAAGTTATAAATTTTTGTTTTCAATATTCCAATTTGTTGGTATTTTAATTATTTAAAGTTACATAAAAACAATTTTTTTAAATTTCTTACTCTGATTGTTTAAATAGTTGTTTTAAACAAATGCATTGTTTATAAGATATTTGAATTTTTGTTTTTGGATTTTTAATCAGCAATAAATATGATGATCTTAAGAACAAAATTATTTCTTGAAAAAAATGTAATGCTTAAAAACGCATTTGTTGATTAAATATTTTTTTGTTACCAAATATTAATATAAAGGAATGATTTTTTCAATTCCTAATTTAAATTGCTCTTCGATATTCTAATTTGAAAAGATTCATTTATATTTTCTTTGTTTATTTAATAAACAATTTGTTATAAACAAATGAATTATTTCGATACGTTTTTTTTAATATTGCAAAAAATAACAAAAATAACCATGTATCATTTATTGTTTAAAAAAAAATTAATATTAGTATTTGGTAGCAAAGAAATAGTTAATCAACAAATGCGTTCTTAAGCAATACATTTTTTTTTTAATGATTTCGTTCTTGATGATCATGATATTAATTGTTGATTGATATGCCAAAAACAAAAATTCAAATATCTTGTAAACAATTCGTTCGTTTATAACAATTATTTAAACAATCAAAATAAGAAATTTAAAAAAAATAATGTTTGTGTAACTTTAAATAATTTAAATACGAACAAATAGGAATATTAAAAAAAAAGGTTTGTAGTTTTATTTGTATTCAATTTTTTAGTCACTTAGACTGTTAATAACAAAGTGGAAAAACAGCATTTTTCAATTTTTCCTATGGGTGTCTTCTTTAAAGCCTTTCAAGAATAGCTTCAAAAAGTGAAACGAATTTGAAACTTGGAAAAACTAGTTGATTGACAAAAGCATATGTAATAAAATAATTACATGGAATTTCCTTTTATTCAAGTGTCTAAAAGGTAATTGAATTTTTTTATTTCTTAATATTGATATTTAATGGGTTAAAATTATTCTTGTTCTTTGGTGAGCTTGATCATAAAAAAAAATATTCTTATTGTTCAATGGTCCGTATCAGTCAGCGCACGCGGGAATCGCACCACCCGGTTTTAGAGCTATTTTCGACTCTGAACTAGAATTCTAAATATTGGTGGTAGGGTTCCGGGAGGTGAAACTTTTTTTTAGAAAATTTTCTATTCTTTCAGGATCTTTCTTCAACTTTTGGATATTTTCAACAGTTTTCGAGATATTTGCAAAAAACCAAACCCCCCTTTTTTTACTAAATTGTTTATAATTTTTGCAATTTTTGCTGGCACACCTTTAAAATTTTCAAAAAGTTTCCGAATCCAATGAGCCCTGGATCATAATTTTTGATGCCATTGAAGAGAAATTCACCAAAATAGATCTTGTAAACTAGACTACAGTCTGTTAGTCGGTTTTGGAACGGAAATTTGATGCTTGTGGTTCCTCACGCTCTCTTTCGGAACACTCCACAAGTATATAATTTTCATTTGTCACAGAATATACCAATCTACGCGCTGTGCTATTACAAAATGAGTAAAAATTAGGTGTTCCTCCTTCACTGTATTCCCACATCAGCTCATTCTTGTCAAGCTACTACTTCATTTAGAGAACGTACCTTTTTGAGTACAACTAATTTAGAATGAACACGAATGAGATTTAGGTATGATCAGTGGCATAGCCGAGTGGTTTTATTACAGAAGTTTCATTATTATAGCTACATCAAACCTTCATTATTTGAAATTTTATCTGCGATGTGACGGTTGGTGCTTGAATAAATCTCTCTGTATTATCCGAAAAATCTACGTTTTGATCATTACGCAAAATTAATTGTTCCATTCATTACAGATAACTTCAGTGGGAGATATTAAACAAGTAATGAAGTCGCCATAATTAACATGGCTGGTATTTCAGTCATATTTTTTTCTTTTGTTACATATCTTCTCTGTTCTTCAGTTCACAATCTGATCAAAACTACAACATATGGAAACTGATTTTTAATCTGATGTAAATCTAGGCAAATTCGAACGGTATAATTTGGAGTTACAGATTTTCCTTGTTAACAAAGTTATATGTTTGTTTGAGTATCACACATATCCATGATTGCCATTTAATAGTGGTAGCTAATGTAATTGGGCAGCCAATCGAAGATTTATATTGAAAAAGTCATATCACTAGAACTAACCGTCTTATTTCAAATTTCTTCCACTCAAATGTGAGCTCAAATTGTGCCCCTTATTTACGCCTATTTTTTTGTCTGCAGTCGCCAATTGATGAAATATTTCATTTTTCTATTTCTGAAATTATTTCATTCAATCATTATAAACAACCCAAAAATTAGAGGTAAATGAAAAATATGTATAGGACAAATATATCAGACCCAACATTCTCTCAGAATCGTTCCAAAAATGGTTCTGCTCATGCACATTTCCATATTTCAACAAATACGTACTCTAGCAGAACCAAAACAAACCTACCACAGGTCAAAGTTTCGTTACCTTTCAGAGGTTATTATTATGAATAGCCCTAACAATCTTATAAATCCCTACCACAGGTCAAAGTTTCGTTACCTTTCAGAGGTTATTATTATGAATAGCCCTAACAATCTTATAAATCCATAAGACGAATATAGAGGAAACCGCAGATTATATAGTAGATTCAATGTTAGATCATCCTTATGTAATATTGCTACGCGTTCCCTTTTTGCCCATGTGCTTTCCTGTGCACCGAAACACCCTGTGACTAGTTTGGTTACGAGAGGTTGAATGAAGCGTTCAGCCTGCGTTTTGGGATAAAAAAAAATAATTTAAGTATAAACTAAAAATATTTCATTAAGATAAAAATGAAAGCATTATCGAAAGTACCCAAAAACAAGATTACATAAGAGACACAAAATTTAGGAAAATTGAAGTGGTATGATAACAACAACAACAAATCTTACTTATGTAGTAGGATGGTCGGGATATCACAATAAACACTCCCTTTAACAATAGTTCAATATATTCCGCACCTCACACGTCTTACTTCTACAAGTTTCAGTTAAACAATGAATCTTATTCGGACTACTCATAATACTAATACTAGTCACCGGGTGACACATTATGATAAGCGGGTACTGCACTTACAATGACTACATGTATATAACAGTTCATTCATTTCATTCAGTGTTCCTTATTGTGTATGTATAACAAAAAGTTTGGTAGTACAGTATTCCTTATAGAAAAAACAAAACATAATAGAAAAAAACTTCTTCCGAAAAGAAAAAAAAGTAGTTACTAGTACTGTTAAATTGTTAAATTGTTTTTTCCGTTAACCAGCTGTCGTCCCCTTACGAACAGCAGCCCTCAGAAACTTATGCGAACTAAGGATTAACGAGGTCTTACCTTTTTAAGTGCGATTCCTAGCACTTTCTCGGGCCATCAGAAAAAGTTCTGCAGTAGCTAGGGTTTGAACCTTTGACTGGCAGCCAAAAGTGATTGAAACAATGTCGCTTTAACCACTCGGCTACCTGGCTCGTATACGTAGTATAGCTTAACTCTAGACAGTGGAATAATAGCAGAGTGTTGATCGCACCCATAAGACATGTACAGAACCTACCTACTAACATCAAGTTAGAGTTAAATTTATTCATTGATTACAAAAGATCGTAGTCTCATGACTTCCATGGTGAATTGACAAATAATCTTGGCCTCGCCTTGAGTGATGTTGGTAGGAGTATCTCTAAGTGAGGTGATATTTTCTTAGAAGCCACAGACAGGTTTAAGAGATTTTGAATTGAGACAGGTGAAAAATTAATATTCCAATGACTGGGGTAATTGAAGGTTACAAAGCGAACATAATTCCGTTAGATCAACATGATAGAGAATATTTTTATGGGTAATTCTAAATTCTTACGCATACGAAAGTCGTATTTGAGCAATTATCCTAATTATATGTATTGAGCATTGAAGGACAGGCAATTTGATGTGTGTTGGGCGCTGTTGTTTTAATTCCCCGGAAAATGAGGTAAATGGAAGTATTGTATTTATTCAAGTCCGATTCATAGCAGAATTATTTGTATTTTTCTAGAAGAAGTTGCATGTTCTGTTTGAGCTGTCGCGGGTCTGTTGGTTGAATAGATCTACGCAGTTGATTGACTCAAAAAATACACGCAACTGACTCATCCAGTTGTACCTTACGTCGTGAGATGGAATTGAAAATAGTCGACAAAAACATTTTTCAGTTAAACGCCGAATAGAAGTACCTAATCACGATATGTACGCATTCAAAATTGAGCAGATTTGGGATAAATTCCATCGAATTGATCAATATTTCGTTTTTATTGAATTTTATTATTCTCTCATATCAACTTCTTAACTTTTTTTGCTAATTTCTGTTAATTGTACCAAATTTTAGATTTTTAACCTTTCACTTTGTGAAGTAGTCTAATAAAATTACTGCTAAAAATGTACGTAAGGAGAGATGCGTCTGAACATTCACCAATGATAGTTCAGTCACACTGTCCATGTCAAGATATGAATTTGTATGACCCCTGATACTCGCACAACTTCCAACATTATAGTGAAACATTATCCATAGTCATGGGATTGTTTGTGCTGACATTCACAAAGTCGGCAAGGTACTTCAACCTAGGTGGTGATGACCGGCAGAGAAACATTATCCCTGATTACTATTGATTCTGGGATGAGTTGAAACTTTAAGGAAGTGCTGATGATGTATCGGATCAGATCCGCATGGGCATCATGATGCAAATTAATAATTTATTATATTAGTTGAATTTCAAAGTAAATGAAACAATCTGGATCCCTTATGCACAGGGTGATCATAATCTGAATGACATAATTGTTCGTATCCTTATGGCATGTATCTTCAATGAAGTTATGGACAGACAAAGAAATGAATGAAGGGAAAAAAACTATTTTATTGAAATGTGTTTTGTAACTGATGCTGAACGTCTGAGATACGTGGCAATATCGTCAGGTATTCTGAATAGACATGACGTGGTAAGATAAAACAGAAGAAGTTTGTTGTTTATTAGTTACATCAGATAAGATGCTTAAAAACCCAAGTGTACTGTGTCCTGCAACTGCGCTCCGGTGGTCCATACCGTTTAAACGGTGCAAGTTCAATTTTTTTTAGAATGCAAACATGTTTCGTATCTTTGGAAAATATTCTGAAGTATACAAGGTGACCCAGAGAAGTGCACTAAACCAAACTTATGTTTTTTATAACGGAACGCCCTATATTTCATCACATGATTGAACAGAGATTACTTTGACCATTCAAAAAATATAGGGTCATGTATATTCATCAACGTTATTTGCGGAGATATATCGATATTACTGCAAGAAAAATGAGTTCCGCTGTATGCTGTTAGACGCACCTATCATTGACAGCTTGACCACTAACCAGTTAGGCTCAATACTTCTAGTTCATTTGGTTGTAAAGTTGTATTCAATGTTCCAGAAGAATAATATTTCGGAGAATACTTTATAATTAGATAAGAAATACTGGAAAAACAACAAAAATATACATTATGCTTATTGCGAAGAACTTTGTGAAGATGAAAGAAGTCACCCATAAAAGAAAGAAAACAAAATGGCTTCTGGAAATTTCAACCTAGTTATCACGAAAAAATAAGTTGAATGAAACTGTTCCAAATATTAAATTCGTGTAGTTAAGTATAGGTAGACACTTAATTGATATAATTTTTCTTTCGATGGACCTATTCATTGTTGAAAGGCAAGGTTTCCTCAAAATATTTTCAGACACATTCGAAATATCTAGTAGATACATAATTATGAAATTATATCTCCTTTCATATGAAAAATAAAATTCCATTCGCACATAAAAGCAGAATGTCAACTATCTGACAGAAAAATCTCCACTCATTAATTTCGCCCAGGGTACTCTGGAGGATAAATTTATCCGGAAATTTTTAGGGTTGCTATGGCAACTAAACAAAAACCAATTTTTTGATTTGCTAAGGAAGCGAGGTGTGAAATTTTCCACTTTAAATAAAAGCTTCAGAAGATGTTTCTGTGTCAGCGACGGCCTTTGGGGTTGGCGAGCAGGGCAACCGCCCAGGGCCTCGCTCTTGCAGGGGCCTCGCGCACTCGAGCAAGTAGTGAAATGTACTTGAAATTAATCCACTTGGTTATTTTTCTGCCATGTGGAAGTCATAGCTGAAGTCTGATCTTGTGAGACGCATCGTCGTCAGTTGTTCAAGCAAGATCATTTTTTGGTTTGTTACAAATACTGTACACTCTGTTTGCTTGCTAGAGTCAGAAGTGGGCTACCACTTTCCGAAACTTGAAGGAAATTTTTTATTGCGTAAAATTTGTTTTTACGAATCTCCCAGGGAACATACGACAAATTGTCAGTTGGTTAGTGAATGCCATTCTATAGAAAATTAAATAACTTTATACGAACTCGTAAATTCTCGTGTCATATGGTATGATCTTACGAAGATTGGTGGCATAAAAGAGTATGGCAAGGCGAAAAAATGCACCTATTTACGAGGATGTATTGATATCTAGTTAGCCTGCAGTTCCCTGCATAAACAAAATATTGCGTTACCATAGCAACGAACAATAACTTATTAGAAGTGTCAGTGTAAAGTTTGACGTCAAAAAAGTAAACCAGAGTTACGCAATAAATTAAAAGAAAAAATACGTCCACCGAAATTGTGAAAATAAAAAAATTGGAGTATCGAGCCATCATCAAGTAGGTACCTGTATTTGAAAGGGTTAAGAGGTGAGCAGATTTACGAAGATATGCTAAATACCCTTGGTGATCGATGTCCTTCGTATGCGTCCGTGGAAAATTGGACAGCAAGCTTCAAAAGAGGTAAATTTTCCAATGAAGATGATGACCGATCGGGAGGCCGATCGAACGCGATGCTACTACCCTTGCACGCTTTTGGTCAACATTCAAACATCTGGGGATCCATTTTGCAGCTATTTTTCTCATGTCCAAATTGACGTGAACTATATGATGAACGCGTTCGTATGAAATATTTAGTGCTTCAGATATCCGTTTCAGCCCAATACGACGGTCTGTTAAGATCATGTCATGAACTGCATCGATATTTTCGGGGACTGACACAGAAACTGGCCTTTCCGATCAGTCATCATCTTCAATGGAAAATTTACCTCTTTTGAAGTTTGCAGTCCAATTTTTCACGGTCGCATACGAAGGACATTAATCACCAAGGGTATCAAGCATATCTACGTAAATCTGCTTACTTCTTAACCTTTTTAAATACGGGTACTTGATGATGGCTCGATACTCCAATTTTTCGAATTTCATAATTTCGGTGGACACATTTTTTCTTTTAATTTATTGCGTAACTCTGGTTTACTTTTTTGACGTCAAACTTTACACTGAAACTTCTAATAAGTTATTGTTCGTTGCTATGGTAACGCAATATTTTGTTCATGCAGGGAACCGGTCTAGGCTAACTAGATATCAATACATCCTCGTGGAAGAAACTTTGATTACGAAGGCATAAATGAAGATTCTGAATTATTTTCGGAAAATATTTTCAAAATAAACTATTTTTGTGCACCTAATTATCGACAATGTGCGCGCTAGTTACCAACCAGTTTTGAGGCACTTAAGCATCATGAGAGCATATTTGGTTTCAGGTATAGCATAAAATAGTTGAAGAAAATGACTGACTACTTTTGAAGCAATGCAGTAACTTGCAATATTATCTCTGACGGTAGGAAACACATCCAATATTGATGAACATGAATTGCATGAAGAACTGAGTATGTTTATCCGTTTATATGAAGAAGACGATGACATCATTTCGGTGCTGGAATATTTAAAAAACGATTCAACCGAATCATACCCTAATATCGAAGTAGTCATGGGATTTATAGCCACAACACCTGTAATAGTTTCGTCTGCAGAAAGGCGTTTTTCAAGGTAACAAATTATTAAAACATATTTGCGAAATACTATGACACAAGATCGGCCTTCAGCTCTCAGCCATTATTTAAATTAAAAATGACTTATTCGGTAGATTATCATGATTCAATTTATAATATCTGTCTCAGAAAAAGCAACAAACAAACATCATTTCCTAATCTGAATCCATGATTATTTCAAGCTATCAATGCACCTTAGTTTGTTTGTTTCATCACTATCAGTATTAATAATTTGTTATCTTTGTGTTGATTAATTTTTTTATCGATTTCCAATATTTATTTTAAAAACTCTTGTATAAATTCGCGTTTCTCGTCAAAAGTCACTAATTCTACAAAACAAAGATCTACTTGTCCGGAGCCTTGCAATCGCTAAGGCCGCCCCTGTTCTGAGTGAATTATTCTTTAAATTTGCCAAGTACACTCACTGCGGGAAAAATATATCCATGAAATTTGGTGACCTTTTGTATAGAGTCACTTTCTTTCATTGATAGTCCAATCCTGTCAGTGTAAATTAGTTAGTGGATTAGTTAGTAGTGTAGTTTGAAAATTTATAATCAGTTGCTTACATTTACTGACACACATTCCTTTGCTCCATAAAAATAGTATCAGTTTTTCTGTGACTTCATTTCGTGTTTTTATATCTAGATATAGCATATTTTTTCAGTGAATGAGTGTTTCGTGCGTAGGTACATTATTTTGGATTGCTGTAGTGTGCATTTATCTCAGCAATCCTTCATCAGTTATCATTTCATGCATGGCATCACACGTTAAAAGGCAAGGGCTGCGTCTTTCCTAGCTCACACAAGTCTCTCCAAGACTTCTGAGGGTTGCGCATAGGGGTGCAATCGGTTGACGGAAATAACAATTTTAGCAAAAAATTTGTGTCAATTTTTAAGTATTTCATTGAAGTTAGTGTTGGTTTTTTGAATCTCTTGTGTCTTATGATATATTGACGATTCTGTTGTTTAGATCACTATGCATCATGTTGAAAAAAAAAATGTAGAAAGAGTTGTCATTGAATTGGTTTTGGTTCATGGCAACTTAATATTTGAGTTTTTGCACTGAATATTCCTAATATTATCAAAAGTTAGCTGAAATTAATTTCATCGAAGAAAAAGTTGTTGATATGGTATTATCTGTTATGGGGGTATCTGAAAGAAATTGTGTCGATGGCCTGCTGGATCTCTAGATGCCATGAATTTTCGCTATAGGGACACGCGAAATCAATCGTATATAGAGGTACACTAACAAACATTCAAAATAGGAAGGAAAGGAAAATTAATGCTTCCAGAACACACCGGCTATTCAACGAGCAGTAGGAAACTAGGGCAAGTAATGATGTGTGACAACCATTATGAGACACATAGGGAGCACTTATTTTGAATTGTTGAATTTGTTTTTTCATATGGTTGAGAAATAAACGGGTTGTTGCATTCGAAATGAAAGAGGAAATTCATTTCAAAAAGTTACGAATTAAAAAATAATTCTTTAGCTACACTGTATAATTTAAGGGCATGTGAATAGATCAGATGTATCACACATCTGCTAAATGGCATTATAACTATTTCTCTGTGAATACCTCAGTTGCGACGACATTGAGTTTTTTCGGTATATGCATCTGTCAATTATATTATTTCAGCAAGAAGATCATCACGTTCAAGTTGTTGCGAGGTAAATAATTATGTTGGAGAAGTGGATGAAAGCCACTGAAATGCATGTATACATTTACTAATATTCATGGCATTCCATTTGAAATAAGAAGTTGACTCTGTAGATTCTTCTCAGTAGGCCCTGTTTATTTGGCAATGAGTTATGGTTATAGACTAGTTACTAATACTGTTATCTTGTTCACTTCGGTTTGTAAATTATCTTTCCAGTTATTAAATAATTCGAGCAATTGGTCTCTGATCCACTATTGCCCCAACTGGTATATGCTATACAGTTGTTTTCTGGAAAAATTCTCCACAGCAGTTCTTCTCTTTTATTACATAATCTGAAAGTAGACGCTTCAACGAAAAAACTGGCGGCTGGTGATCTTGAAAAGACGAACTTCATCGGTAAAACTTTTCAGTTAAAAATGAGGTCGTTTTTTAGGAATTTGTCGAAAAAAAAAAGGAAATATATTTCGCTACAAAAAAATTACAGGTTACTTGAAACATGTTGAGTTAAATTTTCACCAAATTTCGTAAAAAAGAAAATAATTTTTGCGCGAGAAAAAAATCAAAAACTGAAAAATCGGTTATTCTGATTTTCCCGGAAAATTTGAGGTAATGTGGAAAAATGTTCGATTCAAAAGTTGTAGATTTTCAACAACTTTGCGTGAGGAGGTCAACTTTCGTTGTCAATCGCGAAAAACCGTGAAATATCGCTTTCAACCCCTGAAAGTTCACCCCCATCCACCCCTCTCCATTTTTTCGACACTAAGTTATTTTCCCGTCATTCAAACAGTATTCTACTCCTCTTTCAGTAGATCTCATGCTGATAATAATTTTTCCCGCTTTGTCGTCCATCAGCACTGGTCTAAATTGCCATAAAAGCTACTCAAAAGTATAATCGTATGTGTGAAAATTGTTTCGAATGTTATAGCCACTAGGTAAATTTTTATTGCTTCTTGATACCAGTATGTGTTACAAATAAACAATTTGTTTATTCCAAAAACTTGCCAACTCTTTTAATTTGTTTTCCGCAAAATAATTTGAAATATTATCCAATAAAGATTTCAGAGTTGAGTTTGCTAGGAGGATGAATACATCAGGAAGTTGACTACGAAAAAATTCCCACCTTGAGAACAAAAACTCGTGTTTCGATGAATTGTATAATGGTTGGTGGATTTCAAATTATAGGAGTTATTGAATAGGTCTTTTAGTGCAACTTTAATTTTTCAAATGACATATTTGTTCTTGTGAATAATGATAGAGGCTCTGTCTGTGAATTCAATCATATTGTATCGAACATTTGTTTCAATTTGTATGTTACCATCCACTACTGTTCACGGATAAGAGCATTACTAAAAAAGGGCATTATTTTTAAACTTTATGGAAAGTCAGTTCTCTCCGTTCTGCTGCAGCATAATTTAGTGAATCAAATAGTTTTCTGGAGTTTGACGTACATATTTAGAGATATGCAAAGATGAATAGTTAATCGAATCGTGGAAAGCTAGATATGATTTTGATTCAATAAGAATGCAGACAGAAAAGTAGAGCTTCCAAAGAAATTATAGCTTTAGTGAATTCCAAATAGATGCAGTCCATCTTGGCCCGAAATCTTGGTCAAAACAGATTTTGTCTGAATGAAAAAAAGTATCTATTGCACCTATACCATAACCCTTTGAGGACGGAATTATTTTTTGGAGAAAAATTCAAATATTCAGTTGTAGATGATTATTAATATATTAATAAATAGATTTCAAAGTTATTTCTTTATGATTTGCGTTTGATTTAGCTTTAGAAGGAAGTGCTCACAGTGAGAACACTAGGAGGTGAAAATAATTTTTTATTTCACATATATAAAAGCATCTAATTTTTTATAATACCTATTCCAAAAAGCAATTTTTTTGTCGAAGAGGCATAATGCTACGTTACATCTGAAACAAATGAGTGTTTTCATGGAAAATTTAACAAAATATCAAATTTGTTACCTAGTACCATGCCATCTGGACTTATGAGGTTCCAACTTATTGCTACAAGATGAAATTTTTTATTTCTGTAATATAAGTTGGTACAAAGCCATTGGGATATAGCCAGTTGGTTCTAAAAAATATAGAGGAAAATGTCGGAAGGCGTTTCTATATTTTCAGAAATTTTTGGTACAGGATGTCTCGGTAAATTGTTTCAATGTTAGGTGGCAGTTTGAAGCCGATTGCGTCCAAATAATTAATTTTGACAATTCCTGAGCCCTTATTACGGAAACATGGTGTAGTGTATGGCCCCGTATACTGATTACTAATAAAGAATTGGTGGTCGATTACATAAGCGATAGCTATCATCGATGACTAGGGAGTCAGTAGATACGAGACGTTTGTGGAGTCGAGACTAAAGTGTGCAGTTAAATAAAGTGTTTTATTTCTATTTCCCAACGAGCAAATATTGGCGACGAGGATAAAACTATACCAAGTAAGTACCAAAATATAACTTAAATGGACATTGAAGGTGTTAAACACCGGATAAATGATAAAATGGCATGGAGCCGTAATGGCATCGGTGTTAAACTCCGGATGCATTACTTTATTCAAAGCCATAATGGCAAAGGTGTCAAACACCAAATAAAAACATGACTGTATAAAGAGTAAGGGCATCGGTGTTAAACACCGGGTGCATTACAGATTTATTCAAAGCCGTAATGGCATGGGTGTTAAACACCGGATGCATTACAGATTCATTCAAAGCGTAATGGCATAGGTGTTAAACACCGGATGCGTTACAGATTTGATCAAAGCTGTAAGGGCGTAGGTGTTAAACACCGAATGCATTACACATCCCTTCAAAGCCGTAAGGGCGTAGGTGTCAAACATCGAACAAAAACACATGACTGTGTGAAAACGTACTGGTTACACACAGAAAAAAAAAATTTGAATTCTAATACGTTTTTACATACTATGGAAAAGTAAAAGTACACCAAAATGTGCAAGCTTCCGAACAACTCAATGAAATGAAGCTGTTGTATTTCAGAAACGATGTCGAACATTCCATCTCTCGAAGCATTCGATTGTGATGGAGATGTCAGTTCTGTTGGACTCCGATGGAGAAAGTGGATAAGAGCCCTCGAAATATACTTGGAAGCTGCCTCTATAACTGATCCGAAGAAAAAGAGAGCGAATCTCTTACACCTCGGAGGACTAGGAATTCAAGAAATCTTTTACAACTTACCTGGTGCAAATGTCACAGATACTGATTGTGAGGATGGTGATTCATATACTATCGCCATTGAAAAACTTGATCAATATTTTTCCCCGAAGCAAAGTCGAATTTACGAGAGACACCAATTTCGACTTTTGAAACAAGAAACAGGAGAAAAATTTGAGAAATTTTTAGTAAGACTGAGAAACCAAGCCGAAAAGTGCCAGTTCATGAATGTAGAAGAACAAATAATTGACCAAATTACCGAGAAGTGCCTCTCCGTTGAACTTAAAAAGAAAATCTTGGCTACTGGGGATTCAATTACTTTGGAAAAAATTATCGCCGAAGCAATCTCGTCAGAAACTGTTGATAGGCAAATATCGGAGTTCACCGAGAAGCCGGGTTGTAGTTCAGCTACAACCGTCAATCTACTTCGTCAGAAGAACATACTCTAAACAGCAAAATGTATGAGATGCGGATCTGGAATAGAAAAGGGCCAAGTACACGATTGTCCAGCAGTCAATAAAGTATGTCGGAAATGTAACTTTAGAGGCCATTATGAAAAGTGTTGCCGCTCAAAAAAAATTAATAAGAACCAGAGGGGACCGCCACCAAAGAAATTCAAGCAAAGACAGCCAAGAAATGAAGAAGTGGACTACGTAGAAAACCAAGAAGATGTGGAGTATGTATTTCACATTGACGATGACGATGTGGTAGATTGTAAGGTAGGAGGTATTGTAATTAAGATGTTGATAGATTCTGGATGTAAATCCAATATCATAAATGATTACACTTGGAGATCCCTAAAGAAGTGCGGAAAAGTAGTTCAAAATCATATAAAAAAGCCTAACAAAGTATTTTTCGGTAATGGATCTAAAGATCCCCTAGAAATTTTGGGTTCATTTGAAGCAATAATCGAAATCTGACCTCAAAAAGAAGTGACTTCTTTCTATGTCATAAAGGATGGAAAGAGGAATTTGTTAGGCAAACAAACAGCAATTTCTTTATGAGTCCTCAAGATAGGCCTGAACATTAATAACTTGAATTCTGAAATTTTCCCAAAATTCAAAGATGTTCTCATTCACATTCCCATCGATAAAACCGTTAAACCTGTGAGCCAACCTTATAGCAGGATACCCATACCTCTGGAACAAATAATCAACCTGAAACTTGGGGAGCTTATGCAAGCTGACATAATAGAAGAGGTAAAAGGTCAATCTGAATGGGTATCACCCATGGTTCCTGTTCTCAAAGAGAACGGTGACGTCAGAATATGCATCTTGAGGGAAAATTATCCTCTACCCACTATGAACAGCCTTTTACCAAATTTTCGAAAAGATAAATATTTTTCCAGACTCGATATCAAGAATGCGTTTCATCAAATCGAAATTTCTCCGAGATCACGGTACATAACCACCTTTATTAGTAGTAAAGGTCTCTTCAGGTACAAAAGGCTTATGTTTGGAATAACATCTGCCCCAGAAATCTTTCAAAAGACTCTGGAAAAAATGCTACTACCTTGTCAAGGTACAGTTAATATCATTGATGACATCCTAATTTATGGAACAAGTGAAGAAGAACATGATCATAGGGTTCAAAATACATTGAATATTTTGCGCGAGAACCATGTACTTCTGAATAAAAGTAAATGCATTTTCAAAATTACGGAAGTTCGATTTCTTGGACATAGGTTGTCGCCGGAGGGGGTCAGACCATTAGAAGATTACGTAAGCGTAATACAATCTTTTCGGGCTCCAAAAACAATAGAAGAAGTACATAGTTTTTTGTGTTTAGTCAATTTTGTCGGTAAATGGATACCAAATATCGCTACTCTAACAGACTCATTGAGGAAATTATTGCGGATGAAATTGAGTAAGCACGCAAACATTATAAAATACTGGGGGGAAGACCAAAACAATAACTTCAAAAAACTCAAAGAATCACTGTCACATATCAAAACCTTGGGTTACTATGACCCTAGCGATAGAACCCAAGTGGTAGCAGATGCAAGTCCAGTGGGTCTTGGAGCAGTTCCCATACAGTTTGATAAGGAAGGCCCCAGAATCATCGCGTACGGCAATAAAAGCCTCACAGATTGCGAAAAAAGGTATTGCCAGACTGAAAAAGAAGCTCTAGCTTTGGTATGGGCAGTAGAGCATTTTGGTATCTATTTATATGGAAAAGATGAATTTGAACTGGTCACAGACCACAAACCACTTGAAGTTATATTCTCACCTAGATCTCGTCCGTGCGCAAGAATAGAACGATGGGTTTTACGATTACAATCTTTCAACTTCAAAATCATTTATAAGCCGGGTAAAACAAACATCGCTGATCCTCTATCTCGATTGTGCCAAACAAATCCTAGCACATACTTCGAGGCATACGATCAGGTTAGCCAAATTGTCGAACTGGCTCGCCCCGTAGCAGTAACGATGCAGGAAATACAAGAATCGTCACAAACTGATGAAGAGATATTAGAACTCAAAGATGGCATTCAAAACAACAACTGGTCTGAGTCTGTGAAGCGGTGCCAAATCTTCCAGGAGGAATTTTGTCTGTGTGGTGATATTCTCCTGAGGGGTACAAGAATAGTGATTCCAAAGAACTTGCGACAGCGTGTACTAGACGCAGCGCATGAAGGTCATCCGGGAATAGTGGCTATGAAGGGTAGGCTCAGAACGAAAGTGTGGTGGCCAAAGATAGATGAACATGCTGAAAAGATCGTGAAAACATGTAAAGGGTGCCTGTTAGTTTCAACACCCACTATCCCTCAACCAATGAAAAGGAGGCAACTGCCAACAGGACCTTGGATAGACGTAGCCATGGACTTCATGGGCCCTTTGCCTACAGGAGAACATTTGTTTGTAATAGTTGACTATTTTAGTCGCTACAAAGAAATAAAAATAATGAGGAGCATCACCTCTATGAGCACAATAAACATCTTGAAAGATATATTTTCAAGATTGGGGTTTCCCATGACTATCACATGCGACAACGGCAAACAATTTATAAGTGAGGAAATAAAAACGTATTTTGAAGAAAACGGCATAAAAATATTCAACTCCATTCCATACTGGCCCCAGATGAATGGAGAGGTTGAAAGACAAAACCGGGATATCTTAAAGAGGCTTAAAATTAGTCAAGCACTCAAGAAAAATTGGCGACAAGAACTGGTAGATTACCAAATGATGTACAATAGTACTCCGCACTCAACAACTGGAAAAACACCAAGTGAGTTATTCTTTCGACGCCAATTCAGAGATAAGATCCCTAGTTCTGGTGATACCGAAAATAGCATACTTGAAGAACATGCCAGAGAAAAAGACCAAACACAAAAACAAATAGGAAAAGAATATGGTGATAGAAAAAGGAGGGCTGGAGAAACGGACTTGGAATTGGGCGATAAAGTCTACAAGAAAATATTGATTAGAGAAAATAAAACAATGCCAGAATTCGACCCAAGCACACACACAGTGGTCGATGAAACAGGTGGGGATGTTGTGATTCGAAATGACGACTCTGGTCAGGAATGTAGAAGAAACATCGTCCACCTGAAGGAAATAGATGGAAAATGGAGTGTGTGTGACGATTCAAATTGTTAAAACTTTATTGTTTTCAGATTATTGTTCAGGTCACTAATATTTATTTCTTTCATTATTATTATAAGCTACTTTTATTATTGGTCTTTGATGCATACTTATATGAATTGTTACTGTTATAACTTCTTTGTCATCACAATATTGTTCAGGTCACTATTACTTATTACTTTCATGATTATTATTATTTGCTATTTTAATTGTTGTTCTTTGATACATACTTATATGAATAGAATACTTATATATGCTTTGTATTTATATTAAGTTAGCTATGGTAATATCAGGTTGTGAAAACGTATAAATGTTCGTGTTATTTTCACATATAAGTTACATTAGAAAAAGGAAGAGATGTAGTGTATGGCCCCGTATAGTGATTACTAATAAAGAATTGGTGGTCGATTACATAAGCGATAGCTATCATCGATGACTAGGGAGTCAGTAGATGCGAGACGTTTGTGGAGTCGAGACTAAAGTGTGCAGTTAAATAAAGTGGTTTATTTCTATTTCCCAACGAGCAAATAGTGAACTTTACACATGGTATTCATGACTAGTTAAACAGGATTCCTATTTTCGAAAATTCTCATCTGATTCTGATCTGAAAATAAAGAGAGGAGCTCAATTGTTCCTAGTGTCCTCAAGCTGAGCACACCACAAAGTTTGCATAAAAATTATCACTTTTTCTTAGGCATATACTGTGACAACAATGAATATGTATTTTCATATACTTTATGAATCAAATTATCTTGAAACCTACCTATCATTTTCCACTATTATTTTTATTTCAGATAAAACAGGTAGTACTTATCAGCATAAGAAACACTCGAATAAATAACCAACACGAATCTACATCTATACCGGTTCGTTTGAGCAAATTTTATTTGGAGTAGGAAGACATCAAACGCATGCGTCATTTTAAGTGTATTAGCAGTGAGGACTCTAGGCACATGAGAAATAATTAACTTGTAAGTGTCCTCACTGTGTGCACACTAGAAAACAAAGGGGTAAAAGACATTTCTCCGCTGTTTTGGCCTGATAAACAGTCAGATAACGACAGATTTTGCTGACTCATTTTCTCTTTTCTGGGATTTTAACTACTGAAAATCATGTCAATGTTGAGCCCAAATTATGAAAATTTAGCAATCGGACGTGTGCTAGGCATATAGAAAATTCATTTTCCTTCTGCAGAAAAAAAACGTTTTCTTTTATTTTCTCGTTCATGGCATTTCAAAACATGAATAGGTATAACATTCTAATAGTGAAAAACCAAATCCGTAAGGTTTGTACGTACTTAAAGGGTGGAAATAGGGGCGCGATCTTGTAAAAAATAGTTGGTTGCTGATGCATTTTCTCGCTTAAGGCAATCGACAGAATGAAATTTAATATTGTTAGGAACCCGAAAACAATTCCTATAAGATGGTCAGATGTTGAGGTCAATTTTCCGGATGGAAAATTTTGTGAATTTTTTTTTCTTTTTCCGGTAAACTTTCTCGTGAATGAAATAATGTGCAATATAAATTTGTTAATGTAAAAGTGTGTTTATAAAGAATAATAATAAAAGTACTTTATTGGTTACCCAATAGGCCACCGACCTTCAGCCTTCTGTTATAAGAAATCCATGAGTCTAGTTCGTGCCTATCATACTATATGAAACTGAAAAACTTGCAAGAAAATCACTGGAATTTTTGTTCATTTTCTCGTTTATGGGAATTGGCATGTAGGAAGAAGATGAAGTGATTTCAAGACCAGAAAAATGAAGCCATTACTCGGAAACATGATGAAACATAATGAAACGACGTTTTATACAGTGAGGTCCTAAAGTAATGGATACATTAATTTTCTACGTTATTACTTTTTAAGGAAAACCCTGAGTGACATCGATTTATGTTTTCGAAAAGACACTCTGTGACATAAAAAAACGTCCCTCCTTCACCCCCTTCAAAGTGACAGCCACTCACCCAATTTTTTCAATGGATTAGGGGGTCAGTTGAAAACCCCTGATGAGATTCACCAATTCATTGAAGAACAGAATTTTTTGAGGTTCCAAATATTTTCAGAAATTCCAAGAAAACTATGTTATGGGTAGTTTTTAGAGAAACCAAGGATGATAATCTAGAAGATCAGCCCATCTTAGGTTACTACGGTACTTGTATGTCCAGTGCTAGGACATGGGAGACTTGTGCACACCATATCCAGTATGATATGGTTCCTTTGATAAGCAGGAACAAACAAAATATTACATTTCCCTCTGCACACCGTTTGAATTGTACCGAAGACACTGCAAATCGAAGGGGAAGACGATGGATTGGGCGAAATTATTTTGGATTAAGACGATGAATCAATTAGCGATATAATGTATAGCGACAACGAATAAAAAAATTATTCCATATACAAGAATACTCTTTCTCTTTTTACTAGATAAAGTGTATAATAATTGAATGTCCCCTTTAATTATTTATAACATTTGTTACGATACAGTACAGGGTGTTTCATAATTATTGTGACAAACTGATAGGGGTATTAGAGGGTATCAAAATAAGCAAGGTTGCCTCATAAACCCATATCCGGAAATGAGCCGTTTCGGCACTATAGCAATTGAAATTTGTGAGGAACAAAATGGTTCGTCTCGCTCCCAGTCTTGTTCTGTCGCCTGGATAAGTTCCAAAACTTTTCTGCGCAATTTTCCTGCGTACACTGGCTTGCTGTGTTTACTTTTCTGTGAACTTTGATTCGCCACATCGTGTCACATAGTCACAGTAAACTAGTGATGGGCATAATCGCATTATTTCAAAAATCGGATTTTCCGTATTTGAATGATCATCCGATTATGATATAGCAAGCCAGTAGGCGCGGGAATTGTGCTGTTATGTTTTTTAAATTATTCAGGCGACAGCAGAAGACAGTGAGTCAGACAAACATTTTGCAACCGGTGCACTTTTGGCCTCTCTCAATTTTTAATTGCTAATATGGCCCTGAAGGCTCATTTCTGTATAGGGATTGAGGTAAAATTACTTGAATTATCTCAACAACCCCCATCAGTTTGTAACAATAATGCTCATAACTATTTTTTACACTCTATAAAAAATTATTCATATTACTGAATTATGTGTTTTTGATATGACTATCATACTTCCGAATTAGGATTTTTTATATGGCCTAAAAATGAAGTTTGCAATTCATATGCCAAATCCCATAGAAAATAAATTAACTATTTTATCTTCATTAATTTCTTGCAGTAGCATTTTCAAATCATTCATTTATGCAGTATGACCCATTTAAAATGAAAGCACTCATATCAAACTTAGATTTTTAACTTAGAAAATTTGAAAAATATGTTGATTGAATTTCATGAAAATATTATTGTATTTAATGATTTTTTTATTATTATTCAATAATAGCTTCCGATGAAATTCTGACCAGTGATATTGTGAGACTTCCTGAATCCAGTGGTGTATTCCGAGTTTTGGATAAAAGTAGAAATTGAAATGCTGGGTTGATTAAACGACAAATTTTTTAAAATTTAATCCTCCAATAACTATTTTCTTGATTGACGAATTTTAACAATATTTCAAAATGAACCATTTGAAAATATCACGAATCCAGTGGTGTAGTCAGATTTTTTCTCAAAGAATCGCTTATAAATTTTTCAGTTTTTCACCTCGAAAAAAAAAAAGAATAGTTGGCCCTGTAGATGAAGATTTATTTATGAAATTCGGTCTTCTATTGGACTTTTTGATTATCTACCTAATGAAGAAGAAATGCATTCCAATCGGTTGAAAAAAGTATGTTTCATAAGGGTGCTTCCATTTTAACTGGGTTTCCGAATTATGGAAGTTAATATAACAAATGAATTCAGTAAGTTATTCAGTTAAAAAGACTTCTTCCATCTTTCTGCACATTCAATCTATTGTTCGAATTGACTGACCCTGAAATCCTCTGTTATCGAAATCGTAGACAGATAAAGCAATGCGGAGTTGCCTATAAGCACTGCCAATAAAAACACCCCTTTTATGAGCGGGCGAACTGTGATAAGCTTGGGAGTATAGAAAATATCGTCCTCAGAAAGGGTAGATAGATATATAGATATTGTTGACTACGGCATAAATTCAAATTAGGTTTGAATTATGGTTCAACATTCTTCTCTTGGGATGAAATCAGATACCCAATATAAACTGAAATCGTTCTCTAATGGTGGTGAATATTTGCGATTGGATACAGTTTTAGGGAGAATAAGGATCTTCATAATTCTTTGTCAATTATAAACTATTTGATCAGTGAAAACTTGATCAATGACTGAAAGTTTGCAATATCATGGACACTGCCTATAATTGTTTGTTTGATCTAACCAGTGCTTTCTATAGTGTCATAATAGAATTTGTTAAGGATGTTAAGGATTGTACACGGGGAATATTTTTTGGTTCATATCTATGTGGAAGAAGTTCTAATTAGAAGGTTGCAATTGAAAGGACTAGCGTATAAGATATAGATATGGAGGTTCCTCAGGCATCTGTACCGAGACAGCTCTTATTCCTTATATTCATTATCGATTTTGCAGAACACCTCCTAGATCAGTTGATAAAGAACGCGAATGAATCATTAGTGATCACATTATATGCCTCTGGGGGACTCTATGATACTATAATATACAGGGTGTCCCAAACTCGATGACCAATTAGACGTTTCTGGAAAAAGGGACTTACGATGAATTTTGAAAATTTGGTTTCTTGGAGAATCAGTTCTGCTCTATCGATCTAAAATATTTTTAGTGCTGCGGCGTTGCTGCTTCTATCGAAAATAGCAAATACTTTGATATTTTAAATGGAATACCCTGTATATTATTGAATATTTCGCTTTGCTGTTGCTTTAAGATTATTTTCATATCATACTTTTCTATTCCTATCTCCAGTGGTTTTCAAGAAAATCAATAATTTCCTTGTTTTTTTGGGAAATATAGCTTCAATTAAATGTTTATTACTGCAGTATTTGGATTCGTAGAGAGTTGAAATTTTCGGATATAGTTTGACAATGTCCTGTGTATTAGTTATAACTACGGAAATTCGTTCTCAATTATACAGGGTCATTGAAAATTTGTGATTTCACTGATAGATACGAAAATATATCGATAGATGTTCTAAAAGACAATTGAATTTCCTTTCAAATGATGTAAATGTTCCCATACCTAAAGAGTCAGGCTTCCTAAATAAAACAAGTTTTCTATAAAAATTGGATAATTAGCTATATTTCCTATTTAGTAGATAGGAAATGTAATAAAACATTTAATTATTAAAATTCGAAAAATTTTACATTATTAATGAAACGTTTGAGCGTCCATTAACGTGAATTTTATCAGAAAATTATCAAATTGGAAGAAATCAATTATTCAAATGAAGTTTTGATGAAATTGTTTATTCTTCATGGTCAATGTGATGAATTATAGCAAGAACATGCAAAAGATTTTACAAAGAATGATTAATATACAGGATATTACAAACTCAATAGATTTTTTGGAGATCTTGAAGATAAATATATTTTAATTCTCTTTCTGAAAGAAACTCAATTGAATTCACTATTTGTCAAAGTTACAGAATGTTTTGTTTTTTTCTGGTCACGGCATACTACAAGTTATTTCAGTTGGGAGATATTACTTTTTTCGAATCGTTGTGCTGAGAATTGAAAATTGTGGATAATAATGCATACTGAAATTCAGATATTTCGAATCAGTTTTATATTTAATATTAGTGCAGAAACATGATTTCAAAAGCACGCAGGAAATTACACAAATGAATAGAAAAAAAATTTAAAAGAATCTAACGGAATTAGGCTATGTTTGGGAATATTGAGGCTCCAAGAGGTGATCCTTCAAAACATGTTGATTTCTGTGAATGGATTCCAACATGGACTTATGAAGTTCCAACTTTCCTTTAGAATATTATATGAAAAATATTTGAATAATATGAGAACAACAGTTAGGAACTTTTTTATCAATTTGCCGCTTCATGTATATCGAAGTTGTTGGTATCAGTTGTACGTTGCCTCTTCTCACTGTCTACAACCTCAGAAGATCGGTGGATAAGACGCTTGGCCACCACGATCCCCAGATCTAACTCTTTCAAATTTTCGCATTAAATCAAATCGAACAGCACTTCGAAAACATGAATTAGGGATTAATATGACCTTTATTTGTTCATTGATTGAAATAAAATTGAGTTATGCTCAAGGTGAATTATGATTTCTCAACAGACACACGTTTTTCAGAGACCCTGAACGCGAGATAAACTTTTCATGGAGATGAAAAGCGGAACCATGCATACTTTGTTCAAATCTGAATTGAAATTTCAAATCACTGTATTTCTCGGTTCATGCAATATTAGTTTCGGAAAACACTACACGGAAAAAAGAGGTTTAGTGAAGACAGCAAAATAATGTTTGCTGATGCCTTGTTGCTGCTGTCCCTATAAAATTTAGTTATAGGAACAAGATGGTCGTATCGACAACTAAACACGTTTAGTATCGGTTGCAAAAAAATTTACGAGCAAACTTTGTTCAATTCCCAGTGATCCTAACATAAATTCAGTCACGAGCACTAAGCTTGAAGAGGTCATTCTAACAAAATACTATCACTATTCCCAGGAGTGCGTTCTGTATTCCAGTGAAAACACCTTCGAGAGTGTGACGTGAGGGAAAAAAGGCCCCCGCAGTGTTGAAAAAGACGCTCTGGCTATACGAACGACTTTGGCGAAGAAAGACGCGTCTGGGCGTAGATACAGAAAGTGTTGCCTCTATGAAAAATGTCAAAATCCCACATTTCTTGAGAAAATTTCCCGCCATTTCCCGCCACATTCAAATTGATAAAATAACCTATCAAGTTAAGGAGTTTGTTTTGAAACAATATAATTTCGCACATGACAGCGGTGAAATTTTTGAAGAGATGGCGCTTTCGCAAATATTCCATTTTAGAAAAATCACCACATATGAATGGACACGATTTCTGTATAATTTCCCGCATATTTCCGGCAAAATGTCTTATCCCACCAAAAATCCCGCATGCGTTCGGACTACCCGCGATGCGGGAAATTTCCTGCCATGTGGCATACAGAACGCAGTTCTGCAAGATTTTTCTGTTTGTGATGGTTCAGCATCACATGATGTTCATGAACCAATAGTAAAGCTTGGAACGAAAATTACGTTACCGTGTTGTCAGCTTTTCAGGGTATAACGTTATTTTGGTTTTGGGTAAACGATAAAATTACCGAAACGAGATTTATCGTTTTTTTTCTACTCATATTGGAAAGTTAAAATGTTTCTTGCTCGGTGGGTAACTAGTTTCAATAGAAATTTCAATGTGCTTACAGAAAACCGGTATTAGGTAGGTATCGATAGTGATTACTGATTAGGTATACCTATAGAATACAAACCTACTAGCGCCAGTCGAAGTTTAAAAATGTTCAACCTCCCTCTATTACCTATCCTATACTGATTATAAATAAACCGATACCTACTTCCAACATTCCCAGAATTATTGTCCAGCAGTCATTTTGGTAAAAATAAATATATTAGAAAGATGGAAGTCCAAAAAACATGGTTATCTTGATTCTAATTATTATTATTTTAAGTGAAATAACTACGGCTTGGCAACCCTGTCGGCGAGAAAAGTAATCGACGCGCGCCACCCGCCATGGCATGGCATCAGGCCATCGTCCATCCAGTACTATGTCTTCACAAATGGTAACCGTTTGTTTTTGAAACGAGCCTTTTAGTTTTAATGCGTTTCTGTAATGCTATTTATCTCTAGCGTTATAAGTTGTTTTTTCGACGTTTTCTTGTTGGTGCAATGTGCAGTGTGTTTACCGTGTATTTGCCGTTTTGATCTAAATTGTCGGTGAGGCGAGAAAAGTAGCCGCCATCCGCCATCGCCATCGTGAAAAACTTCAATTTCGACGTTCGACAACAAAAAATAGCTACTGCGTTTATGTTGATCTCTAGCGTATTTTCCGTTTTGCTCTAATTGCCGGAATATGGAATCTGAAATAGAAAGCGTTCTGAAATCTTGGGATTTGGAGGAATTAGTGGATCTATGTAAGGGTGAGTGAATACCTAATTTCAAATCCTAAACCTCCATGCCTGGCATGTCTCTATAATTGTTTTCATCTTTCCTTGGCAAAATGTTATGAAATACGTATATACCTATACAATAGGTATATCGCAGTCCAATCTGATTGTAATGGAAAACAAAAGTATTTTATATGAACCTACTACATAAGCTATTTGAATAAAAATAAAATAATTTATGGCAACAGGTGGCATCGAGGTTAGTTAGTTAGTTTCTTCCCTCTGGTTTAGTGCATAATTGACAGACTGGAGGTACAGGTGACCCTACATGATTATACAAATTACAAGTAACAGTAAAAACCTCACTTTCCCATTAGAAGAGGGGAAAGTGAGGTTATTGTACCTCCAACGCACCCTCTGTCAATTATGCACTAAACCAATCTCTGATTCTTCTTGACTTCACTTTTCAGAACAACGTATTGATACGAAAAGTTTACATCTACTTACGCTAGACTCTCTGAAAGTAATCCCTCAAATTGGTCTACGATTGAGATTTTGGGAAAAAATTCAATCATTTTTGAAACCTTCGCTGGCAAGTGAGAAATATCCAGAAGTACCAGTACCGGTGTGTATCATATTATTATTTTTTTTTTATAATTATGTGGGTCAAATGAATCAGCAAATTTTCGTTTTCTAGTAGATTTACTCATACTTTTGCACCCATGTGCTTTGTACCTATGTGTTTAGATATAGGTATTCTACTGCCATTATATATGTTAATTTTGAGTAATAGTAAAATACATACAATAAGTAAAGAACATAAATAACACTAGTGTACTCAAAGATGCAAATTAGTGCCTCTACACTCCTAACAGATTTTGAGATGATGAGAAAATCCAGTGTGGTAGAGGTCGATTCAGTGAAAATTATCTGCTTTTCAGAATTTTGTTCAATTCTTAACCAACTTTAAAATTTATTATTTTGTAAAATAATAGTGGGTTTGGAAATTATCCTTTTAATTGTTTATTAATTAATAAATTATGAAGAAGATTGCTTGTGTCTTGCTCTCATTTCTTTTGAATGTTAAATTGTTTCACATGTTAGTCTACACACGCTGCTACAAGAAGAAATCGAAAAACAAAAAATTTAATAGGTGGCTGTGATTCAATACTAGGTCTACTTCAATAGCATTTTTGTATTTCCAGATATTTGCCTTTCTGAATAGGATTTATACCAATAACATATTTTACAGTCATCATTTTTTCTCAAGTAATATAAAAGAAATACTTTTTTTATTTTTATTTCTCAAATTTATAGAGCCCGTCTGCTAGTGAAGCTTCAACTTCATCTTCCTTTTCTGCAGTCGAATTGAGTCAAGCAGAAGAGGAAACGCCCAGTGCATTGAGTAAGTCTTTTGTACCTCATAATTTCTGAAGATATTTATTATATTAATGTGGAAAAAAATGTTAAATTCACACTTTTCTCACCACTATATTATTCCTCTTACTATTGCAGATACATGAGATAGAGAGAGAGGAGGGTGGGAAGGAGTGAGTCGGGAGAAGGGGGAAGTGAGAGAGGGAGGGAGGAGGAGAGAGTGAGAGAGGGAGGTAGGAGGAGAGAGAGAGAGAGAAAAATATACTTTATTGCTGAAGAAACAAATTCTCATTGATTAGGACTGCACCTGTATTTAAAAATACTCACCTACTTGTAGCACAGGGTGCAGATAAAATAAATTTATATTTTTTCAACCGAACAGATGATTCCAAAAATATACTATACTTAGCATTTTTAATATCTTCCAATTCATCGCTTATCAAATAAATGTGATACATTTTTTAAATTATCTGTTCATGGTCGTGGTAAATCCAATTGTGGAACAATATCCAGGGTATTACATTAAAAATATTCAAGTATATCTAATTAGTCTGCTTTGTGTAATTGATGACTTGTTTATTTTGTGGAAATTCATGATCACTTTAATGAAATGAATGAATACACTTTTGTCTATTTCCACTAGTTTTTTAAATTTCACGACCTATTAACTAGGTTTTAGAGTTCAAATGTATTAGTAAGTTTTTATACTTGATAATGGGATAAAACCCAAAACCGGTCGTGAAATTTAAAGAACTAGTGGAAGAAGAAATGAATACACTTTTCCATTTCATTAAAGTAGGTAATTCGTCTGCATCTGACTATTTTTTTTTAAAATAATATAATGTTCAAAATATAATAGATCAAAAGGTATTTTTTTTCATTAAAAGCGAGTAGAGTTGTAGGTGGAGTTATAGACTGGGAGATGGTGACAGATTTTAGTTGATGATTTTCTCGTTCATGCCTCTAAGAGGACTGAAAAATATAAAAGTGCTGACAAAATTCATGGAAAAATTGAGCGGTACCAGCGTGGCTTTCATATGGAAAATTCCATTTTCAAAATTTTCCGGCCCTTAACCTCACTTCGGCAACCGCCGAGCTTATGCCATTGTTTTTATGGAATATTCAGGATAGAATCTTCCATTTTTTCAACAGCAACAAAAAAAAAATCTTACATTTCAGTTGTTTTTCACATGTTGACTTTATCATTTCTACCCTTAGGCCATGTGCCTTAGGCCTATCCTTTTTCGCTGGTAATGTCTATCTTAACATTCTGTTGATGTACATGGCAGCGGTGGTAAAATCGTCCCAAAACTTTTTTCTTCTGGGAAAATGAAAATTTTGAATTTTACATATGAAAGCCACGCGGGGACCGTTCAATTTTTCCATCATTTTTGTTAGCACTTTTATATCTTTCAGTCCTTTCAGAGACATGAACGAGAAAATCTTCAACTAAAATCTGTCATCTCCTCCCGGTCTATTAACTTTATAACTATTTTCTTCATTTTTTAGATTATGATATAGATTCATTTGTTGGTGAACCTGGTCCACCCACAAAAAAACCTAAAATTCGCAATGAATCTTGTGTATTCATTAAAAAGTTACTAGAAACTTCTATTAAAGGACAATATGTATTTGCTTTTTATGAAAAACATGGTGTTTTCAACAAGGAAGCCAGGCAGAAGCTGGTGGAGATACTAGTGGACTATTTGCTGAATAAAGATATCAGTAGAAGGTTGTTCATCCACTTGGTATTTATAATGAAGGACTTATCGTTTATTTTTGTAGGGTTCCATCAACTGAGTTGAATTCTCTCGCAATAAACATACAACAAATGTTTCCATCAGAAAATAAGGTTTGTAAGGTTTCAGTTTTGTTATACTTTCATTCACAACCGTATTTTATATTTTTAAGGAAATATATTTTACTGTGGTGACACATAATAACAAAAATATTGGAAAAGGCAAGTTGTGTCAAAGATACTATAATCTCAGAAGAAGATTTGCAGATGTTGGATTAATTGAGAAGAGTAAGAAACAAGATGACCAAGGTAAAATTGAAAATTTATTGATTTCCATTATATTTCATAATATATACTTATTGTTGTAGGTACATCAAGTGATATTTGTAAAGATAAAGAAGAATATGTGAAATGGTTAGAGAACAGTGTCGCTCCATGGCCAACTGTCCTGAAATATTGGGATGAGACTTATCATTCAAGAAAGCAGTCACTTGTGAGAAATTGTGAAATACACGACTACTTTAAACAATTCCCTGCGCTGTCAACAGATAATGGATATGAACTGGTGAGTAGTATTTTCATTCATATCTCTAAGAGGAAGAACTGAACTAAAAGTCAATTCATCAAATTTCAGCTTGAACAAGATTTTTTGAAATTACATCCCGATAAAGAACTTGCTCTTTTTGCCAATTTTGATAAAATATCTGATGCATTTGAGGAATACTTCAAGTCGAGAAAAGACAAAAATATAAGGGCTAAAGTGGAAGACTATTTATCTGAAAAATCATCTGGTGAGCATTTATTTAAGTTTTGATTTTATTTTTACCTCAAATTTAGTTATAACCTATTGTTTTTATAACCCGGCTTTGCTCAGGGAGTTGATATGAGATTGTGTGGTAGTTGGAATATGAAAGAATAAACTTAAAAATAATATCAGAGGCAAAACAATTTTACTGAAAAGATATTCTAACTATTTGCAATGCAATATACAAAAAAATGCTTTGAACTTTGGAATGTTATTGAATGCTCCGAATACTCTGGAATGTTCTGAACATTTCTAGAGTACAAAACTTTTAGGGTGGGGGGATAGATGGCTACCACACCATATGACTCCCTTGATCGTAATGGGACTCGTTTTTGAGTTTGAGCGTCACACACATTGTACACTTATTTTTATAGTTATTAATTATAACATTCTTTCAGAAACAAAAAACCTCAAGCTCCTCCTGTTGTTACCTTATGTAATGATACCTGTCACAGTGAAAAAAAATAAAGAGTGCCAATGGAGACCATCTAGATTAGAAGTAGAAGAAGCATTTATTCTCCATGTAACTGTAAGTAATCCAAATCTATGACAGTTTAAAACAGTAAAACCTGGCTATGTTGAAAAACAAGTTGAACAAGTTGCCTACTTTATAATGTATATCTTTTCAGGGATGGTAAACACTTTCTTTAAATCATCGGCCTTGGATACTTTTACTATGATTCTTTGTATCTTTCATACCTTATACAAGTCAGGGTTATTATATATGGAGGGTATAACCGATACTACTTTTTGAAAGAAAACACATTGTGCTTAATCGATAGAAGGCGCGGAGGGGGGTGGGGGCACATCAACTTTAACATTTTAAATGGCATGAGGGGTCAAGTGTCACATCATTGTGATAAATTTGAGTTTTGAATTCGTTACAAAGCTTAATTAGGTAGAAATTTTGAAATGTCACTGATTTAATCTATTATAAATGAAAAATCCTACATATTAGTTTTGTTTTTTGTTACACTTGACATGCATAGTGTGAAAAGATGAAATGGATGAAAAAACAATTAAATTGTCTTTTCAACGATGCGATACTTGACCCCTAATGCCATTTAAATATTTCAATTTGATGTCCCCCTCCCCGTGTGCTGTCTATATCGCGTAATCACAATTTGTTTCATTTCAAAAAGTAGTTAGGTTAATGCAACACCTCCATTTTGGTGACGTGTGATGTGTGCCAGAATAGCCAACCTTATAGAACTTAGTGTAAAATTCAGAAGAGTGGAATTGATTTATATCATGACTTACAATTAAGAAGAACAAGGATGAATACAATACCAACAACTAAATAATTAACATACCTATGTTGTCAGTAGTGACACATTTTCCTCACTGTGCGTCTGTTGACCCGAACTCTCTAAAACCTATTTTATGCTGTAACTCTGCCTGTATATATAAAAACCCTGATACAAGTAACATATTACTAGACAGGGAATATAACTTAGCCTTGTAGACAATGAGCCATATCCAAAAGGGTTTAAAGAAAGCATCTCCTTACCCTGGAAAAGTTGGTACCGTGATATAGAAAACTTATTTTTAGTTGTTTGTATTAGCCTCAACAATATTATTTCCAATTTTTCATAGGTATTATGTAATTTCAGGATGTTGGGAAAATTCACCATCACATCGAAAACAGAAGAGCAATACTTGCAAAATGGAAGTCAACTCTACAACCTTTCATAGTTGTTGTCGGACAAAATTTGTGTGAAATCACGGACATTTACATACAAATCGATCACCTATCGTTTAGGTTACCAGGAATACTGAAGGCATTAGATGTGACCTTCAAAACCTTTTTTGCTTTGAATGCCCAATATCCCCCTGAAGCAGAACAGGTCTGGATTCTTATTGAAAAATTATTTTACAATATAGAGGAGAGCCCTAATAAATTCACAGCAGTGACAACTCTGGTAACTGACATCAGAAATTTATTAGGACGTTAGTCACTATCACAGATTCTATTAATTTTAGTTCATTATTAACATTTCTAATATGTTTTTGTGCTTTGTGTGCAGGGAATGTTTTAAGACAATAACAGGTTTAACGTATCATTTCAAAATTATCCACAAACTGACATCAGATAGCATTTACAGGTGTTCACAAAGTGGCAATTGTTTCAGGGTTTTTAATACTTTTGATTCATTTAAAAAACATTTAAAGAATAAGCATCGTGAGGATGAACTTTCTCATGATGACAGCATAGATTTCAGTTCAAAGCAACATTATCCAGAAGAGAGGGATGAAAATATTGATGAAAGTAGTGAAGATTTTGATCAGATTGTTAGTACTGAGGAAATTCACGATGTTGATATCAATTATTTTTTAGAATCTATAAAACATCAAGCTAGAGTTTTTGTGGCAAAAATGTATGCAAAAGAATCGTTACCTAGATCAATGGTACAAGTGATACTAGATGAATTTTCAAATTTTTTGGGTGGTGGTTTCCTTGACCTTTTGCAAAAAAGAGTTACATCCAAATTAGTAAGCTTAAACGTGGATGAAGGTTTCATTAGAGATACTGATAATATGTTCAGTTGCCTGCAGAGCCCTTTTCAATTTTTTTCTACTGAATATTTTCGTTTCAAAGATATGAAAAATTCGGAGCACTTCATTTCTCCTGTTGCACATAGAATAGGGCACAGATCTGAAACAAAATATATAGACAACCACACAGTTGTAAAACAAATAGATGTTAATATACAGTTTATTCCTCTGAGGCATACACTAAAAAAAGTATTTGAAATGAGTGGTTTTTATGAAACAGTTTCCAATTATGTCCAATCTCTGAATACTGATAAAAATATCTAGGTTTGATAAGAAGGACCAGGTGTATCCACTGTTCATCTATTTTGATGAGTATGAAACTTGCAATCCTCTTGGTTCTCATGCAGGCATCTACAAATTAGGGGCAGTATATGTTAGTTTTCCTTTCCTCCCACCACATTTACGAAGTACATTGGATAATATATTTTTAGTTTCTCTATTTCACTCGGATGATCGGAAAACGTTTGGGAATAGAAGAGTTTTCTCTCATCTCATCAGCGAATTGATTCATCTTGAGCGCTATGGAATTCAGATTAAAGTAAACAATCAAACTGAGACAATTTACTTTGTACTTGGTGTGTTGATTGGCGATAACTTAGGGTTAAATTCAATTCTCGGTTTCACTGAGAGTTTTTCTGCAAATTTTTATTGCAGGTTTTGTGTAACTTCTAGAGCAAATGCAGAAGTAACGTGCTCTGCTACAAGTTTTATTCCACGTGATCAACATAATTATATCAACCATGTTAATTTGAATGATGTACCTTCAACAGGGGTGAAGGAAATGTGTATTTTTAATGACATACCCTCATTTCACGTTACTGAGAATTACAGTGTGGACATCATGCATGATGTATTGGAAGGATTATGCCATTATGATTTGAAGAATTTATTAAACTATTATATCAACATTCGAAAACTGTTTTCATTAGACACACTTAATTTTAGGATTAAAACATTTAATTATGGACCAGCTGATATAAGGAACAGACCACCTCTAATTTCTGAAAATTATAGATCAAAACCAAAGATTTCCATGTCTGCTGCAGAAATGTTGACACTTGTCAAATATTTTGGTTTGATTATAGGAGATTTAATGCCACTTGGAGATAAAGTTTGGTAACTTTACCTATCTCTTAGAGACATTTTAGATATAATTTTGTCTAACATCGCGACTCCTGGCTTATCCAATATGTTGGAGACTTTTATAGATGAACATCATAATCTTTACAAAGAATTATTCAATGACACTCTCAAGCCCAAATTTCATCTAGTAGTGCACTACCCTTCAATAATGAAAAAAATTGGACCTCTCAAGCATATTTGGTGGATGCGATTTGAATCCAAGCATCGTCAGTCTAAAATTACAGCAAATATTACTTTTTCTTGAAGAAATATAATTCACAGTCTTGCACTCAAACATCAGTTAATTTTGTGTAACAGGTTTTTGGTTAACAATGACGTGAATAAACATTTAATAGTTGGTCCTGATTCTGGTAATGAAAATGCATCGCCTCTTAAAATACCTGAAACATTTGCCACATCAAATTGTCCAAAGTGGGCATCTTTTAATGGCGTAATTTATAAACCAAATATGATAGTAGTTGTTGACACCGATGAGTTTGTTCCTAAGTTTGGGCTAGTAGACTCATTATTCTATAATATAAATCATGATTTATACCTTTCTTGTAAATCAATTGATATTGTTCAATTCAATTTTCATTTTCATTCTTATGAAGTTATCATTAACCATAATGTATATTTTGGAATTCATGTTAAAGACCTGTATGATCCATTTCCTAGCCACATTGTTCATATGAATAATAAGAATTATGTCACTTTATGTTGTTATTTTAATTGAATTTATTTTTTTCAATATACAGTGTTTCTCCAGATATAGTTGACAAAAAAAAAATTTTTCATTGATTTTATAACAAAAACTCATTCTTTGCTTGTAAAAGAAATAAGTACCATTATTTATTATTTCAGACAAATTCATTAAATAATTAAGAGTTTCCTTTTCTGATAGGAAAACGAGTGCCCTCTCAGTCCACACTTTTGTATGCCAGTGGCTGAACTTACTTCGTAGAAGGACAATTACAAAATTTACATTTTTATTTCAAAATTTGTTCTGTCTTTTCCATAATTGCGGCTCATACTCCTTACATCAAAATTTTTATCAAATATATTAAATAATAGTACTTCTCTTTTGAAGCATTTTCATCTTTTCTCAATTTATGAACATCCTGTGAATCTAATCTTTGATTTTCTTGTCGAAAACCTAATTTTTTTAAAATCAAAACTTTTTTGACAAATGAAGACAAATATAAAGATTTTCTGCTTGTCAGCGCCATCCAGTGACACACTGTATACAGATATATTTTCTGTAAGGTAAATTGTTGAAAGTCAATAAATTTTGTTCCAATACATTCTATCTTTTTTTTTAACACGGAGTAAAATTATAAATAACTACTTAATGAACCTGTGATAAGTTGTCAACCTTTAAGCAAACATCACATTTTAATTTTTCAGTGATAAATACCAATTGAATCAGTGTTTACTACAAAAGTAATCAGTAATTTCCACTAAGTAATACTAGTGGCAGGCATTACAAGGATATAGCATTGAATACAGATTTAATGAGTAGTGTACACTGAACGCTTTTTTCATAACTACTGTACTTTTATTATGCACCATGAAGTCTTTCAGTGATAAATAACAATTGAATCAGTGCTTATTACAAAAGTAATCAGTAATTTCCACTAAGTACTACTAGTGGCAGGCATTAAAAGGATATAGCATTAAATACAGATTTAATGAGTAGTGTACACTGAACCCTTTTTTCATAACTACTGTACTTCTATTATGCACCATGAAGTCATTCAGTGATAAATACTAATTGAATCAGTACCTACTACAAAACTAATCAGTAATATCCACTAAGTAGTGGTAAATAGCAAAATGTCAATCAGTACTCACTACTACAAAAATTAGTAATATCCACTAAATAGTGGTACAAAGCAAAATAGCAGTCAGTTATAGATACAAATTTTGTCAGTAGTTCTTACTAAACACATTAGTGGTGGACACTAAGTACCTGTTGGTAAATTAATTTGTTCTGGGCACTGAAAATTTTGCTGTCTGTATAGGTACAAAACTTTTTTGCTGTGATTACTAAATTATAGTATTGGCAGCAAATTATTTTTTTCAGTGTATTGTGGCAAAATTACAAAATAACAAAATACAATGAACATATACAAATAAGGGAGAAATTCGACCAAAATTAATCAGATTTTCATTTGAATAATTATTGTGTTCCATTTTGATTATTATCTAATGAAATTCACGTCAAGGAACGCGCAAACGTTCTTTTATCAATGCACTGATTTTCTAATTTTTGTCCATGACATTTCATATCTACCCAATACAAACTGTGGCAAAATAATCCAATTTTTAGAGAAAACTTGCTTTTACTTCGGAAACCTGACTCTCTAGGTGAACAAACATGATCCATCATTTGGAAGGGAATTCAATTATCTTTCAAGATATCTGATTATACAGTGTGTCCCACTTACCATGCTCACCATGGGTATCTTTTTAATGGTGAGAGATACTTGGTCGGTTAAATGACACCAAATGTAGAGTTTATCAAGGCCAACTATAATGCGAAAAAATATTTTGATAGAATCTATTCGTTTTTGTTTTATACGCAAAAAACAGATTTTGATCATTTTCATGTCTTCTCCGTAACTTTTTTATTTATGAAAATATTCGAATGGGAATTTCATATTCTCATGGCAGTTTTTCAATGAGATTTCGAAGAAAATATGAAATTTATACCAACTCTTCTAGAATTTGAGATATCATCACCAACTTTAATTTTTCAAATATAGGTCATAGCTCACTATGACTCAGTTATTAATAACTTTTTTCTCTCACAGTAATAGTTTTTTGTTGATAACAACGGAGTTATCGTCATTTATACAGAAACAAAAACTGTTTTGGAGTTGCCATCTTGAATTTATAAATTTTAACAAAAAATCATGATCAAAAACCCCCACATACCAATTTTGAATGGAATCGGACCTTATTCACAAATCTCGTCCGCCATATTGGAGCCGCCATTTTTTTATTTCAACAAAAATTCCATAATGCATTGTCACCGGAATTATGAACATCTGCTAAATTTCAAGTTATTATGACTGCCAGAAGTGGGTCAAAATTCACTTGCAAGATTTGATTACAGACAGACCCCAAATTATCTGAGAGAGAGTTTCCGGGACGATGGATTGCTAATAGAGGTCATTGTTCATGGCCTGCCAGATCTCCTGATCTCTCCCCAATGGATATTTTCTCTGGGGGAATATGAAGAATAAAGTATATTAGAGAACTTATAACAACTTGAGGAATTAAAAGAGGCTGTTATTCACACTTTTAGAGCAATTGACCATAATACTTTAAGAAACATTCTAAGAGCAAGTGTACGAAGATGTATCAAATGCGTAGAATGTGAAGGTGGACTTTTTGAGTTCTTTTTATAGATTTTTTATTGTTTCTAGTATCAGAATAAAGGGAGTTTGTATTGCTGTATTTCTTGAACTTCTTGAATAATTCTTATTACAGCATTTATTTAGTTCACCTTTCCCGGCCTCTGTCTGTCTGTAATCAAATTTTGCAAGTGAATTTTGACCCACTTCTGGCCGTCCTAATACCTTACTTGAAATTAGGCAGATGTCCATAATTCCGGAGAAAATGCATTATGGAATTTTTGTTGAAATAAAAAATGGCGGCTTCAATATGGCGGACGAGATTTGTGATAATGTTCCGATTTCTTTCAAATTTGGTATGTGGGGGTCTTTGATGTCGGAAATCATGATTTTTTTGTTTGTTTTTGTTTTTGTATAAATGATGATAACTCCATTGTTATCAACAAAAAACTATTATTGTGACATATCATCTATAAGAGAAAAGAAGTTATTCATAACTAAGTCATAGTGAGCTATGATCTACAATTGAAAAATAAAAGTTGGTGCTGATATCTCAAATTCTAGAAGAGTTGGTATAAATTTTATATTTTTTTCGAAATCTCGTTAATAAACTGCCATGAGAATGTGAAATTCTTATTCGAATATTTTCATAAATAAAGAAGTTACGGAGGAGACATGAAAATGACCAAAATCTGTTTTTTGCGCATAAAACAAAAACGAATAGATTTTATTGAATTATTTTTCCACATTATAGTTGGCCTTGATAAACTCCACATTTGGTGTCATTTAACCGACCTCGTATCTCCCACCATTAAAAAGATACCCATGGTGAGCATATTAAGTGGGACACACTGTATACAGGGCATTCCATTTGAAAACATGCACTTCTCAATAATTTTGTATCTATCGGTGAAATCACAAATTTTCAACAATCCTAATAATGATGAACGAATTCTCCTAGTCATAACTAATATTCAGGATATTGTTAAACTAATTGCAAAATTTCAGCTTTTTACGTTTCCAAATACTGCAGTAATGAACATTTAATTGAAGCTATGTTTCGCACAAAAAATAAGGAAATTAATGATTTTCTCGAAGACCACTGAAAAAGAGAAAGTATCATATGAAAATAATTTTAAAGCAATAGCAAAGCGAAAATGCAATAATGTACAGAGCATTCCATTCAAAATATCAAAGTAGTCGCTACTTTTTGATAGAAGTGGCAACGCCGCAACGCTGAAAATATCGATAGAGCAGAACTGATTATTCAACAAACCAAATTTTCAAAATAATCCTACGTCATTTTATTCCAGAAACCTCTAATAGGCCATCAAGTTTGGGACACCCTGTATGTTGTCGATACTTTTCATTTTTGGTGTAATAAAAATCGTTCAACACTGAATGACGACAAGAAAGTTACATGCATCTCATAATATATGAAAAGGATGAGCCTGATATAGCATTTGTGTCAGAGCTGAGGTTTTTAGTTGTCATCATCGACCAATTCATATTTTGAAAATCCCACAGACAACATTTGAATAAGAAACTCAGTTCTGTAATAAGGCCCACTTAACTTTTGCAAAAATTTTTATCCTTCATATTTTAGTCAAAAAAATCCGAAACTTGATGAGTTGATTGCTTGTGATGTTTGCCGCTATGTTAACATCAATATTCGTCTCCTTCAATAATTCAGTAACCAAAATGAGACAAATTTTAAAAACATGCTATTGGGTCTCATTACCCGCCTATTGGGGAAATAAGGCCCATAGTAAGTTATGCAGAGTTTTGTTTATTTATGGTATATATAAATATATACAGATCATTTATATCAATCAGAAATGGTAGAAACTCATTGAAACTCTGATGAAAAAACAAAAATAAACATTATTTTCTACAAAAAGTGATAAACTTAAAAAAATTCAAATAAGGAAAAAAAATTAAAAAAGAACGATGAACCAACTTTCAAGAACATTCCCTACAGTAAAAATTCTCAACATCCTCAGCCGTCAGTCCTATGCAAGTTTCGTGTAACCAATTTCCACATTCTAGACAATTTCGCATGTTTCCCGCGGGCTTTATTACGCGATTGTTGGTAGGGCCTTACTACCGGGCGAGCACTTTTTCTTAAACATGCAATTTCCAGAAAAATGAAAAATTCTTTTAATTTTTCTCTTAGTGATCCTTCAAACGTCATGTTTAGTTAGTTATCTGGAGTTTAACTGGAACTGAAATGACTGCCCCTAAGTAAAATAGGTTGAATTAAAAACGACGTCTCACCTTCTTGCGAACTTATAATTAATCTGTGCAGCCTAAAACTGCACATTCACCTGGTGTTGTTAATGGCGAACTGAAGTCAACAATCTTTTAATAAATAAAGCTTTACCACTCGGATGATGAAACTAACCATATTGACAGATTTGAAAAAATTTGCCAGTCTTCAAGGAAAAAGACATTGGTCCTTATTTACCGCCTGGCCTTATTCCCCAACGCTACCCCACTTGAAAAAATGTTGAATTTGAAAACTCTCAATTGAAACTGACAACTTGCTAGATTACAGCCACCGTACCAACCATGTTTGTTCATGGGGAAACTCTGTCAACGCTAAACAAATACAACTGTTGACAAAATCGCATTATTATAAAACTGATATTTGATATTCCATTCGGTAGTACTTGCGGGCATATGTTTGCTGACAACTGCAACCTGACATCACCTTCTGTTTAAATCCAAAAGACTTTGCTACACACTAAGCGAACTCTGAGTAGAATCTCTAAAAATTCTGGCTATGACGACAAAGTAACCTCACAGTATCAAAACATAGCATATCAAGTTTGAAAATCTCTAAACTGCTGAAAACAAGCTCTATGGTGATTATAGAGCTTCTCTTCTGAAAATCAGTTAGTAAATTTGAAAATGCCTTGCAACGGTTGCTTGGTAGAAAGGCATTTTATGGCATCGATGCATCTAGCTTGCTGAGAATTATGATTTTTTATTATTCACATGCTGACATGTATTGAATTGTGAATTTGTATTATTTTCACGTGTATGACAATGAAAACACAATGGTCAACCACTTTTCATCTATTTAGTTAAGGTCAATAAGCTTGTCCCAAAGGACTACGCACACATCTTATGGGTAAAAGTGTTTCTGTGAAAATGGCTGCATTTTTGATATTTTTTAGCTGCAGTCATCCTGGGTAGAAGTCTCCATTGGCCTAACTCGATTGTATTACCAGATGATTCAGCGCAAAATAAACGATTTTGTGAATTTTTGAAATATTCAAAATTCAATATCAATATCTCATTTATTTTCAGTATTGTGTGCTACTGGACATTCCTAAAATTCATGATAAATACTTCTCCATAATATAGAAAAAACGCCACTGTTTTTCTACAGGATATTATAGTCAACAACATACTCAACACTTCAGTGAATGAATTTTTCTACGAGGTTATAAGTTGATTGAGTTTATCATTGAGGATCAATTAGAATGGTTTGTTGATCGACCAGAACATAATGGAGCAATGAGTACAGAGTGTTTGAAATATGGAAGGGTGCATTAGTGTGAGGAAGTACAGTATCTTGCCTATCATGAAGAGTATAATTTTTTTTCAAATAAATGTTCACTTTTTTGCTTGTTATTAATATATATTGGAATAAAGGTACAGTGTTTCTTTGAAGCGGGGCAATACAGAGCATCAATTTATTAAATGGACCACCTTCTAAATTTTCCCACCATTGAACTGAGCGAAACTTTTCACAGACGGAGGTATTTCTTTTTTCCGAAAATTTTGCGGCGTAGACAAGGTACTGCTGAAAGAAAGAAAATCTTCGGAAAAACAGACCATCATAAATACTTTATGAATGGAATTTAAGAAAAAACATTTGTTTCATACACAAATTATGAACAATATACGTTCCTCAAGGTTTCTTAATGGAGGGCTAGTTTAATAACTCCGTATCTATGATTGAATTCTCATTGGATTAAGATGAGTAAACTCAGTTCATTCAGTTCAAATATATAGTCGACGGAAATAAAGTCAATATTCTCAGAACATCAGAAATATTTCTTTGAGTGACTCACAAATTATATCCATATTTCATAACTTGCTAAATCCTACAAAAATACAAAATTAATCATTTGGTGCCCTCTATTGCTAAACCTCTAGGTATTACGACGCATAGTTAGGTTAATAGAAGATGACTTCAGCTCACTGTTTAGGACGAAGTCATGATTGAATCCTCGAGAAGAGTAATTACTCTTCCTTGTGTGAAGCACTATGTACTATCATTTGCATTTTGTTTCAAGAGGTGAACTCCCCTTCTGTTCGATCATCAATTATAATCAACCTAATAAACTCATAGTCTCGTAGCCTAATTCTTTCATATAAAAATTGATTATATTGCCTGTAGAAAAACTTTTTATTTGGTTTTCAGAAGAATAACTCACGATCTCACTAATGCTTGGTTGAACAACACTTGAATATTGATTACAAATAATACAGGGTGTTAGTTAAGTACGTTGACAAACTTCGGGAGGTGATTCTTTAAAGGTTTTCAGGATGAAAAGTTCATATAAACATATGTCCCAAACGGCTTGGTTTTCGAGATACAGGGCGACAAAAATAAATTTTTTTCAAGATTTTTTAGAGTTTACTTCGACATTTTCGACAATAATCAGTTCAAATTAGGCAAGTACAATCCATTCAATAGGGCGCACGATACAAAATAATGCATTTCTTAAATAATTCACAGGGTCCTCCTTTTTCAGAGTCAAGCTTTGTTCAACCCTTCAGAATTTTTTTTTCCGCCGCCACTGACATATTATGAGAAAGGAATAATCAATGTTGTTTCATTTAACATCTTTTTGATATCTTGCATTTTTTCATTTACTTGTACGGTTCAGGGGCTATAATGAAAATATTAATTTAAACATTTTCCAGTGTGGCATAACATTAGAAATTTTGAAAATTAAACATTTACAATTATTGTAAATTGATGGAAATATTTTTTCAGAATTAGAAAAATCTACGATGAATAAAAATTATACAATAAAAAATATAAAGACAAGCTTTTATACAAATGCACTGAAAATGAAAAAATAAGTTGTTTCATTTTTTGTAGGTTATTCTGTGAGTATCAAAATCTTTCTGTACAAGATTACCTAGATCAAACAATGAAATGAATTATTTTTTCCTTTTCAGTGTATTGTATGAAAACTTTAAAATGTTTTCTTTTTATAATTTTCATTTTTAACATTTTAGTTTATTTTTTATGTGAAACTGAAAATCTCCAACCCAAAAACCATCACATACCAATTTTGAACAGAATCGGATCATAATCACAAAACTCGTCCGCCATATTGGAGCCGCCATTTTGTTTTTTAACAAACATTTTTTTAATGCATTGTCACCGGAATTACGGAAACCTGCCAAATTTCAAATTAATCGGAGTATTAGAAGTGGGTCAAATTCAACTTTTATTAAATTGTTTGTTAGTTACAAGTGAAGCTAAATAAAAGCTTGTTATTGTAAAGATGTGATTTCTTTTTGTGATATCTAACAGAAAACTACTATCTCCCCGTCACTGCGGTACGCTGGATATTAAACTAGATCTGACAGATATTGGGAAAACCTTAACTTTCAACCTGAAGATTCTGATGGTAAAAATGTGCATTTTCATTGAGATATTTGATTAAAAATGTTTTTACCCATCAGTCTTGATAGAGAACTCATACAAATTTTTTGTTATTTTAAAAAAAGATATTTTTTAGTTTTCAATTGAACGTTTCCTTTTCAACATAAAAAACTTCCGAAAGGTAATCCTGTAATGGAAGATAGTTAATAGGGTTTATCTAATAGTCGCAGATCATTACACATTTGATTTCCATTTATGAATCTCTGGTCATAACTCCGAAAAACTAAATCAAACAAATTTTTGTTTCCGTACGGAGTACATTATTTTATCAGAAATTTCGGTTTGTTTTTTCTTCTGCAGTAACGCAGAAATTTTGTAATCAATTTGAATTCATAAAAATAGCAAAGTGGGCTTTGATATTAATTCATTTATTTAAATATCAACAACTTGACAGTTATCGAAAGTTGAGAAACTGTCTCATTGTTAATTCTTCATTAGTGCAAGCTATAAAGCAGATTCATTCAATATTTCTTTGGATAAAATGGTTGAATAACAAATTCAGAAATGGTAGACATGCACTTAATGTATGGAATGGCTGATGGTAACGCTCGTGCCGCTAGACGAATGTATCTAGAAAGATTTCCACATCGTCATATGTTCATCAATATTCACTCCCGTCTTCGTGAAACGGGTACTTTCAAGAGGTCTGCTGTTCTCATAGGAAGACCCAGGAGAGTTAGAATAGTTCAGATAGAAGAAGCTGTACTTAACGAAATTGAGCAGCATCCAGACACCAGTACAAGACAAATTGCGGCACAGTTTAACGTAACCCATGTATTGGTATGACAAATTTTAAAAGAGCAACAACTTTATCCCTATCACATACAGCGTGTTCAAGCTCTTCTGCCAAGGGATTTTCCAAAGAGATTAACTTTTTGCACTTGGATTCGAAATAAATTGTTGGAAAATCCATGGTTTTTATCTCAAGTGTTATTCACCGATGAGGCATGCTTTTCCCGTAAAGCCATTATTAATTTTCACAACAATCATATGTGGGCTGATGAAAACCCACACGCCGTGATTGAAAACCATTTTCAAGAGACGTTTTCTGTGAATGTTTGGGTTGGAATTGTAGGGAATTTCCTTATCGGGCCACATTTTCTGCCTCATAGACTCAATGGTGACCATTATCGACATTTTCTTGAATTCATCTTACCTGGACTCCTAGAAGAGATCCCACTGAGGGAAAGAATTGGAATTTGGTTTATGCATGATGGTGCTCCAGTACACTTCAGATTGGTTGCACGCCAATATTTAGAAGAGAATTATTCTGATCGCTGGATTGGGCGTGGTGGGCCACAACTTTGGCCACCAAGGTCACCCGATATGAATCCACTTGATTTTTTCCTCTGGGGGCACCTTAAATCATTAGTGTACCGAACTCCAGTTCAAAGTGAAGAAGACCTGAGGAATCGCATACAGGAGTCATGCGGAATTATAAGAAACACTCCTGGTATTTTTGAGCGTGTCCGCCAGTCTATGGTTAGGCACATAAACGCATGCATTGAAGTTGGCGGTGGCCATTTCCAGCAGCTGCTCTGACATATCAATTTCAATAATGGTCCTTTTCTGAACTTAATTTTATTCCTAGGGAATTTATGTTACTTTGCTCTAGTATTTGATAATAAAGTTATTCACTATTGAAAATGTCCAAAATTATTTTGCCATAATTAACTTTGTGCAATACATATTCAACCTGAGTTATGGTTAAAAATGTATGGGAGCTCCATAACATTACATTTTCTCTACACGAGCAGAAAATAGCTATTTGTGTAATGAGAACAAAATGACGTATTGCGTCACGCTCTAATCTTTGGAGAGTGGCAATGACACTTCGAGAAATGAATTATTTTATATCATGCGCACTATTGAATGGATTGTACTTGTCCAATTTGAACTAATTTGGATTATTGTCGAAAATTTCGAAGTAAACTCCAAAAACTCCTAAAAAATGTATTTTGATCACCCTGTACTTCGAAAACCAAGCCGCTTGGGACATGTTTATATGAACTTTTCATCTTGAAACCTTTCAAAGAATCACCCTTCAAGTTTGTTAGACTATTTGCTTCTCAAATTTCTTTATGTTATGCGTTACTGGAAAATGTTTGCGTTAATATTTTCATTGTAACTCCTGAACCGTACAAGTAAATGAAAAACATCAAGAGAGCAAAAAGATGTTAAATGAAACAACATTCATTATTCCTTCCTCATAATATGTCAGTGGCGGCGGAAAAAAAAATTCTGAAGGGTTGAACAAAGCTTGACTCTGAAAAAAGGAGGACCCTGTGAATTATTTGAGAAATGCATTATTTTGTATCGTGCGTACTATTGAATGGATTGTACTTGCCTAATTTGAACTGATTATTGTAGAAAATGTCGAAGTTAACTCTAAAAAATCTTGAAAAAAATGTATTTTTATCACCCTGTATCTCGAAAACCAAGCCGTTTGGGACATATGTTTATATGAACATTTCGTCCTGAAAACCTTCATAGAATCACCTCCCGAAGTTTGTCAACGTACTTAATTAACACCCTGAATGTAAATATTTTTCCTGATTTTATTAGAAAGTAATTGAATCGTGATTCGGAGTAATTATATGTATATATAATATGGACCATTCCTTATTTCAAACACTTTATTATATTTTTGTCGATCAACAAACCATTCTGATTGATCGAATTGAAATACTCAATCAACTTATAACCTCGTAGGCGAATTCCTTCACGGAAGTATATTGTGAACAACCATGTGAAAAAATGGTGGCGTTTTTTTATTTTGTATTATGGAATAATATTTCTCACGAATTTTAGGAATACTCAGTCGCACAGAATATTGAATATAGATGAGATCTTGATATTTGTTTCTTCAGCTGAATTTCTCCAAAAATCACAAAATTCATCTAGCGCCGAATCTAGTCATACGATCGAGTTGGGCTAATGAAAAATTTTACTCAGAATGGCTCCAGCTATAACATATAAAAAAATCAAGCAATTTTCACCTGAAGACTTTTTTCCATAATGTGTGTGCGTGGTCCTTAGATCCCTGCAGTAGCCCTAGTAAAATATGGATTACAAATTGCGTGTTATTGGGACGATCACACAGTTTCTTGTCAGAAGTGAAATAATTGATTAATATTATGGTGAAATATTAAACATAAAACTAGTGTAGCAAAAAATTATGCAAGGCACATACATTTCCATATTTACTCATTTGAGTTTTCACTGAAGTTATTTATACTATATATATTTTATGTGGACTTCATATGGGATCCGAATTAATATGGTAAATTATTCATATTTCTGGTGTTCTGGCAAACTAATACATGCTAAATCTATGTGTTATACGTCAGGTATTCTGAAGATTTATGAACTCACTGGCATTAATAAAGCTTCATACGTTACTATCCAAACAACCAACGTTGGAAAGTTTTCATGAAACAACGTTCAACTGGATTGAGTCTAACTGAAAAATACAGGAAAATAGCCAGTGCAGGTTGGGATTCTCAAGACAGATCGTTGAACAATTATTACAGTGGAGATCTAGTTGTACAGAGTGGTATATTTGTTGATGGGATTATATTGTGGAGGATTGTTCGGTAAAAGATCAGTTGATTGAAGAAAAAATACATATTCAACTGATTCAGATACAGAATTTGACAGCAGTTCATATTCTATTATCAGGAGTAATTTAATAAGTGGTGTGATTATAACCGATAATATTTTGGAATATTGAATGAATTACAATCCCTATGCTAAAAATATAAAGGTTCGCTGGACAAGTGGTATTTTCGTGAAGAATATGTTAGTTCATCTAGAAGTTTTGTTTTTCTAGATTTAAACGAAAATATCATTACAGGTATAGTCGAAGTAAACGATATTGTGCACAATTAAAGTTTGCGGCACTCTCAAAGGTCAGAAACCAACCCGTGGAATTCCTGGAAATGAACCAGCTGTGTACTAGTCCACGTGTACTGATGAGTTTTGTGGTAGTGATGCCGAATTGGCGTTTCGTATTGGATAGTTCATACTAATCAAGTCTTATGATTGGGTGAAGAGCAAAAAAAAATGAATTTGAAGAATTTTCATTGTGACCAATAGAAATCGTAGTAGGTCATTACCGACGTGTCATCGATGTTTGGTTCTGGAACGGATCGCGATTTGAGACAAATTTCAGATTGTAGCTGTTATAATTTTATAGCTTCCTAGTTATGATATCTTGAACACTTCTATTTATTATCTGTTCGAAATGTGGCGTCCTTGGACAAGTACTGCGATTGAAAATACCAAGTGTTATAATAACGCTGACTTTTCCCAGTATAGTGATTCCAATAGCGATTGAGAACAAATGCGAAAAAGAGATATCAGTGAGTAAGATTCGAAAGCATTTGAATATTGAAACGCATTGAGTATGTTTCAATGTGTATAATAATTTACACCATAGGTTATGTTTCGAGGCAAACGAATTATCACAAGCAACATCAGATTCAACTGAAATTCCTATTTGAACTGTACGTAAAATAGTCAAGAATAAACCTTACAAACGCAAGAAGCGGTGTGATAAAGGATTATCAAAACCTTCAGATGTTCATCTGATGAATTTATTGGAAAAAATAATATACGACTGTTACGAAAGCAATGAAATACCTTCAATCGAAGTTATGAGAAAGAAATTGAATATTATCGGCCATAGTTCCAGAATTGGATAATGAGATTTAAATTCAAAACAATGAATAATTGCCAGGCAGTTACGCAAAGCAGAAGAATAGTGGATTCACGTTATAGATATCTAGAGCAAATTAATAAATATAGACAATAAAATAGGCAAATTGTCTATTTGGATGGAACTTGGTATGACTCACACGACACGGTTAGGAAAGGAAGGACTGATGGTTCGAGAATGTGTACGCCTTAAATGCCTGTGAACCAAGGATCGTGACTTATCATTGTGCATTGTGGAGAATGTGACAGATGGGTTCCGAATGATTTGAAATTATGTGAAAAAAAACCTGACGGCTGCAATGTTGACTATCATAAAAACATGGAATCTCATATTTTCGAGGAATGGTTTGAAAATACATTGATCTCAAACTTGGATACAAATAGTGTATTAGTTCTTGACAACGCTTCCTATCATTCGCGACAGCTCATCAAAGTACCTAATGAAAACTCAAAGAAAGATGAAATACAAAGTTTCTTAATGTATAATAATTTGTAATTTGAAGACTGTTTTACAGAAAACAACTACTTGAAGTTTTACAGACAATGAATGAGAAAGTATACGCCCCTGAGAGTATTGCTGAAAAGCATGCACACACCATCATCAATCAATCAATCAAATTTATTGGGTCATATGTTAGTAAGTGGGTTAACACATACTGAATTTAGTTCTGATAATACATGATTTCTTATTCTAATAATAGAACCTCCTTTCATGTATTGGAACCCTTCACCTAAGCGCAGATGTGCTGGTGTTGTGTAAGGTATCCTATATTTGAAAGGGGTTTTTCACTATGTCTACAGTTTTGAGTGTTTGTGGAGAATGGAGATTTCAAGGTTATATTTTCAATAAATATTTTCAATAATAAGTTGATTGTAGCGTACAAATGATTTTATAGCAATTTTGTATTTTTTAATATCTATAATATTTCTCGACTCTAGTGGTAATAAGTTGAAAAGTTTTGGGCCAAAGTAATGTACAAATCTCTGTGAGTGACTCTTTTTGAATAATGGCATATGGACAGACTTTTTTACGACTGATCTAGTTTCTTTCTCATTAGTTGTCCTCAGAAAGTTAACTTTATTGTGAAATATCCAAATCAAACATGAGTAGGAATAAAGACTTCTTATATTGAATAGGTTGTTTTCTTCATATAACTTTTTTGTAGAAAATAATCGGACCTTCTTGAAAATAATTTTTAGTATAGTGTTTTGCATTGTTTGTAAGCTTTCCAAATTATTTTCAAAAGTTCCTCCCCATGCTGTGATGCAATATTTGAGAACAGACTCTGCCAGTGAGTAATACAAAGTGAGCATGTTCTTACGAGATAAGATATCTCTCAGAGAATACAATTTATAGATGAATTGCCTCAGCCTCTTGTTCATATACAAAGCATGAAAAAATTTCTTGCCACTTTTCTTCTGCTAGAGAAGTGTTTGATTTATTATAATCTATTTTGCCATATGAGTATGAATTCTGTATGGTTTTCAAGTTGGTTTCATGTGAACCTTGAATTACCAATGACGTAGTAAAGTGATCTGATAAACTTGTTTGTATAACAGCTGATGCTATTTTGTAGTTTTTGCAGCAATTTTTTCGGCTCACAAAAATGTGATCTATTATACTACTTGATTCATTGAATACTCCAGTAGGAACATTTATATATGAGAAAAAACCATGCTCATCCATTATACTAAGGTAGTTTTGTACCTCATTCGACTTGATATCTAATAAATTTATATTGATGTCGCCAATGAATATTTCAATTGGATTCTTTGAGAGTGATGATAAATAGTTTTTGAGGTCATCTTGGTAAGATAAAATATTAGTGGATGGTGGTCTATAAGAAGCCGTTATGCCAACCATATTGAGACTTTCCCCTTATTTTTGTGATTTCAATCCTATCGAGTGGATTTGGGGAAAATTAAAACAGAGCATCAAATATCACTAAAGAATATTGGCAGAAAAGGATTGAAAAAGTGATTAAAGTTGAAAAGGACTACATGAAGATTGGCCACTTCCATATCAATGGTGGAAATAAATTTATCATTAATTCAAATGACGACAGTGATAGTGAAACAGAATATGGAAGAAGGAGTATCAGAACCTTTTGTAAAAAATCATTAGTTAAGTGTTTTCAAAGCGAATAATTTGTAAATATGTGAGTAAAAAGTATTTGTAGTTGCTTTCATGCGTTTTAGGATGTTGCTATCATTGATTTCTGAGAATTATTGTTTAATTTTGAAAGATTCAACGTCTTTTTAAAAAAATTTCCATCATCACCCTGTTACTTGAATCTCTACCTTTCCACCCACATATATGTGAATGAAATATTTAGTCTGATTTGAATATTTTATTTATTTTTGTTTCAAACCTTTTCCAATCAATCGCCAGGGGAGTACCCTGATTCACCGCTCCCTACTTTTCACCGATAAGAAAAGTGCTCTTATATACGCTATCGTTATTGTGATTCTTTTACATTCGGAAGTAATTATTGTATTCCGAAATTAATTAGCTCCCGTACTATAATTTTAAAGGGAACTGTTTGAAGGTAGGTTGCATTATAACGTTCACTTGATTTATAACAATGCGTTATTTCACAGGAATGCATCAAATTATGTGGAACGTTGTAAACAATGAATAAGTAGAGATCTGGAAGCCTCCATATTGTATAAAAAACTTAAATTCAGCATTTGAGTATTTTAATTCCATAATTATGTCAATTTTGAATCTTTACCTTCTTGACAGAAAATATTATAGTAAGAGACCACCAGATGAAAACAAATGGCTCAACCATGAGGTCAGATTTAACTTGTCTAGAAGACCTGAAACATATCATGTTCTCGAACCGGCTTATGGAGATCAAAAAAACATTGTTTTGATTTTTGAAGTAGAAGATGAATATTACCCAAATGAAATATTCAATTCTAGAAATCAATCTGGAACTGCTTGAAAATTGATAGACGAAAATAAATATCAAATAAAAGAAAAAACTGGATAACCTAGGAATAAGATGAGCAAGAAATTTTAGTGTTTTCCACTTGATTGCCTCATCTTTCAGCAATTTTTTAACGGATGTTCCGATTGAAAAAAATTGTTGAGAACATAAACAACAAGAATTGGGCCATTCATCACATTGTAGAGCAAAAACCTCAAGAACCAGTCTCAATTTATCCCATGAGTTTCACAAAGTACTTTTAGTTACGCAACTGTTTTCTATTTTATCGATCTACTAACTTCTATAGGCAAGATCACAAACGCGTCAATCCGATCCGGATGTGCATATGACTGAAATATAGCTATTAAATAATATATAGGCATACTTTTTATAACAAGTTATCTCGTAATATTCCGGCAAGCGCCATTTGAAAACCATAAAATTTCATGGATCATTCAAACATGTGAGCTTTGGCGCCACTTGATGACGTCCCAAGTGCTGTTAATTGCTTATTTCAGCGTTGTCGGTTGTAATATTTCAAATGAATACCAAAGTAATAATTGTTAACTCTTCGTTTGAAAACGGGAAGAACCATACTTAAAATTGACATAGATCAATATATCAATGGTCCATTTAGTATGTTTCACTCACATTGGATTAATATTAATCCAACATCCATATGAAAATAGCTGTGTTCTATCGTTCTATGCTTTACGCACGATGTTGATAAGCAAAATGCTTGGCAACGCTGTAACGATTATAAATTATAACCTGCAAACTGTCCTAACCTAAAACCCAGATGTCAGAATTTAGATGCTGCCTTGTAGCGTATCTTTTGTAGCCTTGTGTTAGTTGTTTTTGTTTAGTTGTGAATTCAAGTTGAATCTGTGTTTATTGAAGAGAGATATTCATCACTTGTTGTTTGATTCGTGTAATTATATCGAAGAGATGGAGTTGGGTTTTGAAAAAGCAACAAGTCATAATCTTCCTGTTGTGGATTCCACCATGGTTTTCGAGTTTTATAATTCTAACTCAGACTTCAGATCTGCTGAATTGAAAAATGTTAAATCGACTCGGTAAGTTTCAGTAATCTAGGTATTGATCTCTTTGTTGATTACTAAGCTTCATTTTATTTTTACAGAGCAGCTAGGGAATCTTATGGAGATGAAGCGATCGGTTATGTTCAAGTGAAGAGAGTTGGCATGAGCTGTATTGTCAAAGCCAAAATAAGTCCAGAGCATAAAGTGCGTGATAAACCTTACAGGGTTGAGGCTGGAATTGATGAAGCAGAAGAAACAGTACTATACTGTAAATGTATGGATTGTGCAGCTTCAAAAGGTGAAACATCAATTGACAAATCAGGTTTTGAATTGAGTTTTTATATTTTTTTGATATTTTCAGGAGGATGTAAACATAGCGTAGCATTCCTGTTATGGCTACACCGTAGATCAGAAGAACCTTCTGTAACTGCAGTTGAGTGTTACTGGAAAGTATCCAAATTATCAAGAGTTGGATCAACAACAAAGTTCATGACTCTTGGAACATTGGCATCGAAACCAGTTCCATCACTCATAGATGTACCAGATACATTTCTGGAAGAAGTTTTGCACGAAGGCATGAAACGTGGTTGCCAAGGAACATTATTTTTGCAAAAATATAACTCTGATGTGATTTCTAAAACATCTATGCATAAGTTGATACTATTATATAAAACACATTCCTCTGATCTATCTGTTCAAAATTTCTTAAAGTTCATACATGAAAAAGTCAGTGAAGAAGATTGCAAAACAGTACAAGAATTGACTGTTCATCAAAATAAATCCTCAGCTTGGTATGAAGTACGCTATGGCAGAATAACTGCTTCAAAGCTCTATGAAGCATCAAAGTGCACAACATTTGCAGGTAGCCTAGTTGAGGATATTTTGGGTGGAGGTAAAGTTATTGAAACTGCGGCAATGGCTAGAGGAAAAACTTTGGAAGAAAAAGTCTTGAAGAAGTTGATGCAAAGTGAAAATATGAAGATTTCAAATTGTGGAGTATACATCAACAGAAATTATCCAATTTATGGTGCCTCACCAGATGGACTTACCGAAACCCATGTAATTGAAGTAAAGTGCCCATCCAAACAAAAAACTCTTTCAAATTATCTAAAGTCAGATGGGAAAATTTGTAATAAACCATATGCTCAGATTCAATTACAAATGTTGTTGGCAAAAAGAAGTAAGGGCTAGTTTTGTGTAGCTTCTCCAGATTTTGAAAGAACTGGCAATTTTCAGTTGATAGAAGTGTTATATGATGCTCCATTCATGACAAAAATTATGAAAGAGGCAGAATATTTCTGGAAAACTGTAATTTTCACTCATTTAATAAAATATTAGAAAATATTGTGTTTTTTTTTATTTTGATTCTTCAAAAATAGTTTTTTTATAGTTCAAAATAGTACATTTCAGAAAAAGGTACTTGCAATGCACTGTTTGGAACCTTTGGTGGTGAAGTAGTGATTGGAGTTTCATCCCAACACCAAACCACTATCTTTAACATCTCCACATGTGTTTATGTCACCAAGTAAGCATTTTCTGGAGGAAAGATTAAACTAACTAGTTGAAAAAGGTATCTATAAAATTATTCAATCAAATAAAAAACACCTTTAAAAAGTATTAAGTAATAATTTTTTTTCGCATAGGTTATTAACTCATGTGATATAGATAACTTTTTTAAACTGAAAAATGTTCATGTCCTTTGAAAATACTCAAATAAAATAGTAGTCTCAGAAAATGTATCAGAAAAAATATCAAAATATTGATACATTGGTGAATATTGATTTTTTTGTTTCAAGTTCTTTTTTATTTCACTGCTGATATTTAAACGGGAATAGTTGAATAAGGCAACATTTCAAATGAAAGATTTATTGTATCAAGTTTTTTTCAATCCATTGTTACAAGAAATATCATTTTTATGGAGAAAGTTAACACAGTTCAAAAAATATATATAAAAAAGTACAAAAAAATGTGAGATAATAATAAAAAACATATTTAATACACAAATCAGGAAGATGATGTGAACAGCAGGGTTCGAAAATATCATGATATTTATATAAATATCATATCACATGATATATATCGGATATATATCCGATATATATCATTTTTTGATTCTAATTATTTATTAAAAAAAGAGCATTGTTTCTTGCACAAACTATAGTTTAACACAAATACATTAACAAAATCCTGTATTCTAAACAACAAAACTGTTTGTTCCAACTCTAATTAAAAAGACAAAACAAAAATAAATAATAAAATGAACATGTTGAAAAGGGAGAACATTCTCCATGAAAATTGAAAAAATTAAAAATGTGATTTTTTGTAATATCTAACAGAAAACATCTACTTTCCCAGCAAAAGCCACGCTGGACATTGAACTACATCTAATAGATATTGTGAAATGACTCTAACTGAAAAGAAAAAAATCTGAAATTGAAAATTCGCATTTTCATTGAGATAGTTAATTTTTTAATTATCTCTAGTTTTCATACTAGAGATGCTTTTGCCGGGGAACTAGTTGTTTTCTGTTAGATATTACAAAAAATCACATTTTTCATTTTTTCCATCATCATGGAGAATGTTCCCTTTTTCAACATGAATACCTCTCAAGAGGTTATCTTGAACGATGGAAAAGGGCGACTAAAGTTTGTCTTTCAGCCGCAGATGATTCCACAACGGATTTTATGGATACTCTATTCATATTTTCGAACAAAAATCAAAATGAACATATTTTAACATTACTTTATTATTTCAACACAAACACATAATTTAAAACCTTTTCCAAACAACAAACATTGATAACTCTATAACTCTAATTAAAAAGAAAAAAAATTAAAAACAAATAGATTTTAATTAACATAATTAACATTTTTAACATTATTTTGTCAACATTGATATTTGTATGTCCTTATCTGATGAATTATTAATATCAATAATGTCATTCTTATTATTGACAATAACTTCAGAATCTTTAGATATGGCTGGTTTCAAGGGTTGGTTTTCTTTTTATCTATATTTTGATACATACATTTGAACATAAAAAACAGTCTACTGGCTTTTTAGTTCGCTAAGTGATTCCGTAAATACGATTGAAACAAACAGAAAAAAGAAAAGGTCCTTTTCGGATGTTTAGAATGATGAAAAACATTTTTAATTCAATAAATAAAATTATCGAATATATCGGATATATATCAAGTAATAAATATCAGGATATATATCGTGATATATATCATGATTTATATCACTGGATATATATCCTCCGAACCCTGGTGAACAGCCAAACTAAAAACCGTTTACAAAATGTCACTGAGTTAAACACAATTAGATTTCCACATATTAAACTAATTATGTTTACCTCATTGTCATATTATGGATTTACATCAAGTAAGGGCCAGATCAATTGAAAAGGCTTGGTAGCGAGGAAAAATCTGCAAACTTCTTCACATGGATCACTGTATAATGGGATTTTGTAAATTTATTATTCCACAAGCTATTATTATCATAAGGTCAAGTAAATGAAGAATTTTATGGTTTACGCAGGAATGCATTTTAAGAATTTTGAATTCTCTCAAACGCCTGATGACCCTTTCAATGTGAATTCTTAGAGCAGCTATTCTTTTTCCTTCCTTTACTTCTTCTTTCGAACTCATTTCTGTGGCACTAACACTAGGTGGCCTGATCAATTCACACTGTTTTGAAGATAATAAAGTAGAAATTTGTTTAAAACCTCTGTCAGCCATTACATGGGCACCATTAGGTAAAGCCTCTAAAAACCCACATTTTTCAACTATTATTTTATCAGTAGCACGTCCCCCAAATCCACTAGAAATAAAATTGATGAAACCATGTGGTGTTGCAGAAATCAAATACTTGACAGTGTTGCACTTCTTATACTGAGACCAAGACTGTGCCTGTTTTTCAGGGTTTGAGGGAATCTCGATTTCAATTTCTAAACAATCAATTATTGACTGCACATTTCTATACCTATATCTGAATGGAATAGGCAACAAAGCTTGGATTGTCTCACGTTTTTGCCAAAATATACATTTTTTGAATACACTTGCTAGGACAGGCATGGTTTTTTGGATAGTTATTGAAACATGTGTCTTAGAAATTCCAAAATCATCTGATAACCTACTATTACTATCATATAATCTTATTTTTTTCAAACAAATAAGAACATCACTTGCACTAATATCAACATGTTTAACTATAAGATCTACTATAAAATATGTGTTTTCTGGCAAACCTAGATAAAACCTACTTTTTTCTATTATAATAGGAGTTGATTGTTTCAAATCACTTATACCACTCAAAGCACTGCTCGATTCAGACAAATTTCGTGAATTAACAGTGTTTGAGGGTGAATTGTTCATCGATGAGGACTCTGAAGAACTGCATCTCTGCTTGGAGATTGATATGGACGTCTCTTGAGGTTTCCGGAAACTTTTTGCATCTAAATCAATAGTGTTTGTACTACAAGAACGTACACTCATGGAAGTTCCAATACATATACTTCTTTTCTTTGGTTTAATGTTAACTTGAATCTTTTTATTAGAAAACTTTGGGGTTGGTTCAGGTTCATAGTATATGATTTCAGGGTTGCGTTCACTTTCACAATCTACATGAAAACTTTGACCACTGGGATGATTCACTAGGACCTCTAAGAATTTTCCTGAAGGAGAATCAATTTCATTTGTTATTAGTTTTTCCTCAGGGCTGCATTGAAAAGTAACAATTCTATCAGTTTCTCCTATGGAAGGCCTATCAAAGCCAAGCTTCCTCTTAACCTTGTCTCCCAAGTGATTCAGATCTTCTCTTACGAGATGATGAAGATAGTTGGGATTTCGGTACATGTTCTATTGGTTTAGGACTGTTGATGAATTTATGAGGTACCACATCATCTCGCATATAAACTCTGGATCCAATAAGTTTGTATTCCATCCAATTCAACATATCAAATTTAAGCTGGAACAAATATCTTATTAGAATTCTTTAATGTAACTAGGCACTATAGTGATTATGAAAATTATGAAAAAGTAGCCATAACTGGCCTACAAAATATTTCACTTACGTCAAAATGATCTTCACAGCAATACAAATGTTTAGTTTTTGTATATGGTCTACTAACAGCAACGCACCATTTCATTCTAATGTCTTGCTTGATAGGTACCATAATAAATATTTTGTTTATACTTTGTTCACCATTATTCAAGCATGATGGAACAAAACACGTCTTCAGAGCCATTGTTATTCGAAACTGCAATATCGGAAAATCGGAAAACAGAATAACCTCAAGTGTAAACAAAACTCTGTCAACTGCAACTGTCCGCCATTCCATAATGATATAGAGCGGTGTTGTCAGATCACTTTCAAGTAAACACCATGAAGCTGCCTCAAAACTGATTTCAACTCAATTGAATATGAAACTACTCAACTTTCTATACCATTATATCACTCATCATGAATAATATTACTAACATCATGAGAGATTCGAGAGCTTACAATCAGACTGATTAAATCTTCATATTATGATATTCAATTTTGTGGCATTTTCCGGTGAATAAATTGAGACGGCAACGTTGTTATCTGTATTCGTCCTAACTTCTCTTGGCCGCCGCAGTATTCTAGCGCTGTCAATGATTGGCCCACGCACTTATGACGTAAATTCCCGGGCTTTTTTCATCGTGTTTAAATTGAAGAATTTCTTTGGTATTTTTTTTTTGAAAAACTGCATAGAATAAAAAATTCAAAAAAATGTTTTGCGGCTTTATTCATCGTACTGAAGGTCGTGGTATTTTTTTCAGAAATTAGTGATCTCGCCTATTGTCTGAAAGTTTCCATTAGAAAATGATGTGAAGGAATCGGGAAATATCATGCACATTCATGATAGTTTTTACGAAATTGTCTGATGAAGAGAGAAGAAAGATATAATTATCATTAAAGTACTGAAAGGATGACGCGTATATGTTCCACCCTTTGAACTCAACCTATATTGCGGTAATATAGCATCTGCCCGCAGGTAGAGAGTGCTATGTTCATCAACATGTTAGTGGTAGATAATTGTATTTAATTTCACCGAGGAAATGATACTTGAATCTGTTGATGCCTGAAAGGATAGTACGGGAGCAAAGGTGGGTTACAAATGCTACTAGGCCACCAGAAAAAACAGAATGACGAAACGAAAACTTCCCACCATGTTTCACAAAAAAATTTTAACATTCTGTGAAAACTATTCAAAACAGGTTGATTTTTATTCAGTTTGTTTGGACTTCAACTCCCTGGAGGTCATTATTTTGAAGCCATTTCAATTCTCTATACAAGTGAGTATTGTTTTTCAATATCGAATGATTATCAACCCAATCAATTATTTGTGGAAGTTTGATGTGGATTATTGAAATTCTTACATTAATTTTTGAGGTTTGAATGATCAGTTGTTCAATATGTCCTCTACCAACTTCCTTACAGCAATAATGTTTATACTCTATCAATTTTTTTAAAAAATCTTCCGTGTTATTTTCTGGGAAACGTTTATCTTAATACCTCGAAGATTTTCCAGCGACTCTGGAGGAGGCTCTCATGTTATACTATCAATATGTCATCCGATGAATGGAGATTGGGTGATCTAGCTGGCCATTTAATGTATCCCTGTTGTCCTATATTAAAATAGATTCCGTGCTTTAGGCCTCTACGCCCCGACCTTTTCATATCTATTGTGTGAGGTTTAGATATCTCTGAGAGTTTTTCATCTAGCACTGTATTAATTGCCAGAATGTATAGGCTAGTTTTCAATCTCCCATGTAGCAGGAAGCTCTCAGTTATATTCTCCTAGCAGAGTCATAGTTACAACCGGCGGGAGAGCAATTAGCCCCTTCCCAGAACACCATGTATAACCAGGTGGCGCTGTAATGGTTGTGGTCAGCTTATACATTCCGATCAAGGAAGAAACCGGAGGTTTCACTTACACCGCACATACCTTACAGATTACATATAGCCAGATAATCCTGCCTCCCATAGCGTATGAGCAGCTCACTGACCATCACTACGACTAGGTCGGCGCATTTTATATACGCCACATAAACTTCATTACAATTCGATATCATGGAGTTAGCACGGGCGACACGAATGTTCAGTAACAGCAGATTACCCTGCATGATGTATGCTTTCCGCTGAACAGGTAACCAGGTCCCTCACTTTTCTGATTCATTAAAACCTTGCCTCTGATAGGCCAAGACGCCAACTGACATACTTTGAGTGCTGTTCTTTTCTGTTCTTCCTGACATAATTGCACAACTTTTCTTTTGTCAGACCGATAGGTTTCATATGTTTGCTGGGCCTATTATGCCCTGTGAAGAGGCTAACTAATATTCTAGTTGTACCTTATGGCTTGGTTGATATTTTGGAAATACTAGTAGCAGTTTCTCAATAAACTGTTAGTTATTCCACCATTCAGTACAGCTGCTGCTATCCAAGCTAGCCTACGTACTTGCCGGAACGGTCTAACCCCCTCGACCCACGATTTAGTGGTATCCAAAAACGTCTTTAGTATTTCTGGACTCAAAACGGCCCCCGAGCAAACTTCGGACCACGATACTGTGCAGTCAAGGGTGGGGTAACCCTTGAGGGGGTGATAGTCTTTCATGACTAATCCACAACTGACTGGATGGAGCAAAGGGGAGTGATGAACAGAGGAACAAATATAACTTCACAAATAGCTCCAGAAAATGTGAGCACAGAAACTCGGAAGTTGAGCCAGGTTGAGCCAGAAACGCTACCACCAAAAAGGAAATAGAGAGCTCCTTCTAGACTATATGCTAGAACTCATTGAACTAAATCATAGTGAAAGGTGGAAATGGCACAGCAGGCGCAGGCCAGTGCACCGCGAAAACATGATGAGCCTGGGACGTGATATGAAAGATAATATTCGAAAGCACAAAAACGAAGTCATGAAGAGGAAACTCGCAAATCTTAAAGCGTCTTAAGGTGAAGCTATTGAAGGAGCACATCCAGAGTTTTTTCCAGACGAGTGCCGACTTCACCCCGGAGCAGGAGGCTGTTTCTTGGAAAGCTAAGGACTTGAGAGCAAGACCCTGAATTAAGATCTGCACGGAGGGACTCACGGAGTTGATCGCCAACTACAAGGAGGTCCAGAAGGCAATGAAACGGCTCCAGACATTGACAAGATCGACGCAGTTCTGCTCAAAAATCTCCAGAGGAAGTCTCTCGTATGCTAGTACATTATAATGAATGCCATTATTGAATGGCAGATGTACCCACAATGCATGGAACAGGTGAATCTTATCATAATTCTTGAGCAGGGTAAGCCGAAAGCGAAGGTCTACAGCTATCGTCTCATATCATTGCTGAGCGCCATAGCCAAGGTGGTAGATATAATCCTCCTTAAGAGATTTGTGAGCCTAGAGGAGAAGCTCAAACTCATCCCGCGGTGGAGCAGTTTGAGTTCCGGAAAGGGCACTCAAGGCTGTCCTGTTTGTCCTGATTGTACACGAGGTGAAGGTGGGCTTCAACCTTGGCATAAATACAGTTATGGCCTGTTGATGAGGGCAGACATGCCTGAATGCATGGTGATGATTCTAGATGATTCTAGACTGATACCTTGTAGATAAGACTTTCATGGCCAGAGTAAACAGTACCAGCTCCGGAACAGAGCAGGAGTGCCGCAGGGATCAAACTTGTTCCCACTTTTGTTCTCGCACCATTTTCAAACGAATGAGGCCATGTGCATGGCTGTCCATGCTGACGATAGGGCTATCTATGCTCAATCGTCTACCTGCACGACAGCTTCGTCTTGGGTGAAAAGTCACAACGAAAACTTGGTCGTGACGTATCTAGCGAGCAATAACAAAATAGTGATGTATCCTGATGAAACAGAACTGAGGAATTTAATAAGGAAGCAACGTGAATATCCTAGGGGAAATCAGAGTTCTGGAGTATGAGATTGACGAGTACGAGTCCGTGTGGTACCTGGGAGTATGGCTAGAAAAAAAAACTCACGCTTGGGAAACACCTCAACCTAGCGATCCAAAGAGCAGGCGCAGCATTCAGAAGGACTTACCTACTGATTACGAGGGCCTCCGGGTTGCCGATGGTGATCAAAGTTCTCCTGTATAAGCAGGTCAACAGGCTAGCGATAACCTATGCTTGTACAGTGTTCTGTAGCCTCCCCAAATATCAGAAGTTGAGACTGGAGAGGATCCAGAGCAATGTGCTCCGTATCGTCACTAACAGTGACAGATGCATTCGGGTAGTGTCATTGCGAGAGCTGGCCGATATTCGATCAATCGAAGAACGTATTAAGTAAATCGCTGATGAGTTCTACTGTTTCTTCATCCTTGGAAGTACATTAACAAGGGATATAATAGCATTCCGAACCCACCATAACAGACCAAGAAGGCGTTGGGTCGATCTACAAGGCATTGGATATTTTCCATGAGTGTCCAAAGGGCGAGTGACCACTTCCTTCGCTAAAAATTTTAAAGATGTGCGAAGGCTCAAATGCCAACTCGTCTCACTTAATTTCTGACCGTCTGTATAGTTTGAAGCAGTATTATATCGGTTTTATCACCGAAATATCGTGTACTTCGTCAAAATAACTCGGTCCCAAATAAATATGCAAGATTCCCACGTTTTTCATATGGAGTGGAGTTTAAGTTAGTTTCGACAAGTCTTACTATTGTTTCGTATATGGGCCGGTTAGACTTTCTTTTTCAGTTTAGGGTAAAGTCGGGTGAGATGGCCAATATTTTGGGAAATTAGAGGTTGTTGTTAGGAGTTAAGTTCATTAGATTTTTTCTTATGATAGCTTGACTATTATACTAACATATAAACTGGAAAATAACTTGTGAGATATTGAAAGAATTTTTAGTTAGTTGGCCATGTCAGTAAGGGAGAGTTGGCCAGAATATATAAATAAGTATTTACTACATTAAATAAAATCAATGGAACAATCTCATGAAAAAATGGAAAATAACTCAACGTCTACTAATTTTGTCTAGTCTTGAACGCGGTTATGCTGCAACTTTGGCAAGTGGAAATGAAAGATGAGCAATATACGTATTCATTGGAGCCAATTTTCTTGTTTTTGAGTGGTGCTGAAGCTTTTCCCACATCCAGTACATTCAGCATCATCATTATCATAATATTCGATCGTATCACTCTCATCTTCATATGGCATACCAACGTCATCTTCTCTTTCGAACAACTTTTGTCTTGAGACTTGTTTTTCCTGGGAAATCTTTCCCTTTAGATTACTTTTGGTGTTACATCAGGAGCTGAGGTATGTGGTGTCCATTTCCTAGTTGCTTATAATTCGATTAGCAACTGCGTAAGCATGGTCAGGTATGCCATCAGGACTCTAGGGAAATAAACCTGTAGCTCTGAACCCTGACATTGCGTTTCCAACGGTCGCTGACTTTCCCTAACTTTTTGTTAGGAGCTCACCAAATTGCAGCCTTCCTATTTTTCTTCCGGGGTGACTCTGCATCCATTCTATACAAGCTTGATAGTAGTAGGTTTTCAACGATTTGAAGACAGCCCTATCAAGAGGTTGCAAATAATGGGTTATATGTGAAGGTGAGCACAATAAACTGATGTTATTTGATTCAGCTGTTTCTAAAAGTTCAACACATGAGCAATGAGATTAATGCTCATCAAGAATTAGCAATGAATTTCTTTCGCCTTTACGGGGAAGGAAGTGGTTCGTGAACCAATTCAAAAATATTAGTGCTGTTACGTGAGCTGGTTTTTGAGACATTAAAATGTGCGAACCAGGTGGAATTGAACCCGTCCACTCGGTCTTCAAGTTTTTACCTTTGAATACACAGACCGGTGGTAGAACATAGCCTTCTGCGTTGCAGCAGACTATGCTCGAAAGGGCCTCACCCTTTTCTCCTGATCTCAGTGTCACGTCTTTTGCGCATTTTTCGGCTTAAACATGTCCTGGTCTATTATTCAGTTGGAGACCTGTTTTATCCATATTGAAGATGGAACCAAGTTTGTCGAAAAGTTCAGATTTTTCTAGAGTTGCTTGCAAAAGTTTGAAATACTTCCCAAAATCTTCGCGGTTCATTCCTTCACCTCGTCCGAGGGAAACTCCCTCATCTTTTCGAATTGATAAGTCAGCATGTCTTCTGGAAAATGATCGAAAAAAATCGGAACCTGCCATTACTTTTTTATTGTTGAACTTAAGGTGGATATGTAGGTTTTCAGCAAAGTTATACGCAAGTATTCTAACATCTGGTACCGTCATTGGAAAACTTTATTTTTGTGCATTTTTTATGTGTTGTGCTAATTCATCTTCATTGGCCTCCCACAATATGCTGTCTGTTCCCATTTTACCAGATGTGGAGACATTTTTGTAAACCTTCCTTTCCAATATTTTTCTAGGAATGCCATAATTTTTTGAGGAAGCTTTCACTGATGAACCACTTTTGACAGCTTCAATTGCACGCCTCAGATTTTCTTCCTCTTTTACTCCGTAGGCATTTGCCTGCACAGAAACATGGAGAATTGAGAATAAGGAGTCAGAAACATTGATTGGCCATCTATCCCAAACCATTGCTGGCGATCTATCCCAAATACAAGGGAGAGATGGCCAACGTGTTAATGAAAACTCAGTGTAGTTTATTAACAGTTCTTAATGGTTAGGATGTACATATAAACATTGTTCTTTCCTGGTATGTAGAAATCAGAAATGT